>JAWNMS010000066.1:0-1420309 GCA_035043785.1 Drosophila planitibia
CATCGTCGTATCGCTGTCAGTTCTTTGTTAGATAATACCCTTTTACCGTTCAAGCTAAGATTAATTTAATTTAACCTAAGAGAACTTAAATTCAGTTTTTAGAGATTCACAATACTGAAGCTGTTGTTCTAAACAAAAACAAGAGGCCGACTGCAAAGTCTAGAAATGAATATGCTTAATGATGTCACCGTTACAGCGGTAACTGCTACTTTTTTATTGATACCAACGAAAACTATCGGAACGCTAAAAATCATTTCGATTACAGATACATTTTTGGGATTGCCATCCCGCAATTTCGCTTATTCTTATTTTAGGGCTGCCTATTATACTTTTGAATACAAAAAAAAAAAAAAACGAACAGAATTAACAATAAGCACATAAGGATTAGAACGAAGCGCTTTAAGCCTCTTTATTTTTAGAAATATATATTAAAATAATAGATTGACAAGTTACAAACAAAAAGCTTAGCAAGAGTATCTATTTATTCATAGGGCTGAACAGGTTCAAATGTTATCGAATGCGTCTTGGTAACTCGATACGTAAAAATACTTACTTACGAATGACGAAAGTATTGTTCACCCCTATCAAAAATTTTATTGCAGTAAAATTAAGAAGTCAGAAAGTCTTTGAAGACGTTGATTCAATACCATTAGGTGCCTCGCTTTAATACTACAAGTGTGCACAGATTCGTAGTATGAACAATAAATTGTGTCTAATTAATTGTGTTGGTAAGTGTCATATATTTAATTTATGTTTATGTTTGTAGATGTGCATGTATACAAAAACACATCATAATAAGATGAGTGCAATAATAACAATAATAACGAAAATAGCTACATATATGTACGTATATACATCTTTGTTTAAAATGATAACATTGCACAGCTCCAAATATGTATGTGAACTATGAGTGTATGCGTGTGTGTGTAACGCTTTAAGTCAACTACGACACATTAAATATTTATATATATGTATAAATATATATATATATATGTTTAGAGACCTTTGTTCGTTTATTTATTAGCCTCTATCCAATTTACATACAAATTAATGTACATATTTCTTGCTCAAATCTGCAAGTTATTTACAAGTTTAAAAGAAATACGAATGTACGAATTAACAGTTGTACTCGAAAAGAGGACATAGATATGTACATATTATTCCAATCACGCTCTGCATATATGTTAAATCGGAATAGGCGGAGTAAAGACAAAAGAAAAGGAGCAATGACACAACCACAGGACTTAACGGTTATGAAGGGCAAAAGAAGGAAGAACAGAAGAAAACATTTAAATGTGACTAAGCCGATTTGAAAATAGGCAATTCGAAGCTAGACACACGTCAGTAAACATCAAAACAAAGTTCATAGAAACAGATTAGAAATACAAATAATTACAACTATCTACTCCTCATTTTCCCCTTGTTCCCTTGTAGAAGCATTTCAACTTAGACCCACATATGTACATATACGATGTATAAGTTGCTTAATTCAATTGGAGGTGTGCATGCGTGCATTTGTACATAGCTAAATTGATCAGTTAACTTCTAGCCTTTACTCTCTATTATGCCCTTGCCAGCTAAGACGTTATAATCGACTGCATAATGATTGTACTACACGGTACCTCAACTGGCGTTAAATTCTTCATATTTGGCATAATTGTCTCCTTATTTGGAGCATCAAAGCAGGTGAGCCTTAATATAAATATGAGAAGAAGAAAAATTAACGCAATAATTCACTGACTTACCGTTTTTCCAGGATTGCATCTGGTATGGAGTTTGTAATCAAGATGCTTTTTACGCACCCAATATTGTTCCTACAATGGCACAGCAAAGCCAATGCCTGAAGAGGGTCTCAAATTGTTAGCAGAAAGATGTAGTTCCTTGCTTGAAAACGAACAGAAGAACTTTTGCTGTGACGTTGACCAGGTAAGACGGATTGTAAAACTAAAACTATTCGCATACAATAAATATTTATAATTCCTAGATAAAATTATTAAATAATAACATAAAACTTGCTGCTAATATTCTGGAGCGTTGTCCATCGTGTTTCATAAACTTGTCTCGACATATTTGCCAGTTGACTTGCTCTCCGAATCAAACAAAATTCATGAAAGTTGTTGCTACCGATAATAATAAAAATGGTAATTTCACAAATTGGAGCACATACTATTCTCATGTTATGTATAAATATTATGTATGTTTTTATTTCTAGGTACTTATATAACTTCTATTGACATACACATAACAGAGGAGTATATCAACCAGACTTATAAGTCATGCTCTCAGGTGAGTTATATATGTTGTATTGCGATTTCTCTTATCAAGGTGCTAAATTTAACACAACAAATGAAAACAATGCCTTTGTTCTCGTATATAAAGAGAAATATCAGCTATACACCCTTTTGAACGTATATATATAATAATAAGTTTTAGAAACTGAACGTTTATCGATTTTTGCTTCCAAAACAAATTAAAATATTCCTAAATGGGCATATGGTGTTTGTAATTGAAGCAACCAAATTGTTTACTTTTAATTTGTCCAAATTTAATGCCCCTGGCATATGGCATGTGTTAATCAAATACCCTAGGAGAATATAAATTACATATTTGATTATATTGCAGGCAATGTGCTTAATATTAAAAATTACAAAAACAAAATGGAATTCAGTGAAAAACTGGGTACACTCTTGCATATCATTAAATAATGTTTATAGTTCAAATGCCAAGTCCATTTCGCTGCAAATTGTAGTAAATTGGTGTGAATGGGCGAATTCCTACTGTAATAATTAATTCAATCGAATTGCGCATGATGCCAATGAATTGATTGTGTGATTTTATTCAATTTGAGTTCGAAGCAAGATTTGACAAAACGCTTGTTTTGGATGCTGACCAGCATCCAGATGACGAGCTGGACAAAAGAGGATCGAGTAGGGGTCAACAAGGTCAAAATAATTATTACTAATATGATCATCTCAATCAAATACAATAATCACGACGAATTGCCATCTAACAACAAGTTCTCTATTCGGTTGTTTGCTAAAATATGATAAAACTTTAATAATAATCATTTCGCGTTAAAAAGACATTTTCACATTGCAGATTTATTACAAATTGTAAATGTTTATTATTTGCAGGTGTCTGTGCCGCAAACCGGAAAATTGGCATTAGATCTGATGTGCGGGGCCTATCCAGCATCACGATGCAGTGCGACAAAATGGTTTACATTCATGGGCGATGCATCTAGTCCATTTGTTCCATTTCAAATCACATATATGCAACATGCCACTAACGCAACAGAGAACGGATTAACTCCACTTAATCCACCAATTACTCCTTGCCAACAGGCAGTAAATGTGAGCTTTTAATGCATACACTTTTTAAACACAAAATTAATTGTTGATCTTCTTTTTTAGAGTAAACTTCCAGCGTGTTCGTGTACAGATTGTGATTTGTCATGCCCTCTAGCTCCAGATGAACCAATAATACCCGACCCGCTTAAAATTGCTGGTTTCGATGCATTCACAGTTATCATGACAGTCGTATTTTCGGTTGGCGTAATTGTCTTTCTTATGGGATCGTTCCTATTTACAAAAGATTCAATAAATGGTTAGTAATCGAATTTGCAAATGAAAAATGTAGAACTAACTATTTACTTCTCTTTTAGATGCAGACTTTCACATTGAAAATGATGGAGTGCCAGATGATTCGATGTATAGACAGGAGCCAAGATATTTTGAAAAGCTTGGTGCGCGTACAGAGTTTTTTTTTGAAAACCTATTCACCAGATGGGGCACATTTTTCGCAAGTCATCCATGGATGACTTTACTTGCAGGCGCAACCATTGTTGTTATTTTGGGATATGGCGTAAACTATGTACAGATTACTACAGATCCAGTTGAACTATGGGCATCGCCTACCTCAAAATCTAGAACCGAAAGAGAATTCTTTGATTCCAAATTTGAACCCTTCTTTAGAATTGAGCAGGTAAGCTTAAAACAAAACAATTATCACCAATCTGTGTCCAAATATATCATTAATCTTGAAAACCCTTTTTTATTATGCTTAGGTTATAATCAAGGCGGTAAACTTGCCAAACATTGTACATAAAACATCGAATGGACCAATTACATTCGGGCCCGTATTTGACAAGAATTTCCTAGCCGAAACTTTGAATCTGCAGAAGCACATCCAAAATATCAACGCAAATGGAACGTTTTTAAAACACATATGCTATGCTCCCCTGAATGGATGACAACACAGATGTTGAAACTACTGATTGTGTTGTCCAAACAATTTGGGGCTATTTCCAAGACGACATTGAACGACTTGATGACAATAGTGAAGACAATGGATTTAATGTAAGTATAGAAGATATCCAAATATTCTTTTTTGCCACAAATCATTTTGTGTTTTTATATTTTAGGTTACCTATTTAGATGATTTGTACGACTGCATCAGTAATCCATACTTGTGTTTAGCTAACTACGGCGGACCTGTAGATCCAGCTGTTGCCTTAGGCGGATTTCTAAAGCCGGGTGAACAACTTTCGACTAGTACACAATATCAGCAAGCAAATGCATTAATTCTCACATTTTTGGTTAAAAATCATCATGATAAAAAGGATCTAAAGCGTGCACTAGAGTGGGAGAAGAGCTTTGTTGAGTTTATGGCTAGTTATATAAAGAATAATAAGAGTGATACAATGGATATAGCGTTCACATCGGAGAGGTCGATTGAAGATGAATTGAATAGGGAATCACAGTCGGATGTCTTAACAATTCTAGTTTCATACATTATTATGTTTATATACATAGCGATATCCTTAGGACATGTACAAGAGCTTAAACGATCACTAATTGATAGTAAAATTACATTGGGCATTAGCGGTGTTATTATAGTCTTGGCCTCTGTGGTCTCTTCGGTGGGTCTGTTCGGATATATTGGCCTACCTGCCACATTAATCATTGTAGAGGTAATACCGTTTTTGGTGCTGGCAGTGGGTGTCGACAATATCTTCATTCTAGTGCAGACGTATCAAAGGGATCAGCGTAGAACCGATGAGACAACCGAACAGCAGGTGGGTCGTGTTCTCGGACACGTTGGCCCAAGTATGCTATTAACATCGGTGAGTGAGAGTTGTTGTTTCTTCCTCGGTGGCTTATCCGATATGCCGGCGGTAAAAGCATTTGCTTTGTATGCAGGCGTCGCTTTACTAATCGATTTTATATTACAAATCACATGCTTTGTCGGATTGTTCACTTTGGACACAAAACGAAAGGACGAGAATCGTTTAGATATCTGTTGCTTTATCAAATGTAAAAAGTCCGATGTTGTGCACAATAATGAGGGACTGCTATATAAGTTTTTTTAAGAGCGTCTATGTGCCATTTTTGATGAAAAAGGTGGTCAGAGCAATTGTTATGATTCTATTTTTTGGTTTACTTTGTGCTAGCATTGCTTCTGTGCCCAAAATCGATATTGGACTTGATCAAGAGTTGGCGATGCCTGAGGATAGTTTTGTTTTGCATTATTTCAAATCGCTGAACAAACATCTTAATATTGGGCCCCCAATGTATTTTGTACTCAAGGGCGATATCAATTATGCAAATAGCACTAATCAGAATTTGGTTTGCTCGGGACAATATTGCAATGATGACAGTGTCTTAACACAAATTTACATGGCGAGCCGACGATCAAACATTTCATACATTGCACGCCCTGCTTCAAGTTGGGTCGACGATTACTTTGATTGGGCCGCGTCGTCTGATTGTTGCAAATATAATCCGAAGAATGGCAGCTTCTGTCCACATCAAGGTAAGTTACTTATTGCATTATCTTTGTTATAAACTTCTTCAATCTGTTATCTGTTGTTTCATTGTAGATTTTTTATGTTCGAACTGCAAAATCCAGAAAAACGATTTGAAACGACCAGATGAACATGAGTTTGGAAAATATCTACCGGGTTTCCTGCATGATAATCCAGATGAGTTATGTGCCAAAGCAGGCCATGCTGCCTATAGCGGAGCAGTGCGGTATTCGTATGACAAAAAAGAAACACTCCGTGTAGACGCTTCATATTTTATGGCTTATCATTCAATACTAAAGACATCGAAGGACTATTACTTAGCATTAGAATCAGCCCGAAAGATATCGGCTAACATAACGCAAATGTTGCAAACCAATCTAATCCTAAACGGACTACCAATGGACTCGGCTTTACAGGTCGAAGTTTTTCCGTATTCAGTATTTTATGTTTTCTATGAACAATATTTAACGATGTGGTCAGATACGTTACAAAGCATGGGAATCTCTATACTTTCCATTTTTATAGTTACATTCATTTTGATGGGCTTTGATATACATTCCGCGCTTGTTGTAGTCATCACTATAACAATGATTGTTGTTAACCTTGGGGGCCTTATGTATTATTGGAATATATCACTCAATGCTGTGTCATTGGTTAATCTTGTTATGGCTGTTGGAATCTCGGTAGAGTTTTGTTCGCATCTAGTGCATAGTTTTTCCGTCTCAAAAGAGTTGAATCAAATAGATAGAGCTACCGACAGCTTAACAAAAATGGGTAGCTCCATATTTTCAGGTATAACTCTTACAAAGTTTGCCGGAATATTAGTTTTAGCTTTTGCTAAAAGTCAAATTTTCCAAGTATTTTATTTCCGTATGTACCTCGGAATTGTAGTTATCGGAGCAACACATGGCTTAATCTTTTTGCCAGTTCTGCTTAGCTATATTGGTAAGTTCACTTTATAATATTACTTCCAAGTACAACCTAAATTGTAAATATTTATCTCATTTACTTCCAGGTGCACCGCCAAATAGTGCAAGGCTAGAATCGCAATGCCATGAAAACGCTGAACAGGAAACTTCACTATCGGGGGCTAGATAATTTTTCATTTATATATTAAGCACATTGTACAAGTTCAGAAACGAAATGAAAGAAATCTCGAATGACACAAAATTGTCAACTGTTAAAACATTCTATTTATGTCCTAAAATTGTATTATTATATTATTTATGTTGTTCAATCTTGGAAAAGTATTCTAAACTATTTTATTAGTTTCTGTTTCTGTACAACACTAATTGTTTAGTTAATTTCTTCTGTGTATGTAAACAGGCTAAGGTGTGATAAATTTTAATCAATATTTTATGTACATATGTAAGTATACACCGCTAATAAAAAATGTAAAAATACCCTTTATTTATGCTTTAAGCGAATGAGCAGTTGGGTTAAAGGAGTTAAGCGCTATCGAATAAACGAAGAGCCCACGCTTTAATATTTACGCTAGTCTATATATCTCCATAATCCCCAAAAAGAAACACAAAGCTTTTTAACAATTTTGTTATTTTATTATACAAGGTGGTAATCGCTTAATTTACATTCCCAGATATATATATATACATACAAATATGTTTCATTAAAATTAGGTGTATTTCTGTAACATATGAACTTAATTTGAGAATTTTGGAGCTCGTGGCAAACTCGAACTCCGATTGATCATAGTTCATGTGGTTTGAGTGACTGTGCAGGATTGAAAATTTAAAGTCTTTTATGTGGTAGACAAAATGATATAATACATACTTGATTCGGAAATCCTGTGTCTCCAAAAAGAAGATCTTGGCGTCGAGCTGTACGCCTGCGCACCTTTGGACTCTTGTCGGAAGATCTAGCATTTGAACATAATACAAAAATGATAAATAATAAAAAAGTTCTTGATTCCCAATGTGTTCGCATATATTTTGGATTATCCATCGATCTTGCATACTGTTTCAAATAATTGGTTGATTGTAGAGTAAGCTTCATTATTACTTAACAGAATCGTGACCTCTTCACAATTTCTTGAATCGTGTAAAAAAATATAGAAAATTCTTTCTGTTTTAAAACGAATATTGTTCAACAAGTTGAAAATATAGTGTGTAGAATTTAAGTTTTATCGCTTTACTTGTTTTTGTATAAAGTTACAAATAAGGAACAATTTAATATTAAACTCACCTACAAAGCCATATAAGTAAAGCAATAATCAGAAATTATACACAAAATTCAAAATACGTTAATATTTTTTAAATTAGAGGGCATTAAAATTTCATTTCAATTAAAAACATTGCTTTCTGTCTGGGTATAGGGATATACAATTAAATAAAAACAAGTTCTTACGTTTCGTTGGTTGGATTGGGCGATGATCCTCGACTTCTGGCCACATCGTCTTCGGCAAAAGAAGTATATTCGAGTGCTTCTCCGCGCGGTATATCATAAGTTCCGTTGCTGTTCAAAGACTTTTGCGAAAAGGTGCGGCTTAAGTGACTTAAGTTTAACTTATCATCAAGATTCATCGATTCAAATAAGTCCGAAATTTTCAAATTTTTGTTGTTTAACATGCAATATTGAAATAATTGTTGCTGTGTGACACTTTCGCGTTGAGCCTCTTTGAGTAATGCTTCATGTTCTTGCAAACGACTCTCAATCATGGAGGAATTGCACGTCATATAAATATTGTTGTCCGTTAATTTTTGAAGCAAGTATTTTGCCTCGTCAATTGTGCTAATATTGTCTAAGATGCCCTGCATTTTGTATGCATCAGTGCTTGCCGGATCTTTTACATCCTCAAAATCCATAATTGCCTTTTGAACATGTTCAATATTCTCTTGTACATAACCAATGTTGGTTTTCAAATTATCTTCTTCGTTTGAATATTCGGATCCCTTTTCAATATGCTGTGGATCTTGAATTAACTCCAACTCCCGACACAGGTCTTCCTCTCTTTAACGTGGCGTTCTAACTCAGTTTCCAACTGAGTAATGAACTGCTTGTTTCTCGCTGCGTGCAATATAGTACGAGATAAGGTCTCCCAACGATGATGTAGAGAACGTGCCTGTTCAATTTTTGATTGTGACTGTCGAATTGTTTTTGGACCAGAATTTCGACTACGTTGGCTCTTGCGTAGTGCGGAAACTTCCTCAGATTTCCTTTTCAAAATTTGCTCCTTTGCATTCATTTTGGCCTGTAAGGACAAAACTGCATTCTTTTGCCGTCTCTGCTCTTTACGCAATTGCGCAATTTCTCGAGTTTTCCTTGAATTTTCCTCTTTGTGTCGGCTTGTCTGTTCGGATATCTTCTTCATCAGCTTTACCTAAAATATTAGACAGATTTATTTTAATTATTTAAGGTAAATTCTATAATAATTACAGAACATTGGCAATTACCTTACTGCACTTCAATTCACTAAGCTCCATACGCAAGCTGTGTAGTTTTATTTCCTGGGTCTTAATCTCTTTTTGTTGTCGAATATGTTCGCGTTGAGACTGCTGTAATCTTTTTAGTTCACGATTCATCTCATTCAGTTTACGTTCGTATTCTATTTTCACTGATTTTGAGTTGTCTTTTGGTTGATTTGACACAGCAGAAGCTAGAAGAAGATAAATTGATGATCCAACAAATGCGATTGCCAATTGCTTTTACTTACCCATATTCGCTAACATCTCATCTCTCTCTTTTTGAGTGTTAAAAATTTTAGACGTTAATATAGTTAGTTTTTCTTCATAATGCTGTCGCATAAGTTGTATTCTCTCTTGGGACAACTCCAATTGTTCAATTAACTTAGTTTTTATTTCGATATCTGAATTAATTTCATTTAAATTTTCCTCCATTTCGATTTCTGCAAAACAAAAATTGAAAGCTTTAACACATAGATTGATGGTGATCCGAATTTATATTACCATTCGAATCACTATCGCTGTCAGAAGACTCGAGTTCTACCAGCTGACTGCTTTCATTCGATATTCCAGGCAATGAACGAGACATTAAGAGCTCTCGATCTTTCTCTAAGCCTCTCTTAGCAATGTCTATCAGAAGACTTGGATCTGAAAAGGTACATATAAGTATATATTTGTATATTATTAAATATTGTCATATTTCAGCCATATTTCATATGTCAGCGATCTTACCATTATAAGACGGCTTATTTCCGCGTGGTGAATTCGCTGACGAGCCCAATTTTTTTAATTGCTGACACATATCTTCCGATTCGATTAGTTTAGCTTGCAATTGTTCGATCTCGCCGATATAATTCCCAACTAAACTGGTGACTTCTGAATCGGAGCGGTTGTCTGTTGACCATTCATGAATTTGTTTTTCAAGCTTAAGCTGCGCATTTCGTTCTGTTAAGATGTTAATAGTCTCTTGCATTGATTTAAGTCGTTGTTGTAAGCGTTTATTATCAGCCGAAAGCATTGAATTTTCATAAAAATTGGTCTGAGATCAACGTATTTCCTTGGGAGTCCAATACACGTTTCCCCTGAAAGAGATATTGAATATGCATCTGTTTATAGTGGTAAAATAAACATTAATATTATACCTGTTTATATTCCAAAAGCTCCAATTGCAATGCTGCAATTTCCCTACGCAACAGCGAAATTGTTCGAGAGCTTTGATCTTGGTTAATTTGAACTTTGTTTTTAATGTTGCGGGCTCGATTAGCGTACTTTAAAGTATTTAGTGTTTCCATAAAATCCCGATCACTTGGCGATATGCAAGCAATCATTAAAGTTTGACTGTTGCCACCTAACGAATCTTGAAGGAGACGTGTTAGCTTCGAGTCACGGTATGGCACATGCGATACCCTCTTTGACTTATCTCCCAATGCAGATATACAATTTCCAAGGGCCAGAAGGCCACAATTTATGGATATACCCTCGCGAGCTCGCTCTCCGGTAGCTAATGTACGTTTCAATCGTTCCGAACCAGCCAAATCAACAAAATGGAACTTCGATGTCAGCGTTTCGAAGTCATTATCGGTAAAATCATTTTGTGGCTCGAGCAAATGTTGTCTGCGCACAAATAATGTAAATACTGCATGCGATCGAGACGATAGATCATTCATTTTAGTCGAGGCAGTGGTACGAGCTAAAGCGCCTTCCGTAGCAATCTGCACGCAATAGGATCAATAAATTGGAATACAAATATCAATAAACTCTATTTGTATATACAACTCAGAGCTGTACAGTTTTATATAAGTATTAATATAGATGATTTTTATCAATTTTATACTCACTTGAGAGCTTCCTGTGATTCGCTTATTGGTTTAATTGTAGCGCCTGCCACAGAAATTTGTCCATTTGCACTTTCGTGTATTTTAAAAGATGCGTGTTTATTGAATGGATTCAACAGATCGATAATATCTTCGTTGTATAGCTCAATAAACTGAACAGCCACGCTAAACTGTGATTTTGTGACGGAGACATCTTCATTTTCTTTCATCTGCATCCTTTCGATGCCGGAAAATATATGACGAATCGCCCGGGGTATTATGCCCAGTTGATAATCACCAGATGCGTTATCAAATCCTGTACCCATTGTGTATGTCTTCCCGGAGCCCGTTTGACCATATGCAAGTACAGTAGCGTTGTAGCCGCGTAAAGTTCCTTCAACCAACCGCTCCACACATTCGGTATATATATCGCACTACAAAAGAGGATAAGCTAAGTGAATGGATTCCGGATATTTATGTTAGTATGCTTACCTGATTTGAGTCCACATCGTATACATAATCAAAGGTAAATGCCTTGTCAGATCCAATAACAATATGCTGCTCGCCAGGCGTAACCGTAGTGCAGATTCGACACATGTCAATTATCTCTCGTGAATTTTGAGGACGAATTCTATATAAACCGAAAATATATTGTTGGGGATCAGTTTCTAATTCAAATGTATAAATCTCTAAGACAACAACAAAAATGTTGATAATAGTTGAGTGCTCTCATGAAGTTTTCGACTGGCAGAAAATATCTTTTCCTCCTAGGCATGGAGTATCTCCTAGTCCGTCGCCTGGCTCTCGAACATGACGCATTTCTCTTACCTTACGGCCACTCGAACTAAGCAATCCTTCTCAATAGCATCAAGTTCGGCAGCCATGATGGATGATGATAGCACACTAAAAATAAACATTACAAATATGTTAGTAATTATCAACTTATAAAATATTTCCATTTTGTTTGTCAGGAAAACCTTGATCTCAGAGGCAAGAAGAATTAGATATGCCAATTTTGGTGTGTACATATGTACCACATATCCATAAATTTAACCTTATAGCCTTCATGTACGAATTGTAGTATTATTCGATTAAGTCATCTCTGCAAGGGTGCGCAGTTAATTTGAATGCTTGTGAAATTATAAATAATTTAAAACTCGTTCCTATTCAAGAACTTTCGTCTCGAGCATTTTAGCATGTCAACGAATTTGATCGTATTTTGTTGTAGGCATATGCTTGAGATCCGATTAAATGGATATAACCACTTCAACATGTACTCATATTCATATATTTATATATATATACATACAAATGGTAGTTGCATACAAGCGTATACAACCTGATTAATAATTTTTGACACCTGCTGCTTCAATATGCATACTAAGCCAAACTTCAAATTTTACACATATATATTCAATTGTATATGATGAGAGCGTGACTTACCAATCAAAAAAAGTATATGACTTCGCAGTTTTAATATTCACAAATGTATTAACACCAACTTTTCAGACATTTATGAATTTATACACGATTAGATATATGTGTAAACATTTAACAGCTGATAGCAGCTGATGTCATTAGCGATGAGATAATCAGAAATTTTCCCAAAGCTGCATTTGAATTAATCGAATGAACGTGAAATTTATTGGATTAGGAATCATTACAATATAACTTTTTATATTCGCTTTAGAAAGTAACAGTTATCACCACATTTCCCACCATTGATGTCACTTTAAATTTCAAACAATTATAAGTCACACGAAAAATGTATCGAAACTATGACACTGTTACGATAGTCATGTTTCGATACTTTCAAATCGATGTTTTAAAGTAAACAAATCAATAATAGACTGCGACATAAATAAATAGTTGGACAATAAAATTATTCTGCAGTCATTACACATTGCTTTTTCGCTTTTGGTTTATTGTTTCTTCTCTGTCGAACAACTTGACAATAGAGAAAGGCAGAAGAAGTAGGGACAAGCATAATGGCACAAGGAAGTGAACTGAACTTTAAGGGGAAGAAGAGTAATTATTAAATAAATATGCATACATGCATGCATATATCAAATATATTTACACATACGAAAATATATATGTACTTTTATAAATTCATATTTTTCATAATATTTTTGTCGTTTCAGCCTCAGAAAAAATATCTGAAAATATACATATATTCGCCAACGATCCATCTTTAGCCTTTTTTCGAATTCAGGTTTGTTTTAGTAATAAAAAATAATACCTGCAAATGGTATATCTAATTATATGTGTTATAAATTCTAGGAACATATTCGTAAGGTACTTCCAGCCATTCTAGAGAAACGAACTGAAGTTCTCAGCTTACAGAGCAGTTTGCAAGGACATTGCTATGATATGGAATATGGAGTTCAAGCACTGAAGTCTATTGAAAAATCCGAAAATACTTTCTACAACATACAAGAAATGATGAAGACTTCAATTTTTCTGAAACAACAACTAAAGTATGAAGAAAGTCGAAAGAAGACAAAAAAGAGAGTGTGAAAAACTCGGTGTATAAAAGGTTTTCAGCACACCTTGCACTAGATCTTCCTGACCTGCCCGACTTTAGTGGAGTTATGCGGGACACAACACAACGAATGGAGACAATGATTGCACCAGGCCAAGGGCGTCCTGATGGTTCAACTTCTCAGTCCAATTCGGTTGAACTTCAGAGATCTCACACTACATTGCATTAAGAAATATTTAAGATATAGCAATTATGTTTTATATATAGTCTCGTTTACTTAAGGAAGTCAAAATTAAATGTTAAAATTGCGTAAAATCATGATAACACAATTATTTATTTTTATTTATTTGGTTTGTTATTGCGCAAAATTCGATAACAAGCAAACGTTATTTTATTAATATAAAAAAAATATTATTTATTTATAATAAAAAAAAGCACAGAATTTATTCTTAAATGAAATAGTAATGCAAACAATAAATTTAATTGTTGCTCGTGTAAACGTAGTAATAGAAAACCTGATTAAAGAAAATACTGAATTCGATGAGATGCATCGATAATTTTGTCATTTATATTTTAGTTATCTAAGCAGAAAGAGCTCTCTCTAGTCCTAGTTATTACAATGCGATATTTGTTGTCTCATCAACGCCAGTGCAAATCATTGTTCGCGCATTATATCTTGGGATGGCAAGTAAATGCAAGTTTGGAGCATATAATTTACAAGTTGCGTATTTGCTAATTATTTTCACACGGTTTTAGCTCTTTTGCTTTATAGATACGTCGAACTATTCCAACCGCCGGTATGTCAGATCTCGCTGAAAAATCTGTAAAAGCAATGAAGGAAAAATTTGTATATCCTGTTGCACGCAAGGATCTGACAATTGAGGATGACTTTCATGGGTCAAAGATAAAGGACGTTTACCGTTGGCTCGAGGTTCCCGATGCCGCCGAAACACAGGAATTTGTCAATAGCCAAAATAATATAAGCCAGCCATTCCTCGAAAACTGTGAACAGTGGAAGAAAATTAATAGTAAACTAACAAAATTATGGAACTATCCGAAATATGGTTGCCCGATGCAATATGGCAAATACTATTATTTCTTCATGAATACCGGTCTGCAAAATCAAAGGTAATTAAACCACTCACTCATTGCTCGGCCAATAAACCGCCATCTATATATATATATATATATACGTGTGTGTAAATATATGTGTTCTATTATTACAGTGTTATGTATCAAGACACTATGCATGGCGAGAGCAAAGTATTTCTTGACCCAAACAGTCTCTCCGAAGACGGTACAGTTGCCCTCTCCCAGAAATCGTTCTCCGACGATGGCAAGTTTATGGCTTATGGTCTGAGTGAAAGTGGATCGGATTGGATTAAAATTGGATACGTGATGCTGAAACCGGTAAAGATTTTGATGAAGTGCTTGAAAAGGTGAAATTTTCAGAAATTTCATGGACAAAGGACAATAAGGGATTCTTTTATGGAGTGCGTAGACAATGTGTGACAACATACTACTACACTGATTAGTAATACTAAAAATATCTATTCAACAGAGATACCCCGACCAAGATGGCAAAACTGATGGCTCGGAGACCAAACAAAATGAACACCAAAAGCTTTACTATCATCTCCTGGGACAAAGTCAGGCAAAGGATGTATTAGTTGTTCAGTTTCCCAAAGAACCGTCGTGGCCATGTATGATTATATACTTTTCATATTCATATTGTTGAATTTGTAATATAATCGAAATTATTTCGTTTCTCTTTTTAGCCAATCTGAGGTATCCGATTGTGGAAAATATTTGATACTGGCTATTGTTAAGGACTGCCGTGACAACATTATATACTACGCCGATTTAAAGCCAGGAGAGGAGATAGTCTCAGAGCTGGATGTTAAAATTATTGTTGATAAATTTGAATCGGATTACGACGTAAGTACACTAACTTTTCAGATGCTTAAATTAGTTCTAAATAATGAATTTATTTCGCCTTATGCAGTATGTGACCAATGTTGGCTCAAAAGTGTACTTCCGTACAAATAAGAACGCCCAAAATTATCGTATCATTATAATCGACTTTGAAAATCCAGACGAGGCAAATTGGGAAACCCTAATACCGGTAAGAAAAATATCTATAGACATAAATAGAATATAATAATTGTAATGTTCTCTTATTTAAGGAACATGAAAAAGATGTCTTGGACTGGGTTAAATGCGTAAATGAAGATAAACTTCTTCTTTGTTATATAAGAGATGTTAAAGTAAGTTGCATTTTATATGGATGCTATTAACAACTGACTTAATGAATTGGGTGTTTTAGACTATATTGCAAGCAAATTCGTTAGAAACTGGAAAACTGATTCGACAATTTGATTTGGATATTGGCACCATCGTTGGCACGTCTGGGAAAAAGAAATATTCCGAAATTTTCTACAATTTCTCGTCGTTCTTGAACCCCGGCACAATTTACCAGTATGACTTTAAGCATCCAGATGAGCCACCAAAAGTTTTTCGGGAAATCAAACTGAACTTGGACGGATTCCGACGTGAAGACTATGTCGTCGAACAAATCTTTTATTCCAGCAAAGATGGTACCAAGGTGCCGATGTTTATAATACGGAAAAACAAAATGTCCTCGAGCCCCGACCCTGTTTGCTATACGGCTATGGCGGATTCAATATTAGCATGCTGTCAACATTCGGGATTACGGGGTGAGTGTTCATATATACATATATATTTCTTCGATTTCAATTACATAATTATTTTTACAGTCTAATGTTTGTCGACACTTTTGATGGCGTCCTGGCGTATCCCAATATACGTGGTGGCGGCGAGTACGGCGAGAAATGGCATAATGGCGGACGCTTGCTGAACAAGCAAAACGTCTTCGACGATTTTCAATGTGCTGCCGAATATTTGATTAACAACAAATATACCACAAAAGACCGTTTGGCAATTCAAGGTGGATCCAATGGCGGTCTGCTGGTCGGTGCTTGCATCAATCAACGTCCTGATTTGTTTGGAGCAGCTGTTGCCCAAGTTGGGTTAGTTCAAATACTACTCAATTTTTTGTTCATTTCAATAATGTTTGTGTGTTTTGTCAAACAGCGTCATGGACATGTTGCGGTTTCATAAATTCACCATCGGTCACGCTTGGTGCTCGGACTATGGCAATCCCTCCGAAAAAGAACACTTTGATAATCTGTACAAGTTGTCGCCGTTGCACAATGTTCACACGCCCCAAAATAAAAATAAAGAGTATCCGTCCACGCTGATTCTGACCGCCGATCACGATGATCGCGTCAGTCCTTTGCACTCCTTGAAATTTGCTGCCGCATTGCAAGACGCTGTACGCGATTCCAAGCACCAGCAAAATCCTCTGCTGCTGCGAGTCTACAAGAAAGCTGGCCATGGTGCTGGTAAGCCAACATCTAAGCGGATTGAGGAGGCCACCGATATTCTAACATTCATGTATCTGAGCCTTAAAATGGATGCCACTAGTCTATAATCTGTATCCATATATATATATATATATACATTTGAATGTTGCTTATTTACAACAATTTATGAGTTAATTTCATTTATTGTATGCTTAAATGTAAAAACCTTTTAGCACATTCAATAGATGTTTGCATTTATCATGTATAAATCAGAAAAATTCAATTAAAAGCTTACTGAAAAATACAACTCTATATTTACTATTGGTATTGAGGCTGAACTTTCAAAAGGGGTATTACGGTATGATGCTCTTACCCTTGATTTATTTTTCTGATCTCACTTTTGATCGTTATCTACTTAAACGCATAATACGCTGGTAACGATAGCAACCAAGACACATCTATATCGAGTTCCATTCCCTTCCATGTGGAACGAAGAACAAATTTCAATCTCCCCCAATAGCTCAGTTTTGGTTAAACTACAAAAATAGCATAAGCTAAACAACAAGTAGAACAATAATTCAGGCTTAAATTGGTTGTTTATTTATTTATTCATTTAAAGACAGGTTGAAATGAACGCCTGATTAAAAAAGCGCCGGCGCACTACTTTTCTTCTGGTTTGCTGAACACAAAAGTCAAGTTACATTTGCCACAGTAATGACGATCTTCGTGGGCAGCCATAAAGACTCCAGCACCACAGTTCTCTCCAGGACACTCACGCCTCAGGCGATGGATCTTTCCATTCTCGTCAACCTGTAATGAATTTTTACAAAAATTAAAAATAGCGTGACAAAAAAATATGTATATATATGAATCTCATATTGAATTGCAAACCAAACTCAACAAGCAAGTCAATAAGCTCAAGACACCAAGACTCAAGAATTCCAAGAACAGATCGAATTAATTGTTCTGTTTTCTAGTTTATTGAAGGATGTAGGGATAGTACCTTGTAGTATTTCAAGACAGCTAGCTTGACCTTCTTCCTCTTGTGCTTAATTTTCTTGGGGGTCGAGTAGTTCTTCTTCTTGCGCTTCTTGGCACCACCACGAAGGCGGAGCACCAAGTGCAATGTTGACTCTTTCTGAATGTTGTAATCGGAAAGAGTGCGACCATCTTCCAATTGCTTGCCAGCAAAGATTAAACGCTGCTGATCTGGAGGAATTCCTTCTTTGTCCTGGATCTTGGCTTTGACATTTTCGATGGTATCCGACGGTTCGACCTCAAGAGTGATGGTCTTACCCGTGAGGGTTTTAACGAAGATTTGCATCGTACGCAGCCGTGGCCAACTGAAAAATTCCAAGAAAAAACAATATACCAATTAATGCGTGTCAATCGAGGGAGAAATACAAAGTTCACTCTTAAATCTTAATATCTGAAAGTATTTATAAACAAATTTGTATATTGTTTAATATTATCTTTTATTGATGCAATTTGGATACAAATCTTACGCTTAAAATAGAATTACACAAGTAGTACAGCGTTCACAACTCCATCGTTTTCGGGATTATTTGTGACCTGTGCATATTTACCCCAGACAACTTTACCCGTTTGCGTCACCAAGCCCAACTCGGAGATGTTTACTTCGATCACTGTGCCCTTTGTCATCACACCCAACGATGTGAACATTGGGGAGCTGGGATTCTTCTTAACGCCAATGATTGGCAAGTGGAAAGTTGCTTTTAATTCTGGGTGTGTCACATGCGCCTTTTTCATACGCAGAGCCATCGGTCGGATGAAGCGTTCGAACTTTGGCGGTTTACGGGTGAAATTTTCGCCAACAAATGTCACTTTTGTCACCATGCGTTTCCAGGCCTTCCTCTTCGTTTTTCCCGTTCGCAGGACCCTGAACACCTCGGCATCAGATTGCGCACGCACCTTGGGTATTGGTACATCCCATTTGCCTGCCTTCTCCTTTCGTTTCTGTTTGATCATATTTGAAAGAACCTTTGCACTCGACTGGATGCCACGATCAAGCAGATAATGCGGCAGCGCTCCATCCTCCACCTTTTCCTCTTGCTTCTTCACCTTCTTCTCTTCGTGAGCTTGAATCTTCTTTTTGATTTGTATCTTTTCATTGCGACGCTCCTTATTAAACAATTTGGCTTTAATGCCACGCAATTTGCGCGCTTTGCGTGCCCGATCTTTGGGAAGACGTGCTTCCTTCTTGCGTTTGCGTTCCTCGTAATCGAGTCGCCGACCGTACAATTTACGGTGGCGGTCCATGTACTCATTTTGCGGCATGGTGTTTGACTTTTGTCTGCAGACCTGCAACGTTAAATTGATTAGCAAACTTTAAAATACTGGGCAATGTATATGTGCGCACTGTGAATTCTCAAAAGTAAATACATGTATGTCTTAATATATATATATATATATGCCGCTATATGTTCTGCATACATAATAGTTTATTTTCTGACAATCCACAAGTCACATATTGGCCATACTCCAAACTCACCTTTTATTTTTTCACTTTTCAATTATTTCATATGCAAATATGCATTGTGTATGTATGAACGTACATATGCATATACATCACACATACATAATACCCTTTCTTTTTTTTTGCTTGCACATTTTCCACACACTCGGAATAGATTCAATACACGCAAACATATAGCAGTCACATGTATGTACATACGAATGCTTATTCTTCTTGCATATGTATGTACATACATAAATGTGGTGCACACATGCAGCAAAAGGTTGCAAGTTTGCATTTACATCTTATAACTTATATTTATAAGTTATAATTGTTGTATTTTAAACTATTTCACATTTGTATTTGTGATTTTCGATTAAAAATATCACAAATATATCAATTAAATGTTAATAAATAAATACGAAAAATATTCACCCACCTTAGTCTGCCAAAAGTACGATAGGAAAGAGCCCAATACACGCGGCTCTCACAGGAAATGGCTTGACGACAATACACGGTTGCACTGCGATGAATACCAATCGATTAACTTCAATAACCATCGATATAAACAACTCAAACTAATTGGTCCAGTGGAATGGAACACAAATTTATAATTTTGATTTCGTGAAATATCATACTGTTAAGCGAATTTTAATACAATTGAACCTCGATAATCCGCGATTCTCACTACCGAACTCGGTTAAGTCCACTATACAGATCACGGTTACCCCCACTTTACAAATAATAAAAAGATCTCGATATTGAAAATCTTAATAAAAACAAACGGTGTCAAACAGGTTGCGAAATATTTCGCAGCGTAATTTCGACTGCCGGTCAACTAAAATCCGCAAAACTAAAATACAGAATGTTAACTCTGTGTTACCTGCGTGGATTCTGCTCAACGGTGTCAATATATTGAACTTTGATATATTTTTACGGCAGTTATTGGCAAGCCACCATATCGAAATGGAAATAGTAAAGTATGCAAAAAATTATTTTAATCTTCAACAAAATAGAAGAAGCTAGAAAATTAATTCATTAAATTTTTGCCTCTCATCAGACATCTTTGATTTTAGGTTCCACAAACGAAATATATTGCAAATTTCGATCGCGACATTTTTGGTCGATCTTTAAACTGGGCTTAATTGAGGTACAAATCAAACCCACAGTATTCCGATTAACAGATGTTCCGGTTAATGGGTATCCAGATTATGAAATCCACAGTTTCCAGGTTTCCGAAACCCTACTGCATGTTAAGTTACCAACACGCATTTTAGCAGGCATTCGTGCCAAGGTATCCAATAAAAATCCACTTTAAACTGCCATAACTTTATTAAAACTGAATTGATTTTCAAAAGCATTTAAAATTAGAAACACGATTCTTATCTGGAGTTCTTTCCAAATAGATCTACTCTTGGGCAAAATTTCATGGTTTGGCATCAAGATTTATACATTTAAAATTAGAAACACGATTTTTATCTGGAATTCTCTTCCAAAAAGATCTACTCTGAGACGGTTTTAACATTTCGACCGCGACAACTTTGTCAAAACTAAGCTGGTTTTCAAAACGACATTATCGGTGATGGTTCGATATCTAGATTATATTTTCATTAGTTTCCTAAGTGTTTTGCATAATATGTATATTTTGATAGATATTGGGTAATATACTTTTTTGTTTGTATATTCTTAAATGAGGGGTAATAGTTCATAGGGAATGTACTTTTAAAATTTTATTACAATGATTTTTATACACTTGTAAGCAGTTTCTTTATTTCGTCCTTTTCTGCTACATCAGCATAACTCTGGCCGTCTGGAGTGGTCCCATTTTTATCTGCACCCTATGAAATAAAAAGTATATTATACATTTCTCATTAACTTTTTTTTTTTATTAAGCACACCTCTTGCAATAGATACTCGACGCATTTTGTGTGTCCCTCCCAGACAGCAGCCAGAAGTGGAGTGATCCCATGTTTGTCTTTTTTCTGTTAAATGTACAAATGCTTATGATTAACAAAAAAACAATGGAACCAGGCAAAGCCGGGTAGTGGCCTCAAGTAATAGTATATGAATCACGCTTATATATATATGTTAATTAATTATTTGTGCATATTGCATGTTAAGTTTTAGGCATTCCACATGAATGCACACTATAATAATGGAACTTTGCACCTAGGTTACCCTCTTCAGTAATTATAGTTGGCCCAGTGACGGCAAAAATATGTAAACATTTCTCTTCATGTATGATTTGCGGTGTCTGAATATGTATGTATGCATATAGATACATACACCTATAAATCTTTGTACGTATACAGGTAAATACTTTCATAGATATGCAAGATAATGATGACATGCTTACATTTACATCAGCTCCCACTTTAACGAGAAATTTGAGCACACTGAGCTGGCCAAAATCGGCGGCATAATGCATTGGATATCTTCCCTTGATCTCTGTGTTAACTTTTTGAGCCTGCAAATGAAATAAGTTAGACAATGCAATTTTAATTAGGCTGGCTTGCGCACATCATTGCTGAAAGTTGCTTGTACGGCATCAAGTTCTCCATTTTTAATCGTCCAAATTATATTTTCATTGTTTTCTTCGCTCATTTTTTATATCTATCAATTTAAATGAATACTTTTTATTTCTAATAAGAAATAAGATGAGAAGATTGTTGATATTGTGTCGATACTGTCGATATATTTAATTGTAGTGCGATAGTTTTCCTAGACTTGGACCAGGTATGATACTACAAAGTATCGATTGCTTACACCGATAACTTATCAAATGCTATATTTAAAATACAATTTAATATTTCAAAAACAAATAAATTCTATTAAAATACAATTTGTATTATTATTATTTTTATTTTATTGTTTGTGATTAAATTGATTGAATTAATTGAGTCTACCAAATTTGACCTTTATTAATTCATAATTTTTTTGAGTAATATGAAATAAAAAGAATATTATATTTATGAAGCTCAAATTATAACAAAATAAAGGTGTAGGTCTTAAAAATATCTATTGAACGCTGATAGCGTTCATCGGTCACAATTGATACTGACAATATGATTGTGGTTTTTATGTAGCCAAAAGCTGATAAGATTAGATAATTGTTGGGAAATATGTTGGCTAACCAAAATGAAAACTTTAGTTGTTAGTCGTTAGTATTCAGTGTGAACACGATTGTGCTTAAAAATTGTAGAATTTAGAAATATAAATAGTTAAATAATATTATAATGAAAGGAGTTTTATATACAATTTTCATCTGTATAACGCTCTTTGCTGTATGGCTGCCCTTGGGGTATGCAGATGAAAATGACACATCCAAGAACAAAACCACACCTGCACAGGTACAATTTTACGATTATCAAAAACTTATCAGTGCGTTTGTATTATATGTACTTATAAGTCTATATATATGTACAATGCTAATATATGTAAGCACTATATTATATATTACAGAAAAGTTCTTGATAGTTAAGGCCAAATGTACATGTATTTGAAATCATATATATAATGAGAATATGCATCCGAAAGTTACATGAATTTTCTGAAAATGCGTCATTAAGTAAACCATATTGCTGATTCATTAATAAATTTCACCTGAAAATGACAAATCTACAAAATTATTGACCACGATAAGTGACATGTGTGATAATACTTTCGTGATAAAACTCAAGAGTTAAACGCATATAGTTAAATGATTAATTTATAATACATTGATAAGTAAATAAATAAGTAATCACTATCATTCATAGAATCAAGTGTAAGACATAATATATATAAATTCCTTGTTATTCTTACAGACAAAGGTGGACATATTGAAGAGTGAATTATGCAAAAAGTGTGTTTGCGATGGCGATGTTAAACAAATTGATTGCTCAAATAAACTCACCGAGTGGTTTTCGGACACAGAATGGGGAGTCCTACAAAATGGAGATATTATTTTTGAGATCATCAATATGGAACATAATAATTTAACGGCAATACCTGCATTACCCACTTATGATGTGCAGCATTTGTATTTGGCTCATAATCAAATTACATCGATTACGTTGGGAGCTTTTCAAAATTTAACAAAGCTTACCACACTTGATTTATCATATAACCAATTGTCCTCAAAGGCATTGGTGCCTGATGTTTTTAAAGGACCATATTCAGAAAAAGATTTTGAACCAATGAAAAACCTAAAACAACTAAACTTGGGATATAATCTCTTGCATTCGCTGAACGATGATTTGTTTGAACATCTTACAAATCTGGAAGAGCTTGTTTTGTGTTCCAATACTTTTCAAATCATCGATAAGTTAACGGAAACGGCACTCTCGGGATTGTCTGCATTGAAGGTATGTTATTTACTATTTAAACACTACTTGCAATACAAAAATAAAAAATCACAATTTCTAACTATAGGTTTTGGATATATATATGGAACTGAAAACATTGCCGGAAACAATTTTTCATGGTCCACGAGATCTGGAAACTCTTATTGCATCGGGAAATATATTTTTCGAATTACCCAAAGCATTGTCGTACGCAAAGAACTTAAAGCATCTTAACTTAGATGACAATCCCATTAAAAGTTTGGAGGGAGAAAAGTACGTGCTGTGCAAAACGAAATCTAAAATATAATATAATATCTTTTTGTCTTAAAGTGTTTTCCCCGCAATGGCTTACTTGCAATATCTGAGCATGTCTTATATGCTTGACCTTCGAAAAATTGGACCCGGTGCACTGAAAGAGCTACAGAGTAAGATTCCAGCTTCACTTTTATTAAAGCTTGCGTAACTTTCTATATTTTTATTATATTTTATAGATCTAACAGTCCTAGTT
Source organism: Drosophila planitibia (assembly GCA_035043785.1). Lineage (NCBI taxonomy): Eukaryota > Metazoa > Arthropoda > Insecta > Diptera > Drosophilidae > Drosophila > Drosophila planitibia. The sequence continues at coordinate 24,220 of JAWNMS010000066.1, forward strand.
TTAAGCGACAACAAAATGCTAAGTGAAATCGATGCACTTGCTATGGCAAAGAATATTACTGGAGACGTTTTGGATTATCCCCCGCTTGAAAAGGTAATCTAAAATATAATGTTTGTTTAATATATATAATATATATTAATATATATTTTTTAAAAGCTATATTTGAATAACTGCAATCTTACGAGAATACCTAGAAGTCTTATTGTCCGCTGGGATAAGTTGAGCACGTTAGATCTTCGCTTTAACCCATGGACGTGTGATAACTCCAATGAATACCTGATAAAGCACTTGATCCAAAGAGTGAATAACACCACCCCAATTTTGGCATCGAGTGTTCAATGTGAACTGCCAAAGGAGATGAAAGGTGTCGAACTTTTAACGCTGGCAAAAACTGACTTGGCAAATTCTTCACATGGTGGCAGTCTCGCCTGGATTTTCATTATAGTTTGCGTTCTTCTGGCAATACCCTTGACCATTGCTGGATTTGTCCTATATAAACGTGGAAGTTGTCGCAGGCGTAAGAACGCCGATGCAGCCTTATACAGTCGAGCCAGTTTTAACGAGGATTTCCATATATAATTCAGTCATTCAACGAGCGTTAAATGCACATGTATATAACAAATATTTAATTTACAATATCAAATGTAAGAATAATGTAATAATGTAAAAAAAATAAAAATATATTTAGTTTAAGAAATTTAATGTTTTTTGTATTTTTAATAAACTTTATTTTTGGTTTTATTTTTTCAATATCTTTATACTTTTAAAAAGTAATTTTATATTTTGTTCGTACATTAACAAGCACATACACACCATAACATATTATTATGAGTTCAAGTTATTATATCGAGAGATTTCACAAATAAAGTTGTGTCTAATTATGTATGTAGATACAAAAATATGTTGACAGAACGATTGAAGATTATTGACTAACTTAATTTGCAAAATAAATACATATTGTATGTAAGGTAATAGCTTTACAGGTCTTTTTAGTTACATTTGATTTTTGTTTGTTTACTACTTGACTACCAATAAAATCAACAACGATGTCTATGCACTTGATAAACTCTGATAAATGTGCATTGTCTTTCTTTCTTTTTTTTTCAGACGCATAACCAAATACTGTTAGCTATATTATATAATATATAATATATATATATATATATATGTGTATATATATATATATTTATGTTTGTTAACTATATCAATTATTAATTTATAAGGTCAACATTGTATACACCAAATATGACATTCAGTTAGTGGATTATTGTATTACAAATCAGTACATGTCGATTGTTCCTTCCTGTGCATGAATGCGTTTTCCGATGGTCTCGTGTTGAAAAAAATTTAGTCATATCGAGAACACATAATTCACTAGAGACGCACACAAACGCGTAAATAGTATGTAAAAATAAATTGTATATAATATTAAAAGAATATCACTCCAGCAAAGGGTGCCGAGTATATTGATACATGATACATAACACATTGTATGACTTCGTTGTGCATTCATTGTTTTGATTCCTTTTAAGGTATTCCAGATAGGCCACTGATTGTGCCCCCAACCAGCTGATGTTGCTGCTGATGCTGATGAATGAGGTTGACTCGTGCCCGCTGCTGCTCCAATCGCTGCACAGTGGCGGTCAAATGCGAATTCTCCACATACAGATCTTTCACAAGAATATCGGCGTTCTGCAGACGCTGTGTCTGATCGGCAAGCAAGACGGTCTGTGCTTCAATACGGCCATGCAAATCGTTGAGATCCACTTGATGCTGACGCCATGATTCTATGGACGAAACAATCACAGTTCAACACATAAAAAACATATACAAATGGAAAGTATGTAAAATATAATTACGCTGCATCAGGGACTCGGTATATTTCTGCTGCTGTTTGATAACATTTTGTAAGTGACGATTACGCAACTCCAGTTGATTGAGTCGCTGCTGTAGCGTCGGATGTGTTGTTCGCTGTCAGAGAAAACAAAATGATTGAAAGATCACAATCTGAGTGATTAATTATGGTCTTACCGCATAGGCCTTCTCGAGAACTGGACGCGCTTCCTGCAACTGTTGCAGTTCCATTACTAAACCATCACGTTGCAGGCTCAAATCCTTGATCTGCTCTCTGAGTGAGAGCTCAAAGAATTTGAGGCGCTTCAGTTCTTCCTTTAGAAGATTCGGACTACTGCACTTCTCGTGACTGAAGCAAGATGCCTTACTAGTTGATATTACGCTGTGCGAATCGAAGCTCTTATTTGATGCAGTTGATGATGTCTCACAATCAGCAATTTCACCTTCTGACGGCGCCTGTTTGGGCTTGCAAATAGGGGCCGGCGGACAAGTGCCGGCTGGCAAGGCATAGTTTGTTGTATCACTGTGTGTGGGCGATGGACCCGATATTGATGATCCCAGCGGTGTTGTACTAAAGATCGATGTCTCCGATGTAGTCAGTTTGTTTCTATAAAATACAAATTCGTTTGTATAATTTTAAGTTGACTATAGAAGAATTTTCATTGCTAAGCAATAAATACGAAATTTAGACCTGTAGTAATATTTTTTCCAAAGCCACACATTTTGTTAAATATAGAAAGATTGATACCGATACACGGACAGACTCTGCTGATGATATACATATATATGTTGTGGGGTCAAAAATAAATATACACAGCTTTATTGTGATCTTATTAATTATTTTTAATTGCAACAGAGTATAAAATGTAATTTAATATGTTTGCTGGGCTTGGTTAATTTAATTTTGTGTTAAATAAAGGAAGAAGAGTGAATCAAAAGACTTTATGGTGTTCAAGGCTTGATTAACTTGCCCACATTTTCCTTATTATCAGATAACTATATTTTATAGCTGTCAGATTACCGACTATAAATTTACAGGAAATACTTTATCTATATAGAGTATATATAGCATTCTGATGTAGTTGCTTTGTACAAGACTCACTAATAAGAAAGTAATAGAATCTGCTATGGTTTGGAATGGTAATTAATCATCGGCCCTCCGAAGAAAGTGGTTTTAATTTATTTTATTTATATACTTCAAACATATTTAAAATAGTTTTTTGTTATTAATTAAAAGCGTTGCATTAAACGTCATATCTAATATATTATTTATATATTGTTTTATATATTAATTGTTATTTCATTTGATTATTCTTATTTTATATATTTATTATTCTTTATTTATTTAAGGAGATAGAACTCAGTCAGGTTATCAGAGGAGTATTAAATTAAGACATTAAATTTGTAAGATTAAGAAACATTGTTTCAAAATTACTCAGATTTATGGGTCACTTGGGAGCTGCGAAAATCAGACAAATAGAGTCATATGCATTGGAATAATTGTACTTACCGACTGGTGGCCTTGTGTGTGGGTGATTCACCGAGCAGCGCCAAAGCTTTGGGGGTGCTCTCGCTGGCGGCGATGCCGTCAAAGGTTTTGAGTGGTTCCTGGATTGTGCTCTGGTGCCACAGATAGCTAATTGGAGAACTGGCGGGACTTTGGCCCGCCTGCACGTTTAACTGATGCAGTGCCTCCGGATTAATCTCACTTGCACCGGTGAGTATTTCAACGCTCTCGCCAAGACGTGTGCGCAGATCTTCGATTTCGCAGTGCAACTCGCTGATTTGCTGTGACTTTTCCTCCAATATGCGTATGGAGTTATTGCGCAGATTTGTGGTCTCAACCTCGAGCTCGAGATACTGCTGTTCCAGCATGTCGCGCTCATCGATGGGCGAGAGGCGACCATCCTTGCTGAATTGCTCCTCATATTCGCGCACCTTTTCCATCAGCTCGGTAAACTTTTTGTCACTCTCCATTTGCTCGTCCTCATAGATGTGTCGCTCCTTCTCAAAGATTTGTCGCTCCTCGCTCAACTTGGACTGCCAGTAATCCTCGCAATCCTCGTATGCACGCTGCATCTGCTCCAGACTGTTCTCCAGCTCCTTGCAGCGTGTCTCCGGCGTGGTGGCCCGACTACTGCTATCCGTTTTTGCTGCCTGTAACTCCTGTTCCAATTGCGCCACAGTTTTGCGGAGGGTCGAGAGCTCCTCCTCGTGGCTCTTGCAACGATGCAGTTCCGAGTTCAGTGCCAACCAATCGCCGCTATTGTCACTGACCTCGCCACCACCCTCTGAGCACTTGCGCTGCTTGCCCAGCCGTGGACTCTCCTCCGTTATGTGCGTCTTGCTGGGTGAGTCACCGCGTCGCTTCGTTGCCAGTCCGCTGCTGAATGCGTCCAGTTCTTCGCTATCCGCCGACTCGGTGGCAATCACAACGGCAGCAGCAGGAGCAGAAGTCGTCTGAGCTGTCTGCTTCTTCTTGCGTGATTTTGTGCGCGCCAAGTCGAGGCACAAGTTCTCAATTTCCATGGTCAACTCATCGGTTTTATCACGCAACTGTGCGTTCTCCATTTGCAGCGCGGTCATTTTCTCCATCACGAGCAGCATCTCATCATCATCGGAGGCCTTATTATCTCTGCCGACAGCGGTGTCAATGCTGCTCTCCGATTTACCGGTCGAACGCAGGGGTTCACATCTGGCCAACTCCTGGTTGAGCTTAATATTCTGCTCCAACAACTCAGTCATTTGCTGGTGCGCCTTTTGCTGTTCCGCTTCCAGCTCAGTGTTTTCAGTGCGCACCAGCTCCAGATCAGTGCGCAGCTTAATCTCCTCCTGTTCGAGGCTCTTAATCTGTGTTTCCAGTCGCGACGTAATGCTCGTCCAATGATCACGATCGTTTGTTATACGCTGCGTCAGTTCACGGACAACACTCGCGTGCCGCTGCTCTAGTTGTAGCACCTGCTGTTTGCAATTATCCTCCAGGCTTGCATGCCGCTCATCAACCTCGGCGGCCAGCATCGCCACTCGCTGATTGGCCGCCTTATTGTCGGCACGCAGCTTGAGGTTCTCCTCGTGCTGCTGTCGGTATGCCTGTCGCAACGTGCCCAGCTCCACAGATTGGAGCGCGACCAAGGCACGCAACACATTGGACTGTGGATCCTGCTCCAGGCCACGCAACTCCTCCTCCAGCACTTTGGTCAACTGGCCGAGGTTCACCTCCTCCTCATCGAAGCCCAGTGCGTGCAGCAGACCACCACTATTAGTGATACTTGCCATTTCCCACGTCTCAATGATGCAGTGCGCACTTATCGTCTCCAGTTGCTGCGGTGTCACAATATCTGTAAGTTATGTCCACGATTAGCTATTAGAGTCAAATACATTCAATCATATCCCATTTTATACATATTATGCACACAAGGAATTGTAGCCCAAGATACCAGATGGGAAAGTGAATTTCAAGACTCAATTAAGTAACTAAATCCGACTATTTACCATTTATAAATTACGACTAATTAAAGAGCTCTAGATAAAGATTATATAACCTGAAAGTTCTTTATCAATAAATTGATTTTTATATAAAGCTTTAAATTGTTGCCTATCTGGAAGTTTACAACCCATTTTATCTATATACATTTGTTCTGGCATGATATAATGGGAATGTATGTGAATTGAGTTCAATTTTTGAGCATTATCTTCTAACTTCTTTTTTCTTTGGCAAATACAACTCACAACATTTTAATAGATAACAATCTGGCTTTCATTTTTATAAGAGTCTAGCAAATCCTTTCATAATCTCCATTTAATTACATAACAAATGGAATGGGCCACAACACGTGGCTCATGAATGGATACAGATTTCAAACAGTGCAGGACAGAGTGCAGATACAAACGATTAGGTGATTTAAGTGGTTTAGTGAAGAAGGGATTGGCTTATGTGGCACTTATGCTGTGTTTCCGTGAAACGGACAAACCTTTGCAACTGAAACGGCCACCCTGGTCGCATCCGTGGCTGCAGTGCTCTGACCGTGCTGGCAAATGATGGCCTGCAGTGTGTACAACCAACAGGTGTTAATTATATATATTATTCGCTAACGACTAACGAGTGTTAGATGTTGTCGTCTAAACACATCATCGACCACATTATGAATATAGTCGATGCTCGCCTGGCTAACTTACCCAACGATTCCACGCTGCTGCATTCCTGTTGTGCCTCACGCAGATTACTTCGACCGTGGCCACTGCCCACTTGTGTGGCGACTGTTGAGGATGTCGTCGCCAGTGCCGTCGAATTGATCATTTTCGATTGCAAGTTCTTGCGTGCCGGCAGCGAGGCACAGCGTTTCAGCTTGCTCCCGCTGTAGTGGACGGAGCGCAGACGCCGGCTGCCTGGGAGATCGCTTTGCGACGACGACCGTTGCACCTGCAAGAATGAACGACAAATTAGAATATGGAGAAAACGAGACTAGCATTTAGACTTACTTGGACTGTGTGATCGCTGCAGCCGTTGAGGCTCTTGTGCTGATCCTCATCCGTATTGTCCGAATCCGTGACGGCTATCTCATTAAGACCCTGGTTGTGGTGTGGCCGTGAACGGCGTCCGTACTTCTTGGTGCCTACTATTAGCTTGGGTGAAACCTCACGATCAGATGCCTCACCCTCCGGCGGACTCTCAGCATATGTGTTGCTAGATGGCTCGTCACTGATAACCAGCGATCGTTCTGCAAAATAAAGAATATTTGTATTAAATATATAAAATATAATTGATGTTGTTGTTGCCCAATTTGTATACCAAAACGTGCAGCGAGCTTTTCAATGATCGGATCGATGCAATCCTTGCTCTGTTTGTAATATAGTCGGGTGCCCATTGTGTCTCCTTTGGCATCTGATTGATGACTGAAGCTGCAAGCACTTAGCATCCGATATTTATATACCTATATATTATTGGCCTTGTTTACCTGACGATCTGGGCATTAGGAGCAGGTAGTCGACCCCCTTTTCAACCAACCCTCATAAAAGCTAGTGATTATGACGCGTGTTTTATGATTGCCAGCTGACGTTTGAGAATGGGTCATATTAGGTAATCGTTTTTTACCTTTCAGTCCAGATGGTGTCACCAATCCCGATCGCGTTTGAGCTGCTGAGCCATCGAATTCGGTGCCCAAGAAGTTAAGCAATGCCTCCTTGAACTGAGCAAAGGAAACACCTAGCTTGGGACTACCACTGGCGGTTAGACTGGAGATTAGCGCCGATCCCTGGTCACGTAACTGGAGCAGCTGGCACAGGCGGGTCAGCGACGCCTCGTCGAGCAGACCATTGTTGCGTTGCTGCGATGTTTCACAACTTTGGAACATCTGATATAGTTTCTGCTCATACGGATCGGCCGACACTTCCATTATCTACGCGCTGTTCTTTTTCTAGCCGCGAATACAGTTTCTAGCCGTTTGCCTTGAATATTTTATAAGAGAAATATATTTATATACATATATATATATATATATATTATTTATATATATATATATATATATTATTTATATATATATATATATATATTATTTATATATATATATATATATATATATATATATTTGATAAAAATACTAATAATACAACGAGTTCTATGTGATTAAGCTAATCGAATCTCCGATCGACATTGTTATCCCCAAAGTGTTCATTTTTATTTGTAAAAATAAATCCAATTTCAGTTAATAAAGAACAGATGTGATCTACAAAATGTCTGCATCGGAAAATCTAATTTTTTCGAACGACTCTGGAACTGGACGTAAGCACATTAAAACTAGTTAAATTCCAAAATCCAAAATTCCCAAAAAGGGATTAGTTTCGGTAGTTGGAATTTAGAGAAAATTCTAAAATGCACAACAGAATTTTCGCTTATTGGAGAAATCGTTTTGCAAAAGTCTCAAATTAAATATTTATCTTAAATCAAATCAGACTTGGTCAATATCCAGATTAGTTGTCTATACAAATCAGAAAATAAATAAGTATGTAAAATACAAATGAATGAATAAATAAACACACATACATAAATATATACATATATGTATGTGTGTTACATATACAACTCAGGTGGGCACAACGTATCAGGTAGGAAGTTAGTCCTTTGTTGTGTAATACATTTTGGCTAAACACTGCATGGGGGTAAAAACAAATATAAATATATTTTATATGTATTATGTTTGGATTTATACACTGTTTAGGTGAAATCGATAAAAGGCCACTACAAATGTAGTAGTTGTAAATTCTCGCCAGGGGGTCGTCGTAACGTTGGATATAGTTGGGGTTTTTAACACAGTTATAAGCACACAAAAACATAAACACATAAACGGTAAATTGCACAACGAATCATTGAGTTTTTAAGCAGTATTAGATGCGTAAAATTTTGTGAATTGTTAAAAACATAATATAATACAACAATAGACAGTAGAACAGTGGCGCAGAAGAGGGTTAACGCGTCTTATCGATATCTCGATAGTTTCTGCTTTAAAAATATTTATCGAGCATACTCATTGAATGGTTCACGATTTCGTGACTTATATATTTAGCTACTATTTATATTGTAGTAGGTTTTCCGTTTCATGCTTCGAATAATTTGAAAGTGCTTGAACTCATTTGGGGACACAATTTTGGGAACAAAAATAACTATTTGGCTTGTCTATCGATGCCGTAGTAATTTCGATAATGTCGGCGTTTGTGTAAATAAGCTGCTTAAAGGGAGAACCAAAATTTACATATATATATATATATATATATATATATCTGGCATGCTGAAGTAATACAAGAAAAGAGATGTATTTTCGATGCATAAATGTTTTTGTCTCAAAATAATATGGGTTTCCGGAATACCCCTTAGTCTTACTTCGATTACTATTGACAGAGCAGTGTTGTTTTCTGTGTTATCGGCTTGCCACCACAAAAGTAGTAGCGATAGTTTTGCAGCACCACAGCGACATAGAAAAACATTAAAATAAGACTCAATTTTTTTGAATTCTTAATAGTTAGCCAGTGAAAAAGCAATAGCAATGTCCTAAGAATTGCAATAGCAGTCAACGTCAGACACAGTTGTGCTAACGTTTAACATATTCTGATTACGGAAGTACACTCTGACCACCTCTCCCCCCACAAACTCCGCCACGGCCTCGATCAAAGAGCAGTATAAATAATTTTATATTTATTACGAAACTTTGGGGGAATACGGATGCAAATGCATTAACAAAAGACTACAACGGGAGCCAGGTGGAGTACTTTGACTTGGGATGGCCATGCATCCGTATATGCGAGCCAACCCGAACCCCAATCAAAACCAAACAAACAGTGTCAGTGTCAATCTGAGTCCGGATGAGATGCACAGCTTTCAAAAGGACAAACAGGCGTGGGAGCATGCCATAGTGCACTACCAGGGACCCGACCCGCTCGATCACTGGTACAATTATATATGCTGGTATGAGAATCACGCACACAGCGATCCCGAGCGCAAGTTTCGGGAAACTCTCGAACGCTGCCTCACCGTTTACGAGCACAATGAATATTATCGTCAGGATGTGCGTTTGGTTCGTCTCTGGCTGAAATACATTGCCATGCAAACGGATCAGCTGCGCTTCTATCAGGTACTCTTCCAGCGTGGCACGGGGCGTCAGGTGGCCGCCTTCTATATTGGCTGGGCCAGCTACTATGAGGCCCGGGATCAGTTTAAGGATGCCGAAGCAGTATTCAATCTTGCCTTCCAGGAAAAGGCGCACAGCAATGCAGAGCTGCAGAATGCCCATGCCAAATTTGCATACGTTCGCTCCATGTTCTATCAGCAGCAGCAGCAGCAACAACTACATCAGCACCAGCCTCATCCACCTCAAGATGCACTGCAGCATCTGACCACGTATACCCAAGCGCATCACCAGCAACAACAGCAACAGCAAGTGTATCCTCATCCTGCCCCATCGACACCGTCGAGATCGCATCATCATCAGTCTCCAGATAACTTTCATCAATATCAGCATCAGCAGCATCCGCATCAGCATCATCCGCCGGAGCTACCATATCATCCACATGCCCAACAGACGCATTATCAGCATCAGACACAGGTATTTATTTAGATGATCTCCTACATAGATTGTAAACCTTTTTGAATTGCCAGACACATTTAATTTACCACTTAATTAATCCATTGTAGCCGCATCCACCTCCGGCACCGGCGCCTTTTGAGCCACAGTTCCCGCCATCGACATCTGTAGCTGTGAACCAGAGCCAAACGCTGCCACACCCGCACTATTCTCCCGTCTTCCTACCCAGTCGGGTAAGCATAACCAGCAATTGCAACTTCAACTGAACTAACTAAATCCGATTCGCTCAATTTTTAGCCGGCCATAAGCGACCACTATGAGCCACAGCTGCAGGCACAAATGCAACAGATGCCGACAGCTGAAGCTGGAATAGTCAGCGAGACGCAAGCAGCGCATCAGCAGGAACACGAGGAGGAAGAGGAGCATGTTGCAGCTGCTGAATCTTTGTCCTTGTCGCAAGTGGAAGGTGTGCGGTTGCCACGCAATTTTCATGCATATGGACGCAATAATCACGAGACCTGGAAGCCAGCACTGACACTCGAGGAGCCCGATGATCCCTCACGCGTCTGTCACTATGCCAAGCAGCTGGTCTATCCAGCCGGTGCCGGCATCGAGTACAGTCCGGAAGAACTGCTGGGTCGCAAATATGCCCAGCTGCTGGAGCAGCGGAAACAACAACAGCAACAAAAGGCGCAGGCGCAAACGACGCATCTCAATGAGCAGAAGCAACACGTGGAACAGTTGAAAAAAGAACACACAACTTACGCAGCAGGACACCAACAGCAGCAGCATCAACAGCAGCAACAGCTGTCGGATTCCTATCAAACATCATCATTTTATATGACAGCCATGGACGGTCAACTGTATGCGACGACCAACGATGAGGAGGCGGAAGAAGGCCAATCGGAAATCGACGACGATGATGATGATGATGACGAAGTCGGTGACGGTGACGAAGATGACGACAACGCCGATGATAATGGGGAGGAGGAAGCGGAAGACGAACTGCAGTCGGATCAATCCGATGAAGAGTCAGACGGCGAGGGATCCGATCAAACGGATCAGGCAACCAAACCACCTGCCTACACCAATGGCGTGGATATGCACTTTCGGGCACAGACAACGACCAGCTTTGAACAACAGAATCGCTCCATCAAGATGAAGTTCAAGAAGGAGCGCACGCTTGAGAGCAGCACCTACAGTGCCTATACCATTGAGAGCATTTACCATCAGCAGCAAGAGTCGCCAGCGACGCCAGTCAAGCCGCCAGCAAACGTGAGAAGCAACGTACACGATTGGAGTGGTGTGCAGCGTCAGCGCAATGGCAATCATCAGTTCCATCCGTATCTGCTGGGTCAGACATCGACGCCCAAGAGCACCGTGAACGAGAGCCGGCGAGCGCGTGCCAAAGCGAAACATGGCAAATTCCAGCCAGAATTGTTGGGCAGCAACAGCAACTCATCGTGTTCGGTTGCAAATGGTGTGGAGACCACAGTCGCAACGGATGCAACAATAATCTCTGATGCTGTTGCTTCTGCTGCAGCTGCTGCTGCTGCTGCTGCTTCTGCTGGACCCATACACAATGCTACCTTTAATGACAACGCCAACTTCTCGTTCTCCAGTGCCGGCGGCCTGGACAATTCAAATAGTTCACTGGCGCTGGCTGTCGATCGACTTCATGTCAACAACAATCGAACGCACAACAACAATAATAATAACAATATTAACAATAATAATAATAACAACAATAATAACAACATGTCAACTGTAAGCGTACAAAGCACAACATTGGCTGACTTTTCGACATTTCAAGAGAACTCCTATTTTGCCACCCAGCATGATGCGGAGGCGCAAGAGCGTCGCCTGTCGAAGGCGCTGGAAACGATTGCTCGCCATCTGGACAGAGAGGCAATCGATCCGTTTAACAGTGAGCTGTGTCGTGCCTTTTTGGCCAAACTGAATTTTCCCGGCGATGATGATGCCCATGCCAGCTATAAGGTTGTTCAAACGCCACTGCCAAAAATATCGAATACCCGCACGCTGAACGTGCTGGAGGGCGTTCAGTTCAACATTGACAAGGAGGTGGGACGTGGATCCTATGGATCTGTGTATAAGGCAACTGATGCTCGCACCGGCAACGTTGTCGCACTTAAATACCAGAAGCCACCAAATTCCTGGGAGATCTACATATGCGATCAGGTGCGTAATCATCAAGAACTAAATCATAACTAAATCATACTAAAATGTTAAATGTCTTTTTGCGAATAGGTATTGAAACGGATTCGGGATCCGGAGGTGCTGCCGGGATTGATGGATATATCGACGGCGATAATAGCGCCAAATGCCAGTCTGATTGCCACCGAATTCTCACCATTTGGCTCGCTGCTGGACATCAATAATAAGATACGGCAGGCGACAACAAAAGTGATGCACGAGTCTCTCGTCATGCATTTCTCGGCACAGATCTGCAACATCGTGGATCATTTGCATCGACAGCGCATCATTCATGCGGACATCAAGCCGGATAACTTTCTGCTGATGCGTGTGCCCAGCGTGGACAGTGATGAGCCGTCGTTGCGTCTAATTGATTTTGGCTGCGCCATCGATATGTCACTCTTCCCCGATGCGGAGGCGACCAAATTTCGCAAGGTTGTGCAAACGGATGGTTTCACCTGCATCGAAATGCAGGAGGGTCGACCGTGGTCATATGAAACGGATCTCTTCTGCATTGCCAGCACGGTGCATGTGATGCTCTTTGGCGAGTATATGCAGCCGCAGAAGCGTCCCAACGGCTGGGATATACGCCAGAAGTTGCCGCGCTATTTGAAGAAGCATGTGTGGTCGAAGTTCTTCAGCGATCTGCTCAACATGCAGGCGGACAAGCTGCCCCAGCTGCAGCAGATGCGCAAGGTGTTCGATGAGGAATGCTATCGCATGGACTCGGAACTGCAGAAACAAATACGCACCTTATCCAACATTCTGCATCGGCGATAACCCAAATGCGCCACTTTAACATCATTCACTCATCATCAATCATCCATCATTCAATCGTTGTACCCAAGTTTCTATTATTTGCAGTTGTATTTGTAAAAAACAAAAACTGTCCATATTCAATTTGGTACAAATGTACCAAAGACTTGATGCATTTTTGTGTTTATTTGAAATACTTTTGGTATTCCATTCAATCGAAAAAGAATGCAAATAATATTTGAGAGAGAAAAAGTAACAAATTTGGTACCCAAAATACCAAAAATTCAATTATCATGTTTTTAATTTCTTTTTCAAATTGAAGATCGTTTTAGTTTTCTTGTACAAGCGAGGACAGCATATATAAATGTAACCAAATAAGCGTTATTTTTATTATTTATAACACACACATTAAGCAATGGCTCTTTGTAAATAAAAACAAATCACAAACAAAATTGAAAAACAAGTTTTCCGAGCACCAAAAAATTATTGTTTAAACTGTATGTATAAAACCAATTTTTTGATTTTGACAATTTTCCACAACATTTTGCAAAATACAAGAGCACATTAATATGTATATAATTTAATCTATACTATTTATAAATTTGTTCCTAAATTATTTGACATTGTAAACATTGCAAACATTCATTTTGATTTGCCACTTGAAGTCAAGTTTCCTGCGTTACATCATATATAATTTACATCTGATTTGCATCAGCTATCAAAATGCGAAAACAGACATTTATTTGAGTGTTGTTAAAATAGTCAAGTCTGAATTTTCCATTTGATAAAACCACTCACAACGGACCACCAAAAAAAATGATGAACATTTTATTTCTATTCGACTACATATTAAAAAAAAATAAAATAGTTAAGTACATGTAAATAAAAATCCAAGCACAATCGCAGAACTTGTGCAAATAACATTAAATGGAGAATAATAAGTAATAATAATTATAATTTTTTAATGTACAGCATAGAGAGACAACAGCAAATACAACATCAACAACAAATTAAGTGTCTAACGCAATGTAAAGTAAAGAAAAAAAAACAAGAAAATAAACAACTATTTTAAGCTTCATGTACTACTATTGAGTAATATATAAAGAACTTGAAAATGCTAGAAAATAAAGTGAAGAAATGTTAAACGAAAAGTACAAAAAAAAAATAACAAATACTAAAAACAATTAAGAATGCTCCAGTCGAGAGAGCTCGACTACAGTCAGCTCTTGAATATATATTGAATCGATTAAAAGGTGAGTTCCAGTTTTGCACAGTCAAATATGAACAGGTAATTATGCAAGTGTTCTCAATTTTGAAAAGAAAGTGGACAAGTTTAAAGAAGTCCGAGAATTTCTTCACTCTGAGTTGCTTAAGGTTTGAGGAAAACGCTTCATTTTCTAATTGAGTTGGGCTCGTACATCGAGTGAAAACAGTTATGAATCAAGAGTTTAAAGAGAAAATATTGGAAAATGTAATGCTGCCCAACGCAGATAATAAAATGTCTTTTCTAGGTCTTTCAACCTAATAAAAATCTGCAAACTATTTGATTGTCATCGAATGTCCTGCAAGTAAACCCCATCAAGAAAAAGAAACAGTGACTGATGCCAAATCAATGAATAACGAAGTAATTCGGGTTGTGGTTTAGAACTAGATTTCCAAAAAAAAAGAAGATTCGAGCTTTTCATAAAGGTCTAATTCTAATTTTTATACATTTCTCAATAACAGTTTTTTTTAATCCTTTTTGTTAAAAACTGTTTTGGGTTATATTTTTGAACTTTCATACTCAGCAGCGGTATTAATTCGTCTATTGGAATTAAACCTCTTGCAAAGCCCGACTTATACATTTAGGTGCTACTTTTTCTGCAGAATAAAAACATAACCATATTTTTGTGCTCGCTTCGCTTATCTTGCTGCTCTCTTCGCAAAAAATTACTCTTGATCGAAGTTTGTTTAATATAAAAATAAGTTTTGGTCGAAAAATTGGATGATGAAATTTTGACAGCTGATTAAAGTTACGTCAAAGTTTTATCTTTGCAAAGAAGGAAGTTATATCTTTAAGATTGTGGCTTTTATTGCAATCATCAATCGATTAATATCGATAAGCTATCGATGAACTTGAGCTGCCTAGTGTTTATGATAACTTACATACCAATTTAAGACAAGCAGCCAGAACGGACAGTTGATCAAGAATATATATATATATATATCGAGAGATGCTTCCTGCTGCCTGTTGTTGTTGTTGTTGTTGGGTTACATACTGTTGCACAACTTCATTATACCCTCTTCACCCATTTTCTTCACCATGGCCAGAAAGAAAAAGAGAAAATCATCGTCTTAACCCATTTTCTCGTGCAAATGAAATGCAAAATGGCAAAACAAACGAAAAATTGGAAATTTCTTTAGAGTCGCCTCGCTTGGCAATTGTCAAGTGGTAAGTGCCACAAAGTGGGCCCGTGTGCCGCGTGTGCAGCATGCAACAAGTAACAGCAACAGCAACAACAATGCTGCGCTTGACCCACTTTTCCTTTTTGCCAACAGGCAGGCACAAAACAACGGTAAACAATTTCCACACAGCGAGCGAACGAGCGACTGGAAAAAGTTGCAACGTTTCATGCAACACACAAACACAAACACAAAGTCAAAGTCAAAGCTGACGTTGCTGCCTCCTCTATTGTTGTAGCCGTCGTCGTCGTCGTCGTCGTTGTTGCAGTTGTGGTTGTTGCAGTTGTTGTTGTTGTTGCAGTTGCCGATTGCAATTGCATTTCGGATTTCGCATTTCGCATTTCGCGTTTGACTCTCGCCAAGTGAAAGTAAAGTGGGACAAATGTAATTATTATTTGCTTCTAGTAACCGTAACCGAGTTAGAAGCCTCGATTGCAATTCAGTTGTGAGTTGCGAGTTGGGAAAGTTGCCACAACAACAGCGCTGGCGCTGGCGCTGACGCTGATGCTGACGTCAACGTCAACGTCGGCTTTTACACAATATTTTATTGAATCAAATTGCAAAGAGAAAATTGCAGCAGCAAACTGCAATTGCAACTGCAACGGGGCAACAAAGCTGCATCCAGCAAAATAATGCAACATGAAAACTTTCTATTTTTTGTGTGTCGGCTGCGACGTCAACTTTGAGATTGCAACTGCAACACACACACACACACACGCATATGTATGTGTGCATTTGGCATTTTGCTGCAGATTGCTGTTGCATGCATTGATCTAATGAATGTGTCCCACTTTGTGGCACGTTAACGAATTCACATTGCGCGTTTCAGTCACAAATTATGTTGCATGGTGCCATTTATACAGATTATTATATATACTTATATATGTGTGTGTGTGTGTAGGGGTGTGCGTGTGTGTGTGTGTGTAATAATAGCAATTTTAAATATTCCTAGGCAATGAAAATACGATCGTGATTGGCCAGAATTAGAGCTCAGATTGAACAATTATTTATATACTCCATAGAATTTAATCAAACTCATAAAAAATTTAAAATAACATTGGGAAAAAATGTTTTTTGTTTTATATTAGTTAAATAAAAAATGAGTTGCAAAAAATTCGAGTCAAACTTTTAACATGGAAGAGAACCTTTTAATCCATTAAGTTTAAGGATTGAAAAAAATGTATATATAT
The DNA here is from genome assembly GCA_035043785.1 of Drosophila planitibia. Taxonomy (NCBI): domain Eukaryota; kingdom Metazoa; phylum Arthropoda; class Insecta; order Diptera; family Drosophilidae; genus Drosophila; species Drosophila planitibia. Next base: position 40,748 of record JAWNMS010000066.1, read on the forward strand.
ATATATATAGCAACATTCAAGTAAAGTCATTGCAGACAATTGTAGAACATAAACATTTTATTTTTTTCCACATTAGTTAAGAAATCTAAACAAGAATAAAATGTGTAAGAAAATTTCTTAGGCCATTTGAACAAAATGATTTTAGGCTCTTAAAGAGCTGAGATGACATTTAATATATATATACACTCCGCGAAATTCATTAAGGACATATAAAATTGAATATTTGATTGTTTATTTATTTATTTTTTAAATTGCAATAAAAAAGCATGTTATTTTGTTAGCAAACAATTTTGTATGCCATTTAAAAAAAAAGTGGGGTTAGTTTAAGGAGTTGAGATTGATAGAATTTGTATACACTGCGCGAAACTAGAGACTTGAAACTGGGAATATACATGCATCTATGCCAGACAAAGTGTTAAAATTGGGGGGGCCACGCCTACTAAGGCTAGGATATCGATAATACCGCCAAATGCAAATCGATAAAACCAAACAACTCCCAAAATTTCAGGGCTAGAATCACCAAAATGTGAAGGTTAGATTGCTTTGAAAGATTGACTATATTTACCAAAGTTGGAAGGTAGTTTGCTACTAAACTCCTAAGATTGGTGAGCAGATTTCTAAGCCACACCCATTGCCGCCCCTCGATAGTCGCAAAAGTCTCTATCATAAACAGTTTAAGAGCTAGAGGTGACTTTATTACATTTATATGTATCTATATTTATATGCTGACAAAACTTTCGAAATTGGTATATCCAAAATCAAAACTTTATGTTTAAATTCTCATTTTAATTTATATTTCATTTACGCCTAGTTTATCAAAGAATCCGAAATAACCAGCCGATTATAAATATATATATATGAATCAATGCATGACTAATTAATCAGAATTTCATCCCGACATATATATTGATATATATATATAGTGATCCGATCTGTCAGATGAACTGCCAGTTTCATAAAGATAGACTTGAAAAAAATGAGAGCCTAAATAAGAAAAAAATACAAACGAAATTGGCTATATCGATTGTGCTGATCAGGAATAAATATATAAAAATGTTGGGGTCGGGAATGCTTTCTTCTCGATTATACTCCATTTACCTTTTACATTTTCAACTGGTTCGGCGAATAATACAAATCGCAGAAAGAAAGAAAAACCATTCGCCTCTGTTGGCCATTTTGATGGTCATGACCAACTTAGCGCTGTTGCCATTTGCCATTTTCCATTTTTCCCCTTCCCGTTTGCCTCCTGCTTGCGTGGCTAATATGCAACAAAAGCAACAGCAACTGCAACAGCAACAGCAATAACAACAATAACAATAAATTGAGCGGCAAAGCGAAACTGGGAAAATAGTTAAGTAATTTGCAGTGAAAAGCGGCCTGCAGTTTTTGCATTAGAGAAATTTGTTTTTGTTGCTCTGCCTTTTGTTGCAGTTGCTGTTGTTGTTGTTGTTGTTGCAGTTGCATTTGGCACACATAATGCTGCTGCTGCTGCTGCTGCGATCCACATCCGTTAGCTGCCACAGCAGCTGCAACTGCAACTCTGGCCTATTGGCGGCTGATGCATTAGAAAGTTTTCAAGCTGAAAATGCCGCTGCCGCCGCCGCTGCTGCTGCTGCTTTTCTTTTCTCCACCCCCGCCAGATTGAGCCCCATTTATCCCAAGCCACTCGCAAATGCATCCAAGTGAATGTGGGTGTACTCATGAGTATGTGATTCAGTGCATCCTGATTGTCTTTTGCTTTCCAAAAGGAATGTGTGTAGATAGATTTCTAATGATTATCTTCTAGCTGCGATATCTTCCCCAACTTAAAATCTGGAGTCGCCCAACAAATATATATTATATATATGTTACCACACTCATCAAGAAATCAGTCTATAACAAAATTAATTGAAAATAAAGAATGGTTAAGCAACTAGAATAAAATCGGTATCTTCAAAGAAACTATATATAAACTTCGCAAGATAATATTAATGACATTAAAAATTAAATATAAAATTTAAAAAAAATTATTTCTTTCACATTAGATAGGTAAATTCATTAATAAACAGTGAAAAGAAAAGGAATCACAATTAATAAAATCCGAAATCGGTCTAATGCTAATGCTCTAAAGAACGGGGAAAAAGATATCGAAAAAAGAGAAGATTATATTCCCTTCTAGATCAGAGTTAGTCTGTTGACCTACTAATTTTAGTCAACAGTTCGAAATTTTATTATGTTTTTGTAATTTAAAAAATAAAATGCCTTTAATTTGTGTAGTTATATTATATCAGAACTATAAATTATATATATGCCTGATCGAAATCAATAGACAATACGATATATCCATGTCTGCCTGTGGGTCTATATGAGCCGGTCGATTTCAGAGACTAGACTTCAAATTTGGAATGTAAGTTCTCGTTTTCATTTCGATTTGAACAATAACTTATTCTGTTTTCGATACAAATCGATTTCCGATAGCAATAAAAGTCATCGTTTTAAAGGTATAACTTTCTAATCGAGTTTATATATACCTTGACATAATATTATTCATCTGCACAAATTTCATTCAGATCAGTTGAAAAACTCGAAAGAAAAACGAATTTTCGTTAGCAAGCATTTTCTGTATATGACTTATGTAGAGGGTATCTCTTAGTCGAGCTTACTTGTTGTGATTAGAAAAGTTGATAAACTTAGAAAATTCCTTTAGTCGTTCATAATTAATCAGAGAATTTTTGGTTTTAAACTCTTCCAGGAATATTTAAACTCAATCAGAGAATACAAAAGAAATCAAGCACCTGGAAGGAGTTCATACACATGCCAGAGGTCAACGATGCCACAAGCTCTGCACAGTTACCTATTAATAATGTCTCGGCAACTTGACCGAAGGACGTGGACCCTTTTTTTTTGGGCAGCACACGTGCAATTGTCGGGAGTGCAATGGCCATAGAAAAATACGCCAGTCGAAGCGAGAATTGTCAGATTACTTTCGTAACGTGGCCGAGTTCGATGGCACCCGAAAAGAAATGATGACAACAAAAAAGGTCCTTGCGCCGTCGTCGCCGTCTGATGAACCTGACTAAAACCATTGCTGAGGCAGACGCTTCCGTCGACCAACTGCTAAGACCCAAAAGTGAAAGGTTATTATAACAATAAGGAGCAGCCGCAGCCAATGTCTGGGCTAAGTCTAATAACCTTTCCCTTTCGCCCCAAACCTACAAACCGACAACGAGCAGACAAGGACAACGACGCCCTCAGCAGACAAAGAGTGGAATGAGAGAATGGAGAGGTCGTTGTCGGCGGCGCATCTTCCTGCCGTTCCTGTGCAGCTTCAAATATACATACACATCAAATATACATACATACACACACATACTCATACATATACGTATATAAGTATGCTTGTGCTCACAGTCTGTCCTGTTAAGTACATAGCACACACACATACAGCTACTTACATACATATGCATGCATAAATTTGTATTCGGCTGTGACTATTTCACGACTCACCCGCTCAATTGAGTACGTCCTGCTCTCGCACACAGGCCATAAGCTCGCACAAACAGGGCGTAGCGTGCATCCTGAGAATGCTAACGTGAGCAATAACAAACAAACGGGCAGACATCGCACAAGCGAAGTGTGAGAGCAAGAGGAGAAGAGACACGCACAGTGGCGCACAACCAACAAGTTACTGAATCAATTAATATGTGAGTATAATTATCAAAGACGAACTTATGCACAGCTAGTCACAAAGAAAAACATGAATAACATTTTAAGCTGAAAATACTGCTCTTTTGTATATATTTGCATATGCATTTGATTAGACATTTACTTAAAGCTTTAAGTTATAAAAGTAATGCATATTTTAGTAAATTTAATTACATAAATTACATTTACTTATAGCTTTAAATTATAACAAAATTGTGTATCTTACAACTTAATTTTGGAGATACACTTTTAGGCGCTAAGCCGCTGCAAATACTTTTGTTTTACTGGACTACAAAATTACTTAAGTATCTGCATGTTAAATGGTGTTTTGTATCACTGTGAGTCGGTCGATGGCTCTCCACCAGGCAAATGTCATTGCTCGACGCTAGCCGGCTTAACCTTGAAAGTTTAACTTCCAACCAAAGGCAATACACAAAAAGGACGAAAAAGGGACAGAGAGAGCGAGCGTCATAGGCAGAGACGGAGAGAGAGAGAAAAATAGCAGAGAAAGTTTGAAAGGTTCATTGAAAAACAGTCGATGGCCTCTTTGGCTGACTCATAGTTGTGGTTTTGATTAAGTTTATGTATTTTATGTATGCAATTTATTATTTAAATATGTATAGACGCATTTGTGATTTTTCGTTATAAAGTAAAGTAAATTGATCGAAGTGGAGCAAGAAACGAGAACTTCATATGAGGTCGATTCAAACATCTAAGTCAGAAACTAAGCATCGACAAATAAATAAAAATAAGAAAAAGAAACATAGCGCAGCATATCAATTGACTTGGCCAAAAAAAAGAGAAAGCTGGCCGTCCGTTAAAGAACATAAGCACCTAACGTTCAGATGGGGGACAACTAGCAACAACATCAAATTACCAACGAGCAAGAAATAATGAAAACTGGGTCGGCTCGCTGCTGCGCCTGTTGCAAGCAAGCCGAGCTCGCTTCAAACATGCTCGATCTGGCCTGCAATGTTATCCAACTTACTCAGGTTGCGCATACATGTTGTACGCAACCAACTGTGAGTGAGTGTGTATGCGATCGTGCATGCCAACACAGGGCGACTCTGCGAGTTTTTGGATCTCGCATTCTTAAAGCTCAGAACATGAGCGCATTTTGTGGTCACAGGAAGCAGCAGTCTTTTTAGTTTTACGACAGGCATCTTTGTCTGTATCTGTGAATTTCACAATTTAATTAAATTCTAGTATTGAAAACACAAGCAATTAACATATAAGTTTTTTTTGTACATATTTACGCGCGTGCAACAAATTAAAAGCAAAAGTTTTGGCATAGGCTGCCAATAGCCACGCCCGCCTCATTGAAAGTGAACGCGGCAAAAAGGCGCGATCAAAACAAAATACAAAAAAATATATTTTGTACAACAAGACAACAGGTCATAACCATTAGCTTTACAAATTTATATAAAATGTAAAATGTATTTATATTATATTGTTATGTTAAAATGTACACAATTGCATGGTAATTGCAATTTTAATATTAATTTAATTTAAGAAAATTTGTTCAAAGTCAACTTCTGTTGGAAGTTAGGTAGTTACTCGGTGTATCAACTCTCCCCTTTCCTCTCTTTCGCATCACTGAGTCACTGCTCTGCTGGCGTCGCTGCTTTTGTTTCGTCCTCTGATTTTGATCGCTTCACTCCGAAAGCTGAGCTGCTTGCTGCCGCTGATTCACATATTCATTCATAAAACTTTCAAAGTTTTCGTGCTGCCTGCAGATAAAAGCGCAACAAAAAGCAAACACAAAAACACAGTCAGACGAAGGCAGACGACAGATGACGATGAGAAGTCGTTATTTGATTTGCGATTACACGCAATTCTCTTATGCGGAAGTCGTTGGACTTGACATCAACAACAATAACAACTACACCAATAAAAGTAACAAAAACAATGCAATGTTGGTGGCCATTTTATTATGCTCACTTTATTGGAGAACTTATTCCTTTGTTTCGCACTTATTACACACACACATACATGCATACATAAGAACATGCATATGTTAATTCGCTGGAATATATACGTATGTGTGTGTGTGTGTATTTGTAATCTCGACCCAGCAGCGAAAAGATCGCATTACGAATTGGATTCATAATCTATACTTTGTAAGCCAAGATAAATATATTGTGAGGCAACTGCAAATACGGAAAAAGGTGTAGTAGATATATTCAAAATGTTGAAAGTTTGTAATATTTATTTATATATTTTATTTGATTTTTGTCTGTCATAAAAATAAATTTTATTTTTCACCATACAAATTACATAACCGAGTAAAACAGATAAGAATGCATTCGGCAATGAGAGGTCAGTTACTAGTTCGCTGCTGGGAAGTTGAGCGATAAGCTTACATCAGCCATAGGTACACACCTATCTACACACACATGCATACATATGTGTGTATGTGTGTGTGTGTTGGTATGTAGCTGATATGGGCGAGGAGAGGCAAAGTTGTTTTATTTATTTTTTGTCGCCTATTAACTGAAACGCAACAATCTCAAGGTCTTGCGTCAGCGTCTCATGTGCGCAATGTTGTGTGGGGTCAGGCAAAATTAATACATATGCACACAGGTACATACATATGTATGTATGCATGTGCATGTAATATATGCATACACACCTACACACACACACACACGCATACAAACACCTGGTCTACAAAGAAAGACAAATTAATTGACGTAGCTGTTGTTTTTGTTCTTGTTTGCTTCTCTTTATAACTCCCCATTGCGTTCGTTCGTCCGTCTGCCTGCGTGCATGTGTGTGTGTGTGTGCTGGGTATGTGTGTGTGTGTCTGTGTGTGGGTATCTGTTTTGCCAAGAATTCTGCCCCGCTGCACGATCGACAGTAGGTTCAAGGCCAACGCCTGAAAGGTTCAAAATGCTCATGCTGCGCATGTATGTGTGTGTGTGTGTGTGTAGAGAGGAACGCAAGGAACGATGCATACATGCATACTTACACCACGCCCACATACACACACACACACACACAAAGGAAACTTATCGCTGTTGTTGTTGTTGAGCAACGATTAGTGGACGTTTATGTAATATAATACTACATGGGGGCGCTGCAGATAAGGGCAGAGCTTGCACACACACACACACACACACATATAAATACATGCACAGTAAGTGCAAATATCCACACTTGCCTGCATGCACACATACATATTTATTTATAAATTGCGTATGTGTGCGTGTGACAAGACCACATTCTAGATTACATAAAGCCGCGCAGAGGCAGTCGCGTATACAACAAGATCAGACAGCGACGCCAGACACAAATGCAGTGCGAACACAAAATTCTCACTCGCTATCTCACTCACACACACACACACAACCACACACGCATGCTCCAGCGCAAAAATGTTCTGTTTTTTTTTGCAGTAACAACAACACAAACAGCGCAGTCGTAGTCGCTGCGTGCGTGTGTGTGTGTGTGCTGGTGTGTTTGTGCGGTCGCCGAGTTAATGCACTCCAAAGAGAAGTTCAAGGCTGAACAAATCAGTCGCCGCTCGCTCAGTTTGTTCATGTTCATGGCGTCAAGGCATACACACGCACACATGCATACATACAGACGTTTGCACATATCCATGGCAGGGTGAGAGCGGACTCTTGCAATATGCCTGCGTATTTGTTTCCAATACGATAATTTTTTAGCTGCAGCGCAATATAATAAGAACCAACAACAGGCTAGAACGAGAGATAGAATGCGAGACTTAACGTATTGCTTACATGTGCATATATTGTGTGTATGTGTGTGTGTGTATATATACTTATTTAAATAAGTAACTTCAAATTTGCACAGCTGGCTGCAAATGTTTGTATGTAAATAAATATATATAAGAAAATGGTAAATATATTAAACTTAAAGTGTAATAAATTAGCCACGCCCACTTTTACTTCATTAAGTAGGTACATAATATACATATATGCATACAGACATGCGTATGTATTTAAACACACACACGACATTCTCATATTCCTGACCAGCACCAACTTGACTACTTATATAATACCAAAATAATATCAATTTTTATTTGAAACTTTCTTACAAATATAATTTAAAAAAAACATTTTTTATTTTCAATTTATATGGTATATATTTAAGCATAAAATAAGGTATAAAATAAAATATGAAAACTTCGAATAGAAAGCAGACAATAATTTGCATATGCAAAAAGCTCTGCAAACTTTTCTGCATGTAAATACACATACACATATACATGCGCAGTTGCAGTTGTCGATCGCTCCTTGAGCTTTTTGTTTTGTTTCCAAAATTAATACACTTAACAACAGGGCGCTTCATGCATTTGCCCGTTAGTCAGCGAAAATTTCAGTGCTGCAATGCTGATGACTAATTATTTTAATGGCTGAAGTTCAAAGGTCAGATGTGTAACATTTATTTATACAATATGCATGTAATGATTTGTGATTAACCAAAAATAAGCCGTTTGCTGTTGCCTTTGTTTGCATTGGCCAGTCAGCAAAAACAGGTACATATGCATATATATATGTATATGTATATATATATATATTTATATACACATATATTTGAGTGTGTGGATACTAATTAACAGCTAGCCATAATAAAGCGTTTAGGTCATGTGGTGTCTATCGGTCGATGGCACCGCGACTGCAAAAAGTTCATACACATTTTTAATATTGCATGCAAAGTTCAAGTTTTTGGGCGCAACAGTTTGAGTTCGTTTTGTCTCGTCTCACTTCGGTTCGTCTGGGTTCGATTCGCTGCTGTTGCTGTTGTTGTTTTTATTGGCACATTTGTTCAGGCTGCAACTGCGCAAATTGTTTAACAGCGCACGGAGTGAGAGAGAGAGAGAACTTTTCTGGTTTATTGAATGACCAATCAACCTACTGCTTGATGCGGGCTGCGACTGCGACTGCAGCCAGGGATCGTGGAATGGGGAACAAGAAAAGAGGGAATGGGGATTGTGGGGATTGGGGCCTGCCTGCCTGCCTGCTTGCCTTCCTCTGCGCGCCATCTGTTGTCGTTGCTCTAAATTTAGCATTTCTGTTGAATTCTGTGCGCTGCCTGCGCCGTTGGCATTTTCTCCTATATAGGGATAATACGTTCTTAATGCCTGCCTATCCCCGCTCTAGGCAAATAAATACATAAACACTTGCAATTACATGCACATTAGCATATACAAACATATATGTACATATGTATTTGTGTATGTGTGTGTGGGTTGTGTTCTTGTTTTTTTCTTTTGTTTTTTTTTTTTTGCATGCATTTTGTTTTTGTTTTCTGTTGCCTTCTTTTGCTGCGCATTTCATTCTTATTCTTCGTTTATTTCGTAATAATCGCAACATCCGCTAAGAGTGGCGAGCTGTCTTCTCTTCTCTGTCTCTGTCTCTCTCTATCTCTTTTTCGCTCTCTCTTTCTCTTTGTGTATCTGCTGTAAAAGGCATCGTTCTTTGTTGGCAAGCAGATTGCGTCTCGGATCGGGCAATATTCTGTTTTCAGTGCGCCTTCTTATCGCTGCATGCATTATATAATTGCATTTATAAGTATTCATTGTGTATATATTTTTAAATATTCATTTTGAATATGCATAAGCCATACATTTTATGCATAATTAATTAATTAATAATAATGAAACTAAAATAATAATAATATTAATCAAAATAACAATAATTATAGTAAGAATAATAATAATTAGTAAATTAATTTTAATTTTAATATATTTCTGCCTCGTCTAAGATTAGACGACATTAAATTAATAAATTAAATGCTCAAAATAATAGGTACTTATTAAATTATATTATTTTAAAATTAAGCATTTTATCTAATCGGAATTCAATAACATTTCTTAAAAGTATAACAAAAAGCGCGATAAAAAAGGTGAATCCAAATACGAAATGTTTATGTTTATGAAAAGGAAGAGTAAAAGGTGGGTAAAGAGAGAGGTAAAAAAATGGTATAGCAAATATTTTGGTAGCTTAGAAAATAACGTGCAAGTAGCAAATTGTACGAGTTTTCTAAAAAGCCAAGTGGTTAGTAATAGTACACATAATGGCAATAAGCGACAATTGTAGAAGCAACAACAACAGCAACAATTAGTAAAGAAAGAAAGAAATTTGGAAAGTTTGTCAGTTTGCTGAAATGCATAATTCATTTGGCCAACGTTCGACGTTCGACAGTTGGTTGTACAGTTGTACAGTTGTGCAGTTGACACATTAGCTGCGATAGACGCGACACAGACAACAATTGCAAAATGGCCGACTTAAGAATGAAGTCGCCGCAGCCAAGTGAAAAGCCAAAGGCAAAGCCAAAGCCAAAAAGTGCCAGCGCGAAAGCAAATTGCCGATCAACTAGAGAGCGACAGAGAGAGAGAGAGAGAGAGAGGGAGAAGAGAGCGCGAGAGAGAGGGAGACGCACAGCGTATGTAAGAAGATGTTGTCAAAACAACAAATGAAGCGCATTGTGCAAAACTTTTACCCTGGCCTCGGTCTTGCTGTGGTTATTGACACCGCAGACGCATACAAGCAAATGCATATGCGTCTGTGTGTGTGTACATATGGCTATGCGTTGCTTCTACGCGGCAAGAAGAAAAATTAATTAAACAATCAATTGGCGTAACACTTTCTCTTCTTGAGCAATAAAAAAGAAGAAGAGAGAAAAAACAGTAGATCTTTATAACGTTGCTTTTAATGAGCATTGGGCGTGAGTGAACGTTCTAAACCGGTGTTTGTTGTTGCTGTTGTCGTCGTCGGCGTCGTCGTCTTCTCTTGCAACGCGTAACGTGTATTATCTTTTGTGTTTTCACCAGCAGCTCAAATGTAGAACAGCCATCAAACACACACAAACGAAAGCTCAGAGCAAGTCAGACACGCAGCATGTTTGAGCCGCAACCTGCATGAACGAGCCGACGAGAGACAGAGCCCCGAAAGCAAAGCCGGGCACTAGGTAAGCGACAACAACAACAACAATACTCAAACGTCAACCGGTTTCGTGTGCTCTGAATTTGAAATTCGGTTTGTGTGTTGTGAGCGATGTGAAGACGTAAAGACGAAAAGAAGGCAGCGCAGCTCAGAGCGACTGCGATGAATGATGACGCTGCTTGAGCTTTGTTACGTTCTTGAGCTGATCTTGCCGCAGCAGAAGTTTCTTTGTTTGTGTGTGTTTGAGTGAGTGCGCTGCTGCCACGCAAGGTAAATACACAAATCCGTTATTTGACCCAATTCTAAACTGGAAACGAAAGACGAAAAACTTTAAAAAAAAGTAACAAAAGAAAAAAAACACAATGTTGCAGCGTCAGAACGTTAACGTTAAGAGAGCTGCGCACACACATGTATGAGTTGTCACGTGTGTGTATGTGTGTGTGTGTGTGTCTTGCGTGAAAGTTTCGTAATTACATGATGTGTGTTTGTGTTTGTGTGTGTGTTAATCGAGTGCTCAGTCGGCCTACTTCAACGGTGAAAGTAAGAACGAGCCGTGCTCGCTAAGCTTTCAGCGCTGTTTCTTGCCTTGCCTTCTTTATTATCATTCTTATTGTAATTGATTACATAAGACGAAAAATCTTTGAGCGCTCTCTTTTGGGAATGCTTCGTTAACTTTGCGATGCGTTGCGTTGTGTTGCGTCGTCAAATTGACAGACTGACTGACTGAGTGACTGACTGACCCATTGATCATCGTCTCTCTCTTACGGTTCTTATTCTCAGCTTTAGCTGCTTCTGCTGACTGTGACACTGCTGTTGTTGGCACATAACGGTATTTTGGACTCGAAAAGTGTTCATAATAATGCTGTTTACCTAATTCCGAAAAACTTGTTGAGCATTCTCTCTCTCGCTCTCTCTCTCTCTCTTTCTCTCTTTCTCTCTCTCTCTATATATCGTTGCGCTAATCGCTCTGTATACTTTGTGTGCCATATTCACCGCTTACCACTTGACCCAATTACACTTTTTCTATTCAAATATTTATGTGAGAACGTAGGTGTTTGTGTGTGTTTTAAGTGCTTTTTCTTTTCACATTACATAATTGCGCACATTTTGAGGTTATTCTTTGAGAGAAAAGGATTTGAGTTTTCGCTATGCTTATTTTGTGTGACAAATCGTTAAATTAAATGCAATTAGCGATTTGTTTGTTATGAAACAGAAATAGAGTCTAAAGATCTTGTTACTCTGACACAAATAAAAACGAATATAAAAGTTAATAATTAAATTAAAAGAAATTTGTGAGTCATTTGTTATGAAACAGAAATTAAATCGATCATTTTTTTTAACTCTTACATTAATGAAAACTAATGTAAAAATTAATAATTAAATTGAATGTAATTAGATATTTATTTGTTATGAAACAGACATATATTAATAAAAACTATTATAATATAGTTGTGAGTGATTTGCCATGAATCAGAAATGACAACGATAGATTTTTTACTCTTACATAAATAAAAACTAAAATTAAAATTAATAATTAAATCGTCGCTTCATTTTTTGCTCTTATATAAATACTAATATAAAAATTAATAATTAATAACTTATATAAAAATGTATAATTAAATTGAAAGTAATAAGATATTTATTTGTTATGAAACAGTAATAAATAAATAAACATAGAAAATAATTTCTATTTTTTCTCAGAAGTAACTCCTACACACACGCACACACATAAATGTTCACACACACATATACACACCTATCCATACATATTTACTGTTATTGACATTTAATGGCAAAGCGTTAATAATTAAGCAGAAATATTTGTGCAATTAACAGCTTGGACTCGATTTTTGCCACAACACAATGCGAAGCATATTATGTGAAATTCTAATAATAATTTCGTTACAAAAAAGAAAGCCACAAAATCCAGCTATTCATTTTCTTGTTATTTCTGCTGCTGCTGCTGAGCTTTGCGTCGCTGTCGCTGCGTGCATTGACTTTCCATTCTTGTGCAAGTGTGGGGGTGTTGCGGGGTGCTGGAGTGGGTCAAAAGCTTACCAAGTCATAAATACATGCATGATCATGCATGATTTTAATATACATTTTACGTATGAAAGTAATTTCATTGTTCTAATCGTTTTTCTAACGAAATGGAAAAATGAGAAATATAAAAGTAAACAACACATAAATATTATAAAATTGCTGCTCATACATAATGACAAATTTCTTTCATACGCAAAATAACAACAATAATAACAACAACAGCAACGTAACGCAAAAGTTGCACGTTAAAAAGAAAGCAGAAAGCAGCAATTCGTATTGCGCGTAGATCTTTCTACAAATGACGCGTGAGTTCTGCGCGACGCAAGAGAGCCCCAATTAATATTACACTGCTACTCTCTCTCTCTCACTCTCTCGTGCGCTCTCTTAGACACACACATATATATACACACACACACGCATAAGCTCTCTCTGTTTTTTTTGGCTTTGCAATCGATCGTTGAACTTTGGTTGTGAAAACTAGAGCAAGACCCAAATTTCTACAAAGCTTCGAGTCTTTGACATCGCATTGCGCATTAAGTATGTATGCAAGTGAGCATGTGTGTGTGTGTGTGTATGTGTGTATTAGTGTTATCAGCTTCCGTCTCTGTTGCTCTCACACTCTCTGATTGGGACAACGATGGCTGCTTTCTTTCTTTTGTCAAGTGATTTCTCAATTGCGACTCTCTTCTAGCCGTTTGATAAAAAGAAACCAACTCTGCATTTTTTTGTTATTTATTATTGTGTGTCTGATAAGCGTTCAAATAATATAATCTATGAATGTGTGTCACACAAAAATAGTAAAAAAAAAGACAAAATAGAAATAAACAAAACAAAGAGCCCAGAAAGAAATATAACAGATTTGTTATCAAACGATTAAGTGGATAAATGTAAATATTTATATAAGAAGCGTATATAAATATTTATGCATACATACATAAATACATACATACAGAAAAGCATGTATGTGCATGCACACAACGGAACATACACCTTTCACATATGTGTGTTTGTGTGTGTGTCAGTGAGCTTTGGCGTGAAAGTTATAAGCCAACACTTTTTTGTTGAGATTTTCGGTTCGCTCTGCCAGAATGGCAGCATGAAGAGCACAGAGCGGAGGCGGGTGTGGGGGGAACATCGAGGAGGATGAGTGCGAGCGAGCGAGGGAGCGAGCAAGTGAGTGAGTGTGTGAGCAGAGATGGCTGCGTGTGCGTCGTCTACGGGCAAGTTCATTCACATTTGCACTCATTACGCGGCCAAAGCTAAAGCCAAAAAGCAACGCCAACGCCAACGCTGACGCAGACGCCAACGTTGACGTCGCTGCTCTTGAAATTGAAACTGTTGCAGACAACCGAAAAAAACTGCAAGGGTCGCAACACACACACGCACACGCACACATGTACGCACACATGCACGCACGCACACTTATGTTCGATATCGAACCAGCCTTTGTTCGATGTCGAATCAATCAAGAAATGAGCTTTTTATTTATATTTTGTTTTTGCGCACTAATCGCAAATCACGTTGCAGCTTTCAGTTGTATACCAGGATTTTAATCGTTTCATAATAACAAGCGCGCCCCTGGTCATGTAAGAAAGTAATGTGTGAGCAACCCCTCTAATCACTTTGGACACAACACACTCGTGGCGTGTGTGCAACGTGAGAACGATTTACAAATTTTCCAATACGCTTGCTTCAGCTAACCAACCTGTTCAATAGTAGGCCAGCTGGAAATTACATCGAACTTGGCCGACGTTGTCACGTTTGCCTGCGACAGCCACTCACGTTTTTTTCCAGCGCAGCGCAGGCCTCGCAACGTATCGCACTGCAAACAGGTTGGAACATGTTGCATGTGTGCGCACAACAATTAACGTAGCGCTGTGCTTTTTCTGCCCGGGAATGACAGTTGGGTTACATTCGTAAAAGTTATGTGAGGGACTGGGGGAAAGAGAGAGGAAGAGAGAGAGAGAGAGAGAAAGGGGGTGGGTGATTTGAGAATGTTGTTGACATGCCGTGTGTGGATTTGGTAATGCCATGCTTTCATGCTTTCTCACGTTGCACAGCCAACAACTCTCCAGAAAAATCGTTGGCGCTCAAAGCGCTTTCGAGGTCATATTGGGTGGGCGAACCAATTTTGGCTCCAAGCGCCAAGCTTCAACTCCAAACTCAACTCTCTGCCCTGATCATGGGCCAAGAAAAGCTTTCTAACTTCTCGTGCAGCCAGTAGAACAAAGTATTTATGTTTGTATGAAAAAGAAAGAAAATAAAAAAACTAAAATTTAGAAGCAGATCAGCCTGATAATGAAGAAGCTTGAAAAAATCCAGTTGACTTTCTAGTTGAAAATGGGGTCACTTCGCAATTTGGACTCGACACGA
The DNA here is from genome assembly GCA_035043785.1 of Drosophila planitibia. NCBI lineage: Eukaryota > Metazoa > Arthropoda > Insecta > Diptera > Drosophilidae > Drosophila > Drosophila planitibia. Next base: position 55,765 of record JAWNMS010000066.1, read on the forward strand.
ATATTGAAAACAAAAGTTCGAATTAACTAGAAAAATTATTTTTATCAAAGATACTAGCTACTGGTTTTCATCATACTCAAAGAGTCGAATTCGAAAAGTTATGGGTTTATTTAAAATACAGAAGTCGCTCGAAAATTAGACCTTAAAGTTATTAAAGTTCTACACATATTTGTTGATATACAAAAAATAATTCAATCAGTTGCTCAACTCGAACTGTATTGTGAATATAGACTGTCTGATTGCAGACCATAATTTATATGGTTATTACTTATAGCATATAGATTATAAATATAAGTTGGTATATTTTTTAATTTTATACCCTGCACATAGTGAAAATGGTTAAGAATGGTTATTGGAATAGTGCAAAAAAATATGCCACATGCAAAATGAAGCATTTTAACCCCCTAAAGTATATATATTCTTGATACACATTGATAGCCGAGTCGATTTCCGTCTGACCGTATCTCAGACGCTATATACATATATAGCTAGAGATTTTTAATATTGAATATAAGATATCGCTTACCCCGCGATTCTTATCGATAAAGGCGACAAATTCGCGAATATCGATACAAATCGATAACCAATAGCAATAAAAATCACAATTATAAACATATATCTTTATTATTGGGTATGAGGACAAATTAAAATTAAAATTATTATTTTTAAATATTTTATTAAAATCGTTTAAGAAGCTGTGAAGAAAATTATTTTTTCATACAGATAGCAAGGACTTTGGTTCCAGGATATCTCCTAGTCGAGCTCTCTCGACTCGAGCATTTTTACTTGTTACTCAGGCAACTACAAAAATATAATTTGCCATAATTGAATGTCATTCAATTGTTACTCAACTTAAGTGTCAATACGAAATGTTCTTATCAACAAAACGGAGCACATTTATAACCACTTACTATATATATATGTATATATATATATATACATATTAATATATATATATATATATATATATATATATATAAGTTATGACAGGGAAAGTTCCTATTATTTTTTTTTATTTAGACATTTTTTATTTGATTTGCAGTATATATATATATATATAAATACTTTATTTATGAAGTCGCTGCAGTGTATTGGCAAATATTTATTGCACCCTTTTTACAATGTCTATAGACAAAGCGTATTTAACAACATTACGTTAACAAATGCACTAAAAAATGCGATTACATTGGAGCAGAGACGGGGACAGGGGGCGGGGTGAAGAGCAACAAAAATAAAACTTGGATCGGGAGACATTACGTAAGGCCTACAATGTATGACTAAATAAACGCCTGATTGACTGATAGACTTGTTGACTTAGCGAATTAGCTTTGCTTTGATACCACGACTTGCGACAGTCGAGACAACACGAACAGCAGATACCCTGCTTACACTTGATCGGCAATATATCGGGGTACATTATATATTAATTGGAAGTCTAAATATTTAGAAGTGTGTCTTTTATTGCCAGCGGAAATCGATTCTTATCGGGCAGTTATCGATCGAAAGGGATATACTTGATCTACCTAGGGTGAAGGAGAATTTGAAGTATATAGCTATCTGATAAATATGGACAGATAGACGAACATGGCTAACCGCCTTGACTGTTGATGGTGATCAAGAATATATATCTATATATAAAATCCTCAAAAAAGCACTTAGTCTGAATTAAATAGAAATATCGTATTTTAAAAATCCGTCGAATCTTGGAATAAATTATAAATCAAGCATATTCTAACATTATCTATTTTCCAACATTCTCGGCCAATATGCTTGCTTTTGAATATCTAAAACAGAGTGTAAAATATGCAAATTAATATTAATTATTATTGAATATTGAAAAATATTCGGAAAAAGATTTTAGGGTAATTTTTGTTCTGAGTGTACAAATACTATTTCTATATAAGTAAGGTTATTTAAGAGTTAAAAGTTACATAAAAATGTGCATTTCTGGTGCTGATTCGCTACTACAGAAAAGAGAACAAAGGCCGAGACTGATTATGCAAAGTGGGAAATATATTTTTATCAGAGAATTCTTGCTGTAGCGTAGTCGAGTAAAAATATAGAGGCCTAAGCGGAAATATAATAGTAATGCAGTCGAAACTCAAAGAAAATACTAAAGAGATTAGAAAGTCGCCACTTGATGTCAAAGCACTTGAAATAGCATTTGTTATAATAATAATTGTAATTACATTTGTAAGTAAATAAGCATTCGTATCTTAAAGTATTATAGCAGATATATATAATTACATACTTATTTATTTATATCTCAATTTACTTACTTGCATTGGTAAGTAAAGTCAACATTTATATATAATATATATATTATGTATTTATTAATTGAAAACGTATTTATTCTTATAAGACAGCATATCCGACTATAAAAGATATCTATATATATATTCTGAATCTGCATCAGAAATTGATTCGATTTAGCGATAATCGTCTTTCTCTCTTTCTCAGAGCTTGAGACTTCAAATTATATATAATATTTAAATACAAATTTAGCACGCGCAGACTGAGTTTATTTAATTTGATCGATAATTATTCTCCCTACGCGAATATCGATAACAATCGATATTAGATAACAACAAACGACATCATCTTAAGGATTTAGTCTTCCAATTGATAAACAATGTTCCCAGGCAGCTTATCGATAGGCTGTGAAAATAAATATTAAGATCGGATAAGAAACGCCGATTCTGTAACCCAATTCGTCATTTCATATCGATGAATAACTAAACGCAGCAATATCTTTTCAGTCGGTTTTGTCTGAGCCAACTAATAATTCGCGTTAATTAATTATGCGAGTGCACTAATTATACAAATATCAGTTAATGAAATTCAAGAATACTTAATCCCAATAATAAATGGAAAAACAATTGCATAATCCGATTTGGTTTACGCTCAAAGTAAATCATTGTTTTTTTGTGCTTTTTTTTGCAAGTGCACTCAGTCGGTGGAGGGGGGGTATAGCAAAAGGGCTTCCAGTGAACTAATTATATAAAAAGCAGTTAATGAAATTCAAGAATACCTAATCCCAATAATAAATAGAAAAACAATTGCATAATCCCAACCAAAGTAAACCATTGCCAAGTGTTTTTTTTGCTGCTCAATATTCAAATGCACTCAGTTGTTGGGAAAGGAGGGGGTGGGGTGGTGCTTCCAGTGCTTCTGTGCTTGCCATCTTGGATAATTAATTTGTATTACGAGAATTATCAAGCACCCAGTTGGACGAGTACACGTGAGTAAATTCCCTCACGTGGGGTGGCATTATATTTGCACATGCCCAAACTCATCGAGCATCCAGTATCCCAATAAGAGAGACAGAGCGCAATAAAGAGATAGAAAGAGAGAGAGAGAGAGAGAGAGACAGAGAGAGAGAGCACATGGCTCACAGGTAATCAGCTGCGAAAAGGTTTGCTCACGTTGTGTGGAGGGGAGTAGCGGAATATGTTACACTGCAAGCATGTGCATGTGTCTGTGTGTGTGTGTGCGTCTGTGTGTGTGTGTATGTGTGTGTATGTGCAAGACGTCAAAGTGTTACGAAACAGCCACAGCAACGTAATATAAGCTATCGACAGTAAATGGCTAACCATTCTCAGCTCAGAACCCACCCAACCCCCTTCACTGCCCCCTCTCTCGACACGTCCCTTTTGGGTTCTATTTATAATTGATACTTGCTGGGCAAGTAGTGGTTTTGTTGTGTCGTTGCTGGTCACGTGTTCGCCAATGTGCTGCTGGCAGTGCATCGCTCCCGCGACATCGAACTCACATGTTCGAGACTTGAGTTTGCTATGGAAATCAACATTTTTTCTGCGCTTGCTTTAGGCTCTTGTTCTTGTTGCTATCGCATTTGCACTCGCATTCGCCATTGAGATTGGCTTAAGTAATAAGTGCAGCAACAACAACAACAACTATTTGGTCAGACCATAGGCGAGTGGGTGCGAGTGTGTACGCAAGAGAGGGGGGCGTCGGCAGAGGGCAGATTAGCTGTGAAACTGACAAGACATTGATTTCAGTTACACACACACACACACAGACATATATATATGTATATATTCTAGTTGATGATGTGGTTGCTTTGCAACGTGCTCGCTGCCTCATAAATAAAATGTTCTAGCTGCCAAGTGGTCGACTAGCGCATACCCTGTAATTTATAATATCGGCTAACGGGCATATTCTAATAGATACATTTAACTAGCTTTTTAGATTTGTTCCCTATTCATAAAACCAACAAGAATGCTCTAGTTGAGCGAGTTGGACCGAGAGATACGAGTTAGACTGAGAGATACACTTATATTTCTAATATGGTTTACGCTATTGAAAATCGATTTTTTTTATCGATATTGTGATATGGAAGTTATCGACTGAATGTAATTAGCTGTTGGGTTTTATTGCTATTGAAAAAACTATTATCCTATCTATTATATGGAGGAAACTGATGTCGATCAAGAATATATATCTTCTTCAATGCGTTACACCACAAAATTATAAAAAAATAAATAATATATTAAGGTGTATGTAGCAAATAGAAATAAATAAATTAAAATAACTAAAAGTCGAGCGTTCTTATTCTTAAATGCTACTCATAATCTGTTTCCCAAAAATGTCGAACATTTTCCGCCAATATGCCTGTTTTTGAATAATAAATACAGAGTATGAAATATGCCAATTAATATTCATTTTTAATGCTGTTGCACTTGTTGATTATTTATTATTGAATATTCGCTTCTCTATATAAATAACATATGTATATATATATGTGTGTGTGTGTGTATCTATATATGTATTTCATTCGCTGTTTGTTTTGTCACCTGCCCAGCTAGTGGCGATTATTATATAATGTTTTTCTGACTTATTGGGCTTACAAAAGCGCTGCTAAATAATATGTGCATTCAGCAAATACATACCAATATATATATATATATATATATACATATACATATATGTTAATATCGGATGATATGTGTGTGTGTATGTATGTGCTTATGATATGTATGTATGTATAGGTGTGTACAATTACTGAATGTGATCAGGGCATTACATCATGTCTTATTCGGAACTAGAACACTGTGACACACACTCAAATATATATATATATATATACATACATACAGACTCACATTTTTATATATATGTATATATATATTTGTATACATTTAGCCTAGTTTTCTTACAATTATTGGCCACAGAAAAAGAAATCCCAACGTATATGAAAATTTCGATTAGATTAGATTGGATGAAAAAGATATAGGCAATTCTCAAGACCCTATTAAATTCAATACAGTGAGCGTTATTTGAAAATAATTTTGATAATTGTGATAACAAATTGATAGATAAAAAGTTGGAAGTTATTTTCTTAATTTTTTAAGTGGTAATTATTAAATATTTAATTTATGAAGCTCATAAAAATTCTAAAAATAGGCGAAGAGTGCAAATAAACCTCAACTGTTTGCTGTCTGTTTTGCCATAAAAAAGTAAGTGATTAAATTCCATTTCAATAAGCTACAAATATGCATATAGTTAAAGAGCCGTTATAAGAACCTTCAACCCTCTGACGAAGTTTCGATACTGCTACGTGCAACTTTTTTGTTCTTGCGATATTTTTGTGTAAGTCGCTTGCGTCATCACAAGACAGCAAGCAGCAGCTGCCTTACGTACAACAGAAAAAAAGCACCTTCCGTCTTTATCGCCGTCATCATGTTTGTTACCCCAACAGGCAACAGGCACCCAACCAAACAGACCCCCCAACCCACCCCGCACAACTAGGAACGAACACACGGGGCACAGTCACGTTCTAGTTTTGAAATGTGCAGCTCAAAATGTTTTTCAGATTGACGCTGATTACTCAACTCAGCGCACGAGCAACAAATAACGAGAAACGGCAATGTGATCGATCGCCTGCAACGCGCAATAGGCAGCAACAAGCAGCAAGCAGCAAACAGGGCACCAGTTGCGACTCCAACAAGATTCCAACCAGCTAAAATTTCACTTTTACCCATGGCTTGCAGCGCAGCTATGTTCACGCTGCGAGCATGTTTGAGCCGACGATGTTCGATGTTCGAAACGAGTCGCGTGTCGCTACTGCGTGCAGTGGCAACGTGACCGCGGCTACTATTCGACGGCGGCTGTCGAGTGAAATGCTTTTACAAATTCAATTGCGATTCAGCATTCGTTCGAAGCGGTCGTGAATGCGCTCGCGAATTGCGCCCCCCATTGTGAATGAAGTGCAATCTACTGCTGGCGATTTAAAGTCCCCAGACAAGAAAAACCGTTAAAAGTGTTTGTGAGACGCCCACGCAAAAAAAATACCAGCCAGCTAAAACTTCAATAAAGAATAACAAAAAATTCTGATTGGAATACAAATGCCAAGTGCATAAAAACAAAAAGAAAAAAAACTGTCAAGTTCTAAATTCGAAATCGTCGCATTACCGTTAGAATTTCGAATTTTTATGTGCAAATTTCAAATGGATAATTAAAATTGTGATTACAAAAAAGAATTGAAAATACACGAGAAAACATTATGTCGATAGTGTGTCCGTTAGAGAAAAAGTTGAACATTTTCCAAGAGACTGCAACAGCCACAAATTTGTTTATAATCAATCACAACAACAACAGCTACACGGATAAACTTTACAACAACAACAACAGAAGTCGCTATACGCAGTTTGCAACAACAACAACAACAGCAACAAAACATAAGGCACAATGTAAGTGCTATAAAAAAAATGAACAAAACAACAGTGCCAAAAATGTGTTTATTAGTTAACAACGCAAAACAACAAATTCATGCGAAATAAATAAATACACGAGAGAAAGAGAAGGAGTGAAAGAGAGAGGGAGAGAGGGAGAGGGAGAGAGTGCTAGGGTGAGAGCGCAGCAGCAGCGCGCTTAGTCATTTTGTTTTTGTGAATTTCGACCCAAGCAGCGCCTGCAACAGCGCAGCAGCGTCGACGTAAAAAAAAACAAAAAAAAGAATCTAAAATGTCGGCGTAGGAGTCGTAGGGGTTGCCGGCGGCAGCGACGCTGGCAGCGTCTGGCTGCTGACGTGAGTAAGCCAGTTTATGGCTAAACGAGTATAAGTGTGTGTGTGTGCGTCTCTGTGTGCGTTTGTGTGTATTGTAGCACATTGAACTGCAAATGCCAATTCGATGGTCACGGTGAGGGTGAGGCGACAACGAGACAAAGACAACAAAAACAGCAAGAGCAATAGCAGGAGCATGAGAGGAACACAAACACAGACAAACCTCGCCGTGTGATTTCTTGTTTACGTTGCTATTCTAACTGTGTATGTGTGTGTGTGTGTGTCTGTGTGTGTGAGTAAGGCTACTTGCGCTTGTATTTGTTTTGTCTTTGTTAGTGCTGCTGCTGCTGCTGCTGGTGCTGTCGTCTAATTCGTTGAGTCTTGCATCATTTGCCGTAATCATTGTGTAAATGCTTCGTCGCATTAAAAATGAAAGCAAATGTGCATATACACATACACATACACACACATACATACAAACATACATACGAATTTCGAGTGGGTTCTTTGTTTGTTTGTATGTATGTCGGTAGATTTTTTGAGTGTGGGGAGATAGAGAGAGGGAGGGAGATAGAGAGTGAGAGATAGGAGAGAGAGGAGAGGGTTTGAGCAAGGGCAAGGCCAAGGACCAGACAAAGAAAAACAAATGTATGTATGTGTGTGTGTGTGTGTGTGTCTATGTGTGCTTGTGTGTTTGGCCAGACAAGATCGCATTAGACTGTGTGGCGTTGATTGCAATTGCTTTCGTTTTGTTTTCAAATGCGATTAGCCGATAAGGGAAAAAAGTCAACGAATTGCCAATGTACGAAATGATTAATTAGTTGACGCATGTCAATAAGAAGGGGTTGATGCAATTATAGTTCGATTACGATAAATATTTAAATGCCATTTAATAAATGCTTAACAGAGAAGATTCTTTTTTACATGCAAAGGTTTTAATAGTTGTTTGTTTTATTTAATATTATTTAATATGCGCTCATTAAAACAATAAATCATTTTATTTATTCCAAACAATTTATAAATTTATTACCCAATTTTTTTGAAGCCTTGAAGATTATTTTTTATTTTTTAAGAAGTCAATCTAAGGAAGTATAAAATTAATTTCGGCAAACATTAGCTTTTAATACGGGCTCATCAAAATAATGCATTTTATTTATATAAAAAATACTTATGAATTTATTATACAATTTTTCAATATTCTTGGAAGAATTATTGTTATTTTTTATTTACTTTAGAAACCAATCTGTGGTTTAGAGGAATAAAACTATTAAAAATGATTTAATAAAAGGTCATCGATATAATAAATCATTTTATTAATTTAAAAAGTTATAAATTAATTATTTTTGTTTTAATCAAACTGTGGCATTTTTGTATTCTAGCAAAACTCAAAATAGAATATTAATTAATTTAAGTTTACTGTTGGATTTTTACAGTTACGCACGGTTACGCGGAGCAACAGGAACACCAACGTCATCGGTACAGTGAACACCCGCTGGTGAGGGACAGCGAGTATTTAACGCATCAGCTGTTGCTCAAGCAGGAGCAGCAGGAAGTGGCCGACTTGCGGCAGGAAATGCCCGAGGTGCTCGCCGCCCAAGGTCACGGCAAAGTGTCCGGCTCCATGATGAGCAGCGTACGGATGGCGACCATATCGCCGACGCTCTCCATGAACGGCAGCTCCAACGAAGCAACCAATTGTAAGTGGCCAAGTGAATCTCTCGCATAGAAAGTCTTTCTAACTTTTGTTCTACTTCTCCTCCTCCTCTCTCTCTCTCTCTGCTGCAGTGCATTCGTTGTCCATGTACGGCGGCTCGATAAGTCCACAGTCGAATGACAGTGGCATGTCCGATGGACACAGTCACGGTCACGGTCACAGTCACGGCCTAGGCAAATTTGGGCCGGGCAATGCCGGTTATGCGCCACAGAGCAACGGTGGCGGTGGATCTGGTGGCGGTGGTGGCTCCCAATCGACACTGACAGCCGCACAAAAGGAGCTCTTCTCGCAGCGCAAACAGCGCGAATTCACGCCGGACAACAAGAAGGACGAGAGCTACTGGGATCGGAGGAGACGCAACAATGAGGCAGCAAAGAGGAGTCGCGAGAAGCGACGATACAATGATATGGTCTTGGAGCAGCGTGTCATCGAGCTGACCAAAGAGAATCATGTGCTCAAGGCGCAACTGGATGCCATACGCGACAAGTTCAACATCTCCGGTGAGAATCTGGTCAGCGTCGAGAAGATACTCGCCTCGTTGCCCACCAGCGAACAGGTGCTCAGCAATACGAAGCGCGCCAAGATGAGCAGCAATTCCTCCGCCTCCTCCTCATCATCATCATCCGCATCCTCAACGTCGTCCTCATCGTCCATGTCGGGCTGTTCACCAGCGGGCGCCGATGGCGGAGGCGGCGGTGGCGGTGGCGGTGGCAACAGTTCACCCACGGCACACACACACAGCAGCTATGGCGGCGCACAGGCACCGCCCCTCTCGCCGATCATCTATGCGACCAACAGCCGCTTGAATGAGTCAGCTGGCGGAGCTGGAGCAGCTGTGGCAGCCACCTCCATCAAGAGTGCTCATCATGTGCAGCAGTTGCAACATGCAACACAACCAGCAGGAGCAGCAGCACCACCACCACTAGCAGCAGCAGCAGTAGCAGCAGCAGTAGCAGCACAGGCAGTAACACACACACACACACACCCACACACACACGCACACACACACGCATATCAGCAGCAGGTGCAACAGCAACAGCAGCAGCAGCAGCAACAGCAACAGCAGCAACAGACTACCATGCATCATCCGGATGCATCGCCCGCCATTGCCAATCTGCATGTGCTGCAGCAGGCGCTGCATCGCAATGTGCGACCCGAGGATTTGGACAGTCTGCGCAAAGTGGTTGCCGGCGGCGCACTCTACAATGCGGCTGGTGTTGGTGCCACGCCCTCTTCGGCCGGCAGCAATGCCATCTATGGCCCGGGACCGGCTGCCTCGGCTGCCGCAGCTGCTGCCTATGTGGCGATTAGCAAGGAGCAACTGGAGGTGGCCAGCTATCTGCAGAGTCACAATGTGGTCGTCGAGAGCAGCAGCGTCAGCAGCAGTGGCGGTGTCGTCGATGCCGTCAGCAGCAGTTGCTCCTCGGTTGTTAGTTCAGCTGCTGCCAGTGTCTTGAATCTGTCCAGGAGAGGCGCCTGCTCCTCGCCCAGCTATGAGCATATGCTCTCCTCGACCACATCGTCCACCTCGTCCGCCGCCTCGTCCGCTTCGTCGTCCGGCGCCGTTTCTGGTGACGATGAGCAGGACCACGACATGACCGATGACAGCGCACACAATACTCATCATCATCCACACCAGCATCAGCATCCACATCAGCATCAACATCAGCATCCACATCCACATCCACACCATCATCATCATCCACATGGCGTCCATTTGGCTGCAACGCTGCAACGGACAAGTCCACAGCATGGAGGCAGCAGCAACAACACTGTCGCCAGCGATGCCAACAATTGTCTGCCTCTCAAGCTGCGCCACAAGTCGCATCTGGGCGACAAGGATGCGGCGGCAACAGCGCTGCTCTCGCTGCAGCACATCAAACAGGAGCCCAGCTGCAATCTGCGCGCATCTCCGCCAGCGTGGAACGATGGCGGCGACAACTCCAGCGATGAACGCGACTCGGGCATCTCCATTGCCAGTGCCGAGTGGACGGCGCAATTTCAACGCAAACTACTCGCGCCCAAGGATCCCGCCTCTGTCTCCGCCACCGCCTCCTCCTCCTCCCCTCCTCAGTGGTTGCCTCCTCCGTTGCCGTCTCAGCCGTTGCTGGCTCCAATGTGGGTGGATCCAATGTGGATCGCGATCAAATGCTCAAAAGCCAGCTGGAGAGACTCGAATCGGAGGTGGCCAGCATCAAAAGCATGATGATTCTGGCAGAGTAAAGCAAGGAGAATAGAGAGAGAGTGGGGCAAAGAGAGAGAGAGAGAGAGAGAGAGGAGAGAGAGCGAAGAGACAGACAAGAACAACAACAACAACAACATCAGAATTGTAAAAGGCAGCAAGATTGTGGCTTAAAAGATATTCCCCTCCATTGGAGAAACCACTCTCAACTTGAGAAGGAGAGAGCGAGGGAGAGAGAGAGAGAGCGAGGAGTAGCCAAATGTCCAAAATGTGTTTTCATTTTCTGTGCAGAGTTTCAATAATCGTATATATATATGCGATAAACTATATAGATCTCGTTTTATTCGGAGCCACAAAAAATGTTTGGCCAATCCCTCAAAATAAAAAGCAAAAAATACAAAAAAAAACAACAAAAAAAGTAAAAAGAAATTTTCAACTCTCTTGCGAGCACATAATATATATATATATATATATATAAACCTACCTATATGTATTTTTCAACATATTACCCGATTGTTGTTCTCTAAGTTTCCTTACATCAAAAAATACATATAATATATTATTATTATTATTATTATTATTATTATTTAATCGAAACGTTGCTAAGTATTTTGCTATTGTACATAAATATTATTATCAGCCTATAAGTGTAAGCATATATATCTATACACACACACATATATATATATATTTTAGATTAACAGTGTACAATAGATAATAGATAAGCATAAGATAAAGATAACTTGTAAGTTTAGCTTACCATTTTAACAGTTCGCAAAGCAAATACTATTTTAACCAATTACGAGATTAAAACTATTAACTATTCCCATTTTTGAAAAGAAAATATATAAATATAAAACTGAGAAATAATTATTTTTTTTTAAAAGAGTATTTTGCAATTCATATCAGTTGCGACAAATAATGATAAATGGTTTTAAGCAACATACACATATATATATATATTGAATATTTATATATATACGAGATATATGAGCGTATTTATGTACGGATTGAAAAATGGATATATAAATAGGGTTGCCAAGGCCCCAAAATGTGGGCTTCCTACTCGTACTATTTGTATTGTGTTTTAGCTTAGCAATTAATTAATTAAGCGTTAGCAGATTTGTGTGTGAAAGCTTGAGAAGCGTTGCCCAGGGCAGCAGGACGTAGTTACTATCTATAAGTTGTATTACCGTTAATTTATATATTCGCATAAATATACTTATACCCATACCTATATCTATATATATACATATATATATATAATTATTTACTTGAGCCAACACGCACCGTAACGAAAGTTATAATCTTATTATTACATGATTGTCACTATACGTGCACATATAATATATATATATATAACTATGTGACACACTCTATCAACACACACACACACACAATATATGTATGTGTGTGTGTGTGTGTGTTTGTATGCATACCAACTATATAAATTGTTTGTTCTGATCAATGAAAATAAAAACATATTTATAATGATTAATCGAAAAGTTCTTTTGTATTTTTGAAAATTGGCAACCGACTGCAGAATACTCTGTTAGCTGCTGGGTGTGGGGCTGGACGACATTTTCCATTTGAATACTTTCAGGTTTATTGCATTCTTTATTTCAGTTTTTTATTTTTATCCATTTTAATTTAATTTTTCACTTTTATTTGATATTACGTAATTTGTTACTTTATTTTTTTAAATTTAGTTTTCAATTTATACTTCTTTTTCAAATTGTGCACTGTTTTTCGATCTTATTCAATAAAAAAAATAATAATAATTTAATCAATGCTCGTTTTTATTTTCTTGTAGTATCAGAACACTTTTAAAACTATGTCAGGGAAAACAATTCCTACTTATTTGGCATTAATTTCTTTCTTGGCAATCTTACAAGCAAATTGTGGGTTAAACAAATCGTTAATATTCCTTGATCCGACACTCTATCAAAGCTTGGTCGAAATTGAAGATGTTCTGGTTGTGTTCCGAGTACCAACTTGTGGGGCATGCAAGATCGTATTTGATGGAATAAATGATTTCGTTGCGGAAAACAGTCTAAAAATTGGAACTTTCAATTGTGCAAAATATGAAAAGTTTTGCATCGACCAGAATATTACCAAGTATCCAAGTTTAGTCTTATTTAAGAGGGGTGGCTTGCGATCTAAGACGTTCGAAGGACCTTTAAATGTTTTGGCACTGCGGACTTTTCTGGGCATGGATAAGCTGACTCAAGAGCAAAGAAGTGAATTGATTTGTACACCTGGTTTTGTCTTACACCTAACATCCGATTCATATAGCTCGACCATTGAAAAGGGAACATTCTTTATCAAATTCTACTCACCTAGTTGCCCCTATTGCATCAGATTGGCACAAACTTGGATAAATCTGGCCAGAGAGATGGCTTATAATAAGACATTATGCATCGCCGAATATGATTGTAAATCGGGCAAATCAATATGTACAGACGAAAAAGTCGCTACCGTTCCAACTTTGATCTGGATCGAGAAAGGAGTATTTAAGCAGAAGTACGACGGACCCCGTGACGTGGACAGCCTACGTCTATTTTCGGAGAAAATGTTGGGTGGAACCTACGTAATTTCGGCCCAACTAATTAACACGGTCAACAAGTTGCAGCTCGTGTTTTGCATCGCTTGTGCAGCATTTGTGAAGCATAAATAAATAATAAATAACTTTTCGCAATTTCTTTTACCAAATACTTTATTTGCTTTCATATAAATAGAGTTTATAATTAAAAGAAAATATTAGATAAATTTATGGATTATATTCCCTATATTATAGACAGTTTTTATATCCTGTACATATTATGAATTACTAAAAAGGGTATAAGCAAGTTGTGCAAATAAATGAAGCAGGCAGAAGAAATCATCTCTCGCTTTATAAGCGTTTTACAATTATCGATAAAAGTCGATTTCTGATAGCACTTTTAAAGATACATCGTTTTCTTATCGATAATGTATTATATTGATTTTCTGTACACATTGCATATATTTCAATTGACAAATAAGAAAGAAAATCATTTTTTCAAGGACTTCGGATTTTAGGGTATCTCCTCGTCGAGCTCTTCCGATCAGATTTACAGTTAAAGTCGGATGATGTTGGCAATCTCCCATAAATTACCATATTAAGTGCCTATAAAAACACAAATCAAATGATTGTAGATTGGTATTAGATATTATTTATTTAGCAAGACTTTTTTATTTGTTCACAACGAAAAAAAGTTGAATAATATTCGTGTATTCGTAATTTAAGTTTTGTTGCACGTTTTATTTGTTATTTTTTTCTTTGGTTTTGTTTTTGTTTTTGGTTGCTGGTTAAATTTATACGAAATACAATCCAAAATGAGTATAATAAGTAAATGTTCCATTTGTTTAAATATTATTTATATACATAAAGTATTTATATATGTGTATATATATATGTTAATCTAAACATCACATGAAAAGTTTTTTTTTAGTTTTGTTTCTGTACGGGAAATATTTGTTAGCAGATTTGTTATCATTCACAATAAAAATCGTGTTTGTTTTTCATATTATACTCTGTTCCCAAAGCGTAAAAGAAATGTCCTCATGCATCAAACTATTATATTGTATTCCCAAAGCTGACATTTTTCGATCTATATCCTAGATCTAGAGTCTCGGATTTGATTATTTATAAAATTCCTAAAAAAAAATTCAATAAAAAAAATAATTTGTTCATCTGTTTTTACATCAAGGGAACAGAGTACTGGGCAGTCGGTTATGTCCGACTGCATCGTTCTAACTTGTTTTTTGTTTAGCCTAGAAAAAAAGGCATCTAGTCCACAAAAGTTAAAGACATAGATGAAGACCTGTTTATAAATTTCATATAAGTGCATATGTATGTATGTATAATAGCAAACATATGTACATACATATGTATGAATATCATTATATATATATATATATATTTCTATGAGTGTGTATGTATGTATATTAAAGTGAAATATTGAGGGAATGCGACTTTGGTTGTAAATATTTATGTTCATTTATATATATTTATAATTTAACTATGCAAGTTTTTTAGAATGTGTGTAAATGTTTTTGTGCTTATAAATGTTCATTTTTAAAAACTGCAGGCCCGATATTCGTATAGAGGTCGTTTTATATTAGTATATATGTGTGTTATATATCACATACACTCTGGAAAAATCTAGAGAACACCGCACTCAATTCAAGCACCAATCAGAGAACTGCATTGTATATGATCGATGGATCGCGAATCTGACGATCGCCAGGAATAATGTGAACTGAAAGAACTGAAATCTTAAGACTCTTTCGGAACAAGTTTCACGTGCCGATAATAAGATAAAGATAAAGAACAGTTCGCAAAGCAAATACTATTTTAAACAATTTCGAGATTAAAACCATTAACTATTCCCCTTTATGACAACAAAATAGATAAATATAAAATTGAGAAATAATAATTCTTTTTTTTTAAAAGAGTATTTTGCAATTCATATCAAGCGTGGGTATAAAGAGTACTTATATATATATATGAATAGGGTTGCCAAGGCTCCAAAAATACTCGTACTATTTATATTGTGTTTTAGTTTAGTTTGAATCAATTAAGTTTCGGAATAAGTTTCACTCGTTTTGATAATATTGCTGCTTAAGTGAATTAATTGAAGAACACTTAAGAATGTTTTGAGCTTGGTATTTTGGAAAGAATACTTGGCGAAATACCATCAGTTTGTACTTGAAATTAGTGCTGCAATTTTCTCAAAGTGTACGTATGTATGTATGTATGTATGTTTGTGAGCGTTAGGTTAGGGTGTAACTGTAAATTGTACTTAAGACTAACTTCGAGACATGCCACCACATCGCACCTAAAAAGATGCCTGACATAAGAACTGTAAATTTATCATTTGTTTTTGTTGTTTTTGCATTTGTTTTTGGTGACTTTGCTGAAAAAATTCATCAAAATACTTTCATTCTATCTACATACAATTTGGTTTTACTTTGCTTCTTGGCATTACCTATAAGAGAGGTCGAAAGTTTCCTTTTTTTTTGTTTTTTTTTTTGGGTTTTGTTTTGTTTTTTTTTTTTGGTTTTGCGTTTTTGGAAAACGTTGATTTTGGCCTTAGAATATTGGTAGATTCGGTAAATTTGGTAGTTTCGGTTGGGTTACAATTGTGTTTTGTTCGTTTTTGAGTGTGTGTGTTTGGGTGTGTGTAAAAGGTACATGAATTAGATTGTTTACACGACTTAACGCGATCATGAGCTGTCTGGTTACCATCATAACTACTACATTCAGCACAAAATATGACCTAGTATTATGAAAATCGTCCACAAGCCTAGAAATGAAAGAGTTTTGCCTTAGAAATAAATTAAATTAATTCAAATAAAATAATCGAAAACCGTACAAATATTTTAAATGTAATAAATTTTCGGAAATCCTTTTTAAATAGGTAAATAAAAATAAATATTTTCATAAGTTTTCTGTATGAAATTCCGAAATGTGTAAATTAAAAATCGTAGCTAAGCAAATCATAGGAAATGCCATCATATTTATAAAAAGGATTATATTGGATTTTAAACAGACAATCCATTTTCTCAAAAATATAGGCCATCTTTTTTGTTGAGTGTAGACGCCCATGCGCTAATTACTCCGCTCCAGCAGCAACTGTGCCCAAGGATGTGGACGCAGAGGCGGAAGCGGACGTTGAGACAGAAGCTCCCATCGCCATCCCAATCCCAATCCCCATCCCAGTTGCTGTACCAGCTGACACTGTGCTCTGCTCCAAGTTCCAGGGATGCACCATGCTATAATATTTCAAATAGTCGTAGTCAAACAGCTCGAAATCAATGCGATAAATCTTGAGCAATTGGTCCAATGTTGAGCGATCGAGTTCGGCAAAATAGCGCTCCACAAGCTCCTCGGATTTGACGCCACTCCTCGCCTGGTTGCCAATCTTGCGCAGCTTGCGCCGTGGCAGCTTGCCCAGCAGCAGCGACTCCAGCCCCGCCTGCCGTATGATGAACTCCGAGTCGCGCTGAAACGTCTCCGTTTTGCCAATGATGCTGAAGTTGACGCTGCACGGCGTACAGAAACTGTAGATGGGTGCCCAGTGCTCGTCGAATCGCCGGCCAGCCTCATGCTCCTGGATGAGGAAGCGCACAAACTCCTCGAAGGTGGGGCCACAACGCGGCCAGGTGCCGCCCACGCTGCGTTGCCGAAAGCGATGCACGATCTTGGTGCCCAGCGCCTTGTAGAAGCTATTCCGATTGCCCTCCAGCTTGTTGCGATAGGCGCTCAGGATGCGCTCGAAGGGATCACGCACGAACAGAAAGGACAACGCACTCGGCAACAGTTCCAGCAACTCGGCCAGCTCCGGACGGGGGAAACGCTGGCGTGCCAACTCCAGTGGCTGCACCTCCGTCCGCTGCAGATACTTCAGATCGTAGCCAGCTGTTGAAGGGGAATCAGGAATCCAAAATGAATGCCGACAAGAAGAGCTATCAGGATGCAGTGAAGATAGCCCTCTCTAAAGTAATGAACTTGGTTATCACACAGTCCAGCCTGACCATGGTGAACTTCTATAGTAGTTCTGCTTCTCAGCTTTGAAGCAGGCTTACAAATTTAATTGATGAAAGTGATTAGGTACAGTGAACTGGAATATAGTGAACCGATTTACTATGAGGCTATCCCTCGCTAGCTTTGAAGGAAGTTTACAAATGCTTAAGTGAGGAACTTGGCGAAGATACAGTCCAACTTGCCTAGAGTAAACTTCTGTACAGTGAAGATGCCTTCTCTCGCTTTGAGGGATGGAATTGGTTATGCTACAATCGATCTTGCCTATAATGAACATCTAAGCAATGAAGTTGTCCTATAGTAATGAATTTGGTTATCATACAGTCGAACTTGACTATGCTGAACTGCTATAGAATGCATTTCTGCTTCTCAGCTTTGAGCGAGGTTGATATATTTATTTGATTAATTCAATTAAGACACAGTCGTACTTTCCTCTAGTAAACTTCTATACAGTGAAGATCCTCCTGTGATTAACTATGCTAAGATACAGTACAACTTGCTTATAGTGAACATACAAGCAATGAAATTCTTCTTCTCTAGCTTGAAATGAAGTTTACCTACGCTTCAGTGATATAGATACAGTCGAACTTCCCTATAGTTAACTAGTAAGCAAAGTAGTTCTTTCCCTCCAGCCTAAAAGGAAGTTTACATATACAGTAGAACTTGCCTATAGAGAACATCTATACACTGAGCGTCTCCCTGATGATTCAGGATGTTTCCCTTTTAGCCTTGGTCTCTTTTTTGTCCAACTCACCCAGTATGTTGAAGTAGTACATCCAGGTGCTGCTGGCCGCCTTGAAGACGTTGCACCAGACGAGATTGTTATGGCCGGGCGAGATGAAGAACTCCCATGGATTCGGTGGGTACTTTTCCTGCAGCTTATATCGCTCGCAGATCGTTGCCAAATGTTCGCGACGCAGTTTGAGGTCACGTTCGGTGCGGCTGTGCAGCTCCTCGGAGTACTCGTAGACGGGATTCAGGGTGCTCGCTGCCAGGACGGCCTTTGGTTCGCCCCCAGCGACTACATAGCTGCTGCTGCCATTGCCACCAATCCTGGTGCTGGCACGTTGCTGGGAGAGGACACGTTGCCGTTGCAGCTGTTGTCGCTTGAGTTTGAGTTGCTGCTGCTTGGATGGATCGGCTGCATTGTCGGCCGCTTCCAACTCGGCGGCTGTGGTCCGTTCCCGATGCTCGAATGCGTTGAGGGACTCGCGGAACAGGAAGGCAAAGTAGCAGACGCCAACGAGCACAAAGGTGCCTATCTTGAGGTACGTATGCAGGCGTCGTCCCGACCGCAGGCGGATGTGCATTTTGTGGATTCGGATCCTTCGTGTCCTAGCCACCGCACAGCAGCCACTACATGTTCCAGGACTCTGGATGGACACACTGCCCACTAACAGAAAAAAATGTGGTTTTATTTTAGACAATTAAGTCCCTTACAGCGTAATTCCAGCTCCTAGAATTTTAAAAGTTCCATTTGCTTAAAGTTCCACTGAAAACCAGAAATTTTGGTTTTTTTCAGGACAACAAATTTCTTAAAAATACAAACTCATTCAGACTATCCCAAGAATATTTAGTTTTTCTACATTTCAGAAATGATTTTATTGTAATTCGTAATAGCAAACTATTTTTTAAAATTCCTAGAAAAGTTCGTTATTTAATTACGATTTAGAAATAACTGCCCCACTTTTATAAGGAAAAAAAGAGGGTTTTCGAAATTCCCTTTCTGAAATTCCCCTGCATTACAAGTATATTTTTTTCAGAGCAATATACTCTTTCCACTTTGACGAGTAGAGTATAAATATTAAGAAGTGATTTATGCAAAAACTTGCTTAGCATAATCGGATTGCTCCTGGGACAACGAAATATATATTTTATGGTAATTTGTTTTGTTCGAGCACTCTCGACTTGATTATTATTCATATTTTTCTTTTACATCAAGACTTGAGTAAACTTTTCCTTTGTGCTGATTTTACGGTGATAAGGATTAATGGTGAACGTGTTGATTAATTTCAAGATCGATGAACATGATAACTCAGTAGATATATATATATATATATATTATACATATATAAAAACTAGATACAGATACTTAGAGCAGATACAGACACTTGCCCCCTCCTCCTCCCCAGAGAGAATGTGGGATGGACGTGCTCGTGCTTGGCGCTCTTGCCAAACGACACTTGTTGGTGTGTGTACCAATACACACATGCATATGTGCACATACACATACACATACACATCTACATGGAGTCACCTACATTCATACTCAGCACTCGGGCTGGTGGCAAACTACGTCACACTTCACACAGATACACACGCACACACTCGAAAAATAGGACGTCATCCTTGAGTGTCAACATTTACTTTTGTTTTGGTGAGACTTCTCACTGCTCAAACTGTTAATTATACATATATAAATATATATGTATATATATATATTTAACTGGTATACTCAAATTCACAAAAACATATATACATTTAGAGTGAGCCGGATTTTCAACACAATTATTAAGGAATTTATAAGTAAACTTTTAAAGAGCTACTCTTGAAATCTTTTCACATCGTATTTGCTGAAGCAATTGCGCTGCTTTAATTTCTCAAATATGAAGACAACTTTTACAGACTCAATGTGTATTTATATATATATATTATATATTATATATGTGGATTGTTTCCTATACCTATTGTGAGACGCGGCGGGCTCGATGAGTATATTCAACACTTAATGTTTTAATGTCTCCTCCACCTGGTTCTACTATTTGTTCAAGCCTTTTTTAATATCCTGGCCTGGCTGCCTGGCCGTGCTGCTCCAAACGGCAACTCACACTCAACTGTCGGCTGCTCTTTGCTGGCCGCCTGTGATACAAACTTCCATCCGAAGTCGATTGTCCCTCGCATCCTGCGCAGCCGCTGTGAGAGTGAGAGAGAGAGAGAGCGAACTGGATGCCAGATAGCGAATGGAACACGAATTTGAATACTCGCACTTTCGTCACTGCTCCCAATAGAGCCATCAATAGAAAACTGTGCAAATATTTAAAACAGTTACATATGTGCATCGCAAGTATCGAAATCTAAATTCATTGGCTATCTATTTATTATAAATTTATAAAATATGTATTATACCATTGTGTTTAGTTTGTAAAATAGCCAAAAATAAAAATATGTATATATATATATATATATATATGTGTGCTTGTGCGAGAGCGGATCAACAAGTCGGTTGCATTAAGAATCTACATGGATTCTCTAGTCGAGAGTGCTTAGAATATCCTCTTCGCGACATCCTGTTTGAAAGGTGTAAAGTACCATGAATTTATGATGCACATACATATAGACCTGTGTGTACCTACGTAAGTAGTTGTGGTTAATTCGATAATTATGTGTGCAAAACAACTGTGACCATTATTCCATTACTGCCACGCATTATATTTTGAACAGAAATACACAAAGAAGCCGTTTTTTACATCATTTTCAGTTTCGAAGACATTCATTTACACTCAAAAAAATAATCAAGAATGATCTGCTCGAGAAAGCTCATCTAGTAGATACCCTATACACAGCTGTTAAAACCTCACTAGGCTTTCTCGTCTTAGTTTGCTCAATATGAAAATACATTTTGGTAATCCGATCTTAATAAAATGTTCAGTAATATATGTGTGTACCGATAATCTCGAAACTTATATATAATATTATTACTTATGGAATCGGTCATGATTCCTTCTGCTTGTTTTGCAATTTTGAATAGCTTTCGAAAATCATTCGAAATTGGACGGTCGGCCTGAAATCTCATTAATATTGTTATTGATTTATAGTTTTCAGAAATAGTTAAAAACGAAGTAAGATGCAATTTTTGTCATTCCATTTCTAAGTTTTCGAAAATTCAACCTAATAGTTTAGAACTGATAACTGATGATAATAGATAGGTTTAGGTTAGGTTTGGACGGCTGTCAGCCCGAGGGGTTGACACACATAGGCCATGTTTGGCCCGTTGTGATACCGTATGGGATCTGGGGGATTTCTCCTACACTCGTGTTTTAAAAACATACAAAAATAAAATAAAATGCGTTTATAAATTTTTGTGATCCTGGCCGGTCTCATGTTTGCTAGCTTTAATAGGCCAGTTAGGCAGTAATTTCCCAGGATTGCCAGCAGTTTCCTGGCAAGTGCTGGGCAGAAGCAGAAGAAGTGTTCCGGGGATTCCACATCGTCCTCCTCTTTGCAGCTTCTGCAAAAATCATTGCATGGCACCTGGAGTCTGTTGGCGTAAATGCCGACCAACGAGTGCCCTGATAGAGCTCGGATTACTGCAGAGCAGTTTGTACGACTCAGATTACATAGCTCTCTACTGCGCTCTGCGTTAATGTTGGGCCATGTTTGGTGTGCCGTGCGGGCGCAGGTTGCATTTGGCCATTTTTTATTTGATCTGCGACTACTTTCTTCATAGCTATTCAGCTTGCAGCTTGTAGCTAGAGGCATACTTATACCTTCCTTATCCGTAAGGAGTGGTAGTATAGTTCCTTTCCTAGCTAACTCATCAGCCTTCAATGTCCCGGTGTCCAGGAACCGATATCAGGCTAATAACATGCTGTTTTGCCATCTCATGCAGAGATTTGCGACAGCTTGTTACTGATATCGAATTTGATGATATCGAGCTAATAGATTTAATTGTCGCCTGGCTATCAATATATATATTCATATTGCCAGGGCTAACTTTGAGCCATTTTAGGCAATCTAGTGCTTTTTTTATAGCAAGTACTTCAGCTTGAACAACACTGCAATGTGTCGGGAGACTGAATGATAACTGTATATTGAGTTGCTCAGAGTAGACACCACCGCCTACGCGGTTGTCTAGCTTTGAGCCATCTGTGAAAAAGGTTATGGCTGCCGGTGGTCCGGGAGTGCCATGAGCCCATTCCTCCTTTGGGGGGAAGTGTGTGCTGAAGGGTGTTTCTAGTTGTATTGCTGGCACGCAGTAATCTATTTTCGTAGAGATGGTTGACCTCCCGCAGTTAAAATATACATGCTTTTTACCTTAATAAAAATGCATTTGATTTTTTTTTTAATTTTTGTGTATATTAAATCTTTGTATTTTCTTTTTTCTATAAATAATTTTTTACTTTAAAGTTAAAGTACAAACAAATTATTAATAATAAACTTCTAATACTACGTTTTAAGACACTTTCGTTTTTGTTGTTGTTCTTCATCTTGTGTTGTTTAATGCATTTGCTCTTTAAATATATTATTTGTTATACGTGTGTGTGTATGTGTGTATGTGAGTGGTGTGTGTTGTATGTCTTTGTTGCATGTATGTATTTGTGTTTTATTGTTGTCATATAAAAATTAATTATGGTTTATAAAATATTGCCATTAACATTTTTGCAGATTTGTATTGCGATAAATTTGAGTTTTTCGTTATAATTATTATTGATTTTGGGTGTGTGAGACGGGGAAATGTGAAAACTTCACTAAATATGCTTCAAATTGTTGACATTTCTTTTTGTTATTGGGGTTCTGTATGCATAAACGAATTCGCTTTAAATATATGTATACACAGATATAATATATACATATATATTGGTACTACATATGCATGTTATTCTAGGGGGGAGGGGATGGGTCTTGGTTTTACATACGTTCTTTTCGTCCTTCTTGCTTTAAATTAAACATGTACAAAGTATCAAAAGACTTATTTAATATAGCAATCATACAATACACATAAGATAATAATATTGAACAATATATATATGTATGCGTGTGAAGAAATATATTTATATATATATAGTATATAGACATATACTGCATATATACACATATATGTATATATATTTAATGTGTTTTGTTTAGCGCTTTGCTTTTGCTATGCATCTTTGTTTTCCCCTTATTTGTTCAAATAACATTTAGCAAAAATAGAGCCTGCCTTATATACAATACAACTTTTGCTTTTGTGGTTTTTTTTTGTTTTTTGTTTTTTTTTTTGTTCTTGTTTTGTGTATGCAAAATATATAACATTATATACGGTTTGTTTCTTCTATTTGTATATATGTATATACATATTTTCATTCGCCGTTCAAAACTACAAACACTTTTTATAATTTCCGTGCTTTGCCTTGACTAACTTATTGCAGAGGTTTTTATGTGCATATTTAGAGGATTTTTGTGTTAATATTATGTATATGACTTACAATACAACTTTTAAAACTAAAAAACAAATTTTTTTTTTCGAAACAACGCAAACTTATGCATATAAAACTACATATATATATATATATATATATATATATATTTATATATATCTGTGTATCGTGTGGATAGATCTAAAAAAAATTATTAAATAAAAACATTATGTAAATGTATGGTCTGTTTCCCTTTTTGTTTTTTCTATGTTCAACTTGCATTAAAAAGATAAACTTTTATATTTTGTATTTTTTTTTTGTTTACTAAAAACATGTATGTGTTGCATCTATCGGAATTATGTCTAAAGTATATACAAGAGCTTAGATGAAAAAATGAAAATTCGCATGCGTGTTAGCGCAGGGTGTCTCGGGTTAACTACTTTGTTTGTTATGTATGGTAATATATTTCTGCATATATTTGATTTTCAACTAATTTGTTCACATTTCATTATCGGTTTTCTTTCTTTTCTGGTTTTCTTTTTTTGAGCTTTACACAAATTGTCTGTTTCACTTGACTAGCAAATCCATTTACCAAGGGATAATTAATGGAAAGTAGCGATAAATTAACCGAGTAGTTTTCATATATGGGTGAATGTTGTTGGTGTGTGTGAGTGTGTATGTGTGTGATGCTTCTCGTCTTGAGATGCAACATTATTGCAACCTTTGGATACAACTAACTATACAAAATATTTAAAGAAAAAGAAATAACCTTTAAATTACTAACGAAAACGATGGATGGGCTTTTGTATGTTGTTTGTGTTTTTGTTTTTTTTTGTTTAGCTATTTACAGAGCGCAGTGGAAAAAGGCAATGCAAACCATTTTTGATGTAAGCGACGCCACTATGCCATTTGTGAGGAGCTGTTGCTGCTGCCGCCAGAACGATCATCCGCTGTCACACTTGACTCGGTAGCAAAATCTTGAAAACTCAGCTCCAGGTTGTTGTTTAGCTGTCCAATGCTGAGAACGTCGCTAACATCGTGCCATTGCTGCTGCTGCTTGCCCGAATCGAGAGTACCATTTTCCAATCTGTCCCGAGCCTCGAGTTCCTCTTGATCGTCCTTTTCGTTGAGTATGTTTGTCAGACACATGTTGAACTCATCGTAGTCGACAAAGTTGCCGCAGTCCAAGGCACTGGCATTGCCAAGTTCCGGCATTAGCAGGCTGACCGCATCCACACTTACATCCGCATCCACATCTACATCCACATCGCTGATCCGGCTGATGTTGTGGTAAGTCATCAGACGCAGATGATTGGCGTCATCATCGCCCGCTTCCACATCATAGTCAAGGGTATTCTTTTCTGCCGTCTCAATGAGCGCTAGCGCCGATGAGATATCAACGAGGTGCTCTTCATCATCATCATCATCGTCATCATCATCTTCATTGTCGTCATCAACGTTGCTGTTCTCCTCCAACTCGACATCAACGTTCTGCGCCTGGACAAAGGGGAAACTGCTGCTGATATCGAACCGATCCGTATCCAGTTCGATCAGCTCAATCAAGTCATCCTCGTTAGCATCGCTCGCATGGTTCAATCCCTTTGCCAAGGCGCAAAACTCTGGTCACTTGTAGTCACGCGATGTCCTTCTCCGTCGTCCCTCGGTCAGCATCGACTCACCAATCACTGCAAGTCTCAGACTTTAAATGATGTCCCACAAAAACATTAAAGAAATAAGATCATCAACTCACCAGCACTGCGTGTCTTGCGTCTCGCCTCCGCCACACTCTCGACGGTCGCATTTGAGGCATTCGAATTGTTGGCACCACCAGCACCAGACGCACCCCCTCCACCGACTACTCCTGCAGCGGCGCCACCCATCGTCTTGCTAGTCGGCGTCCCCTTCAACTCGGCGGCTGCAGCTGCCGCTGCCGCTGCAGCAGCGGCCGCATTACTGCGACTGTAGATTATCTTGTTGGCAGCAGCGCTCGCCCTCACGCTCCTTCGCGTACCAATCTTCTCATCCGTTGGCGAAGTGGCATTCACAATATTGTTGTTGTTTGTTAAGCTATTGTTGCTACTGCTACTGTTACTACTGCTGGTTGCAGCCGCTGCTGTTGCTCCACGTGTGGCATGCACTATACTTGTGTTGTTGTTGGTGGGTGTTGCAACTGCTGCCGGCGTTGTCGCATTGCTGACGGGCTGCAACGTCCCATTATTGCTACTACTGCTGCTGCTGCTGTTTGTTGCATTCGGTTGCGATTTGCCCGTCTTTGGCGCCTGAGTCGGTGTCGCATTCAAGTTGATGGATTCTGCAAAGTAAGCGTGTCTGGTTAAAGAAAGGATTTCTTTTCAAATCACATTTTGTGTTAACTCACTGTGTTGCTGTTGCAGCTGTTGTTGTTGTTGCTGCTGCTGCTGTTGTGCATTACGCCTCGTCACGTGTTTTTCATCAACCTGCGCCTTCGAGTTTCGAACCTTGCCTGCCACTTCAATAAGCGGCTCATCCGAGTCGGACGACTCGATCTCAATCTTCTTCGATATCAAATAATTGAGACCACTTGGATCTGCGCTCTCTGTGCTGTTGTTGTTATTGTTGTTGTTAGTGCTGCTGCTGCTGCTACTGAGACGCGTACGCTTGCTGCTGCCCGTGTCGGCATCGTTGGCGCCATCATTGCTGCTGCCGCACTCGGACTCCTGGCGACGACGTTTCGTGTTGTTGTTGTGAACTGGCGGCGTTGGTGTCCCCAAACGGGGGCTCGGCGTTGAGGTGCAAACAACACGTACCACACTCCTCGCTAGTAGTGTTGTTGGCGTTGTTGTAGTCGTTGTTGATGCAGTTGCTGTTACTGCTGCTGTTGTTGTTGTCGTGGTGGACACAGCTGCCTCAGGACTGGTCTTGGGTGCATCCAGTGGACTCTCTAAGCGACTGCTGGCCCGCGTTCGGATTCGCGGCGTTTCGGCATCAGACTGTTGGGGTATTTCAATCGAGATGGGCTGTAGAGACGACGACTCAGTTTGGGGAGGCTTTTCTTTTTTGTCCCCCTCCTCCTCCGCTGGTTCCTTCACTTTGGCCGGAATAGTTGCAATTATCTGTACGACTGGGGTTTTGGGCTCCTCTTTAATAGATTCTGTGACCGCCGTTTGACGACTGTCCTCCGAAGGTGGCTCACTTTTTGTGGCCAGTAGTGTTGGTAGTTCTTCCAGCTTAATCTTCTCTAGCTTAACCTTTACCTCCGATTTCGTTTCGATTGCTGGTGTTGTTACTGTTGTTGTTGCAGCTGCTGCTGCTGCTGCTGCTGCTGGCAACGACTTCTTACTGTCCTCTGCCTCTATGTTGTCTGTCAGCTTCTTGATGAGATCATCGTGTTCAAGTATATCATGTTCACCATTCAGTTTTGTTGTGCTCGGCGTCAAGCTGAAGCCACCGCTCATATCTGCAGCCGCCGCCGTTTCCTTCAGTACACTTGCCACGATCGTCTCCAAATCATCCGGGAAACCCTCCATTTTGGCAAGCTCCTTTTCAATATCATCATGCTGCATCGGCTGCACTTTAGTATTGCTACAATTTATTGCTGTTGCTGCTGTTGTTGATGTTGTTATTACTGCTGCTGTTGTTGCAGTAATAGATTTGGACTGTGCCGTTGTGGTTGTTGTTGCTGCTGATGATGTTGAGCCAGTTGCCGTCGTTGTTGTTGTTGTTGACTGCTTGGTGACCATTTGCTGTTGCTGCTGCTGCAGTTGTATGGGACTGCTTGAGGATTGCTGATGCGGACTTTTTTCAGAGAGTGCATCCATGGACTCAATACCACTATCCTCGCCACCGCCATTGTTGCCATGCCCGGGGGTGCCGCTACCGTTGCTCGCCGGTGAATTTCGCAATGTGTTGGCGAGAACAGATGCTGGTGTTGGCGACGATGTTGCACTTGTCGCATTCCCAACAACTGTTTGTTGCTGCTGCTGTTGTTGTTGTTGAGTCACGTGGTGGTTTAGTTTGGGATGTTGCGCGGGTGTTGTCAGTGTAGTCGTTGTCGTTGCTGCGTTTGCGGTTGCAATGTTGGTTGCTTCATGAACATTGTTGAGCATCGTGGAGGAGTTTAGCGAGAGTGCCACAGGCAACTTTCTTTCGCCAATCAATGTTGGCAATGTTGTTGTGGCCGCTGTTGCCGATGTTGCCACCACTGATGATGACGCTGATGAAGATGTTGTTGTTGTGGTCGTTGTGACCGTTATTGTTGTTGTTGCTGCTGCTGCTGCATCGGCGACGCTGCTCGGCGCCAGTTTTGTTATCTCGACGCGCTTCAGTGTCGTCGCGCTTGGCAACATGGTTACGGCCGCCGCCAGTTGTTGTTGCTGCTGCTGCTGTTGCTGCTTCTGGAGCTGCAGCTGTTGCACAGCGGTTATATATGGCGGCGGCTTATGGTTTTTTGTCATCGGCTTACCGCCCACAATGGGCGTGATCGTCGCTGCAGTCTTAATCGGATTCTTCAGTGTTAAATTGCCTAGCATATTGCGGCTGTTGTTGTTGTTATTGCTGTTGTTGTTACTGCTGCTATTGCTGGCATTGTTGTTATTGTTATTATTATTGTTGCTATTATTATTATTGCTAGTA
This sequence comes from Drosophila planitibia, assembly GCA_035043785.1. Classification (NCBI taxonomy): domain Eukaryota; kingdom Metazoa; phylum Arthropoda; class Insecta; order Diptera; family Drosophilidae; genus Drosophila; species Drosophila planitibia. The sequence goes on from JAWNMS010000066.1 coordinate 83,980, forward strand.
TTATTATTATTGTTGTTGTTGTTGTTGCTGTTGGTGTTGGAGCTGGTAATGGCGCTTAAGGTGATGCTGCTGGGCAACGAAGTTGCAATCTTGCTCAATTGTTGCTGCTGTTGTTGATGTAGTGTTGCTGCCGTGCCCGTATTTGTCGATCCGACTGTCAGCAGTTGTCCTCCATCTTGCCCGGCGGCTTGCGTCTTGTGCGCCTCGACAATCGCACTAATTGTCAGCCCATTTTTGCCAGCCACAATTGTTGTTGTCTTTGCACCAGCCACTGGCAACTGTTGCTGTTGCGGTGTTGGTGGTGGTTGCTGCGTCGTCTTTTGCAAGAGTACACCGGAGCTGGGCAATCCATTCACATGTGGCGTTGGCGTTAACTTGGCCTGTTTATTATCCGTCGCTCCATCACCCATGAGCAATGCTGGCGGATTATGTTGTTGTTGGTGCTGCTCCTGTTCGCTAAAGGTGCGCTTTATTTGGCGCACCTTTTGGTCCTCGTCGGCAGCCGGGGGTTTCTTGCGCTCCTTCCGCGTATTCTTCACAACCACAGAGTTTTTGCCGCGCAAGCGAATCTGCAAAGGTGGAACGCGTGGCTCATTTAGTCCAGTGCCAACAGCCTGCTGTTGTCCACTTTGTTGCTGTTGCTGCTGTTGGAAATTGCTGTACACGGGATGATGCTGATGTTGTTGCTGCTGCTGGTGATGTTGTTGTTGTTGTTGTTGCTGTAGCATTGGCTGTTGCTGTTGATGCTGTTGTTGTTGCTGCTGCTGCTGTTGAGACAGCAAATGCGTTTGCATCGTCAGCTGTTGATGCTGTTGTTGTTGCTGCTGCTGATGCTGCTGCTGCACGTGATTGCTATCCATTATGGCTTTGAGCTGGACATGCTGCTGGTCAAAGGACGTTGGCGTCATCTCCACTTTGTCCAGCTTGAGTCGCAGCTTGATTTTCTCCTCAGCAATAGCTGCAGCTGCAGCTGCAGCAGTCGCAGTCACCGTTGCCGCTGCATTCGCATTAGCCGCTGCTGCTGCAGCTGCGTTTTTAGCCTTGGCGTTGCCCTTGGCACGTTCCCGCTTTGGCTTTGGCGTCGTCGTCGCTGCTGCTGTTGCATCCTTAACTTTGCGCTCCTTGACACCCTGCTGCAGTTTCTCACGCAAGAGATTCGGTTTGGCCTTCTTGGTGTTCGTATTGCCGCTAGTCGCAAACGGCGAATTCAACGGCGAACTGTTGCCCGACCGCGGAGAGTCACCAGATGCTGCCGTTGTTGTTGTTGTTGGCGGCATCTGCTGGATTTGTTGTATTTGCATTTGCATGGTCTGAGCATGGTTGGCAATGTGCTGCAGCTTCGGGTGTTGCAGCTGACTTAGGTTGTTGTGGTTCGCCTTGTTCTGTGGCGTTTTTCTCGCCCGATTCGAGCTCGATTTGTTGGAGGCGAGGGAGTCGCGCGAACGCTCCTGATCGCTTCCACCCGCCAGAGGCATCTGCTGCCCGGACATGGCCGAGTTCGAGTCCTCCTCGGAGAAGAAGTTGTTCGGCAATAGCATGTCATGGGCAGGATTAAAACCGCCATAATTGCTCATTCCACTCGGCATGCTGTGGAATAGTAGCTGAGTTGTTTCCTGCTCGGCTTCCGTGTCGCTATCGTCGCTGGCCATTGGCTCCATGTCGCCGGTGTGCGGATTAATGATGAATTGTTTCTGCTGTACATTTCCTTGGCGTTGTTGTTGTTGCTGTTGCTGCAACTGCGTCAGTTTCTTTGGTGCCACAAGTTGTGCATTCGGATGCTGCACTTGTTGCTGTTGCAGGTGTTGATGCTGTTGCTGCAATTGCATCTGTTGTTGCGTGCGATGCGTTAATTGCTGCTGTTGCAGCTGAATCTGACGCTGCAGCTGGTGCCGTTGTTGTTGTTGCTGTTGCAATTGCTGTTGCTGATGATGTCGCTGCTGCAACTGCTGCTGTTGTTGTTGCTGCTGCAATATCTGCTGCTGGTTGAACGGCTGCATATCGAGCATTTGTGTTTGTTGCTGCTGTTGCTGGGCTTGTTCTGTTGTGCATCCGGTGTTATCCTGCAGCGTGCTAAGTGCATCACCCACATCCATGCCGACCGCTGACAAATTATCCTCGATCAGGTCCAAGTCCAGATCCTTGGCATCCTGCAGCAACGATTCGAGCTCATTCTTATCCTCAAGGCTCAGCGTTGAGTCTAGATCACAGTTTAGAGTTGGCAGTAAAGCATCCAAATCGTTGGTCGTCAACGCATCCAGGTCAGACAAAGATATCAGTGGATCATTAAGGCCATGATTAACGCCAACAGCTGAAACGTTCGAAACGTTGCCCAAATTCGACGTTGATTGTTGCCCCAGCTGCTGTTGCATTGGCATTGATAACTGCTGCTGCTGCTGTTGTTGCTGCTGCTGTTGTTGTTGTTGCTGATGCCGTTGTGCTGCACCTGCTGTTGTTCCTGCTGGCACTGGCCCGGGAGGCACCATGTCCACCGCCGCATTCGATGGCCCTGCTGCTGTCTGCTGGGCTGGACCATTGCCCAAATTGATTTGCTGCTGCTGCAGATTGTATTGCATCTGGTAGCGTGTGAACTCCTGGTAACTGCTTTTGGTAGCCGAATCCATCGGCTTGTTGAGCGCGGGCCAGCGCGAATTAGCTGCCGCCTGATTGTAGTCGGGTGGCGGAGGCAGTTGCGCATTGGCTGCGCCAGCTGCAGGTACAAGGTGTGCATTTTGCATATTAGAAATTGGCGTCATCTCCTTCTGCTTCTGTTGAAGTTGCGCCAGTTGCTGTGAATGTGCCGGGCTATGTGGTGTCGTCGATGGCGACAGCATTGACGGCGCCTGATGATTGCCCATCAGCGGACTATGCATCGAATGGTGGCTGGAGGCAGGTGAATGGGCTATGGGTGAGGCATTGCCATGCGGCATAAATTGTTGCGCCTGTGGCGAGGACAACGGCATGCTCATTAAGCGTTGTTGCTGCTGTTGCGGATGTGGTGGCGGTGGCAGACCAGCTCGGATTTGCTGTTGCTGTCTCAACTGTTGCTGTTGCTGCTGTTGCGCCTGTTGTAGGCTTAAATTACTGAAGCAATCTGTAAAAAAATTAGATACACTGATCAGCAGAGCTATTAAAAGGAATGTTGCTTTGCTTACCAGTTGGTTGCTGCTGCGCAAGAAACTGCTGTTGTTGCTGAGGTGGCATAAATCGCTGATGTATGCCCTGAAGCTGATGCTGGCGCTGCTGATGTATCTGTTGCTGCTGCGGATGTCGCAAGGCAGCCGCATGCTGAAAGCGATGCGACTGTGGCACTTGATTGTACAGATTCGCATTGCCGCTTGGGCTGAGAAGCAACTGTTGCTGCTGCTGTTGTTGCTGCTGTTGTTGTTGTTGCTGTTGTTGTGGCTGATGGTTTTGCATATTGCGCATTATCACGGGCCCGCCGCCGCCAGTCGGAGATGAGGGCACCACCACCACCGGACTAGGCACATTACCGTTGTCGAGAGGCACATTACTTGTTGGCGCCATCACAAAATCGCTGGGCGTCGCTGAGGAGCAGCGCATCGGCGAGCTGGAGTTCATCATTTGGGCACTGGGACTCATGCTGACATGAGGTGATTGCGGCGTCGTTGGCGCCGTCAACTGTGGCGATTTCATTTGGCTGGACATCGCATTGCCATCGTTTTGCAGCAGATTGACCAACAGCGGTGATGATATTGCGATATTATTGCTTCCCGTCGATGTGGTTGTGGGCACTCCTCCTGCACCCAATGATGATGATGATGACGATGCTGATAATGCTGATGATGATGATGATGGTGGTGTTGACGTGGGCATATGATAACTCTGCACAGGCTTCGCACTGGGCACAGCAACTGCCGAATTGTTGTTGGGTGCAGTCGAGCATGTACTCGGTCCAAGACCGGGATATGGCGGAGGCGGATTTATGAACTGAGATTTATTAGAGGCAACCGCACCGATTGTGGCCGCAGCAATAACCTCTCCGTTTTGCGCTGACTGATTATTGGACAGCTTGAGTGATACATTGGGTGGCGGCGGCGGCGGTGGGCCGAGTGCCGTCTCCCTGCCCTGCAGGACACGTGCCTGCCGCATACTCTCGAATGGGAAATCTCTTGGCACATTAAGCGTACCAGCTGGTGAGGGCAGCAGCGGCACCTTGCCCTCCATTGGACACACCGTGTTCGGTGATTTGAAAACAGGCGGCGTCGTTGTTGCATTATTGTACGGCGAGGGCGGCGTCTGTGGCGGCGGCAACGATTGCTGCTGCTGCTGTTGCATTAGTTTCTGCTGCTGCAGTTGCTGTTGCGGCAGCACATTTCGTCGCTGTAGCTGCTGCAAATGCTGCTGGCTTGAGATTGCATCGTTTTGCGACAGTTGCGCGAGTCGTTGCTGCTGATGTAGCTGCTGCTGTTGTTGTTGTTGCTGCTGTTGGTGCTGCTGCTGCTGCTGCTGCTGTTGTACATAGGCTGCTTTGCTTGTACTGGGGCCATCGAAAGTGGGTGCCGATGACAGATGCGACGTCGCCACATTGCCAACGCTAACGGTGAGTGCGGCCTTGTTGGAGGACGTGCCAGCCGCCTCAATTGTACCGCCTGCGACATCGTTTAAATTATCTTTGAAGGGGAAATCATTAGTCACACATTAGAGAGAGCACATATCAATTGGAATAGAATAGTTTAAGTACATACCTTTTGTTATTTTAATATCTTGTCCTCCAACTTTTAAAGTTATCACAGAATCGCCATCAGGCTGCACGGATAGAATACCGAGGGCACGCAGAGTGGAACTGCCCTCGACGGCCAGTTGACGCAGTCGTTGTGCTGCATCCCACGGGAGAGACACCGATATCCGCACAGACGGTTCAAGCTGCTGTAAATAGTACAATTCGTTTAACAAATGCATTGCAGCGAATTCTTTACATTTAAGGAAGCATAGGAGGCAGGCAGTGAAATTGCTAGCGATGTGCGACTGAGCGATATGTCACCATTTATCGGTCTATCGTTCATTCCGTTTGCATTTGCAGCCCTGTTGTTGTAATAGCCACACAAAAACTTGTACGTGCAGATGTATGTACATATGTATGTGTGTGTGCCACACAATAAACAAACGAAAATTGCTAGCTATGAAATGCAATTACTGTTATTGCTTAATGTACAACTTCTGAATAAAACATCGATTTGTTTTCGCTTGCAATTGTTCGGCCAGAGGAGGCAACATCACAAACCAATTAAACATTTTGACATTTCTGTTTTGTGCTGGTGCTTCGTGTGTGGAGTGCGAGCGAGATGGTTATATGGACTCGTTGGAAATTCCAACAACAACAAATTATTTCAACAACAGAAATATTGTATGGATTTAAAGCCAAAATGCAATCAAGTGATGCATATTTATTATATGAGGAAAACTTTACAGTGAATTGAAACTCGCTTACAATAAAACGAAAAAGAAAAGAAATGAAAATGTAAATTGCCAGTGGTGCACTGAATGGTGCCCACAGGTTGCTCACGTTCTCATTTTTTTGAGTCTCATGTTATCGATACCCCGTCGCCATTTTTCTTCTGGCTCTTGAAAGGGTGTGTGTGTGTGCGTGCGCTTGTATGTGTGTGTGCAAGAGGGAAAAGGTAACCAAAATACTGCTGTGGCTGCCGTTTAGGAGCAACGACGAAGGTGGATTGTGCTGAGTGCTGTGCCCCTCAATAAAATCCCAAAATATAGAGCTACACACACAGAACATATGCACACACACGCACTCAAAGCACGCTGAACGCATGACACGTTAAAAAAATCGTATTTTTTTATTTTGCTTTTTCTTGTCATCGTTGTAAAATTAATATAAACTGCCTGCGTGGGTGACGCAAGTGCTTAATAGGCAACAAAAACAACAACAGTGGCGGCGACTCTACAGCAAATGCAATAATCGTAGATCAGCTGTTTTTGGCACACACACTTTGATGATGGCGGCAAAAACGCCAAAAAAAAAAATATATAAAAAAAACAACAATTGACACGGACACAAAATTATCGAGAATCATCAGCAAGGGCAGGGGCAGGGGCAGGGGAGTTTAACATTTTACTCACCTGTTTAAGTGGCATATCATCACACGGCAATCGTAACCGTCGTAGTAGATTTAATTGGCAAATTAATGCACAAAATTTGCATTTAACACAACACAACAATCAATCAATCAATCTTTTTGCTATAATAATCACGAATGCGTAGCGAAATCATCATCATCGTCGTGCCCAAAATTAACGAAATCGTCGTATTCCAAAATTAAAAGCCATGCATTTGTTGGATTAACTCGTCCTTTGTGTTTAAACAATTGCATGTTTGCACTGCACGCATCTAAACATACTGTGTTGTGTATGTATGTGTATATAATTAATAATTTTTTGTTAGATTATATGACACACACACATTCACACACACAGAGACAAACAAAAACACTGTACCGCCTGCCTCTCTCTCTCTTTCTCGCTCCCACATACACACGCACTTTCAATTGTTTTTTATGCTTTTTTTTTTTTTGCTCACGTTACGCTCTGAACTTAAGTGAAATCCTGTTGTTGTCTATATACATGCTTGTTGGATTTAGATGCATTTGTTAGCTTGTTACATTTTACATTAATTTATGTTTGATTAGGTTTAACCTCTGCATCTTTATTATTTCCGACGCGTTTACTTTTCGACAACGTGCGGCACGGTTTGCTGCGGGGTTGCGGGGCACGAGCGATCGGGCGGGCGGGCAGCACTTGGGCGCTCCTCTACTGCGGCTGCTTCTGCTGCTGCCGAATCCGATTCCGATTTTTGGGTGGCGATTTTCGTTGGATTTTCAACGGATTTGAAATGCGGCTAATTGGTTGAAAACGCTAGCATTGCTATTTACAAAACTGATAATGCACTTCTCACAGCACTGGTGTAAATGATTATTGTGGCAAAGTTGTTCATTTCATGCATACAAATTAATAATATTGCTTTTCACTGGCGTTGAATCTTTTTCATGTCACGATTTGCGTTTTGAACAAAAATTTTTGTGGCGTTGATTTAAGATGTTGTACGAGCGGGCAGAATGTTTGTAACTACACAAGCAGTTAACTGAATATTTTTACTTGTTTTTTAGCTTATTGCTAATGCTATGGCGTAGTGTTTTTGTTGTTTATTTTGTAAAAAAATCTTCGTAATTATTGAAATTCCACGAACAATAACAACCGCCATTTGCATTCGCCTTCAGTGGTAGCCATTTTTATTTTCCAGTCAGTGTTAACATACTGTTTTTGTACAAAACATCCTAAATATTGCCGAAGCATTACCACTTAGGGTTGACTAGTTGACCAAAATTGGCGTACAAATTGAAACTGGTTAAATTATTTTCGAATGTAATTTAAGCCACTATAAGTCTTTATAATAAAGCTGAACATTATTTATTTTTCGATATTTTGTCTTGAAAAATATACACTTTGATACAAATAAAAGTTGAAATTAATTTGAACATTCAATTGTTTTCCTTAGGAGCTGAAAAATTGTTAATAGAATGTTGCTTTCAATTCAAGCATATTTTGTGAAAATAAATTTTAATGGAAGCTCATATTAAATAAGAATATTTATTAATTATTTGGTATCAAAGTATGGAAACATCGTGCTTACCGATACTAGTTGGAAAATACTGATTAGTGTCGCCTATTTGGGCAGCATGTGCCCCCACAAGCGAATCACAAACTGTTCAAAGTACGGCAACCTCAACTAGTCATTCCAAGAGTGTGGCAACATTAGACAGTGAATATTCTTTGCAAATGTGAGTAATATAGAATAAATTGCAAAATTAAATGCACAATTATTATCCAATAATTGGATCAATAAATAGTACACCAAAAGATTGATTAAGCGCACTTTGTACGCTGTAATTGTTTTCGTAATGTTGAGTTGTGCTTAACGTTAGTTAATAGTAAAATGAGTTACATAACAGCTGATCAGTGAAAATTTTTGTGTATTTACAGTCAGTCAATCAATCGTAATATTGAAATATGGCCAACACTCCAGCAACGTCTAGCGCCGCCGGTCCCGTTCTCCGTGGCCTACACAATGCGACCATTAAGCGCAATTTGGCTGTTGCCCTCGGCCTGACCGCCATCGTGACGGTCGCCTTCCAAATTATGGTCAACGATCCAAAGAAGACGGCCTATGTTGAATTCTATAAGTGTGTATTCAATTTGCGAATAATATAATCAAAATTTGTATTATAAATTCGTTTTGGCTTGCAGGAAATATGATGCCAACAAATCCTTTGAGCGCATGAAGGCCGCTGGCCGTTTCCAGTCGTGCTAAACGCATAACGCCCTGGATCAACTGGCTATAGTATAGTTTTTAAGACATACAGTGTGTTACTATTCTGCTTGTATTGAAAACCAAATAGATTTCAATTCACATGTGCGTGTAGACTCTTTGTATCTTTTTTCATATACCCCAAATCTGCATTACGGGCATATGTTCATTTATTGGTATTTACAAACTTATCAAAACATAGTTTCACATAACAAAAAAACACACATAGAAAAACTCGTACAACATTTAGAATCTAATTGCAAAGTCCTTGTAATCCAGTCGATTCAAATTGCTTTGATTTCGCAATTCACAGCGCTCGATTTCGCAGCCAGGCGATCCCTCGCTGGACAGCCAGGTAATCCTAAGTATATATATATATATATATATATTTGTACATAGACTGTTGATCAGTACAGCATTTATTATACATACATTTTGTCCACCTCGATTTTGGGACCCTGCATTTTGCCCACAATGGTGCCTTGCTTTGTGTTTTTCACCCAACCGGTGATTCCTGCCTTGACGCAGCGATCCCGCGTATCCTTTGTGAGGTTTAAGCCTGTTTAAATTATATGCAGAAATCACATTTTGATGACAACAATTGTATGAAACCAAGGACATCTAAGGCCGAGCCATGTTGCACGATTTATTTTTAGCACATGACTCTGGCGCTTTTCACCATTTTGTGTCTTGCAAGAACAATCAACTCGCACCTTGTACATGTCCATACACCTCAAATTCCAGGGTGATCAACTGACGTATATCCGGAATGCCCATTTTTTTGTTGCTCTAATTTCTGTCGAACGCTTTTTCACAGGTTATATAAAGTTATGAACTTTTTTATAAAAGATTTCAGCTTGTACACATAAATATAGAAGTGGAGATTAACGCGCTGTCTTCAATACATTTTATTGATTTCCAAAAATATAATCGAATTATAATGTAACGAAATTTTATTGAAAATATACGTTTGCCAATGGCAACTGTTTCAGCAAATGGCGAGTATGATTTTCAGCAACCCGTCGACAATCTCAAACTGAACTGCCAAGTGTCTGAATTTCACGCCTTGCTAACAATATCAATTGCTTTCTATTTTCTATTTTGTGCTATTCGATTTGCATTTGCGTATTTATTTTTGATGCGCATTTTTTTTTCGCCTAGTTTCCTTCTACTTTTTTATTTTAAGCAAAACTTTGCATACCAATTGAAATGTACTCATAGCTAAATACCCTACTAACAGTCTGAAAATGTAGTCCTATTGAAAAAAATATATAAAAATAGAAAATCTGTTATTTTTGCGCGTAACTTATTAAAAATGACTTCAAGCTCAAATCCATTACCAAATTTGGAAAATTGTGCAACAATACTTTTGATTTTTTCTTCGATAAGTTTAAAAATTATTTTTAAATATCTACGTAAACATCCATTGGAATATCAGGAAACAAGATGACATGGGCAAAGTTTTAATGATACAAAACCGAAAAGTACCCACAAATATATATACATATATATATTTTTTTCTTTTTATATTATTAAAGTGTGGGAAATTTATCAGGTTGGGTATAAACTTATATTGTCGATCATAATTACTTACGCGTTTAATTTTGTTGATTTAATACGCTTTCTTGTTTGCCATTGAAATATTCTTATGCTATCTTTTGATTGCCAACATCGTAAAATCCAATATATAAAGAATTTTCTAGACAATGCAAATAAACAAAACGTTGTGGACCTACATAAACATCTACATATATATAAAAGTGCTGCAAAGGATGACATCTGTAGACTCGAGAATATTATATACACCATATAGTATTTTGTATTTACAAAGAAATCATTATATTGAAAGTGAAATTGCATTAATGTACAGAAGGGAATCGAAAACAAAAGTGAATTCCTAACAATGTTATATACGAATATATATATACTATATATATATATATGCATATAGTCAGTGTAATTATTTTGTACAGAACTAAATATAACACTCCAGGCTTTTAAGTATGCTTGCACATCAAGCATCAATTATGCAACGAGTTACAATTAAGTTTATGCATTTAAAATTAGTATAACACCTAAACTAGCGTAATCTTATCAGGAATCGTGAAGGGATCCTCTATATGATCTGTGCCGTGGCATGGGGTTTCTCGATGAGACTATGCTGTGCCTCATTATTCTTCTCCAGATGTCCCCTGCCCAGTGTCCCATGATCCGCTTTCAGGTAATAATGTGGCGGCTCTGAATGACGATTGTGTGCCACATCCAGTTTCTTGCTGCGTTCGCGCAGAAAATGCAGTCGCACGTAATTGATGGGTAAGTGGACACTCTCCGCCCCGGATCCCTCTGCATCGATGAACACGCCACGCACCAGAATCGAGTTGGAGCATTTGAGTGCGGCCAGCGCCAGGAACGGAATGACGTGCGTTATCCAGGAGCTCATCAGAAGATCGTCTGCGGTGATGTGATCCCAAACAAAATGTATACATGTGTATGTAATAATAGTTGATTTTATTACTTACCCGGATAGACGTAAACATCCAGCAGATTCCAGATGCCGCGCCAAGCGTTCACAGCGCCAAAGAAACACATCAGATAGTATATATCGCAAATGATTAGCTTTAGGATGCCGCTGAGGCGACGGGACACATATCGCATTAGGGGTTGTATGATAAATGTCACAAATACCGTTAGGTAACCAATGAGCTGTATGCCAAAAAGGGAATCTAGTAAAAACTATGGATCTAATCTAAGCGAAATCCTTAATCCTCACCAGTGATCCAAATGCAGACTTTGCCTTGTCCTCCGGAAACAGGGTTAAATCAAAGATGCCCCAAATACCGCGCCACGCAATCACCACCAGGGTGCCAATTACGAATACCGAAAACAGTGTGTCCAGCACATACAGACCTGGTTGCTTGAAGCCCTGGAATAAAATAAAAATAGTAGTTCGATTTTAACATAATGAAATATTTACAATAAAAACGAATGTTTGCTCGAACTGGCTAAAGAATATCTACTAAAAAGCACTTCATTTTGTTGTTTATATTTACAAAAAATTCCTATTAAATTGTAAAAAGCTTTTCATATCGACTGTCGAACCATACAAGACAAGCAAGTGAGCGAGTGAGAAATACAGATGGTTCCTAGTATCTTCCTTCCAAGTTTGGTAACTGTAGCTTTTAAATTACGGGGTTTTTGGGAATTTTCGGGGCGGTATTGGTCGTGGTTGAAAAAGTCTTTGGAGGAGATTCTTAGTAATCTACTTTCCAAGTTTGGTTCGTTTCGCTCTTAAATTGCGGGAAACATATGTTTTTTGCGGTTTTTGAGCGACGGAGTAGGTATGTGTATATGCCGATTTTTAAATGAGGTTTTATGGATTTACGCGTTATGGGTCAGGTGTGGCCATAAAATTGTATCGCTAATTGTTCAATCTTCCAATGGGAAGATAACCAAGGAGGATTCCTATCGAGACGATATGTAAAGACGAACAGGAACGAGGCACCAGGCGTGACCGTAATAAAACCTCCCGCGATAAGAGTTTTCCGAACTGAGGATAATGAGTCTAATCGCATTTGCAGCAGTAAATATGTACCTAGATAATGTCCTAAGTAGGATAAGAATAATTGTATATAGCTGTAAGATAATTTAGAAGTTTTCAATAAACCTGCCGAAGCAATTCGGCAGCAGTCTATGCTCGATACTTAAACAACTTTAAATTTGCTCTTGGGACCACCTTTCAGTTGTACTTGTGCCTTATTATTACACGGCTTGCAAATAGTAATATACCGATAATATTTACTTAAGAACTGCAGATGATATAGCCTCGAGCAAAGGTTGGAGTGGCCTTACAACCAAATTGGCGACTTTAGCTTTAAATTTTCCGGAGATATGTGGCTTTGTCGATTTGCGTTTATCGATTTAATCGATTTCCTAGCCTCCTGGTGGACGTAGCAACCCAATCTTAACACTTTTGTGACGCTTGCACAAACATATGGACGTACACTAGCACGGACATTGCACAAAATCAATATATTCTTTAAAATCTATCAGATTATACAAATATTCGATGATAGGTGAAAATGTGTATTCATCTATCCGTTAAATATTTGCCTGGGTTATATAATTATGTATAATACAAAATGTAAACTAACCGGTATTTTGAACATGGTATCCACCTCAAAGTAGTCGGTCTTGTGATCCATGGTGACCGTATAGGGTGCTGCGCCCAGATTGCGGAGAGTGCGAGTTGCGATCAGGAAGACTAGGGAGACCAGAGTCACCACGGCAATGATGGTCAGGGAATCGATGCTCGTCAGCCAGTCACAGATCAGCCACGCTCCGCGCCACATATTCACACAGACGATGCCAAAGACAGCGGTGTAGAGGCGAGATATGGCATAGTAGGTGAGCCGCCGCTTATCGGGATGTATGTTATCCTTAAAGAAGCTTTGCGTGATGGTGAATAGAAAGTGTCCCGCACCGCCGATCGCAAAGGAGGCGAGCGCCGACAAGGGTTTGCTGTTGGGGAAGAGCAGGAAGCCCATCAGTTCCCAGGTGCCACGCCAGTAGGCGATCACGCAGGGCGCTACGATGAGGCAGGATAACATAACATCCAACAGTTCCAGCAGCAACTCGTGCAGATTCCTTCGCGGTGCATCCGGTGCATATTTCTGGCAATGCGGCTGCGTTGAGTGTGTGCAATGCAACTGGGAATGGGCATGAGGATGGGTGTGGGAATGGGAATGGGAATGGATATGCTGTTGCGGTGGTTGGTGGTGGTGGTGTGTATGCTGCTCCGACGCATGACATTGAGATTTCGGTGGTTTGCTGATCGTGCTGCTGCTAATGATAATTGGCGTCGGTGCCGACGAGATGCACTTGTCCGTGGTCAGCATATTTATGTGTTCCTGCTCCGGCTGTGTCTTCCGTGTTATGTGCAAATTTGTGTTTAATTACTAATTTGCCTGTCTTGTTGTTCTTTTGCTTATTTTTTTGTTTTGTTCGTTGTTTTGTCGCTGTTTCTCCTAGCTGGCAATGAGCGCTCGACCACAACCCAAACCTGAGCGAACTCAACTCTCAACTGTTGTTTAATACGGTTTGTGCAATGGATTCGATTCGGTTTTGGCGAATCACATTTGTTGACATTGTGTTGATTAGCCCGATCCGGCTGTGAGATGAGATGCGCTCTTCCTTCCTCCTTCCACCGGCCACCCACCTCCTCCCACTTATCGTTGCACCGTTACACTGATAATAATCCAGCACTGATAATTATAATAGTTATTAACGACCAGTCTGCCTTTGACTATCTCGGTTGTATAATCCACATATACCAGGGGACTGGGTTTCTACTTGGAATTATTGCTGACTCTGCTGCTGCTGCTGCTGATTTTGTCGGCTAAAAAGTGAAAAGAAAAGAAACCGCATCATCAAATGATGCAACCCAAACAATATTAATAAATGGCTTTTGGGCTGTTTATTAGAGTTGATTTTGGAGTTAAGGTACTCAATAAGTGCTTAACGTTAATTTTTTATAATAATGTCACACAATGTATTTTATCTTTATAAGTGCAATTATCTCTATCCCCTAATTGCGATTAAGTCATCACGCGTGTTTGATCAAAGACATCTTTATCTTTAGACAACATGTTGTGCATTCGCTTTGGGAATAATAAGAAATATCAACATATAGTTAATGGCCTTCTTGAATGTCTATGACATTAAAAAAAAAACATAAATTTATATAGAAAGATATAAGCCGGTTGAATACAGTTTTCAATGCACAAATAGCTGTTCTTTCTTATTTTAAATATGATTTTGAATAATGGAAATTTAAATGAATAATTGTGTCGTTGAAATAAAGTATTATCGTTTCTTTCTTATAAGAACTGACACGACACCAAAAAATACACTAAATAAAATTTGTTGATTTTGTAATAAATTGTATGGAATGAAAAATAAATTGATGTATATTGCACATTTACATTGTAAAAATCGTATTGACATATATTTTAATTTTTGCAATATAATTAATAACCTATCTTATCTTTGTGGATGCTGTGCCTTTGATTAAATTGTTTACTACTTGACTACCCGCTGATTCCGATTGGATTTTACCAATGTACGAAAGTGTCTAGTATATGTACTGATATATGGCTATATTTATATTTTGAGAGGTCAAGAGAACAGTCGAGTGAATGCCCCTAATCTTCACTTAAATATCGCTTCACTCAAGTACTTAATGGATTCAATTTAAGACGCCACCCAGCAAGAACAAGAGCAAACCCCCCAAACCAATAAAAGCGAGAGTTGCCAGAGCTTGACTGAGATTTGAACTTGATGTCGCCTGAACATGTCATAGTGACTGCCAGATAGGTTGCTATTAGGGCTTGAGGCGCCAAAAATGTAATGACACTATCCCAACTGTTGGTGTGTTGCCACGAGTCAACAGAGAATTTCATTCTGAACTGAGAACGTGGCCAGGCAAAGGTATAAGGGAAACTGTATCTTTAAATCTGCCCATGTGTGATTGTACTTATTCGTAGATATTACGCATGATTAGCAGAATATATATAAATAGAGGAAAATACTCATACACTCGGTTAAAATTAGAGAACTTTGTAAAGGTTGAAGGTTGAAAATTTGAATCAAGTAGAACAAAGTTGTAAATACGTAATTTCTCAATTGTACTTCTATATCTTTCTCTATATCTCTATCACTATCTATATATATATATATTTTTATTTATATCTATATATATCTTTATAGATGTCTATATCTATATGTATATCTTTACCTATAATTGATATATATATATATATCCATCACAATATCTATATCAAAACCTATACCTATAAATTTACCCTTACCTATATATATCTATACCTATATACCTGTAACTACACCTATATCTATTTCGGTACGAGCTGCACTTGAAATCTGAACAGACAACGTTATTTGAGTTGTTCAATTCCGGTTGTAATTCAATTAAGATCAGCAGTTTTCTCCAAGTGTATGCAGAATTTGTATGACGCGTGTGTGTGTGCCGCTAATTAGACAAACCTAAAACACATGACTAAATTTAAATTGCTTAGAGCGGCGCAGGATGTTTGTGATTTGCCATTTCGACAATGTGGCGTGTGCGCAATAATTAAACCTGGGTCTGTCCATGGTTCTGGATGTGATGCTGTCTGCCTTTCTGGCTAGTTGAAGGTCTAGCAACTGCGACTGCATTGGAATACAAAAAAAAGATATCAACGATGCTGTTTTGTGAGTTTGGGTCAAGCGCATTCGCATTTATATAAATCAAAGTGGTGAATTTGTTTGCTGGATAAATGGAAGTCCCGTTGTGCGGCTCATTAAGGTACTCGCCACACAGCAAGACTTCCTCGTCAAGCAAGGGGTCGCTAGTTGATGATCACCCATATATATGTAAATATATATATATATATATATATATATATACAGAAAATTAAGCCAGGCACACGCATTTCAAGATCACCATATAAACAGAGATAGACTGTGTCATCGAGAGAGAGAGAGAGAGAGAGAGAGAGAGCGAAAGCAAACACATTTCAAGTTCAAACTTAAAGGTAGATCAAAGCTCCCGAGAACTGTTAAGTGCTATATTGTACTCTAATTACGACAGCCTAATTGACTAGGAACGGGTGACAATACAAAATCCAAATTGGCATTTTTTCCTATATTTTTTGCACATGCTTATCAAAGCATCCCCCAGCACTACTTAGCTCTAAGCTAATTAAATTTGTCAACTGCTCACTTGGGCGATATATGACTTTCAAATGAGGCTAGTCTCTGCGTGTATAGATGGACATGTTTGGTTCTATACACATGCGTCTCTTGCCCAATGTTTGCTTTAGTTTACTGGGCCTATTGTGGTTTAATGTATTTATATTGTTAACTTTTATGGCTCGCTTGTGAGATTGCTAATCAAACAGTTGGAGATTTTCACTTGACTTTGTCAATACTATGCTTGTTGTTTGCTTTTTATTATTCTCGATTTATATAATTCATTAGACAAGTGAGAAACTGAAATTTGTGCAAACTTTGCAGTGCGTTGTTTAAGATTGAGAACGAGTTATCAACTAAGATTTTATATTGTATGAATCAGAGTTTATTGCCAAAAATATGTTAGCAGCTTATTTGTTAATTGTTAATTGATGTACATACTTGGTATCCCAAAGTCTATTTATTAATTCTGGAAATAGATATTATTAATATTAATGTAATATTAATATTAATGTATATTACATTATTACTAGTACTAGTATTTAGCTTAGTTTAAGTCCGAAAATATTGTATACCTGAAGTAAGTACGTGAAGGCCAGAAAGAAAGCGTATTGACGACCTTCAACAAATCGCTTTGAAATAATATAAATTACAATAACTTTAATGAACCAATTAAGCAAAGTTGCCAATTACCAGCTCGAAAGGTGGAAAACAGTCACTTAACTTCTTGCTGCCAAATGAACTACCTAAAGACTGAATTGTGGGCATCTAATAGCAGCAGCAGCAGCACCAGCAGCAGCTGCTGCTGCTGTCAGTGAACCCAGTCACAAATCTGGTATCTTATCAAACTCTAGCATTTGTTATCAAACAATCGATTAGCACCAAACCGAAAAAGATCTTGCGTACAATCAAACATATATGCAAAAAAAGACTAAAAAATGACCAACAACTAAAACGCAAACTAATATAAATAAATGCTAAAAAGCAACAACAACAACAGCGGTAGCAATTGTTTACCGTTTCAAATTAGCATGAGTTTCGCTGTGGCGGCGTCTCCGGCGACTGCAATTGTGGGTGCGTGAGCGGCAAGTGCGAGTGCGAGCGAGAGCGAGATAGTGCGACTAGGCGAGTAGTTTTTTGTTGTTGTTGTTGTTATATATATATTTATTATTTATGCATATGTACATATGTTAGTATGTGTGCGTACATATGTTGAATATTAGGACACGTGTAAATTGAAGAACTTGAAAAAGGCACAATTCGTTGTTGTTCGTTTATCTTGCAAATGTCGCCGACCGGAAGTGAAGATGGCGACTATCGATTTCGATTGACTTTCGATTTATTATCGACCGTTGGACTTTTGACGTTTGTCGTAGAAGTTTGATGTTCGAATGAACGAAAGCGACTTTAGGCGCTACTATATATACTTATAGAAATGGCTTAGTCGAAAACACACACACACACACACACACACAGTCAAATATACACGGGCGGACAGACACAGAGAGACACACCGACGCAAAACACAATCTAGTTTATTTGTACGGTTATTTGAACTCCGAGATATTTTTTGCGCGGCGCAAGCTTACGGCACTTGGGCGGCCTGGTGGTCCCTACTGTGTTTAGCCAGTCGTCAATGGCACCAAGCGATTGAGCTGTGCTTGTTGCGAGTTTCGGATTTGAACTGAGTTAGGGTCGCCAGAAGTGGCCGTCGTCCCCAGATTTTCAGATATTCACACACTCTCTGTGGTCTGCTCTTGTCACTACGGTGAGCGAGCTTATCAAAAAAAAAAATAATAATAAATTTATATGTATATATAGATGTATGTATAGGAGGGCTAGAGCTCGGCTCGCTGCTCAGTATAAAGCACGAGTGCTTATTACTGATAACAGTCTCCGTTCTCTGATCTCGGATCTGGGATATACTATTTAATTGATTCCGCTGCCCGCACATACATAGCTTTAAGCTTTCCGCACAGTGTACAGTGCAAAAAGTAGCTTATAAAAATTATGAAAAATATTGTTTTTAAATTTGATATAAACATTTATGTCTACATGGTGAAAAAACAAATTTTAAAAAATTACTTTTAAGTTGCTACTTGAAGATTATTTTACTTTGTTGATCGGATGGAATCGGTTGACACACAAATTTTAGTTCTGAGTTCGAATTAGAATTGCGTTTTTCGACGTTTTAATTCAAATTATATTTATATGTAAGTCTGGGTTTTTATTGCTGTAATTTGAATAATTCTCATTTGCCTATATCGATCCCACAGCTAAAAACTCAACTGCCTTCTTCAATGCCATATAAACTTTAAGATAAAGTTCTAATACCCTCTACAAGGCTATAACAAAAAAACGAATTTAAATTGGGCTTACAACATATCGAATAAATATAGGAACAAATCTTCGTTTGAATATTATTATTAATAAGAATACAAAATGAATTTCAATTAACTTACAGCCCTAAGATTATTGAATTTTATTCATTTTGAGTTGAAACTTAAAATATTATTGAATTTAAAAATTGAATCGGCACATTTTACAAAACTCTAGGTCAACTTCTAATATTTAGCGAATATATTTTTGAAGTGTACATAAATTAGCGTGTCTGGCCAAACATTAAAATGCTTTTTGAATATAATTTTGCTATTTTAATTTATAGATATGTAAATATTGACATGATACTTTGAAACGTGTGTAAATAAATGCACGATTTTGTCGTTCAAGCAACTACTTTATATTTATTGACTGACTGGCCATAACTATATCTCGCACTTTATAGTGTCACTTTGATTTTATTACTGGTCGTCATTAATGCAATATCTGACTCTTGCAATTCGCCGTTTGTAATAGATAGATTGCGCACTAAGCTTTGACAAAGGGACAAATTATTCACACTTTAAGTCACTGATTTTAATTGGCAATCGCCATGGGAAACTAGAAATGCAATCGACGCCTGGCGACCAAGTCTTTTCCCCATAGAGCTGGGCACTAATTAATGCCAGAATCTCATTAGTTTTAGATAACACAAATTATTTGTTCAGATTTCGTTATTACAATTGCACACATATAATATACAACCGGTCAATAAGTTTATACGCAGTAAAATATGGAATATAAGCATGAGTATTCCCACCCAAGTCAATCACAACTTGATTTGCATACATTTGAGAGAAAGATTCTGTGCATATTATTTTGCATCTCCTCTTGAAGTACCAAATGGTTATTTATAAGTAAACAGTAAACACGCGAATCAACAAACTTATACAGCATGCAATATAGTCACACTTTCTTTGAGTATTGACTGTAATTATCTGGTACAGATAAGACAGATAATGCTAGCGCAACCTTGGTTTTTTTATAATGAAATCATCATATTCATAATCAAGTGAGTTGTTAATCTTTTGCTCACGCATATTAAAGTTGATTAAAAAAAAAAAAAAACAGAAAAAGCTAATAAATCGCAAGAAATTTGATATGCATAATTAAGCAGGTTGTTTATTGCTAGTATTCTCCAGATTTCCTTAAATTCGGACTAATATTTGCTTATATCCGTGAATCGAAAAACATAAACTACCGCGATGCATACTTTATTTAACACAAGGCACATAAATGTCAACGATTAATTTGTTTAGTATTCGGAATAGCAAAGATTAAACATAACTGACCTAGCATAAGCTTATTTAATTAAACTGATTTCCATTTATTGCTGTTATTGTTTTTGTCGCTTGACACACATTTTATGAGAGCTATTTTTAAGCATAATTACTTATGCAAATTGACTTAATTTTTGGTATGCCTAATAATCAATATTATCCACACATTATTGACTCGATTGTGCTCAGCGTCTTTTATTATTTTGTTAGTATTGATTAATTTGGGACACAAGTATTTACACACATATAGAAACATATATATATATATATATGAAGTCGAGTCATCCAAATCGAACGCACGGCTTTCATCAACTAACATGCTTGGCAAAAATTTCCAAAAAATATGTCTTAGCGCCAATAGAAGCCGCCTGCTGTGGCTTATCGACACTGATAAGTTTTTGTGTGTTCGTTGCCCTACCCACTATTTTAATTAATATGTATTTAATCTACTATTTAATTTGAGGCATCGCGACATAATTCTTCGGGCACACCAATCGAAGAAGTGCGAAATCAAGAAATACGCTATTTAATCGGTCGACAAATCCATGGTTCAAAAATCTCGGGCAATGGCTTCTTATCAATTGCTTATCAATGTGTCAGACTTAAAGCAGTCTGAACTGTCTGTTAAACACGTCTTCGTTTTGATTGTCTGACTGTAACATATTCTACACCCATTAAAATGGGATTAACGGGTATCATCAATTAATACAAATCAATGTATATACCAGGTAAATGGTGGCAGCGCTATATAAATTTAATTATATACATATATCAGATAAGATACAAACTAAAAAAATAGTAGGTTTATTAAATTAATATTAGTTTATTAACAACATTTTATTAAACATAAAAAGAAATAAAACAGTGTGTGAATTAACATTCTGGGAAAGAACGACAACTGCTGCAAATAAGTTCTTAAGAGATAGCATAAAAATACTTCACTTTTTAATTACCTTTTAAATCAGACAAAATATATTTTTAAATGATCGAAAGAGGACGAGTAATCAGTAAAAAATATATATATACATACACATACATATGATCGATAGAAGAAGAGTAATCAGTTATATATATAAATACTATACAAATATTTATAGTCAGCAACTGCTTTTAACTAGAAAATGTTCAAATATATTTAAAATGTAACTCAATTAATTTTATTGCAATTGTTTTGGAATATGTATATTTATTTTGATATATGAATCTGTGTATAAGAACTTTATATGTTCGCTAAATAATATTAATTTTAAAATTTTTCATCAAAAAAACAGTATAGTTTCTGTGAAGTGAAGCTTATTACAAGTTTGAAGCTATAAGTTAATAACATATATAGCATATATATTAGCGATTGTAGCATTATATAGATTATTTTGAAAATAATGATGTTCGTCTATTCCAAATACCATCGTATGTAAATGGATGATTCGATTTCTAGATATTCCTTGTTCGCCTAACAATATTATATAAATTAATTTACTAATTAATTGTTTTAATTTCATTATAATATGGATTACATACAGCTGGAATAGCCGCTTCAACATACTGATGTTTGATGAGCAAAGTGCGATGATTTCCTTCCAAATTGTTGTCCGCTTAGTGATTATTTACATTTCCGAGAGCTTTGTGAATTGCGAATTGAATATGGAAAAGGATGTGGTTTATTTACTCAGAAAATGAGGCAATACTCCTCATCTATTCAAGCTATATGCTGTTTGCCAACTTCAGCATCTTGTCAAACAGTTAAGCAGCTGACTAAATCTAACTAAGCGAGCCCTTGGATAATTTGTACTTCGAGTCTCCATCGGCTGCGAAATTCCAATACTCATTAGCTTAGCAAGCCATTTGAGTTTCTGCTTCCAGTTAGTTTTTAGCTGAAACCAATTCACAAGCTGCCAACGGAATGGATATAAGGCATTGGTGGAGCGAGTCAAGATTAAATTAATATCAGCAATTAGTTACAGCTTTGTAGTGCATGTTGGCCAAGACAACACGAAAGTGGGCCAAGTTATAGCTCTGATTACTGTTGTCATAAACTGTAAACGGCTACCTTTGGCTGGGTGGACTTTGAAATGCTTAACTGGCATTATGTTAAATATTTTTAAGAATTCAGAGTTTTGCTTGTATAATGGGCATTTGTATATTCTCTTCTACTATATTTTTTCTATTTAAACTTAATGAACGCTGTGAATCTCCCCTGAAGACGAATCCCGACGTGATTCGTAATATATTGGAGTATATATAAAAAATAGCCTGAGCCAACAAAAAACATATTTATGTATATATTTTAAATAAAGTTTTAGAAACATGCTATCTGAATTGATTTGCTATGTGTACAAAAATATTGTTTTCTATTATTCGCAGACGCTTTGCTTATCTTATCAGTAAATTACACACAGTGGATTATAGGCGTTTAGTATTTATTTATTAATTTGTGGGCTGTATGTTGTATGAATAACAAAATCAAGTCAGAATGTCAGTTCAAAATGAAGCATAGAGACATCACTATGTATTACTGATAGTGGGCAAGTGCTTCCTTGTTGATAACGCCGGCGTAGCTGGTATATTTCGACGAGGTGGCATTCAGCGCAATGAACTGCTCGGCAACCTCAACGGCAACACGAACCTGTGCCTCTGAGGTGCTTGCACCCAAATGGGGAGTGGCCACCACTTTGGGATGATTGATGAGTGCCTTGGTTACCTCCGATTTGGGTGGCTCCTCGGCATACACATCGAAGGCTGCGCCAGCGCATTTGCCACTCTTGAGGGCATCGAGAACAGCCTGCTCATCGATGATGCCGCCACGTGCCACATTGATAACCTTAACACCCTGCTTGCACTTGGCCAGCGACTCCGTAGATATGAGATCTGTGCGAAGGAAAGCGCTTAAGTTTAGATTTGATATAACATAATGATGAGCTATGGTATTTACTTCTGGTCGCTGGTATCAGTGGTGTGTGCACCGTTATGTAGTCCGCCAATGGCCAAATCTGCTCCAGGGATAGCTTTTCAATGCCAACGGCCTTCGCCTCAGCCTCCGTCGTAATGGGATCATAGCCAATTACCTGGGATATTAGATATTGGGCATTAGTTGGGGAGTGTGAGAGTGTCAACTAATATTTTTTTACCCTCATGCCCCAGGTCTTCATGCGTATGGCCACTTCGCGCCCAATGCGACCCAGTCCGAGCACCGCCAGCGTCTTGCCATAGAGCTCCGATCCGCTATATAGCTTGCGATCCCAGCGACCCTCCTTCATGCTCTGGCCGGCTGGCACGACGGGGCGCGCTAGAGCGCCAATTAGGATGCATGTCAGTTCACAAGCCGAAATGGAATTGCCGCCGGGTGTGCTGAAGGTAAAAAGGAAATTTTATGTAGTTAAGCATACACCACAAACATGGAGGAGTAAGGTGAATGGGGTGCACTTGTTGTGACTACACTTAGAATAAAAAATGTCCAAAATTGCCTAAAAATTGGAAATGTATTTTTTATTTTTTAGAAATATTTTCTGTTATTAAGAAATGAATTTCTAAATATCCAATGTCCATGATAATAACAACTATAAATATTAAACAAAAGAAAAGTTAATTTTTTCTAAATTTAAGAAACATTTACACTGGAATTTTGAAAATAATATTAAAGTGAGTTACATTTGGTGCCAAAAATATGAGTTTTCAAATTTTTGATTTTGATTTTTTTCTGAGTGTAGACAGTGTTATGGAAATGGTGAGTATAGAATTATCCTTGGCAGTCCACAAGGCTCAAAGGCCATAAAGTGCCCCAAACTCTCCTCACTTTCTCCACTTTCCACCATTTCAATGGAAAATGCTAGTCGTTTAATTATGCCCCATCCTTCGTTCTCTCCGGATGACAGGTTATTGCCTAATGTTGTTTACTTACTTGAGTACAACGACATTGTGCGTCGTCGCTGCAGCCACATCGATGTTGTCCACCCCGGCACCCGCCCGACCCACCACCTTCAGGCTGCCCGCGCCTGCTGCTAACACCTCCGCTGTTATCTTCGTATCCGAACGGACAATGGCAGCATCATATTTCTGTGTGAAGAAGGTGGGCAAAACATTAATTGCATACGTATCTTTAAAGTTATATAAATCCCGAAATATGCTTACATTATCTAAAGCCATATAGATTAAACAATAACTTACAAAAACTAACTTAATGCCTGTTTTTGAATGGGGATGCTTCAAGTTGTGCTTTCCAGAATTATTGTAATTTATTGTAAGAGGAAAGCGTTGAACCGAAACTGCCAATTAGTATTGACATTTTGGCCTTTTTCTAATTTTAATTATCCGAAGATTTGCTTTATCCTTCCATTATTTCATCTTATTTTCCCAAAAAAAAAAAACATTGTTTCCGTGATCGATTTGTCCGAATTTTGTAATCGATAATTGATATTATTTATATTTATATATTTATGTGTAGTCTATTCGATTGCGATCGACTTTACTTATCGATTTAATATCGTTTTTTTTTATACTATTATTAAAATATGTTAATCATTGAGAGATGCCAGCAACTTGGAGACAATCTGCATTGTATTGAACAACAACTCATCCCATTCAATTTTCCATCTTAATTTGGGTTAGTGTCGTTCTGTTATCGATTACTCATTGCGATAACGCGCGCTTATCAACAAGTTATTTGTTTCTTAAATGCCCTATAAGACTGACTTGTAAGCAATTGAAGATTGTAATCATAAGCACAATTTCTTAAACAACAACTCTAAACAAGCAAATAGTATAATCAGTTATAGGGTGATCACCAAAAGTTGGTTTCAATACTATTAAAATTCATATTATTAGCACTTTTCTAGCGAATACTTCTTATTTGACTACAATTAACATGAATACTGCTTCAAGCCCAGTTTGAGGCTTATTTATGTGTATGTTGAAGCCAATTTGAATTTGCTTAATGTCATCCTGGCAGAATAAATGTCGTGACTGTGAATGGCAGTCACAGCATACCTTTTGTTTTTACAAAAAACAGCTGATTGGGTTCTTATAGCTTAAAGCATAAGCTATTTAGATTTCAATCATCAACTAGATCAATCACAGATTATCAACTGAGAGATAAGATTCGGGACATGAGCCTTACGGTTAAATGTGAATCGAGTGAGGCACTCAAAGTCGGCTGTCTGTTGCAAGTACGCATGCGGGAGACCAAAGAGTGGCGACTGGCGGATATTGTTAAAATCAGGGAGTTAGAGGGAAAACGTCAGTTCTATGTGCACTACGTGAACGTTAACCGGCGGCTCGATGAATGGGTCGACGATGATGATCTCGATTTGAGCAGTGTGCAATTTTCGATGGACAATAATAATCTACAGAGTGAACCGGATGCCGACGAGATGAAGAACGTGAAAATGATTGAGTTGGGTCGGTATCGCATCAAACCCTGGTACTTCTCCCCATATCCCGAGGAGTTGTGCAAAATGGATTGCATCTATTTGTGCGAGTTCTGTCTCAAGTATTGTCCAAGCCAATTCTGTCTTGGACGGCACCTGAACAAATGCACTTTGAGGCATCCACCTGGCATTGAGATCTACCGCAAGGACACCATATCCTTTTTCGAGTTTGACGGAAGTCGCGACAAGGTGTATACTCAGAACTTATGCCTGCTAACCAAGTTGTTTCTGGACCACAAATCGGTTGAGTCGCAATTGAGTCAATTTCTGTTCTATGTGATGACAGAGAGCGATTCACGTGGCTTTCACATTGTCGGCTACTTTTCCAAGGAGAAGCACAGCGACGAGGACTACAATTTGTCCTGCCTCTTGACACTGCCACCCTATCAGCGCAAAGGCTATGGCAAGCTACTCATTGAGTTCAGCTACCAGCTCTCTAAAATCGAGGGCAAAACGGGCTGTCCAGAGAAGCCGCTCTCCGATTTGGGTTTGCTATCGTATCGTTCGTATTGGTCGGAGACCATACTCGAGTTGCTGATCGACACGAGCAGCGATAAGAATGGCGAGAGGCCCTCTGCGTCCATCAATGATATATCGGAGCGGACGTCTATTCGAAAGGAGGATGTTACCTCTTCAATGGATTTGCTTCAGATCATCAACTACCTGAACGGTAATAATATGCTGTGCATCAACAAGGACATCATCGCCAAGCATCGCGTTGCGATGGAGAAACGCAAAATACGCATCGATCCCAAATGCTTGAAATGGACGCCCAAAAAGTGGACCAAGCGTAAATAAAAACTCAAAAAATAACTCTTTCGAATCACATGTTGCACTTGCGAATGATATTAAGAAACCATTTCAGTATTTTATATTTTTCTGTTTCTTTTTGATAAATCAAAATAAGTCTAAGCCAGATGAGGTAGTCAGATGGTAACTTATCAGTAACAAATACATATGTGCATACATATATAAAGGAAAATTGGAATTAAAACTTTTGAGAATTTTTCAAAAATTCGTATAAGTGTCAATATTTATGTCAAAATTACAGCTGCTGTCTAATTGAATAAGAAATGTTCCTTTTATGTTTTAAACTTTTAAAACTTAAAAATAAAATCGAATTTATAACAAAATTTAATATAAAATGTTTTTTTAAAATGTATTATTAAAATTTGAATTTAATATTTTTTAAATGGAACTTATCAATAATAAATACATATGTATATATATTCATACACAGCTGCAATCTAATTGATAATAATGAAAATATATATATGTATTTATATATATATGTATATATTATCATTATTATCAATGAGATTGTAGCTGCAATTTTTATATAAGTGCCTTAAATTGTTGTCATTTATTCTTTTTTTTAACATATGCAAAGTTATTGATTAAGAAAAGTTTCAATTAATTTAATTTATGCATATGTATATACATATGTATTTATTATTGATATATATAATATATATATATGTGCATAAATTGAATTAGTTGCTTCTTTTCTTAATTAATTACTTTGCATGTGTTTAAAAAATACGAATAAATGACAGCAATTTGAGGCATTTATATAAAAATTGCAGCTGCAATCTAATTGATAATAATGAATAAATAATGTTAATTTTTTCCCTTACACAAAAATTATATTACAATGGAAAATGTTGATGTATTTTAAAAAATGGAATTTATTAAATAAAGTACTTTAAGTATTGAATATTTACAATAAGCTTGTCAATAGATTAATCATATTGCATGCACGTGTTCTCAACTGACAATCAATATGTATACCTGATATATTTGATACTTATGCATGCAAGTAACTACATACATATGTACAACTATATATATATTTACATTATCTGAATTATCTACTCACTTTTACTTCCTGGCAGAGCTCGTCAACCGGCAGCTTAAGCTTGTATGTAACCTAAGTAAATAGAAGCACAATGTGTGAGTGTATTGTCCACCTTTATCTTACTTGTAGGTACATGCACACATACAGATGCATATGTGTGTATACTTTGTATGCTTATCATATACATATATATGTATATGTATATGTATATGTATGCATGGCTGTAGATGAACTTACATTGATGCCATGCTCTTCGAGGAGCTCTACGCACGACTTATCGACTGCATCGCAGACTAAAACATTTTTAATATTCAGAGGCATCTTTTCAATTGTTAATCAAATTTAAATGCAATTACTGAAAATTGTTGTTGAAGGGCTTTACTCAAGTGCACACACAGAGAGAGAGAGAGAGAGAACCAACGCACTTGTCACGCTGGCTGTAATAATTCAACTGATTGGGAGAGCGAGAGCCAACGGGCAACGAACCAACGAACCAACTGGACAGCAACGGCTTTGACGAGCTGAGCTGAGCGAATTCCGATCGGATGATCAGCAATACTGGCAACACTGGCCGCACTGGCGGTGAAATGGAGAACGAGAGCACGCTCAGTCATGTTGCTCAGACAAGGTAACCGCATACAAAAGCCGAGTGTAATCAAATAAACAGGCACACATACTTACCACTTGCTAAGCTGAGAGCTGATGCATCTCCTATTCAGAGCAAAAACCAAATTTAGTAATGTTCAAATTTCATTTATTTTAATTGGTTTTATTTGCAATTTAGCGTTCATTTAACTACATACTCGTATTTGTTTTTTTTTTTAATCATACTATTCAAAATGTATCAAACAAAACAACGGAAACCATATAAAACTAGGGAAGATTGCAACATTTGTCCCCCTTTTGGAATTGAAAATCAAACATTTTGAAACAAATTGAAATATCGTTAACTATTTACATACGATTATGGTAAAGTTATCGGTTTTTACAATATTATATATATGCGTAAAAAATATTCTATATAAATTTGGATTGATATTTGCACAAATAGTTTTCATATTCTGGTTTTTTGGTTGCGGTTTATATTTCACCCATTTTGCTTTAATAATAGTTTGAATTCGAATTTTCAGGCGTGCTTAAATAATTGCCATTTCTTTACTTCATTTTCTTTATTTATTTATTTAATTTTTTTTATTTTTTATTTTTGCATATAGTACTTATTGTTGATAAAAAAATAATGCTTGCATTCATTTTATTAAAGTGTCTTCTTAAAATCAAAAGGAGTCTTCTTTAGTAAATGTAAATGTAATTGAAATTTGAATTTTTTTTGGTTTGATGAAATATGCATTTTGTATTTGAAATTTTTTTCGCTATAAATTGCTTGTGTGTGATAGTGTTAGTAAGTCAACAAAGTTTAATATTTGTATTGTTGTTATTAATTTATGTAATGTTACTTTTTGTCAATTTTGTTTTTGCTTGGATTAGATTGAAATAATTGCAATATTGAAAATAAATCATTTTAACATTAGAAAATATTATTTATTTGATTTTGTATTTTGAAATATTTTCTCAATTTTTTCAAGGTAATTTTTTCTTCATAAGAGTACTATTGGTAAAGTTTTTCAATTATTATTATTTGCATTTTTTTTTTGCCAGTTGACTGTTATATTAAATTTTGTTATTTATAGCAAGATACATTTACATAGTTATTATATATTTTGTTATTGTGAGTTACCAGTTCTGTGAATTAAATACAATACACTCATATGTATTCATATGAATCAAATTTGTATAATTTACATATGTATTTACTATGTATAACCATATTTAGTATATGTATATTTTATTGTTTTGTATATGTGTATTTTTTTTTGCTTTTGTTTTTTTTTGGTTTATCAATGATTTACTTAATTAGTTTCCCCATCTTTCATGGTTGCCATTAACTTCAAGCTAATATTAAAAAGTAATTCTCAATATATATTTAATTATAGCTATGAAATAAATTTGTTGCCACTTTATACAAGAACTGTTTGTGTATTGCATATTTAGTATTTTTGTTTATTAATTTTATTATATGGCTCCAGCGTTGTTCACGTTCTTCCCCTAGCAACAGGGTGCAAATCGTAATCGTTTTTAACCTTTTCAAAGTAATGCAAAATGCTTCGACGTGCAAATCTGTTAGGTATGTATGTAAAGAGAGCCGAGAGCAGTCAGCTGCCTCGATCATGATCGATTATAATCGATCCTAATCGATAAATCCCTCATAGATCTGCAGCTCTTAGATCGCTCAAGCTCGAGTCGCATTCGGGTTGGAGCTCGTTTTCTGATTATTCACGAAAGGAACCGATCAAACGATCATTAAGAACTTATGTTCGGTAGCTCTCTGGTATGTATGTATGTTGGTATATGCATGTATGTTTGTAGCTTTGTTTTATTTATAAGCTGCACCGAATGCAAATGAGCATTATCCTGTGGCTCTACGATTTGCCAGGATACTTATGTGTTATGATTTGTTCGGATCAAGTATAAAACCAATATTAAAATCAAACATTTTGTTCATCATAGTATAGTTTTTTTTACATACATACTTTGTGTTTATACATTTTGCTCATATTTGCCTACAAGTTGTGTATGGGGGTTGAACACTTGACAAATTTTCCCATAGTTTGCATGTTAAATATGCATTTAGCTAAATACATAATTCTTATCAAAATGTCACGATTTAGAGGCATTTTTTCCAATATTATTACTAACTAATATTCGCGTCGTTTACAATACATATTCCCTCAGCCAGTACGTAATTAAATTGTTTTTGTTTTTATATAGTTCAGAATGCTGCTCTTTGTGTGCTACGATCATCCACTTGGACTTGGTTTAAGATTGTTTAAATTCGATAAGGGCAATCCAGAAAGTACCGTTGTGTACAAAGACATTTTGAAATTGAAAAATATCACAATTTTTATAGTTATATAATGTTGTTAGGAAAACAAAAGGAAAACCGTAAGCCAAAAATAAAAAGAAATTGTTTTTATTTCAAACATCAGTCCTTAATGGATCGCCCTTTGGTTCTTAATCGAAATGTTTTATGTAATTATAGGGAGTGCAGTGATCAATCAATTAGTCACAATATATGTCGTCAGTTAGCACATAGATGTATATACTACTGTATGGTATATATGTATTAAGTAGTTAGCCTTGATTTTCATTTAAGGTGTGGAAGTAAGGGCTACTTGCTAGCGCTAATCAATCAATGCTGGAAGTGCGGGCAGTTTTCAAAACTCCCCATTTTTTTCCCCCGATTTACCCAATTTGGAGTCGCGATCGATTTGAATTCAGTGCGTTTTGTTTGTGTTTGGAATTTTTTGAAAAAAAAAACCATTTAATCAATTCATATACAGGTGGTTGGAATTGTAAAAAGAGTGCTCGTTTGGAATGGGCCAGATCAACAAACATACTTACAATAGTTTCTCCATAATTTGATGGATTATGATTGAATCGAACGCAGGCGCACAAAAAACGTGGTCATCTTTGAGGGCAACGAGGATACAATTTTAATAAGTACAATAATTATATATGTGTGTGTGGGTGTGTCTGAAACATCTTGAGGATGTGTGTAATGTGTGTGTACTTCTTGTTGTGGTTTTTCTTTTTGTTAAGGCACTGGTAGTATTAATTGCTGTACTGAAGCAACCAACTTAGCAGGAAACAGTTAAGAGTACAAGGACATACCAAAACAAATAAGAAATGAATTAGAATGCGCTAGTCGAGAGAGCTCGTTTAGGAGATGCCCGGAAGCCAGCTGTTAAATATATTGAAAATATATCTATATATTGATATATATATATATAACTCAAGCATTGATCTCGGAACTCTGTAGAATATAAATACACATCTTTTTGCCAGCTTTCTGTTGTGGCTACAAATTTGAATATTCTAGATTTGAAGTCCCTAACTTTTATAGACTTTGAGATCGATGAGCTCATACACACGGACAGACAGGAACATGGCTAGATTGACACGACTTTTGAAGGGGATCAAGAACATATATACTGTGTAGGATTGGTATACACGGCTTCATTATACTCTTTTTACTCATTTTCAATGGGTTCAGGGTATAAACATAGCTCACAGCATATATCAATAGTAATAAAAGGATCTACGATTTGTTAGCAACATTATAATGTGAAGACAATTTATCATAGCACTTATAGGATCAAGTGAATCAAATGCGTCAAGACTCGAATGGTAGCATAACAATGTACACAATTTCATGGGAAAGCTAAGCATATTTTGTAGTATTTAAAGTGGAGTTTTCATCGACATTTCAGCAATAGACATTAACTGATAACAGATGGCTTTATTGCAAGAGATTCCAAGTGTGTGTGGTGGGTGTCTGTGTGTGTGTGTGTGTGTGTGTTTGCCTCTTTACTGCATTTACTTAGATTATGTTATACGTTCACTAAATTATTAAAGCTGCCACTTAGTTTATCGATTGCATAAATATATATATATATATATATATACATATATATATACGTATATATATACACATATATATATATATACGGCTTACTGTAACTACATACATTAATGTGATTAGCCAACCCGGAAGGCTGTGGGCCAAAATGCATTAGGTGTAAATCTTATGCTTACTTTCTCGTTAAATTCATCTATGTATGTATGTATGTATGTATATATATTTTATTCTGGATTTTTCCGTTTTTGTTTTTGGTTTTTAGTTAAATAAAATCTCATTACACTTAGCTACATATATAGTAATTAAGACACATAAGGCTGTACTTATTAGCATTGTGCTATTCTCATTAACTATGTATGTAAGTAGTATGCATGTATGTATGTGTGTAAGTACGTAAGTACTTACTTTCCCACTGGGCTACTACTTTCTCTCTCTCTCTCTCTCCGCAATGGAAATGTACAAATGTGTTTTGGCACTGAAATTAGTAAGTATTCTACGCTTGAATGACTAGCCTTATAAACATATTAACATATATATGTATATATATATATATATACATATATATTATAGTGTTTAAGTTTTAGCATCATTCGTCTAATTTCAAGAAAAGAATCTACATAAACATATATTGTGCATCTTTATCTTCCTTTCTCAAAATATATATATATATATGTATACATAAAATACATAAGCTGATCTTTTTTTTTGTTGTTTTTTGTGCCCCGTGTTCTGTTGTCTCGCTGAAATCTCTTCAATAAAACCGATCCGTGCTCTGCATATCCTCCTCGTCCTCCTCAACAATGATCTTATTACGTATGCCATGCGTGACTGCCTCGATCTTCGAGAAGGATGACGATGACCAATCGTCGTGGTCGTCCAGTGCCGAGCCAGTGGCTCGGATTCTGTTTCGGTTGTCGCCGCCTTTGCTGTACGCCGGATTCACAAATGATGTGCTGCGTTGATGTTCGTGATGATGGGAGCGTGTGGCAGGCGCAAAGGAATGGGTGTACGTGTGTGGGTGCTGGGTGTGTGGTCGTGCCTGTGGATAGGACATTGGCTGGTGCCGCAACGGATAATGTTCGCGTGGTGGCGGTGGCGGTGCCGTTGTCGACATAGAGAACGATGACGACGACGACGATGACAGCCACCGTTGGCCGCTGCGTTGACGGGCCAGAAATGAGGGTGCCGAAGGATGATAGAGTTGGGGTTCTTGTTGTGTGAGTGTGTGCTGTCGTGTCAGCGGGTGTTCTTGTCTGGGTTTGTGTATTGTGGCAAGATCAAAACTATTGTCACGTGCTTCCATCAAACCTGGCGCTTTCGAATCGATCTGATCCCACCCCTATATCCACGATTCCTACATGGCATTCAGCATTCTCCTACTACTTCCACCACCTCTGTGCGGACTGTATTCATCGCGATCGCGATCGACAACAGCGGCCGCCCGCGACACATCCATGCGCGGATCATCGATGCGTGTCGATGGTCCCGGTCCGTAGCGTGTCCTCGAACTGGCGCCCAACAGTCGCTCGTCGCGCTCAAAATCTGTGTCGGAGTCGAGCAGACGGCCGCCGCGTGACAGATGGCCGTGATGGGAGGCGCCACTGGGGCCGCTGCGCATCGCCGGATACTCAAAGTTGCGCTCGTCCAACATCTCATCGCTATTGAGATCGTAGTGCATGAGATCACGATCACGGGCATGCAGTCGTTCTCTTTCCTGCGCCTTGCGCTCGTACCGCTCCCGTTCGCGCTCGTAGGTGGCGGCATGGGATACCGGGCCGCCGCTGCCCCCGCTTCGCTCCTGGTGACGTCCAGTGGCCGGCCGACGGCTGTGATGGTAAGAGGCACCTCCTGCAATATTGGTCAACACACACACTCGCATTAGTCGCAAATTACACAAAGTGTTCAAGCGTTAAGAAATAAACTCAAACTGAAACCAAAACGAAAACCAAACTAAAAGCAAAAGCATTCGAACGCATCAAATGGCAGCAGGTAAACAATTCCCTCAAGCCATTTGACAAAAGTAATAAACTAAACAATCGTTTTTAATTTGTTTTCTTTTTTTAGTAACACGGGAGTGCAGATATTGGTTTTGAGTGGTTTTTCTAGCTATTCGTATTGCAATTGAGCCATCTTATAATAGGGGCGCGCCCATAACGATTAGTACTAACAATTTCGGGAATTGGGGTTAGGATTTTGGTAACGCAAAAGCAACAGCTAACAATAATGTTAAATCAATAGTTGTGTAAGCCTATACACATCAAATTGTTCCTTTGTATTAGTCATGTGAAAACAAATAAAGAAAAAATTGATATTTTGGTTCAATTTTTACTGGAATTCCATTTCATATCAGATGTTCGCTTGTATTCAATCTGATATTTAAGGCAAGTATAAAACATTTATAAAGTAAAGAATGCTAAGAGTCTTACTAGCTGCACTTGGCTAAGGATTAAACACAGGAGAATCAAATGAGCGTATAAAAATGCAAACGTATCGTTTCTCTTTCGATTGCAGAATTGGAAAATAGGATAAATGCAAATAACTTATAACCAAAATTGGGTCGTTGGAATAAATTGAATGAACAAAGCGAATATTTGTGTGCAAAACTGCATAATTACAATTAAAAAAACACAGTTAAATATTAAAGAATCCTTGAAAATTAAAGAATCAATTAGAATTGAAGCAAATAGTTTTAAACTTAAAATTTTACTTTTGGTCGTATCTTAAATTATTAAACTCCCACCTCAAACTAGAGCAATAATATATAAGAATGAATAAATAAGTGTTTTTCTTTTATTGTACAGAGAATTGCGCTTTGGCTTGATGAATTTAGGCCTCAACATAATTCTTCGAATTACTTTAATTATGTTGCTTAGCTAGGTTTTGCAGCCAGCGAAATCATATTAAATTATTGAAACAGCTCAGCAAAGATTAAACAAACTTTCTTTCTTTTATAATATATTTATATTCCGTTAAAAATTATACCTTTAAATTTCAAGTTTTATATTTTTGATGTGCATTTTTTTGTATTTGTACAGATAATTTGATTTCTTTATACCTACAACTAATTTGTCCAATTACATTTAATCTGCTATTATTTGGACAACCGAACACTATATTGTCAGCTCTTTTGTCTGGAAAAATAAAGCAACCCAATTAGGAGCTGTTAACAATTGCCTTCGTTATTTAAATTACTTACGAAATCGTTACTGCGAACGAAATGGGGATTTAGGGAAATAAAGAATTATGCCTCAGCATGCAAAATAATGGAATTGCGCAAAATGCAAATATCCGCTCTGATAATGAATCAATAATTAAACAATTAAAAATCAAGGGAGATTATTTTAAACAGCAAGAAACAAATAAATGCGACATTTTTGGCGAGTGCAAACTCACTAAGCCAACATGTGTGTGCGGGTGTGTATGTGTGGGTGTGTTCTAAGTAACGATTACAATTTGAATGAGTTGGATTTTTTGCTAACTTGAAATGTTAATTAAAGAACGCAAGATATTCAACAATTTGACTATACTGAGTTGTTGTTGCTGAGCCTGGGTCGGGACCCAAGCAATGTGTAAATCGAGTAGAACGAGTAGAACAAGTAGAACGAGTAGCACGAGTAGAACGAGTATAACGAGTAGGACGAGTAGAACACTAGAGGCGCACGACGCCAGCAGTAACTAGAAACGAGTACAAAACACATTTAGACAATAATATGTTTGTGGTTTGGTTTTTCTTTTTTTTGGTATCCTATCTAATGGTCTTTATGAATATGGTAAAGCATAGAGTTTAAGGTCGTTCAGGTTAGTGTTGTTAATAGAACTCAAGCAGAAAATATTATTATTGAAATAGAATCTTAATTGTTAGGGTTAGTATGCTCCCTTGCGGAGCAGGTAACAGGCGAAAGGAACAGAAAGTTTCCATTGATATGGATGAGCACCTCATTCGAATTCTGGACAACTTGAAATATATATATATTTACATATATATGTGTTTATATCTCGTGTTGCATTTGTTGTTCGTCGAGGTTGAGGAGTATTTTTTAGATACCTAAACTGGAACCGACTTCTGATTATTGTTACGATTTGGACGTTTGGATATATAGTTTGTCTTTAGCTTTGTACTTTGTTGATATATATCGATATTGTGTTGATCTTGGCAATTGGTAATTTGAATTATAGCATTGTTGTAAAGGAACCGGGTATGTCTCGTGCTGTGAATGCTGTGAAGTGTTTGCATAAAAGAAAATATAAATAAACAGAAAACAAAAACAAAAAACATAAAAGGTAAAGAACTTAATCTAATTAAAATATGGTAAATCCTCCGAAAAGCATTTTGACAAATGAAAACATAGAAGATTTTTTACCTCGATGATGATTTGTTAATAAATGATTATAATATCTACTATCAAATCTAGGGCTAAAATACAATAAACCAAAGTTTAACTTTTTACTCCCCCTGGGAAATAATTGCAAAGCAAATTGAGTGATTAATCTATTAACTATTTAATCAGTTAGAAAATCAAAAATTACTGTAGTACTGTGAGAAAAGCTGACCTGGAGCTAGGTGCTACATTTAAGACTCTATAGCTCTAAGGTTTTACTGGTTTAATTGAAATCTAGAAACTTTGTGTGCTATCAAAAAAGAATTACTTGGATAGGGGAGTGGTTTTTTTTTTTATTTTGTTTTGGGAAATATGATTATGACATACTAGTTGAGAGTACAGAGTTAAGTAGTTATAAAAATTGCTGTTGAAATTATGCGATTACATAATCAAATTAAAAGTAACATTTGAATTTACCTTGGTCCCAATCGAACTCTCTATCCCAATCCCTTTCTCGCTCTCTTTCCCATTCGCGTGCTCTCTCGCGCTCCCACTCCAAATCTCTCTCTCTGTCTTTCGAACTGCGATCTCTGTTGAACTCCCTATCCCAGTAGTCGCGCTCATTCTCTCGCTCTCTTTCCCTACTGCCGCGATCCCGTTCCCTCTCCCGCTCCCTTTCTCGACTACCTTCGCGTTCGGCACTCGCCATTCGTGGCTCATGTTCGTCAAACTCCTCGCCATCGACTGCGCACACACACACACACACACACACACACACAGATACGTACGAATGCGGAGAGAGAGCAAGAAGAAGCATCGATTGGTTTGTTTGTTTGTTTTTTTTTTTTTGTTTATTTCGGTACAGTCATGGGAATTTGAATTTGAGAAAGACAAATTTTTTAGAATTGTATTTGTATTTGTACGAGTATAGTAGTAGTAGTATTATGTGAATATAGTTGTGAGAATGTATATGTATATATGTAAGTAATTTACTGTATTTTATGTCGAGTTAACGAAATAAATGCATAACTAGTTTAACTGATCATATGTCATAATGGGGCTCTTGAACCGATTATCTTTCGATAGGTTTTTTTTCTTCTGTTTTTGAATTTGCCAAACGAATTGTGGATGAGAGAAAGAGAGACAGATATATAGTGGGCAATTGGACTGGAAAATTCTTGAGAATTTGACGACTTTCAGCGATCCGAAGGGGGGTTTTTGGGCTTTGGGGTAGTGGTTGGGGGTGGGTGGAATACGATACGCACGGGTATGAAGATGACATATGCGCTCATTGAAATATGAACACAATTCACAGCAACATCGACTTTACCTGGTGGTGTTGGACCCATGCGCGTCTGATCTGCCGACGGTGAGGCGGACACCTCCTGAGACGGTATCGGCCTGGCAATGGCCGGCACTGTGCCGCTTCGAATATCCGGATGCGTTGCCTTCCAGTACGTCTATGTGGAGTGGGGAAGCATTAGATATAAGTATGTACACATATAAATCAAGCAGTGAGTCAAACCGAAAACGAAACCGTTAACTCAAAATAACTGATTGAAATTTAAAAATCGTTCATTTTTTTCAAGAAGCATAAACTGAAACCGAGTATTATTAGCATTGGGAAGACCGAATCGGACAGCAAAACAGGGTAGCGATACAGCATATAGGTTTATCCAGTTAATTGAGTCTGTATGTGCTAACCCAAATAATGTTGAACCGAATCCGGATTGGGACCCGAATTCAACATTGTTTAATATTAATGTATCGATATTATTAATGGTAATGATACCGTTGATTGAGTCTACAATGTCTATGATGCTAACCCCAATTAAGCGATTGAGATTTCGAACCGGACCCAAAATGGCAACCAAGTTCAGCCATTTTTTTTTTTAAAGAAACTGTAACCGAAAACTTGGATTAATATTAATGGTCGATCTTGCATATACTTTCCCTTCACAGAACTG
Source organism: Drosophila planitibia (assembly GCA_035043785.1). Lineage (NCBI taxonomy): Eukaryota > Metazoa > Arthropoda > Insecta > Diptera > Drosophilidae > Drosophila > Drosophila planitibia. The sequence goes on from JAWNMS010000066.1 coordinate 121,764, forward strand.
AATTCCGAAATAGATTTTAAAAAAGATTTAAAAGATAGTTTTCCACAATAACTGTAATTCGTTTTGGTTTGACACACCGTTTGTTTAAGTTGCCCTACCTCCAAATATTCGGCGATATGCTCGCAGGCGTCTTCCAATTGGTTCTCATCTAAAATGACATCGAACATTTCGGGTGGGCATTGGGTGAGTTTCTCAGCGGCAACCATTTGTACGTTTAAGTTTTTAGCTTGCGATTTGCCCCGTGATTTGATTAAACGCTGTAAGACCTGTACAAGTAAATAAAACTTTCTTTTAGATTTAGTAGTTAAGATATGGTTATAGTTGCTTACCTTACTACTACTAATCTTTAAGTAAACTATTGTTGGCGCTAATGAAGTTTTTGCTAATTGTGACGGATGATTGATTGTATCACAATCGAGTACGACCAGCTGCAGTGAACGGGACAGCTCAAAGATACGCTCGATCTCCTCCTGCACCTTGCCCATGCAATCGGAACGACTGCTGGAACGCTCCATGATCGCCCGCTTCGATGGATTGTTGAGAATCGAGCGTTTCGCCAACGATATATCGGCCATGACGCGCGTTATAATGATGCGACCCTCGAAGCGATGCTTGAGGAAATCGAATAGTGCCTTCTGCATCATGTCGGTTACCTCGTAACCCTTAAGGCTTGGACCCACTAAGACGACGGGACGCATCGATGGCACCACATCGTACGGGCTGGCCGTTTCCTGTTTCTTGAAGAACGGCTTGCGCTTCTCCTTGTTGGGTGGTGTTGCCAATGGTGTCTTGCCATGTCGTCCTGGTCCCATGGAATCTGATTCGTCACCTGATTCGTTAGTATCATTGCGAAAGAGATAATAATAATGGCAACGGATGAGCGAGTTTATGATTTATGATATATGCTATCAGCGACGATCGAGCGCTACGGCGTTGCCACAAAGCCAATTTACAACTAAATTATATTTACAAATATATAGTATATATATATATACACTTTACACACACAATTTTTAGCTGTATATTGCTCTATATATATGTCGGTGTATCTGTGCGTTGTGTGTGCGTGTATGTGTGTGTGCTTGGAAAGGATTTTAAATTTAAATTGCAACCGTACCACGCGATTTCAAATGCTGCATGAAATGGCCAAATCGAGGATGCGGTTTCATCTAGAGCATACCTTAAAACTAAAGGGTATGTGAAGTGTGTGACTGAAATGACTGACTGACCCATCTAGAGACGGAGCTACGACAGAGACAGATGCACATTCAGAGGAAGAGAGAGAGCGAGAGAGATGGAGACAGAGACAGATATAGTGTGTACAAGACAGAATCTAAACGATTTATGTGCAATGTTGCGCTAGTCGAGAGAGCTCGACCTGGAGTTACCCTGAACCCAAGACATGATCTGGGAAAGTACAATTTTCTACGATATTAATGAACTTTTTACAGTTGACAAATATAATGTCAGGGTATATACATACCCGATTAGAAAGACCCATTAAATTGTGAGTTTTTATTGCTATCGATTATAGATTTGTATCGATATTTAAGGAAACGAAGGACGTTATCGATCAAATGAAATAAACTTGATCTGCGTATAGCATACAAAGTTTCATATGCCAAATTTCAAGTATCTGGCACAGACATACAGACAGACAGATAGATAGACAAACTGTCATCGACATCGAATCGACTTTTGATGCTGATCAAGAACTTATATCAATTGTGGGTTCGGAGATGCTTCCTTCTGCCTGTTATACATAATTGTGTACAACTTATACTTAATGGGTTCAGGGTATATTCGAAAATAGCCTCAAACTATATAGTTTTTGGATAGATAGAAAACAAATGAATAAATGGAGTATTTGGATTGCCAATATTGCTAATCTCTAGATGGGAAATGTTAACGGATTAACGGTTAAAGATACAGAATTTTCCGAGCGCAAGCGTACGTGGAATTGAAAATGAATATTCTGAGTACCAGATGAGTGTCATTGACAAACCTTGTTTTTTCTTGCGTGGTGTTGTACTATAGGGGTCTTTGGAACACGTTTATATCACACACAGTTGGTATTAGGAACATATATATTATTGTTGTTGTTGTAGTTGTTGTTGTAAGTGATTGTAGTTATTGTTGTTGTTGTTGTTGCATATTTGAAAATGTAACATTTGTGTTGGGTGGTAAAAGAGAGTTGAGTGCAGTTAATAGGATTTTCACACTTTCATTAGGAGAGAATTCTAGCAAATGGTTTAAAAACGTGCTTATTAATTGTATCTCTATAAGAAAGCGGGGTGTATACAAATGTGTGTGTATATGTGTGTGTGTGATAGAGCGAGAGAGATGTGCTCTGGACCAATTCGCTGAGTGGTTGTCATGCAGGGAAAAGAGAAAGAGATATCTATGTCCGTAGTAGACCAGTGGACAAACATTTGACAAATGTTTTTATATACAAAATATATTTCCTGATTACAGTTTCATTGTGTGGGATGTAGCATGATATATAATTGAATAACACAAAATGTACGAAATCTACGATTCACTTTTTGTAGCCCATTGTTTTTGCCAGATTCGAGGTTTCTAGAAATGAAAATTAATTTCGATTGAGAGTATCTGTGACTCTGAAATCGGACGACCTTACACAGCTGCTTGTCGATCAACTGATGAAGTTCTCAGCTAAAACAAAAGGTTTTTTCGATTTGCATCCTCTGGGAAGAACCCTTGACTATCGACAGACGAACTCACGTGTATACAGTAGTAGTAGTAATAGTTGTAGAAGTAGTAGTAGTATGTAGAAATAGTAATTCAAGTTATGTAAAATGGTAACTCGTTAATGGTAACGAGACGGTCGACAACGACGACGCCGAGAACGACGATAAATTATATAGACGACATTAATACCAAAAAAAAAAACAACAAAAATAGTAAATATTACATTTGAAGAGTCGCACAAAACAAAGAAAAGAATTTTTGATTAGAAATCAAATTTGATTATACGATATACGAAATAAAACCTCGACCAAAAAGAAATCAGGAGAATGAAATGTGTGTCATACCAGGTGTGGGGGGTGTGCTACCTCGTGATGGCTCCGCACCTGCTTGTCCCGCACCTAGATTGCCGCTGGAGGAGCCCTTTGTGCCGTACAGTCTTGAGGGTCTAGTTTGATTCTGTAAAATAGTTAAGGAACATTTAGAGTAAATCAAAATCGAGTTTGGTTGAGTTGTGGAAGAAATGTGTTGATGTGTTGCTCACCTGCATGCGAATGTTGTCTAGCTTAGCGGGGCTGGGTATGAAGCCCACATCACAGCCCTCCCTAACCAGTCTGCCAATCCACCAGTTATTGTCGTACTTCTCCTTGATGTGCAGGAACTCCCGCATCTCAAATGAAACCGCACCACCCTGCACGGGCGAATCGTCATCGATGGCGCCATCGTATGCTACGTTGGTTCGCACTGCGAACGCTACTGGTTTGCTCTGCAAATTCAAATTCAATTAGAATGTAGACAGATTTTTAATATAGAAACAGAGAGAGAGAGAGAGAGTTGAAACGATCAAGTGAACGTGTATTCGATTAATCGATCGTGATTAATCGTTTCAATTCGATCGTTCGTTTCGATTCGCTAGTTCGATCAATGAACGAACCCGAACACGAGCCTGATTCGTGAGCGAACTTGATTGTACCGTTAAGCACACTTTGCTTACTTTGTTTTGATGAGCAAAATTCGAAGTTGTAGTTGCTATTTTGAATTATCTACACTGTTTTGCAAGATCTGTTTGTCAATGTAAACGGGAGGGATGGATCAAAAAGTTAAGAAGAGTAACCAGTGGGCAATTCTCCATTCAAATAAATAATTAAGCTCATTTTAAGCCATTCTATAAGGGGTTTTAATTAAGAAATTAAATGAATATATCTCACACCAACTGAAGCAACCTTGTTTAAAAACCTTCTAAGCTAGTCTAGACAATGCGACTCCTTGTTGCCTTAAATACTGTTCATTTATTTAAGATACATATACATTTAAAATACATGTAATAAATATAATAATCTTGGAAATTATATTTTATTTTTATTTATCTTGATTGTCGGCCATTTTTATATTGCAAGTTCGATTCTTTGGGATGGGTTTGTTTACATTTTCGCAGTGAATACCAATTATTATTAGTGATGGACCGAAATACACTGTCAGTATTGATTTAGGAACACCCCCTACTGATTCGAGAAAATGCTGAATTTTCGGCAAAGCAAGTCCTTGTCAAAACTGACGATTGATATGTTATGTAGCTCTGTGTGAGTCCAGGTTTTTAAGGTGTAATCGATTATTATCGATAGATGCAGTCCGCTGTTACGAACTTACCCTCGCTTTATCCAACTGGCTTAAGGCCTGACGTTCCTTTTCTCGCCGAAGCGATTCCTTTTCCTCGTCTAGCGACAGATCGGATGACGGTTGTGAGTAGTTCGAGTCGGCAGAACCCTAGAAAATAAAAGAATCAAAAGACAAGTAAATCATGTGTTCTAGTTTTTCGAGGCAAATATGTTAAGTATGTATGTGAGTAATATCACAATGCATTGTTCTGCTTCAAAGTAATTAAATATTTTGGCTGCTGGCCAGAGTCTCTGGGTCAAACAAAAAGTACAAACAAACAATCCAATAAAAACGCCATTAAAAGACATCTGTTTATTAAATATAGTATCAAAAGACATTATCCAAGAATGCAATAAATAATACTATTATTACTGTATATGTAAATTTGTAATAATATATTTAATACTGTTATTTCCGCAAAGACAAAACTTAGTCTCTTCTTATAAAATGCATTCTTGATTTATTTTTTGGTGATAAAATATTTATTACTGCTGTTAACACAAAACTGAATTGCATTTTTGAACATTTTTGCTATTTTTAATTGTTTATATTCTTATAGAATGCATTTTATTTTTTCATAAATAATAAGTTTATTACTGTTATTTTCACAAAGACAAAATTGTAATTGTGTTTTTGTAAATTTTTGTCTTTTTTGTAATGTTTTCTATTCTTATAAAATGCATTTTTATTTTCTTTTCTTGGTAATAAAATAATTATTACTCTAATTATTAATATTATTGGTGTTAAGACAAAACTGAATTGTGTTTTTAAATTTTTTTATTACTATTCTTATCCATTTTATTGTCTGGTAATAATATATTAATTACTGTCATTTCCACATAGGCAAAATTGAATTGTATTTTTGTACATTTTGTAATCTTGTGAAAAGTATTATTTGTTTGTTGCACCTGTGTGAATAGCTTATTGTATCCGCTTTGATATGTTGTATATCCAAGGCCAAATCGAGATTCTCGATGTTGGCCGCCCTGGATTGAGGGAGCATCTGAGGATGATGCACGCTGCACCATGGGCCTGTCAGCCCGATAATCTTCTTCGAATGAAGATATTTTGATAATGTTACCGACACAGCGACACAACAACAACAACAACAATCAAAACGCTGCACAGCTGATTACTGATAACGTCAGTGGACACTACGTTTACGTAGCGTAAGAGAGACGTAAGATAAGCACAATTGCCGCGTGCACTTTCCTCACACTGGTTGCTCTCACTGCAGCTGCTGCTGCTGCTGCAATTCACAATTCACAATTCGCATTAGACAATTGGCGTGTCCCGAAACAAACAACAACAACGAGTGCGTGAGAGAGAGCGAGAGAGATAACGAACTCTGGAAACCAGAGGCACAGTTAATGTAAACGAACGGTGAATGGTAAATGGCAAATGGTAAATGTAACTGGAAAGGCACACACGCTGTTTAGACTTCCGCCGCTGACTGCTTGCCCTTCTCTCTCTCGCCTCTTGCGTTTAGGAGGCGAATCTCGGAAATCTTTTTTTTCTGTTTTTTTTTTTTGCAACGCGTTTGACGCCTTATTGCTGCCGAATCGAATCGAGACCGTATTGACGCCTCCCAAGTTTTCCTTTGTTGTGTGCTAAAAATAGGTATTCAGCATGCCAAATTTGAACCGCGGCTCATTTTAATTTTTTAGTATTTGCTGGAAAAACAAAAAAAGTAAAAAAAGCTGTCGATGGCTTTTCGGAGAGTCTAGTTGTTGAGAGAATTTTCTTCTTTATTTTTGTTTTTTTTCTTTCTGGTTACTGCTTTTTTTTTTAGCTTGCGTGGCTATTTTTGTTTTTTTGCTATATCACTTTTGATTGTTATCCTGTTATCCTGTTTGGTTGCTATTTGTGAGTGAACTTGTGCTGTGATTTTATCTAATTTTTTATTTTATTTTATTACAGTTTGGCCACATTCGATTCATATTTCGATTTAGATACCGCGTCGTCCCCCAATTTACCACGACATTCAGTCTCGCATTCGCATATTCGCATTCAACATTCACTCGAACTCAATTCCGCACGCAAACTGAATCGTTTCTGTATTTGGAATATACAAAAAAAATTTTGTTCATGATTCTTTCGTTTCGGGAAAACTTTTGTGTAGAGTTTCCCTCACTTCCAGTGCGTAAATGTTGTTGGGAGTACGCTTCGCGCGTAGCGCCTCGTTGCCCCTCTCCCTCCCACACGCACACGCACACACACTCACACACACAGACACACACACACACACACACAATGTGCGCTCTTCCACTCTGTGGATGTGTGTGTAAGTGATTACAAAGATTGAATGAGTATGAGTACGAGTATGAGTACACGAGTACTACTTACTATGTGGGTTCAATTCCAATACAACTGCACAACACACTTTGCCAAATTGAAATGTAAACAAAATACTTTTTTTTTAAGCTTATTGGAAATTCAAGTGCAATGCCATTTGCCTCAGTGTGCAGGGGGAATTTATATACATACATATGCATGTATTGATATATACATATATATTTAAATATATAGTTACATATATATATTAATCGAATATGTTTTTTTTTTTTGTAATTTGAAGTATTCCATTGCGAAGAGTTCTGTTGCTGTGTGAAAAATCGATATCTGTCTATATTAAGCAAAAGGGTCGTCCACCTGTTGGGCAAGCCACGCTTATTGTCCACACACACACACACACATATATGTATGTGTATGTGTATGTGAGTTCATAGCACAAACACAGTTGGGGTTATTAAACTAGAGCTGGTTTTAGATTCACAGAAATATTAACTGTAGATTTCACAGAAAGGAATTTTCTATTTAATTATATGCTTGTAGATATCGCAGGAAGTAAATTTTGACTTTTATATAGGTTTGAGAATAATACATTCCATAATGCAAAATTAGTGATTAATTATTATTATGTTGATATATATGATTTTCTTGTGATATTTTACAATATTGGGTAAATTTCTAAATTCTTAAATATTTTTGAATATTCATGAATATCATATGAATAGTAAATATTGCGTACGAGTCGTTAACTCCAAATATTAAATACAATACAAAAGTCAAGAAAAGTCTTATACACAAATAAATAAACTGTTGTGAATTTCATTATTTGCCCGAGACAGCAGTTTTGTTGTGGAATTTTGAACCAGTGAATGCCAACACACAATGTGCACTATAACGTAAACATTATGTTGTCCGTCTCCACAGGCTGGCAGGCGCAGGCAGGGCATAAAAGGGAACATTTCCAGATGAGCACCGTGGCACTGTGTGAGTGAGGCGAAGGCGAGACAACTGTAATGAAAAAAGTCTCCACTTTTGGTATGCGCAGGCGTTGATCAATTTTAAATGTTATTTGTGCCGTGGAGAGTGCGCTCTCCCACTAATGCTTCTTCTTGCCACTTTGTCCCATTGTTTTGTGGTGTGTAAACCCAATGCCACAGAGAGAAATGCGAATGTCATTTGCTAGTGCGTTGGTCAAATCTTCTGCCACCTCTTCCATCTCTACCCCAATTCCAATTCCACGGGTCACTTTCGCTGGTCAAAGTGCTTGTGGCAAATTATTGTTTACCTTTTCCGCTTATTCTAAGTGTGTCCCATTGTGTTGCCAATGCACTCACTATTTACATCTGTGTATATGTGTGTGTGTAGTAACGGTATCAGCTGATCTACCCTTGTCAGTGCCTGGCAACTGGTTGATAACATTGACATGATTACAATGCAAAATTGAGCATTTAAGACAGGAAAAGGATTTCTACAATTACACTTGATTTTGCATATATTTGAAATTCTTGGAAAAACCGGAATCTGCTAATCTGCACAGTCATATAAAATAGTTCAGCATTATTTGTGCTATAAATTCGCATGTTTTTTTTTATTTAAATGAGCACAAACCAAAATAAATACAAAGAGTGAAGAGATCTTCAACATGCCCAAGCAACAAGTACTGAGAAAAAGCACGAGAGAACCCAGCAGCGAACTGGTGAATGACTCTGTCATTACCGAATGCATTCTAAGTAAAAACTTGACTTATTTTTTCTTTCTTATATGATTTTCTTTCGAATTTGATTTAGTATCTCTTTTAACTATTGCGCGAGTGCAACTTTGCTTATTATAATTGGGACAGAAGCGTCGTAATGTGATTTTTAATACAATTTGCTTAATGAAAAATTAAATATACATTTTTGTGTTTCTATTAAGAATTGTTATACATCCTAGAATAGTTAATAATATACATAAGCCAAAATATTGTATACTTCTTCTTTTTCTTAATATATATATTACTAGTAATAAGTAATGCAGTATGTTACACAAACGTTATATGCGTCGTGGTATGGATTCGAAGCTACACCGCCCACAAAGTATAGATTACGAATCGAATTCGTAATGTGGTCTTTGTGCTGCTGGGAAATGTAAAGAGAGGGAGAGAGAGAGAGAGAGAGTGTTCTCAGATCGTTGAGAGCGCAAGTGTATAAAAATAAACGAACCGGGTCGAGTGTGGATGCGTAAGGGGGAGTGGGTATACCTATGTATGTATGTACGTATGTATGTATGTCGTATCTGGGGTTCGTACTTTAGACAAACTTACCCGACGGTTTTTATTGTTATTCCTAAAGGGCTTGTATTGTTTCGCCTTGTGCTTGGCGCCCAGATGCAGCTTCTTCATTTTGGATTATTTTCTCTTTCTCTGTGCGTGTGGCTGTGTGTGTGTGTGTGTGTGTGTTTGTTTGTTTGTGGTAGGTGTGAATGGATATTTGTAGAGCCAGCGGCAGATTAATCACATACAAATTATGCAATCGTTTTTCGATATCATTTACCGCAAATAGATCGCAAATCAAACATAAACAAACACTCGGGCGAAATGGCCAAACGAGTTAATGGCCATCATTAAATTGAACGGCACATAAACTATAATCAACTCAACGGCGGCGATTTCAAGTTTAACGAACTGGGTCAAAACGGAACACAAACACTGATTGGAATGTTATGAGAAATTTTCAAAATTTCGCGTGAGTGAAACTCGGCGATCGAAAGCGGGAAACTCTTAATAATAATTCAATTTTTTTTTATAGATGAGCGGCAAACGAACTGCGATCGACCACAGACGCAAAGACAACAATTCCGACTGTATGTTGCCTGATGATGTTGTCGCTGTCGAGTTGATGCCGAATTGGAGGCGACATTATTTTTGGCAGCCAACGCATTTAGCGGGCTGCCAGACAAAGATGGAAGATGCCCCTCTCTTTATGACCACAACACAAATCCGCTCAGCCTACCTAAGTGAAATTGCATTATATGTGTATATACATGTAAATGAGAGATTATGATTATATATATGTATGTATGTGAATATAGAATATGTTGAATATGAAGCCGATATGCATTTAATCCGGGTCGTCAACGTTTTGTCATCCGATAATCCATATTAGTACTGACTATGCTTATAGCCCAGTCTATTCAGCTTAAAAGCTGCGAATAGGCGCCAGCAGATCCATCGGGAGTGGGAGGGGGGACACCAGCTTCAGCATCTCCTCCATAGCTCGAACAGTTGCCACAAGCGAGTGTGGCACACATAGTGATGAGGAACACCACAATCGACTTCATGATCAGTTGCCCAACAAAACACTGATAACCCAAAATACGAACTGTCTACTTTTTATACCCAATTTGCAAAATTGCAAGCACGCATATTGATTGGATATATTGCAAAATCGGTTCAGCACTAAATATGCACATATATGCATGTATATATAAGTGTGGGCGTGATTTTTTATGCACACTTATTTGTTAAGTTGTAAGCAATTTTATAGCAAAAAACGTTTCATTTTTGCATTGTTTTTATGCTCAAAAAACTGCTTGGTAATCATTAAGAATTGAGTGGAAAGCTTAACACAAAATGTACATTTTGATACTACATTTTAACTATAAATAAATGTAAATTGCAGAAAAGTGGAATAAAAAATAATAATAAATAATCAGGCTGTTTAGCACTGTTCTTTTCTACAGATTTTTTACTTGAATTTACGCACATATATATTTATTTTTTTGAATTTATATCAATGTCAACATTGTAGAGTATACTTTTGGCTCTTTCATTATTTTATGCAGCATACTTTTAGGCGGTAATATTTAGTATATTGCGCTTCAATTGTGAATCAGTTTTTGTCATGGTTCCGAATTAGTTGTATACTTTAAATGATGCCAAAAAATATAACGATTATTTATTTAGAGCTTTAAAAAACTGTGTTTTGTGACTTGCAAAACAATAAGCCACGATTGCCAACCAATGACTTTATAGATATATATAGATATACATCAATTGGCTTTGGTATAACGACATGCGCTCGATTTTCTAATTGGGGAATGGGTCAGATATATTGTGTGAAAATAGTCATGGGTCAAAATAGTTGTAATTGTTGGTAGTTACACCAGCAAGAAGGCTAATCGGAAGGAAAAGGATTTAAGGACCATTCGCTTGTCGTTATTGAACGCTATGAACATTCACCAGATCTAAGCAAGGATCTTTGGAATCGTAAGAAGTGTCTGAAGCCAAATCAATAAATATCGAAATACGTATGGGCCGAAGCTGAGATGTTAACTATCTGAATTGTCAAGAATATAGATATACGGTGTTATTACCAACAAAGGTCTAGTAGCTCCATACTTAACCTTTACAGCTTTACTTAACTTTTTAAAATACATTTCAGAATAACTTTTCTAAAATGAAAATTGTATAATGTGCAATACTATGTCACAGGCAGAAGCAAGCATCTTAAACAATTAAATTTGTATATATATTCTTAATCAGAGTCGCCTTATGCATGTCCGTCTGTAAGTCTGTGGTGTGAACGCGTCGATTTCAGACACTATAAAAAGTAGATGCTTCAAATTTGGCATATAAGTTCACATAACCCAAGGAAAATCAAGCTTATTTCATTTTACCGATAGCTTTATTTATTATATACTCTTAAATATTAGTGAACAAGTATACAACTTTCATTAAGATCGGCTAAAAACAAAAACAGATTTTATTAACAAACAAACAAAAAGAGAACTTTTTAAAAGCCAAAAAATATTTATTTAACGGTTTCCCTCTACTCACATATGTAAATATACATTTTTTTTCGTAGAATGCAAATCCATTTGAAAACAAACTCACATTTGTCAGTCATAATTGACAATTTGATTTGAATAGTTTGAGGAGTGATGAACAGTTTTTGGATATTGCAGGCATAATTGGTCTGCATCGGTTGTTTTAAACTATATGCATACTATAGCAATTGATCGTAAATTTCAATCCGGAGCACCGTTTGATGATCTCTGTGTGTGTGTGTGTATTTTTTTATTGGACTTGATCTACATAAACATAAACTGCCTGCAGCAGTCGGCAGGTAAAAAGGGGCCAAAGACAGCGGCTAAAATTCTAATTTCGGTCGATGTATCGATGGATTCGGGCAGCCAAAAGCACGCAATTATCCACATGCAGAGCCCAGTGGCAAGCAGCTAAGCAACAAGCGACATGCGGCATGCGGCAAGCGTTCCGTTCCAAATTCGAGACTTTAATTTTGGAAAATAATCATAGGGTTCAATACAGTTGTGTGTGCGTGCTGGCCTTGGCAGTAGGGCACTGATACAGGTAGCAGTCGGTAGTGCAGCCGTTTTGATTGCCCCTGGATTGCTAACGGTAAACAAATGTCTGATTGTGATTGACTGTGTGAGTGTGTGCGCTTTAGGAAAATGCATGTATGTTTGTAGGAAAAGCCAATTTAAAGTTTTCTTGACTTGCCGCCGGTACTGTCTGCAGAGGCCACTGACATTGGCCACCTTCCATTTTTGGTACACTCCAACTGTAGTTGGCACCTGCCTTGTGCTTAGAGGCACACAAAATTGCAATGCGAGAAACAGCTGCTGTTGCAAGTTGCAACAAGAAACAACAGTCAGTTGAGACACATCGAAGGCGGAATACGTTTGCAGACTGCAGACATGTGGCTGAAATGATATTTCCCTATATGAAAACTGCTTGATTTTGTAAATCTTTGTTTGAAGGGTGTCAAACCGAAACGAATTTAAGTTCCGGTTCCGGTACTGTCGTTTTGGCTAATACTAACATCGCTTTTGGTTACTGGTTCTTAAAGAATATTTAATTTCGATTCAGATACAAGTTGATATCGCTTGATATCGGTTAACGATACCGTTTCCGGTTTGCCAGCTAAAACTTGCCAAAATGTTGGGAGCATAATTTATTTTTAAATTTACGCTTGCTGACAATAGAGAACACTTTTCCAATTTCGCAAATCGGATCATCTAGATTGTCGATTTGACAATGAAAAGTGAAAGCTTTACGTTATTATTTTAGTTATTAATACTTTAGAGACAAGTTTCTAACGACTAGGCTAATAAATATCTATATATATATATATCTTTGAGGGATCAGATATAACTCCCTCACGACAAAATAATAATATCCTGTGCAAGGGAACACAATGCACAACTCAACACAATGCATATCAAGAGGCAGCAGCGAACATGTCGCGGTACTTAGCCGTGTTGCCCCCCTCGGTTAAGCCCCGTTCGGGGGCAACCACGCGAGTCTAACAATTTTTTATTGCTTCTAATTTGGCGGCGTTGCGACTCGCTTTTAACTTAAAACATTGTTGTTGCAACACCAACGGCAACCGGCAACCGGCAACGGCAGCCGGCCAATTAAATGTGAAGCATTGAAGGTTTGGCTGGCCGCAGGATGGCTGATGAAATGCCAGGGACTGTTTTAAATTAAATTTAATTAGTTTATTGTCTGAGGCAACACCTTTCCGCTCACTGACTGAATAACAAGCAGAGAACAACAACAACAACAAGAAAAACAGCAACAGCCAAGCGCTAAGGACTTGTGTCGTGTGCCACAGCCAAAGCGGCAGCTGCAACGTTGCAGCTAACGCCTACATTGTGGCACAGGAAACAGGCAACATGATCGGATATTGGGGCACTTTTGTGTCTTGGGTGTGCTGGATACCGTTATAAATTGTCAATTGATATTTAATCTTCTTTATGTATGTCAATTGGTAATCCCAGAAAGAAATACAATAATTAATGGAAGCAGGGAGTATCTCCGACCCAAATAAAGCTTATATATATTCTTAAAACAAGTCGATTTCAGAGACTATGACATTTACAGACTTCCAATTCCCATACGCAGATCAAATTAATTTCATTTGATCGATAAATTCCTTTATTAATATCGATTAGCGATAACAAAAAAGCAACATTTTTTTTAGATATTCATTTCTAATCAGATATGTACATACTTTGTCAATATATTGATCATTTGATGATCTCAATAAGTTAAATTTTCTGCCTGTTCTCAATCCTCTATCTCTTATCCTCTATTGATCCAAAATTATTATTGAGTTAAATAAATATACAAAAGTCTGATAATCAGATAAGATTTTTGGGAATAATTAAACATTCTGAAATTCGGGATTTAAATTTAGATTTAATTCAAAATTCTTTTTTGTGTTTAGAAATCAGGGTCAAAATTTGTAGTTATTATTGCAGTATTTATTGCTTGGCAACTTTTCAATTATCTTTTGTCAACAGCAGACTATATAAGCAAAATAAATACCTACTTCTAGCGATTGTTTCAAGGGTCTTTTTTTGTAGATATTTATACAATTTTTTTTACTCAATTTATTTATTTAATTTACAAGAATTTGTATTTGATTCAAGAAAAATTACAATAAAATTAAAACCTAGTTATATTTTTGGCGTACCTGTTGGTTCCGCAATTCTCTTGGTGGTACAAAACTGCTGCTGAGGTGCTCAGTTGTACTGGTATTATCTACTGTACATATAGCTGCATATAGATCTTTTGGGGTCTTCTATGTGCACATATCGGTTTATATATATGTGTGTAAGTGTAAGTAGGAGACTATTGGCTGACTGCTTTCTGTGTTCAGCTTAAGATTGGGTATTATCAGCTGAGTGTTTGGCGCTGGGAGCTGCACTCATCTGAAAAGGTAACAAACAAACAAAGAATGGATAGGATATTATTGATAGGTACAGTCCAAAAAGAGTTTACTAAATATGGAGACTACGAGTCGAAATCGCGAATTCAGGCATTTGCACTTCAACTTTCTTATACAGCTTCAAATAAAAGAGTAAAGTAAAAAAGGCAGGCAAAACATATAGATATATATATATTTATAAATATATATATATGTATACATATATGTGTGTGTGTGTGCAGTGTACACTTTTGGCTTTTGCAATGAGAATTTCAAAGTCAAGGTCAAGTAAAACATTTGGCTTCCTTTTTATTGACTTGTAGAGGGTATTTTAATTTTGTCGTCAAGTTTGTGACGCTTTGATGGAAAAATCGCTCGAAGAATGAGTTGTTTTTTGTTTATGCAAGTTATGCAATATCTTAAACTATATATATATATAATAATAGATCGCGATATGATTTGTTTTATAAAAGACATTTACCAAGTAATGCAAAATTTATCTAGCATAAAGTTCTTATTTGTGTGCTTTTCACATTTTGTCTGTATTTGCTTACTAAATTTTTAAAACATTCTAATTAATATTTTGCCAATATATGATCCATATCGGACTACTAATTCACATATGTTCCATAGAACCGATTAGTTGAAAGATATGTTCTTTTAAGAAAACTTTTTTGTTTACCAAGTAATCTTAGCCAAAATTAACCAATTTGTATCTGAAAAAAACAATCATCTATATTTATAACTATATATCATATAACGTTCAAAGAAAATTACGTTCGGGTTTTAAAAATATATAGTAAAATTTAGTTGTTGGCAGTTTGACAGCAGTCTGCAAGGGTATCTAAACTTTGGCTTCGACTTCCATTTCTGTTTTTTTCTTGTTTTTGCAGATTTCTGGTTTGCCTTTTAACATTTGCTTCTTTGTCTGCTGAAGCGAAGACTGCACGTGCTTTTGTATCTGTATCTGTGTCTGTATCTGTATCTGTATCTTTAGCGGTAGCTGTATCTGTATCTGCAGCTGTGTCTGTGCCTGTTACGAGTATCTAACAGCTAAGCATGCGCAGTGATGTTGTTGTATTTGTTGTAGTTGTTGTTGTTATTGTTGTTGTTGTGTCTGCTTTTTGCTGTCTGCTGTTCACTTGATCAAGCACAAGTACTGCCCTCGAGGGCCTTCAGTTTATTATTGCTGCTGCTGCTGCTGCCTCTGCTGCTGCTGTTGTTGCTTTTTTGTGTTCATATTCTCAAAGCTCTCCGTCGCATGAATGCCATGTGTTGTAGTATGTGGCATGTAGTGTGCAGTGTCTGCCACGACAAGGAATTCCAATTTCGATTTTTATTTTGCTGTTTTCCTTAAGCACAAAACTTTTAGGAGTGATTCACAAAAAAACAGCCAAATCAACTTGTTTTGCCCAAATGTCGTAGGACAAAAAACCGACATGCATGCCACACTCATTAGATGCACAGCTAATTAAGTTGCAGTTGCACAATGGTTACAGTTACAGTCTGTAAAAGTCATCAGTTCAATGGCCCAAGCGAACAGCAGCTGTTACTCATACAATCGACTACAAAGCGACATTAAAAAAATGACGTGGTTTGGATTTTTGAATACCCAGGAGTTTTTATTATTGTTAAATATGTAGGTTGAAACATAACTAACAATAAGCCAAACGATTTTAACTATTATTATAGAAGGATTATATACCCTATCTGCGTCTAACTCTTACTATAAATTATAAAAATCGACGAATTGTTTCCATGAAATATTTATTTATTTGTGCAAGTCTGCGGAGCGTAATAATAATTATATTGGATAAGTTTGATATAGATAAAATTGTAAGCTCAAGAACTCACATTTCTACCGATTGATCCTCTGGGAGTTATATTATATAGTAGTGCAATATCAATGATTTTTAGTTCAAATTTGGGGAGCATAGTAGAACTTATATCTGATGAATTTTGTTGTTACACAAAATAGTTTTTCATACAAGAACTCATCTTTCGATGGATTATTCCTATGACAACTATATGATATCGTAATTCGATCTGCCGTCTTCGAATATGTATCAAAATTCAGCAATCAAGCTTTAAACCGGAATATATTAGAACTAAACTTAGTTTTTCCTACTTCTCTTTATATCTTAATCTCAGAGAAGCCTAATTTGTTTAAGTTGAATTTATTCAGCAGAATATCAATGGATTATTAAATATAGTTATCTAAATCTGTTCACTAACTAGCATATTTATTTATTATTTCATTTGTGAATTAAATCCAACAGAACAAAAATTAAGTTGAAAAAAACATATACATTTAAATAACAATTTTTTCAAGCATTTGGTACTTTTAGCAACAGTGTCGAAAATATCTTTCTTTGAGTCATTGTTTTTAGCGATTGGTTGCCTAACCTTGAATGTATTCGCATTCGGAGTGGAATGGCTCAAACATGTTTGGGGGCTAAAACATTTCAGTTGCGATCTTCGCCGCATTCTGCATTTTATTATCAATCGCTTCGTAATTCATAATTGCGTATTTTTGACCAAAACGCAATGGAATTTAATTAATAACTGATCGCCTCTGCACAAAAGTAACATTCTTCTTTTGGGGGGCTGTTACTCAGGTACTCGTTGTGAATTTTGATTAGTTAAAAAATGGGCAGAAAGTAGTCTCAGTACAGATTTTCCTTTTTTAATAACTGGTTCACTTTGGAGTATAGAACTTTAGAGTAAGCCTTAATGATAATTACAGGTAGAGTTAACTCACGAAAGTTTATAGTAGACATATAAACCGGCAAAAGTAAGGCATACAAGGGGAGGTGAAGAGCTGCAAATGCCACAGGCATCGTCAGAGCCACAAACTGAGTCAGACTCGCAGTCAGTGTTGGAGTCGAAGTTGAAGTTGCAGCAAGCCGGTCCCGGTCAAAGCCAAGTGCACCGCAAATGGATGGATGGCTGGCGATGCAGATGGAGCTGAAGATGGAGATGGCAACGGAGATGAGGATGAGGAGATGGAGGCCTGCTTGCACTTATTAATGCTTAATAAATGGCATTTCATTTCTTATTATTGTCGGACTGGGCGCGACGTGGATATGTCCGACGATTTTTATTGCAGGCCTCATACTCATTGTTGTTGAGGCTGTTGCTGTTGCTTAATGCGAGTCAATATATTGGTCATGACTAAGGATGCACACACACACACACATAGCGAGAACAGGGCAGTTATTCACCGTCAGTCCGTCAGTCAATGTGTGCTAAAGTAATTATTTCATTTGAGCCAACAATGAGGCTGCAAAAGTCTGGTCAACGCTTTGAGCGACTGCTGCTGAGATGGACGTGGAAATTAAAGAAGCTGGCAGCAGCGGCAACAGGACGAGGCATTGACCGCATGCGCGTCCGCGTCCGCCTTATGTTTCATGGCTCATATGATAACCATTTTCAGTGCTTTTAACGACTCAACTTTGGCGTTGCCCCGCCTGGGCCTGGTCTGGTCTGGCCTGTCCTGAATGCTCATTTTTTAAGTACTTGGGAATGTAAATGAAGCGGGTGTCTGTAGCGGCTGCACTTCACCACGGCTGCTTAATGTAAAATTCGAGGTCTTTTGGGTCATTGCACTCACTCCACAAGCGAACTTTCCACTAGCCACTTGACCGCTTGACCACAATTTATTTGTTTCTAAATATTGCTGCACACACACTTATAAATACACATGACACATATTTATTATTATTTAATTTTAATTTTAAATAATTTAAAATATTGTATTCATTTTAAATAAAAACAAAACAAATATTTGTATGCGGTTATATTTTGAATTGTTTACTTTGGCGCCAAACGTATCTAACAATTTATCGAGCTGACTCGCAATCGATAAGCAGTCATGCGCATTAGCGCTGCTCTCACTGCCTCTCTGCCAGTCGGAGAACGGAACTAAAGTTCATTAGTGAACAAGTCTCTTAGGTTCGGTTCATGAGTGTGTAACTTTAAAACTAGTAAGCTCAACTATACTGACAGTAGTTTCACTGCTCATAAAAAAGTCAGGCAGTTTATTACCCTAATTTGCCTAAATAATGCAATTACTAGTTGGGAATTAATAGCAATATTGTAAGCGAACACTGTGAACAAATTCATTGTGAACGAATAAGCAAACCGCACTCTCTGAGAGCACAATCAATGTGACCAGAGAATGCACTGGTAGTTCTGTGTTAAAAATCGAAGACGCGTTGAGCGAAACAAATAAAAATAAAACAAAATTCAAGTAAGTCGGAGACAGTGTTTTGTTTAGACTTTTAAGTGATAATTTAAATACCAATTGCAGATGCAAGCTGCGAGCTCAAATGCAGCACCAGCACAAGCAGTGGCAGCAGCAGCAGCAGCCGCAACCGGCGCCGCAGGAGATGCAATAACAATGCCATTGCGGGCTTGCAGCACCAGCGGCTGCCAGGTGAGCAAATATGTGGAAGTGACGAAGCGCAAGTGCTCGCAGTTTGTGTCGGCCCCATACATTATGCCCAAGCCGCTGGTGGTCAATGGCAAGACATCGATATTCCAGGTGGGCGGCGAAATGGCCAAATTGGGCGACATCCCAGCCCTGTCAGCGGCAAGCGGCGCCGGTGCCGGCAGCGACGGACAACCCATCTATCGGATTAAGCCCGGCACCCATGCGCACGTCATCAACTATGTGTTCATAGACGAGGGCTCCGACTCCATGGAAAAGGCCAAGTCAGAAGATCCCGAAGCTATGCGCATGCTGCTGGACTCCCAGCGCGAAAGTGCAACTGCAAAGCTGCAGAAATTAATAGCAACGCATCGAGGTCTTGCAATGGCTGCTGCTGCTGCAGCTGCCCCGGCGCCTGCTGCCCCGGCTACTGCACAGAGCACAGCAGCAGTCACTGTCACAATTACAGCGCCAGCTTCAGCTTCCGTGACTACAGCAGCTGCAGCAGCTAATGTTACTGCTACTCCTGCACCCACTCCTACTCCTGCTTCTCCTGCTGCAACGCCTGAGGGCAGCAGCGTGAACATAACAACACCCCAGATACATCCCAACTTGTCTATTGCTAGTGTGGCTGGTGCTTTGCCGCTTGCCGCTGATGCAACTCCAGCGTCAGCGACAGCGCCAACACAACCAGCTTCAACTCCAACACCAGCTGCAGTTTCAGACCCAGCCCTAGCTGAAGACAATACCATTGACCAGCTGCAAGCCGAGATTCTCAAGCTGCGACGCAGTCTCGCACGTGTTGGCGGTCGTTCGATTCCCTGAATGGAGTGGATTTAATAACCAACAATAGATATTAATTTACTTATAGTAGTTAGCAAATACGCTTAATCCTATGCCAAAATATTTGTTAGATTTAATAATAAAATAGCTTTGTCAGCTTAGCTTAGCAACTATTTGCGATTAATTAAATGGAATATTGCAGAGTATTGTGCTGAAAATGCCTGGCAGGCTTTCGAGGTAGAAAACTGAGAGTTTGACTTGCTTTCGTGTGTTGTACACTGGTCATTTTATGGAGCTGAACTTTTTAATGAAACCGACAAGGGATAAACTGTCGTGGCGGTCGCACAGATTTGCCATCGACATCACACACACACACACACACACACAATCACACGCACGCACAGCAACAGACACACCACAGTTGTATCTTAAGGGGTCGTAAATGTGGAATTTTATGTGTCATCCGTTGAGGCGGCAACGGCTCGAGTTGTCCACTCGAGGCGAAAACTTTGCAATCGAACGTAAATTAATTTTTATGGCCAGGACGGGTGAGGCGATGCCAAAGCTACTTACCACAGCAACAACAACAGCTGCAACAACAAAAATTTACACTCAAAGAAGGACTCAGATATGTTTAAGTATACCTATGGATATATAAAACTCACAAATGAAATACACAGATAACAAACTAAATTTTTTATTTAATCGTTATAAAAAGGACTTTAATTTTGCAGCATTTCTTTAACTAATACAGGAAAAAAATACTTGACTTTGCTTCAAGAAAATGATAACAAAATTGGGGAAAAATAAAGAAGGTTGGTTACATATTATATTAAATATATTTTATTATGCTCGATATAATGTGCTACATATTTTAATTATTATAGACAGAAAGAAAGAGGTTTAACGCTATTAAAAATAATGGTATATGAAAAGATTTAAAATGAACGGAATAATTAAAGAAATTAAAACTAATATATATTATAATCAACCACAAATATTATATGTTATTTTATCAAATTTATTCTACAAACAGAGATTGTAATGGAGTATAGTAATGCTTTATTTGTCTTATATTTTTATATATTTACAAAATAAATAAAATTAAAAATTAATAATATGTTTATAATAATTTGGCTAATTGTGCGAAAATAATTATAATATAATATAATAAAGGGAAATGTATAATGAAGTAAATTTCATATAAAGTAAAAATATATAATTCAATCAGAAATATAAATAATAAAAGTAGTGAAAGTGAATATGGACATAAAGTTAATAAATTACAAATACATAATGCAAAAAAAGAAATCAAATGTTCAAAATATAATTTAGATAAGTTTATTTTACATTATAATTTATTTATATTGGAATGGAATGTTCATTGGAGTTGATGGTGAGAGAGATTTTCAATATTTCGAAATGTAATTAAGAGAGATTCTTATATTTTGAAGCACTGAAAAGATTGATTGGGTATTTTTTAAGTTGGCTAGACTGGAAGAGATTTTGTAACTATAGGAGATTGATTGGGTAAAGAGTTTTGAGTATTGGGGGTTAAGGGACAGTGCCTGGTCGACTCGGAAATACATGAAGGGAATATTCATTATTATTCAACTCTTCATTTTGAGCTTACAGCTCTTCCATTAACCCTAAAATGAACGGAAAGATCGGAGCTGATTACCTGTTTCCTAGGATGGTACACAATCATCTATGATGTGCTTTCAGGATTGAGGAAGGATATTTTACCATAGATCTAATAATTGAATGAAATGTTCTTATAATAAAGAAAAAATTGTAAAGACAAGAGAAGAAAACTACTACTTGTAGAAATGAGTAATTATACCTGAAGCTACAAAAAATAAGTAAAAAATATGATACAATAAATTTTTGTAATAATAGTATACTATTATACTATAATAATAAGAGTTATGCTTGTTCTTGTTGCTGGAACAACTTGCATAGTTTAACTTGCAACTTGGCAAATGGCAGCTTTCACAGCACTCAGTGCGACGAAGATCAGGATACGATTGAGATTAAGGCAATGCAATGCTTTAAGTCAACACACACACACACACACACACACACACACACAGGCGCACACACACTGAGCCACACACATGATCCTCAGCCATGATCCTCGCGGTCGCATAAAAAGTAACGAATGTGCGCAATAATAAAAATCATTAAAATAAAAATGTTTATGAGAGTGCATAAAGACGACTCCACGAGGCGGAGGCGAGGCGGGGCAAGGTGTAGGGCAGGAGGGAGGTCGGGGAAGAGCGCGGGGGCACGCAAGCCGCCCAAAGCCGGGGCACTTGATGGCCGTTGAACGTCGCAACGCGACGCGTGGGTGCGGGGTGTGCGAGGTGTGCGGGGGTGTGCGTCAATGAGGCAAAAGTATCTCTGCTCATTTGTTTCGCTCGCTGGCACTCAGCAAAAGTCACGCACACACATACACACATACAATCTTGAGGATTGGGATTGGGATGCTAACTCATTTTGGCGGCTGCTGCTGCTTGCTGGCTGCTTGCTGCTTGCTGCCTGCTGCCTGCTGCCTGCTTTTGTACCTGTGACGAGGCAGCTTGCGAGACGCAGACGCAGACGCAGGCGCAGGCGCTCGGCTCAAAAATAATTTGCAATTTCTGAGAAATACTGCTGACTTTATGCGCTGCCGTCGCGCAGCTTCTCAAGAACCTTGCCAATATGCGGTGTGGCCGTAATGAAAATTAAAATACGAAACACTCTTCTACCCAAAAGGTCGACCAAAAAGGAGCCAATGAGCAGGCGCAGCACCCCAGCAGCATCAGCTCACCCCTTCCCCCTCTCCCTCCTCGCGTCCAGCTACCCCTGCACTGAGTGGACGCTTGGTCGGGGATTGCTTGTCGTTATCTTGTCATGTCAAAATGGTCTTACGAAAATGTATCTTTTGTATTCCAAGTGCAAATGAGCAGCACAGATACAGAACAACAACAACAACAACAACACCCCTCCACACACACACACACACAGTGCAGTCCTCGTCTGTCCTCGCAGTTTTGTTTCCCTTTTATTTGTTTGCTCACTCGCAATTTTTATGCCTTTATTGTGTCTTACTCTTTGCCTTCGTTTCTGCAAATGCTTTTAAGACTTTTAAGACTTTTTAGTTTGTAGTTGAGGCGTACAAATCTGTGTGCCACCCCCCTTCTACGCTTGCCCCTTGGCGGACACAGAAGCCCCAAACAGGAACAGGATTGACCACTCACACACACACACACACCGACTGTATCACTTCTCTCTCTCGCTCTCGCTCTCTCTGTTGAGGCTGAGAACTGAGACGGCGGCTGACAATGATGATGACACAACATGAAATGGTAAAACACGCTGAAAAATATTAAATACGCTACGTCGCTGCCTTTTGACAGCGAACGTAAATTTTGCTTTTGCCCCTGTCTCCTCTCTCTCGCTCTTGGCTGGCTGGCTGGCAACTTGTGCCCCCTTTCCTCGGCTGTTTAATTGCACATAAGAACGAGGCACACCGAGGCACTGAGGCACCGAGGCACACCAACTGTGATTGTGTGGATTTCTCGGCAATTAAAATAGAGTGTAAGTTAAGGATGCATAAAACGTTGATCTTTATATGTATTGCACTCCAACGCATTTCTGTCACTGCGCACATCCAGCCCGGCATTTAGTATTGTAGTTTTTATGTATTCCTGGAAACCGGGATGGATCGCACTGTGAACTAATTGAACATGCATTTATTGGCACTCAGCTATTTATACTACTACAAAAATATCAAATGGAACACTTGCTGGATTAACTCAGCTTGCCACAATCAGCAAAATATCTAAAATAATAATACAGCTTAGGATTTGCAGGAAATTTATTAATTCCAAAGTAAATTTTTCTAAAATGTAGGAAAAAATGTTTAAATTCAAGGGTGCTTTATATATATTTATATATATATATATATACAGCATTCTTACATTCCCGTATAATAGAAAACAAATCTCAAAAGTAGAAAACCAGAAAAGCTTTGTAACTGAACATGGGCGAATATTTTAAACATTCCTATTTTAAGAATTTTTAAAGTTAAATAGGATTATTGCCCGTTTTAAAAGAGTTACAGCTTAAATAGAATACACCTGTTATTTATACATCTGTACCTTTTGACAAAAACATATAGTTGTTGTCAAAATCCAAGTACAGCTGTGAAGGTTTCTGTTGCAAGAATGGTTTATGTTAGCCCGAAGGATAAGACTCATTAGGAATAAGTAGAATAAGTATAAATATACTCATTATAAAAGAACTACGTTTCAAATCGAGAACTTTATTATTTGAAACAAGAATAAGTGGATTTTATTTAAGAGTTGTTCTTAATTTAATCACTTGAATATTTTAAACTGTATCACAAACATTTGTATCATGATTTTGTTGTAGTTGATTTAAGTATTGATTTTCGTAATTATTTAATATTAAATGTACCGTTTTTAAAATCAAGAATAATTTATATTATTCCATTAAAATACGCTTTATATAAAAACAGTTTGTTGGGCACATTTTATTTTAATTAATAGCAGAAATTCTATTACGATTGGGCTAGCATTTGGAACAGCGCTTTGCTCGGAGTAAAAGCTATAAACTACAGATCTAAATATGCCCCAACAAAATTCGAGTGAGAAAAGCAAATTGAACTGAAGTGAAATGTGTCAAATTTAGTGCGCAAACAAATGAATTAAATAAAATTTGCACACACACCGAAAGAATTATGGGGGCAAATGAAATCTTGCATATCGCCGGGACTGCGATTTGCACTGGGGCAAGAGGCAGCACTGACATGTGTGTGTATTGTATATTTGTGTTTAGATGCTTTGCCACACTATACAAAAGCAACAACAATATTATGCCACCGTCAAAATGAAGATCAAAGTCTGAATCTGGCAATATTGCCGTTTCCTGTGGCGCGCCCCAATAAAAAAAAAATAAATTAAAGAAAGAAAAAAAATCAGGGCAAAAATACAAAAATAAGAGAAAAAAATAAGAAGATCGTCTTCGTCGTCCTACCGCATTCTAAGTTCTATTGGCACAAAGACCGACTTTTGCATCTTCTTCTTCTTGCTGGGATCTTCTGCGCTGCTTCTTCTTCTTGCTGGTCTTTTTCTTATTCATATTCGGTTTGAATGCACGAAGTCAGTTTCAGTTTCGCAGCAGCTTTCTGTGTTTTTTTTGGCGTATTTTTTCGCGTATCTGTTAGATACGGATACTGATGCAGTTTGTAGTGGTAGCGAAACTCGTTTTTAGGCACTGTATCTTCAAGATAGGACAACACACACACACACACTACACACGCACACACACACAACACTCTTCGTTTGCCTTGCTCAAGTTCCCGTTCGCAACATTTCTGTTCTTAAGTGTCTGTGTGTGTGTGTGTGGCATCTGTATCAGTGTGTGTGTGTAGCGCCCTCGCGGCATAGTTTGCCAATATTCAAGGTCGCCAAGCTGGGACTACTCCACTGCTGCTCAGCAGCTCTTGCTTTGCTACTCCACTGTTCGTGCTCGTGTTCGTGCTCGTGCTCGTGCTGTCGGCTCACGCTTGGACTTGGACTTGATCTTCAGCAGAATTTCGCTGAGTGTGCGGCCATTTCGCGGGGTCTAACGACTTGACGACTTGCAATTACCAGTTATATACATGCATTCAGTTGTGCACAAGAAAATAGTTCCAATTTCACTTTTTCTTTTTTTACTCATGAAACGAAAAATTTTAAAATAAATCCGTTTTTAAATTTTAATTTAAACAAAAAATAATTTAAAAACGCACTTTTATTTTAGCGAAACAAATAATACCACCACAGCTTCAAATAAATCCAAAATTATAAATATGTGTTAGGAAATAAACTGCAGTAATTTTGTTTAATTAATTTTATGATTAAAAGCAGTACAATTTTTTAAAAAAATACTTAAAAATGTATAATTAAATTTATAAATTATATATAATGAAGTGTGTGATTAAATTTAAATTTAAAATATTAAACAAAAATAAATAAGAAAGTCAACTTTAATCTGTCAGTGATGAACTTGTTTAATGTTTAAAAAGTGTAGCCAAGTTTGTGTTTGCTAATCTTAAAATGGTTAATTACTCTATGTTTTTTACGTTCTTATTTTTTGTAGAGTTATGACTCTCTAAAAATGTATTCATAAGTTGCTCAAAAGTACAAGCGAAATAAACCCACATTTGTAAACATTTATTGTGAGGCTGGTGCTATAATTTTGTCCGCAGCTGTATGTATATGTGTGTGTAATCTGCTGCCAGGTAATCTCTGTTAACCCAAAACCCATATCCAGCTCATTACAACAGATGAGAAGGAGAAGGAGACCGAGAAGGAGTGGGAGAACGAGAACGAGGAGCGGTGACAGTGCATCCAATTTAGCATATAAAGTATAATTTTTACGAGTGCAGAAATGAATGCTGCAAAGTGAACACTGAAAACGCTGAGATATGTATTTATTTACACACCGTCTCAGTTGGAGTCTGCCTCTTAACTTGCAGCATGAGTGTTGCTTATGTGTGTCTGTGTGCGTGTGTGTGTGTGTGTGTGTGTGTGCGTGTGCATTTCTCATGCTGCCTTGGTGCAACATTTGGCGCTGCAGACTCAGGCTCCATTCTTGCTGCATGGGTCATTTCCTTTCGTGTTGTTGTTGCTGCTGCTCTTTTTGAGCTGAGTCAGCAGCATTGAAGAATTTTTTGATTTTTTTTTTGTTGGTTTTTTGGTATCCTGGCTAGTAGTTACGCCTTTGATTCGTCGGTAGCTCGAACGTGAGTCAACCTAATTGCAGCCAGGAATTTAGCAATAATTTAACTTCTGACTAAATGTGTAATTCATGCATTGCCAGCGATGACCGACAACTGAGCAAGTAGTTAAGCCTTTATTTATTTATTACTTTTTTTATAAAACTCAAACATAATTGCGCTAGTCACAACTGAGTTAAATAAAAGTTAAAAAATTAAAATTGATTGTTGGCACTATTAAGTTAATTTCAGAAAATTGAGTTAACTTAATTCTGGGTTTGCCGAATCCTTGCAATATTTTATACCTACTGATTGCAAAAAAAAAAAATAATAATCTTCTGTCAATTATATTATGTAGATCATATAGTTTCCATAGGCTGTTGGCCCCTTAAGTATAGAATAAATTTTAAATTAAACATTTATTAATTTTTTACAACCTTGCGCAAAAATTCTTGCCTTGAACTAATTAACTAAATAATTGATTTATTTAAATGTTTTCTAAGATTCTAAGCAAAAAATAATCTGTTTAAGTTTAAGTTTTAAGTTGAGAGTTACTTACTTTTGAAGTGGCCAAAGTCAGCTTAGGCGAGGAATCCTGAAAACATAAATTAGAGTTAAATAATTATTATTATGACAGATATGTTACCAGTTTAATTATTGATTAAAACTAAAAGACTCGTTTGAATAGAAACAGAGAAAAGAACAGATGCTCAGGTGGAGAGACTGATATTTCTATATTTACTTGGCTATCAATATGTATAATTTATGAAGAATCAGATGTCTCCTTTACTTTACAAACTTCACAATAAAAACGATTAACCTAATCTAATTAGAAGTTACATAATCAAGGAATAAACCAAAATCCAAGCAAGATTTGTAATTTTACGTGACAAACACTAAAAGAAAGAAAGTGTTTTCGATGGAAATCACAGTGGAGATCGCAATGGACAATTGATCATTAAAGAAGAATATTTCAGATTCAATTAAATAACATTAAGATGACATAAGTACGATATTTGCTGGGTAATCTGAGTATATAGGGGAAACTATGTTGTGGCATGCTCTCACGTTCAGATGGGGCATTCCACACGTGCAATTTGAAAACAGTTCAGTTTTTTTTTCATTCACTTGCCAAAAGACGTGCGGCCAACAAAACGAGTTGAAAATCTAATCCCATTTCCATTCCCAGAATCGAACAAGGCCACATTTATCTTGAGTGTGAAATCACGTACCATTTTCAGTCTGCCTCGAAATCTAGTGCAATAATTGCGAATGAATTCTATTTTTTTAAGGACACTCAAGCACCTGCGTCTGAACAGTTTTCGCTTTGGACAATGGACCAACAAATTGAAATCCTTTTGGATTCGGGGAATGTTAAATTCATGCACATTGCGTTCGTCGTTCTTGTATATTGTATAAATTTAACACACATCATTTTAAACATATATATATATATATATATTTATGCCTAGGTGGCAGTGCAATGAACTCTTTCAGCGACCGAAATTTCTATTTAAATTTGAGTATTAACTAAAGCGAAAGAAATACAGAATCAAAGTAACACACAACTAAACAAAACTAACCACAAAAAAAAAAAAAAACAGAAAAAACAGAAAAAATTTCTTTGCGGCGATTTACACAAAAGCAATCAAATAATACTTAATTTTATACAGAGAACATGTCTCCAAAATGCCATCGTAAAGTCAGCTTCTTCCATCATTTTGGTCACTCTCCGGTCGATTAACATAACATGAACTGGAATACAAAATGGGAATGACCGCAACATGTGGCAACAGGGCAGGGGCAGGGGCGGGGCGGGACGTAGGATGGGTTGCAGCATCCACTGAAGAAGGGGGGCAAGCAACTAACTCAAGCCCAGCTTTGAATCGTACATTAATTAATAATTTCTTTGAAACTAGCGAAAAGACATTATTTATCCACGTGTTATTCTTTGTTCCAAACGCTGAGCACTATTAGCCAAAAAACACTTGAGACGCTCAGAGACAAAGGGGGAATAAGGTACGCTATATAAATATAAGAAAAATTAAATACAAAGTAAAAATAATGAGTTAGAATACGGTAGTCTAGAGAGCTCGACTAGGAGATACCCTGTACCCAAAACTTTAATTATAAGCGTCTTATTGAAAACAATTAGCGGGAAAATGTATTTATGCATGTGTTTGTCAACCCATCTTAATGGAATTTTTACAGATGATCCTTACTCTACCAGTTAGGAAAGATATATATTTACAAATGTTATTTTTATAGTAATCGGTAATCGGTCCATGTCAATAATCTGGAAACGGAAGATTCCATTGATAAAATTATATAAACTTGAATTTATAATCCAATCATATTCACTGAGATCCTACATATGGGAACCTCCTCTTCACGGAGTAACTTTCTTCTATTTCTTTTGCATTTATTTTATTGTGTTGAGTTGGTGAAAAACTGTTAGCTGATAAATTTAGATTTATGTTGTGCTAATATTGATATTTAAATAAAAAAAACTTCACAGCTAGCTGACCTTTGACAAATTCGTCTTGAATGACCCCGATTCATCGGGAATCAATATTATTTGACATAAGAAAGTGATTTGTAGCCAAAATTCATGTCTTCATAAATCAATTATTCTTGGCGACTTATCCATTACTATCAGTATGATTAGCGGTATTTCATTTAATACAAAATCAATTATACTAAAATATTTATCCAGAAGTTCTCATAAAATCGATTGGAATTAGTTAATATTTTTCCAAATATATTTCCAAATAATGTGCATCTGTTCTACCATTCACCCCTGAGTATGTGAAAATCAGCTCCAAAATAGATGCAGCCATAATTAGGGAACGTGAATCGGGGCCGAAACTAGGTATAAAGTTGTACATTGGCATTGGAAGAAAATATAAAGAAAACATACCAAATCTTATACGGGCAACATAAATAAAATGTCGCCGTGTTGTTGTGCATTATATTATACCCCACCCCGCCCACGCCCTTGTCTGCACGCCCCTTAGTCCGACCAGCGTGAATTAAAACTCAATGCCAATGCCTCGAAAGCTAACTATGTATATATGGGAGAGACAGAGAGAGAGAAAGAAAGAGGAAAAGAGAGGGGTGGGGTGGAGTGGGGAGAAGCCGAGCAGTTGGTCGCGAGTGGAGTGCAGATGACATAAAACAACTAAAAATAATACAAATATAAAGCGATAAATCTTGTAGGTGAAAGAAAGCCAAAAACCAAGAAGAAGAGAAGAAGTGAAATGATGCCGATGCTGTATCGGTAACTAACAACAACAACAATAACAACAACAGCAACAACAAATGGAAGTGGGAATGGGAATGGGAACGGAATGTGAATTGGAATGGGAATGGGAATAGAACTGAAACTGGGGACAGTCGTCGGCGACTAACCAAAGTACTTTACTCTAATGGCAGTCACACGCATTACCACGAAGAGAGAGGAATCCAAAAAAAAAAAGAAAAATCTATTCTTAAAGTAGTATGCAGCACCACGAAGAAAGGGAGAGCGATGGCGACGTTTATTTTTTTTTTTTGGTCGAATCGCTTTTGAATAAATTTAGTTACAGATCTCTTCGTTGTCGTTGTCATTTCTTTCTTTCTTATACTTCTTCTTCTGCTTTTGTGGTAATAACATTAGTCTAGTTGGCGTGTACATATGTGTGTGTGTAAGTATTAGGGAATGCGTACATAATACATACGTAGATCCTCCTAGC
This sequence comes from Drosophila planitibia, assembly GCA_035043785.1. Taxonomy (NCBI): domain Eukaryota; kingdom Metazoa; phylum Arthropoda; class Insecta; order Diptera; family Drosophilidae; genus Drosophila; species Drosophila planitibia. The sequence continues at coordinate 151,854 of JAWNMS010000066.1, forward strand.
CGATAGATGGAAAGAAAGCATCTTCTTTATTACAAAAAATTTGAGAGAGTGTGTGTGAGAGAGAGAGAGAGAGAAGGGGGGATAAAAGGTATCATTTTCCATGTAATAATTTTTCCGATGTGTCCAGCGGGCATAAAAAATGCTCCGCTGTCAGTGGCTGAGGCTCAGCGGCAAACCGCTCGATCAAATTATGTTAATTCGGGTTTAGTGCGAGTATCAAATATTTATTACAGCGACATAACAGCGCAGCGGATGATAGCGGGACGAAGAGCCACTAATGCCTTGTGCAATGAATTACCTACATACACACACACACACACATACATATATATATACACACACACACACACATATATACATATAAACATGGAGGCGGCAGCTTTGAATACACTGCAACTCTTAAAGCTCGTAGTACAGATGCAGATGTACAATTTTTAACATACTTTCCATTTATGACTTGTCTAAGTAACCTGGTCTTTCAGGCAACTGAAAATTGAATCAGACTTGTGTCTCGGATTTTTACTCGCTTCAATATTTAAGTTTCTTTACTATCGTTACTATCCAGTTAAAATCACATTCAATAAAATACACAAGACTTGTTCAATTATGACTTTATTAAATAGTAATTCTTTATAGTTGCCATGTGATTGGATAATTTGACATATGTTGGATAATTTTACAATTCAACAGCGCCAGTAATTTTATTTGACAATGTTTAAAACTTAAACTTCAACTAAATTTGGAAAGATTAATTATTAAAGTCCTTTAAAAAATGTTTGCAAAAATTATTATAAAATGTTGTTTACATTATAATAACTTAATAGATTATTTTATTATGCAATTTGGATTTAATTGTAATCAATATAGGTATCATTGCATATATACAATTTTGATGAAACTGTAATAATAATAATAAAGAATAAAATAAATTCATTTATTATGGGAAAAAAATTCATAACTATTTGTGCACAAAATATTCGGCAACTTGAGACTCATTTCTTGCTAACCATCTTTTTGGCATTCAAAAATATATAACATCAACCACTACAATTTAAAACAATTGCCTATACTATATAGCTCGAGACTTAATATTCTTGTTAAACACTTTTTTCAATAAAAAATTTCAACAACAATAACTCAATTAGTTAGAAATAAATTGAAACAATAAGCTAATGGGATATAATAATGTATTATATTCATATTTATAATTTATGCATAGCACCAGTTAAATACGAATATATTAAAAATAAAAATTACGAAATTAAGAAAAATATATATACTTCATTCTGTGTAATATGTGTATTCAAAACTTAAATTAGCTAAGATTTGGTTTGAAAAATATAAAACTTGTAAGCTTATTAAAAGGACTTGGAAAACTAAATACTTAATTTGTCTAAGTGGATATTTTGTATATTTAAATTGTAGGTCAAAATTCTGCAAGCAGTATTTCGGCGTGAACAAATATAGCAATGATTTAGTCGAAATAAATATAATTTTTTTTATAATTTTATGCAACAAATATGTGCTCAGTGTATATACAAATATGTACAAATAATAAAATATACGCAAGTAACTCTATTATTCGTTTGTGGACTAGTTTAACTGCTACTAACATACATATGTGTGTGTGTGTGTGTGAGTGTGTGTGAGTGTGTGTACTACGTATACTGATATGTACATATATATGTATGTGTCTCCTACACACAATAACCAGACCAACTATAAAACTTGTATCAAATCGAACAAAACAAAAATAAAATTTTTATTGCATTCCAGCACTAAAATCTTTCGATCGTGTGATGCTCGAATCTGGCCAATAGCTCTAAAAAATAAGACAACAACAAAACAACAACAACAGAAGAAAAAAAGAAGCCAAACAGCAACAGCAGCCGACAAATTTAACTTGGCTCTTGGTTGTCGTCTTCTTCTTCTTCTTTATCGCGTTGTTGTTGTTATTGTTGTTGCTTAGAGTGCGTGTGTGTGTGTGCGTGTGTGTGTGTGTGCGTGTGTGTGTCTCTGCTCAGTGTGTCGCCATGTGCGACTCAAAATGTATATAGTATTGATATTGATTGTCTCCCCGAGCCGAATTGAAACTCTTCTTTGCCATTGCCTAATATTCCATTAACGGGCTTATTAAGGCAGCACGTAGCTCTCAGTTCGGCGGCACACACAGCAACTGAGACCCACACACACACGCACACGCACACACACACACACAGATACATGTGTTTGTAGGCTCGTAGTTTAATAAAAGGTACTGATGCATAAATGGGTGTTTGTATCTAAATTGATCGAATTTGGGGACACACATGAGAAACCGGGGCGAGCACGAGAGCAGATGAGCCACTACTATACAGGAGATGAGAGCGGGTTGCGGGGCTGCCGTGTTGCAGCCACAGTTTCGATTCAGGTAGAAATTCCCCCGTGGGCTGAATTTGAAGAAAACGAGAAAACAACAAAAACAACGCAGAGAAAAAGAAGTTGAAACTCCGACTTGGACAGCGCTGGTATGGCTGCTAAAGCAGGTACAATTTTATAATTTCGTTTCGTGTTTAATTAAAGGTGAAGTTTTAAAGAAATAATAAAGAATTATCGAAGCGCTCGCCACAGACAGGGTCCAGATGATGCTCAATACACACACACACACACACACACACACACACACTCGGCACACACATGCGAGCATTGATCGTAAAGCGATGAGACACAGCACAGCCGAGGCGACTCTCCCTCTTCCATCTCGGATCAGAGATGGCCGGGGAGGGGGTACGACTAGTATTGGGAGACAGAGCAGCGATCATTATGCCATAAATAAAGATTCGTTCCGTGCATCGGTCAGCTATGGGAAAATTATATAAAGCACTTTTATAGTACTAACAACAACAGCAACTTTTCAAGCTCTCTCTCTTTATCTGTCTGTGTGTGTGTGTGTGTGTGTGTGTGCTTAGTTTTATGACTGGGGACTATAATTATGCTCAGTTATGATCAAAGTCCAGTTATGGTTGGCTTAGACACAAATCAAGCTTTGAAATTACATACATGCCCATATATTTAATAACCAAAAATTCTAGAAACAAAACGCAAGAGGAAGAAGAGCTGTCTTTACACACACGTGTTCGAATCGATCCACCTGCACACATTTCGATATAATTATACACTTCATTAATAATATACAGGACTTTTTGGTGAGAAACGTTAGCAGGAATAACTCAATTCGCATTCAAAGTGCGCTTTTGCAATGAGCCGAACCCCAACAACCAATTGAACAAGGACCACAAAGCAAGTATCCTTAAGAACTATAGAACGTAATCTTCTAATTTTCAGTATTATATTAACTGGGTTTTATTTGTACATCGAATACATAGAATATTTTTATGATCAGTCAATAGTTTTTTCTTTAATATCATATAAAATAAGCATACGTTTCATATAAGCAGTGAGAATAATACTATCAGAAAAATAACCAAATTAATTATGAAAGGTTTGTATTGAACAAGATATCGATCCATTACTTCCAATGTATTTGAAAATCTGATATGGAAATAAGCTGGCATAGATCAATATTTATTTTCTTGGTCAGATGTAACTCTCAAGGGATATATCTGTAATCTATGCTATGGATATATCTATAGCTTCTGTTGGGCAAACATCTTAATTGAACCAGGCATTTGAAGCCAGATATTGCCAGCATCTCAGCCAGGCAACTAAGCTAATCTGGCTGTTAAAGCCAGCTAGTTCATTTAGCCCAATATCCCATGCCCAGTTTTTTGTAAAGGGGTAGCCCAGAACCAAATTGTATCGTTCTCACTATATAAAGTTGAGACATAAGGGGGCAGCTGCATCCCCTGGCCTGCCCCTGCATGCGCCTGTGCAGAAATACCATTGTTGCCAGCTGCACCATAAAAAACGCTTCCAAACAGCCCTCAACAAAATCCATTGAAGCCTTGTAAGATGGCATCCAGCTGATAAGCTGGCAAATAATTTAGTTATTAAATAGTTAAGTTATTTAAGCCTGCAAAATATTTAAACACAACACTCATCACTGAGAAATTGTGTTGTAGATTTTTATTTACTTAATGTCGACCAGAAGAAGACAACAAGTAAATTAAATTAAAAAATGTAAAACAAGACATTTTTCTCAAATTTGATTTACATAGCAATATTGAAAAATAAAAACATATCTTCAACAAATTGTAAATTTAATATTTAAACTTGAGTTTAAAAAACAAGACACTTTTTTCAGACTTCAATTGCAAATGAAATATTTGTCGGTTATTGTAGAAATTGATAATGCATTTTTGAACTGAATGCACTATAATAATATATAATATAATATATGGTAAATTGAAGACTTTGTCTTTGATAACTAGCATATTTTATATATATTCAAATATTCTTGGAGTAATTATATGTTTGTAGTAATCACAGTTTGGATTATACATTTTTAATTCAATAGAGATCATATTAAATCTAAAAAGATTTGAAAAATGTAAATTTCTTACAAATAAGATTTGAAGATTTTGAAGAATTTGTCAATTTTTCATTGGCAAAGCAGCCGCAACCAAAATGTTTGACAGCCTAGATGACAACGCTTGTCAAAAACTGACAACTTAAACTAATCATTTCAATTGGCGCTGCCGCTGGCGCAGTTCTTCTTGTTGTTGTTGTTGCTGATGTTGCTGATGTTGTTGTTGCCATTGTTGTTGTTGCAGCGAACGCGTGCCAAACACATTTGAGTTTTAAGGTGGTTCCTCTCACTTATCCCAGAACCGTGACGATGATGCCGATGCCGATGACGATGCCGATGACTATGACGATGACTATGACGATCCGGAACCGATCTGTGTAGCGAAGAATGACGCAGCGTTTGGCAAACAACATTTTCTGTCTTATTTTTGTGACACATTTGCGTTAAGAAAATAATAAATTAATATGTACACAGCTCTGTCCAGATACAGCTAGTAATTAATGTGCTTATCGTAGTCATCGCAGAGCGTGTTGTGTTTGGTGTGTGTGTGTGTTGTGTACTTACGGTTTTATAGCCCGGCCTTTCACCCAACTTGGCCGCAAACAATTTTACGACATTGACAACAAGCAACAAGCAACGAGCCAAACAACAAGCTGAAGAACATGATGAACATGAACATTCGATATTCGTAGTTAAATCGAACGCAATAAAAATCTCTAATTGTCTTTTTTTTTTGTTGTGTTTTTATTTTTGGCAAGGCAAACAATTGAGCCCACAGTTTGGGCCTAATTGATTCACACTTTCTTTTTGGCTGTAAAACAAGATGTATTCTCGCCCAGATACGCATCAGCTCCGAATGGGTTTCTTGGTTCTATTTTGGGTACTCGAAGTTCCTTGGCGTGGGGTGCAATGATTAAATCTTTACTGACTGCGTTTTTATGTTATATGTTTTATGTTTTAGTGAGCCCAAATGGGCTGAGGCAGCTAGAACAATTGGGTTTCACAAAAAACGTTACCTCAGCACCCTAATTACAACTGGATCGGTATCAAGAGTCAGGCAACGTTTTGACCTCTTGCCACTTGCCTCGGTGGCAAAGATGATGAGGCACATCTGTCTATAATGACGTCTACTTTTGATTGGCTGCCCGTGCGTTTCTTTTTGGGGCGACTCTAGGCCGCAGACAGTCATAGAGTATGAGTAGATAATGATGTTGTGATGTCAAAACATCAACATCTCAACGTTTGAGTGACGGATGACGGCGCGTGAGGATCACAGCCCAAAGTCAGAGTCAGAGTCAGAGTCAGGAGCGACACTTGTTGCATTGTGTTTTGTTTTGTTTTGTTTGTGTTTGTGTTTTGTTTCTTTGTTTCGTTTTGGGGATTTCCATTCATCCATTTATTCATTCAGTAGCCAGCTATCATTATTCAAAGCACATCACGCACAGATCGCTCCATTAGCCGCAACACAGAATGGAAACCACTTGACATCGCAGCATTTGACACGCCCCGAGATGCTGCATCATTGAAGGATTAGCGGCCATTTGATAACCCTGCTGCTGACGCGCCACTAATGGGATTTGGGGCGCCTCTGCCACTGGGCAAACAATGACGTTTAGCGCCAGCCAGAAGTTGACTTTTGCCACCTGCACCCGAGCTGCAACAAAAATCCCCTTGGGTTAACTGCGCTTTGTGTGCCTCTGGCAAATAGGAAGCAACACTTTCTGACACAGTCAACAAGTTTGGCTTAGACCTTTGATAGGTCGTTGATTGTTCAGTCATGTTGACAAGGGGAAGCGAGGGCGGGGTTATCCAAAAACCTTAGGTATATATTTATAATTATTCGATTACAATGCTTGAAAGTATTACAAATTGCAATAATTCTTCTATAAACTTTAGAAATCTGTTTTTGATTATTCAGTTACAATGGTTTATATTAAATTGCAGGAAAATATTACAATTTGGGACAACAATTTACGAAAACCTGGCAACGGCTTTGAATTTGATATTGCCCGTCGAAGCCATGTCAGCAAGTAAGAATGCTATAGTCGAGAGAGTTCGACTAGAAACCAATTCAGCAACAAAATTATTTTCCTTTCATAAATTTTAAACAAAAAATACCATTTTAGAGCTAAAAACATATATATTTCAAATTGTAGCATTCATAGCTATGTTCAATGGATTTATATCAATATTCGGAAGCGGGTTAACAAAAATAGGTAGAATAGAATTTATATATAAAATTTGAAATAAGGAATATCTCTTATGGTTTCTGAGAATGACAACATGGCTAGATCGACTGGATTATTGTTTATTGATACTGAAACTGATTTCTTCTGGATGTTACCCATTTTTGCACAACTTCATAGCCCACTTTCATTGGGTTCAATTCAAGAGTAAAACAAACACAATATTTAAGATCATTTTGTCTAAATTCCACTCAGCGAACTTTTTTGTGAATTGGCGTAGTTGAAATTTCGTATTATACTCAAGTCCAACTTCCTGTCTTGCATATTGCCAGGGGGCGTAATCGTCACTTAGACACTCATTACTCATGTGTCGACGAATCCATCAGCACAATTAACAATTAACAATTAACCAAACTGAGCCAAAAGAGAAAACGGCGAAATGTGGGCGATTCCGTAAGGGCACGAAAAATAGGCGACGTCGACTTGCTACACTCAGAAAAAAATAAAAATAAAATAAAATAAAGCCGGAACAAATTGAAATTGTCGTAAGGTTTTTTTAGAACAACAAAAACTTATTTAAAAATTAGTCAACATCTATTGAAGAATTTATATTTTATGTACAAGAAAATGTTCTCCTCAAATTTCTAAATTAATAACAACTTTCTTTTAAATATATGAGTAACCTGATCTAGATTTAAGAAATTTTATTTAAATATCTATAAAAGGAAATGGAGTTCTAAACATGTATTTCTTTACTTTAGAAAAATGCTGATGCTAGTTTTAAGAATCTTTGCTGAAACACCATTCATCATTCTAATAGATGATAATAATATAAAAATCCCAAGAAATGTTAACTATAATTTTTATGTGGTCAAATCAAGAGTATTGCCTGCAGAAATAAGCAGAGCTTAAACATTAATTTCATTATTCTAGAAAAATCGAACTTGCAATTTCAATCTAATGCTGATCCTAGTCCAAGAAACTTTGCCTACATTCTTTAGCATATATTTTTTCGAGTGTCGCTGCAGCGGTAAATAATAAACAAATTACAAACATGCAGTAGTAGTTTATTATTACAATTTAAAGTTGATATTTGGTGGGGAAGAGCACTCATTGCAGGGTTGGAGGTTGTAGGTAAATGCGCCTGTTTTCCACTGAATTTAATTAGCGACCTCGACACAATAAACGGAGGTGGATGCGGTCGCTTGGACGCTTCGCTGGCTTCGCTGGCTTCGTTGTCTTCAGCTCTGTGCGACTTTCAACCGGCTGTCCGACATTTCGTCACTCATCGCTGAGCAAACGCGTATTCCCCTCACACTTCCCCCAACCCCCGCTGTCTTGGTCTTCCCGGGGATCTTGCAGCTAAGCTGTAGCCGTAGCTATGGCTTTATCGGGTTGCCCAGATCTGTCCGAGCGGGCAAGTTGAATTATTTAAATTAATAAAATATGCTAAAATGTGTTACAAGTGTGCGAGAAATATGTCTGAGCTATGCATTCAGTATATGTCTAATGTAATAGATCATATAATTAAAAGAATTATGGTGGAAACGAGTGGCTGCAACAACAATAACTACTACTAATAACAACAATGACAACAATTGCGACAAACAATGGCAAATAATTTTCCAAATATGCTTCAGTTTCATTTGCGTTTTTGGGCTCTTTCCTTTTCCGTTGGCTTGAACTGGCCAGTTGATTTAGGGTCAAGTAAGGTCTAGTTTTATTTTTGGAAAGTGCCTGCCAGTTTCGGGTTGAGTGCAGCTCCACTGAATTTGCATAATTTTTATATATAGTTGTGATGGATGTGACCCGAGTGAATTACAAATTTTAGGAAAGTAAATATTAGACAATAGAAAATCGCATCTACTTTCAATTCTACACAAGTGAAGATAGTGTTAAACGACCCTCACGACACCTCTTGCCAAATATTCCGGTTGGCTTAGACTATTTATGTTATGCATCCACTGAAGATTATATTCAAAGTCTACAAAAATATTTATGTTGTTTTCAAAAGTAGTTTTTTTTTACCTTCCCAGGCAGAATGTCAAATGACTTAAAGTAAAAATAAATATTTATACTAAATTATTTATATTATAATTTAAAAACTTGTTATTTTTTTCAAATATTATCAAAACAAAATATAGCTGGTAAATAATAATATGTATATAAGCAATAAATGAAAGAAATTAGAGTTATAAACAATTTTAGATACATACAATATATATTCGCCAAAGATTTGATCAATAGAAAAAAATGTACATATATATTATGAAAATGAAAGTTTTATAAATAATAAATATAAGAAAGTGTGGTTTTATAAAAAGTTTATATTTAGAAATATATATATTTTGCTACTGTAGATAATAGGAGTTAAATGTAGATATGTGGTATTATAAAAAAATTTATAATATTTATAAATATTAAACTAAAGTTTTACACAAAAGTTTATTGTGGATTCAAATGATTAAATATGAAAATAGCTATTCCTACTGAAGATTATAACAAGAGTAAGATCAATAAAGAACTCTTACTCAACCTGTCAACGTTTATTGTTCCTATTTAAGCTCTATAGAACGATGTTGATTTTTTTTAGTCTAAATACTAATTATGTTCATATTGGGTAAGTTTGTTTCAGATATTTTGTTAAACTAAAGTGTGGTTCATACTTAACTTCAAATGATAAAAAAACAGACAGGCAGACCTGGCTATATTGAGTCTGCTAGTGATCCTAATTAGGAATATATATATGCAATACCAGTTGCAGGATAAACTTCTCATTTTCTTATATACCCATGTAATTCTATATACAAGTTGAAGTCAAATGATTAAATAGCAAAGTAAACACTTTGGCTGGGCAAACTCAATCCATATATACTATTTGCATATTTGCAGTTTAAACACATAATACATTTATGCCTATACGATATATATATATATATATATATATATAGATGTACATATAGATGCCAGTGTAGGCACTGAGTCCTTTGTCTTTTGTCCTTCCTGCTTTCGCTGACCGCAATCGTTGCTGTGTCAAGTGTGCGCAAACAAAAGAACTGGGAAAGTGCCACTAATTACAATTCCCACACACACACACACACATACACACACACATTAACATTATGTTGGTGGGTGTGGAGGGGTGTGTGTGTGGGGGGTGTGTGTTATCTTCTTAACTTGTTGGCGCGTCCTTCTGCAGCTGCATTGCCCGAGAGACTGCGAGAGAGGAGGCGGAGGTGTGCAGGATGTTTGCGCAGCTCGGACTTGGATTCGATTTTGCTGCTGCTGCCCACTTGTCGGTATCGAATTTCTCTAAGTGCACTGCATTTGACCTTTTGTTTTGCGTGTGTTCCGTTTGCCACAAAATCGATTTTATTCAATTGCTTGCCTGGCCTCTACTCTCCTGTCTTGTCCTGCTCTGTCCTGGCCTGCTCTGGTCTAGACCTGTGGCTGTTTGTCACCCGGCCGTGACCACTGTCCACATCATGTATCTGCTCTAGGTTCGTGTGGCGTGCTCGATGATTTCATTTGCAGTCACTGTGACGGGGGACTGGGTCAGCCAGGATATTATCTACCTGTTTTCTAAAGGCCTATCTGCGTGCGTGTCTGTCAACACGTGTGCGCCCCTCTCCCCCTCTCCCTCTCTCTCTCTCCCTCTCTCTTTAACATACACTTGAAAATAATCAAAATATTCCTACTTACTTTAATTGCTTAGCAGTTAATTCAACAACTTGTAAATTCCATTCTAAATATTTAATTAATTTAATTATAAAAGCAGTGAAAATCTTTGAATTTTAAATTTCGAAAATTTCATTTGCCCAAAAAATAACAAATCAATTCAGTCTCAACTATTTTTTCACTCTATTATTATAGTATAGTATTAAATATATTTATTAAAAGCAGTACAGTCTTAGTTTAAGCTAATCGACATCAGCTTTTTATACATAATATTAATCTTACAACACTTGAAAGTTTTTCTTGAATTCTTAATTCAAGTCTTACAAAGCTTAATCGTTGTTTTGTACATGCATTTGCTGAATATTGATTTTATAACAAATCAATAACTTTTAACTCAACTCAAGAATCGCATATTAAATTTAAAAAATCAAAAAAATTAAAAACCATAACTGAAGTACCACAACCTCAATTTAGCATGGTCCCTTTTTTTTGCTGTGTACGAAAAGCAGGAAAATCGAAAATTGAACACAGACATTTGAGTCCAACTGAAAATTCACACGCACCGCAATGGAGGGAACAGTGACAGGCAGAGTGGAGGGGGATCGGGGAACGGGGAACGGGGAATGTAGGAGTCCGCTTGATTTTCACCTGCGTCGGTGGCCGGTGGACGTCATCACCGAATTTGGCTGTCTTGGCTCAAAGTCGGCAGGTGAAAAGTCAACGCAATGTGTTCTGCCTTCTGAATTCGGCCTTCTGCTTTATGTCCAGCTATCGAAATGATTAGAAATGATGCCGCCAAACGAAGCGACCAATTTAAGGCCATTTACATGGTTGGCCTAAATAACATTTAAGCCGAGTACAACTTGAAAAGGTACAAATATTACAAACCAAACGAATCAGTCAATTCAGCTTACATTCGAATCGATAGCAACTTTAATTTTGTGTCTATTGTTCTTCAACTGGTATTTGTATAATTTAACTCTGAAATCTGGAATATAAATTCGTCTTTGCCCTGGTTAGAGAATGTGTGGCAATTGAGGTGGCTGAAAAATCGATAACATTGATAAGTCCGAATCGATAAAACCACATAACTGCCCCAATATAAAAACTAGAGTCACCAAATATGGCCTTTTAAAAACGGCTTACACAATCCACAACGTTTCTAGCTTCCCCGCTCATTAAGATAGGAAGACCCCATATCTTCTATACTTCTTGATCTAGTTTTTTCAATTTTGTAGATAGATTACTGGCAATAGCCTTTAAAATATGCCCGAATGTGGTTAACAAAATATTTCCGCTTTTAACTAGAGTTAAAGTTAAGATTCTCAAGCCATAATAAATTCGGTAAAATTAACTGCATAAAACTTTGCATTTAATTAGACAATTAATAGTACAATTTTGAAAATGTAATTTAATAATATAATTGCCTTTGTCACCAAAGTTATTATTATTATTATTATATATTTAGGTATCTAAACATTTTTTTTTTATTATTTTATTTTATTATAAGTTTCTATGCTCGCTTCTAAGGAAACTATAACCCTTAGAAAGTTACTAAGAAAATTAAAATGTAAATTGTATTAAAAGAACTATTTGAAAAATCCATTAGAAAGCTTCCGGCAAAGTTGTGTAAGAAGATAGCATTTATTAAATCCTTTATTTAATTTGTTTAATCACTGCCCTTTGGCATCATTTAATTTGTAGCTCTAAATTTAAATCTAATTTAATTTGTATTTTTTTAAAATATTTTTTTGAATTTGTTAACTGTTTGTACTCCACCTAAAATAAAATAAATAAATTATACTCGCTGTCTGCCGGCGCTAATATTTAACTCAAGTTGGATTGCTTTTTAAATGCCATCTGTTGTTGATTCAGTTGAATTTTGGGCCGTGCGGTTGCCTGGACTAATTGAGGATTGGCTGGGCTTGCGTCTAGGTGAAGCTGCGGTACAAGATTGATGATGAAGCTGGAGGATGATGCCAGCTTGGAGTACAGGCGAAACAATTAAGTCGGAAATGGATTTGGTATTGGCATTGGAATTGTTGGGCATGCAGTTACCGTTTCTGCCTCATCACGTCGATCATGGACGGGTCAGCCTTGCAGCCGACTCCCCGCGCTGATCATCGCATGAAAGCACGCAGCCGACTAACCAACCAACCAACCGGTCAATTAATCTCTTTGGGCAAAAGAGCCGCCCGAGTACCCCGAGTACCCTGAGTACCCACTACCCAATACCCATCACCCGGTGTCCAGTTTGAGTTCAATCCGCAGCTGCAGCCGGGCAACAACGTCACACTTCAATCAAACAATAAAAGTATTGAAATGAACGCTGAGATTTTTTGGCGGCGGCGTCGAAATTGAATGCGAAATTCGCAGAATCATTTTAAGTGAAGTGAAGTTCATTTTTTTTAATGCTCTTCTCAGGTAATCTGGCAAATGAATAATTGATCGAGCTCTATAATTAACGGGCTCACTCAATTGCCAGCTTGCACTGCGTGCCGCAAGGAAGCAAACAAATAAATAAATACATATAAAAATATAAACCGAGTTTCAGCTTCAGCTTCAGGTCACTGAATTCATGTGCAATTTTCAAAATTATTTGTATCCCAGCAACTGACGGAAGTTGGTTAATTCTAGGAATTTATTTAAATATTTGTGGACTGCTGCAATTTGTTTGTTCGGCTTCTGTGGCATTTCCAACGAAGTTATGATAAATTACCTATTTGTACACAGAACCCATTAAAAATTGTTAATTTAAGGGTATAATGAAGTTGTGTAAAATCGTGTAACGGGCAGCAGAAAGCAGCTACGATCTGATAATGTATATATATTCTTGATCAGCTTTAAGGCAACTCAGAGTTGATTTAAATTTATCGATAACTGCCAATCGATACAAACTGTAAACGTATAGCAATACGAGACACAATTGTACACAGATATATAACATATACACTATTGATACATATAGATCGGCTAAGAACTACAGATTTGAATATGGCGCAAACTAATAATGCAATCAGCTGATTTATGTTTCTGGTTTTGTGACTATAAACATGAGCTGACCTGGGTTTTTTTCTTGTGATCCTTCAGGACCTGCATGAAGAATGTAAAATTGATAGGACTTGCATAGCTTCCTAGTTAAATTTGAGCGTGTACAAAAGGAACAGCTGCGTTCAGAGTATTTTCCAGTCGAGCTCTCTCGACTATAAAATTCTAATTTGTTCAGTTTTTTTGTTGTGTTTTCTGTTAAGCCTTTAGTTTGAAGTAGGAACTCGATACACCCTCGAATTACACACTTGTAAAATATGCACGACTAATATTTTTTTTGGTTTTTGTCTGTTACCAGTTACCAGTATGGCAACAATGATGTCTGCGGGCCAAATTAAAGATACATTTAAGTGCCCGAGCCGGAGTCAAGTCAAGTAATTAAACGTTAGCAAACGCATTAGTAAAATGCCGTTTCCCTCGTTAATGATCGTGGCCGGAGTGTTGGATACAGTTTCCACCGGAATATCTTTAACATTTACTTGTTTATGCATACATAAACAGCACAAGCATAATATGGTCGCTCACATAGAAAATAGTTTATCCCAAAATGTATACACACATCTACTATTTATTATAATTGTTAATTTATGCAAACAACTTGAATGTAATTTTTGGGCCATTATTAATTTGATTACCCAACGCGAGGCCCGCCGGCTTTGGCTTGGCCTGGCTAAAATCACTTACAGACACAAATACAACAAATACCAACACCAAAATACAGAAACATTTTTCTTAACTTGAGTTTAAGTTGCTATGCGACAGTTGTTGTCGAACAAAAACTTAAGTCTAATCATCATCTAATTGTGGAATATTACTTTACTCATCTCGCTGACTAGTTTCAATTTTTGTCTCTTTGACAAAAGCATTTGATTAAATTTTTTTTATTTGCTTTGTCACTTGATTTGGCGAAAAAAAAATTGATTTTAAACCTGCACTGAAATCAGTTAAAATCATTGAGTATTATTCAAACAGTCAACGGGCCGTTTTAAACTGGTTTAAATAATAATTATATATACACCTCGTTCGGCTCCGATCGCACGTAAGTTTGTATTAAATTCTGCCCCGATCATTGTTTCATTCTTGTACTGGTTTGTTTTTTTTCTGCTTTTTTTTAGCGCGTAAGTTTACGGAAGTGTTATGTGCATGTCACGCCCCCGGCCACGCCCCGCCCCGCCCGCAATTACCAATCGGGCAAACGAGTTATCTGAGCAACGCCATTAGCATTCGGCATATTGTTAACGTCATTAGTTGATGCCACATTTTGGATCACCTCAAATTATTTCTGACAATGTCATCGCGTTTCTCAAAAAAAAAACATCGTTTTTGATAATCTGAAACAAATTTGAGTTCTTTTTACAACAACAATATTTAAATGTTAGCCAAATTAATTTGTAACACGATTTTAAATAATTTTATAATTTTTGTTTTTTAATTTTGAAATAAATAAAAATAATAATAATAAATATGTAAGTAAAAAGACCTAATTGATTTGTACTTTAAACAATACAAATAAAATGTTATAAAACCAAATTATTATAAATGTTTTTAAGAAATTGTTCTAATCTTTAGCTAACAATTTAGTATTATTTAATATATTTATAATTCAAGGTAATAGTTGTTCGAAACCTAAACCGTAATAATAATAATAATAAATTAAAAAATAGCGTTAATAGTAGCCAAGTATATTTTTCAAAAGAATTGATTTTAAATCCGTATTCATAATAAATGTTGACGCTTTATTGTCAAAGTCCGCTTCAGTTCAATAACAATTACAATCATGGCTTAAATGCTAATCAATGCAGGCTAGTAACCAAGTTGTCTTTGCATAAAAATAGATCATGATATCATGGACCAAGCGTATAGCTCGTTCCCAATCATCATCACAGCCACAGCCACTCGCAGAGAGCGAGAGAGAGAGACAGAGAGAGAGTGGGAGAGAGAGAGAGCGATATATGTTGCCTAATAAACCGCACTCAAAGTAAGTAGTTTGATTTTAGTGTTCAGTGTTCAACTGGGCTTAGTTGCCAATTCAGTGACACCAACAAATAAAAACAATAAAAATTTGAATATTGTCGCCCGGTCTTCGAGTTACACACACACACACACACACACACTCACATACACACACACAGATAGACAATGAACCCAGTCTCTGAGCTCAGTTGAACCAGAGTGAGAGCCATTAAAAATGATTATTAGCCCATCTTCATTAAGATTCAAGCAACATGCATAAATTGCCAGCGATTTATCGAAAGCTGGCGAATTTTTGTTTATAAATGCGTACTTTACAGCAATTTATTAGCTTTGCTAACAAACTATAACAATAGTCGAGTCAGCAGCGATTATTTAAATACAAAATATACTTTTTAAAGATGGATTCTATTCATACCTGTTGCCGTTGCTGTTGTACTACCAGTTCTGCTTCCTCCTCCTCTTCTGCGTCTTGTAAGGCGTTCTCGAAGGCGTTACTTTGCCGCAGACTGACGTAATTCACATCCAAATGGGACTGGGCACTTTCATGCAATTTTTGCGTATTCATCACCACGTTACACGATTTTGTATTTTTCAACGTTTTTTACATTTGATTTCTTTTTCTGATTAATTTTCTCACTGAATGCACTTGATTTGCCGCACAGCTTTTCCACTTTTCCACTTATCCAACCAAATGATTCTCGCGTATCTACTGCAAATGTTGAACAAGTTTTAATTGTGTTGTGCGAGCTAATTTGACTTTAATTCTACGGTTTTACTACTGTTTTTCTTGCATCGTCATTCAACTGTACAAATTGGTTTCAACCATGCTAGGATCGGGATCAGAGTGATTGCCAGTCCCCGAAGCATATATATATATATATATATATATAACTGTATAAATCAACTGAATTCAGCACTCATTTTTAAAATAAAGATTCTCAACAATGCAGCTTATTTTACTCTAGTAAAAGATACTTTATTCTTCTTATTATTTTGATCTCAATTTATATAGAAATTACCCTGGAAGTTATTCCTTTTACTTGTACAGTCTGGATTACGTAATCGAAAAATTAAAAATGCATAGCTATTTCAGAAAGTTGAGCTGCCTTTGACTACTTTTAAAATGCAGTATAATTTTCTTTTTATTTAAAGTGGCTTCAAATTTAACCTATGCGAAATAATAATAATTGTAATAAATAAAATAAATAATAACAATTTAAAGCAAAGTATTTTGTGGCTGCGAAATAATAATAATTGTAATAATCAAAATAAATAATAACTATTTAAAGCAACGCATTTTGTGGCTGCAAATGTGTCCTATGCGAAATAATAATAATTGTAATAATCAAAATAAATAATAACTATTTAAAGCAAAGTATTTTGTGGCTGCAAATGTGTCCTATGCAAAATAATAATAATTGTAATAAATAAAACTAATAATAAATATTTAAAGCAAAGCATTTTGTGGCTGCAAATGTGACCTATGCAAAATAATAATAGTTGTAATAAATAAAACTAATAAAAACTATTTAAAGCAAAGCATTTTGTGGCTGCAAATGTGTCCTATGCAAAATAATAATAATTGTAATAATCAAAATAAATAATAATAAGTATCACATACTCAAAAGCTGTACACTTTGCATTCCTTGTGAGCAGGAAGGCACTTTGAGGGAAATGCGGAAGCTATTCGGGCAGCAATGCTGCAACTGCAACAATTCGTTAGGCGGCAGCAAAGTGCCTAGCCTGATTTCTGTAGCACCACTTGACATTATATACTTTTAGCGAAAGGCAGCCGTCTCGGGAACGGCACAAACACAAAGCAAAGGATCCGCCCAAGCCCAAGAGGTGTTAACTAGACAGGCACCCGGTAAGGGGCAGTCTTCCACCTTAGAGGGGGTTGGCACTTGAGGCAGCAGGCAGAATTGCTGGTGTGGCAAGCCACAGAAGGCATCTGCCACCTGCCACCTGGTACTGCGGTGCCGCTTGTTGAAACAATGATGTACTGAGCCAAAGCCAGCACCTGAAAACGGGGTTAATAAAGTTTCGCATATAGCTTCAGCTGGAGCACAACTCTAATGGGGTTGGGTGGGCCAAACTGTTGGAGTGTACACTCAAAGAAAAAAGGCTCACTGCAATTTAGAAAATCGCCCTAAAAACAAAAGCGATTTGAATATTAGAAAATGTTTTTTTTTGCCTTCAGACAGAGCAAGAAGTCTCTTAAAATTATTAAAGTTTGCCTCTAATCGAAAGTTCCAAATATTTGTTGATTTTTTTCGAATCTACAAAAATATTTGAAGTTTTTAATAAATATATATCTGATCAGTAAAATGAAAGATATATGTTTTCAATATATTTTTTTATACTTTTATTCAAATACAAAATATTATTAAAACTTTGTTTGATGAAAATAAGCATTTAAAAGAACATGGAGGGACTTGATTCAAGAGATTTTCAAACTAGATTGAAAAAAGTTAATGAAGAAATTTAACCTTAATTTAACCTCAATCGTCAATCGCAATTCGGGAAAGTTCACTTTGAAATGAGAGGCAAGAAGACATCCAACTTTATTGTAAGGCTTTTTACTCTTATGTAAAGGAGCTCAATTTAAGAAGGTTCTTTAATGTGAAGTAAACGAACTTAATTTAAGAACATTTTGCTTGATTTGAGACTTTCGCAGCTGTGTTTTATTTTGCTAAGTTTGGTACTGGCCCAATTTTGGTGGTGTGTACAGAAAAAATAAAAATAAAAATATAATTTATTGTTCATTTTCAGCAGTGTAAAACGAGTTGAAAATTGCTTTAGACTCGAATCGATTGTAAGCAAATTAACAGAAATAAAGAAAATATTTTAAAATTCAATAAGCAGTTTCTTGATTTGTTTTCAGTGTAGGGGTTGCTGAAGGAGCTACACGCCACATCAATTTGCCAAGAGGTCCAACACGGCACGGAACTCCGTGTGAGCACGCTCTCCCTCTCTGTCTCCCTCTCCCTCTCTCTCTTTATTATGAGCCTGGGAGGCTCAGAGGAGGAGCTGTGGCACTCCAGGTGCTGGCAGGCAGTCAACCAGCGGCAGTCGCTGTGGCAGAGGCAGTCAGGTGTCGTTGACTGCAATGCGTTCCCATTGTTTTGCGTCAGGCAATGCAAATTTGCTTTGGCCTGGTTTATCTGGCAGTTGCCAGGGCGTCGATTTGAAATTTGAAATGCGACTCGTCTGCGTTGTGCCAAATGCTTGATTTCGATAGCAAACCAGCCCTAAAAATGTATAAGCATTTACTGCGTACAGTCCACCGTCCAAAACGGTCAAGGCTAATTTTTGTTACATCAATTCTAAGCCCACTTGGCACACGACTCAGCTCAAGAAATTATACTATAATTCAAATATTTAGCAGAGTAACTTTTACGCCGCGTTTCTCATTTGCTAGGCGAGCTTTAGGAATTAAATATTAAATGATAATTTGTGTAAAGTATATTGACATGCCTGAAAGAAGCACACACACAGCTATACATAAGCAGTTGCCACATTAATACATATATATGTGTATATATACATATATATATATATAATATGTGTACATTTCGTTATATATTTGTAGGCATTGGGCTACTTGACAGCATCATTGATTTTTCATTTTTTCTTTAGATTTCCTTTGCTTGGGGCAGCTCTCGTTGCTTCAATTACTTTGCTGGCAAGCACGTGCATGCAAAAGGGATACTTATATATATATATATATATATATATATATATGTATATATATTATGTATATATGTGTTTGTTCTTTGTCTGTTTTAAACGTGTGCGTTTCGCGTGCTTGGAGCAAGCAGCAGCAACAACAAAAACAACACGCGCCGGCACAAAAAACACAAACAACAAAAGCAACAACAATAGCAAATAACTGACAACAATTTCCATTTTAATTGCAGGACTTTTGGGGCACAGCCGCAGAAAGAGAGAGAGCCAGAGAGGGAGAGGCAGAGCGAAAGGCACTGGAGGCAACATTGCGTATACGCCCAAGGGGCCCAACAGCAGCAGCATAAATCAAAGTCCAAAGCCAAAAAAAAAAAAAAAAAAAGAAAAAACGGCGAAAGCGAAAACAAAAACAAACGCTGCAAAACTGCAAGCGCAGCAATTGTAGCTGTGTGTGTGTGAAAAATGTGAAAAATGTAAACTAAAAAAAAGAAAAGCGAAAGAAAATCAATTTGTGTAAAGAATGAAATTTCAATTTGTGCTAAGCATTTGACCTGAGCGCTCTTCGCGGAGAGTGTTTTTCCTCAGCTCTTTTTTTTCTTTGCGAGAGCGAGCAAATAAAAGTTGCAGATACTTTTGGCCAAATGTGACGCGCTCAACTGACCAACTGTCCAACTGTCCAACTGACTGACTGACTGACTGTCCAACTGACTGCCTTTGTTTGCCTCGTTTTTTTTCTGTTTTTTTTTGCTGTGGCTTTTACATAATTAAACGGTCGACACGCGCTGACTTTGCTTTAAATGCTTTAAGTGTGGCATGCTCCTGGCCCGGGGACGAGCACAATTGCTAAATGGAAATGGAGCGCTGGCCACTCGCTAATGATTTCCCCGGGGCTTGCAACAAACATTCACTTATCACCACATTATTTTATTCTTTTTTCAGCTGCTGCTGCTGCCTCTTTCGAGTTGAGCCGAGCTTGGAGGCCACACACACAAACACACACACACACAGTGATACACCCACTTACACTTGTGCAACTTGCAACTTGAGGCGGATCGCAACTAGGCTTTTTAGGCCCCCAGCTTAAGCGGGGCGCTTTTATTTATTTAAATATATTTTTTTAATTTTATTAATTTTTTTTTCTTTTTCTTGTGCTTCGCGTGTGGAGCAGCTGTAGCTGTGGGTCAGTTGTCCGTTCAGCTAGTCGACCCTGACGGGGGCACAAACGCTTGTTTGTGGCTGAAAAAAATTCACACACACACACAGGCACACACACACACACACAAATAACACACTCGACACACGCACAACGCACAGTTGAGTGTGATATAAACGCGATGGCGAAACGCTGGCAACTAATTTGGGTGACGCTGCTCGACGCTGCTGGTGTTGCTGCCACTGCCCGCTTGCCACTTGCCACTCTGCCAGTTGGCATTCGTTACTGCTGCTGGGTGTCTTGCGTTCCACCTGCCACACTTCCAGTCTTGGCCTGCCATCCATTCTAGCCATTTTCACAACCCTTCGCAACGAGCCCAAGCTTTTGCCACTATGCTGGCATTGAGCCTTAGCTTTGAGGGCACACGACCTATCCCAAAGCTTTTCCAACTTTCACTTGGATTCCACACACACACACAGGCACACACACACAGACACAGTTAGTTCTTCCAGTGCGCAGTGTTGATTCTGCGTAAGGCATGCGACAGCGGGCAGCACGTGCCACACCGCAGTTCAGCTGTGCCTAAATTATACACCACACCACCCCGCTCTCAACTCACCTCCAGGCCACCCACCCCCCTCCTCAACTCCCCTTTGCACACACAAAAAAACCTGAGCCGCTTTTAAGCATTCAAATCTGGTCAAAAACTTCACTTTTGACAAGCACTTTTTATGTTGCAACCCGACTAGCATCGGTCCAAGTTGACAGTTGGGCGCAGGAGTTGCACCTGCCACCATCCAAGCTGGTCAAACTGAATGCCTGCCTGGGTGCACTTGCACCCAGCTCAACAACTTCAGGCCAACTCAATGCGTGTAATCCGAGTCAAACAAAAAAAACATGGCTTTTATTGACTTTAGTCCTCCAAATAGGTTTCTGGGTCAGACCAAGACACAGCCCCAACACACACACACACACACACACACACACACGTCCACAGTGAGTCAGATTGGTTTGCGCATTGAATTGCTGAGAAGCGCAAATAATTTTGAGCTACAGCTTGCCCCTGCCACCTGCCAGCTGCCACACACCGAAGCCTGGTGACCCCAAACATCATTGCATGCTGCATAAAATACACAATTTATAATTGGCTTGCATCTGAACGATGGGCAACTGGAAAGTGGTGGGCCTTTCTAACGGTAAGTGCATATGTCTATATGCATATATCATTTAAGATCATTAACTGATATTGAACTTTGTTGGCTTGCTAACTGGGTTAAGATGTGACCTATTTGGAAAAGGCCACAAATACTTTGCTTTCTGCTGGAGAAGTACTCAAATTGTTGTTGATTTCTACTGGCAGTTTTATGCAAATTGTAATTGCATTTCTTTCAGTGTTTCTTTTCTTGATTATATATATAGAATACCAAGAATACACAGTTCTGCAGCTGCTCATTTTTAATTAATTAACACTTTTCGTTTTGCAATCAATTCTTGAAAAAAAAATAATAAAATTGCCAAAAAGTTTGCAAGGCTGTATCAAGTTACTTTGTTTCAGATTGGCACTAACTTAAAACCATTTGAAAGTTCATTTAATTGCCCAGGTATTTTTTTATTAAGGTTTTTAATGGATATACAGTGCTGGCCATAAAAATAACACTCTTAACAAATCAGAGCTTGAGAAAGCACTTCTGTTCTAGCCGTCTAAGCTGGGCTTTAATGTTTTGAGTTAAAGGTTATTCTGCTTATATAAGGAGGATTAACAAGTACAGCTTTAAAGGATAATTCATAATTAATTACACATTGTGTATATATAGGCATTGAACAAGGTATTCAGTTTGAAATATGAATAGAAAAACATTTCAGAATCAGTTTTTGATTTATATTTTATTATCTTATTTATAAGTTTTAAGTTTTAACTATATCGAACATTTATATACAAAATAGTGCAATTAATAATACTATATTAATGCAAATTTATATTAATAATATTAGTGACTAAATCTTCAGCTCTGCTAATAATAATAGTTGTTTCTATTTTTATATCTATTCTAGTAATTTTGAGTTTTAATAAAGTTCTTTATACTCTGTCAACTTTGGTGGATGAGATGGTTGATAGATAGAATGAGATGCGTTGGCTTAGAAAGTGGCACTTTCGAATACTCTTTTTGTTCATACTTTTCCCATTATTATTTAATAGCAGAACTATTTTTAAAATCGATCTTAAAAGTTGTCTGGCTTTCAGAAATAATTTATAAATGTTTGAAAAAAGGTGTATCAAAATTGGGATGGCTTTTTTAAACTATTGATTTATTTTCTATTATTAATAAATATATTTTTAAAACCATAGAAAACCATATTTTTAGAAAAAGAATAACGTTGAAATTCAGAAAGAATTAATTCAATTTGCTATTTGGACTGCTATGCTGGAGTTTAGCTGTTGTCTGCCTTAGAGGTCGATTTTTTCTCTGAGTGTAAGCAGTGCACAGGCTGATAAAATAAATTACTATATGCTATAATTACTATAAACTATATTACTATATTATATAATAAAATGTACTTTATGCATTATTCAAAATCGTTGCAATTTGGAACTAAAACTGCGTTTTTTTGTTGATCTCTGCCAAAATGCAAAACTCAAACAGATTATTGCAAACAGTTTTATTTATTCCTCCAAATATGAGAGAGCTTTTGTGCATGTTGCAAGCCAGAGTGATGGTTGTGGAGGGTGCGGAGGGGAGGGAATGGGGTTGTTTATTGTTTTACCGTTTCGACCATGTAATCGTTGCGCCCCGGGACTTTTTTTCAGGCGCCATCAACCCAAAAATTGGTTAGATTCGGCTCACAAAGCCGGGCGACGATGACATCAAGCCAAATGCGGCACATTGCACAAGCGAGAAGGTTGAGCAGAGGGGAGGGTAGGGGAGGGGTAGGGGGGGTTGGGGGCACAGTGGAATAGTTCTCTAAACAATGGCGAACGATTTCGAGCACAATGTCAGCGTGCGCAATTTTAATGATTGCAGATATTTTAATGCGGCGCTAAGCAAAGCATTGTTCTCAAGCTGCTTATAAACTGTATCTTTGTATCTCTTTCGGGTTTTTGACTGCTGCTGAGTCAGCAGCAGCAGCAGCAGCAATGCCCCTGGGGCTGTCCCAATGACGAACGGCGTCTTTGGACTGCCATCAGCTGGCAACATCTGCATGCTGCAACACAGCGCAACAAACACATGCAGCAAGTTTACTGCAACATTTACCAACAAAAGGTAAACCCAAAAATTTGTCAACAACCCGACGATGATTTATTATAAGCCGATGTTGAAGCGAAACCGGTACGAACAGTGAACCGAACCTTAAAGCAAAGCAACTGTCCAAAATCCCGAACCAGAATCCTTGTTTAAAAATGTATATAAACATTATTTTATATATTTTTATTATATATATTTTGTTTTATTTGAAATTTAACATACAACTTTTTTTTATCCCGAACCCGAATCTTATTTAAGCTTTAAGAACATTTTTATAATTTATATTTTATATTACATAGATTATTTATTATTTTTTTATTATATACATCTTTTTATATTTTATATTTAGTATAACAATGTTTCCCGAAACCGAATCTTTATTTAAAACTATAGCTTGACCTTTAACAAATGTTTTATAATTTATAATTTGTATATTACATAAATTATATACTTTATTTATTATATATTTAATGTAAACTTTTGCTTTATATTTTGTACCAATTAAAAATAGGAAAATTATATTTTGAAGTTGTATGTGAAAGGTAGAAGAAATCAACTGCGAACCCATAAATTATATATATTCTTGATGAGTAAAGAAAGGCTAGTCGATATAGCCAAATTTGGCTTTCTGTCCTTCTCAGAGTCTATGAGAACTAAAGACTTTCAATTTGGAATATAAATATTTCTTAAACTTGTAATACAAATTCAAAGTTTCAACCTGTTTTAGTCTCTGAGTTCTCGAATATTAGAAATGGAAAAGGCTAAAATGAAGTTGTGTAAAATATATGTAACAGGTAGAGAGAAGCATATCCAATGCCATATAGTATATATATTCTGATCAGTGTTAATAGCCGAGTCGAAGTAGCTATGTTTGTAGGTGCGAGACATTCTCAGAGTCTATGGGAGCCAGTGACTTCAAATTGGATTATAAGTTTTCGTTTATTATGCGCAGATAAATATTATTTCATTTTATCGATAACTGCATCTGTTTCGCGAATATCGATAAGAATCGATTAACGATAGCAATGAATAATGAAAATTTAAAAAAGATCGGCTAAGATGCACAAATTTTGTTAACCAAAAAAGCAGATTCATATTGATCAAGCTACTACAGGGTATCTTCCAGTCTAGCTCTCTCGTGTTTCTCTTTAATATTTACATATTTAATATTTAAATATATTTTTTTTCTTTAAATTGGCTAGACATTTTTGGAATGAACAAATATCACAAATGTTTAATTATAGATATTAAAAATTGACTAATTTCGTCAAATTTAAATGTGTGTAAATACATTAATTAAGTTGTCCTCAATTGGACTGTGTGTGACAAACCAAGTTCAAAATCAAAATGTGAAAAACCTGGTTCACGTTCCGAACCTAAATAAAAAAAAACAGGCTAAAACATTGCTTCGAACCAAATGTGTATTTTCTTGGGCTTTGTTAGCCGGTCTTTTAGTCTTTTGGCTAATTTTTTTTAGTAGCTCAGATTGCAAAATGATTGATTGTCTTTTGCAATCATTATTATGTTGTTTAGCATAGATGATCCCCGTTTTGCCGGCAATTAACAAACACAAACATCGAGCTGGCTTATTGTCTTAGTGGTTCATTCAACTTTAGTGCCATCATCCCGTTGGACGGGTGAAGAACCAAAACAGATAATACATTTTAAAAGCAGGTCATAAAATATAATACAAAAGTATTTTCAATGCAAAAGTATTTCCGTATTAGAAATTCGCCAATTTCTATCAAATAAAACTAAACTTTTTCCTTTAGCCGAAATAAGTCGCCAGACAATTTGGAAGCAAAACGCCAAATTTGGTAATTATGTTATTAAAAAATGTTGGCTACTGCGTGGTATTCAAAAAAAAAACAGGCACTTTATGCAAATATCATAAAACTTGTGTATTTGTTTTGATTTTTATATTCATATTGTTTTTTGCTTTGTTTTTTGTATTTTTTTTTTTGAAGCAATCGTCGATTGCGCTGTATAACAAATAGATGATTGGGACAGACACAACTGTACCTAGATATGAAACTTGTTCAATATGATCGACACCATTTTGAGAGATAACTGAGCTAGCGGCACTTAATTCGTTGTGTGTATAATAGAAAAGCCATATAAACCAATACAAACACACATACACACACGCACACACAGAGTACTCATTTGTATATCTGGCGAATATCTTTCCAGTCTCTTCCCATCGCATTTTACTTATGTACAAATGTACACAATAGGTACGCAGCGTACATAAATTGGTATATACTTACACACACACACACACACACTTAGTACATGTATGTGTCTATTTGCGTGCGTTTTGTTGAATAAAAATTCAAAAAAAAATTTTAATCATAATTAAATTCATGGTTCGTGTATCAACCAACAACAAAAACACGAGCAACTTGTATGAGCGCAAATCAAAAGCAGCTTGTCTTATGCCTTTTCTCTCTCTCTTACTCTTTCACTTTGACTATATGAGTAAGTTTGTGGCTCGATGCTCGATCTACCTATCGCTCTCGCACTCGCTCTCTCTCTCTCTGTAAATACTTAGGTACATGCAAGGTGAGCGTCGTCGTGTGTCGTGCGTCGCTGCCAATGCTCGTCTTCAGCTTTGTTCGTCTGGTAGGTACAAATGTACATTTATATTTTAAAATGCTCGATCGTTTCTATTGTCCGCACACACACGCACACGCACACACACACTTGTGTATGTACCGAACAAAATTGAGAGCTGCTCGGCATTGTGTGTGTGTGTGTGTAGGCAGCGTCAGGTTGTCTGCTTGCATTAGTATTGGTGTAGGTAGACAGCACTCGCTGTGTGTATATATATATATGTGTGCATGTGTGCGAGTGTGTTGGTCTTAATTGCGCCTCCGTTGGCTGATTGCTCGTTTACACGAGCATAATTCCATCCAATCTAATGCCGAGGCGTAATTTCACTTTGACGAAAGCGCCACCCATTTTGTTTGACTTCTACACTATGCTGCGGGTTTTTGTTTGACTTCCACATTACCATTGCCCCCTTTAACCCCCACCTGTACTTTTAGCCGTTATGCATTTCGATAATTTCATAATCATGTTGCCATATTTCACATTGATGCCTCTGTCATATTGCACCGGAACTGAAAGCACTCTCCCTCCCTCTCTCTCTCTCTCTCTTTCTATATCTTTCTCTCTTTCTTTCCCTCGCAGTGGATCTTGTTGGTTTCGTGTACTTTTTGTGTACAATGTCGGAGCATTAATAACTCATGGTACACCCACCCGTGCCCCCTACACAATCCCAAGCGAAGACGCCTCCACTTTTCTTCCAATCTGAAAGATAAATGAAATGTCATTTGCCGTGCGTGTCTTTCCAGTACTCGGATCGAACAGATAGAGACTATATACTCATATTCTGTTATGCTTAATATTACTGAATAATATAAACTTTTTAGATTTTATTATGTGGGTTTTGTTCTGTTGAAAATCTCAGAGTATTGAGTCGATTTCGATTTAATATTAGCTTATATAGTTGCTGGGCAATATATACTTATCTGCATATATATCATATATTGCAACTAAGAAGTTAACTGTAATAATCTTTAATTACCTCTAATTTACCCTAGTCTGATACCGAAGTTCAAAGGTAGCATTAAAGTTAGAAACTTGAAACTTGGTGTATATATTCTTCCATTGGTGTGCTTATAAATCGATATCGATAATCGATAAGTGCAATTCGGTAAAGCCATTTGACTGCCACAATTTTTAAGCTGGCGTCACCAAAAAATACAAGAAAAGAAAAGCTGTAAATCTTCCACATTTTATTGAAATAAAATATACAAATTATATTGTTGGTAATCGCCTTTAGAGATTGGCAAACAAAATATATGTCCACGCCCACTTCTGCCTCATAAAACAATAAATTCCTAGTTACACTTAACAGATTTGGAAGCTAGTTTCCTTGATACATTATTCATTCTTCAATGGTCAACTTTAATATATCAAAATATTGGATTTCATGATTTTACAATGCTTAATTTTAATATGTAAAAATATTGGCATTAATTATTTTTCACTAGTTAATTTTCATAAATACAAAAACTGGCATTAATCATTTTTAAATAGTTAATCTTGATATATCAAAATATTTACATTTGTCAATGGTCAACTTTGATATTTAACAAATATTTTAATAATTTATTTTTCAATGAAATGAAATAAATGACTACTAATTTTAGAGATTTTCAATAGTTCCCATTCAATATATAAAAATATTTAAATTAATGGTTTTTCAATGGCTTATTGTAATTTATCAAAATGTTGACATTTTTTTTTTAATTAATGAAGTTAATTTTTATATATCAAAATTTGAACGTTACAAAATGTTCTATGATTAACATTAATATATCAAAATATTAAAATACCTCTAATATTTATACAAATTCTTTAAAAATTAATTAATTATTTTTTTAGTATAATTTGCACACATTTTCAAATGTTTCCAAATATGACAAACTAGCTTAAGGGTTTTTTATGAAATCTGCAATAAAGTTAATGCACTTAATATGAACTTTTACTTTTAAATATAATAATATACCTATATGTATATATATATATATATATATATATTTATATATATATATATGTATACAAATATATATTGTACATCACAGCTTTACATAAGCGCCAAAAGAAAATCAGAAAAATTGAGTTACTCCAAAAACGAATTCCCAAGGATTTTAAGCATTTGATTGTAAATATATATCTATATCTATATATATTTATATTTATATATAGTGTCTGCTGTTTTATTGGGCATACTTTTAATTTTTTCTAGATGAAAACTGAACTGCAAATATTGTGTTTTGAAAACTTCAACTTTTGTTGTAGATCATTGAAAATATTTGAGACGTTTGACGACAATAATTGTTCTACTTTGGAATCGAATTTGGTTTTTTCTTGGCTATTTTTGCTGCTGCAGGAAGTCATTAAGCTCATGAGGTGGCATAAATAAAGTTTACCGAACTGGGGAGACGCCCCCCACCCCCCAGCTCCACCCCCCTTTTGGCTGAGAAGAAAAAAGCTACAAGTTGACAGGGAAACAAACGAAAATCTACACTCGCAACAAAAACAACAGATTTTAAGCTGAAGGAGTGGGAGTGGAAGGGGGAGGGGGGGGAGGGTGGCGGGGGGTGGTTGGTTGTTAGGGAGTAGTGCACCAGGTCTGTCTCCTCCCAGTCCGATCGCATGGAGCGGCTAATGTATCTAATAGATACAAGACAGCATGTCAAACGCAGCCAGTCGAGCAGGAAGATTTACACGTGTGTGGGGCAGGGGCAGGGGCAGGGAGAGGGGAGGGGGAGGGGGCTAGTGTGTTTGGGCTGCTTGCAACGTGAGTCTCTAATTAACATTTGGGATTGTTGTAGAGTACAAGTTTAATTTATATCTTATTGATGCCGGCGACATTTGGAATTTTATTTTTATCAGCCCAAACCAGCTCGCCTGCCCCCTGCCCCTGCCCCTGCCCCTGCACACCTCTTCAAATTCAATGCCCCAACTATTGCCACAATTTTCAAAATTGTGCTGCTCTGCACATCTGTGTGTGTGTGTGTGTGTGTGTGTCTATGTGAGTGTGATTTTATTTTTATAAATATTGTGGAAAGCTCGAAATTTATATGAAATGGGCATCTATCTAAATGTGTTGTTGTTGTTGCTGTTGTTATTGTTGTTATTTTGGTTATAATTATTGTTCATATTTGTTGTTGCCTCGCGTTTGTCTTTCTCATTGTTGTTGTTGCTGTTGTCATTTTTTATCTATACTCTAATTAAAATATTCGTGTGTTCGCCTTTTATTTGCTTCTCTCGCTTTTTATATTTTTATAGCATACAAAATAAAAAACAAAAACAAAACAAAAAAACGAGAAAAATTATTTGTGTCTGCTTTTTTTTTTTGTTTTAATACTCGATTCGAATTGTCGAGCGAAGAAAAACGTATCACTCAGAATCGTGGGAGGCTCAAGTTGATTTTTATACACTGATTTTCATACTTTGCTAGACTGGATGTTGCAGGGTATATTGGCTTCTGTGGCATGTTCCTAATGTGGTCTATTCGTCTGTCCGTCCGTAATATATATTGTAATATATATTTTCCGTGTCCGCCTCAGGTAACGCGTTCATATTGAGATGCTACAACTATATAATCGATAATATCGATAAATGCAAATCGATATACATTCGTTCGTCTGCCTTCAAACATGGAATATTTATTTTCCATGTCCGCCTCAGGTAAAGTGTTCATATTGAAGCGCCACTCCTGTAGGGAGACTGTGTTATCGATAACATCGATAAGTGTCAAGCGATATCCACCCGTTCGCCTGTCCGTCCCTCTGTCTTCTTCTGCCTATCCGTTCCTCTGTTTAAAAGTAGAGCCTTTATATTTGGTATATTTATTCTTATATGTCCACCTCAGGCTATGATCGATAACATCGATATGTGCAAATCGATACCACACAAATCACACAATCTGCAGCACAGAGTCACCAAAACTGGGGGATGCATTGCTGATGACATCCTTCAAAGATTATCTCCTTCAAATATATATATATGAAATCCCAGAATAGAATAGATAGTCTTGGAAAGTATATAAATGGTTCTCAATTGAATTATTATAATTATTATTTTTATATTTATTATACACGTTTATTATAATCGATCCAAAATGTGTGGCCACGCCCATAAAAAACCTATATCTATATCCTATCCTATAGATGCCTCCAATAATAACTGGAAGTCCTATTGCTAATCTACTCCCAAAATTCTTGACACTCAACCCTGTCACAATTTAGATACTAATTGATCAAATATAGGTAGATATATAATAATAATCGCACCTAGAAATCCCTTAAAGGTTTATCTCTCACAATTCCTGAGATAGACTCGTCAAATTTGTGAGTTAAACATTTAATAATCCCCCTCGAAGATTGGTAAAAATAAATATTTATTTATTAGCAACTATTACGCCTGCAACAGAGTATGCCGCAGTCGGCGATGCCCGCCTGCATTGCTCTCACTTGTTGATATTATGCACTTGCTTCTTGCCACAACTTTGCAGTCCAAATTATTTCATATATTCCCGAGTTCAACTACGGCAATTTAATGGAATTTATTGTTTATAAAACCAAAGATTGTTAATTAATATGTATCAAAAATACAAACATACATTAAATAAGCTGTTATCTATTTAATTGTTATTATTCAATTAATATTTTATCAAAAGTTAACCTTCACTTCTCGTGACAATAAAAAAATAATAATAAAAAATAATAAGAAAAATCGTTTTGCGTTTTTACAATTGCAATTTTTGCTTAGCAATATTTAGTCAAAAATTATTTGTCTTTTGTCAGTTTTTTGTTCTTATTTGTTGTTTATTTTAATAATATTTGCGTGTGTGCCATAAAACACCTTAATGATACATACATACGTGCATATATATGTACATACATACATACATACATCGTACATACATCGTACATACATCGGCATCTGCATGTTGCTCACTTGTTTTATTTATAAATATTTCTATCGTTTATTAGTACCCATCAATTCTTCCAAACACTTGAGCTTATTCTGTGTATTTTGTTGACGTTATTTTGTTTTGTTTTTGTTTTTGTTTTTTATTAGTATATAAAATATACATTAATACATACAAAAATTGATGTGCACATAAATATAAAGAAGGTCCTTGAATACTGTTAGTGTCAATAAACATTTTAAAAAATTGCTCAAGTCACCTAATTAATTAACACAAAAGCAGTTGGCTAAATACACACACAAAAAGTGATTTCAGTTGGCTTTAATTAATGTACAAATTTTGCTACATCAGCCAGTGGCCAATTACATCAATTGTCGAGCATCGAACATGTTTGATGTTGCGTCGCAGCTGCGCTTAACAGCACCTTAACAGTCTGCCTGTGGTTTTAGCCAATTGCATGAAAGACGCCAAAACATGTAATCGCACTCTTTACTTCTTGCCAAAAATGGCAAATAGCTTGTAGCTGCTTGGCTTAAATTCACGCAAAATTAAATTACTATTTTGTTAGATTTGCCTGGTACATTTTACAAAAAAAATTAAAATTCAAAATAAGTAAATTTAATTTGTCAAATCATTAATTAGCTATGCGTAGAATATTAATAATTTTTTATATGTATTTCTTTAAGCTGATCAATTAAGCCATTTGGTATTAGCTCGAAACCCCTCGATTGACATTTGTCCATCAGACACACATCAACAGCGGCGAACCAAACAAGTTCCGTTGCAACTAGTTTCGGTTTGATGTGTGTGTTTGAGACGCGGCGCTTCGGCACTTACGAACATCTCGTGTGGCTACAGCAAGCCGAAGCCGAAGTCCCAACAAGACCGACGCAAGAGCAAGTAAAAAAAAAAATTACGCGGGTGTTCTCAGTACATTTCCAGCAATCAGACGGGCAGCAGGTGTCGTGGTAAAAGTGCGGCAAATCTTGCCTGAATTTTTGTGATTTGTTTTGGTTTCTTAAACCAACTTGCAATTGGATAATCTCATTTCAATTAAACTTAGAAAATACGCGAACGATAATAAACAACAAAAGAAAACAAATGCGAAAACTGCAGTGCAAAATAAATACAATGAATTGCATAAATATTAATAAAAATCAAGAAAGTTCAAGTGATAATTTGCAAATGCAATTTACAATTTACAAATTAATGCAAGCTAAAACAATAATCAAAATAAACAACAATAACAACTGACAAAAAATCAGTGACAATTTACCTCCTGTGGCTAGGCACAAAACAACAACAACTGCAGCAACAATAAAAAAAAAGAATAAACAACAGCAGCGGCAAATTGGCATAAATAAATAAAGACAAAAAAATAAAAGAAGAAAAAAAAAACTGCGTTGCTTTTGCCTTTTTACAACCTGATTTTTATGAATGAATGCAGCAGCAGCAGCAGTAGCAGCAATCGCAGTCGCAGCGACGGCAGCGTCGCGTGCACAGGAGCGCATCAGCAGCGCCACCCGCGCCTTGCTGAGTAGCCGGCAAACCCTCGCTGCAGCCCTGTGTGCATTTTGTTTGCGATTTTCTCGAATTGCCATCGATTCGATTGTCACATTTCCCCAATGCAAACGCCTTGGTGACACATCGCGCTCATCGCTTGTTGTTGTTGTTGCTGTCTTTCGACCCACACACACACACACATGCAAATGCTCACACACAGACTGTGACTACAATTGCCGCTGTTTGCAAAATTAATAACGGAAGTTGTGCATTTTATTAATAAAAGCGAAAATCACACAAAGCGCAAAGAAAAAAGCAAACAACAACAAGAACAAGAACAACACTGAAAATCACAGCGCATACAAAATGCACTGAGCCTATTTGTTTCTTTTTTTCGCTAGTCTGTTTTAGTCGCTATTTTCTTATTACCGCTGTTGTTGTTGTTGTTGTGGTCCCCTCATTGATTTTGATTGGCTTCGTTTCAGTTTTTGCAGTTGGCGGTGTTTTGTGCATCATCCCTAAACTAAATAACGGCGCATTCACGCAAATCCAAATTCTAAATCGACAAAAATCTACACACACAAATACACACACACACACATATACCCAGCAAACAAAATTCAAATCGCTCGCGTTTCAAAAGTATTTCCAATCAAAAAGTTCCCCTCAAAATTTGTGTGTGCAAATTGACCTGAAAGTGACAAAAAGCGACCAAAAGGTCAAACAACACTCAAAAATTGCCCTCGCTAAAGGATTCACGATCCCAAGGAGAACTCAACACAAATAAATCTATACATAAATAACGCAATTGGTGAGTTGACTTCTCGCATAAAACGTATATAGCTTAAGCGACGGCAATCGCTTAGTTTATTTATTATCTTATCTTTGACAAATACTGCGAATGCCTAAGAATAATATCAGTGTTGGCATTTATATTATCTAGTAATTAATCTCGTAAATTAAAGTCATTAGAAACCTTCAATCTAAATGGACATCTTTTTAGAATCATTTTCAAATATGCTCAGTTTTTTTTATATGTTATTTTAATTAATTAGACTCTTAGCGGACGATTTAATAGTTTTTTTTAATATTTGCTTTATAAATAATTTTTCATCTAAACAACTAAATATTAACAGCTATTTTTGAAAAATAAATCTAAACTGCTACAAATATAAAATACAAAAGTAATGCTCAAAACTATTGTTCAAAAAAGCTGGAAATAATTTTTTAATATTAACTTGCTTTTAAAAATGATTTAGACTTAAAGACTTGTTCAAATATTGCGAATAATTAAAAATTTGATTTACAAAAACTTACAAAAAAAATGTTTGTGTATTATAAAGTTCTTTTTTTCATGTACTTTAATATATATATATATATATATCACCAACTAATAAGCATTTAAAATAACTTTAGGAGCATTAGTGTTATAAATTTTAAGCAAGCACATTTGTTGATCAAAATAAAAACATAGATTAAATAATTTTAAGTGCATGGGTACATACCAATATATATATATTTATATATATACAAATAAATATGGAATTTGTTTGAAAATGTACTTAAAATGAGACTCAACTGAGCCGGCTTCGGGTTTGTTATTATTTGTACTGAACCGTTGTTATTATTTATTTAACCGATTTGAAATATAGATAAGATAATTAAAGCATCGATTTGCTGCAGGAATAAAACCACAAATTCAAATATATATATCTGCCTAATCGGGATGAATAGACCTTAATATAATATTGATCTGTAAATATTTGATTAAGTTGGTGGAGAAACACGTTCGAAAATTTGTAATTAATATTTGGCAGGGGTTTTTTTCTGGGATTCATTGATGACTAGGGTATCTGCTAATTGAATATTCTCTCCGACTCGCAGCATTCCTATTCGCTTGGGTTGGCTTCTAAGATTTGCAAAATGAGTGCATTCATCAATCAATTTGATGCAGAACTCATATTCAATAATTATCTCAACTCTGAACCCTCCGCAGTAATTGTCTGCGACTGTCAGTAAATGCTACTTACACATCTCTGTAGTGGGGGGAGGAGGGATCGGAGGGGGATGTTAGTAATAACCGATAATGAATGAATGGCTATGAATACAGTGTGTGATGCTGCTGCGTAAGTGTAGTTTTCTCGCCCCAAACTAATGTTGTTTTTAGTGCGTTTTTTGTGGCCAACCATGGCCAAAAAAAAAAAAAACAAAAAAAAACAAATAGAGAAAACCCAAAACTAAGAAATACTTGCGCATAGTTTTATTTATTTTTTTTTCGGTCGGACACAAAATGCTGAGGCGAACAATTAACGCGTTGCTGTAATTACAGCGACTGCTAAAACAAAAAACCAAAACCAAAAAAAGACATGGAAAGAAAAAAACACTGTTTGGGAACACACACAAGTTGCCAAGAAATGAAGAAAAAATTAATAATCAATAACCTGCTAAAAGGCAGCAGCCAAGTTAACAGCGGCGAGAAGAATTTGAGAATTTGAGAGTCAGCGGTAATTTTATCGGTCATTGAACGAGAAGATTTCCAAGCGAATTTCAAGGAAGGGAGGGAGGCGGCCGACGGGGAAGGGGGCGCGGACGGGGAAGGGGAAAGCTGGAGGCTGGAGGCTGGTCCAAGGGGCGGCACACAGTTGTTGTTGTCTGTGTGTGTGTGTGTGTTGTAAGACGCGATCGGCTTATTTTTTTTCTTTATTTTGGTTAATTATGCTTCAAAGTTCGCTGTTGGTCTTAGCCCTGAAGTGAGCCAACTAATTACATAAAAAACAAGTGATTTGCGTGTGCGCTGCCCCAGAGGCAACGACTCTTTAACTCGCAACTAGCAACTAGCAACTCCTAACTCCGTGTTCGATTTCCACTTGCCGCAATCCGCGTCGCGCTTGTAATTTGCAACTCACCAAGTTTCGCGGCTAATTAGCCGAGAATTCAGTTTAGAAGACGCGCTTTCTTACCACATCCACACTATTGATTTTGCAATAAGCCAAAAAAGAAGCACAGACCAAAGAGTACACGCTGAACAAATTATTAATATAGACTCCAAATCTGTCCGATATGGAGTCATAATTTTTGGGCACTTTTTAGACCAAAGAGTACACATGGAAAAATATATATAAAGAACACAAGTCGCTCTGATTTTGAAT
This sequence comes from Drosophila planitibia, assembly GCA_035043785.1. NCBI lineage: Eukaryota > Metazoa > Arthropoda > Insecta > Diptera > Drosophilidae > Drosophila > Drosophila planitibia. Next base: position 187,455 of record JAWNMS010000066.1, read on the forward strand.
TTATTATTATTAATTTATTATTTACTTATTTATTTATTTATTTACTTATTTATTTATTTATTTACTTATTTATTTATTTATTATTTACTTCTGAAATTTCTTTTCTGATTACTCAATTCTCTAAATTAAATAAATAAAATTAATTTTATGCAAATCAAATCTCAGATAAATCCAAATATAAACTGTTTAGTGGAACTAAATCCTTTCTTTCTTTTTTTTTATATAGCATTTTTATTATAAACATTAATTATAAAATATTACAAAACATTAATTTGTTAACAAAAGCATAAGAATGGGTTTAACAGATAATGCATAACATTAAATCCTAAGTCTTAAAACTTAACTAAAACTAAAAATAAAAAATAAGTGCGAATGGTTAATAATATTGCAGGCTGAAGTCAACAATTTAAATTGGTTTTTAATTCTAAAAATTTAAAATTGAGAGTTTTCATGTGAAAAACTATAAGATATAGTTTTCTGATTACAATGATTTTTGTTGGCCAAATTTGAGCAGCATTAACCAATTTGTAACTGTTGAGTTTTGTAACGATACAAATTTGAACAAATAAGTTTTCCACATCGCTGGATCTAGATTCGTATGGAAGCTATATGATCTAGCACTCAATAATTCTTAGTTTCAAATAAATAACAAATTAAATAATAATCACATTGGGTGAGTTTGAAACGGTTTTTTGATACTAAAGCTCTTTCAGCCGATTTTTTATTTGAAAACTATTTCTCATTGCTCAAAAATAAGCCAAGCTGTCAATTTGCAAGTATTCTTAGACGGACACTATTTATGCTCAGTGTAGAGTTACGCTCCTGATATGACCTCTGACTGGCGCCTACTTATGTCTCTCTCTCTCTCTCTCTCTTCCCCCTCTCCGTCTCGTTCTGGCACGACCTCGAACAATTTATCATTAAAAATAAAAAGTTTCCTTTTCGGCGCTTTTTTAGCTGCCCCCCGCTGTGGTCAAGGACTGACTGCAAGCTAGGCAATAGGGTTGTGGAGAGGGGGTGGGACGGCTGGGGTGGGGACTAGAGAATGGGGTACATTCGTCGCCGTTCTAGATAAATAAGCATTCTTAATTATCCCCTTTCGCACTGGGCAGCATATATATATAAACAATGGAAAAACCGCGCACTTAATGCGTTTTCTGTTTTAGCAGTATTCCAAGTATTTTTCTTCATATTATTCATTATTTTATTTGTGCCAAAAGAAAAAGAAAAAAAAAACCAAAAAAGACAAAAAGAAAACAAAAAACGAAAAGGAAAATGTTTTTATTGCCCGCACAAAAAGGGGTACAAAATGGGCTGACGACTTCTTTGTCGTCTTCGTCGTTTTAGCCATTAGCACCGCATCCACCCCACCACCCACCCACCCACCCACCCCCTCAACCACCCGCTTAAAAACCAACTCATAAAGCGACTCAAAGACTTATGAAAAATTCAAAGTGGCCACAAGTGAATCTGGGCAGGCGCCCGTTAGCCAAAAAATGTGGCAAGTTGGCCATGTTGCCGTCGGTAAGCGAGAGAAAGAAAGATTTCAAATCGCCGCCAATCGTTCTCCTGACAGCCCAATGACTTTTCATTTGCCTTTTTTGTGTCCCTTGTTGCACCCATTGCTAAATGGACGAGAAAGGGTCTCATCAAGTTGATCATTAGCATGTAACAGGCTATAACAGGCCACTTTACGCCTATTTAGTATATATCTACCTGATCAGGGTCAAGAGTCGAGTCGAGTCGATATTTGTCTGTCTGTCTCGAACAAAGTCTATAAAAGCTACCAATTTTCGATTATATGTTCTTGTATACCTCTTGCAGGTCAACTTTAGTTCATTTTAACTGTATATCGATAATTATCGATTGACACAAAACGTCACAATTTGAATTTTTCGTATTAATAAACCGTTCTTTCTTATTGAATATATATAAATATATTTAGTATATATATCAATCATCTGTCGATTGGCTATAAATTTACACATGAATATATATAAATATATTTAGTACATATATCAATCATCTGTCGATAATCAGTCTTAATATTGAAGATATTCCTGTTTTAAATGCTATTTCATTGCCCATTCATTTCAACATATTGTTTAATTTTGTTAATAAAGATATATATTTCTTACGTGCTCTAAGTACGCCTTGAAATTACATTAATCATCAGTCGATGCTCATTAAAATTGATAATTGATAACAATAAAAGTCACAATGTTAAAGATTGAATATATCTAGACATATATACAGATATATGAACAACACACCTGCACAAGACGACAGGCAAATACATTTATTAAGGGTATCTCCCAGTCGGGCGAGCACTCTCGACTAGAGCTTGCTGACTTTGTTTTCTTTTTCACTCTCAGCCACCATCATCGGCTAAGAATAGGTTGCAAATGTGTAATTGCAGTTTGGCTTTGAGGGGTAGATGGTTGCTTAAGGACACAATTGTTTTCTTAGCGGCGCCTCCTTTGCGGCAATGAGTCGGCAACTTTTGACAGCCGTCAGTTGACTGCCGCTAACTCAGCTCGGCTAACAGCCTTAACGAAACAAAAGGCCAAAACCAAAAAAAAAACACACAACTGACTTGAAAATTGAAAATGCACTTATTTTTTTGGCATTTATTTGGTTTCTTTATTATTTTTTTGGCATTTGCAGAATTCTCGTGAAAAGAATGATTTGCTGATTTTTATTCGAGAGTTTTTTGTTATTTGACAGAAGGTTTGTGAAAATAAAAATAGGAAATATTGAAGTAATTTACGATTATTTACAACTACTTTTGCAATTACTTAAATAATTAAGTGAAGGTTTTCTGCAATCTGCATTATATTTCTAAACTTAACTTGCCCCTTATCGGTTTTTTAAATACTTATTTAAAGTAAAAAAAGCACTTGATTGTAGAATTGTTAATTTATTTTTTGAGAGCAGGAATCAGTAATATCTATTTAGGAATATTCAAGAGACACTTGTACTAGAAATTATAGAAATAAATCGATTGGAATTCTATGAAAAAAAAATTGTTTAGAAATGATGCCAATATTATTTGAACGCAAGCAATCAATATAATAATAATCAATAGCCATAAAAATAATTAACAAAATAATATAATTAAAGTTTTTAAATTCATCACAAAAAACACTTATCGAAAACAGACAATAAATCAAAGGAATAGATAATATAAAATATATATCGCAGAGTGAAATTATCCAAGGAATCTAAGGTATTATAAAAGGGACTATTCGAATATTTATATATAGTCATATTATGTCTATATAAGCAGCACTACTACTACTTTTATCGCAACTGTACACAAACTGTGCATATCTTTTTAATCAGTTTACACTTGAATTTATGTGAACCCAGTGATCGATTCTAAAATGGCTAGTAATGGAACCATTTCTGTTATCTTTTTATTTTGAAACATAACATTTATGTTGGGAACATTTTTCAACGCATGGAAAGCTTTTAAAACATTAATTTGCTCAGCTTAAAATACATAAAAATACAAATTTGATGCACAGAACATATTTAGAAACAACAGAAAAAACTACATTCAAAATTGCAAAAGAAAAAAAAAATCTGGAAGCTTGTTAGAAACTGGAAAATAAACTCGGTTAGAGGGGAATATTATTTTTAAGGTGGCCTAACAAAATCCACGACCTAAAAACCAAATGTGTGTGTGTGTGTGTGTGTGTGTTTGCTCTGCTATTATCAAATGCAATTTTCTAACGCAGTCGCACTTTCAACGTTGACAACGACGACGTCAACGTCGACGACAGCGTCAACAGCAACAGCAGCAGCAGCAGCAACAAACTGCAGTTTTAAGTGAAAATAAAACACATAGCAACAACAACAATAACGACAACAACAACAACAAAAGCAACAGCAGCAAGCAGGCAGATGCAACCGTATCGGCCAACAACAATAAAAGCCTAAAACCTAATAAAAATTCAAATTAACATTTGAAAGAGCGAATAGACGCAAGCGTGCGAGCGAGACAGACAAACGAGCGAGAGAGAGAGAGAGAGAGAGAGCAATGCATCGAGAGAAAGAAATAGAGCGAGATGGAGAGAGTGAGAAAGCGAATGTGTGCAATGTGAAAACGGAGCATTGCACACACACACACACACACATGAATGGGACAGACAGACAGACAGCCAGCCCAAAAAGCTTATGAAATTCTATTAATTTTTGAACAAAACTGCATGTAATGTCTCTGTGCCCAACACAACACTAACACACACACACACACACACACACACGCATGCATACACCTACACACACACATACACCTACACACAACTGAGCAACAAATTTGAAGGAGGGGCAGCATTTGTCCGATTGTCTGATTTAGTTTTGTGTTGTTTTGCTTATTTTGTTGCAATTTGTTTTTGGTTGGGTGTGCGTGAGTGTGTCGATATGTGTGTGTGTGTTGCTGTGCGTGTGTGTGTGTGAACTACTGCCCCAGCCACCACTCACACAGCTGCATTGCAGACTGCAGACACTCGCATAATAATGCAATTGGCAGCTGCCCATGCCTTTTATACTTTCCACTTCCCTCCACCCGAATTCACCACACCACACACCCCACCACAGCACATCACACAACACACACATATATATACACGCATACAGTAGACGACGTCACGCGCCAAAAAGACTGCACGAGCAGCGACGATGCCGTCGTCAGCTTCGCTGTCTGTCGGCAGCCCGAGCTATTCGCATACACACACTCACACACAACCTTACAGACATTGCAATTTCTGCTGCCACCTGCAGGCTCCGTTTGTCAAGGAGAGTGGAGTGTGTGTTTGTGGTGGGTTTGAACTTCTCCTGCTCTTCACTTTTATTTTGCTGTTTGATTTCGCTCTCTCGCTCTTTGGCGCTCATTCTGATTTGTGTTTTTTGTTTTTGTCCTTTTTTTCGCAGCACAGTTTCACCTCCTCCCCCTCCCCCTACAATAACACACAAAACAGCTGAAAAAAGCACGTGTCATCGTCATCATTGCCGCCAGTTGTGAAGTTGGCGTCGACGTCAGCAGCGACGTCAAAGTCTGTCTGCCTGCCGCGTGCGTTTTGTGTCGTTTTGTTTTCCACGCGCTTCGCTGACGCCGCGACTGCTTATTGTTGTTGTTGTTGCTGCTGTCGCTGCTGTTCTTGTTGGTCTCCTTTTGCCCCGCCTTCGTTGCTTCGTTGCTTCGTTTTGCCCTTTTCATGGTCGCCAATTCGTTCGCTTTGCTCGCTGCTTTTCACGGCTTTGGTTTTTGCTTTATTCGATTTTTATGCTTGTGAATTTTCTTTTGATTTCGGATGCTGCTGATTCTGCTGCTGCGCTGCTGCTTTTGCTGCTGCTGCTTCTCTTTCGCATTTGTCAGACAGGACAAAACAGGGAAAACCCCTATAATGATGATGATCATTATGCTAATGACGATAACACTGAATAATGCAAGCGTATTCGTTTCTCGTCCTTGTGCCTTGTGGCATAAAACAAAATACAGTTCGTCAAGAAAAGTTTTGGGCACATTGACAAATTAAAAAAAATGTATTTCTTTCATTCACTTTTATTTGCTTCTTATTTTTCTAGTGTAAAGTGGAGTTCTTCAAACTAGTTAAGACAGTAAAAAATTAACGAGATTCATTCAAGACTTAAATATATTTGATATATTTAAATACAGTTTGTCAAGAAAGTGTTTGGACACTGGCAAAAATGAAACTTTTCTCGTTGCTTTTACCAAGAAAATTGATTTTATTATTGACTTGTTTTTTTGTGTGTTTTTCTACTCTTAAGATCAGTTCCTAAAACTAGTTAAAACAAAAATTAATAAGATTTATTTTGGAAATGTTTACATAGGTCTGCATAAAATAGGAAATGCGTTCGCCAAAAAAGCGGCTAATGCAATTTTCTTAGCTGACTTTTTGCGTTGTTTCGTTTTGCACAAATATTGATTTGCTGAGTGGATTCGCTTTGCTGGCCGCAAGCCAAAGCACAAAAAAAAAACAAAAAGTTCTTCTTCAAAAAGGGCAGAAAAGACAGCAAAATCATATGAGTTATTTCTCAAGATATTTTCCAAAATACACACACACACACACAGACACATTTATGGTTATAAAATTGATGTTATGGCAATTCGGAGACCTTTGCCATTATTCGCCATTTGGAATGAGTCTGCCATTTTTTGGCCAATTGTGCAATCATCGTTGACTGCAGTTTGCACTCTCTCTAGCTCTCTCTCTCTCTCTTGCTCTCTCTCTCTCTCTTCCATCACTCACTCGTTGCTTGTGCTCTCTCTTAAGTTTTACGCCTAGTTTCTCCTCAGCTGAGTTTTGTTATTGTTTTCCTTTGGCATTTTGCCGGCTTGCGGGAATCGTTGAAGTAAGCAAAGGCAACATGAATGAATATGTTCGTTCGCTCACCCACACATGCATCCATAGTAGATAGTAATATAAACACACACACACACACACACTCGCGCTCACTTTGGTTTCGTGTTCGTGCTTCGTTTTTGTCTTTGCTTGCTTGCACTTCGTGTCGCTTCGAACGTGTTCGAATCGTAGAAAACGGAGAGGGGGAAGGGGGCGCTAGCAAAAGCTGCGACAAATGCCGGAAAAGGAAATCATATTGCGGGCGCGAGAGAGAGAGAGAGAGAGCGAGCTCTTTTAGAAGCAAAATGCAAGCCAAATAAGAGAATTTACCAAGGCAATTGTTTCAACTACCCGCCAGCGCACCCTCTCGCACCCCTTCCCCCTCTCTTTTTTGTTTCGACGGAGCTTTGCTGTGGGTAAGCTGTTCATTAACCGTTAATGCGGGAGATCGTAAATCGAAATGGAAGGTGTGTCATTGCGACTTATAAATAAAATTAACCACAATCACAAGCGGAAATATTTGCGCTTCAAGTGTTGTTCTTGTTATAGCTGTTGTTTTCGTTGTTGTTGTTTTTGGGTTACGCATCTCCTTCTACCTCATTCGTTCTGCTGATTCTTGTTGTTGTTGCTGTAATTAATGGCAAACAATTACAGCAAAAAAACAACAAAAAAGAAAAGAAAATAAAGAAAAAACAGACCCTAACAAGCAAAGCAGGAATTACAAAATGAAATGTGAAGAGCAAGTTAAAAAGTGAATTACCTGATAAAGGACAAAAAACCAAAAAAAAAAATAACGCGATTTGAGGTGTGTTTTGCGCTTGGGCCCAATACAATATGCGTGTCCCTCTGTTAAGGTGCCCCCGTCCCCTATCTCCAATGCCCCATCGCCTTCTCCATCCACTCCCCCAGCGTGTGTCTTGGACAGGTTATAAAACCCGTGCCCAGCATGAGACTCCACTGACAGCCAGAAGTGCTGCACAGTGGTACAAGAGCACTAAAAAAGTTGTAAAGTTGTTGAACTTTTAAATTTGAAAAAATGTATTGTAGATAATTTAAAATCAATATTTAAAGTGTATATGTCGTCAATATAGCATATTTAGATCAAAATTATGTTGCTTGAATAGTAAGCTTTAGCTTTTAGCTCTAGGAAATATTAAATCAATACTAAAAAATAAACAAATGGTTCTTACAAACTTTGGATCTACATCCACAGCGAATTTACTTTTAGTCTTTATCAAAGCTAATAGAGAATGTATACATTTAAAAGATAGCATTAGCATTATATATAAAATCTAAACATAAAAACAAGAAAGCTTGGAAATATTGGAACATTTAAAATATAGTAGAGAATATCCAAATATAAATGATAGTCTTACCATTTTATGTGATCTTAAACCAACCAGATGAATATATCAATATATATAAATATAAGATAAAATAACTATATAAGATAAAATAAAGCTTTATGCTTTATAAGCTTTATAAATGATTTTAAAATATATAAAAATATGCAGCTACACTGAAAAATAATAGTAGTACTGTTGTCAATATTGAGTAAAAAAAAATGCTCTAATATATTTTTCACGAGTCTCTTAAGAAGTAAATGGCATTTAAGTTGACACAAATATAAATCAAATTTTGGTAACAAAAGATTTAAAATAATCCTAGAATAAGATAATATATCAAATTAAAATTGTATGTTAATTTTTGGACGCAAAGAGACTGGATTTTAATCCATTCGAGTTATTGTTTTTTATTAATATAACGCAAGAAGTTGATCAAAGTAATACAAAAAACACGTATTTGATATATTAGTAACAATTTAGAGTTTATCTTTGGCATTTAGTTAGTTACTTTTGGGCAGTTGTAACTTAATTTAATTGTAATTGAATTAATTGTAATTTTCTGCTTCTTGATTTGCCCCACTGTGCTGGTATTGGCTTCATAATGGTCAATGTGGTTGTGCCAATGTTCAGCTGACGTGCTTAATTAATTACGCGATTGTCGTATTTGTGAGTAACTGTTCCCCTCCTTGCGCCAACTTTGGGTATTCTCTTCTTCTCCTCTTTGGGCAGTGGTCAGTGGTCAGTGGCCGGATCAGCACCAACCACCCCAGCTCCCCCCCAGTCCGCCCCCAGCTATCGATGTGTGGCAATGTGCAATCGCTGCCCGAACTTCCTTTTTGGTCACTGGGGATAAATTAATACCTACTTAAACTTAACTGGACAGTTAAGGCTCTGTGAAGTTGTCGTAACTGGAAAATGATTCACGCGATACGCAGAAATAAATGGTCTCAACTTGGTTTCGATTGCCAGGCAGTATTATTGGGTAGTTGGGGCAGGCAGCTTGACCTGAGCTGCAACTGCTGAATATTCAAATTTGTGGCAATTATCGTTTGCTGCACGGGCCACACGACACGCCCAAAAGGACAACAACAACGGGCAACCAACAGGCAAAGCCGCCTGCCAAATTATGAAGTAAAAAATACTTTATTTTATTACCAAAAATTACAATGTGCGTTGTTGCAACCAAAAAAAAAAAGAAAAAAAAAGGTGCCCCCGGCGAAATGGGTAACAGTTAATTGCACCTGGAAGGCGCAGTTCAGCGGTGCCAAGTTTTGGGTTCCAGTTCGAAATCGAATTCGGGTTCGAGTTCAGGTTCGTGGTCGGAGTCGGGGTCAACAGCAGCTTTGTTCTCGGTCAGCGCGTGTGTGTTGGTGTGTGTGTGTGTTTAATAGTCGCGACCCGTAGACAACTAAGCAAACCACACCCCCCACCCACCCCAACTCCAGCCCTCCTCGAGCACACGCTGCTCAGCTGGCCACGGGTGGTATTCACTCTTCTTTGAGAAATATTGGGCAGCTTCGTACAAAAACACAAAAATATTTGAACAGTGGTCAGTCTGGCAATGAAAACACTTTTTATATTACAAGATTTCATGGCGCTTATTGAAAAAATAAACACATTTAATACTTGCGACAAATATTTGGTTTATTTTTTTTGTTGTGATAACCAAAAATATAATTTAATATTATTGTAAAACAAAAATTTGATTATAATTCGAATTTGGTTATGTTATCGTTATGCTAATGAAAATGAAGAGCTTGATTAAAATTTAAATGTGCTGAAAATAATTCTATTATTATTATTATTTGTATTAGATAAAAAAGTAGGCAATTCACTGAAATGTAATGTTTTTCTACATGGTTGTAATAATTTGAACTCGCAAAGTATATATATTCACGAGCAGCAATAATATAGAGGTAATGATTAATATTTTATCGGAGTACTTTATTTATTTTATTTAGATTTACAGTGTAGCTGGAAGTCCTCCAAAAAATATCTAAACTTCAGCGTTGCTAAGATCTTAATTCTTGTTACTACTTGGCTTGAGAGTTATTTTATTAAGCTATATTATTATATTATATTATTAAGATTTAGTAGACTTCTTTTCAATGCTGAGCTTTATATCTGAACAATTTGTGTGTTCGTTGCAACCACTGTAGAACATAACGGCAATAATAATACACATATGAATATATATACATATATATATACATTTTTGTTGGCATTACGGTTAATTTCATTAGAAATTCATAAATTCGTTCAGTGTTGTTGTGCTGGTAAGGGTTAGCCAAGGCAAGGCCAGGGGGCAGGGGGTGGGTGGGTGGGGGAAGGGGGGATGTGCGGACACGCCGTCATTTTGTACATGTGTAAATGTGAGCAATAAAAAACGAATTTCAAATAGTTTTTTTTGTATTTCTGTTTTTTTTTTATTTTGCCTACTGCTGTGTGCTGTTATCCTGCTGTTATCCTGTTATCCCTTTGCTGGACATGTTTGTTGTTAGTTGGTGTTGTTGTTGTTGTTGTTGGGTCATTATTGTTGTCGTAATTTGTTTATAACGGTATTTATGAAATGGTCACAAGTCAACGCTTTCAACGCTGTTGCTCCACCCCTCCCCCCAACACACACATCCCCATCCCGAGCAACCCTTAGACAGCCAAAGGACACGCACTGCCACTCTCTACCCCCGCTGCCCCCTATTCCTGCCACACATGTGCTCTTTGGACGTAGCGCCAATTATTCTTATTACGCCTATTAATTTTTTTTTAACTACTTTTGGTTTTTGTTGTTGTTGTTGTTGCTGTTGTTGTTGTTGTTGGCTGCCCTTTTATGTTAATCGCGTTGTTTTCGGGCTGCAGAACTCGTGTAACTGTAATTGATATGCCTCCTTATCATGCAATATCCTTTCGTTATAGCCTCAAAGTACCACCCCAGCCCCCAGAAGCCACCCACCCACTCCATGCACCCCTCAAAAGTTCGGCTTAGTTTCAGTTTTTTCCTCATTGTAATTTTATTTTTATTAGCTTCAATTACTGCATAATGCATAAGACAATCTTCATTGTGTGTTATTAGTGGTATTCCCTTCAACTTGTGGGGGTACTCCATTCGAAGAAGTTTAGTTAAAGTTTTTTCAAACTAGTATTATTTTTATTTGCTGTAATTAGCAAGTAATGCAAAAACATTATCTATTTTTAGTTGCATTTTTCTGTTTTTTTTTTAAGATTTTAATGTGACTAACTCAGTCTAAGCTGTCAAAAGTTAAGCTTCCTCTTTAATTTATCTTTAGTTGTATTTATTTGATTTTATTTGGAAATAATGCATAGTATACTGATCAAAGTCTGTTATTATGGGTATTCCCTAGAGCTTTCAGGCCGATTACGATTTGAGGGAGTTAAAGTTGAGTTAAAGTTGTTAAAAATGTTTTTTATTTTTGTAATTACAATTTTTCAATAATGCCTAGGACAATTATCAAATGTTATTATTAGAGGTATTCCCTAAAAATAATGGAAGATTTCTCTTTGACTGACTGAGTGTGAGTTTTCTAAAGTTAACGTTTGTTTTAGACTTGTGTTTTTTATATGTATATTTTTAATTAATTGCAATCACTAAATAATACTGACAATAATTACAAATGTCTATGTTTAGGGGTATTCCCACAGCCGATTGAAGATTTTGCTTTGAATCGGTAATTGACATTCGGACATTCCCCTAGCATATTCAAAAATTTCACTTTGAGTTTAAGTTTTTAAAAATGGTGTGTTTTTTTGGCTTCTCTTTTTAATTATTTATTTTTAATTTTTTTCATTAGTTGCAATTACTAAATAATATTGAAAGCAACTGCATAGCTCACTGAAAATGTCGATTTTAATAGCTAAGCTTAAAGTTTTTTTTCTCTTTTTTTTAAACAAATTTTATGTTCTGCGTTGGCATGTTTTTTGTTTTTATTTTTGGTTTTGTTTTTTGTGTGGTTTGTCTAATTAATAAACTTTCACATCTTGAGTTTTGGTAACAATTTCACTTGCATGCAGCTAACTTTAAAGTTAAAGTCTCGCAGATCGAATCGGTTTATGTAAATGAAGAGAGACAAAAAGTCGCAGCTGGTTTGTATTTATTTCTTTTTTCTTCGCTTTTTTTTTATCACTATTTCACTGTTTGGCATGATCAATTAAATGCCCAAAAGAGAGCCAGCAACTTGTATAATTTATTGGATTTTGACAGTTAGACTTTAATTACAGCATCTCGATTTCTACGCGCACTAAAGAAAACTGCGGGGAAAGCAGGCAGACAGACAGACAGACAGATATATATATATATATATATATATATATATATTTATATGTGTATATTTATCGATTGGTATTAGCCAAGTACTTAACTGCGATCCGTTGCGGTGGCAGCTCAACCTTTGACCTCTCTCGCGTCGCACAGGTACATCGAGGCAGGGGTGGGGAAAGTGATGCTCTGCAGCTACCTTTTATTTCTTCTTCTTCTTTTTTTGGATATCACAAAACAATAAATCTTTTTAATATCTGTTGTTGTCTTTTTTGTTCGCATTTTCTTTGTCGTGGGCGTAGATTTTCCTTATTTTTTTGTTGTTGTCGGTTTTCAGTTTTCAGTTGAAAATTTCTCACGTCCTTACGCACAGAGGCGTTGTTGGCATTACTCAAGTTTGTGGATTTGAAGTAATAACTCAGTGCGTCATAAAAATTTTAATTGCTTTGGGTTTGCTTATTTATTCTTGTTGTTCTTGTTGTTGCTGTTGGTCAGCCAAGTGCCAAAGCAGTTTTGGTAATTAACATTAACCCCGAAAAAAGCGTCCAAACAAAAGCGCAAACAATGCAAAGAACCCATTGCTCACCTCCCCGGCCCCCCTCGGTCAGAAGTTAAAATATAAAATACCGCAAAAGAACAATGAAGCAATAAAAATTGCAGCGCATAATTTTCAGCTGCCTCCATTTGCTGTGCCGCATGCCGCATCCCATCGCAAGCATGCCGCACAACTGCAGCATACGCAAAGTAAAACCCTTTTTCTTGTTGGTCTTGGCTGGGGGAAGGGGGCGGGGAGGGGTTGGGGGTGGTTGCTGGGAGGTGCTAAGATTTTTTTGGAATTTCCGCGCGTATTTGTAATTAGTTTGCTTATTGTTTTTCGCATTTTTATGCGCTGAATTGAATTGAAAATGCCCAAAAAGTGTACAACGAACTTTGTGGAACAGAATGTAACAGAAATGTATATATATATTCCTGATCAGTAATAAAATTCGAGTCGATTAATGTAGTTTAATTTGATTTCTTTTTACTGATAACTTGCCACAGTTCCCCTATATCGATAAGAATCGATTACCGATGGCATTAAAAGCCACAAATTCAATTTTATAACTAGTTGTTCCAGTTCTAGTTGGCTTTATATATACTTTCATCTAATTGGAAATCGTTTAGTAATATTTATCATTCATAACAGCTGATTTCAGGGTATCTGCTAGTCTATCAATATCGATTACAACATTCTTAACTCTTTGGGTGGAAGTTGTACAACTTTTAACTTATTTTTTCGCCTGCTGCTTTTTTATGGCCGATTGCTTAACGGTATTTACTTTAATGTTTATTACGTGTATTCCTTACCGGGACTAGGAATTTTTTGGAGCAGTGCAACTATTTATTAAGCTTGCTTACAAGCTGGAAACCAGTTACTTTTGAAGCCATGTTGGCTATGAGCCTTTGAAAATAAAGTCATAATGTACAGCCAAATATGATGGTACTTAAAGTATCCTTTGTGCGTTACCTTTCAAAATAAAATAATCAAAAGTCACAAGTCACAACACTTGCAGCGTTTCGATCCGTTTTGCTTCAGTTGGTCCTGCAACAGTTGCTTTTGATCCTAGCTCAGGCAAAAAAAGGTACGCTGTCATGCCGGAAATTTATATTTGGGATCAAAATGCAATGTGGAAATCTGTAGAAGAATCAACAGCAATTGTTGTGCACTTTGATGTTGGCCAGCGAGCAAGGCAAGTGGTTTGAGCCAAGTGCTAAGTGGCTGCAATTAGAAGGCGAACCGAAAACTAAGGTGCCGACTGCTGCACTACCACAGGTAGGGTAGTGCAGCAGAGCAGGGCATGCAGGTAGCTAGATAAAGGCACACCGCTGCATATAAATCTCTATTGATTTGAGTCTCGTATCGAATTGGAATTGAGCACGATCGAAGGCGAAGGCGGCAATAAATTTGATAGTATTCGACACTTTTATCACGAATTCTAATGTTTTTTTTCCTCTCCATTGTCTATTTTTACAGATCGCAACGACAGATCACACACAAGTTCACCAAAGAACCGACAAAAATAAGAACAGAGCAGCAACTAATGTGAGTATATAATATACAGATTTATGTTTATATATAGATAGTTGTGTACATATGTTAAGAGTTAACTCAACTGGGGCTTATGGGCAAGTAAAACGGCAAATCAATTCACTAATTGAATGCCGAGCAATTGAAATGCTTCTTTGATATTGTTATTGCCCCCCTCGAAGCGCAGCCCCCCTTGGGTTAAAACAATCTTAATAGAATCAAAGAGCGACGCAATATGAGTTTTAATTCAGCGTAATTGCAACTGTCTATCTTTCTCTCTCTCTCTTTCTTTTAGCTCTAACTTTGTCTCTCTCTTTCTCTGTTGCCGAGCTGGCAGCTGTTTGCAAAACAATAAATGCGCCTTTTTTCCCCCTTGAAATCAATTAACAAAATGTCGCGAGTACTTTGACTCGATTAATAACCGCTTGCAAAAAAAAACAATATATAAACAAATGAAATCTGTATAAGCAAGCAAGAGTCGAGAGCGCTCGACTGGCAGATGCCCTGCATTCAGCTGTTGAGTTCAGCAAGAGTTAATCGATATTTGGCTAACGAAATCAGAGTTTCTTATTCGATCTTAATGAAATTTGTATGGTTGATCGTTAATATGTCTGGGTATATTATACATCAAGTCGAAGATTAAATCTGTATAATTGTGAGTCTTATTGCTATCGCTAATCGATTTATATCGATATACAGACAGAAATGTTACTGAACAAGAATATGTATAATATACTTATTAAACACTTTTTAAAAAAATGTCAGAGTATTTTTGCTTGTATTTATTTATTTTTGAATTTTTGGCTGCAAAGGAGAACGCCCCTTGACTCCCCTTCTTAAAGACTGGCGCGCCGAACAGCTTCAATTGTCTGCACTTGAGTTCAATTTTGGTTACTCTCTCTCTCTCCCCTTCTCTCTCTCACTCTCCCACTCCCTCTTTCTCTCTCTATCTGCCTCGTGTGTATTCGGTCAGCAACAGAAACAGAGATTCCCAAAGAGCAGCAACAACAATGAAGGAAAGAAACCAATGATTCTTATTTTGGGGGTAAAACAATTGGCATATTTTTAGAAAACCAAACAATTGCTCGTTACTACAAAATTAATAAAGATGAAATTAGTTGAGAAATGAACTTTATCCACAATTATTTATGTACTTTAAGTGACTTACAGAATAGTTGCTGGGAGTCAAAGTGTTTGTTTTTCGAGGGTGAAAAAAGCATGCCCTCAAAATTAGGTGTTGAAAATTGAATATCTTTTTTATATCTTTTTTTGACTGCTGAGGACATGACATATTTAATCAAATATTATTTGTTTATTTATTTTATTTATTTATTATGCTTATAAAATATTTAATAGATAAACAAATATATTAAATTAATGTCTATTATTTGTATTTAAAATTTAAAAGGACTTACAAATTATATATTTATAAATGTAAAGCAATAATTAAATTAATATTTAAAAATACAAATTTTAAAAATTTACTTGAAAAATATATAATCGATAATTAATTGATTTAAATTGAAGAGCAATAATATGTAAAAAATGAAATACAAAAGAAGTAATTAATTTGATGAATATGGAAATTATTAAATATAATAAATAAATATAGTATATAAATTGTCTAGTAATATAAATATAATACAATTACATAAAATAACACTTAAATAAATAAATATATATATTAACCTAGGGAATATTATTATAAAATATGAGTCGAGTTTAAACTATAGGAAATTCAGTTCAATACGCCTTTCAATCGGCTTTTAGTTGAATCTTTCAATAGGTGATCAATGCCACAAATATTGAGGAATAAAAAACTAATCTGTCCTATAAAAAAGCCGAGGCCTCTCTGCCTAGCTGACCCCTACCGGTAGTTTATAGCTGGCACCCCACATTTTTTTTTTTTTTGCAGTTGGACAATGTAAATGAAAATTGCAGCGGGCTTAATTACTTTTAATAAAGACGTCCGTGCGTGGAAATTTTCCACTTCATTAGCAAAATATGGTTTTGCATAATGGCTCATTATGAGCCCAGATGCATTCAGATTGTACACAGCAGACGAGAGTGGGTGAGTGGGTGAGTGGGCGAGTGGGTGGTTGTGGTTGTGGGAGGGTGGTTGCCTTAATACACACAAATTGAAAATTGATGAACCTATCCGGTATGAGAAATAGACGACGAGATCGCCACTCGAATATCAATCAAATGGGAGATCGAACGATCGTTTTGTGATCGTGATCAATAGGAAATTACTAATAATAATGATGATTTTAATTGAATACTGCGCACTTCATTCCCCGTGCATTTGAATATCAATTTGAATTTCAATTCGAGCATATCAAAGATGGGCAATGAGTGCAACACGAAATTATCCATTATAAACTTCAAATCGACCATAAACACTTGGAGCACTCATATATACCATAATACGCCATTAGACGATCGATGCGTGGATGAGCTGACTGACTGACGTTTTATTTGGCTACACTGTGGATAATGTTTGGTGTTGCCACATAGCCCCCAAAACAGATTCGCAGCGTACTTGCTTGTTGTGGCTACCACAGCCCCTTCCCCCTCCCCCTCCCCTTCCCATTCTCATCCAGCTCCAGCTACAGCTCCATCTTCGTTCACGTCCCGTTGGCCCCCGCGACCAATTCATGCATGAAAGCAATTTTTAATTTATTTTGGTTGAGCGCTTTATTTTCCTAAAATTATGACATAATCACAAACGCCAGAAGCAGCAGCAGCAGCAGCAGCAACGGCAGCAACAACAACAACAATAAAAGAGTCACCTAATAATGTCATGTGAAATTTATCGTACCCCAAACGAGTACCAGGGGCGTGGTTGCATAGAGAGCGTGGAAAGGGGTAGGGGGAGGGGAGGGGGCGGGGGCGGGAAGTGCGGGCACAGGCGAAGTGGAAACATAGACGCTGCTGCTGCTGCTGCTGCTGTCTCTCTGTCTGTTTATGGGTAAATATATATTTGGATGCGACGAACACCTTCCGCTTCACAAATCAGCGCATGTGTTGGCATATTGTCAGCTCTCACATATGAAGTGGCCAAAGGGGGATGGGGGGTGTGTGTGTGTGTGGGGGCAGAATGGAACCTTGGCTGACCAGTTGTCAGTCAGGTTAATGTTAATTTTATAATTAACCTACTGCCGAGCAACAAAATTGACACACACCAAAAAAAACAACATCAAAAACATTCAAGCCAAGTGCTTGAATATCGATTGAGTGTTTTATAAAATTCATTTAAATTCACGCAAAAAATGACTGGATTAAGATGAAGTAAAAATGCATAGAAGAAGAGAGCAAATTATATATAAAGGGTAGACAAATATGATATAAGTTTTAATAACTTTTATTTTGATACTCCTGAAGTGAGTTACAAACGAGCATAGCTGGAATAAAGCTACTCTTTTCCATTTTCTGACCTAATTGGCCATCGTTTGCCAGATGCCTAGACTCTTCAAATAACATTATTTATATATATACACTCCGTGAAATTCAATTAAAGCCACATGCTATTTATTTTAAAATTGAAAATTTAATTAACATATTTTGTTTGTTTAATTTTATGGCAAAAATGAACGGAAACTTTTGATGCTCTTTTTATGTTTTTTTTTTAAATTTTTTATGTGAGGTTAAGGTAATCAATTAATGGCTTTGCGGAACACATTCAAAACAAAGGTTTGGAAATAAAAAAAAGATTTAGCATCGAATCATACATTTTTGTAACCGAATTTGGGATCATGCTCAACTACAGCATAATCTTCACGATAAATATTCTCACGGGGATCGTGCTCAGCAACCCAAAAGCTAAAAGCATTCCCAATATTGACATTTGTACAGCTGCACTTATGTTAAAAAAGTGAAGCTCAACAAACTTAAAGTTATATTTGAGCCAACATTAAAAAATTGTTTGACAAGAAAGTGGAATAGTTTACAAACTAGTTAAGCTGATCTGCAATTGGGTTGACCAAAAGACATCAACAACACACACACAGAGACACGCATACAAAATGGCCGAGATACAATCAAAATAATTAGACGAGATACCGTAGGCGAAGTATGTAGATGGATCGAGTATGTAAACACGATCGTTAAAAGAAGCATTGAAAAAACGAAACAATACAGCAAAAAAATAATAAAATAATAAAAAGCAGCACAACACAATCAACACACACAATCAACACACACAAACACACCGAATATAAATGTATAATGACAGGCAAATAGAAATAGGAAAGAAAACAAGTTAACCAATGAAATAAACGCAAATTTAATGACAAAATGCCAAGCGCCATTAACTTGGCCAATACGCGTAGCCATCTTAGCTGGCTTTGCTGCTCTGGGCCAAATGAGCACATTACAAGCCCACAACTGAGCGATCCAGCGTCGATCAGACAAAAGGGCAGAAACGAAAACTACAAAAATGAGAAATAAGCATTAAAAAAAACCGAATCGAACAATGTATTAAACATTTAATCATGCAGCGCGAGAGAGACAGAGAGAGAGAGGGTGCGAGAGAGAGAGCAAATGGCACAAGAGATAGAGACAGGGACAGGGATAGAGTGCTTAGCTCAGCTCAGCTTGAAGGCAATGACACTTACAGCTCTGCTAGAAGGCACAGCGCACGACCAGCAGATACCCTGTTAAATAATAGATTTGCTGTTAGTTCTTAAATTAATATGAATTTATATTTTGGTTGCCAGATCAACCCAATTACTGATGCTGATCAAGAATGTATATGCTTTAAGGAGTCGGACTGACTATTACAATGCTTTTGCACAACTCCAGTATACCCTTTTATATATATATATATATGTGTATATATAGATTAAACATAACTTTAAATATTGGCTGTGTATTTTGATCATTTCACTTTGATTTGGCTTTTATTGCTTTATTGTTTTTCCAATATTAAAAAAGGGAAAAATGTGACTTAAGCAACAAATTAACTAGCGAGTAGCAAGAGACAGATGCATAGATATATAAGTATACAGATTTATATAGGTGGTTACAGACATACAGACACACATAGACGCTTTCTCTCTTGGCGTTAATTGTATTCGAATAATGATGCAGCTACATATGTATCTAACAGATACTTTTGGCTCTTTGGCTATTTCGAATTTATGGCCAGTTTATGTAAATTTTGATTCCAACCCGCTGTTGTTGCTGCTGCTGTTTTTTTTTCTTATAATATTTTTATTTTTTTTTTTTGTATTTGTTATTTTAGTATAGTGACTTGTGTCCACATTTTTACCATTTCTCAATATTACTAAAAAAAAGAAGATATAAAATGCTGTTGTGCTCAGTTCATTGACACTTATCAAAAGCACTGAGCGACAAACCAAAAATGTATCCGTATCTGTGTATCTGTAAATGTATCTGCTGCTGCTGCTGCTGCTGTAGTTTTGTGCTTGTATTTTGGTCAAAGAAAGTTGGAAACTCTTTGTTTTTTTTTTTTTTTTTTTTTGTTTATCTGGTTGCTGTTTTGCGGCATTTGCATACAGTTTTTGTTTTCTTGGCAAGCATGAGAAACGTTTTTGGCTGTGGCAGATAATTGTGCGCCCATTAGATACATATCAGCCATTAAGTGCGTCATTTGGTTTAACTAGGAAATTAATTAGCACAGGTTAACAACGATAGGCGGAGGCTATGTCTGTCTAACTATGTGGGTGCTCATAAAACCTCAACTCAAACTCAAACTCAACGATTGCACAATAAAACCAGAGCTGCTCGCACAGCGTGTAGCTAAAGATTCGCAGCTGCAGATACATCTTCTCACACACACAACACACACACACACACACACTCGCGCACACCCATGTGTGTAATGAGTTTTGAAGAGCTTACCCATATCCACCTGCCGGTTTGGTTTTTAGTCTAGTTTTCGATTTTTGAGCTCGTTTTTCTTTTCGTTAATTATTTCTTTTATTTATTTTTTGTCTCACTTTTATTGCTGGCCCTGTGAAAATTGTGTCGAGCTCGGTCGCAGTATCTCCGCATCGGTATCTGGTCTATTTGCGCATTTAATTTCGTACTTTGTTGGTCGACGCTTTGAAATTTGAAATTACTCAATTAGTTTAATTAGCAACTTGGGCGATTCGACTTGATTTGCGGTCATTTTGGCTATGACTACCACAAACTACGACCAGCGAAACGGATCGTGTAGACAGCTTGTAACTTAGCTCAAATATAAGATACGGGTTGATAATCGGCCCAAAGCGGGTATAATAAAGTTGCCCAATAGCGAAGCATCGAGGAACCTTTAAAAAATATCTAGTTTCGATCAGCAAGAGTCGAGTCTATTTATTTGTCTATTCATCTTTCGCAGAAACCATAAGATGATAATAATATATCCAGGAAATATATATAACAAACTACTGCAGGTATTCAACAGCCGCGTTTAGGGTATCTTCTAGTCGAATACGCTCGACCAGCGCATTCCTCGTTTTTTTGACTTGAAATTTAGACTCAATAGTTGACAGACAAGTTTTCAATACGCATTTGTTATTAACTTTAAGCTTAATATTTGGGCAAATAGATTCTAATAATTCTCAAGGAATGCATAAAATCTACTTTTTTCTTTACTCAAAATTATACTGAAATTTCGAGACAATTTTAAACTATCAAAAGGGCCTTGGAACAATAAAGAATCTTCACAACAATGTTCATATCTTAATTTGTATGAGCAAATAGATTTTAAGACAAACTCACTCTAAGGAAATTCATAAAGTAAACTATATTAAATATTTATTTAAATTACAAAAATTGTTGAGCAAACAATAAGCAATACTTTTACTTATCTACACAAGACTATACCTATTTTATGACAAACTCACTCTAAAGAAATTTACAAAGTAAACTATATTAAATATTTATTTAAATTACAAAAATTGGTGAGCAAAAATTAAGCAATACTTTTACTTATCTACACAAGATTATATTTGTTTTAAGACAAACTCACTCTAAGGAAATTCATAAAGTAAACTATATTAAATATTTATTTTAAGACAAACTCACTCTAAAGAAATTCATAAAGTATAAATACTTATTTAAATTACAAAAATTGTTGAGCAAACATTAAGCAATAATTATATTTATATACTCAAGTTTATAGTTATTTGATGTAATTTATTTTGGAGTAATAGATTTCAAATTGAACTCACCCTCAAACTTACACCTTATATGGACTCCTTAAGATTTCAATCACATAGCACCAAAGATATATATATAGGCACCTATGTATATATATATGTATCCCATATCGGTAGCATTGACAGATAAGTGAGTACGTCAAAGTCAAAGACATTTGGGGGCGATTGTCATTTATCAAAATCATTAATGCAATTACGCGACCCGTAAGACTATCGCTGCTCCCTGTCTGTCTGTCCTGCCTATCTGTCTGTCTGTCTGTCTGTCTGTCCGCCTTGGCTGGCTAATTATTTTGAATTATTCAATTTCATGTCTCAATTTAAATGCTCAGTGGCAATTAGGCAAAAGACGATTCTGGTTGGTCTGTTCCTCTTATTGTTTCTGTTATCTATCTGCCTGTGTCCAGTCATTTTAGTTTTTCTGCTGCCACTGCTGAGTGCCACTTTGATGCGTGCGACGTGAGTGTGTGGGTGGTGGTTGGGTGGTTGGGGGGTGGGCGTAGCTGATTGCTCTACAAATGCAAATTAGAAATGTGTGTGGGACTAAAATGAAAACCATTTAAATAATTGAAAATCGAATAAATCGCGAACTGCGCAAACCGAAAGCAGAACTAGCTGATGGCGGAGGGGCGGTGGGTGTGGTGTGTAGGGGTGGGGGGTGGGGGGTGGGAGTGGTTGTATATGTTGGGGTACAGGTGATGGCCAGAAGGACGGCCTACAAATGCAACCATAGTTTGAACAGATATAGATGTATATATATACCTAAAAATATCTATGCAAAAGACTGATATATAGTTTTGCATATGTGAAAAGTATTGTGTGGTTTACTGATGTACAAAATCTAATTAATTATTTAATTAAAAGTGTATTTAATTGACATTCTAATTTAGGTTTTTCGAATATTTTATATGCCTGGCAACTATGTGTGTATATCTACTATATATACATATATATATATACATAATATATCTATATCTATTCTTTATATATATATATTCTTTATTAAACTGTTTACAATTTTTGCGTGCGTTGCTTTTGCGACCTTTGCGGCGTTTGCGCAATTTTAATTGGTTTTCAACCAAATTGCTTGCATTTTGCCATAACACCCTTCAACCAATTGCACATGTGTGTGTGTCTGTGTGTGTGTGTGATGACTTTCTTAAATTTGCATATTATAAATGAGTTATTTTGACATGCTCTAATCAATTTAATTTGTCAAATTTAATAAAATATTTATGCGAATAGCAATAAATACCAAATAACAGATGTCTGATGAGGCCTGCAGAAGATTACCTGCACTGGCAGAAAAGAAGTCCAGCTGCTCACATTTAAATATTACTATTAAATGAAAAAAACACCGATCGATATTTCCTCTGAGATGTTATTGATTTTTTGAAGAAAAAACTCGGAACAGAGCAATTTGACTCGAAAATGTTGATGGTATCACTTGCAATTGCTCTATAAAACCCGAACTTTCTTATAGAATATTAAAGTTAATGAAATTATCAACTAGGATTTGTGATCATTACCTGGATTCAAATAAAAGCTGTAGAAAAATACTCGATGTACGAATTAAGAGTGGATTGGGTTGTTTCAAAAACTTTCGATATTTATTTATTTAATGTCAACTAAAGTCAGTTGACTTAAATAAGATTTAAAATGAAATTTAAAATTATAAATAAATAAAACAAAATTAGAAATATTTATAAGATTTATGGGGGTATATAGTTATATACCTTTCCTTGGTTGTACATACCAAATTAGATTAAAGATTTAACAGAATTGGAACATGCTCACTGCAAGTGTATAATAAATGGTCTTCGCTTAATAATGCTTAACGATTGCAAGTACATAAAAAAAAAAAACAAAAAACACAACGAGAGATATTTAGATAAAAATTATTGTTCGATTGCGTTGATGCCGCAATAATCATAATCGTTGTCATAAAGAACGCCTCCTCCCACCCAATTCGATCAAAGAAGTGCTGCGAGTGCGAGTATTTAAGTAGTTGGTCTCAGGCAGGAGCAAGGGGCGGAAAAGGGGGCGTGAAGGGAGCCCTGCTTTTAGGGTCGTTGCTTCGTTTAACAAGGCGCCGTATCAATTTACCAAAATAGTTGGCATAAACGTTGTTATCCTTATGACTGTGTGTGTGTGTGTGCGCTTCCTGCTTGTCTAACAACAACTTGGGTTTTTACTTGTCTCTAGCTCCTTGGCACGCATATCGTGTACTTATATAATATATAAAGATATATATACATATATTTGTACACATTTATATATATTCATGTGTGATATGATATGATTGGATATGAAGCGTTCTGTGTTGTGTTGTTTTGTAATTCGTTTTTTATTTACTATTATCATTTACATTTATTTGTTATTACGCTATGAAACCCTCTCGTCCATTTCTCACATATCGCACTCTAAATGTGTGTGTTGTGTGTGTGTTGTGTGTGTTTTTGGTGTGTGTCGGTTCGCTTGGCCTTCTTTATTTGAATGGTTTTTCGGCTGTTGTTTCACGCAATACAACATTTTTGATATGTTTTGTTTTTAGACAGGCGAATTTAGATTCCAATTTTAGTTGCACATTTGCTGCCAACGTGAGAGAAATGCAATTGCGTTGTCCACACACACACACAATACACACACATACATACAGATATACACATCCTGTCAGCATATATATTTATATATATTTTTTCGTTTTTCATTTACATTTACATATTTTGCTCTGGTTACCAGCCAGGTTTTTTTTTGGGGTCGGTTTCTTGTTATTGTTGTTGTTGCCCCTTCGAATTTATGCGATGCGACGCGAATGTTTGTTCAATAAACGAAATAATTGTCGGCAAGTGTGTTATGATGAAATTGTTTTGGGTTACTTCATAAATTAGCGCACAAAAACAGAATAACACACACACAACCCTCGATGCATACACAAAGTTACTGGGCTGGGCTGGGCTGGGAGGCGGTGGGCGTTTGCCACCCTTAAATAAGTTTGAAATTGGCTTTTTACTACTAATAACTAGCTGACTAGCATTGATTTCTCTTCCTCTCTCCCTCTCTCTCTCTCTCTCTCTCTGCTTCGCATTCGTAAACGATTTACTGATTCTCATTCTTTTTTTAATGAATTTCAATTATTTTAGTCTACACCCAAGCTGATCTGATCGCCAGTGCAGGCACACACATAAATCTAGACTCCAATATATGTGCTGAACATAATCGAATTTAAAGCGGAATATCATTAATCAAGTGGCGCGGCAAACACACGAATCGAGTAAAGGAAAAACCCTCTGAAAATCAAGGAATTCCATCAGCCACTTTCCAAGTGGAATGAAAAATGAGCGTGTCGCAAATGCAGGCGCCAATTGCAATCGAAAAGCAAATGCATTTTTATTTGTTTTCTTTTTTTTCTTTTTTTTTTGAGGCACCTGTGATTATTTTGATACGTGGCCCGTTACGCCTTGCGGAAGATCATAATGGTGAAGGCAGATGAATGGGTTTATAAACATATTGGGAAGGCAGCAGCACATCAGGCACATCGATCAGTTTTTATAGTGGGGAAGTATTTACGAGTACATCTGCAGTACCTTTAAGAGCTGTGGCAGGGTCAAGCAACGCCAGCCAGCTTCTAATGATCTTGTACAATTATTTTGGCTTGTAACTTCAAAAAACTGGAATCACTAAGACTCGAAAACTCTAAAACTCCAAAATGATCGACTGTTCAGCATTGTTCGCTGCTTGTAAACGGTTAAATTAAATTGATTTGCGTCTAATGCCCCCGACAAGTGGCCCGCTCGGTGCGCTCGCTCGTAATTAATGATTCCATTAGACACCACATGGAGGGGCACAACTGAAGCAACTGAACAACAGCAAAAACTAAACAACTGGGCAACTGAACAACTGGGCAACTGGGCAACCAGCGAGCCGCCAGCGTCGTCTCGGTGCTTAAGTATGAATAATTGGTAATAGTATTTAATGATTGGGGCTGCTGCTGCTGCTGCTACGGCTGCTGAGGGCCCACCTGCCACTAGACGGTGGCAATTGAACCCAAAAATGAGCCAACGACTCATGTATTTCTATCTGTTTCTTTTTATGGCCCCAACCCATTGAAAACAAAAATTAAACACAGGGTCTACTAAAGTTTTTATTTATTTATTTAATGTGCTCTAAAAACTGTACACAAAATAGTATTTAAAAAGTACAACTTTTAAATTAATTTGAAACTTAAAACTAAAGTTACAAGTTAAATTAACTAAATACATTTTAAATTAATTGTAAATTAAAACAAAAGTTGTAAGTTAAATTATGTAAAATATTAAAAAACAGTTCGGAATTTTGAACAAAAGCTGTATAATAACAAATATTTTGAATTACATTTAAAAGGAACACTAAAGCTATAATTTAGAGAGCGTGGTAGAGAGAGAGAGAGAGGGAGAAAAAGAACTAGGGCCATATTCTTGAAGATCCTTGTTTGCGGTTATTATTATAAACTTAAGATTTTAGTTGGAAAAATATTATTAATTTGCAAATGAATATCTGAGTCTAAGATAAAAAAAACTGAACTTAAGATATTCCAGTGTGGAAAGTAAATATGCAAATCAGTCCAACTTTCTCATAAAGAGAGAGAGAGAGGGGGAGAGAGAGAGTTAGAGAAAGATAAGAGCTAGGGACTTCAAATTTCAAATATAATTTCTAGCAAATCAAGTTTATTTTAATTTATCGACAACTTGCTTCATTTCCAAAATATCAATAAGCCTTGTGTTAATATCTATTTCTAAATTTTTTTATTATTCTATATTCGATTACAGACAAAGACAGAGAAAGGAAAAAGAACTAGTTATTTTGGGGTTTTCAAATCTGAATTTAACAAATCTGAGTTTAAGATCTTCCCTTGTGGAAAGGAAAATAGACAGACCCATCTTTCCCAGAGAGAGAGAGAGAGTGAGAGAGAGATAATAGCTGGGGACTTCAAATTTTAAATATAACTTATAGTATAGTTTAAGCTTATCAAGTCTATATTACTTTATCGGCAACTCTCTTCATTTCCCAACTATCAATATATATTTCTAATATATTCTTTTATTGTTCTATATTTGATTACAGATAAAGACAGAGAGAGAGAGAGAGAGAGAGGAGCTGCCCAGAGCTGCACCAGAACAGCTTTAGTAAACGTGTTCCGTCCATGGTTGAGTCCGCAAGCGTTCGGTGAAAATGGACAAAGGCCGTCCGAGGTTGCCACAACTTTCGCTCAATTAGCACAGGGAGCAGGAGCAGTAGCAGGAGCAGGAGCAGTTGCAGGAGCAGGAGCCGGAACAGAAGCCGCAGCCGGAGCCAGAGCACAAAGCAAGCCGAGAAATTTGGCTACGAAACGGCTAACTGTAAATATTTGCGAATCTGCAGACAAAGGCAACACAAAGCAAACCCAAACATAAAGGAAATAAGGAATTAGCAACAAAAGGCAGCAGCGTGGATCGAGGAGACCATTAGGATAAAGCACACACACCCACACACACACCTCACACACACACACCCTAGAGATTGAAGAAGTGGGGAAGCAGAAGCAGACAAGGAGTCAAGGACACGGCACAAGTTCCTATAAATGACCGAGTCCACTCAGCTGCAAACGGCGGAGAACAACAACGCGGGCGTGGTCAAAATGGAGCCACCTCCATTGGCGACCTCCACCAGCACCCAGCACTCAACGTCACAGCACAACACACACTCGCACACACAGCACTCGCTGGCGGCAACAGCAGCTGGCGGCGCCGGTACGGCGCTATCGCCAGCGACGCCACCGTTGCTGCCGCCGCTGGGCCACAATTCGCAGCAGCATTATGCGCTTAAGTGGAACGATTTTCAGACATCCATACTCAGCTCGTTTCGGCATCTGCGCGACGAGGAGGACTTTGTCGATGTGACGCTCGCCTGCGACGAGCGCTCCTTTACCGCCCACAAGGTCGTCCTCAGCGCCTGCAGTCCCTACTTTCGCAAGCTGCTCAAGGCCAATCCCTGCGAGCATCCCATTGTCATCTTGCGCGACGTTCGCAGCGACGACGTCGAGAACCTGCTAAGGTAACCATCAATCACATTTCCATTAATTTAAGTATATTTATTAATTTCATTTCATTCAATTATTCTTCAATTGAGTTTGCGATAATCAAATAATTCAAGCAGTGTTTTCCCTATTTTCCATTGGTTGATCAATGTTACCAATATAAATTTCTTAATATTAGCATATTTTGCTTGACATAAAGATTACATGCTTAGTTTAATCTGGAAATGCATTTTGAAAAACATATTTAAATTTAACAATAAAATAAGCAATGTTTAGCTTAAGTATAATTAAACTTAATGCAGTTTCAAGAGCAAGAAAGGCAAACTAAAAGTCAAGATTTCTAAACGTATTAAAAGTGAAATAGCTGCAATAATCTTAAACCACGACTATAATCTTCTTAGATTAAGTCCACTTATTTCTTGTTTCAATTATGTTGTCTTGCCACTTCCCAGTTTGATTCTCATTTGCTAGAACACATTCGAAATTTTAAATTGAAGTTCTCATTTTAAAATGTGCAATTTTAGCAATATATTTAAAATGTTGAATGTTCTATTAAGCGCGAATTATACGTAAATATTATTTTTGGATCAAATTAATTAATTTAAAATGTTTAATTACACAAAGAATAATAATACAATAATATATTATTCTGAATGTGTGTTTGAAAATCTAAGTAAAATTCGCAATATAAAATTATGCATTATAGAAAAAAAAGCAAAGTTTTCAAATTATTTGTTTTTCTGTTAAACGAACATTTGCTTGATTGAAGAACGTTTTTACTTGTTTTAAGTGTACATTCTACTTACTCCTTATGCTAATCTTGTCGATCTTGCTCTTCCTGTCCCTTTTCACAGTTTTATGTACAATGGCGAGGTGAATGTCAGCCATGAGCAATTGCCCGATTTTCTGAAGACGGCGCATCTGCTGCAGATACGCGGATTGGCGGATGTCAATGGTGGTTATCCCTATGTCAAGGCTCTTTCCGCCGCCCTCAGTCACAACAACAACAACAACAACAATGCCGAAAGCAGCAATCACAACAAAATCAGCAACTATTTGCCCACAGCCAGCAACAACAACAACAACAGCAGCAGCAGCAGCAACAATAACAGCGCCAGCAACAACAACAACAACAACAACGGCAACAGCAACAACAACCATAACAACAACAATAGCCACAGTCACAGCCAGAATTCACCGTTCAGCACTCCTCAGATGCCAGCAGCAGTGCCAGCAGCAACATCAGCAGCAGCAGCCGCCGCGGCAGCAGCAGCATCGCTAACAGCAGCAGTTGCTGCTGCAGCAGCAGCGACAGCATCGAACTTGCCACGGGATGGACAGCGGGGGAGCAGGGCAGTGCGGCACAGAGCAGTGGAGGCAGCAGCAACAGCAGCGGCCCACCCGCCATCCAGGAGCTGAAGGCATCCGCAGCGTCGCCCGTAAGAAACAACATCCCCAATCCCCAACCAAGTGCAAATCCAAGCAAAGTAATTTCAGCTTGAGTTCGCTATTTCCATATTAAGCGCCACTAATCCCAAACCTTAAATCACTCCTCATTTTTTCCAAATCCGACACATACTTTAGGCCAGCAGCAACCATTGGGATCTGAGCGATATGGAGGGCAGCCGCAAGAGTCATCTGACGCCGCCGCCCCAGAAACGCATCAAGAGCGCCGATCTGTTTCGTGCCCAGCATGGCATCAGTCCGGAGCGACTGCTCCTCGACCGCGAGTTCCCCGTGGCGGGGCAGCATCCGCTGACAAGGAATCGCAGCCGTGACACGTCCAAGGATCGCGATCGCAGTCTCGAGCTGCGCGAATCTCTGCTCGGCCAAGCCCTCGAACAGAACAGCAACGGACAGCAGGCCAATCAGGTGGGTATAATAGGATAACTTCGAGGGTAAACTCCCCAAGTTTTTCTAGAGTTGTAGGAATGAGTATTCTTAGCTTTGATCAGAAAATATTTGTGAGAAGTAAGCAAGAGGAAATTAATTCTAAAAAAAGCACTTTTATAACTTCCTTTTTAATCGTATTTTCATTAATTGTAAGGCTTACTTGAGACTTTTTATAAATAAGTGTAAAAATCATAGCTCGAAATAATGTCAAGAAGTCTATCAATATATATATCCTTATGCAGCTGTTTCTGTATTGCTCAGAAAATATGATGGCATCGATATAATCGATATATTTATTAATAAATTTGCCATAGTGCCAACTAGCCATATTTATCAGAGAGTGAATTACCCAACAAGCAGATTTTTAAGCTAGATTTTGCTAGAATTTATTCATGAAATATATGCAAATATCGAATAATATCTTCAAATGTAACTCTTTCCATGTGCAGAAACATGATCTCGGCCAGAGTGCCGGCGAGGACTCGAACAGCAGCGATACTGAACCCTCGGATCGTGGTGATGGCCAACACGATGGGACACTTGATGGCATGGACAATCAGCGTTCGCACTCCTTTCCCAATGCATTCCTGGGCCTGCAGGGCATTCCCGGCCTGTTGCCAGGACCTTCCGGCCTAGGCGGCAATGATTTCGGTGAGTGAACAGCAATCATACCATTAATATTATTATTATTATTTTCCTCAAGCATATATATATATATGTATATATATATGCAGCTTGAAATTCGTTTACACTTTGTTATCGATTAATTGAGTATTTGCCTCTTGTGTATGATTTATCGATCGAATTGTCGATTGTCGCGAATAATTTGCGTATGATTTGCATTTGCTACAAGTTACTAACTATCGATAGCCATCGATAAACCGATAAACGGCAGGGCATTCAAATTCGACAAACAATTGGCCAACAAAAAAAAAGAAGAAAAACAAAATAAAAGCAAAACCAAACAAAGAAGAAAACGCAAAAGAGAAACCAAAAAGAAAAACCAAACAATGTTATAATTATATACCACATATAAGTATAGTTAAGTGCGCTGTATATTGATTGTTATCGGTTTATTGTCAACTTTTTAATTGCATTTTGCATAACCACAACCACAATAGTAATCTCAAGTAGAAATTTATCATTTAAGTAACGCAGTGAAACTCACAAACTCTTCGATATATCCGCCTATCGATAATATGCATTAAACAATTCATTCTCAAATATAAGTTTATCTATTTTATTTATAAGCAGTGAAATTCAGAAACTCTTCGACTTGTCTGCCTCTCGATAACACGTATCGATATGCTTGGCGTTAATTGATTGTTATCGGCTTATTGTCAAACTTACTCTTGCATTTTAATAACCAAACCAAGAAAACTATTCTGAAGTAGAAGGTTATTATTCAAATACCGTGGTGAAACATACAATTTCTACGAAATGTCTGTCTATCGATAACACGTCTCGATACACTTATCATAATCAAATAAAGAAGGCTTATTTTGCCGGTTGTCCAAATCCAGGCAATCATTAGACCCATAACCCACTATGGGATTAACACTAATACAACAACAATAATCCCAATCGCCTCCCGAGTCCGAAGAGTTATGCGTCAGCCACGTGTCGCATTAGTAAACTTCTGGACAACATAACATTTGGACTTTCCGATTATAAACATATATAAGGGGGGAGGGGGAGGATGTGAAGTGTTGGAATAAACGGATCGTAATGTTCATTTACGTATGTGCAAATGTTTCGAATAACGCACAAAAAATGATTATTATTACTATTGCGATTACTATTTCGATTACTATTATTATGATTATGATTACCATTCGATATTATGCGGATACGTAAGCGGATGCGAATGTGAATGTGAATGTGAATGTGAATGGCAGTGTGAATGTGCTTGTGTGCTTGTGGCCGAAACCCGTTACAAATATGAATCGTTTCGCTTTCGTTACACTCAGACACACACATCCGCACACACACACACACACACGCACACACACACGCTGGCAAGTCAAGAACTCGTTGAGACTGCCCCTTGTGGCAACTACCCCGCATCCACCGTTGCTCTGCTTGTGTTTGTGTTGCCGAAGCACATTACACGCACTTTGTATAGCGTCGCAAATGTCGCATTTATCGCGCATTAAAATGATAATGGCGCCTCAGCCTCAGTCTCAGCCTCAGCCAAAAGCCTGAGCCTTAGCGAACCAGGGGCACAGCTAGCTGGCTACTTCTAGGCTGCTACTACACTGCGCAAAAATATGATTTTCTTTAAAAAATATAAATATTTTAAGACTGTTTTTTGTTCAGTTTTGTTTTAGCTTTTTTGATTTCTCCAAAATTGTTTAGGAAAATAAGAAGATAAAGCAAAGTTGCCAATTTGCATTTAAGCAATTATTTAATACCACAATTAAGTTGAATATTTTTATTATGTTTAATAGAGTTTTATTCCAAGTGAAGAGTGTTTTCTTATAAATGAGCATTGAGCAGACAACAAACAAATGCGGTTCAACATTCTTCATGCTCAAATAAACAAACTCAATCTTAGAATAGATTCTTAAGATTTTTGCCAACAATAAAGTTATTTAAAGGCTTTTCACTCCTAAAATCATTCTTTTTTTGTTTATTTTCGAAACGCATTTGGCATCCATCGCAAACAATTTTCTAGATTTTTGTTGCATAATATTTGCAAATTTTTTAATATAACGCAAAATTGTTCATAAATGATAAAAGAAGATTTTAGTAAAGAAATCTTCAATCAAAACTAAAAAACTTTACCTCAAATGAACATGTTCTTATTATTATTATTATTATATTATTATTGTTATATTATTATATTCTTTATATACAATTTCTTCTATTGAGTTAAAATCGTTGACAAATTTTAAAGTAAGATGCCTATTTTTACTTTTAAAATACAGAGCTCTTAGCAAACTAACAGGGAATGTTAATGTTATCGGCATACACGTCTTTTCTCTGAGTGTATATGGTTTTGGGGTTCAAGTCCTGGCTAAGCTGGCGCTGCCATTTAATATTCAGCGCACATAGATCATTGCAGCAAATGTTGACCGGCTGCTGGTCGGTCGGTCTGTCGGTCTGTTGGTCTGTTGGTCGTTTGTTGGCTCGACCGACCCGTCGGTCTGTCCAGCTGTCCAACTGACTGTCGTCGCAGCTGCCTCAGAGAGAAAGAGAGAGCGAGAGAGAGATGGAGATGGAGAGAGAAAAGTGAGCCTGCGAGCTCGTCGCAAAGAAATCAAATTTAATAAAGCATAAACATTCAATAAGCTTTCGACTTGCCCCCCCCCTTGATTGCCCCACATGCTGCGTCACATCCCATCACATCACACGTGGTGGCAGAAAGTCATTTGAAATTCCGGACAACGGTAACGGTAACGGACTTTCGGGAACTAGGCTCTTACTTGTTGTACTTGTTGTATTTGTGTTCTTGGCCATTTCGCAAGCGGAATCGAAAATATTAACGGCCCAAGCGGCAAAAGGATAAAGTTTTGTGCAATGATAAAAATGATAAGTTCCCATTTTTGTTTGTTTGTTTTTTTGTTGTTTTTTGTTTTCCCGTTTCTATGCTTGGATGTCGGACACTGTACGCCCATTTCCAGCAAAGGGACAAAAAAACAGAAAAAAGGACGACAAACACACACACATACACACACAACAACACACACACATACGTACACACATATTTAGATTTTATTTCGTTTTATTGCTTTTTTGTGCATTCGATTTATTCGAAGACGTTTGCCAATGGCCGAAAAACGGACTTGGAAATTGCGCACATGTGTGCGCAAGGACTTGAGAGCTAACCGTCCACTCCCACACCCCTGTGCCCCTCCCACCTCCCACCACCCACCACTCTCTGCCTGTCTTGGCTTTGCAATCCCACATTTTCCCACACAGTCCAGCTACAGCTCCAGTCCACAGTCCAGTTATATGAGTCGGGTTTGCATTTTAATATATTTGCGCCCTTCTTCTGCTTTCTGCCACTGCCGCCGCGCACCCCCTCAATCGTGCAGCACCGCCCAAGTGTCACACACTCGCAATCAGATGCGGGCCAAGTGGTTGAGCAGACAAACTACAAAGGCGAAAAAGTTTACTTTGCAAAAATCCGTTGCAGAAACATTTATAAAGTGGCCAAGTGGCAACCAATCTGCCCGCTCCCCCACTAGCTGTGGCAGCCAAGGTGGCAGCAGTAAAGCAAAAAAAAAATAAGAAAAAAGGACGAGCATAGCAGACGCAACGCTGACCCCCAGAAGGCGTTGCCCAATCCAGCGACATTTTAAAATGAAAATGATAGCAAAAAAAAAAAAGCAGACGAAATTCGAACAGGGAATATATATGTGGTATGGTAGCTGGTAGGGCAGTTGTAGGTGGACAGGCAGTCGAAACATTGACAGCAAATAAATGGCAGCCCAAATAATAACAGCGAATGGGAGGTGCAGCTTCGGTGTGTGTGTCTAGAAAATTAAAAATAAAAAAAAAAAGAAAATAAAACAAATAGAACACAAACGGTAATATTCAGACGGAGCTTGACTTTTTGGCAGTCGAAAGATTGCTGCGCCAGCACAGCGCCATCTGTCGGCGACCGTTGTAGCAGTAGTCGCTATTGCCAGGCGTCAAGAAAGTTGCGGCCAGGTCCATATTATCTTGGCCAATGCAGTTGGCTGGCAGTTGGCGCCCCAACAGAGAAACGTGGGTGTAGAAAAATCATTGACATATAAGGCCATTTGCTCATTTCATTTCTTGTGCACAAAAACCAAATGCAAAAAGTTCACGGAGAGCGGGGCGAGGCGTCTTGGACTCGGACTTGGCTGGACTGAGTGGCGCTGGACTAGGACTGGCTAATGCGCAAAGTTTCTTTTCAGTTTTATTTGCCAGCTGCGCTCCCTCACATGCTGCCGCGGCCAAATGCATCATGTTGTGCCACATTCGTTGAAATCACATTCAGCACTGCCACAGATGTGTTGCCAGCAGCGGGCAAGTTGGCAACACAGATTATAATGCGACTCTTGCTTCTCAGATGAGCTAACACACACTGTAAGGCGGCTGTGGATTAGCAAGAATAACTCAGCACTTCTTCAATACCTCCAAGTTTTGATTTTATTTTACTCTTAGTGCTCAGTTGACAGCGTCTTGCCACGTTACAATTAAAAACTTAAAAACTAAATTAAAACAACTGAACTGGGCAGAGACGCCAGTAATCCGACAAGCCAGATTTCTTTTAAGCAAGTAACAACCATGCTAAGGATACTCACCGGTCTACTAACAGGACATTGGCAGACTAAGAAGTCACCTAACTAAACTGGGTATATATAGTAACGATCTCTGCAGGTTTTGCGAAAGCGAGGAGGAATCCTCTATGCACATCCTCGCAGAGTGTGTCGCCTTAATCAGCAAAATATACAGCATTCTAGGGATGCATTCTCCACCCAACAAAGATGATGGAGGAGCTATAGGCTCAGAAGACGGGCACATTAGATCTAATAGCTTTCCGTGCAGGTACCCCAATTATAATAATAAATTAAAACAAGTTAGTGGAAAACCAGCTTTAAAAATATTCATTATTTTCAAGACAGATTCACAGACACGAAACTAAAATCCACATTCAAAATTGTTTAATAGGAAAAGAATTTTTAGTTAATTTTAGTTACTGTTTCTTAACGATTTGAATATTTTTCAATGTTGCACCTAAATGTAGGCAATGGGAATTTTGAATAAGAGGCTAAGCAATTTTCAGTTGGAGTTTTGGCCAAAACTAAAACTTGAGAATACGAAATGTGTGCAGAAGTAAATGGTTTTGGGCAATAGAGATAAAGTAGACGGCGAGGGAGGGAGACACTTAGAGAGAGAGAAAGGGAGAGGGAGAGGGAGAGAGAGTGTAGAATAAAATTAGCAGCCGGCAATAATCATGCGAGGAACATTTCTCAAGCCAAACAAAACGCGCCCAATTTCGGCAAAGTGTGAGTGTGAGTGTGCGTGTTGGCCAACTGTATGTTATGCGTGTGTGTGTGTGTGTGTGTGTGTGTGTGTAGGGTTGGATGATGGCAGTCTTTTATATATATATATTTATATATACTTATATGTATGTGTTGGCGTGTTTGCATTTAATAAATTCGATTAACAACGGAATAAATACGCTTAAATGCGGAAAATAATGAAAACTAACGAAAAGCGTTTTGTTAGACGTCGACGGCGACGTCGACGTTGACGTCGCTTGGGCGCCGCTTTCATTCTATGCGGCATTCAATCATTCCATTCAGTTATTCATTCATTTTACGAGCTGTGTTATTATTGTAAATATGTTGTTGTTGCCATTGTTGCTGTTGTTGCTGCTGTTGTTGCTGCTGTAACAAATACAAATACATTACGTGAATAAACGCACCCATTATTTCATTTCATCAAGAACCATTAACGCCAACACGCTTGCAAACCACCTCCCTACAACATTTGCCCCACCCACTGCCACAGCCAACCACACTACACACACACAGTGGCACACACACACACACTCACCGCGCCTTGTGGCACCCACTTGGCCAGCTTGACTTGCCCCACTCCTGCCCCCGGCCAGGACATGAATATGCAGACAGCCAAGCCGCACAAACTTTTGCCCGGATAATGAGTAAAATGATTGGAAATACGCTTTCAGTATGCCTCAGCATCCATATGTATATCCTACGTATGTCGTCCTTAGAGATGTCCTCGCTTGATTTGTTATACTACCCAAAATGTCATCAGATCTCTGCTAATAGATGTGACCGTTTTTTTGTTGATGAAAACAGCTAATTGGAGCTAAAATATAATTCATTAATAATACAAGGACTATTCTTAAGTATGATTAACAGAAAACCCCTTTTATATTTAAACTCCAATACTTAAAAAGGTTTTGAAATTTCCATCAGTTGCTAGTGATGAAAACTGTTTTTGAATTCACATTAATTGTTTACAGATGAAAATAGTTTGTTGGAGCTCAAAGAAATATATAAATAAATGCAGAGATTAGTTTTAAAATATAAAATAAACAAACAAATATAATTTATACAAAGGTTAGTTTGTTCAGCATAATATAATATAACTGCTAATTTGAGGAAAGTATATTTAATAAATCAAATCCTAATTTGCAACTGTTTTGTAGTTAAAATCTAATTATTTCACTACAAATTATGCTTTTTTTATAACTCTTATTTCACAACTTAAAACCAGCTCGTGAAATTCAAGTGAGCCTCAAAAACAAGCCAAAAAGCAAAGCAGTGCGATTATGTTTTAGGTTAATACTATTAACACATTGTTGAGCATAAACTGAGCATATCTCTATTTTATATTAGTTATATTCGAGCATTTATGCTTACTTGCGCCACACAAGAATTTAGTACGTGTTTGCCTCAGCTATTGGCCTGGCTAAAAGCAGCGCCTGCAAGTATGCAGAAAGGCTGATTGCATTTGAAATAGTTTAATAGAGTTATAGTTTTACGCAATAGCCACAAAAGAAAAGTGGCAACAATAGAGCAAAAAACAAAAACAGAAAAACAGAAAAAGCAGAAAAGAACGTTATCAAATTAATTTGAAAAACTCGCATCTGCTGCACGTCACACATAAACGCACAGCCTGCTCGCAAGAGTAATATATAGATGTGTGTGTGTGTGTGTGTGTGTATATAATATATAACATATACAGTAACAAACTGCCAGGGACACTTTCGGACACGCACACACACACACACTCAGATGCGGGTGTGTGTGGACAGGGTGTGAGTAGCTGGACCGAAAACGAAACCGAAACTAAAAACTTTTGAGTTAAATTCTCGCCCTAATGTTTATGTAGATGAGGGATTATGTCATTGTGTGTGAGCCAGCTAAAGGAAAACCTCAAGCATACAAACACACACACACACACACAGAGAGAGAGAGAGAGAAAGGGAGGCGGGGCATGGGGCAGCTGTCAGTGGTAGTGGCTTAGAAAGTCCAGAGCTGGAAAGCCCATTGCAGCACTTGAAAATTCTAATTTTCTGCTTAAACTTCATTTGGAAATAGTTTAGCCTACACTTGGGAAAAGAGTCTATTGATTATTTATATTTAGTTTGTAAGCTGTGCACAAATTTGAGAACAGATTTTTAAAATTACAAATTGAATGTTAACGAACATATTTCTAATAAGGAAAGAAGCAAAGAACAACTTTGGAGATATATATATTTTGAGCAGTACATGGTATTAAGAGTATTTAAAATTTAAAAAATACTTTTTAAAAAGCAAAATATAAACGAATTGAAAGATTTGGAAATTTTAATTGAAAATATAAAACATATTTTTCTGCTCAAGCTTTATTTTGATATAAATTAGCTCGATTTTTTATTTCTATTTATTTTCTAAGCAAAGCAAAACTAGTTAAAGGCTATTAAAAGGATTTAAAATTAAAAAAATACTTTATAAACGCAAAATAAAAACAAATTGAAAGTTTTTGAAAATTTTAATTTAAAATATTAAATATATTTTTCTGCTCAAGCCCTATTTTTATATATTTTAAACTAGTCAAAGGCTAATAAAAGGATTTAAAATTTAAAAAATACTTTTAAAAAGCAAAATAAAAACAAATTTAAAGTTTTTGAAATTTTAATTTAAAATATTAAATATATTTTTCTGCTCAAGCCTTATTTTGATAAAATTTCGTTTGATTTTGTATTTCTATTTATTTGCTAAGCAAAGCAAAACTAGTTAAAGGCTTTCTAGAAAATATTTATAAAATATTATATTTACTGTTAATAATACTATTATTATTTTTGTTTATTTTATTATTATTTTAATTATTATTTATAATGGCGATTGTTAGTATTATGTTTTTCTTATTAGTATTTCACTATATGAAAAAGGGACAACAAGTTTTTGGGGCAAAGGCAAATGTTTGTCATAGAAAATACATTAAATTTAAACAAAATTTGTAGTTGGCTGTTTGCTTGTTTTGTGTTGTAGTTATAGTTGTTGCTGTTGTTGTGCTACTTGAGCTTAACACACACACATACACCGATATACACTTAAACTGTCGTTCTGTCTCTTTTTAGTTATATAGACACA
The DNA here is from genome assembly GCA_035043785.1 of Drosophila planitibia. Lineage (NCBI taxonomy): Eukaryota > Metazoa > Arthropoda > Insecta > Diptera > Drosophilidae > Drosophila > Drosophila planitibia. The sequence goes on from JAWNMS010000066.1 coordinate 225,713, forward strand.
AAGCCCAGGCGCAAATGTAAAACTTTTCAAAACTATTCGGTTTCGACCCCCAGGGGTGGGTTCCGTTTTTGCCCGGCTTTTTTGGGTTTTGGCAGCCCTTCTGCTGCCACGTCGTATTTTAAATTCAAGTGGTCTTTTACACACACACACGCACATACATATATATATATATGTATATGTATATATATATATATATATATAAATAGAGAGATGTACGTGTTGGTTACGTCGGTGTTATGCTTAAGGATTTCGCCTACGAATCCGTATCCGAATCCGTTTCAAATGCGAATTTATTTCGACAAAATATTACAAAAGTCAAAGACACAAACCATGCCACACACACACACACATACGCATACACATACACACACGTACGTATGTACGTACGTACGTAGCCCAATACGCCGTACTCTATGCGATGCCAGCGTCAGCCGCATGGAAAAAGGTCATTTTTGGGCCATGGAATTTACATAAATCCATATGGATGCCGCCATGTCCAAGTGTAAGTGTTAGTGTGTGTCTGTGTGTGCAACTGAGTCCATTTGAAGTCCTGCTCCAGCTTCAGCTACAGCTACAGCTACGGCTACAGCTCCACCTCCTTGCAGCTTGTCTTTAGCCAGCGTCTTCTTCTGGGCCACGTGCCGTTGACAGAGCCGAAGCATTCAAACGAACTCTCGCCTGCAACCTTTTTTGGTATTTTTGCTTATCACACAAAGCTACTGTGTGTGTGTGTGCGTGTGTGTGTGTGTGTGTATATCTATGGATACATGTGTCGCTGACTGACTGAGTGCTATTTGCCTCGCTTTCGAACCCATTGATAGCCAAGAGCCGAGAGCAGGCGATGAGCAGCCCCCAAAAAATGTTCAGCTTTCAAATTCCGGCGATTGTATTACCAGCTGCTGTGTGTGTGTGTGTGTGTGTGTGTGTGTCTGCGTGTGTGTGTGTGTGGTGTATGTGCGTGCGGTTTTCAAACGGAAGTTGTACGGTAGAGCAAGCGACGGTTGCCTTTATTTCGGCCTTTTCCATTTGACCCCGTTGCTACTTCGTCTTCATCTTCAGCAACCCTTCCTCCAATGCCCCCACTTCATCCCTCTGCGCTTCATCACTGACGCATTGATATCCCTTTTAATGGATGAATTATTGCCGCACATGCTGGAGTAGTTGCTCGGTTCTGCCCCGTACCCCGCCCACATCTGCCGCCCCCGCTGCCCCCCTCCGACTTGCTGCTTCACCTTCAGCACAAGCTTTTGGCTCTTTTTTTCTGGACGAGCGACTTGAGAAGTTCTCTTTATCCTTTTGCGTGTACACACACACACACACACACACACACAGACTCACTCACACATGGTTTGTTTGCATTTCATTTCGTTCAGCTAAGTCCTGCCCCCGCCCCCTCCCTCTTCAGTCTTCTTCTTCTTACGAGTTGACAGCGTATTTTGCGTTGGTTTATGTTTAGGGTCAGTTAATTAAGCGGCTTCACACGCATCGGTGGGGCGGTCTTGCACCCTCTCTCGCAATTCACCTCCACCACCCCCTCCCCCTCTCTGGCAGCCCCGCAACCCCTTTCGCATTAGCACAACACTTGCGCCGGATATGCCCGGATACGCAGAAATGCGCCAAATATCCATAATAATTGAAGGATATTACATCAATAAACCGAATGCTTCCCACTCACCCCCCCAACCATAAGCAGTATTGCGGATATATCTCCTGTTTATGCGTGTACTGACCGCAGAGCGCAGAAAGGGGGCGAGGGACGAGGGGCGGGGCAATATCTGACAGGATGAGAGCTGCATTTTAATATTTCTAAGTATCGACGCACACACGCATATAATTCAGGCATTGACAGCATTGAACGCGCCTACACACACACACACACACACACACACAGGGTGTGAACTGATGTGTGTGCGGGTGGGTTGGGGGAAGGGGGGTGTTGGGGTCATATATGTGAGATTTGGTATGTGTTTGTGTCAGGCGCCTGCCAACAGGCAAAGCCATAAACTAAATTTATTGCAAATATTTCCTCAGCAATGAGCAATTTGTGCGATCGAATCCTGTGGAACTCAAACGAAATGTACACAAGTGTGTGTGTGTGTGTGTGTGTGTGTGTGTCTAACGTGTCGATGATATATATTTGTGGCAACGATTCATGAAGCTGCCCCCAAATCTCCCTGAACCCAAAGCCAAAGCCAAATTTGACCGCCAATGAGAAGCAGTGAAACAATGTGCTATCATTTTTTGTTGCATACAGTTCGAATACAACTAGTCCAATACATATATGTATTTTAGTATATATATATATATGTGGAGAGATATATGTTCGATGTCTAGGCCATATCTTGTATTAAATTGAGCTTAGTTGCGATGTAGTCTAACGATTTACATTTAAGTGCTCTATTAAACAAGTCGCACAGTGTACTTATTGATTTATTGTTGCCGTATTTATTTTGCTGTGCGATTTATTTGCCTGGACACTCGACACACACACACACACAAGCACATAGATATACGCACACACAATTCTAAACAGCAGCCACATAGAAACACACACAGACACACACACAGCAATGGGTCTTCAATGTACGAAAAATATGTGGAAAAGAGTTTTTAGTTGTGTTACCAGCAAATAACACGCACACACACACACACACACACACCCACACACACACACACACACAGGCGCAAAAACATACACACACAAGGAGAGAGCAGTAAAATAAAATTACTCATACGCTCAGTCGAACACACACACACACACACTCACACACACGTACAAAGCACACACACACAAAACGACAGGCCGACAAAATGGTTGGCCAACGACGTCAACAACAACAACAACAACAACTGCAGCAACAACACGAGCAGCAATAACAAACATGAATTTTAACAAAATACAATTTCAATACAATTCAAACTTTCTAACACACACACACACACACACACACACACAGCTTCACGCATGTTAGAGTGAGCTGGCACTACACACTACTCTGCTCTGCTTGGGTGCCAACCGCAGTGGCAACAACGCTATCGCAATGACTCTGTCCCCTCCACAAAAAACCCCAGCACAACCCAAGCCGCAACGCTCTACCCCGAAATGAATATGAAACTAAAACTTCCTTTACTCATTTCCTGCCACCCCCTCGCCCCCCTCCCCCCGCCTGCTTTCACTCCTACTGCCTGTCTGCTGATAGTGGGCAAAAAACAGGAGCTGACTGTGTCTCTCGTTGCCAGTTTTCAGTTGCGTTCTAAAATTCATACATTCATTACCATCGCATTTCATTCAGCACCCAACAACACCCAACCCAACCCACAAGCCATAACCACCCCCCCCCCACCCCCTCCCCTTTCGCTCACACAAAAGTTAAATACAATCGCTGGCCCGTAAACAAAGCGCCAACCGGCAAATCGCAGACGACTCGCAGCTCCCCACACATCCCCTCCCTGGGATTGGGAAAGAGCGTCTGCTGCTCATAAAGTAATAAATTGTAGCATAAATAGTGGTTCGACTTGGACAGAAGATGTTTGTGTTCGGTTTAGGTGAGTTTTTGGACGAGCTAACTACGATTGCCCCCCACCCCGCCGTCTGCTGCTGGTGCTGCTGCTTTTTGAGAGAGTAACTGCCTCAAGCACTGCCGCTGAGCAATTCATCTTTAGCCATTTTCTGTTCACTTTTCGCTGAAGTGCAGCTGGCTTAGACACCGCTCCCCTCCCCCCCATCGAAAGGGATCAGTGTGGAACTAAAACTATGCTTATTTGCTTTTGTCACGCCCCCCTCCCTACCCTCCACAGACCCCGCTGGCACCCTTTGCTCGTCCTAAATTACCCCCAACACACAATGCTAACCACATACGACCACATCGTTCATCATTGCGCCCGTGTGTGTGTGTGTGTGTGATGGGAAGCTGTGTATGTGTGAGTCTGTGTGTGTGAGTGTGGGTTGTTTGCCAGTTGGTTAAGGGGTGGAGGTGGAGGGGGAGGGTGCTGCTTAGGTCTACCATTGCTCTGACTGTACTAATGAATTACGCAATCTAAAACTATGTACATTTAATTCAAATTCACAAAACTGTACGCCAAACTAACCAAAAACGCACACACACACATACACACACACCCAAAATGGGCGACCCAACAACAACAACAACAACAACAATCACAAGTTTTTGGGCAAACTTTTTTGCTGCCTGCGTCAGCGTCAACGACAGCGGCGTCTACGTCAACAGCGCAGTCGATGCCGTATATATTTTTGGGAATAATTCAAAGCGAATACATTTTTGGGCCATGCAGCGTCCATCTATCCAACCAAACAGCCATCATGCCATCCATCCATCCAACCGTCCAACCCCATCAGCAGATGGCCTGGCCTGGCCTGGCCCCGTATTGTATAGCCGTATACCGTTATAGTTTGGCAACTTCCCTTTTGCTGCTTCATTCGCCATTCCATTAGCGACACCATTGGCGTCAACGTCAGCATCCATCGCACATGTCCTTGCAATTGTTCTTGCTTTGGCCAGCTGAAAAGGGGGGTGCGGCAGGGGGAAGGGGGTAGACACAGGCACAGGCACACAGGCAAAACACGAAAGCAAAAGCGTGCGCAAAAAGCACCAACAACAGCAACAACAGCAACAACAACAACAATAACAGTTATATTCCCATATAATATTCGTACACACTTTGCAAACATGTTTGTCGATGATGTATTATACAAAATGCCCATAAAAAGGCCCGCATGAGCGAGACGGCAAGGCACAGCAAAGGTGAGGGGACAAGAGAAGCAAATTCAGCCAAAGCCCGGGATATTTATTTATGTATGTGTGTGCGTATGTGTGTGTGTGTGTGCGAGAATGAGAGCATCCGATGGCGTAATCATCGTTTGTCTCTCTACATATTCGTACATGTCTATGTCTATGTCTATGTGTGTGTGTTGTGTGTGTGTGTTGTGTGTGTGTTAGTGTGTGTGTGAGCCACTAAATCGAAATGCCAAAATGCCCATTTCTATTCTGTGTTGGCCCCGCATAAGCGATACAGACATTTCGTTTTTTGGGGTAATACATCAAACTAGCCGCATCAATAGCACACACACACACACACGCACATACAAGGATATATTTATATACATTTGTATCTGTGTGTGTGTGTGTGTGCCTAGTTGGGCTGCATGCGGCGTGTTAAAATAAAACCAACAACGACGACTACAAAAACAATAGCCAAGTTAATATATCCATGGGTCCCCTGTGTGTGCGTGTGCCTGTGTGTGTGTGTGTGTGTGTGTGAGTATATGGAAAAAGAGTAAAATACTTCATGCAGAACCGAGCCAGAAATCGAATAGAGCCAAAACATGGAGAGGAACTGAAGAGCAGCAGACAATTCGGCGAAGGACAACACAAAAAGTTGTTGCCACCAAAAGTAAAGGAGATAATCTTGGCCAGAAGACGAAGAGCCAACTGCTTGCCAGGAACCAACATCCTTAGACGCAATCTGCGTCTGTGTGTACAAGAGAGAGAGAGACAGAGAGGGGGGCGGAGAGGGGAGTTGTGGGTTGGATGCTGCCGACAAACAGGCAAGAAACCAAGTTCTGTCGAGACAGAACTCCCTTCTAATGACCGCCAAGATAGAATGACATTTCGGGGGCTGTCAGCTCTCATTGTTGTGTATGTTGTATGTTCTGTATTTGGGTTTGCATGCGTGTGTATCTCTGTGTGTGTACGTGTGTGTGTGTGTGTAAAGGAGAAAACTTTAAGTACACACACAGTGCCCCAAGGAGTCGTCGGCTTTTTCAACCCAACAGGCACAGTGGAGAATTGATAGTTAAAAGTGCTTTACAGTCATTTAATATCCACAAATTTAACAGTTCAAAAATTATATTAAATATGATTAACTGTTGAATTGAGTGATCGATTGAGATTACATTGAGTGATGAAGAATTGTGTCAAAGTTTTGTATGGATTATTTTCCTATATTATATATATATATAATAATGTATATTTTATTGCAATTGCACAAAAACTCATTGAATATTTATTTATTTAATGTCAGTCGACACAGAAAAATACAAAAACTTAAAATATACATTTATTTATATAAAATTAAAACTTTAAATGTGTTTTTTCCGCTCACTCTGAGCTAGTGAAAAGCGTATTTAAATTATAAAGAGAGGTCACCAAGCAATAAACAAATATAAACAACTAAAATTAAAAATAATATTTTTTTCTTTTACTTTTTAAATTTGAATAATTTTCTTAATGCTATAAAAACTACAAATATTTATTTTTAAAGAGAAACTACAGAAAACTAATTTAAACTTGAAAAAAGCATTTAATAAAAAAAAATAGAAAAGTATATTCGAAATATATAGTATGTAAATATATTATATATCTTAAATAGATTTGCTCGAGTCTGATCAATAAATAGATTCCGATTTCCTTATCATTCCACACATCTTACTCTAATTATACTAAATGGAAATCGATAGCTGTTTTTATTTGGTTACTTAACCTCAAATAATATCAGTTTAGACAGAAAAACGATACAAAAAGTAAACAATGAATTAAATTAATTTAAAATTAAAACATAATATTTAAATGAATTGGATTATGAACCACTGTGCGAGCAAGAGCAAAGGCTACAATTTGGGCAATAAGACGCCCCATTTCAAGATCTAAGGTCCAAGCTTAAGACCCAGAACCCGAACCCGAACCCAAACCCAAACCAAAACCCAAAACCCAAATACCCAAAAAGCCCGTACAAAAAGGCACAGCAACTGCGGCCCAAGTACGTGAAAATTGATAGATGAGTTATGGGCGAGAACGCAAAACGAGGGCGAGGATTCGCATGCATATGTCCTTATATGAACACACACACACACATATACAATATATATATATATATGCATATATATATTTATATATATATATATATATACACACATACATCTTGTTGTCTGTGTGTTTGCCAATGCTTGTGTGTAGTTCCTTTCTGCAAGTGGCAATGAGTCCGAAGACGTTCAATGTATGTCCGTGCCCCCTGCCCCCACCCCGACTTACCGCTACCCACTCCACATCCGCACGTGTGTGTGCGTGTGTGTCTCTGTGTGTGTGCGTGTAAGAAGCAGAGAGCATTTTTCAACGCTTGCGACGCCAGCCGAGGGCATTAAAAGTTTTTGTATTTATTTTGCAGTCGGTTAACAATATTCCTTTTGCACACCCAGCCCAACCCGACCACTTTTACCCGCACCCGCCCCCGCCCCCGCAGTACCCCAATCTTCGTTACAGTGCTCGCGTAGTTCTTCTTGGCTTCTGGCTCTGGCTCTGGCTCTGGCTCACATACGTGTAACTGTTCTGTAATTGTATGCGTGCGTTTTGTTTGCGGACGTGGCCGTTCTGAATGTCTTGGACGTCGACGTTTCTGTACATATACAGCTGTGTGTGTGTGTGTGTGTGTGTGTAGCGCAATAGAAATAGGAATAGCAATTCGAGTACATGGCAAGTATATGTATGTGTGTGTGTGTGTGTGTGTGTGGGATGGGGGGTCTGAAAACTTTTATGTGTAATACATCAATTGCAAAAAGATAGCCAAATGCTGTTAAGTTTATATACTACACATACATATGGGCACCTCTCTCTCACACTCAGTCTCTCTCTCTCTCACTCGCTCACTCTCTGGCTTGCTGGCTGTCGTCCGTCTCTTTCGCTCTATCTGCGACTGCTGTTTGGCGTGGATGGGTGGTCGGTTTGGGGCCAAGAGTTACTTACGCCAGCGTCAGGGCAACTTCTTCTCGAGCTGCGCAAGTAAAAGATACATTTATTATGTGCGAAGAGCGATGAACACAAGCGATTTATCCTTTTTAACTTTTTCCTTTGGTCCTCTACAGCTGTCCACCCATTTTGTGTTGTGGGCTCCCGTTTTGTTTGTCTATCTATCTACACACACACACACTCGCACACACACATGTGTGTGTCTAGTTGTATTATTGTCGTGTTGTTGTTGCTCGGCCCACATCTCTGCCGTAACTAATTTATTACCGCAAGAGGGCATCATCTAAGCAGGGTTTAAACTAAGTGTGTGAGTGTGTGCGAGTGTGTGTGCGAGTGTGTGTGCGAGTGTGTGTATGTGTGTGTGTGTGCAGCAGGCTAATTTCGTTTGCTGGCCATGCTGGAAAGCATGCCGTCATATTTGTACCGCCCACCCCAAAACTATGCAACACTTGCCAGTTGCTCAAAGTCAGCCTTTTGGCCACCAAATCCGCCCTTCTCCGGCAACAGCCAAACAACATATGCAATTTTTCAATCGTTTGCTTTGGCTTATGACTTCGCGTCGACCCGTCTCAAACTTTTCTCATTTCGAAAGTTAAAACAACAAACAGCATTATCGCCATTCGTCACCCAAAAAAAAAAAAGAAGAAAAGAAAAACGAGCAGCAAATATAAAAATGCTGCGCCAAATCTCCAAGTGGCCAAAGCAAACATAATCGAAAAGTCAGCTTGTCAAGCCGACGCTTGAATACACTTTCGATTGCCAATCATCGGTTTCAGCTCTTGCTCAAATATACAATTTGAGATTTAATTTACCAAATAAATCTCATTTGTATATCCCCAAAAGGCGCATTATAATTTTGCTGAATTTGAAATGTTTTCAGTAAGAAATTGGACAAGCTGGGCACATTTTCAGTTCTGTTTAATTATTAACTGATCATATTTAGCTTACCTACAAGCTGATCGGGCTTATAAGCTTATCAATAAGAAGTCTTTGCTCAAAAGTCAGCGAAGTCTATTAATTTCTTAGCATATGTCAAATATATTCATATTTATATGTATATATATAATTATATTTTATATTTAAGTGCATATTATACTTGTTAATTCCTTTATCAAATTAAAATATCATTCAAATACTTGGTTGATGCTGGGAACAATGCAAGGCTCAAAAAGTTCTTCTGGATTCTTAAAAACACAATTTAATCATTTATTATTATTATTTAGTGCAATAAGCAAATTATGCACACACAACTGAAGCAACTATTATTTTATGGAATACAAAATCAAACATTATTTTTTTTGCATTCAAAATTGAAATTCCACTTTTGAGATATTTCTATTATTATTTTTTCGCATTATATAAATGCATTATATAAATGCATATAAATGCAATAAAAATCAAACTTCAAATTGATATAAGCTGAAGCAGTTTTCTTTCCAGATAATAAAGCTTAGTACAAAGTGCTCAGTTGTCAGCAATAACTACACATAAATTGTAACGACAGAAATGAAGTGCAGATATAGCTATAAAATATAACTTTGACTTTGAGTGTATAAGGTGTGTGTGTGTGTATGTGTGTGTGTGTGTGTGTGGATTAGCTGTATTGGTGTTTGTGTTTGTGTCTGGGATATGCATTTGTCGTCACTTCCAATGTTGGACACGACTTGCCGCGTCGCCTTCAAGTTAGTTGCGATGTCAGTTAATATATCACGGCTGATGCTGTGGCTGAGGTTGAGGCTGCTGCTGCTGCTGCCACTGCTGCTGCTGCTGCTGCTGCTGTCCTTCTGTGTGTGTTGTCACATATGCTCAGCAGCAATTTCGCTTTCAATTTCGAATGCTATCCATGAGAATGTGAATCCCGAAAACACACACAGGCAGGCAGGCAGCAGCAGGAAAAAAGCAACACAAAAGAAAAACAAGCAAACTTGTTTGCAAAGTTTAAACAACATTTCGTTTGTTTTTTTTTTTTGTTGTTGCTTCTTTTGGGCTTTGCTTGGACTTGTCGTACGTGCCCAGCTATGTACAGCCTTAAGAGCACCAACCACACCCCTCACACCCCCTAATACTAAAATTTCCATTTACAACCCCCTGGCAGCAGCAGCAGCAGCAGCAGCAAAGTTTGCAGCGTTCCTTTTTTTTTTTTTTTGTTTTGTTGCTGCTGTTGCGTATGTGGCATAAGATAAACAAATACAGAGATGGATTGTGTGTCGCCTGACATCTGGACAACGTGTGTGTGTGCGGGTGTGCGGGTGTGTGTGTGTGTGTGTCCCAATCTAAAATGGGTATCCGATAAATCTTGAGACGCCCGAGTCAGCCCACTCTGCTCCTCTCCTGCTCCTCTCGTGGACTGCAGCTAATTAAGTCGCTGCTCGCATCTAATGAATTCAGTCAACGGTTTTTACGGCCTGTCCAGTTTATGAAAACGCTCGACTTACAGTCGAAGCTGGACTGTAATCACTTTATCAATAATTCAATCACAACTGCGGCGAGACGGCTTCAGGGCTGGACGGGGTAAAGTAGACGCTCGTAAAACTGCGTCGCCAATTTGTCAGAGAATCCGTTGTCCGAATACTTCAGACAGCAACTGTATGTCTCTCTCTCTCCCTCTCTCTCTGTCTCCCTCTCTCTCTCTCGATGCGTATGTATTACGTGTTTTATTGCGAATTCGTTGATAAACTTTGTGTGCACAAATATAAAATGGCACATAAAAATTAATAATAAAAGCGTTACACTATAACCTCTCCCCGCCCCCGCCCCCGCCCCGCCCCCCTCGTCAAACCCGTCAACTAGTTTTTGAGGTCTTTTTATAGTTTTATTATCTGCATAGATTTTGTGGAATTAAGTTTCAGTTCAAAACTCAAAAGAAAAGCCAAAATTTGCTGAGCCGGCGCTCGTAAAAATCGCTCGCACAAAAAAAAAAAGAAAAGGAAAAGCAAACCATCATAAAATGTCAAGAAGCATTTCAACTTATTAAGTAATAAATTCCAATAAGAACAACAGCCAGCAAATTACCACAGCCGGAAAAGCCATTTTCCACTCCAACCACCACCAACAGAAGAAAGAAAAAATATGCATAATAATAATAATAATAAGTTGAGGTGATAACGATCGCAAGACATCGAAAAATGACCATTAAACACACCTACACAGGAATGCCACACCCCCCGCCCTTAATTTTCTTTAACGGGCAACCCTTTCACTTGGACAAAGATAAAATGTTTACATGTTGGGGGCCCGCCCCTCCCCCTCTCTATCAGTCTAAGTCTAAGTCTATAATATCAATGGGCCTCTCCCATTGACGCGAGTGATTTATATGAAAAAATTCATTATTTGCCAGCGAAATGCAAAATGCGGGGTTGCTATACATGCACATATATATATGTATATATATATATATCTGTATCTAATGACCTGGGCGAAGTATAACTCGCGCCTCGACTTTATCTTTAATAAAGCTAATTTCTATTGCCGCTAACAGCAGCGAAACATGCGAGTCGAATGCCTGAATCCTTATTCAAATCCAAATCTGTATCTGAATCGAAGCAAAGTGACTTTAAATAACCATTAAGACTCGCAACAGGGGGTGCCGCATGCAATTGTTCTACATTTCTCACTAGGCCTGTGTGTGTGTGTGTGCGAGTGTGTGCGAGTGTGTGTGTGTGTGTGTGTGTAATGTCTTACATAAATGGGACACCTTAAGCAAAGCGGCCAGCGGCGCCTTCGCATGCGGCCATAATTGATGAGTCCGGCGCACCAAGCCCAAGTCATTTAGGCCCAGCACAACTACAAACATTTACCTATAGCATACACACACACACACCCACACACACATAGATACTATGAGTGCAAACATTATTTGAATCTTTGCAACGTGATTAGCTTACACAGTCCGATTTTAAATACACACTTGATATACAAATCGGTCACTTTGAACAAGTTTTATTTAAGCAAATTGACGCATTTGAAAAGATCTGTTTTTTGTTTATATTTGAAAAATGGTTTTCCCCATTAAAATATCAATTCATGAAATACAATTGAGTAAAACTGAGCCGGGAATAGTTTTTGAATCGTAAAAATAAAGTATTAACAAATTGTTGTCAATCATTTTTTGTTACTTTTTATATGCATTTGAAAGGACGATTGATTTTTCCTTTTTGATTGTTGCCCAAATTTTAGGAGCAATCAAACGCATAACTGATAATAATTTGATACACAAAAAAGGTTTTCCTGCAAGAATTAATTTTAAAATAAATTAAAATTCGCTTTCTGACTGATCCTTGGCTAAGAATGAACTTAGACAAGCATATAAATTCGACACACAATTAAATGTAATAAAAACTATAAAAGAGTTATTCTCTTTTTTGCATTTTCTAAAATAATATTAGTTATATATACTTTTAGGAATTAGTACATGAAATGTTGCATTAATTAATAAACTGCAACATTTCATGTAGTTGTTTGTTGCTTAGCCAGCTTCCGCTGCTGATGCAGCTGAGAGGAAGCTCAGCTCAAGCATATGAAACAAGTAAAATAGATGGGGAAATGTGCACAACTATTAAGAAAATTGAGTTTGCATTTTATAATTCATTAATTATGCACAGCGAGTGGAGTGGGCCAAAGATGGCAGACGCATATAGATACTTTGATTACGCACAGGCCAACGCACAGTGCAACCACTTGAATACGTCCCAAAAGACGCCCGAGCACCTGGTCGACCATAGACAATGAATCTTTTGAGTGGGCAATCGCAACAAAAATTGCAGCAGTCGCAGTCAAGTGGCAAGGGGCAAGGGGCGAAATCTTACGCCTGATTTGAGCTGTAGACCCCCTCAACACACACACACCCCCCCACACACACACACACACAAAGGTGTCTTCTTTCGCTGTCATTTGCAGCCAGGCCACACACAACACACAACACACACTTAGTTGCACTTGGATATGTTGAAATGCGACACATTTGAAAATCTGCATGGCTAGTCAAAGGAGTTGGACCAGGTACCTCCGCCAGCCGCACCACCACCCTGCTGCCCCTTTTGTAGTGCTCTCTAGAGCCATCTTCAGCGGCAGCCAATCGAGTAGCTCTCGAGTAAGACTCGCATGCCGCCGCCCCTTTGGGGGCATGTGGCACATTATATGTGTATCTATTTATATATCTAAACATATACATATATATATATATTTATATATGTGCATATTGGTATATAAGGGAGGTGTATGCACGTTGTATTTTCAATTTTATTCTATGGCATTTTATTATATTTTTCACTTGATACATTTATGTATGCAACAAAAATTTGTTTGCATTCTCCCTTGAGTTGTCACGCACAAAGGCAGAAGTAAATTGTTTAATTTGATTTCATTTTGTGAGCTCTTGCGTCATGCACTCTAAATGGGTTTTTACATATGTGTGTGTGTGTGTGTGTATCTGACACGCCCCTAATAGCCATAGTTGTGTGTGTGTGTGTGTGCATTGCAATTCTCTGGCCATCAAATGACTCAATATGCGCCGCCCTTGTCAATTTGCTACACATTTAATTGCGTTTTATTTTTCAAATATTTATTATTATTATCGAATATTGAAACGATATCCAAATGCGAATCCAGACACACACCCCCCGCCATATGGTGGACATGCAAGAACTCTATATATATATTATATATAATATATATATTTATACATTTCGAGTTAGATCCGACAATGTTTCCCTGACACGCGATGTGCCGTGCCTTTAAACCTTTTACACTTTCAACCCCATCCTGCTCCTCCTCCTCCTCCTCCTGCCAATGGCTTTCGTCACGGATTCCGAAAAGAAATCTGCGTTTCTAATCCGGTACGGGTGTGCTTGGATTAAGTGTCAGTCTGCTTGGATGCGATTGTAAATAAATTAAGTAGTTTTCGCTACTATTCGGCAAACTAATTTCGATTTCGATTTTGTGAGTTTCACTGTTTTAGCCTAAGTTGTTTTATGCATATTTTTAGTTGATTTGTGTACATAGTTATTAATGCTTGCCTGCCTGTCATACTCATATCAATATATACAACTATAATCTATATATGTGTAATTATGTATTTAATCAAGTTCCTTGAGACAAACGAATTGGCAACAAATGATATTTATTCTGTGTCTGGTTAGTAAAAGCAATTTCAACTGTTAGAACTGAATGTTACCCTCGCAACGAAAAAACCCCGAATATAATTGGCATTATATATAATTAATCAATTAAGCAATCTGTAAAAAATGTTATGAAAAATGAAAAAAAAAACAACTAAATTGGAATTGGCAATTGGCAGTTGGGGGACTTAAATTCAGTTCTGCTGTTCTTGTTGTTGTTGCTGCTGCCAAAATAACTCACAGCGTTTGTAAGTGTTTGCAGACACCAACACACACACACACACCCACACACACACACACACACACACACACATACAGCAAAATTGGATCTAGAAATATTATTACCTTTCTACACTGATTTCTGATTTCCAATTGAATTCCTTCCCCAAAATCCAAAACACATCGCTATTAACTGCCAACTAAAACAGGCACATTCCTGAGCACACAGCAGTCGGCAGTTGTCATCAAGCAGGAGGCGATGGATGTGGCCGGCGAGGAGCAGCCGCATGAGGCGCATGCCGCAGATCGTCAGCCGACTGCCAGCAAGTTGGCCAAGTTAATGCAGCGACCGCAGCTGGCGCAACTATTCGAGCGACGCAGCAACAACAACAACAATAACAATATTAGACACAACAACAACAACAACAATAACAACAGCAGCAGCAGTGGCAACCATATGCGCAGCATGTTTAAAAAGAATCGCTCCTCGAATTCATCGCCAACGCCCTCGGCGCGATCCTGGAACGATAGCGAGGATGAGCCGGCTGATTATCAGCAGGATGAACGCTCCAGCTCAGCCTCATCGGCCATTTCACTGACCATGAAGCGTTCGTGCCAGGCCAGCGAGTCCCAGCTCTACCAAACGCTGCAGCAACATCAGCAACAGCAGCAGCAGCAACACAAACAGCAGCAGCAGCAGCAGCAACAAAGCGAACATCGACCGCAGCAGCTCAACCAGCAACAGCAGCAGCAGCAGCAACAGCAATATTTGGATGAACTGCAGCAATCGGTGTCGGTTTCGCATCAGCAACAGTTGACTGCCAATCTTTTTATGGCCCGAACGATTGCTTTGAGTCGTTCACGCGATTTTCCGGAGCTCTTTCAAAATACTTCGGCTGCCGCTGTGGCAGCAGCAGCAGCGGCTGCAGCCACCGCCAGTGCCACGGCCACAGCCGTTGTCGTTGGCAGCAGCAACAACTGCAACAGCAGCAGCAACAACAACAACAACAACAGCAACAACAACAATAACAACAACATCAGCAGCAGCAACAGCAACAGCTGTCACAACAACAACAGCAACAACAACAACAGCAGCAATAGCAATTATATGTTACCCTGTCCGCTGTGCGAGACGCCGCTGGAGCAGCGTGTCTTCCGCCAGCATCTGGATCGGCATTATCCGCGTGACAGTCCCGTCTGTCCGGTGATCGAATGCGGTCGTCGTTTCGCCCATCCGAATTCGGTGCGCAATCATATGCGGATCAAGCATACGCTCCAGTGGGCCAAAATGAAGGCGATGCGCAGCTCGGGCGGCCCCTTTGCCGGCGGACCCGACTTCAAGTTCAAAAGCGAGACGGCCAACTAGTTGCCGCCCAGCCAACACCAGCTGGTGCACTGCGTCCGCAGATATTCGCACTCGTAGAAATCAAAAAAAGCTTTCTAGTTTTGCAAGCTGCTGCGACAATAATTCCGAGGCCTAAACTCGAGACACTCGCGTCTATCGTAGATAGCCAAAACAAACAAAAAAAACCAAAAAAATATAGTTGAAGCCCAAAAAATCTTCCAGCAGTAATGTGTCCTAGTCTTCAGTTCCAATATTGTTTGCCAGTTAAAGGTTTCACTTCGAGTGAAAAACTTTAAGCAAATCCATAATCCATTTTTCTATATACACAATACTTGTTCTAGTTTTCCATTTCTTAAGCATTTTCACCTGGGCTTTTAGCTAGATTCCGAAAGATAACTAGAGCTTGAAACAACTATTGCTGAAAACACATTCCGAATACTTGAATTCAATTCAATTCAATCCAATCTTTAATTTGTTGGGCCTTCGACAGCGGTTTTGAGAATGTGGTTTACTGTTAACGATAAGAAGCTGGCATACAACAATTATTACGTTCCTATATATATTCAATATAGTACATATACAGATATACTATATTAAAGAGTACACACAAATCGTACTTCCACTACTATTGTGTATGTGCAAGCCTAGAGATACTACACTGTAAAAAAAAACCAAAATTATTATGATAATGTTTGCATAGAATAATAAAACCAAACCAAATAAAAATAAATACACCCGTAAACAAATACTACTAGAGCCATAGGAATGTGCTACTTATGAGGCGTAGCAGAGCTGCAAGTTAACTGTAATTTAGTGAGAGAGGTGTGCTTGGACAGGGTATGGCTAGGACTAAATATACCCCATATGCCCTACAACTAACTAACTAGTTGGCACCAGTAAACTAGTAAACTCGTAACTACAGTATTATACGTACTACAACATAGGAAAAGCAAACACAAAACACACACACACACACCCAACACACACACACAATTTATATAGTATAAGCATAATCCAAAATATGAAATTGGATATATGTATGTGTAGATAATGAGCTGAATACCAAGCAGAAACAATTATAAATAGTTATTAAACAAAACATAATTGTAATGATACTACAAAATAGAATGTGCCTGCGTAATATATTTTTAGCCAAAAAAAAATATAATAATAATAATAATAATAATAAAATAAATGAATAAACAAACCAACACAAAGTTGAAAACTCACACACACACACAAATACACAGATAGAAGGGAGGAAGTTGCAATTTTATTAGAGAAAATTCCAAAAAAAAATCGAAAAGCTCAAAATTGTCGATTATAATTTATTCTTGTTTATGTGAAGAGCTATGGAAAGAGATAGCAAGATGTGGAAAGAGACGGAGATTGAGCGAAAAACATACGTAAAATGGTTCCTATAATGTTAATCAAAAAAAAAAGCGAAAACCAAAATCTAAAAATCTAAAACTAAAATACAAAAAACCAAAAAAAACAAACTCTTGACTAAACTGCGAGTTTAATTTAAATATAGACGATCCACGGATCCACAGCAATTTAGTGAATATTGTATTCAATTTCGAGACGGACAATTTTTGCAGTTGTGTAGCCCATACAGAAACAAACAAAATACTATATAACTTAACTCGTAATAAACCTTATGTATAATTTACAAAAGAAACATTCTTTTAGTTGGCCAATTGTTTGGGGAATACGTAGCTCATAATAATGTATCTTCAATTTATGTACTCGACTCGATGAGGCAATTAATTATATATATATATATATATATTATATATACATCTATTTTGGTTAATAATAAAGAGCAAACGAAGAAAAGTCGAGCGAATGGATTTTTGTTTTCAATTGAAACAATAAGAGCTGAAAAAACTAATATAAACTAAAATTATTTAAAAACTAAATCCAATTTGAACGAATAATTTTGCATTACTCAAAAGTAATTCGATGGGATTTTCAGCTCTTGTTTGCCGGGAGTTGAAAATATTTGCTTTAATTAAATAATAATTTCAATTATTTGTGCAATTCTTTTCACAGTTTCGCGTCGTACGCTGGAAATGCGTGTGCGTGCCACCGATCCGCGACCGTGCCCCAAATGTGGCAAAATCTATCGGTCGGCACACACGTTGCGCACCCATCTGGAGGACAAGCACACTGTCTGCCCGGGCTATCGTTGTGTCCTTTGCGGCACGGTGGCCAAGTCACGGAATTCGCTGCACTCGCACATGTCGCGCCAGCATCGCGGCATCTCCACCAAGGATCTGCCCGTGCTGCCGATGCCCAGCGCCTTTGATCCGGATCTCGCCTCGCGGCTGTTGGCCAAGGCCGGCGTCAAGATATCGCCCGCTGAGCTGCGCGCCCGCGCCTCCCCCACAGGCGGCAGTGGCAGCAGCGGCGGCGGCGGCGGTGGCGGCGGCAACGGTGGCAATGGCTCCCATAAGATGGACCTCAGCAATGCCAGCGGCGGCCCATTAGACGATGGCGAGGATTCCGATGATGATCCCGAGGATCTGACCACCGGCAGCCTGCTCTATGGCGGCAATGCCAGCGACCTCAGTCGCTACCACGAGAGTCTCCTAAGCAATTTCGGACATGCGAACACAACCATTTCACGGATGCGAAACGAGGCAGCTGCAGCTGCTGCCGCAGCAGCCATGGGCCAGCAGAAGGATCTGGGCGCTGCCGCCGGCGGCGTTCAGCTGGGCAACAGCAGCAGCGCTGGACAATCGCTGCTGGACACCTATCTGCAGTTCATCACGGAGAATACGTTCGGTGAGTGACAAGCCCCCACTTGTTGTGTACCCCAACCATCAACCATCAGTATTTATTTTAATTCTTGGTTAGCCTCACCTGAAAGATTTGCCTTCTTCCAGTCTCTCGACTTTGAAACTAATTTCAAAATTATTTTACTGACCTGGTTTTAATTTGCCATATATAGTCGTGTGAATTGTCCAGTTAAAAGAAAAAATATAAATAGCCATTAAAATCGAGTAGAACAAAATTGAACTACAATTTTGAAATGACCCAAGTCACACACGTTGCAAGTCTTCTAAGTATTTCCACAATTTCAAATCTTTAAAATAATTAAAAATATAAAATCTTTACAAGTTAAATAAATACTTTACCCAATTCCTGGACCCATTTTTTACAACATAATATAATAATAGTGTAATATTAGACATTTATCTGCAATGAAAAGAAAACTAATTTCTTGTCTTGTCTCTTTTCTAGGCATGGGCATGTCGCAGGAGCATGCCGCTGCAGCCGCGTTGCATGCCGCCAAAATGGCGCAATTGAATGCGATGGGTCACAGTCTGGACAAGTTGCCATCTGGCCTGCTGCCCGCCCAGTTTGATCTGAGCAAGCTGACGGGCGCATCAGCTGGCGGTGGCTATGGCCAGGGCAGCGGTGGACTCTCCATCGAACCGATACTGAGGCGAGATCAGCAACAGCAGCAGCAGCAACAGCAGCATGGAAGCAGCATATCGCCGAATGCAAATGGAGCGCTGGCGCTCAGCACGGTGGGTCACATCCATGCGAACTTGGTGGGTGGCGTTGGCGTTGGCATTGGCATGGGCATTGGCGAGGAGGCGGCCGATGAGGTCGATGTCGATGCCGATGCGGATGCGGAGGCGGAGATTAGGCGCGACGGTTCGGAGCCAATGGATTTGGGCCTGAGTCTGGACAACAATCAGTCGGGCAGCAACAATGAGGCAGCCAATTCAGATGCCGAGGACAATTACTCCGAGGATGAGGGCGTTCATCACACATAAAGAGCAGCTGGAAGAGAGAGCAAAAGATATACTAAGCACATATATATACATATATAGATATGTATGTGCAACTCGATCGTTTTTGAAGAGTCGTCAAACCGTTGTATACCCCACAAAAAAAATGGAACATTTGTAACGAGTAGCCTTATCCTCATGTATACCAGTTTACGTGTACAATATACATATAGTATATATACTAAATGCATACGATAAATACGATAGATACGATAGTTATATAGGTATCTAGAAACCGAATCATGAACTAATATCATGTGCTGCGTTTGCAACAAATATTGTAGAATTTATGTTGTGCTTTTAAAAAACAAAAAAACAAAAAAATCAAAAACAAAATGAGAGTAAATAATCAACTTACCTAAACAGATACTCGTATGTGAGTTAGATGCCTAGATACTTACACACACACACACACACACACACATACATACTTATCCTATATACATATACATACTACTTATATACACATGTACCTGTTGTGTGTATACATGCAGTTTAGGATGTTGCCGAACCAAGACAAATTCAAAAATCATTGAAGAACTCATACTCCAAAATACCTAAAGCTAAACCTAAACCTAGAGCCTAGACCATGTAAGTTAGTGTTAACAGACATTTTTGCAAATGAGTCAACAATTCTCTGTAAATAGTATATAAATTGTTGTAGAAGATATGCACCCACAAAACAAAACGAAAAAAAAAAAAAAAAAAACAAAAAGCATTTAAACGGACAGGACGAATACTCTTTAAAAAGGCGTTTATATATATTTTTATCCGTCTCAGTTTTGAGAGTAACAAAGACAAATTCAGATGTGCCATGTCACAATTTACTAGAGCTTACACACGACTTTCTTTTTATGAAGACGAGTATATATATATATGCTTACTAGCCGACCACTCAAGTTGTATTGTATTTATAATGTTACATAACCATATCTCAGGAATACACGGATAACCACCGCCGAAAACAACCAAAACTACCTCAGCAAAAAGAATTGTGTAATCCAATCGTACTCATTGCTCGTAATTACATTCAGTTAAAAGTGAAAAGAAAAGAAATGAAAGAAAAAAACACAACTACCTACATAAATATACATAACATACATGCAAATATATTCGTTATGGCCGTACTTGCTTATACATACAGATTGCGTTCAGTGTAGTTTAAGGATCTATCTGCATTGGTTGGGTGCGCCAATAAATACATAGTCTGTAAATGTGAATCTAAGGATTTCCCCATTAATTAGCCAGGCAATGTGTACATTTCATTATTATTTATGCGTTTATGTACAATAAAGTGAGATATGCATATATATAAAAATATATATAAAATACATACAATTAATAGGCACCTACACACACACACACATACATAACTACATATGTATATTGTATGCTTAGCTATAATTACACGCAAATAAAACAAAAATACTGGGGTTAATGTAATAGAATCAGAAATACCTCAATATCCATATATATATATATATATATTTAGATCGCACACACTCACACACACACACACACACACACACTTAAACTTAACTTAAAAGGTTTCTCTCCGATTTCCCAATTTATTCAATGTAAATTTAGTTCGTTTTTATTATTGTAGGTTTAGTTTGTTAGTTTCAATATTGATGATGTGCACAGAGACTCTAAAAGAGTTGAAATCCCCACTTGCCTTATTACAACATGAATAAATGTGTTACTTTAGTAATTTTCTACCTCAATTAATTTAAATGTAATTTACTTGCATATTATTTAAGCGCGCAATTTTTGATATACTTATGTATTTCTTTTCGTATAGTAATTGTGTTAATTGGACAATTTCATCACGAGTCATCTCTAATATAGTATAAATTTAATGATTATGGAAATGCATAGTAATAAATTATATACTCATAAATAAAGCAAGATAATAAGTAAAGACAAGTATGTTAAATTTGTTTATTATCTCCCTGTTTCACATTGCCTCTGGCTACGTTTCTTTTGCAAACGTCTAATTACTTTAGCTATTTGTATTTTATTTGTAACTTAATGCCGAGTGCAATTGTTGCATCTTTTATTTTAATATACAAAATGCAATTGTGGCTAAACACACACATACACACCAACACATAATGCAGTTAAGTCGCTAGAATAAAATGAGTTAGTTAAATACAAGTTACATAAGCAATTTAAGTAGAGATCCATGTGCTTAGAAAGTTATTAATATTTATTAAAATTACAAATAAAACTGCGTTATGAAGAACAACCAAAGTGTGTGTTTTTTAGTAAAAACGTTAAAATCGATATTCAAATAAAACATTTTAAATTTAACGGCCTGCTGGAGCTTATCGGCTGTATAGCTTGCCAGCCCTGCTGGCGATCGCATGCAGACACAATAGCTCGATAAAATACGACGCACAGTTATCGTTATCAGTTGCACGAAAGACGCTCGTTAGCTTAGAGTCTGATTCGCACACTTCAAAGAAGAAGCACAACAAAGCGGTATACGTTCGAATTAATTGTGTAGAATTGTTATGTGAAATCAATAATTCTTGGCGCAAAGTGTCGTTTAATTGTATTGTATTTATATTTTTGTCCAACTGTGTATGTGTATATGAGCGTGCGTGCTGGCCAAATCATGTCTGCAAAGAGTGCCATCCAAGTGTGCATCAAGGTGCGTCCCTGCGAACCAGGAAATACCACATTGTGGCAAGTGAAGGACAAGCGCGCAATTCAGCTAATCGACAGCCAAGCAGATCCCTGTGTTTTTGGTAAGCAACAACAGCAGCTGTAGCAACAACAACAATACCACACCAAGATGGCCGCCACTCAATGAATCAATTGTTCTTGCAGATTATGTGTTCGATCAGGATTCGAACAATCAAATGGTTTTCGATTGCATGGCCAAGCACATTGTGGAGGCGTGCATTAAGGGCTTTAATGGCACCATATTCGCCTATGGGCAAACATCATCGGGTAAAACATACACCATGATGGGCGATGAGAGCAATCCGGGCGTCATGGTGCTGGCAGCCAAAGAGATATTTAATCAGATTGCCCTCCACGATGATCGCGAATTTCTGCTTCGTGTCGGCTACATTGAGATTTACAATGAAAAAATCTACGATTTGCTGAACAAAAAGAATCCGGATCTCAAGATACACGAGAGCAATGGGATGGTGCATGTGAATTGTGAGGAGTGCATCATTACCAGCGAGCATGATCTGCTCCAGTTCCTCTCCATGGGCAACAAGGAGCGCACCGTGGGCGAAACCAATATGAACGAACATTCCAGTCGATCACATGCCATATTTCGCATTGTAAGCTGTTTGTAAGACCTTTTATATATATATATATATTTGACTATACGTTTGCTTCGCATATTGCATCTGCAGATCATTGAGTCACGCAAAACCGATCATAATGCCGATGATGCCGTCATTCAGAGCCTGCTGAATCTGGTGGATTTGGCCGGTTCGGAGCGAGCCGATCAGTCGGGTGCACGGGGTGCTCGTCTTAAGGAGGGCGGCCACATTAACAAGAGCCTGCACTTTCTGAGCAACGTGATCAAGAGCCTGGCAGAGAACGAGGACAACAAGTACGTCAGTTTTCGCGACTCCAAATTGACGCGTATATTGCAGGCATCGCTGGGTGGGAACACGTTCACCTCGATTATATGCAGCATTAAGCCATCGATTATGGAGGAATCGCAGTCGACGCTGAACTTTGCGATGCGTGCGAAGAAGATTCGCTTGAAGCCACAAATGAATGAGATCGTATCGGATGCAACGATGATGAAGCGTCTCGAGCGTGAAATTAAGGAGCTCAAGGATCGCTTGGCGGAGGAGCAGCGCCGTAATGAAAGCCAGATCAAAGTCAAACTGTTGGAGCAGAGAATCAAGAATGATACTCTGAAAATCATAACCGGCACTACAATT
The DNA here is from genome assembly GCA_035043785.1 of Drosophila planitibia. Classification (NCBI taxonomy): domain Eukaryota; kingdom Metazoa; phylum Arthropoda; class Insecta; order Diptera; family Drosophilidae; genus Drosophila; species Drosophila planitibia. The sequence goes on from JAWNMS010000066.1 coordinate 248,879, forward strand.
GCTGATAAGCGCAATAAAAATCGCCGACGCACTTGGTGTCCGGCAACATCGCATCCGGAGGTAGCGCCGGGAGAAGAATTGGCTGGGTCAGATGGTTCAAATGCTGACCAGCCCAAGCATTCGGGTCTACCAAAACCAAGTTTCTATTCATCGGGCTCGCATATAGGACACCGTCCTCTTAACGCACCCAAGACCATAAACATTATGAAATCTCTGGAAATCGCAGAGAATGACGAGGAATTCAATCCAGCCATTGATTTCGATTTTGGACCTGTCCCAAGCCCAATAGTTACCCAACGAATCCTGCCACCATTATCCTTAACGCCACGCGTGGGAGAAATTGAAGGGTAAGTTATCAAATACAGTAATTACTCTCGATTCACACAAATCATTTTCATTGCACTTTTCATGGTTGATCTCACATCTCATCTCATCCCATATATACCATATATCTATATATGTAGTAAAGCAATGCATGTACGCGACGTTACGGAGCTGAATACTTTCCTCAATCTAGAGCAAAACATTGCCTGCGAGTGGGAAGATTTAAACGAAAAGTTTGCTGCGGCACAAGCTCAAATTGATGAGCTACAATCCGAGCGACTAAATCTAATGCAACGGTGAGTTTAAGTCCTTATTGTCGTGGGACTTCTAGGACCGAGGATATAAGCTAGCTAAGCTGAAACTACAAATGTAAATATTCCTGATATATCGCAAAATGTTGGATCTTGTATATTTTCCAAAATTGTTGTCAGTGTTTAAACTTTTGAAATGCCGCTTATAATGTGCTGTGAAGGTCGAGCAAATGATCTGTCCAAATCATCGTTCGACAATTATATGTTATTTTTAGTAAGGCAAAAATGCTGTCTATAGACTTGTGCTTATATTCATTAATATGTTGTGCTTTAATCCAACAATTGGCGACTCCAGTTTGGAAATTTAAATATTCACCACTTCAGTTGCGCGTCGCAGTGCACAAAGTCAACACGTGGTAAACTTTTGTGTAAATCTCTTCTATTTTATCGCATAGCGATTGCTTCGCTGTCGTCTTTTCAAATCAGTTGCTGAGTACGACGTGAGTAAGCAAGAGCCAAGTCGGCCGAGCCGAGAGCCGAATAATAAGACCCAATCATATACGCAATATTGTTGTTTTGTGCGTCGCTATGATAGCACCGGAATACAATACACCTAAACAATATTGCGAATAAATTTGGCATATGACGTTCGACGGCTCGAAGGCGTCTGACGACAATGCAAAATAACAAAAGTGATAAGCGATAAGCGATCTTCAATCGTTGTCGTCGATAAATTGTTGATTCCACTAATGTGGCCCTAAGGTTACTGCCTAATTTTACTTAACTTTGCTGTTGAACCCACTCCGTTTCGCTTCGCTCTGTCGCACACTCAGTGTTCGATATCGTCGTCGGTTAGCTAGCTACTCCCAATGCCCAGAGACGTGACTCTGATGTAACTCATAACGCAATTGAGGCCCCGCATCAAGCAAAAAATATAAAAAGTTTGTGAGTAAAAATATAACGCATAAGTTCAAAGCGAATGCAACAATAAAAGCGCATTTCTTCCGTGTGTGTGTGTGTGTGTGTGTGTGTGTGTGTGTGTGTGTGTGTGTGTGTGTGTGTGTGTGTGTGTGTGTGAGTGTGTGCGTGTGCACGTGAGAGTGTGTGTTTGTTTGTGTGTAGCTGTAGTTGTTGTAGTTTCAACCTCAACTGGAATGCTGTCTGCTGCCGCTGCCACCATCTGCAGGCGGTTAGCAGCTGCAGTCTCTATTTTTAGGGCACCTCGCTGGCCATAATTAATTGTCAAAATGGTCGTGCGGTGAAAAATTTGGAACTGCAAATGCCAACTTGCAACTGCATTTTCAGCTGTGCCCATCTGCATTCAAATTATGCATTAGATTATAGATAAAGTGAAGCTCTCGAGTAGTGTATCTGCCCATGTATGTGTCTATAATCGAAAATAGCTATTAATCAGAATTAAAGCATTAAATAACTGTCTCTTTTTACGCTTACTACTTGTAGCTGTGAAGATTTTGATAGCCTGACCAAGTCGAAGCAGGCTGCTGAGACCAAAATCGAGGCATACGAGGAGCAGCTGCAAACGTTGAAGCAAACCGTTCAGCGACTGGAAATGGAAAATCGTTTGGCTGTCGACTTGGAATTTCAGTTTGAAAACCACAAATCGAAGTCAAAGCGGCGAGAGGAGGAGCTTTTGGCGGCCATCTCAGAGAAAGATGGCGCTATCGGTGGGCTGCAACACAAGCTCGACGAGTTGTCGAAGGATGTGCTGCGCAACAGCAAAGAGGAACACATGCTTTCCATTTGCCCCGAGATGGAAACCACTTGCGAGAGCATTTGCAAGAAGTGCGCAAATCTCGAGCGTCTGCTGGAGGAGCACAAACAGACGACAGCCAATGTGGAGGGGGCCCAGTCGATTGACTGTGAATGCGATCAGTTGCGTGTGGAAATCGCCAAGACACGGGCACAGCTGGAGAGCGTCCAGCTGGCATACAAACAGGTGACCAGCGATGCCGCTGAGAAATCGCAGCTCTGTGATCGTCTTGGTCAGGACTTTGTGGCCGCCGCGGAGGCCAAGGAACTACTGCAGGATAAATGCAATATTCTCGAGGAGACGCAACAGCAACACAATCAGATCCTGCAATCGATGCAGGCCAAATATGAGGCCATGCAGGAGAAGTATGTGAAACTGCAGCAGGATTATGAACGCCTCGAATCGATGCAGGAGAAGTATGTGCAATTGCAGCAGGACTATGAGCTGCGTGAAGCCACGCAAGAAAAGTATGCGAAACTGCAGCAGGATTATGCACAGCTCGAAAGCCAAAACGAAAGTTTGCAAGAGGAAATACGAACCCTTAAAGCATCCATGCAGCAGATTCAAGAGGAACTCATGCAGACAGCAACGGCAACTGCGAGCACAGCAGAGATCAACGATGCACTTGTTCAGCAGTTGAGGTCACGCAACGAGCAGCTCATCGAGAGCCTGGCCCAAATGGAGACTAAGTTTGATGAAATCCAACGAGAATACGACGATCTGTCCAACCAGCTGATGGAGAGCGTTCAGGATGGCGACAGTCTGCGAGATCAGTGCAATGCCCTGCAAGAGGTGCTCAAGCAGCAACAGCAAATGTCGGCGGCAAATGCAGCTGCTGCTGGTTCCGAGGCTGCTGAGCAGAAAATGGAACAGCTGCTGGCACACATCGCTCAACTGGAGAGTGAAGTGGCCGAGAAGAATATGCTGATTGATGCCACCGAGGGTACAATCAACGAGATGCGCGAACAGATGACAAATCTGGAATCGGCGCTCTTGGAGAAGTCGGTGATCGTCAACAAAGTGGAGGATTATCAGCGACAAATCGAATCGCTCGAGAAACAGCATGCCGAAATGACCATGGTCTGTGAGGAGCTGCAGGAGAAGGTCAAGGAGAACACCCTCAACGAGAGCGACAGCCAACTCATGTCCAGCAGCGCACAAACGCTGTTCAACAGCGACAGCAGCGGCACAGCAATGGATACCGAGTTTGACCTGCTCAAAGCTAAATTATCTGATCTGAAAACAGAATCTTATCAGCTGCAGTTGCAGCTGAGCACCAAGGACGAACAGATCGAGAGAATGCAGTCGGAGCTGCAGGAGCTCAACGAACGCTGCATGAATATGGATGTGTTGCAGGTGGAACTGCAAGTGAACGCTCGTCAAAATCAACAGTTGCTCGAGCGACAGTCCGCCAAATTGGCGAACGATGCCGATCGCATTGATAAACTGCAGGAAACGAATGCACAGCTGCTGGAACGCAGCATCAAGGCTGAAGAGTCTGTGGACGCATTGAGACAGCGTCTTGAACTTGCAGCACAAGTTGCATGCTCTGCGAACCAATACGAGAAGCGACTCCACGAAATGCAAATCGCATCGCAGACGTCCCAAAAGGAGTTTGAATTAAGGGAGCAGCAGAATAAAGAAAAACTAGAGTCATCCAGGGAGGAATATGAGAAGCGTCTCAATGAAATGCAAACTGCACTGGAGATGTCGCAAAAGGAGTTTGAATTGAAGTGGCAACAAAATGAAGAAAATATGAAGTGCTCCAAAGTGGACTACGAGAAGCGGTTGAGCGATATGAAAACTGCACTTGAGGCGAATCAAAATCTGCATAAGGTTGCGCTTGATAATGCTATGCTGGAGTATTTGCAGAAGATCGAGTCCAGCGAGAGTCGATTCCGTACAAATCTGCGCAAATCCAACATTGAATGGGAGGAGGACAAGGCTCGCTACGAGGCCAGTTTGGAACGATTGCAAAATCAATTGTCGCAGAGTGAGGAAAAATTGGAGAAGCTCAGCGCTGATAGCGGCACTAAACTCTTAAACATTAAGTCAGCCAATGAGCTGACAGTCGATCAATTGGTCAAAGAGAAACACGAGCTGGAATCAATGTACGATGAAAGCCAGAAGCTAGTGCTGAAGTTACAAAGTGAATTGAGCAGCAAGTGTCTGGAGGAGAAGCAAGATCAGAATGAAAAGTTGCAAGAGCTGCTCGACAAATACGAGAAGCAGATGCATGACTACGAACAGCTCAAGGCAGAGTATACACTTAGCCTGGACAACCTGAAGTTTGAGAAGAGCTTATTACAATTTGCCGTCGATGAGAGCAAATCGATAATAGAACGCTTGAACAACGAACTCCAAGCCGAGCACAACGACCAGCAACAGTTGACGAGTAGGTTGGAACAATTGGAGTCTGAGATGGTAGCGAACGCTGCAGAGAAGGCCACATTTTTGGAGAAGGTGGAAACATTAAATACCAAAATTGCTGATATGGTCGAGGAGGTTAAGCAAGCCGAATTGAAGGCAATCGATTTTGATAAGCTTCTCAGCGAGCATGAAGAAACCAAATGCCATCTAAACGCAGCGAACGATCTCAGCAAGAATCTGGCGCAAAAAGTGAAGAATCTCGACAAAGAGTTGGTGCTGACTCACATTGAGGTTACAACGCACAGTGCCAAAGTCGATCAACTGCAATCCGAATTGGAGGCAACGTTCCTTATGCAGAGCACTGCCTGCTCCGAGCAATCCAGCTTGACGAACAAGCTCAAGGAACTGAAGGCAACCCTATTTGAACAATCCAATCAATTTGAGCACAAATTAAAGGAGGTGCAGAGCTCCAAGAATGAACTGCAGCTCCAGCTGGACTCATTGCTCACCGATAAACTGGAGCTGGAGGCAGCGAATCAGCAGCTGACAGTAAAACTGAAAAATGTCCTAAATATGCAGAGTGATTTGGACAAGGAGCGCGAAAGCAATGCCAAATTGCAGCGGTGCACAGTGCAGCTGCAGTCAAAGATTGACTCCAACGAGAAGATCTTGCAGCAACTGAAACTAGAAAATGCTCAGCTTGAGGAACGACTGACTTCACTTACCACGGAAGCCAGTAAAAAGAGCTCCGAACTGGGCAAACGCATTGAAATCTTGCAAAAGGAAATCGATAAATTGCGCTCTTTGTTGGTAAGTCTTATATATGTATATAAATAAATATAGCATATATATTACATTTATTTATCATCAACGTGGATTCAGATTTGAAATGAAGATAGAAAACAAGTTGCCTAAAATATATTTTAGCCTTCAATGAGCCTTCTTTAAAATTAGTCAGCTAGAACAGGAGAAAGTTCTTGACATACATATTATATATATACATATTATATATATACATATTATATATATACATATTAAATATATACATATTATATATATATACATATTATATATATACATATTACATCAATTTATAATTTTCAGAAAACGAATAGAACCAACTTTGATGCTGAGCGATTACGCCTGGATGGCACAATTTCTAGTCTATTGGACGACAAGCGCAACTTGGAAGAGAAAATCTGCACGGCCGAAGAGATTCTCAAGAAGCTGGAGTTGGACTTGAAAGCTAAGGCCAATGGCAGCAATATATCATTTGACTCAAATTCGTCGAGCACATCATCTGCACCCCGAAAGAGTTTAGATCGTGAGACTAATCAACCTAGGGTGAGTAATAAATGTCCAAAAGCAACAAGAGATCGTATTTAAGCATTATATATGTATACATTTAACAGAAATCCATATCATCGGAGTCTGAGTTACGCAAAAATAGACGAATTAGCACACACGATGAATGGCGTCGTCAGTCGTATTGGAATGATTCGAGGCATGTGGCCTGCATGACGGATCCCGTGGGTAAGTTTAGAAACTCAAAAACACCCAAGTTGCCTTAATAAATGTGTATATCGAATGATAGATAAAAACTGCAACTGTGCGGAGCTTGATAGTAAGCTGAAGGATTGTCAACGCCAGCTTTTCATAGCTGAAAGCATCGTGACTACGCAGAATCTGGAGTTGAAGAATCATCCGCTAAAGGAGGAGACAGCCACACTGAAGAAACGTCTCCAGGAGGAGCAGGCGAAGGCGCGCGATGAGATCAAACGCTTAAGGCAAAAGAATTTGGATCTGATGAGCAAGGTTAACGTTCAGGCAGCATCTGCAGCCATCTCGGCCAGCAGCAGCCAAGTGGCAACGACGACGACTCAAGCCGACAAGCAGCTGTCAACCGCAGAGACGCAAACGGAGTCCGATGTGGAGACGGCTTTGAAGAAAATGACTGATAAGTTGAATGAGAGCTTGCAACTGTGTCGCATTCGTTATCACAAAATTAAGGATTTGGAGGATAAGTTAAAGCAAAATGAAAATGCCGATGCTTCCAACATTTCCTTCCAGACAGCTGGCCAAATTAATGTACTTAAGGTCTGTGTGAAATATTAATTAATAATAAGTAATTCTCGCAGAATTATCACAATTCACTTTCTCTTTTCCAGTCCCAATTGGAGGTGCAGAAAAAAGACTATGCTGCCCTAAACAATAAGTATGAGTACGCGAAGCGGGCCCTCAAATTGCGGGGAGATGAGCTGGATAAATTCCGGAAAGTCGCTGACGCCAACCTGGCGGCACCCTCTAAATAAGTCATATATTAATAGTATTACAATTGTTGAGTGATTTGAAATAAATTTATATGTTAAGTATGCTTAGAGTTAAGGTTGTAATTAAAAAGCAGCCAAATTCGTGAGTGAGCGAGCAAGTAAATATTGTGGGGCATAGAAAATGTCGAAGATGTCGGCGGAAGAGTGAGTTATCGAGATTCATGCATAAAATGTGTTTTCATAATTGTTGTTTTATATATAATAAACGTTTTCGTTAGTTTACAAACTTATAGTCATTAATTAAATTTAAATTCAAATATATCGAACATGTTTTTTTGTTGTTGCCAAAATGCAGACGTGCCTGATGGAAACACTGTAATCGGAATGTTTCGATAAATGCGATAACGCGATTAAATCAATTGCAAGCTGAAGCGTTGCAGTGTCAACTTATCGGCCAAAAATCGTCTAACCACCACACTCATATTAAATCTTGTATTAAAAAAAGTAATTCAGCTTAAGTAGGCCATGAATTCGGCAACAAAGGTATGTTAAAAGCAAAACGCATTTAACCGATTGCAACCCGTACGCGCCGCCGGATGGCAAACAATGGCCCAATCGAGTTTTGTGCGGGAAAAGTGTGCGGCTGTGTGCGTCTCTGTCATATCGCCTCACTCCTTCGGGTGCGAATGGTAGCGAAATTTTGTGTTTGTGCTTCATTTTGGGGGCGGCGAGAGGGCGCGTTTGTTTTGAATTTGCACCGCATGCCAAACAAGAGCAACAACAACACAAAACAAAACAGCTGAAAATATAACACAAATTATTGTTCTTGCAGGTTGGGGAAATATTTACGGCAGCGGGTCAAGCGTTCAGCCGCCTCGGTGATCTAACAATGCAATTGCATCCAAATGCCGAATCGCCGTCAGGGTAAGTAAGCTGGACAGATGTTAGCTTTTGTACAAATGCATATATAGTGCTTAATTGTTAATTTTGCATGTTCCCTCGCTATGCACGGCACAGTAAATGGACGGACGAGGAAATCGACATGTTGCACTCGTCCATAATGCGTTTCTCCGACGATCTGAGCAAAATCAGTCTGAGCATCAAGAGTCGCACCGTGTAAGTCAGACAAGAAAAAAGATAAAATCAGATAAACATAGCGAGAGAACATGACACTTAATATTATTATATTTAAAATGCACTTTTTGCCCACTTTTGCAGCTCGCAAATACGACAGGCGCTTAAGAAGAAGGCATTTGAGGATGCGGGAATTCCGGCTAAACAGTTGCCCGTGCAGCAGGTCCAGCATGTCATACAAACGGTGCAGCCAATACAACAACAACAACAAGTCTTCAAATCACACATACAACAACAACAACCCCAGCAGCAGCAGCCGCAAGCGAAGCAAATCATTTTACAGCCACAGACAACGACGACAACGACAACAACAACAACGGTGACAATCAAACAATTTCAACAAATGCAACAACAGAAAGCAGTTGCATTGGCTGCAGCACAAGCAGCGGCAGCTGCTGCCGCCGTTTCCAATACGCCCACCATCACGGAGAATATAATCATACAGCAGCCAACATCGACGACGGTACAGCAGCAGCATCAGCAACAAATTGTGGCGGCAACTTCGGCGACACAGCAACAACAGCAATTGCCACAGATTTTGGTGCCGGCAACTGTTGCTGTCGTTGTTGGTGGAGAGGATGTTGTTAGCACCACATCGACGGCACAATTAAAATGTGGTCCGGATGTCTCGATGACTCTAAATCGTATCAATGTTCAGGAGAACGAAGTGGATGTCGAGGAATGTTTACCCGCTGAGGTTGTTAAACTCGATTTTGTCAGCGAGGAGGTGGCTGGATGAAGTCTGCTGATCGAGGATTTCTATTATTAGTTATAATATATATATATATATATATATATATATATACATATATATATATATATACATATATATATATATATATACATATATATATATATATATACATATATATATATATATATATATATATGCAGAATCACACGTATTTTATAGACCTGGCAAACACAGACTGGCCTGTTAATCCTGTTAAGAGTAAAGATCCCCAACATTTGTAATTTATATAAGAGATGAAAGTGAAAGAAAATACTGCCGCGTATCCAGGTCAGGTTTGTTTTACTTAAATAGAGAAAGTTGTAACAATATATATATATACAAATATATATATAGATATGTATTTAAAATGTTTTGCCGCGCCTAGTTCTAAATTTTAAGAAGAGATTCAATAGTGCAAAGTACATTACAAAATTCGTGTAAGCTGACAAATGAATAAACGAACCTAATTCTAAATTAATTTTATTTAATTATAGAATAAGAAATATAGTTTGAAATTTATATTCCAAATGAAATTTGCTTGCTATTAGGAGCTGCATACCAGACTTACTGTAATTATAACAGCTCTGCTCCTCTTGTTAACATAGATACTTCACAGTGTACAGTTGTCTGTTAAAGTGTTTACAGACCTACGCAAATGGCAATTATTAAAAACATATCACAGAAAGTCTGAAGACGCATTACGAAAACAACGGAAAAAAATGAGGATAGGATGCTGGCTAATATTGTGCATGTACTTTATGGGAACGCTGGCCTACAAGCCAGTTGTGATACTCCATGGCATACTGTCGGGTGCTGAATCTATGACAGTTTTGGTGCGGCACATCGAAAAGGTAAATGTGAAAACATTTCTTTGTTATTGTTTGACGAGTTCAAAGTCAAAATTCGACAACGCATTAAATTGAATCCTGCATCTGTATTATGGTTACAGCTGCATCCGGGTACAGTTGTGTACAATTGCGATGAGTTCAGCGGCTGGTACAGCCTGGAAAACGCCTGGCGGCAAGTTGCAGAAATCAGGGACTATATTGGTGAGATATATTTTGAGTATCATTATTTCACCATGGTATAAGTATCGCTGATATTCTTTTTGCTTGTTGTGCTTTAGATCGAATTGGAAAACTGCATCCGGATGGATTTATTGTGTTGGGATACTCGCAGGGTGGACTTCTGGCGAGGGCGGCTATACAAAGTTTACCCGATCACAAGGTGAAGACCTTTATTTCGTTATCATCACCCCAAGCGGGTCACACGGAAGTATGCCATACATATATATATATAGATAAATCAGGCGCAAGTTCTACATAATTTATCTGTATTTTGCAGCTAGTTTCCTGCATTTAATATTTCCGGATCTGGCGGCAAAGACGGCCTTTGAGCTATTCTACTCGAGGGTGGGTCAATACACATCTGTCGGTGGCTACTGGAATGATCCAAAAAGCAATCGTTATATATGAATTATAGTGAATTCTTACCGCTAATTAACAATGAAAAGATTAGCTCCAATTCAACATCATTCAAAATGGGAATGGTGCGACTTGATAAAGTGATCCTCATTGGTGGACCCGACGATGGTGTTATTACGCCCTGGCAGTCCAGGTTAGTTATTTTTGCTGTACCATAACTCATAATATATTATGATATGATATGTTATGTTTTTTTAGTCATTTTAGTTATTTTGATGAGTCATTGGACGTGATTCCGTTTTATGAGCGGGGGATTTACGTAAATGACTCGATTGGATTGAAAACCTTATTGGAGGCGGACAAATTGACAATAATTGTTAAGCCATCTGTGCACCATTTATCGTGGCATAGGAACAAGAAAGTTATTAACGAAGTAATAATGCCATATTTGGATTGAAACCGATTTAACCAGAGCGATTTAATAGGCTGTGATTGGAATGGTGGCACATTCAATATATAGAACTGATAAGTGCAATATATATGTATATATATTGTGTGCAGCAATGCAAAACAAATGATCTGGTTTAGTTCAATTATTCACTATTTTTCTTTATAGCAAATATAGTTTTAACAATAAAATATCGTTTATATTGTTTCTCGCAATATATTTTGAATGTTAGGCATTGGTAAGTGTTTCTACAATTAGTCATAGTCTCTCTGATTTAAATAAATTGTACAATAACTGATTATATGTTTATTTCTTATTTTATGTCATCGCAATTAAAGCAACAAAAACCAATTTAAATATTTCACTGACCGGCGCCAGCAGTGCTGCCAGACTTTTTCCAGTTGACTCTCAATGTATCGATTAGAGCAACAGCTGGTTTCTGATAATTCGATAAAAATGCTTTAATGTTTTGTGCCCGCGCAATGTATTGTGAAATTCTTATTCGTGTGTAGTTGAACATTAATAACATAGCAGGAATGGCAGACATGGCAGATATGGGTGAAAAGGATGCGGACAACATCATGCGTATTATGGTGGCGACCGACAATCATTTGGGGTATGCGGAGAAGGACGCGATTCGTGGCGAGGACAGTTTCAGGGCATTCGAGGAAATATTGGAGCTGGCCGTGTCTGAAGATGTGGATATGATATTGCTAGGCGGTGATCTCTTTCACGACTCAGAACCTAGCCAGAGTGCTACGCACAAGTGAGTATAATACAATATCAATTTGAATACTTGATTTAATTATATTTCCCAGGTGCATCGAATTACTGAGGCGCTATACGTTTGGGGACAAGCCGGTGTCCCTGGAGATATTGAGCGATCAGTCGGCTTGTTTTCACAACACAGTTAATCAGTCGGTGAACTACGAGGATCCCAATTTGAACATTGCCATACCGGTGTTCTCCATACACGGCAATCACGATGACCCAAGTGGCTTTGGACGCTTGAGCACCTTGGATCTGCTGAGCACAATGGGTCTGGTGAACTACTTTGGACGATGGACAGACCTAACGAAGCTGGAGATTAGTCCGATACTGATACGCAAGGGCGAAACCCAATTGGCGTTGTATGGACTGAGTCACATTCACGATGCGCGTTTGGTGCGCATTTTCAAGGACTTCCAGGTGACCATCAATTGCCCCAAGGAGTCTGAGGATGATTGGTTCCATCTGATGGTCGTCCATCAGAATCGCGCCGATCGTGGCCCCAAAAACTATCTGCCCGAGGAGCTGCTGCCGGCGTTTCTTCATTTGGTTATTTGGGGACACGAGCACGATTGCCGCATTAAACCCGAGGTGAATGCGGTGCGTGATTTTTACGTTTCGCAGCCGGGCTCGTCAGTGGCCACCTCGCTGGCCAAGGGCGAGTCCATCAAGAAGCACGTCGGCCTCCTGGAGATATACAAGACAAAGTTTAACCTCAAGCCAATACCGCTGCAAACGGTGCGTCCATTCGTATTCGATTCCATTGATTTGGATGAGTATGTCGATGAGCTGGATCTAGCATCTGGCGATGCGTCCACCAAGGTGCATGACTTCGCCCAACAGCGAGTTGAAGCCATGCTTGAGCAGGCCAAAACGATGCTTACGGGCCACCCGAAGCAGCCGACGTTGCCGCTAATCCGACTGCGTCTGCGCTACACCGACGAGCAGCACATGTTCAACACGATTCGGTTTGGCCAACTGTTTGACACACGTGTGGCCAACGTCGCCGATGTTGTCAAGTTTGAGAAGCTGATTAAGCGCATGAAGACTGGTAAGATTAATGTGGACAAGGATGCTATGCAGCGCGCCATGGTAAGCAAATCCACCTCTCCCAATGAATGAATACTAATTAATATTCAACTCTACTCCGAGGTGGATAATGTGGCTCGTGTGGAGGAATTGCTCGATCGCTACTTCGACGAAGTCAAGGATAAAAATCCGCTCAAGCTGATGCATGCAAAGGCATTGTCAGAGGTCACCTATCGCATGGTGGAGCGTTCCGACCTTGATGCAGCCGAATCCGTTTTGCGGTACGATTCCATCAAACAAACAATGAACAAGTTACATTTATTTATTAATCTTACAGTTTTTACAATGAAAAGGCTGTGGAACATTTAATGGACACGCTGCCCGCTCTGGAGAATATCGACGATGAGTTGAACAATTTCAGGCTGCTCAACAAAGTCGACGATCTGCTCAAGACATTAGATGCCTATACCTTCAAAACGGAGCCAAATGGCTCTGTTGCAAGTGCCATCACAACTGATGTGAATTTGTCTGCGGCGCCTGCGACGGCTTCCAGACCCGCACGCGGTGCTGGTCGAGGACGTGGTGCGCGAGGCCGAGGCAAAGGCAGTGCAGCGGCAGCAAGTGCACCAAGCACACGCGCTAAACCTCAATTGGATGTATCCGTTGCCACAACCGTGAGCATCCTTAAGACATTTGCTTTTATTTTATATTGACTCATAAATCAATTTTCAATTTCTTCGCAGGGTTCGTCGGCCGGTCCACAAGGACTTCTAGATGCCTCTAAGATCGGGCGCAGAACAAGAGGCCCAATCACCTACACTGTGTCTGATGATTCGGATTAACTGTTAATTTATTATTTACCTTATTATCATTCCATTAACAGTAGATATTTAATTTATAATAATTTATATATTTGATACTAATAAACAGGTGTTGTTTTCAACTTAAATCGTCTTTTTCTTAACCCTTATTGATAGCCCTGTTCCTTGCGATTCGAACGCATCATGTCCTTCAAAAATCTTGAAGAATTGGGCTGAATTGAAGAAAAGTAAAAATTGCATTCGCTTTGTCGCTATTACTCTGCCCTATGTTTAAGAATACATTTTGAGAAAAAAATCAAAAAATAGCATTTATCTTGGTCAATTAAAGAACTACGGGGATCTCCTATGGACCACAAATTGTCCTTAGCATCCCGATTCGAATAAGGCAAGAAAAAGGTCTAAGTCCTTCAAACAGCTGAAATTAAAGAATATTTTTCAAAACGGAAAATTGCTCATAACTTGGCCATATCCTGTGTCAAACATTTAGCTGACAAAGACAGAGGGTATTCATATTTTTAGCACTTTTTTTGCTTAGATGACTCCATAATCCTTGAATGCAGTAAGATAGAGTTAGTATTTGCGCTTGCAAGGCCCCTTGTCTTTTAAAAATGTGTAGCCATGCTAGAGCTATTTTTAAAAATCAGCTATCCTAGTGTTATTGTCTCAGCCTGAAAGTATGCCCTATTTTAATTTCCCAAACAAGCATTTAAACTATCAGCCTATAAGTATGCTTTAAAATTAATGCGGTGATTAGATTTTTCATGCTTGCAGAAAATTTGCGTTGAATAAAATAGCTCTGAGAACGCAAGCATTGAAAACTCCATGGTTTATTTTTAACACTTAATACTTGTTTATTAGAAGCAAATTGCACTTGGAAATAACTGCTCCTTAAGAGTATATTAAACTAGAACTTAATAGCTACGATACAAGTTAGCGCCTGTTGGTCGCCAAGGATTGTTACCTCGTTGCGTTCGGTTCGGCTTGGATTCTTTGGTAGATTAGCTGCAACTGTGCATACATATACATATACACATGTACATATGCAATGAAATCCTCCAATACACACAATACAATACACACACACACAACAACAAGCGAACAACTTGAACTTGAGCTTGCCTGCTCTTACTGCTGATGGTACTCGTAGTAGTAGCGATATGGATCCACCGATGGACTACCGCCGGCAGCTGAAACGCCCACGCTCCCGCCAGGATTTGTTTTCGAAACGGGCCTGATGACATACGTGTTGCGCCTGCAAGATTTTTGGATGGGGGTTAAAGGATATCTGAGTGGAGAGAAAGAGACTGGGACAGATATGTTTACCTGTTGTGCTCGCCGGCATGAACCTGAAAACTGGACTCCTCGCTGTGATCGTGCGAGAAGAGCTTCTTCAGCGCTATTATCCCGGCAATAGTTAGTGCCACTTTGCTGATGACCAGTGCCTTGCCAGCTATAGCCGCCAGTGCCTTCAGACCCAACGGTCCGGCAATGCCCATTGCCGTTAGTAGCGCCGCAATCACATATTTGATGTGGCCATCGTCCTTTTTCTTTTTCTTTTTGTCGCGACCGACACCATTGCCAGCCACACCTGCACCCTTATCCAAATCCAAATCCATGTCAATCTTCATGGCATGCGTTCGCATCAGTTTGTCCACCTTGGAGAGCAGGGCACGATCGAGTGGCGTCAGACTGCCAAATTGCCGGGCATCGGTCAGGGCGCCAAGAACGCTTTCTGTATCGCTCTGATTCTGCTTCTCCAGCACGAGACCATCAACAATCTTAATCGAGTCCTGGTCGAGGGCACGTGTCAAGGCATGCAGCGCCTTCTGTTTGAGACAACTGAGGAAATCACTCTTGCCCTGGCAATCATCGTAGACGCGTCGCGCCAGTGCCAGCTCTGGTCCCAATCCACCCCAATCTCCGCCAGCGGCTGTATATGTTGGTGTTGGTGTCGCATCGGCGAGGCTGTAGCGACGTCGCTGCTGCAGTTGGGCAGCAGCTGCCTCAACGCTGGCACCAATGCTGGCGGCACACGTTGCCAGGAGCAGCAACCATTCGAGACGCGTCATTCCACTCGTCAAACTGATGCTATATTTATTTATATATATATTTATATCACGGTGCAAGTCCAGTAGCAAAGCGGTTGCTGCCAAACGCTAGCGATCTTTGAATGGTACTCCAGCGAAATCGCTGCTCGCCCGTTGCTTTTATAAATTGCGATACATGGCCAGAGATACCATCGGGAAGCACTCAAATGGAAAGAATTGGCGTGTGCGTCAATCCGACGAGGGATGAGGAGGCTGCCACTGGTCTTGTGGCCAATTAACAATTTTTAGGCATCATTTTGTGTATGCGTTTTGACTTTTTTTTTTTTTTTTGTTTAAGTAGAAGATTCGCCTTTTCTTGAATCGAGTTTATGACTCTGACATGGATTCGTTATTTGCTCAGCCATGGTTGTTGTGTGTGGAGATGATCATTCATGCTGATGCACTGACTCAGCTGGGCATCATATTCCATTTAACTTGTAATTAACATTATCTCTTATGATTACTTAGCGTCTGTCTAAATACTTGTATACAAAATACAAATATTCTGTATAAAATTATTATTTCCGTTACTCAACTCGGTAGGTTGCTACAAATCTTGAATTCTAAAAAAAACCATAAAATTGGTTGTTGATTCTCTAAAAAAAAAATAATCACAACTTCTTTAATTCCTCCTTAAATTGTTTGAAATAAATTTAAAGACAATAGAATGAAAAATCCCAAAAGTTGCATGCAGCTTGTTTCCATCCCTACTTTAACGTAAGTTAACTAGAAAAATTCGCTACCTTGTCTTTTTCCAATATTATGTTTTATTTATAAAGATAAAAACTTGCACTTATTTGAAATTTCAATTAAAATAATTTTTGTCCGATTAAAAATCATTTTTTCATTTGCACTCACTAAATATACCCATAATAAGTCCGAAATGAGATTAATAGAACTGGCGTATAAGCCAATAAAATAGCCAGACATGGCCAAAACTTGAGCTCTGCAAAACCATTAATCAAAACGGTAATTAATAATTAAAAATAAACGTATACAACAACAACAACAGCCTTGAACATAATCTAATGCATTTTTATGATGCGTGCTGAAAAGTAATTAAGCTCCCATAAAGCTGGCCGTGGTCCCTTCTTGGATCGTTGCCATAGCAAAACTGTGAAGCATAATGAGAGGATGGATGGATAGGGGCCGATGGTGTTGTGCATCTCTGACGTGAGCTGGCTGCACATTTGGTGCAGTGGCCCAGTGGGTGAAATTGAGTTAAATACAGTTAAGAAAATTTTCTTTTCGCTGCCACCTTGCGCAGCGACTGTAAAAATCATGCACGATAAATATCGCATGAGCGATATCCAATGCAGTCGCAGCGAGGGGGAAAAGTATCAGTAACTTTTGAATAAATGATGACAGTTGTTAATCTTATTTTAATTGCAGTGAAACAAGTGTAAGAGACACTTTCGAGTGCGTCTCAGCTGATTCGATCCGATTCGATGCA
Source organism: Drosophila planitibia (assembly GCA_035043785.1). Lineage (NCBI taxonomy): Eukaryota > Metazoa > Arthropoda > Insecta > Diptera > Drosophilidae > Drosophila > Drosophila planitibia. Next base: position 265,762 of record JAWNMS010000066.1, read on the forward strand.
CACACTTATTGTTTTCACTCCATTTTTATTGAATGCGAAAGAATCTAAATAATTACATTATTTTTTTACATTTTGCGAAAGCTAAGAAAAGTGTTTTAATATTAACAATAAATATATAGGAAAAATAAAAGTATACTTTTCTAGAATTATTAGCTCGAATTCAAGTTTGTTGTTTTCTTACTAGTCATTTTTATCTTCTGTTAATAACCACATTCCCTTGATTTTGTAGCTCTCAAGAATGAACTACTCCCTTGATCACCTCTCCTGTTTCCTACGGATATTACCCTGAATTCGCATATTCTTCAAAAACTGATGATTATGTGACAGATGAATAAATTAATTAGAAATATGTAATCAGTTAATCATTATATATATATTTGTATCTATATCTATATCTATCTATATCTATATCTATATCTATATCTATATCTATATCTATATCTATATCTATATCTATATCTATATCTATATCTATATCTATATCTATATCTATATCTATATCTATATCTCTATCTATACCTATACCTATATCTATACCTATATGTATACCTATATCTACACCTAGTATCGGATATAAATTAATTAAATTTAATTTAAGATTATCCTTTATAGTGTGAAAACTTCAAAGAATGTCAATTTTATTTATTGAGTATATTTTTCCCAGTCTGATTACTGTCAGGTGTATCCATGTGTCAAGTTTTACTCAAAATCACAGCAAGTATTTGACAGGGCGACCTTCAAGCAAACTAAATACACATGCTCTATTGTATGAACATATACCAATATACCTACATAATGTATATGTATATATATATAAAAACATCTCATGGTCTTTTGGTCACCCACGCACACGAAATCCTGTGCTCAAGAGGGCGTAAATAATTTAATACATCAAGAAAATTGGAAATGAAAGTTTCTTTGTTTTGGCCGCTTGGCCGCAGATAACTTTTAGTTTCAATACTCGTAGATAGTCGCAAATGGCATGGGTGGTGGAAGGGGGGGAGGAGAGTGGCTAGAGGGGCAGCAAAAACAATTGTGCGATTTATTTGTACATTTTACGAGTGTGTCCATGTGTGTGCGTGTGTGTGGTTGGAGCTGCTATTTTTCTCGAGCTCTTATCGTCAATAATCATCATATGCTCAAATTTTTGGTCGCTTAATTGGAAAATTGTTGTTGTTTCTGTGGCTGCGTTGAGCATCGAGCATTGAGCATTACGCCTGAGCGATTGGGTGATTGGATGGCTGGATGATTGGATGATTGGTTGAGCTTCTGAGTGCGTTTGATTGATGAGTCTCCGTCTCAGACTGCGGCTCCGTCTCCGTCTTCATCTCAGTCATTTGTTGCTTTTGGCCAGAACATGCTGAACGCACATCAATTTGTGGCATTGTTGTGATAATATTTGTTATGCCACAATTTGATTGGCATGCCATGAACAGAAAGAGAGAGAGAGAGAGAGAGACAGAGAGAGAGAGAGAGAGAGGTAGAGAGGGAATGTTGAAATCTAACTCGGAGTGGGTGGTGTGCTTGGGTGCAGCAGCACCACAATGCGATTGCGCAAAAGACACTGCCTCTGCCTCTGTTGAGGGTGGAATATTATTTTCATATTTCATCATATTTCATAATAGCGCTGGGCGTAAACCAACTTTGCCGCAAATCTAAAATGGCGCCGCTGCCTTTAGAAAAGCTTCGGGGTTCAGCTCTTTGAAGTTAGTCGGCGTCGTGGGCTGGCGTGGGTGGCAGGTGATGGCCTTCAGCTGCAGCGCACTTCAGTGTGCACAATGTGGGAAAATGAAAATGGTTTATCAAAAGAAGTCGAAACCACAAAGAAAATCTCAGCGCTGGCTTATACCTACATACATAGACACATAGGTACATCAAATCATCAAGTCCTTCATGTGCCCGTATCTCGTACTAACTGCGTGCCCATGTTTGCACCTTTTCTTTCACTCTGCACTCAGCACTCTGCAGACAAAGACAACTGGCAACTGGCAACGTTGAATGCCGCAGACGACTTTGTTCTATCTCTTTAGCTCTTTGGCTCTGTTGACTGCGGTTCTGTTCGGTTCGGTTCGCTCTCTCTCTCCCATTTAGAAATTTCCCATTTTCAACAATACTACTTGGAAAAGTTTTCACATTTTAAATTTGCTTTTTTCCTCTACTTTTGCTACGCATTTTCCCTTTTCTTGTGCTTAGAGCTCGCCTTGTTTTTCTTATTCTGCACTGGTCTTGCAAACAGTTTAGTGTTGGGCTTAGTGCATCTTCCAATTCTCTACACTAGATAAGACTCTCTTTTGTGTATAAGCTGCTGATCAGAATATATACTTCACATAATTTTCTCAAGAATTTCTAACCAAATTTTCACTTTCTATATAATTCAAGCAACTAAAGAAACTTTTATGAGACTAATTTTCAATATAATAAATCAATTATGTTAATTTATAAGAATACTGTTATAAGACTTTTGTGGCTTCTTTCAATCTTATTTTGTATTAAAATATTTATTTTAAAATTCTATTAATATAAATAGTATTATAAATACATTTTTCAATATTTTTTGATTTTATATGTTTTGGTTTGTATCATTAAATTTAAATAATATTTAGTGCATATTTTGAAGCTATTTTTTTTTAAATACATAGTTAAATAATATAATTTTATTATAAACATATTTTAATAATATAATAATTTGTATGAAAATATATTCTGAAGTAGAAAATAAATTTATTTAATTAATTTTTTAAGGGTGTTCAACGAGAGTACTGCAATCTAAAAATCCAAGTGTTACTTTTGGCAATTAAATGCTTAAATACCGCAATAATGCATACTCCAATGTGTGTGTGTGTGTGTGTGTGTGTGTGTCTGTGTCTGAGTGGGTAGCACTTCAAAGATAGTTGTGCATTTTTATAAAGTTTTATTTTTTTTTTGCCGCCTTGAGCAACTGTGTCCACATACTGCAGCTCAAATATGGGCACCCATTTGAAGTTAGTTGCAGTTGAAGAAGTTTTGAAAGGCAACTGCGGTTGCCTTGGTAGAACAGAGGACAGGTGCCACATTTTGGGGGCCTTATAACTGAGAGCGTACCATAAGCCATTATGGAAATAGGGGCAGATTTGCACTTTGCAGTCTCAACATGTGCCCCATGCTGCGCGGCTATGGGATTGGGGTTGGAGGTGGGTTGGTGGAGTGGTTGGCAACTGTGGCCGGGCAAAATAAATTGTTGCAAATGCAAACAGAAATATAATTTCTGTTGGCTGCCATACGGACGCACACATATTTATGGCATGCCGGCACGTACGCGATATATTGCAATCCAATCCAGGAAAGGGGCTGGGAGAGAGAGGGGGCGGGGGAGGGGCAGGGGTGGTTGGGCGTTGAGGGCTCGCAACGGTTATATTTATTTGCTAAACTTCGTTTATATCGCAAAGGCAGCAAAAGGAAAACAGAACAGAGAACACGACGCCATGTTGAATGGTTTTCTGGGTCTTGGGCTTGTGGGTTTGCTTGCTGTTGTGGGGGCAGGGGGTTGCTTTTCAACGCCATAAAAATGTTGCAGGACACCCATCCAGACACCCCCAACACTACCGATATCCCAGACACCCCAGACACCCAGTCAAGTTGCGGCGTTTGGTGTACTTTGTGTTTGTTATGCTTGTCAAGCAGTTTACGCATGCAAGTGAAGAGCGAGGGCTCCATGGGGAGGGGGAGGGGGGCATTGGGAGGCGGGTCGTGAAACGATATTTCGATTTTGATATCTTTTGGGTGTTATCGTTAAATGTTTGCTGCGAAGGGGGCGAGAAACGCTTCTTGATTATGGCTGCATTTATTTTTTTATATTTACTTTTAATTTTATTTTTGGGCACATAAAACCAAACAGACTACTGACTAGACTGTATCTGTATCTGTATCTTTGTCTGTATCTGTATCCATAGCTCTATATGAAATTGTATCTGTATCTGCATATATAGCTCTATATGAATTTGTATTTGTGTCTGTGTCGGTATCTTAGTCTGTATCTGTAACTGTGTTTCTATATGAATTTGTATCTGTATCTATATTTTACTCTGTATCAGTATCTGTATCTGTATCTATATCTTTGTCTGAATCTGTATCTGTATCTGTATCTGTATCTGTATCTGAGTCTGTATTTGTATTTGTATCTGAATCTGTATCTGTATCTGAGTCTGTATGTGCATCTATACCTCTGCTGCTCTGCTGCTCTGCTGCTCCTTTTGACACTTGCTCAAACTTAAATGCTGACATAAATAAATGCTGCATAAATAATCGCAGTCAGCTTTTGCTCATGTGTGTTTAAATGTGTGTGTGTGTTTGAGTGTGTGTGACTTTTAAATTGGCACTCAAATGTGTCGAGATCATTATATTCCACGAAACTAAAACTTTGACTTGGGTAGTTCGCAGCCCAAAATGTGCATGTATGTCCCTATATATAATGTACCTTCCTTCCTTCTTTTTTTTTTGAGAAGGGTTCCTGGGCTGCCCGTCAACTGTCATAATTATAGCTGGTGCTGAACCTGCCGCCAGCCGGTCGCTTCATAATTGGCCCCGAAATGGGATAAGTATGAACAGTTTTGCCGGCGGCTGCTCAAGTCTAGACTAAAAAATCAAATTTGACACTTGACGCATAAAGTTGGCCAAGTTTTGTGCATCAAATTGGATAATCAGCACGCTTAGCCAAGCGCAGAGGAAGTTTGCATTTATAAATAAAATAAAAAGTAATCAAAATAAAAGTATTGTGGCACATATGTAAGACAGGAAGCTGCCACAAACAAACCGTTATTGCACGATAAAAACTCAATTAGCGACAGATGCAAAACAAGAGCTTAAAAGGTTTCTGCTGCTCAGTTCTATGCTGAAGCTGTGACAAAAACGCAGACAGCCGCCAGATATATATGTATATATAAAAGAGGAACTCCCGATTGGAAGTTGGCTTGTTGTGTGATTTATGTGGCTTTTAGGATATTTTATTAAAATGCATATTCGTTGCTCCGTTGTCATTTGCAGCCGTCGGCGAATGTTTATGATTTTCATAAACGCTGCCCCATTGGCCATTGGCCACATCCAGCTTCAGCTCCAGCTCCAGCTCCAGCACCAACTCCACTTTCAGCTTCCATTCCATCTGCATCAGCATCGGCATCGGCATCAGCATCTGCATCGCCATCTCGCTTGCATTTGCATCTCTGCTGGCTACCAACATCGTGAGGTTGTTGTTGTTGCATGTTGCTTGTTGCCTGTGTTCTGGTTCTTGTTGTACGTCATAAATTGTCACCGCGAGTGGCGAGTGGCAAGCAAACGCAAGACTCGGCCTGCAAAAACCGGGCTGGCGACCGTGTCAGGTGAAGATATTGTATCTGATCGTTGCGCCCGCTGCGGGTCATAAACAAGCGATGCGTGGATGTGGAGCGCGATCCTGGACAACGACTTCTTCTTCTCTCTCTCATGTCTGCCTCTTTTCTTTGTGCAATTTTAATTAAAGCAGCTTGCCTGTCTTTGTATCTTTGCTGGCAAAGTAACAAAGTAGAAAACAACCACAGCTCTTTTTCGGTGGGGGCGGGGGGGATTCGTTTATCGGTTTATTTAAATTTTTGTTGGTTTGGGGGGATTCGTATTTATGCCTATAATCAGCACATGGAATCCCGTTAAATCGCCTCATAAGGCAGTGCGCCATTTTGCCCGCTTATCGGCAGCAGCACTGGCAGCAGCCCCGCCCACAAAAAAAGAACAGAAACAGAAACAGAAACGTGGCTGAGTTTTATTGTGGTACACAGAAATTGGATTTGTATCAAAGGCACACATTCTCAGCCCAGTTAGACATATATACTTGCGTAAATGTTGGTCTCTGTTTATGGCAACTCATATCTGACAGATATAAAATCACACACATAGACTCCAACACACACACGCACATAGATACAACGACGACGCCATTTTGTGTGAGCTTGTAAGCGAATGAGGACGACAGCAGGAAAAATGATAATAAAATAACGCAAATATGGCAGAAGGAAATGCTCGTTATGCGAGGATTTTCTTTTATTTTATGTATTTCTCCACATAAGCAGCTTAAGTGGCAACACACACACACACACACACACACATAGAGATAAATAAATGTATGTGTGAGAGAGTGAGGCAGATATAGAGATTGGCATATATTGTATATAACGAAAGGATCATGCATAATGCTGACGACGAGGCAAACCCTTGCTGCTGCTGCTGTTGTTGTTGCCTCATGTGCCATAATTTGCAGAAAAGTGCCAGCAAAGGCAGCAAACACACCCACCCACCCACACACACACACACACACACAATTGCTGCACACCCCAAACAGCCATCGGCACGCAGAGGATACACAACAAGGATAACATTTTTTGGCTGCCTTTGCAACCTTGGATTTTGTTCGTTTCGAAATGGGAATGAAGATTGGGATTGGGAATGGAAACGGCAATGGGTATGGATCTGGGTGGCATATGGAAAAATGGGTGCATGCCATAAAAACAATAGCGCACATAAATTCAACACAAATATATGTACATATGCAGGAAAGTATGTATTGTATGTGTTTATATAAAGTATGCAAAAAAGGCATAAAACGTACAAAGAAGTCAGCAACGTTGTGGAGCATGTTGTGTTGCACACACACACACACACACACACACAAATGAGCTGGCAAACTCTAGCACACACAGAGACACATGCACGCTCGCCCAAAAATTGTTGCGAATAATCGTAAAACATGAGGAAGAGTCTGAAAAGTCGTAACAATTTTTGCTTGTTTTTTTCCGCAGTGATTTCGATGGAATTTTAACGAGGCACAACAAGCAGAGTGTGCAGTGTGTGTGTGTGTGTGTGTGTGTGTATGGATACACGTGCTTATTTCCACAAGGGCTCTGCAGTATTTCAGCTTACAAGCATATCTATAATGAGACACGTGATATTTTTCTTGATAAAGTTTACACTTTTTTATTCAAAGCAGAATTTCCTACATTTTAAACATTTCACAAAAACTTAACTTGTTAAATAATTAATTACAATTGTCTTGCAATACTGACAGAATTTCTTTATTCTAGAATGTAATATCTTGAATTCGAAATTTTAAGATAAAAAGAACCATTTGTAAATTTAATTTTTAATGTAAATAAAATCTGTGAAATTTATTATCAATTTGTGGATAATCTAAGTAAATTGATATCAGCGATATCAATTGTTAATTCTGTTCTATAGTCTACTTTTTGTTTAATTTGTAATGTAAATCATATTTGAAACCAATCTTCAATTTATTAATAAGTTGAGTAATATTAATAATTTATTTATTTAGACTAGAAGCAATCCTATAATTTTAAAAACGGTTTTAAAATATAAAGTTACAAAATAAATTATATAACACTAAATGGTAAAAATAAAATTAAAAATTGAAAATGACAAAGAAATAAAATAATATAAAGGATACAATTAATCTGGGGGTATTCAAATGTAAATTGGTACAGCATTTCTTTTGGTCTGAGAAAAAGAGTGAAATAAATGTTCAATTTTGTTAGTAAGTTAAAACGTGTATTTTTTTCTTTATATTAATAATCTTAAGTTCCACTTGAGGCCCACTATATCGAATTAAGAACGTTTTTACAGAATATAGCTGTTTCTAAGTTGTTATTTTCTCTTTCAATGTTGAATGTACTTATGAAACATCGAATCTTATAATTATTTGAGGCGTCAAGAGCATGTGAGATGCCTGGAGAGACCATCTGATATCAGTGGATATCAATCTTCTACACTTGACGGAGCTGACGGAACAAATGTGAGTGCCAGAGGTCAGAGGTCGTCTGTCACGCTACCCTGCCGGGGTCACAGATGTTTGTATTTGTGCCATCAGCGCTACCAATAATTGGACATTGGTTCAAGTGGGCGACGACCCTTAAAATGCATTCTCTGCTATAGAAATAATTGTGATTTTCCGTGTTTTCCGTTTGATTTTCCATTTCTTGTCTCGTTGATTGCTCAACGAAATTGCGTGAAAATATTGGAATGAAAATAGCTACCCTCTAGCTGGGTGTTGGTAGCACCCGGTAGTGCTGATGATGCTGATGTTTTGTGTGCGTCAAAAATTTATGCTTTTTAGTTTATTGCCTGGCCATCAGCCATCAGCCAGCCAGGGGATGTGCTGGGGGAGGGGTGCATGGAGAGGGGATGGCATTGTTTTGTTGCACAGTTTGATGAGTTGAGCGGGGGACCTCATGTGTGTGCGCTGGTCAAGTCGACGTGTAATTGCGAATTTATTAGTCGCTGGAGACTCATTTACATTTTTCTTGTGGAGATCCCACAGAAGCGAGCCCAAGTTAGTTGTGGAGGGGATGGTGCTGTTGCTGCTGCTGCTGTTGCTGGCTGGTGAAATATTTTGATTGCTGGCAAGGCAAACAAGAGTCGAGCAAGTAATAATTACCACTTGTTTAATTTATTACTGGACAATTTTGATTTGTGCGTATGTCCGACTTATTCAGGGGAGGAGAGCAGGTTATAAATAGACGGGAGAATCACAAGTTGGTGCCTGAGAGTTCCTAAGAGTAATAAGCAATAAATATATGTATATACATATATATCTCTTCAATATGCTTTAGTTTGCACCCTTAGTTCGTTGATTATCTTAAGCTTATTATGCGAGCAGCTTAGGGGTTTTTTTCGTCGACTGTTAAAAATAAAATCAACAATGTCTCCAATTTCCGGCAATTATTTTGACTGTCGGTCGATTTAATTTATTCGTTGCTCAAAATTAAAACCAAGCAAAACACAGAAATCCCCTTGTCCAAATCGCGACATAGGCGCACAGTAGCCCGCCCCTCATTTCTGAGTCAGCCCCAAACACCACCCCCACCCCCTCCCCGCCCCCTGCTGTGCTGTGTTTGTTAGCGTGATTTTTCATTCCAAGCGCAATTGGTTTTCAATTCATGGCCATGTAATCCCCAGCTCCGTGGGATATTTCAGGGATTTATGTTGTTTTTTATTTAGCTTTCATTTCTTTCTTTATTCCTAGAGCAGTGGAGGGGGCAGGGGTTCAGTTGGATGTCTGTCTGTGGATGGGCATCCTCTGCATATTATTAGCGAACACCGCGTGGCTTCGGAGTTAAACTTTTAATCAAATGCACATAATTGCCAAAATAAATCAATCAATTTAGCTTGGATGGCCCCAAATTAGAAGTGACAGCCAACAAGACCCACAACTCACAACCTCCCTCCAAGAGTTCACTGTACCGGGTTCACTGTAGGTGCCACACATAAATTACACACAATGGATCCACCATCCAGCGATGATTTTAATAATAATCACCATAAAACTTGGCCTCCATTAAGTTTTTGGTTCACGTGCCATTTGCGAGAGTCCGTCTCCAGGCTCGGGGCGTGTTTGTTGTCTTTCGTTAATGCGTCGTCTTAAATTAACATAAATATACGTGTATCAACTGATTGCGATCTCTAAACACCCACTTCCACTTCCACTTTCACTCCGCCCTTTTACTGGGGCACGTGTATCGCTTCTGTTTTCTGTGTGGTAATCCGTGAGATATCACATCGCAGACACGCTCCGCTCCGCTCGGATCGGATCGGGATCTCGAGCTGACTTTGCGACCATTATGAAAATGATAAATGGAGCGCAACTGTCCCTCCCCCTGCAGGCAGGAGTGAATGAGGTAAATCGTCTGGCGTCGTTTATGGTTTCCGCTGCAGTTCTTCGGGGTTGGGGTTGGAGTCTTAACACTGCCTACAATCTGTGCGCACGTGCGGGATTAGATCGAAAAGGATTAACTGCGATGTGAACACGCGAATGCCTCAACTGACTTACCCATTTTTTTACTGGTTCTGTTTGTACTGCTGCTTAGCAGGCAATATTTTATATTTATAGAACAGCGTTGCTCGATCACACTTCCTGATAACTTTTGTCCAAGCTCAACTATATTAATTAATAATTGTTTAGTTTCTTTATCGATTCTTTATACAAAATTATTTTGTTCGACTGATTTGCTATTTATTTTATAACATTGGGTGTCAATATAACTATATATCAGAGTTCTTTTAAGCTAACTATTATCTGGTGTTATTCACCATTTTGATAAGCACCAAACCTTAAGTTTTTGGAAGGTCTTCGTTTTCTATTTATGAAATTACATGACCAAAACGGCAAAAATGAGAAAGAATGGCTTTATCAGGCATGTGGAAGATTTGATACCCTTGCAGACTGGAGTCAACCTGACGACACCTAAATTAATATTAATTTACAAAATTAATTATTATATAGAACTCCGACGTTGATGTCGTTGTGCTCAAATGCTGGAGGCATTAGAACAATAACGTTTTCACTCAATAACTAATTTCGACTGTTTATTCCTATAGAAGCTATATGATATAATGATAAGATCTGGCCGGTTTCAAAATATGTTCTACCTGCAGCAAAGATATGAGTATATTCCAAGTTTCATCGGATATCTTTAAAACTGAGGGGTCACATTGATAGACCGATAGACTTGGTTATAATGACTCGGTTAGTGATGCTGATCAAGATCTTTGGGTTGGATTGGGTTGTAAGACTTTTAAAAATAAACAATTTTCCATAACTTTCTTAGAGCTGAGCAGACCAATATTTTGAGAATGGTTTGGAGATTTTACTAAACGATCCGGGTTAGTTAGAGAGGCCAGAAAGTAATAATAAAATATCAGCATGATGTCTAAGAGAAGTCAAATAACTTGCCCTCTTTTAAAATATGTCAGCACATTATCAATAAAATCAAATTACTTGCATATATATATATACATGTATATTGACTTTACTGTCAAACCGGGCGTGGCTAATCTATCATTTTCTCACTGATATTGGTATATAAGGAACTTGAAGTTATCACCCCCGTGTCGGACTGCACGCAGGGCGATTGCCAGTTGCTGACAAATTTGTGTTTAAATTTTAAACCATAATTTGTCGACACGGAAAAGGCCAAGAGAATCGGTGGCGGAACTGAAAACAGTTATTAGCCGCAGGGGGAGTTTGGCTGAGCGTCGCCTCAAAAGGGGTGTCCGCGCAAGGGTGTGGGGTGTGTGGGGTTGTGGCAGTCCGCAATTGAATTAAAAAAAAGAACTGCAAAGTACATTTTTCAAACAAAATAACGCAAGCGAAAAGCGAAACGGAAATGAAAACAAACAATAGAGCCAAGGAAAACAAAGTAACCTGAGAAGGCGGACCGACTGGCTGGGCGAAGTTCAAACGAAAAATGTTTGCCCCTGATGGGAACGACGATGATAATCATGCTACAGATGATGATGATCATTATCATTATCATTATCTGAAGCTGAAGTTGCTGGAAGCTATTTGAGTAAGCTTGAGGGTTGGGAGTGTGAAAATGAAATAAGTATAAACAAATAGAAGCGCACAGCAGCAGTTGCAGCTCAATTTTGAACAAAGTCAAATGTACTAAAAGGGGTGGTCTACACTCGTAAAAAAAGTAGATCTTCATTTTAGAAAATCATTATACTTTTAGCGGCAAGAATAACCAACTTTTATTTAGAAAGTATGTTTCTTTGAAAGGTTGTAGCTTTGTAAATTATTAAATTTTTTTTGCTCCTCATAATTTATTTTCGGGGCTAAAGATACGAAATTTCAGTATGATTTTTTTTGAGTGTCATCATCTATGTGTCAGGGTGCTTGCTTATTCATTTTTTACAGTTTTCACTCATAATTGTGAGGACAGTAAAACATATTGCTGCAGTCAGTTTGCAGTTTGTAGGAGTGGGACTTTTACCGGAAGACCGTGCACAATACACATGTAAATTGAAACAAAATCAGAGCAAGTGTTGCATGACATTGACTCGACTCGTCTCGACTCGACTCCGACAGACGGCAGGCGACAGACGAAGCGTCACGGCGTGACAGTTGACGCTGTCAAGGACCTTCCCAATCCCCACTTCGTCCTCTTGGACATCATGTCTTCTGTCTTGTTGTCGCTGCATTTAATTTTTATTTCTGTGTTTTACACGCTTGTTTTAATGAAGTGAGTGCCACAGACCACAGATGTCCTGCAGCAGAGCGAGAGAGAGAGAGAGAAAGAGATCGCCAGTATGTGTAGAGAGAGAGAGAGAGAGAGCTATAGTCGACCTCATTAAGACGGACAATTACAGTCCAATTGCAGTGTCAGCTTGGCTCCAATTCGGTCTCTTTCGTCATGGCATAAATCAGGCCGCTTAATAACTAATAAACGCTGAGGTTCGCTTCAGGGTCTCTCTTGGTCCTCTGGTGGTCCCCTTTGTGCTGTTGTTGGCATCCACTCAAGTGGCAGCTGTCACTTTGACCCGCCATGCATAGAGAAGAGCGTGAAATAATCTCGAGCGTTTCGCGTCTCCTTGTCACATAAACAGCACCCCAGAGGAAGCCATCAGTTGTGTGATTTTTTATATTAAGTCATCATTTTTATGGGCCACCCTCGCTTAGCCGGCTACCCACAGGGAATTAAAACGGACTTTGGCCAATTGTCCGTTATTAAAACTGAAGCCAAGTCTGCTTGCAGGGCTTACAAGATGTAATAGCAAGTAGTAAGTTGAATTTATTTTGCAAAATGCCACTTTTCTATGCCTCAGTTTGCCTAGAAGTATGCAACAGTAAAGTGAGAAGCTGTTTAGCAAATCTATATATAAGCTGATGTGGCAGTTGAGCAAACACATAAATTATGCATTCATAAGCAAACTTCTCGAATAACTGAGAGACGGCTTCATGTTTTCATCGCATTTTATCAAATTCAAACTGCGACTTGCGACAACAAAAGCATTAATTTGCCTGCAGGTGTCTCGGCGAGTTTAATGGGTGTCATCATTGAGACTGGGACTCTCTCCCCTCCCTGGGCGACACTCTAAAGCGTTAAAATCCTTCAACTTTTCGCACACAATGCAGATGGGGGGCGAGAGAGGCGTGGCTGCCTCGAGAGCACTTTGCCAACAACGAAAACAGAAAACAGAAAACGGGAAACGGGGGAAAAAAAAATGACAAAAGTATTTGAATTGACAAGTGCCATCAAAATAGAAGCGGAATTAAATTTATCATGCAAAGTGGTGGCGTGGGCTTCCACAGCCACCCAAAACTGAGGGTTGAATGGCAAAACCAGTAAACCAGCAGCCACCCGAGACCCAGTGTCATCGATCAACTGGAGCGTGAGACAGTTGCACAGTTCCACACGGGAAGCGAGAGCAACTTTAAATATTGAATAATGTTTTTGCCTATTCTCAGTTTTGAGGAGAGAGACAAAATATGCTCAAGACCCTTTGGGCGGTGTGTCTGTCGATTATAGAAGCGATCAACTGCTCTGATAAGGACAATGACAAAGCTATTTGGCTAATGTGAAGATGGGTGGTGTTGGGAGGTGTTGCCAGCTGGCTGCCTTACAGTCCTGGCAACGTGAATATCACCAGTTGACACTTGAAGACTACTTGAGTCTGGGTTGGCATGTGAATGCATAGCCCGGATTTAATTATAATTCTCATTTTAATTTGTATTTAATTTCATAATTAGAGTTGAGCCGTGGCACGGCTTGCCTCGGATTACGAAAAAGGAATGCGACACCAGCAGCGGCAGAGGATGATGCGAGCAACGTTCGTGCCGTAAACACAAAAACGTGCTAATGATAATCCGCTTAACAGTCGACTAAACTCTTTTTCATTCATAATTTGTTGGCTAATAAGCTGAGGGAGAGGGACAGCGAAAGAGAGAGAGCGAGAGAGAGAAGGCGAGAGATTGACAAGTCACGCGACTTGCCGGTTTCCAATTATTCTAATAGTTTGAGGAGTCATCGCTGCAGATGTGATTGACTGACAGACGGACGGACGGACGGACGGACGGACGCAGGACAGTCAGTTAGGCAGTTAGTTGGCTCTGGGGCTGAGCCGGAAAATCGTTTTGAAATATTGCCGCGCTTTGGACTTTTCAATGTAAACATCGCGCGAAAAACTGGACAAATTGTTCAACGGGTCGCAACAACAGCAACAGCAACAGCAGTCAAACAAAATTGAATATCGCCAAAAAATCGACAAGCAGAACAAACAGCAGTTGGAGAGAATGCAATTTGATAAAAAAATGTGATACCATACATATATACACTGTTAAAAAGAAGGCCAGAAACATATTTACCACTCAAAAAATCCACTATAGAAAAAACTGTGATTTGTAGCTGAAAATTAAGCGAAACTTTCAATTCATATTTGGCTCAGAACATTTTTGTTTATTTTCGTATAAAAATTGGTATTTAACCATGGCCATATTTTTCAGTGTAAAACTATGGCCAGGCGTAGACCAGTTGCAGGCAATTGGTTGTGTTCTGTTTTATGGCCACGTTAGTATTTGGGTTAAAAGTGTGAGAGGGGGAGGGGTGAGGGGGAGGAGGTTGAGGCAATTGATACGTGTCAATAACTGCTATAAAAAGACTGGCATTGCAACACGATGCACTGTGCAAAACAGCAGCCCAACTGCACCTCAATAACTCTCTAGTCTGCAGCTCAAATCAATGTTGCATTTCAATTGTGAAATTGTGCAAACCTGTGCAACACTCCCTCCCCACCCCTTCAGGCAACTCAGGTCGTTGAAGTCCTTGCGAGCTTGGTGGCTTTCCTTTTTTTTTGGGGAATATTAAAATAAATGTTCTGCCATTTGCAGAGCAGTTTTTATGTACGTAATTAAATTAAACTATGAACAGAATTTGCTGTTCGATTTAATAGAATTTTTAGTGTAGGCGATTTGAGTGTCAAGCTCGACAAAATTCAATTAGTATTAGCAGTTTTGTATATAGAAAGTAGAATTTTATACAAAGTTGTTGTTGGTATATGTTTACTGTATTTTGCATTTTGCGTGCGACAATTTATTTATTCGTAGTAGACCTACTAGTAAAAGGCACAACTGATTACGCTTCGCAAAATCCTGTTTTTGTCATTTGAAAACATTTATAGAGATGTATATTTTACGTCTCTCTCTTTATTCGAATCTCTCTCTCTCTCTTAATGTTTTTTATTTTCCTTAGTATTATATTATTATATTATATTGGTCAGCTACTAACTCTTAACAAGTATTGTTCAGATTCGATTTTTTCTGGGTTTCCACAAAATTAGCAATAAATTATTGTCAAATTTACATTTAAATACATCCAGATTTATTTATCATATCATTTATTTTATTTGTTTCATTAAATTTTAAATTTAATTTCTACATTTCATTTTTAACTTTAATTCTAAGATTAATTAAAAATTTTTGTTGAATAAAACCTTTTAAGAAACTGTGCACTGTTTTTAGTCCATATTAAATAAATACACACATTAAGAGGAATAAGTTTTACTGCCTTATAAATTGTGATATCATTTAAAATAATCTCGAGCAGACATCTGCGATGATCAATTGCGATGTTAATGTGCGCATTTAGCTAAACATTAAGGATGAACTATGCCAACTATCCCATGACATTATCATCCATCTGCAGTCTGCCCATTTATAACTGTTTTAAACGCATCCTTTCTGGACTGGGGTGTTTTTTTCGTTTGTTGTTGTTGTTGTTTTGCTTGTTGGGTTCGTGTTTCTGCAGTTATTAACACGCTTGTAGTGATTTGTCAAAATTCCCCGTATGACATGTGTGCAAACAAGGACGAAACAATGCCAACGATCATGGAATACAGGCTGGGAAAGGTTCCTAGGGTAGTTGTTCTGTGTGTCTGTGTGTGTGTGTGTTCGGGAAGGGTTGCAAAATGTGATCCATTTCCACTCCGCTGATGACAGTGAGCCAGCCAGCGATGCGCGCTTAACAGAAATTTGTTTATTTTTCATTTGATAGAGAACTTCAATTTTGTTCGAGATTTCCATCGGTTTTCGCAACTGAAGCGTTTCGCTTAATGACAAATAAAATACACAGGAATAAAATGTATATAAGCAAGCTAGAATGCTCCAATCGAGAGAGCTCAACAAGGATACACCCTGAATATAAATGTATTTAAATTATTTTAAACATAGATTCACAAACCCGAAACTAAAATCAACAAAAAAAATAAAAAATGAAGCACGCTTTCTGAGAGTATTTTTTTTTCAAACATTTTGCGATATGCGATATTAATGAAAGTTTTAAAAATTGATCGATCAACTATATTTAAGGGTATATAATATATCAATTTGGGCTCTATACTTTTACACTTCTGCCTTTGTTAACGGAAATCGATTCGTACTGATATTCGCTAAGCGGAGCCAGTTATCGAGTTAATTAAACAAACTTGTTCTGCGTATGGTATACGGGAACTTGTATTCCGAATTTGAAGTCTCTAGCGCTTATAGTCTCTGAGATCGACTTGATTATAGACACGGACTAAATCGACTCGTATTTTGATGCTGATCAAGAATCTGTCTGATAAGTGCCTTAACACAGCTTCATTATATTTTCTTTACCACATTTACTGGGTTCAACGAATAAAAATGCGGAATTTAAAATGTAACCCAATAGAATGCAGAAAGAGTTGGTGTCTGCCATCAGTCAGGATATGGATACAATCAATTGGCCAGCTGTAGTCGTGGTCTCTTTGCCGTATTTATGCATATCACTAAAAGTTTAATTAAAAGCACATCAAACTGTAGACACAGAAATCAATCACAATTACCCAGCAGCCGATTCGATTGCCTTATTCAGACCCAATGTTCACATACTGCAAGTATTTAAAATCAAATTGCCGATATGTAAAAATCGGAGAAGGATAAAAGGAATGTGACACGAGGCACAAGGAGTGAGAGCTGAGCGGCGGTAAATGTGTAACGGTTAAAAAACATTTTAAAAATTTGCACTAATTAAAATTCCAATTAAGTGTACTGCAAACAGATTAATCGCAGCTGGCAATCGAGCCTTTAATTCGACATATAATATCGTAGAGAAGCAGCTACTGAATTATTGCTACATGTGTTCGGTAATTTTATTAAGCTTTTCTTTTACAAAAGCTAATAACATATATACATATATATGCTAGCAAGTAAGAATGCTAGCTGATGACCTGACCACAGGTAATCAACTGTTCTATCTATATGCTGATGTGTGAAATATGAAAATACCATCTCAGTTCGATCTTAAAGAAGAAAAAAGATATAGCTACAAAATTGTGCATTTCATCGATGTTGTGGAACTTATATACACAATTTTAAGTCTCTAGCTAGCTTTAAGATCGACTATGTATTTATGGCGTGAGTGGATTTTTAAGATACAAATAGCACTCAGAGAAAAACATAAAAATTTGTAAAAATATGATGGAAAGTTCTCATGAAGATATATGCTTGCTCAGTAGTAGGAAGAGCACAGTCGATGGAATTGATTAATATACATTCCTCCCAAAATGCCTTTCCTACAAAAAAACCCTTGAACTATCACTCGCCTTTTGTACTCAAGCACTGTAGTCGATTATGTATTATTTAGAACTTTGGCAAGGCACAAAATCTTCACCTCAATTTCATATAACATGTGTATATTTAAGTACAAGTCTTACCGCCATTTACTACATGGCTTTGTAATCAAAATTTTCTCGATATACATATATGCATATGTATATGTGTAGATGTATAAAAGTTGCGCCAAGGAAATTGCTTCCACACGGTTGACCTCATTAAAGGCAAACAAAGTCGACCACAACAATTCAAATCAAATATAAAAGTCAAAAATTCATCGAAGCCCGACAAGGAAAAGTGGCCCATGGACTGGACAAGGAGCAGGGGGTGAATGTGAATGTGAGTGTGAGTGTGTGCTGTGTGTGTGAATGGTATTCGTGACGCGTTTAGTTGGCTCCTTGTGTGCGGGAGAGGTTAACCACAACAGCAGGCACCAAGGAGCTGCTAGAACGGAGCCACTCAGCGCCAGCAATGAATGGAAATTTGCTTTGCGGAAAAACTTAAACACCGGAAACAATTAATTCCACTTGAATTAACATATGCTCTGATTGCCTCAAAGGGAGCAAGGGGAGCAATCGGCTTGCCCAACAAGCAAATCACGACTCCCCCTTTGAAAAGTGTTGACTAGCCCATGGTTGCGGGCTGGAGGGGGTTGCTTAGACTTTTCTGTTTGCTGATTGATCGTCCTGTTGTCTCGTCGCCTTTGGAAAACCTCAACCTCAACCTCAACCTATAGCCAAAAATGCAGCCTACAAGCTGATTCGCGTTTATAAGCCGAAACTTTTGAGTGGTGCTATATGGCTTGGCTGCTAGAGTGGGTACACTCAGAAAAAAAATGGCCTGACACCTTCGAGTTTTTAAAACAAGCACTATTGTTTTTAAATTTGAAAGTAAATCTGCCCAAGTGTATCTAAGAAAATGAAAGTTTTTCTCGAAAGTTAACTTATATTTTAGCAAAAGTTTCAACTTGGTAAATTTATTTTTGATTATATATATTTTTTATTTTATTTACATTTTAGCTAAAATTTGCTTGATTCATATATTTATTTTTATTTATTTAAGCTAACATTTTTTTATTATTGTGTATTATACATTTATTTGTTTAGTTTTATATATTATAATTAAAAGAAAAATTTAAGTTTTTGCTTGTTTTATTTATTTAAAGGCAGTCTAAAAACTACAAGAAATTAATATTTATAAAATACATTTTGAAAATTAAAAATAATATTAAATAGACTACAAATAGTTGCACGAAAATTAATTAATTGTTAAGTAATATAAAATGTAAAAAATATCTTATATATTTTTTATTAAAACTAAAAAGGTCCGACATATATTTCACAGAGAAAAAAACCAAATATAAAAATGTGAATGATTGGAAAATCGTAATATACAGAAAATATAATTTTAAGAAGAGAGGGATAGAGAGACTGAAAGAGAGAGAGAGAGCGAGAAAAGGTAAGAAAATATCTGAGCCTGTGGATTAGACTAATTTACCACAGATTACGATGAAGAGGAAATCAATTTGAATCTTGGATCCTTTTATATTCATTGCATTAAGTTGTGTGCAGTGTAGAGCTGTCGAAGAGCGATCCGCAACCAATTTCAGAAATGAGTTAAAAAGTTAATTGCCGGCGGACAGGTAATTTCTGGCACACTTCAAATGCAAACGCCATTAAGTAATATGCAAACAAGGGATGGCTGCCACCACGTCAGGGGAGCCGAGACATGCTCGAGTCAATCAAGGACCTGACAGCTCTAAAGCAGCAGTTTTGCCTACCACATCCACTTCCCCCTTTGGCCGACACAACCGCGACACGTCAGCCATAAAGTCACGAAACACTTCGTCCTTGGCCATTGCGTGCAACCTGCGGTTAGTTGCAAAGTTAGTTTCTTTGCCAGCTGGCATGAAAGAGCGGCTAGAGAGGGGTTGGGGAGGGGGAGGGGGAAGGGAGAGGGGTGAACAGCAGATTAGGGACGCGTGCTCACGTTTAGGCGTAACAAATTACCTTTAAACTGCCCTAGGTGGAAGGTCGGCGGGTTGCTTTGCCCACTGATTATTATTTAATGATGAGCCCGGGCAGATTGTCCCGATCAGTGAAATAATTACATATATACAACGCATACATGCCATTCACTCATAAAATTAGTGGCAAGTGTTCTGCATAATGCCAACAGAGTTCAGTTTGTTCTGGTTCATTCACCCACTTTGTTTGATGTAATGGATAAAGTTTAAATTGACTTGAAGTTTATAATATTTTTTAGTTGCTCTTGTCAGGGCGCAAAAATCTTTGAATACCTTAGAATGACTCAAGTTGTTGGGTTTTATTGTTAGTTAAGTGCTCTTATCCTAAACAGGGCTTGATTATAAATTAGTTGTACTTGTATGTTAACTGTAGTGATGTATTTATTTATAACGTTGAATCTTTGTATATTGCTCAAGCACCCAAAAGTATGCTATCATTGACAAGAGTCGCTAGCACACTTTCTTTGAAGAGCTATTATTATTGTAAGATTTTGACTGATATATGTATATTCTTCATGCTTTGAGACCTATAGGATGTAGTCTGCCCCTTCAAAGCTTATAGCTCTGCCGCCAAGCCTTATTCTTTGACGAATACAAGAATCTTTCCCATGTTGGTTAAGGGTTGTCTTAGGAGGGTTGCCTCAGGAACTATGTCGTCTCCGCGACATATTTTGACTATAACTAGCTTAGCTAAATGAATTCTTAGTATAGAATGTCCTTTCAAGAAACCAATGAGTCGTCTAAGCCAACTCTTCCACATAACACATATAATCAATTGAACACAGATGCAAACTTTTCAAATGTTACTTGAAAACTTATTTTCCTTTGTTAAAAAAAGTATGCTATGTCTAAAAAGAAAATGTTTTAAGTTAATTAGCTTTTATATCAAAATACATACCTATATTTTATTTTGGCACGTACTTTCTCAGCTTTAGTGCACATTTATCTACTTATTGTCTGCAGCTGAAAACTTCTCTCGTCAATGGAATGCAATTATTCAACTGCCTGCCAGCCAATTGTGAAATGCCAAAAACACCCTGTGCATTTTCCGCATCGTCAGCAAATGGCCAAAAGCAATTTTTTAATTTCTTAATTTTTGCGAGGTCATGAGAATTAGCCACTTGCTGTCTCTGTCTATATCTTCTCTCTCTCTCTCTTTCTCTGATTCACTTCTCACGTAGCCACACTGGCGCTGTCCACCACCGTCGCCGGTAATATTTCTTTATCTTCAGCTTTAGCTCCCGCTCTAGCTACTCCTGCTCCTGCTCCTGTTCCCGCTGCCCAGCTCCCATCTGCTGCTCCGGCTTCATCAGAGATGCTGACAATGAGATGCGAGGCGACATCGAGATGCGCCCTTTGTTTTCCAGCTGCTACTGCTGCTGGTAGTGGGCAAAGTTTATTCATTTAGAAAATTTGCTCATTTTCGTTTTGCGGGGCGGATACCAAATTATTGTTGGCTGACTAAGGCTAAGAGAGCTAGCTGCAGCGGGCGGGGTGGCAGGGGGCATGGGGCAGGGCAGGACTGGTGTAGAAATGTGGTACGTGTTCGCAGTTTTCATATAAATTGCGGCCAATAACATTTTTCAGTTGGCAAGGCAAGAAAAACGCGCACAAAGCGAAACCAGAGAACAGAACAGAAAGCAAGAAAAGCAAGAGAAAAAAATGGACAAAAGCTGCTGATGATGGCTTCTTCTTTTTCTTCTTCTTCATGTGCTGCTGCTTTGGCCGGGGGTCCTGGGCAGAATCTGGCTCATTAAGGCATGGATGAGCGGACGGACAGACTGGTCAGCTTGGGTGTTCGTGCTTGGGCCTGCGGTCGGCTAATCGGGTCGAGGGGAAATCTGGCCGCGACGACACTTTGCCCGAAAATTTTCTTTCCTTGCCTTTCTTTTTTTTTTTATTTCTGTTGCCCATGCAGCCATTAGCCAAAAACTAGGTGGAGGGAGCAAATGGACAGATGGGACAGACGAGCAAATTATTCCCCAAATACCCCGAGGTAATTATAAATGTCCTTCTAGCTTCAGCTACGTCTTGGGCCCGCGTCAGTTGGACGCTTTGTTTTGTCTATCATAATGAGTGGCAGGCGGACATTTGGACATAATTGTTCAATTATTTTGTTACTTATTGCCAGGGATTGAGCGTAGTTTCTCCACGACTCCCCCTCCCGCCACACCCCCATTTACCATCTTAATATGCCGCCATCGAATCCTGTCTTCTTAATTCCGAACAGCTAACTGAATATTCGCCTGAAAGGCGAAAGCCACAACTAAAAGCCTATAGATCCATAGATATTGACATATATATATTTTCGTCTATATATATACTACAGATATACATATGTGCACCAAAATGCGTTACCCATTTCGTCATTTCGCCCGTTTGCCAGTTTGCCATTTTATGCAACATTCGAATGTCAAATTCAATTACAATGCAGCAGTGGCTGCGCTGCAAAGGGGGCGTTGGGTGGTGCAGGACAGGGCGGCACATGGCCTGGGGCGTCAGGTGTGTTGTGCCATTCAATTATAAATTTTCAATAAAAATTTTCCCACTCGCGTTTGTCGTCTTTTTATTGTTTTTGACACTCGTCCTCGACATGCATGCAAAAAATTAAACAAAAAGGGGACGAAACTAAATAGAATGAAGGCGTGGTCCGCACTCCAGTGTGTTACTGTGTGTGTTTGTGTGTGAGGTGGGTGTGCTTTCGAAAATCTACATCATTTAGCCGCGGGTGAAATTTGCTGCTGTAAATGACAGAATTGTCTCAGGGAAGTCAATTGAATAACTGCGGGCAACATTCGTGATTAAAGTTAAATGTAAAAATGTAAGTATATATATATATCTGCTTGTCAGGCACCACTTTATTGTTCTCCAGCTGGTAGAGGAACAATGATGTAATTTTTAAATTTTAACACGAATTTGAATTACTAATTGTGTTTTTGTTTTCTATAATATTTCATATAACCAAAGTGCAAGCCATTAATAATTTAGTTGTATTTATTATGTAAAAAAAAAACAAATAATAAAAAACGACCAAAAAATTAACCATTATAAAAATGTATTTAATATTATTTGAATAAATAATCGAATGTATTTACATATATTACATATTACATATATTAACTCTACTATATTTAATATTATTCATCTAATATATAGAAATGCTTGCAGATTTTAAAATACTAGCTTTGATGTAATATTTTTTTATTATCAATAATATTTTATGTGTTACTCTTTTTTTCTTCAATTAATATTATTTACTTATTTATCCTTCCGATAAAAGCTTGGACCCATAAACTATTTGCGAAGATTTAGCTGGGCTATATTCAACAATCACCCATCTTTCTGTCAGTCCGTCCAATTGTCAGTCGGAATCAACATCTTTGCTTTTATAGATAACCATATCCAATTATGGTGATATTCCTAGGAACAAAAATAGTTTTCCCATCTTAAGCGGCTTATGCAAAAAATCATTCAAATTGCTGGGTGCCAATGCCACAATCGAAACACTTTATATAGAATGCAATGCAATCGCAGAACAAAAAATCGGTTGTGTTTGTGTGTTTGTATGAATTGCATTGAATCGCTCAATGACATATCTGTAAATCAGTGCGACAGTGCGGCCAGGAACCGCATTCCAGCCAACAGCCAACTGCAAAACTGCAAAAAGCGCCGAAACAAGCCAAAGTCAACGACGAGCAACACAAAACAAAACACGGCTTCAAGCCAACTTGACAGATGGACAGAGAGCCACAAAACACAAAAATATCGCAATGATCATAAATATTACTCAGTTTTTGATGTCTTTGGGGCTAGCCGTTCTACAAAAGCAACGTGGCTTGTAAGTGGAAATATGCAAGGCGATCTGGCGGCTTGCCGGACTCTTCATCAATGCCTTGGTAGAGATTGTCGGCTGGAACTGGTCTTAGCGCGTTTCCTAAAAGCGACAAAAATTGCCAAAAATGGATTTCCATTTTTCACACAGATGCATATATATGTATATATATATATGTATATACATATATGCGCAATGCTCGATCCCAGACTGCGTCTGCGTCTCTGCTCCGCTGCAGCTCGTCAAGTGACGGCAAAAAGGTGTCGAAGAAATTGTTCAACAACAAAGCCAACCAAAGTCGCAAAAAGACACAAACGGCTGCATAAATGAAGCGACATCGTTCTCGGCCTCCTCCGTCTCCGAGTCTGAGAGTCTCAGAGTATCTCAGCCTCTGGGCTCTGGCACAGACACGCTGTCTGGCAATGCGGCTGGAGTGTCTGTCGCCCAAGCCCAGGCGCAGGAACAGGCCCAGGCCCAAAGACAAAAGGTCGTATCGTCTGGGGAGCCCGTGTGTGGAGCACTACCAGGGGGCCAGTGTCTGGGCCCGGTGCACAGAACTCTCGAAGGCGTCGCATTGTCTTCGCTCGCATTATTAGCTTACGTGTTTGTTAAAACACCAGCAGCAGAATCAGCAGATTTGAATTTCTCTCTGCAGCCAAGTGAAATATTAAAATAGTTCGTTCTTCTAAGCCGATACACAGATAGAGCGAGAGAGAGAGAGAGAGATAGAGAGACAGAGAGAGAGAGAGATGAGATGCCATCTGCATTCATTCGTTTCGTGTGCCTACATATGTATGACATTAACACACACTTACACACACACACACACACACACACACACTGTCTAATCGGACCATTCTATGCAAAATATGATAGAAATCTCTGACGGACTGAGAACTGAAAATGGCATTACCATTATCGCTGCCCGCTGCTGCTGCTTATTGGAATTCAGCGTGAAGAATCTCAAATCATATGCAGTTTGTTTGCCTCGCCTGCTGTAGGATTTTTGTCTTATTTATAAACATAAATTGTTGAGGCACAGTGGTTTTTGGCTGATTGAAATGCGGAAGAAACCCAAACGATTTTTATCAATGCAACTAAGTTAAAGATTTCTTAACCTGGTTTTCCACATTCATAAACCCAGATTGTGGCTAAAATTCATTTTTCATTTAATAATAAACAAATGAATGAAATATATTTACACTTTTGAAATATCCCACATTATTTTCTTATTATATTCATATCAATATGAATACACATATTAGCATAATGTAAGAAATGTTAATGTATTGTTACATCATTTAATGGCATTAAATAAGGAAAATAGGATAAGAAATGGTTAACTTTTTGGTGACCTCCTTAAAAATTTTAGAGTAGAAAAAAATCAAAATAAATCTGTTCAAAAATGAAATTGTAAATGAATTTACTTTGAATGTTGTTTAATATTTCTTAGTCTTAACATGGTGTTATGGTTCGATTTTGGGATCATAGTGTTTTTAGGGTTTTTCGAGTTAACAGAAAAATGCCGTACTTCGAGATCGAAGAAGTAGAGTTCGAAAGGATTGGTTGCAAAACTAAATAGGCAATTGTATTTGGAGTAAAGTAAATAATGTTCTATTTATCCCACAACCGGTTTTCAATAATTTTTCATGATTTTAATAATTGGGGAATCGGGATTAAAATTAAATTTGCAATTATTTCAAAATTAAATATGAAATTCTATTTGCGAATAAATTGTTTAAGCTGACAGTTACCAATAAAAATAATACTTGAAACTTTTTTGTCTCACTGTGCCCAACAAATGAATCTAGTGAATAGCCAGAAAATATGATTGTTGTTGCGCTTGGACAGAGGAAGTGGAGGAATCATCTCTTCATTGTTGTTGTTGTTGTTGTGATTGGCTATGGGGGCAAGGAACGGAATGTCGAATGATTTGGTTTCGTCTGGTTAAGCCGCCGCATCTTACGTACCGTATTCGGATGCGGCTTCTGCTGATCTTGTTACCGATCTGGATTTTTGATGCCGATTTTGACTGCTACGCGACGCGTTGACAATTCCCTTGAACTGCTGCTGCTGCTGCTGCTGCTGCTGCTCACGCTGCTGTTGCTTGTTGGACATCGAGACACTGGGACGGAGGCATACATAAATCCCATAAACGCGACAACAACAACAGTAACAGCAACAGCGACGAGAAATACAGAAAAACATGGGGAACAGGAACAGAATGTGTCTTGGAGCTTGGAGCTCGATGTCGAAAGTCTTCGAGCCATTGTCACTGCATGCCACTGAGGCATGATACTTTATTCATTTATTCCAATAATAATAATGCAATGCAAACATTGATTGTCATCGATTGTCAGCATCGGTGGCTGCCTCAACGCGACGGCTGCGCACGCGCAACAAAACTCGACGTGCAACTGGACTGGCCACAGAGCGGGGCAGGGGCAGGGGCAGGGAGGCAGCGGGGCCGACTTATGCCCTTTTAGGGTATTTTTGATAGGTGACAGATTTTGTGCACTCGCACTCGCCGATTTGTGGACACAATTTATGAGTTGTCGCTGCTGAGATTTCCTGCCAGCGGCGCATTTACATTTCAGTTTTCAGTTTATTATTAATGGCCCAGCAAAACGATGCCCCTTTCAACTGCCCCCTCTCTCTCTCTTTGTCTCTCTCCCCGTCTCGTTCTCTCTGTTGAATTGTGACAATTTTTTAATTTTTTATATCGGCATCCTTTGACATGACATCATCGAGCGATCCAATAAGCAACGAGTGCAAATTTGAGTACTGGGGCATGTTGGTTTCCCAATCGGAGCTGACTGTCATGTAATTGCTTTTTGCCAGCATCCAGGCATATTCCGGCCCATTCAGGCCCAATCCCGGCACTGTTGAATTTAAATGAATTCAATATTGCATTTTCACGCTAAAATGCTTCCAAAAACAGATTTTTCATTTACACTTTCTGAATGGTAAAATCCGGATTACGTATCCCACGGGCAAAGCATTGATTCTGCTTTTGCGCAATACATAAAAAGGCAACGTGGAAAATTTCCATCAGTCTCCCCCCGCCCCCTCCCATCGCCATCCCCATCACCTTGCCGCTGTCGCAACGCGTCGGACATTTGGTCAAAGGATTCGCCGCACCGCCCATTTATAGTCAATGGGCTCAGACTACGGGTATGACTTGAAATACGGCTTCCCTCTTCCTCTCTGTCTCTGTTAGCAATACATTTCAGAAAGGGCTCCTCGTAATTTGTATGCCCTTTGTGGGCTAAGGATTTCTTTTGCACTTTTTCATTGCTGCAAAATTAATCAAAATGTGTGTGAAATTTAAGGTGCGCAAATCTGATGCAACTTAGTGCAGCCATGTGTTGCACGCTTTCATATATATATATATGTATATATATATATATATATATCTTTGCAGAATTTGTAATTTAATTTTCTTATTAATTTATTTGAAAACCTGTGCCAAAATATGTGTTTTCCTATTTTATAATAAGCATTAAAAGATAATTGGATAATTTCTACTCATTCAATCCTCATAGAATTTGTACTTTTCTTATTATATTTATATCCTATCTGATTGCTTTTAGGGAATTTGTACTTATCTAATATGCATCTTAAGGCTTTACAATTTTCTTTATAAGAATTTTAAGCCATATATTTGCATTAAATATGCATTACAAATTTGAATACATAATTATACCCTGTATTATTTCAAATTAAAATACGAGAAGAATCTGAGAACCCCTCCAAAATAGCCTGAGTTTATTTTGTAGTACTCGTATGTAGATACTTGTTGACAGCAGCGTGTTGAATTTATTTATTGCCATCAAAACGATGGGCTTTGGATACCTTCAGTGACATAGTATGATCTACATTTTGATGTGTTGTTTTTTGTTGTTGTTGGCTTTTTTGTGCCGGGCATTTTGTTGTTTGGTACAACTCGGATACGGCATGACTTTTTAATGTACTCGACAGTGTTTTTGATTCGATTTTGTCATTTTAATGTGCATTGAATTTTAATTTTGCCCATAAAAGCCATCAGCCAGCCAGCAACAGCCACGAAATCAAAACACTTTCAAAAATACCCACACACACGCACACGCACACACACACACATAAATGTACGAGTATTATGGCGCACCAAAATGATTGTCAAAATTTTAAGGCGACTTTGCCTCCGCCAATAAATTTATGCCAATTCTGCCATAAAAAATTACTGCCCTCACAGCAATTCGAGTTTTTTGTTTTGCTTTTGATTGTGGATTTTGTTTGTTTCGGTTTTCATGCGGAAAAAATGATCTGATTTATATTTGACACAATGGGTTGGCTTGGCTGCGTGTTAAAATAAACATACATTTGTATCTTTCACACACACACGCACAACACTCGTAGGTCTTTTCGTCAGTCACTCGCTCTGATACATAAAACATAAGCCTGCCCAAGGCGGGGATTGATTTGGCAAGACGACGGCGAGGGGGTCGAGGGAGCGGGGGGAGACCTATAGTCGTAAGTCGGGCACAGACATATGGCGGCCATTATAATGCGCAATAATGCGAAATGTGAAAATGTGAAACAAAAACTTTGAGTACGCTTGTAGGTGCCCAATTATATTGGAATGAGTGCTCGTAAAATATTTGGGGTGTTGACAAATTATGGCAACGCCTTGGAGCGGATCACGTCTTGCACATTAATCAGCCAAATACTCAGACTTACATACATTTATATATATTTAGCTATATATATATAACTACATAAATATATAAGTATTTTAAGTTGCAGGGGTATTGTCTTTATAAACGAGTACTTAACAATTGATAAGTAAATAGGAAGTGCCTCGAACCGAAATGGTTAATGGCGTTATTTGTGATAATGGTCATATACAGATGTAATAATTATGTGCTTGGATATCTAAATATGTAAATATGTATAAATGATTCTCAATGTATGTATGAAAGTATTCAAGTAGAGGTTATTATATTCCTAATCTGCTTCTAAAGCCCAAATTTATATAGAAAACTTTAATTTTTAAATTTGGGTCGTTTATTTATTTGCTTATATTATCCTGAGTATCAAAAAAAGCCAAAGAAAGTTTCCTTTTTATTTAATATGATTCTGGGTGAATTTAGAGAAATATCAACTAATAATATGTTTTAATTACTTAATTAATATAATCCTTTGCCATGAAGGAATCTTTACGTAATTTTTTCCTTTCGTAGTACGTGTTTCAAAGTCTGCCGAAATGGACTATATATTTGTTATAATTATAGCAAATATTTCAACAAAGTTGAAATGACAATTCTCATTTTTAGAAAATTTAACCAGAACTAATCAACATTGCTAACTACAATTGCTACAAATGTTTAAAAATAATATGTGTATCAAAAAAGCAATTGTAATATTTCTGTGTTGTGTGAAATACGCGTAGAATAATGGGAATGCTTTTTTAAAGCTTGGAAACATCATTACTGTAAAGTTTACAAGTAGAAAACCCATTTTTTAGAAGGATACAACATTTCCTTTTAAATATGTACTTTCTTGGCAGCAAAAGTAGGGCGACTTGCTGAAGCACCATCAAATACCTTTTAATGTACTGCAGTCTGCTATTCATTCTTTTGCATTTAATTGGACTATTTATTAGCGAAATCATTGAATATTAGTCACCTCAATTCATTAGCCCAGTCGAGCAATGCATTTACATTCATATGTGTCGCTCAATCTCATTCTCGGGCTGCCTTTAATCGTGCCTCAAGTGTGGAATTTCAGACAGACCATCGAGCGAAACTTGTCTGCCACATGCAACATGAGGCAATGCGGCGGCGATGCAGATATGAAAATAGTAGCGGAAATAACTCATGCAGATTAGAGCCGTAGAGCCGTAGAGCCGAGAAGCTGAGATTCTGAGAGTCTGAGAGCAAAGCGACCGACAAATGAATGCCACACAAATTAAGTAGAGAGCAAATATAATTGATAAACACGAGTGAGTTCTAATTCTGGCGCTTTATCACTCCGGGCACTTGCCACATTAATTAGGTGCTTGATTTATGAATGCACTGATTCCGATTAGAGGAAGATCCACAGCTGGATGCAGCTCGAGTGCCATACATTTTTGTAATTGTCGCCGGGCGTTGGTGGCTCAAGCTGTTGATGTTCTCTGGAACTGGTCAAACTTATAGTCAATAATATAAAATTGCAGCTCGTCGAAGCACCTGCCACTAACTGAACTTGCTGCTTGCTGCTAGCCGCAAAGAGCCATAAATCAGTTGGGCTTAAACGGCTTAAATGCCGGTAGCCAGCACCACGTGTTTCTGCCAGCTCAAAACAAGCGCGCGAATTGCAAAATAACAAACAGCAAAAAAAAAAAAACAAAACGAAAAAAAAACAGTCAACGATAAATATCTATCGAGATCCTTTCCAGCGCCCGCAGCTTCAAGGCGGAAGTTGTAGTGGAAGTTGAGCTGCCAGGACAACAGCGAGGGTCGCTCGAACTGTGCCCGCTGGCACATATTAATTAAGTGCATGTTTGCGCATTTCTCATGCCTGCTTCTTTTCTGCTGACTTGATCCTTTCGTATTAATTGGTTGCCCTGGACAATGACAACTCGATAAGCACACATCAACGCACATTGCGCGCGTTCCAAGCGATCGCGATCCCTTTCCTCATCATGCACCTGTTCGCTTCCAGTTGTTCCTTGCTCTCCTCCCCCTCTCCCCCTCCCCCTCTCTCTGTCTGTCGTGGGTGATACGTATATCATTTTTAGGGCTATTGCCTGCCTGCTGTTATAGCCATGTTACACACATTCGTACATATCTCATTGTTATGGTGTCAACTGTGTTATCAGAGTTTTTATGGTTTGTTTGTCATTTAACACCTTTTAAGTTGCGCACATTAATTATAAATGCAACGAACCCGCTCGACATTCCCGAACAGCAAGGAACAGGGAACCCCACCCCCTCGGCTCCCCTCCCTCGAAAAATTCCAGCTGTGCGATGCAGATGGCCCCAATAGGATAATAACTAATGCTAATGTCATTATGCATATATGTGCTTATTGTGTCACTCACCTCCGAAAAAAATCGCCCTACATTTCAGTAAATCGACCCAAAATGAAAATCGCCTTAAAAAATAGAAGGGCTTGCCATAAATCGACAATCCCAAAAATATGACGATCTTTTCTATTTCTTGGAAATACTTTCTAGTTTTAAGAAAATCATTTCTAAAAAGTAGAAATACAAACTCTTATTTTTAGGAAGAATACTCAGAAACAAGTAAGGAAATTTACAGGCTCTGCTTTCAAATTAGAGTTAAAATCCCCCATGTAAAATGTTTGTGTATATGTCAAGTCCAAAAATACTATCTTTAATGATTATATACGTAATAAGAAAAGTATAACACATAGAAAAAAACAATTTCAGAAAAACCGATGCAGGAAAGTATGTTGATATACTCAAGAATACTTGCTTGTAAAGTAGTGTTGGTATTATTAAAAATCTTTGACTTTCTTTCTGGTCAAGCGGCCTGCACAAATTCTAATTCGAGTTAATTAACAGAGCAGCTCAAAAGTCAGGGACAATCAGATACAAGACACGAACCGAAAACTTTAAGGAGCAGCTCAGACTGGTTTATCCTATCGCAACCATCGATTTTGAGTATGTCGAATGTTGTCGTTTCTTATGCTTATTTTGTTTTTTGCCCAAAAACCAAAATGAAAGACAAAATCAACTGCCAACGGACGAATAGCATATACTCTTTTCATTAAAGGATCATCCATAAGCCAATTGATAAAAGTGCTTCCCTTGAAAATTGGCAGCGAAACAAAACGCTTTGAATACCCAGCGGATATTTATTAGCTGAAAACGAAATTTTAATGAACTGCAAAGATTCAATAAAATAAAATCGATATAAAAAATAAAATGTAAAGAGAAGAAATAAAATAATGAAGAGCACGCAGCAAAAAAAATAAAAATAAATAAATACAAATAAACCAAATTATCAAAACAAAGTTCGTGCTCAGGTTTCGCATTCCCCGCCTCGGCTCCTGTTGCCCCTGCTGACTGCACACCTCGGTTGCCCTTCGGTTCAGTCCCTTTGGATGTTGCATGCAAATTGTGAATGCATGTACATGTGTATGTGTGTGTGTGTGTGTGTGTGTGTGTACACGCATGCGTTCCCCCTTTGCCAGTCAGGGCAGACAGATCCCATTGGCGATCGATCCAGTTTCATCGTTGTGGTTGTTGTTGTTGTTCGGCTTGTGATTTTCTTATTTATTGATTTTCAACAATAAATTTCGCATGTTTGCATCCAATTTAAATAAAATTCGACAATTCTAAATCACCTCATTTTGACGTGGGGCTACTGTATCTGTATCTGTTCAATCCTGCTGCTTACCTGTTCTTCGTTCCTCGTTCGTCGTTCTTAGTTCTTATTTGGCTTGCGTGCTTTTCTGGCTGGAACTGGAACTGCGTTTTTCTGTTCTCTGTTAGCGGAAATGCAGAACAAGGCCAATGCGGCAGATTTATTGACATCTTCGTTGGCTGTTCTCGTCTTCGGATGCCTGCTGCCACTGCCACTGCCACTGCTTTGCATATGCGATGCAAAGCAGAACTATATATATATCCATGAGAACGCATCACCATTTGAGTTATCGAAACGCTTCAGGCCGAAACGACATTTTTGCTAGACGAAGTGACTCACACTCATCTCGCATCTACCTAGAAATTATGAATGCTAAATGAATGAGAAGAGGAAGCATCAGAAGCAGAAACAGATACAGATACAGATACAGATACAGCTTATGTCGTGCGAATTGAACCTGTTGCTTTGTGTTATTTTAAGTTGCGTTCAACTCTATTCGTGGGAATTTGTTTATTCAAATCGTTGGCAAAATTTGTTATGCATAACTCTTTTTGTTAGCGGCGATTCGCTTTTGTTAGTTTGTTTAATTGAAAGTAGTTATTTATATGTTAACATCAATATGAATTTTTATTGCACAGTTGAATTTTAAGTTGGCTTCTGCTTCTGCAGCGATGACTCTTCCCATGTCATGCTTGAAATATAAAATTTATCGATTTTAATTAGTCAATAGTCACTTGGTCCATATTTATTTGCCAGACGCGCTCTGTGAGAAACTTAAATTGAGAAGTTTCCAAATCGCTGTCAATTTGACAAATCATTTGGCGCTAAATAAATATTCAAATAGTTAATTTATATCTAGTCGAAATTAATATTATATTTATGCTGCATTCAAATTTGATGTTAAATAAAACATTTACTATAATAGATGTGAATATAAAATATCTACAAAATAAAGCATTTATTATAATAGATATATATTATATAGATTATATATATATATGTATATAAAGATATATAAATTATACGTTTAAAGCTTAATGCTTATTAATATGAATCGCATTTAATCGAATTAATTTATTTAATCTGCCCGTTTGTCGCTTCTCTTCCCACTTGGGACAACTTCAGTAATTAAAATTGTTTTTTTATATGCTCGTATTACGGATTATGACATCCCATTGATGCCACTTGCCACTTGCCACTTGCTACATGCCACTGCCATTTCCATTTCTTGTTTTTATTACAGCATATTATGCGGTTGTCATTTTGTATTAAAATTGTTAATTGGTTTTGTTTTTAATCTGTCAATCAATTAAAAAACAACGGCGATTTAATTAATTAAATCAACAAAGACCGCAATAATCCAACACCAACAACAATCATCGAATATTTCCACATTCCAGTCCCAATTCCCATTTCCATTCCCATTCACATTCGGCTCTTTCCAATCCATCTTCATTCCTTTGGCGAATAATAACAATAATAAATAATTTAATGACGTCAATGGCTCGCACACTCTGCGTATGTGTGTGTGTGTGCGTGTGTGTGTGTGTGTTGTGAGTGAGGGGGCGTGGCCGTGGAATTTAAGTGGCCAGGGCCACTGGCACCTGGGTGCCAACACCACCAACAGCAACACCCCCTAACGCAGCACCACCATTGGATAGACAACGCTGCCTGTTAGAGAGGCGCTGGTGGGGGGGTTGGGTGGAAGGGGAAGGGGAGAGGGGGGCACAACGCCATTTGAAATTCGAAATTCGTATGCAAATTTTCATACATTTATTTTCCACACTTTGGGCAAACAGCGCCGCGAGCTAAAAATGATAAAGCGACTTCAATTTTTTTGTTTTTGTTTCCCATTTCGTGGCTCGTTTCGTGCCTTGCACATTTCCTACCCCACCTCTCTCTCTCCCTCTCCCTCTCTCTCTCCCTCTCTCTCACTCGTACGCCAGCTTTTCTCCTCCCACACACACACAGACACTCTCAACTTTCTGGCCATGCACCACGGACTCTCAGCCCCCGCAGGCCACCAACAGCAACACCACCGCCTCGTCCCGCCCTCTGCCAACGTAATTATGCAAATTAACTCTTTTCGGGGCCTTTGAACGGGGCTGCTCAGCGGGTCGCCCAATCCCCTCGCCCCGTCCACACCCCCTAACCCGAGCGCAACCTGATCGCATTAAAATGGTCTCTCTGTGTGTGTGTGTGTGTGTGTGCCCATTCCGTAGTGTGTAGTATAATTTTCCTTATGTAAGTTGTCAGTTAAGGTTTAGTCCAAACGTCTCAGTGGCCATGCAATTTGTTGTTTAGCCATTAAAGAAATAAAATAAAAATACAAACTAAAATCTTATTTACCGCTCTTTGTTCGTGTGCACTCAATATGACATACTTAGCACCCTCTCCCCCTCCCTTCCCCAACAGCCCCTTCCCCTATCGGGTCCCTTCCTATCAAGTCGAGTCGACTTGTGATTTGTTTTAAGCTTGGACTCTTCAGCTGCGGAGACTGGGAATATTTTTTAATATTTTATTTTATATACGAAATTTAAATTTTAAGTTTTCAATTGTAAAACTTTGTAGTTGTACATTGATTTTTAATCTATTGTTGCTATTAAAATTGTATATGTTTTGAATCGCCTTAAAGCTTGTAAGTAAAATTAAAAAAATATAAGCAAGAATGTGTTAGTCAAAACAGAGAGTTCTACAAGGAGGGACCCTGAACCCAAGTCTATTTCTAATTTAATTCGTAATCGTCATAAATATTCAAGTCAATGAACTTAAAAATGATGTCTGTGAATGTTTCTGTATGCAAGAAATGCTTGCGAATTCTGTTGTGCAATTTGCTAAATATGATAATACGATTTTCTTTCGGGTTTCTCGATCTATGTCCAGGTCTAAAATGAAACAAAATTGATCTACTTATGGTAAACGAGAACTTACAGTCCAAATTTGAAGTCACTTTTAGTCTCTGAGATTGGCTGTTCACACAGCCGACTCTGTGGTAAATGCTGATCAAAAATATATATAATTTATGGGGCGAAGATGTTTTCTTCTGTCTCTTGCATACTTTTGCACAACTTCCCAATAAACATTTTGACAAATTTCAACAAGTTCTGTTTACAAACAGATATCTATTCGCAGCTCTTTGCCGATGGTCTGCGATTTCAATTTAGACTTGAGTCCACTATATCCAATATAGATCTTAGACTCTTAATTTTAATTACATAACAGGATCGTCAACACACACACACACACTCATAGATTCAATAGTTGTGCTCCCGTTTGGCATTGCTGTCATTGGCAGCATCGCTGATTGAATTAAATGCTGAATAAGTCGACTAAAAGGCGCCGACGTCGATGGCGATGGCAATAAGCGAATCGCGACCGTTTTGAGTCTGAAACAAGGCCTAAATAAATTCGTCATTATAAATCATGAGCAGCAACTGTTTAATTAATCACCGCTGGGGCACTGCGACTTTTGCTTTGCTCAACAAAAAACTGAGCAATTGCAACTGCAACGGCAACGGCAACAGCAACAACTGCAAGTGCCTCAGCTGGAGATTTGCGAAAAAGATGATATTTATGGCAAGTTTGACAGCGGCAACATCAATGTCGAATAGACTCATTGCCAGTGCCCCACAGTCTTGCCTCCGATTGAGTGCCGCACGCGCTCTGACCACCAGCGGCTCAAGTTGCACACAGAAAAACAATTGACTTGCCTACCAACTGCGATTTCGTAATATATATATATATTTATATATATATATATCTTTTTTTAAATTAATATACAAACTGAATATTTATACTTGAGTTAAATAAAACAAGCGAACTTATTTCCAAAACAAATCATTTTATTCTGTAAGCAAAATAAGCTTGATTTTTTTGGCAATATGAAAATGGCTTTATTTATAAACATATTTTCGAACTTGACATTTGAGAAATATATTTTAGTAGTTATCATGTATATAAATTAAAATTTAAAAAATAAGTGCAATATTTTTGGTTTGGCTCATTATCCCCAAGATTAATTATATTCTTTATTTTTTAATTAAAATTTGTAACTCAATTTCTTTCTTTTATTAATAAGCTTTATTTAGAAAACTTTTTAAGCAATGTGGACTGCTTTTACATCAAGTACATAGAAAAAATGAAAGGCTGTCGTAAAATAAACTATTTTTGTGGATTCTAGGTTTACCAGAGTTACAAAACCATAAGCAAAAGGTGTGAAAATACCAAGAGAGTGAAAGAAAAATCAAAGCTTAAATTCCTTGAAATTTACAGCTAACATTCAAATATTTAAAAGACAGATCTGCTGATAAACTGCTTTAAGGAACGGCTAAAAGGTATAATACCAATAATTACGTGCTTTAAAAGAAAATTGTTTCGATCATTTATTTTTTGTACTGTATGCAAGAATGTTATTTTTTTAAACTTTTAATAATTTAAGAACGCATTTTCTTGCTTATAATTTTTTTCAGTGCAGCTGCTGCAGCTGGTGAGCTGGCGAGCGGACAATGTCGATATCGATGTCGACGCGGGCGACAGTTTTTAATCGTGGCAATAATCATAACTGTGATTTGTATGACTCTGTTCATGCGCTGCTCGCTGCTCGCTGCTCGCTGCTCGCTGTTCATGTGCGGCTTGGCCCCAACAGTGGAGCCGCCGCTTGACCATATTGGCGACCCGAGGTGAATTATTAAAGCGTTTTGCAATTTATGCGACGCTTTTGCGTTCGGCTGCCGTTTGAAGCCGTCATAAGCTATCGGTTCCACTTTTCCACCGCTCGCCGTGACAAGATCGTGCTTTTCTGGTTGTGTGGTTGCGACTGTGACTGTGGCTGTGATTTGTGCAGCGCAGCGCTTAATGGTGCGCCTAGTTGGTGGCTTACCAAATGAGGAGACAGACTGTTTTTGTTGTTCTCTTCTGTTTGGTCTCTTTCAGAATTTGTAATGCACCTGGCCTCACAAGTCGTGGCGCTAGCTCGTCTGCGTCTGCATTTACATGCTCCTATAAATATTTATGAGAGAAAATAGAGAAGAGTTCATTACGAAGAAGTTGACTCAAAGAACAGCAGTGGCAGCATCCGACTCTAGACTCAAGATGATAGCCATCAGCTGTGCTTTATGAATGGTCGCATTCGAAGTTGGTTTTTTATGATAATAAGTAACAAATCTCTGATCAAAGATTTGTTTTTAATATTTTATCTTAATTCTATGCAGCCTTAACAATTATGTAATATTTATTTGTAAAGATTTAGAATACTTTGTGTAAATATTACCATTATTCTTATTCTTAGTTTTTTAGTGTTTTGAACTAATCTCTTTTGTGATCTTTTAATTATTTATTTTTTTATTAATATTCACATTTAAGCTTGATAAAAATAAGTTAAATTTTGTTTTCATTAAATTTTGTGTGGAATTGACAGTTATGTAATTGTTTAATGACTTAAATATACCTCTTGTTATTACCACTATTATTTTTAAATGTATATATTTACTTTCTGTGTTTTATAATGTATTTAAGTTTAATTACTTATAGATCTGTATATGATTTCTTAGGTGCAGCCTATAAGTATATTTATTTAAATAGAGATTTGTCTGCTTCATTATATTTTTATTTTAAGGACACCTAAAAGTTATTTAATTGTATTTTTAATGCTTTAAATATACTTTATATTATTATAACCATAATTACTTCATTAATTAATTTATTTTCTGAGTCCAATAAGCAATTACTTGTATATTTTAAGATGAAGCTCAATATTTAAATATATGAAGAGAACTATCTAGAAGAAATAGATAGTTTCATATTTAACTTTAAATTTAAATTGAGCATAAACTAGAAGATATAGTAAGATCTCTATTTACCTTCAAATATTTAAATAAATATACTTATTCCCAGCAAATCACAATTATTCTGTGCTATTTGTTCTGTCTGCCATTTGCCTTACTGGGCACAATAACAACAACAAGAACAAGAACAGCTTGAAAAGATACTCAGCCTTAGTATGCAAAACATCCAAGGAGGAGTACAAAACGGTTGGCTGTGGTTTGCTTTGGTTTGGTTTGGTCTGGTCTGGGCTGGTCTGGTCTGGCAGCTCTTTGGTTGTGCCTGGCTTTAGTTAGAGCTAAAATACATTTGTTTATGCTAAAGTCGCCCAATTAGTAAGATTGTTATTTCTTGTAAAGCTCACAGATGCTCCATCGCTGATAGCTGCAAGCTGGAAGCTGGAAGCTGGAGAAGCCTGCAGACAGAATTCAATGGACAAGGATTCGGTTCAGTTCAGTTTGGTTTGGTTGGCATGCCCATTTGTTTGTATTTATGCATTCGGAACAATATCAATTGTAATGAATTTTGAATATCGTTAAGCGTGAGGGCCTCGCCTCCATACGCGATCCTCTGCGATCCTCCTCCAGTTTGAAAATGTCGCAAAATGGAATGTTCGCTCCACTCTGTAGATGATGAGCGATATGAATATGGTTCCCAGGCTCGGCTTGAACAGTTGTTGTCGTTGTTCCTGTCTTTGTGTCTGATCTCTCCAGAATTCCGTGAGCTTGTACAACTTATAACTAAATAATTATTTAGCCAACCCTTGAGTTGAAATATTTTTTTGTTTTTGGCATGTCTGCACACAATTCAAACAAATGTTGCACTTCCTTTTGTGGGGGCACACACGCCCAACCTCTGCCCTTTTCCCCCTCCATCTCACTCTGCCCCCTAGCACACTGTCATGAACATGTCTTGTCTTCCGCTCTCTTTCTCGCTTGCTCTGTCTGTCCCTCTCATCCATTTCATCCAAATGGCCAATCAACCGACAATCATCCGTTCGCGTTGCCCCGTCGCCAATTTTCCAAGACGATCGTTTTGTGTGTCATCGTTTGATTTGCCATTATCATCATCATCATCATCATCATCATCTTCATCGCGGTCTGACGTACATTTCGTGTCAGCTTGCCGCCTCCCCCTCCACTTCCTCCCCACTCTTTTCTCTGAACAGCAACATGAAAATTACAATGGTTCACAGCCCGCGAATATATCGGTAATAACCGACTTGTAAATTTTACAGGGTCGTCGCATTTACTGCAGTTGATGGCTTCTCAGTCGTGGGTTGCCATCAACTTTGCCGCTTGGCAGACCAATTGCATTGTGCAAATTACCAGCGACACGATCCGACCGTACCTGTATGATAATAGTTATAGCACATATATCTAATAAGATGTTGTTAGAGTCTCTTATATGATGAGCAGCAATTTTGAATATATACGATTTCTCCCCTGGTTCTCAATCCGATTGTAATGGAATAAATACAGAAAAGCAATATTAGATGGTTGCTCATATAGCTGTTGGTTATCGATATTTATCGATATTAGTTAAGCGGCATAGTTCTCGATTTAATGAAACAAACATGATGGTTTTATGGTAAATGGGAACATATATTTCTAGTTTGACGTCACCAGCTTAGAATTACGGACAGAAAGCTGGACAGATGGACTATGTCGACTCTGTTTGCTCTGATCAGGAATATATATATCTTTTGAGATCGGAGATGCATCCCTCTGCAAATTACACAGTTATACCGCTTGTGTCCATTTTCAACGGATTCAGGACAACCAAATTGAAGTAACTTTAAAATCCAGCTTAACTACAACGAATGTATACAAAATATGTTTAATAACATAATACTCAACGAATTAACTATTCGTATAATTTTGAGCATATCATTATGCTGTGAATTGCCATGTTTGAAATGAGGCCAATTTTCATTTCATACCAAGCCCAAATGACTAAGAGAGAAGAATCTTTGCAGACAGGCCGTGTGACTGGAAAGATAAAGACGAAGGCGAAATATGGCGAGGAACGTGCAACTGCAACAGCAAATAATTTTAATATAGACAAAACTTGACATTTAAATTATGGGAACAAAGAATCGGAATTCAGAGCACGTTGTGATGGGAATTTC
Organism: Drosophila planitibia; assembly: GCA_035043785.1. Taxonomy (NCBI): domain Eukaryota; kingdom Metazoa; phylum Arthropoda; class Insecta; order Diptera; family Drosophilidae; genus Drosophila; species Drosophila planitibia. The sequence goes on from JAWNMS010000066.1 coordinate 305,350, forward strand.
GGATTTAGCGAATTTTAGTTTGTTAATCAGAGTATCTTCAACTTTGCTGCGGTTGAACTGTTTTTTGAAATCACTTTTACAAATATGTGTGCCTGTTTGTTGTTGAATTTCCAATGCGGCATTTTCTCGATTTGTTCGCGGTCCGTTTATTTTACGGTAGAAAAACAATAAAGTGCTTGGGCACTGCAATAAATATACGCTTCATAATATTTCTAATTGCTTTTCAAATAAACAAGGCAACAGCTTGAACAATAAACAATCGATTGTGGGCGCCATCCGTTTAGCCCATAAATACTTGCCTTATATTTTCAAGGTGCTTGCCCATTTCCGAAAAGCCCATTAAGACGCACCAGAAATAATATTTACAACAATTAGGCGGCCTATCAAAATAATATTAACAAGATTTATAAGCCATGCGCCGCTCGAGTGAATTATGAAATAATCGCCAACGGGAAAGGTGAATTGGAAAGGGGAAACGGGAATGGGACTCGGAATGGGATTGGGAATGGGAATGGGAACATGTGTGGGGCTAAAACTGAAGCTGGCTGGAAGCGAGTGGACCGCATGTGGTGCAGTGGCAAAGCTAAAGGTGTAAAGGTGCCCAGAGGCGCCGACTAGCACCACCGGAATCACTGCTAAGACCCAAAGACAGACACATTCTGCTACTGGATCTGGGTCTGTGTGCTGCTGTGGGTATAGACAGGGTTTAAGTGCCTCCTGCTGTGATAATCGCCGGCTTAAAGATGTTTTAATCGGTTATTACATTTGTTAGCTGCAGCAACCTGTGGTGGCAGCCACTCGCTACCGGTTTGACATTTGAAAAGTTAAGTGGCTTTCACATGCTAAGACTCAGATCACAATATTGTGAGGCTATCAATCAGTTAACGTTTGTTTTCAATGTTAACGACAGTTGTTTTTAAATTAGGTTTTTTCATATTACATTTATGGCAAATCAATGTTTTATTGCCTTTCAACAGAATAGTTTTAGTCGTATATGAAAATGGTGTCTCATATTGTCTATGGTCAAAGCCTTTATAATCTATGCTAGTTGGATTGAAGAAATAGTTGCTGAAGTCCCTTCTAGCAGTACTTCAAGTACGTATTTCCTGCTTGTAAGTTAGGCAAAGTTAAATTCAATCTTAATAGGCTGAGGAACAATAGAAACCCATTCAGGGGTTCGTTTTAAATTTCGCTGACAATCCTCGATCATTGGGCGATAAACATGCATAAGCGATGCAAATTTCAACGCACTTACAAATCAAACACACAGTCAACACTCCAAAGAGACGGACAGACAAACAGACAGACAGACGGACAGACAAACAGGCAGAGAGTTATGTTTGTTTGGTTGCATGTGTATCCGGTTGGCTGGTTGCATCGTCTGCGTGGGCTTGGGGCACGGCTCCGCAGTCTGCAGCTATAGCTTCAGCTTCAAGTTGTGCATTTATTTGTTGCATGAGTTATGAGCATATTCGGGGCGACAAATTCCCGATTTCTGTAGGCTGCAACGGCTAAATGGCCATCAGCCACAAATCGCCAGGGCCGAGTCCTGAGCTGCCATATTTTTATGCCATTTTCGCGCATGTTCGTCGCGCATGCAAAAGTGTCGAAATATTTATGTGCCACAGAGAATTAGCAACAACAACAGCAACAACAACAACAAAAACTACACCAACGAGTTGTCGTGCAACACAAAAATGAAGGAGAGGCTGGGGGCAAGGCGGTGCAACGTGTTTTATTGAATGAAATGGCGAGTCTGGCGTTGATTCATAAATGTGGCCCAGACCCAAACGCGTCTTGCTACAAACAACACAGCCTTATGCAAATCAGAGACCGAATCCTACGCATGGACACATTGAATAAAGCCAAAAGATTTGTTGCCCCGGCATGCCGAGGTGCAAATTATCATCCACAGTCCGCATCCCCGTCTGCCTCTCAGTTTCGTCTCAAGTTGAACCTTGAAACTTGGCCCGACTATCAGATTTCACATGTTAAATTTATGCTGCGCATGAGAATTTCAAATCAATGAGATGCGCATGTTGCTCCTGCATCATAGAAAGATGGCCAACAGCAAAGTGGGCAACAAACATATATGGCTAATTTGAATATTTGCCAGCTGATTTCATTCATTAATGTGCGCCATCCGGTCTGGCCGCAAAGTGGTAGTAGCAACAAGTTCTATATAAAATAACTTGTAGATCTACACTCGTAAAAACTAATTGATTTTTGACATTCAAATAGTCATCTTTAATATTAGATTTGAAAGTTTTAGTTGTAAATTTCTTAAAAATAGAAAAACAAAATCAATAATTATTTAATCATATATTCCTTTTACCAATCTACTCTCCTTGAAAAAGGTTGCTTCCAAATTTAGAATAATATGAAGAGCTCTGTATTTCACCCTAAGCCCCACACTTTTGGAATTTAATTTATGTTATCTTTCCAATTAATTCTTATATATATTTTTAATTTCTTTTGTAATTTAATTTACAGAGCTCTATATTCTTTTTATCATTGCTACAAATGAGTTTTTAAATGAACACCTGCAATTGCTTCTTTTTTGCTGAGTGTATGAAAATCATAATTCGATGCATAATATTCAGTTCTGTGTAACTCATTAACATAAATAGACGCATGCACAAAGATTTGTAGATCTTCTAATGTGGTTTATGCAGAGACTGCCAAGGAATGTGTTCCGTTTTGTTTTGGACTTGACTCTTTGGTTTCGGCCAGTCAAATTTTGTGGCATATACATATATTTTTATTGATTTTTGTGTGTTCATAATGAGCAGTGTCAAGATGTAGGGGCCTGTTCTAGGGATACGACTGGTGTCTGTTGGTCTGGGCGCGTTCGGCTAGCGTTCGTATGGAAAACAAAAGGAAGCCATAAATTAGATCTATGAATCAAAGAGATATCTGATTTCTGGTCGCTGATAAAATATTTATATTCTCATTTCATGCATGGCATAACTCTCGACTCTGTGTTCTTGGCTCTGTCGTAACAGAAAATATCTCTCGTTTTTAATAGGGTCGCATTTTTCTCAATCGTTTCGATCGCTTGGTGTTCTCTGTGCTCTGTGTTCTGTGGCAGACATTTGGTCTCTGGGAAACACACACACACTCTCTGGACTTGAACGTCGAGTGGCCTTAGATGATATCATGTCATAAACATCTGAGCAGTCTTATTAGTTGGGACTACGTTTACTCTTCTCCATTGATACATGCTAATAATCATCACATTTTTTTTTTATTAGGACCCGTAGAAGTGGAAATAACATGAAATTTTGTTTTTGATCAAGGTTTTCTTTTCTATTTAATTTTTTTTTTGATGGAGAACACATTTATTGAATGGAACAAAACAAGTTTATGCGTCTCCGATAAGAAAAGAAGGCATCAGTAAATTAGATATCTATTTATGACGGTCTAGAATGAAATTCAGAAGCTATGGAAAATAAATGTATAATGTAAGAAACTATTATGATATCATTCTTTGTTAGATAGCTGATTAAGGCAAATCTCCAGTGATTTTTGCAAAAAGTGAACTTCAACCCTCAAAGCAGCTTTAGCTGCAATTAAAAGCAGAAAAAAAGGCGAACAGCAACTTGGAGAACATAAGCTGTAATCCATTTCTACACATAAATCCAATTAGGATTTGCTCAAATACTTGGCACTTGGATGCCAATGCCTGGACGAGACAAGATAACATATATTGTATACCAACAACCCCAGAAATCAAAGCACAGAGCCATCAATGTGTCCGGCACGTAAAACAAAAGTAAAAGTAAATCACTCAGCGCGATTTTCGCTAATAACAAAAATGATTTTGCCAAGTGCCCAGCCAGTCAGTCAAATGCTCCTGGGAGGCATTAACGTATGTGAGATGTAGTCTCGATATCTAAGACTATGCCACATGGCGATAATATCTGCTGCTGCTGCTCAGCGACTTGGCTTCTAATGAACTCAATCAAAAATCGATTTGTACAACAACTGTGGCACTCATATGTGAGCGGGGAGTGTAACTGGGAGAGGGGGGACTTGTATACATCAAATGGAATTTATGAGATAAATTGCCCAACAGATTTGTCTGCTTATTGACCAAGCAACCAAAGGGAATTATTAATAGAGTGAGTACAGGATGTGTGTGGAGTGTTTGTCATAAGTTCAACGCTTCAATGCTGAATGGGCAAATGCAGCAAACGAGCTAACACAAAAAGAACTTGTCAACTGTCAAATGCTGATGCGGAGCCATTAAAAAAGAGAAACCCATATAAGTAACTGCCTGCATGCCATGGCGAGGGTTGATGGGGACCCGAACGGGGTATCCAAAAAATATTGTCATCATAAAGCGATGCAAAGAAGCCGTTAAATATTATTAAGGAGACCATTTAAATTCATTAATGAGCCATACTCTTTTAGCCCATCAAACAGCAATAACAAAAACAGCAACAACGAGGAGGGTTTTAAATTTACATATGGAAGATAATTCGATGTTTACCTGAGAGTCGCTTTACGAGCACCGCTACGCAACGCTCCTCATTCAGCAGCAGACCCAATGGACCTGGCAGCTCAAGACTGGTATCCGAAAGGCAGCGTCTCGAAAAATGAACAACGACCCTAAGATCAGGAGGCTGTCTGTCTGTCTGACTGCCTGACTGTCCATCGGACTGGCCCTGGACACATCCTCGTTAAAACAAATGAGAGATGCGACATATACAAAAAGGCGACGAACGAAATGCGAAATTAAATTAAGCAAATGAAAGCCCACGTTGACAATTTTCATATCTCTCTCACTCACTCGCTCGCTCACTCAGTCGGTCAGTCATTCGTTCACTCATTCACTCACTCGCATTCATTCACTCATTCATTTGGGCCGCTGAATATTGGCGAATATTGCTTAAAAACGTCAATAATTCATTTGTTATGCCTGCACATTGAATGTCCGCAACACGAGATATCGTCCAAGCTGACAACTACAACAATCACATACACTCACACACACACACCCAGACTTCTCGGGATCAGGTCCATCCACAACAACAACAACAATAATCCGGTGTTGGGCAACGTCGCGTGTTGAATTTGGAGCGCGGTTTTGTGTGCGCGGCGCTTATGCAAATTAAGATGATTCGTTCATAAGCAGAAGACAACCTGCCGAATGTATAAAATACACTCAGAAGACAGTTTTGAATGCAATTCAGATAAATGCCCTTCATTGAGTTCGAACTGCCAAAATCCAATGCATATTCTTAAATACTTAAATGGTCACCATATACTATATAAGGAGTGGAATTTACATCTACTAAGAAGTCATATCTGAGGACATGCATCATATTTGAGTTACGTTTTTCCCATAGTATTACTTAACAATATTTAAAAAAGAGATAAGCTTAGTTTTTTACACCATTCAAAACATTCAAATGTAAATATTTATATAAATATTAATAATAATAAAGCCTGCTGATCGCATAATCGATCTCTCTTTCATTCATTCATTCGCTATATAAATAAATACATTTTTAGTCTTTTGGTTTTCTCTTTTAATTTGTTATATTCACAAGTATTGTCTTTTTTTACTTATATTCAAATTTGTAAGAGCTAATTCAGACTATATTCCGTCAGCACCTGCCTTTCCACACATTATTTATAAGAAAAATAGTTTACGAGTTTCTAAATAAGTAAACGTTATCAATATAATTAAAAATGCGGCCTTTCAGCTTAATCTACCCTTTCGACTTATGCAACGCACATGTCTCAAAACACTATCGAAACAATTTTTCATTTTAGAAACTTTGCGCAAAACAAATTCAATTTGCCGTCACATAGGCGACAAATTCATCATTAATTTTCCACATTATGTAAACACAGCCAGGCAGCCAGCCAGCCAGCCAGGCAGGCCATCGAGGTGGGAAAAGAACAAACATTTTGAATACGATGCGTTGAAAAGCAACTGACATTTAGATTTCCGTAATAAAATAATTAATGATCCTGTTCAGCATACATCGGAAACGGATCAGTGTCAGGGGCGGGCTGAGGGGCAGGCGCCTAATGATGACATTCAAATAACTAAGCCCGAATCACAACCAGGGCTGACACCTTGGCTAACATTTGCACATGTGCGAGTAATTAAGTTGCCCAAAGGGGTTTGAGTGCACCCCGGAGAAAGTTTAATTTATCACGGCTGTGTATAGATAATAGTTGGACTCTGTTCGGATGGCGTGATTATTGTGACATAATTTTTATTAATGAATCACTAGGCGTCCAGACAGTCGCTGATCTCGGGAGCCCAGTGACCGACAAATCGAACCTTTGCAGCATTTTCACTTTGTTTTTGCGACACTTTTTCAATAAAATATTCAAAATTCATATAATGTGCATGTGGCTGTGTTTAGAATAAATTAAGGCGGCATTCTCAAGGCCCCAAAGTCCGCTGGCGACGTGCAAATGCCGAGACAGAATGCGTATGCGAATGCGTCGCCAATGACATTTATGGGACAAATGCTCCACTCCTTTCAGTATGCGTATGAATGAGCAACGACTTGCTTGATTTAAACAGCAAACAAAACCACACAGAAAAAAAATAAAAATAAAAAGAAAGACAGAATGCTGGCTTCTGAAATTTTGGCGCCATCAATTTGGACGCGGAATTCTGCGGAATGCGAGTGAACTACAAACAAAAAAAGAAGGCAGACTGAAAGCTTGCCTGCTTTCCACATCAATCGGCCCATAAGCAGAGGCGCCAGCAAACCCATTTTCAAGTCCAAACAACGGTCCAACAAAAAAACAAGTCAGCAGCAAAAACATCAATTCATCAATGGAATTCCGTGTTCGAATTAAAAATGCGAAATTTCAAATATGATTTTCGCTGTGCAGGTTACCCAAAAAAAGAAAAATAAAACTGAAATTGGCTGCCGAATCGGAAAGCAGAATTTAGCTTCGAAATCAAAGCAAAGCTCTTGAAAAAAATAAAATAAAACAAGAAAAAAATTGTTCTTTAAAGCACTCCGATGATTCTTTATTTATTCATTAAAATAATACTTAAACATACAAAATAATATTATAATTAATAATACAAGCCAGAACTCTTAAAAAAAGCAAACATAAAAGTATATAAATAGAAAAATTGTTAAGGAATGACGATGATTATTTATAGAATTGTATTTGGTAAGCTGTTTGTATAACTAAAATATGTTTTTATTTATCATTTAAATTTATATTTTAATATATTTGTTTACAAATTAATATTACAGTTAATAATTCCAGCATGAGCAGTATCAACTACTAATTCCTTTCGAGAACTCTGTGATGATTACAATAGTCTTTAACATGTTATCAATTAAAAATCTTTTATTTTTATTATGAATAACTCTTTAAATATACTAATACTACTAATTAATTTTTCTTATAGTTGACAGTTCAAAATTAAATTTTATTTTCAACTTAATTTGATTTATTTGTTTACTATTTGTACTCGACTCATATTAGTCTACATGAAATAAATAAATCAAATAAAAGCTCGAGAATTGTGATGCTGATATTGCTCCACCCACTCTAAAGAGTTATGAAATCAGAGGCTCCATATTGAGCAGCAAACACACACCACACATACACACACACAGCTCTTCTGGTCTATCGGAGTTGCAGCATCGATCGACGATTTGTAGAAAAAACAAATTAAGCCTCGGCCCAGACAAAAAATAAAAGAAAGGGAAAAAAGCGAGTCGAGCTGCGAAAGACTGGAATGGAAATTGAATTCGTATCGCATGCGACGACAAAATGTTTATGTGGGCTGCTGCTTACCAGCCAGTTGTTGTTGCTGTTCTTGGGGACCGGGGACTGGGCACCGGGAAAGAGACTCTGACTCAGACCGAGACTGGAGCTGAGACGGCGACTGCGACTGCGACTGAGACAGAGACTGAGATTGGGACGGGAGCTTTTAGAGCGTTTACTTCTAGTCTTTGATTGTAGATAAGTGCACGGTCAGCGATCGCCTCGTTATATGTCTATATGGGGATATGTCAGTATGTTTTGAGGCATGTGTGCATGGAAAATCGAATTTGCATTTTGCATTTGTTTAATAATTTTCTTTATTATATTTTGTCATTACATTGACATGCTTTATTCGTTGTTTGTGTATCTTTGTCGTACACGTTTGCATATTTGTGCATATTTTATATTCATAACTTGTCGCTGTTAGCCACCGAGTTTCGTTTATCGAGCGGCAATCGATGCAGCTCGCCAATAAATTGGCAACCAAGTGCACATGTGAGAGAACGCCTTGAAACTATAAACGTTGCCCTCCCCCTCCCCGCCCACCTCCTTGACCCGAGCACGACCCCTCGACAGATATCACTTGTGCCGACATCGAGAGTTATGACAATCCGTATGAGTACAAGTATTTATATCGTATGTTCGAGTAGATTTCCAGCTATTCTCTTGTCGGCCGTAAACATTTCAAATGCATAAATGCCAAGCGCGTAGTTATTGTAATAAATTCAATAGCCAAGTAATAACTGCATATTTATAAGATTTGATAAGTGCGCATTGTTTTAGGAACAGCTTTAAATTCAATTTAAGCACATATAAAAAAACTAAACAAATGTTGTTTTATGAAATACCTTTAAAACGATGACTGAAGGCTTTAGAGACTTTACCACTATAAAAATAAAATATACTTAATTTTGGCAGGTTCGTCTCAAGACTTTCAGAGCTAGACAACTTAAACTTCTATTGCCCAAGACCGACTTAGACCGCTTAAATTTATTTTAGCGCTTATCTTGAAAGGTCCACAAAATAGTATTTTTTATGCATCAGAAAATGTTGGGGCTTTCAAGACTACATATATAGATATAGATAGATAAACATATATATATTGATATCACGTATAGTTAGTAAGTTCGTTCAGTATAATTTTGTGACTAATTACATTTTTCATACAAAAAGCATTTAACTATATAATTTATACTTTGTTGCGTGATGAACTTAATATATCAGTGTAGTGTACTCATATCTATATCTAAAGCTATTCATATTTCTATTTAAGTAAGTGCAATGTGTTTTTGCATCCATGTGAAAAACACAAGTCAAGATAATTACATAGGGGCAACTAATTGCGAACAACAAATCCACATTGTTATCCGTGTAGTAGTAGTACATGTAAAATGCATATTCATATGCATAATACATATAGAGGTAAATGTTATTACTGGTATTGTTACATGTAAAAGCTTTTAAAATTTTTGCATTTTACCAGTGAGAACATAAACCATAAATGCTGCCTCCTCAAAGACGTGGCATCGTGGCATCTAATTAGTTCCAAATCAGCCGAATGGCCATAATCGAAATAAATTGCATTCACAGAGCTCACACAAAAACAAAAAAAAAAAAAACAAAACAAGGAGCTCCTATTTTAGGCATACCGAATACTAAATACCCTTGAAGACCTGAGTTAATCTGCTGACTTGAAACTTAATTTTATTTTTGATTTCTTGTTTTGTCTGATTAAAAAAGGCTCGGCTTGAACAATTATTTTGAAATAAGATTTTTTGCAAATTCTTGTTTTGTTTTATTAAACAACATTTTTCAAACTTTAACTGAACTTATAAACAAAATAATAATACCCTCCAAAAGGGCATAAAATAAAAGGAAAAAATGTTTTACTTTAGCCCCTGGGCTGCAGTTAATAGCCTACTGTCCTTGTCCTGGGCAGCTGTTGCCAAGCCATAAAAAAGAGAGCCAAACATATTTTAAAATCGGTTAAGTGCCCGCTGGCTACTTTTAGTGCTCGTCAATGTCTTTCTCAGTTGTTGTTGTTGTTGTTGTTCTTATTGTTATTGTTATTGTTGTTGATGTGGCGTGGATTCGGATTGGGTTTGCCACCTTGCCAGCAATTAGCTTCACTTCTTGCAAACTATCGACAGTAGTTGACCCCCCACCACCCACCGAACAAGCGTCACCCACTCAGATCCTTAACTTTAAGAGTTCCAGCTGGTTATTACTTATCAGAGGTGTTGCATCACACTGACTTGTGTTAAAGCATAGATCCCTTTATTTATCAGCAGCCTGCAGAAGCAGCCTTCAAGCTTTGTTCTTGCTGCGTTTATTTTTTGTTTTGTTTTTTATGAGGTGCAGTTTTATATTCCATGACCGATTGCAGGTGATGAAAACGGCCCTCATTTGAGTCGCATCGTAAGCGGAGAGCGGAAATTACTCGACGTCAGAGCTAACATATTTATACATACAACAAAAGAAAGTTAAAGTTCGCCCAGTTGGCAGCAGCTTGGTTACTTGGATACTTGGGTACTTGGACACACTGTCGAATCTCAACTATTTGATGCATCGTAATCACGCAGCCATGTCGAGTGAGCACTCAAATACATTTTTCACACGATATTCACTTACAGATATGACTTGTTTTTTATTTAGGGTTAGCTAAGCAAATTACGATTAATTAAATTTTCGTCAAAAAGAAAAAAAAATAAATACATTTCGATAGTAGATTAGAGACGTCTTTTTATGGCCGGTACGTGTGCGCGAATTCGAGTAGCTAATCGAGCCCGCTTAGTGGCCACAATTCCCACATGGACAGACCCAGACCCAGACCCAGAGCCATAGCCATGGCCAGACTCGGGTCGACAGCAAAACTTGTCGCACATTTTGTTTATGAACATTTTTACATATTTATTTATTTTATTTTTGTTTTTGTTGTTTGCGCTGCCCGCACGAAATTGGGCTAATTCGAACGTGCGTCTGCCACATGTGTGCAATTGTGTGTGTGTGTGTGTGTGTGTGTGGGGCAAAGTCAGAATTAGAATTATGGCAGGGAATGTGGCTAAAGGCGAAAGGGGGAGGGGATTTTCATTGCTGGCCGTAATTGTTATGCAAAACGCGCCTTCGTTGATTATTGCCAACTAAAATGAAATAAAAAACAAAATTAAAATATGTCTGTGTGCACACACACGCACACACACACACAAACACATACATACATATGCATACATGTACATACATGTAATAAAAACCTAAAAGCCACTTCAATACGTCGCAACTTAGTCAAGCTTTGAACTAAATGGCTTTCAGAAACACTTACGCACTCACTCACATACCATGTCCCCCACCCCCCTCTATGAATAGAAATACAGATCTACACACACTCGCACACACTCATTCACACACTCACACACACGCGTGGCCCCAACACCGGTGCCAACAATACAATCCGTCATTGGACTATTAACATGCAAGCGAACTTATGTAAATTTCCCACAGTTTTTGCAAATTTCTTTCGACAAGTTCATAAAACATATAATGCCTGTATCAAATAAAAGCCACGTGCAAATGCATTTATTGTTTTTATGTAGGTTTATTGAGGTATTCAGGAAGTGCTCTTAAGTACCAAGTGCCTAGGCACTTACCAAGAAGAAATGATTTATTTATTTATAATTAATAGCTGCTGCTTACAAGCTGGCGGCTAAATCTAACGAATATTGACTATGAAAACTGCAATTAGTAAGAATACGGCAGTCGAGAGAGCTCGACGAGCAGATACACTGAAAGCAGTAGTAGATTTGCTAATGGTAGTTTGTTTAAAATGAGTAAACAGCCTGTGTTTATTATGCGATTTAAATTATAATATAATGTTTTTAAGATTCATCAATAAAATGTACCTCTGGATCTGTATGGCTATATGGAAAATTAAGACAACACTACTCAAACTTAATGACAGTATTTGGGGGCTTATCAAATGTTTACCCAGACAAACTTCTGAGACATTTTGACCGATTTGCCTTTCTACAACGATTGAAAGGCTTTTTCTTTACAATTGAATTCCAATTATAATCCATGTATTACAATTGTATTCCACAATTTAAGGTCTCAGAGAACGGTTTGTTCAAAGAGATGACTGGATCGAATGCTGATTAAGAATATATATATATATCTATGGACATACTTTCTTCTGTCTGCTTTCCGCGAAAGGGAGAAAACACATGTTGTGTTTATTATTTAGCTGCTTTAAATTAATAAATATCTTTTATAGGCACTGTAATGAACTCAACCCTTAACACGCTCGATTAACATTTATATAAATCTTCACATTTCTTTTTATTTAATACAATATAAAAATATGCCGCGGAAAGACAAACCTTGTCGAGATGCGAAATGTCGAATGGCCAACTCAGTGCCTAAAAGAATGTGTGACTTGAATTGACATGTTAAGAAAAACAGAAACAGAAACAGAAACATGCAGACAGATGTAAAATAAGCAAATCGATATAATCGCTGTTCATAGCAGATACTTACACTATTTGCAGTTGTCGATTGGCATTTAAAGGCATGCAGCGAATAGAAAGCAAATGCTAAGTGTTTTATGGCCGAGTCTGGGGCGAAACGAGAGGGGCGGGTCAACATTTTTTGCAGGGATAAGGCAGAGTCAACAGCGTCAACAGCATCGTTCCATTCACACTTTAAAGTGATTTACGAACTCAGAAATTTTCGACAGTTGCAACAAAGCAAAGGCGGCCACAATTCACTCATTCGATTTCTTCATCGAATCTGCACTTGCAATAATTATATTTTTAACTCTTAATTGCGGACTCACTAGCAAAAAAAAAAAAAAAGAAAAAAGAAAGGAAAACAGCCGCCTTGTTCTGTCCCCCAGCCAGCGACTGTGTCACTGCTGATTTTCAAAGAGACCAATGAGCTGTCATTAAATAAAAACAGCAAAACAACAAGAACAATTGCCGAGCCATCAATCCCAATCGATGATACAGATACAGATACAGATGCAGATACATTCACAGGCGCAGGCACAGATACAAATACAGATGCAGATACCAAAAAAATGCATTGTAAATGCAAATGAAATGACTCGTACTCGGTGGCGGCGGCGGCGGCAGTTGTTGCAACTGTTGCAACTGCAACTGCAACTGCTGCTGCATATTTTGGCCAATGTCCAAGGAATGTTTTTTAATCAGCACATAAAAAATATTGCACGTCTACAATTTTGCGATTTTCACCCTTTTCGTTTCAATTCGATGCGTTTCAATTCGTTCGATTTATTTAATTGCATTTTAATTTATTTGAATTATTTTTTTTCTTCTTTTTTGTTGGCATTAATCGCTGCTCGGGAATTTCAATTATAATAAAACTTAAAAAAGTGCTGAAGAATTTATTCAATAGTGCAAGCGAAAAGCAATTATAAGAAAGCATTTTATAGTCGCTTACCAAAAAACAAAAAAAACAATACATATAATACATATATGCATATAAGAAGTCACATTGAACAAAAAGAATTGTTTTCTGTACGAAAAACTAATAATACATTGTTAGTAATAGTACTAAAATACTTACATTTATAATTTATCGAAAACGACCGAGAGACTTGCCCAGTAAATTTTAAGTGTACACTTTTGTAGCTTAAGGAAAAATACGTATAAAATAAATAAAAATAATAATTGCAGCATTTTAATATATATAAGTATGAAGAGTGGGGCTTTTTTATACTGGCTTTAAAGGTCTTGTCGCCGCTCAAGAGTTAACAAATTTTAGCCACAAACAGCGCTCCACTTGTAAATCCTTGAAGCCATAAATAAAAAATTTTTATCTGAAACATTCGCAAGCGGCAAAAGTTTCGGACGCTGCTCGTTCGAGCGATTCAGTTAAAATAAAAATGATGGAAATAAAATACGAAAAGTACGAGAACAACGCAGAGGACGACGACGAGGACGAGGACGAGGAGGAGTTCATCCGGATCGAGTGCAGAAAACTTTTCAGTCACGAACCGAGCTCATGTCCTTGTTTGTATTAGGCGTACGTACGTGTGCCAATGAATTTGGGCTATGCCACTATGGATGAAGCTGTTGTGGATGCCACAGCCATCGCCTCGAGACAGAAACTTGCGCGCTGTCCATCAGCTCAGGGCTTATTGCTTATCTGCCAGGATGAACGTCGTCTCTCCCCCCTCTCTCTCTCTCGCTATCTGTATCTCTTACTACTTTTGCTGGCCCCATTCGGTGAGCGACTTATGAAATACTTACTAACGGCTTTATTTGACCAGCTCGCCACTGGACTGCTGATGAGGCACCAGGCACCAGGCACAGACCAGGCACCAGTCGATGGCAAGCGCTTTGAAAATATTTGCCGTGCAAACAGGTCGAGTAAGCCCACTCAACACTCCCACACACCCCCCATCCCCATCCCCAAACTGTATAGTGCACCCTATCGAGTACGTATTTTGGCTGCTGCTGTCTTCATATTTTATTTATGTTTACGTAGAAAAATCAATTCCAATTGAAATCACTTGGCTTGGCATATGAAAAATCCTTTTATGCTTTTGCTGTTGCAACATTCGCCAGATGAAAATCAATTTTTAAGCTTTTTGCAATAATGCGCCAAGCGAAGGCAGTCATGTTTATTCTTGAGTACATTTATTTGCCATAATATGGCCAGTACGTGACATACTGAACACCCCTTCCCTCCTCCGCACCACAAACACACTTTCCCCTGCCAAGTCGTGAAGAAATATTGAATTGAAGTACAATTTTAAGTTGAATGTTTTCCGGTTGCCCATCTCCCGGTCGGTCAGCATCAAAAAGCCCAAATGCTTATATACATAATACATACCACATGCCACTTGCCACATATTGGCCAAAAAATGACTACATATGAATAATAAATCGATGAGATTTATGTGCCGTTACGCTGGCCACACTTCCAGCTTTTAAGTTAAGTGATTTTATGTATTTTGTAAAAAAAAGAAAACACCGCAAATCTTCACACGAAGGTCAAAACTGGAATTTTCTGAAATTCTTCAATATTTGAGTAATCAATGAAAAATTGCTGTAGTCTAAAAAAAGTACTCAGCTTAGCTATCATATTTCAGGACTCAACTCTTTGGGGTAATAAAAATAAAAATAGGTAAATTCTGTGCAATAAATCCTTTATATTCATTCTGAATAGCACCTTCTGTGAATGGATTGCCCAGTTATTTGCTGTCGATAGTTAAGCAATGCTCGCAGCTCGGGCCAGGTGTTAAAGTGCCCTTGCCGTGAGAGTAACAACAAATTCAAATTCAAATTAAAATGTCGAGCAATAAATTGTGCACAATTAAAAGCAACACCTAAGACAGGCAGACAACTGAGATTTCTGGTCTCATTAAAACGAGTTCAATAACCCAAACCGAAGACATTTAGTATCCGTAAAAACGAGGGACGAGTGCTGAGGGGGGTGCTGAGAGCTGGGAGGCCATCAAGAGTTGAAGCCAAATCAAACCATCAAATTGTCGGTAATAGTTTCGGGCTGTAAAACTCACACGAACAATAAGTTAATCAATCTCAAATTTTAATTACAAAGTAACAACTTCCTTTAGCAATTTCAAGCGCGATGAACTCGACTGGCTTTTTGGTTAATGGATGTTTTTTTTTTTTTTTGCCTGGTGCTTGCCTGTTGGCAGCACAATTTACATAAAACTGCAGATGCCGCTCAGGGTGTGGGCCAACTGGCTGAAGTATCCACAAGATGCATACTTGTGCATGTCTAAAGATACTGATACAGATACAGATACAGATACAGGTACAAAAACAAGTCGGCGGGGCGCACATACATATTTTATGTAATTTGTCTTTGTTTTCGTGTAATCAAATGAAAATAAAATTGTGAATTGCAAACGGCGAACGCAAAGAGGAAGAGGAAGGCACTGCCCTCGGCTGCAACTGCAACAGACTCTGAATGCGAGTGTGAATGCGAAAGGCAATGCTCAGTCACCCCTCCTACAACGTCATACTACGACTACTTAGCCCGTGTCCAAGTAACAAAACAAATGAAAAATGGAACTCGCACCATGCAGGCGAACGAGTTGATAATTTATTTGAATTTTATGCGACTCCCTCGCTCTCGCTCTCGCTCCCACTCTCTGTCTCGGTCTCTTTCTCTCTCGCGTTGCAGGCAACGCCTCTGGCAAGGTCAGTTCCCCCTTTGCGCAGATGCAGCAGCGATCCAGCGATCCGGCGATCCGGCGATCGCCGGCGTCTGTATAATCCTTTGTTGACTGCGCAGGTGACGGCCCCTGGTCATGGAAATCGATTTGCAGCCGTGCCAGGTCACAAAAGGTACACACTACGTGCCGGGCCAGGACACAGCCGAAACCCACTAAGTAGCCAATATAACTGAATATATGTGGTATATATATATACAAATATATATACATATATATATATATATTGTACGGTGCAGCAGTTGCTCACGCTTCGCTGCCTCGTGACCTCGTGGATTTTGATAAGTTTATTAACTTGTGGACTGCACGCACTGACAAATTTGAACAGCAGCAGCAGCAGCAGCGCCCACCCGACAAAACCCACAGCCCCACCCGACAAAACCCACTGCCGCATACACTGAGAATAAAGCTGCAGTATTCAACAATAGCTGTTATAATTTATCTGCAGTTTTCTTGCTTACAAATATCTAAGCATATTGTGAGAAAGCAACTCCAATAAAATGTGAATAATTAGTAAGGATAAGCAGATATTCTGCTGGAATTTACTTCAACTCTTCAAGTATTTTATTTACATGTATATATAAATATATATATATTTTTAAGAATGCAGCTACTGTATAATAAAAAAATGAGTAAAATTAGTATTAAGAGCATTTGATAGAACTTACTTTATATTGTCAACTTGTTGGTTTGAGATATGTTTTTAGTATTAAATCACCTTTTGTAAATTGAGGATAAAAAATATTAATAATATACATTAGAATTTACTTTAACTTGTCAATTTGTTGGTTTTAAAATATTAAAACATATTTTGAGAATGCAACTCCTGTAAAATGAGAATATCTTTCAATTTTCGCTCTCTGAAAATTCGTATTTGAAATTAATATTTCATTCTTTTTCATTAAACTTGAGGTATTTTTTCACTGTGAAAGAGTCTTTGCGAAAATCGTTTCCCTAAATATAACTGTCTTTTATCCTTAGCTGATTTCACTCACTGAATTAATTATATCATTTAATTGTCATTGCATACTTTTGCGCAGTGTATTTATTAATAGGAAAGTGAAACCCAAATGTCTTGGGGGCCGTCACGCACTCCCAGCCCTTTGTTTGGCGGTTCGCCGTCGAAATATTTTTGGTCTAAGTTTGAACGCGACTCGCGCCAAGGCGAAAGTCAAAATCTTTTGTCAACTCGCGCCCAATCCCATTCCACAGACCGACCCCTGCCCGCCCAGCCCAGACCCGGCCATGTCCTGTCGTTTCCTACCCAACTTGTAAAGGTGCAGCCGCAACCCTTTTTGCTGCGGCAACTCCCCCGGGGGCAGAGCTGTACGTGAGCTGGAGGTGGATGTGGAAGGCGTAGGCGGAGGCGGAGGGGCTGTGTGCGGCTTGCTCTGTGGCCAGAATTTTGATGGAGTCTGCGTTGGCTTTTCGCTGCCGAAGGATGTTGTGGCAAAATCTGCGTAAACTTTGCGTATATATCTGTATATATACTCTCAGCTTGTATATCCACGTTTATTTGTGTGTAAGACTATTTATATTTGCTTTTTGGGGAGAATATGCTTATGTATACATGTGCGTGCTGGGAGGGTTCGCTTTCAGAGTTTACTTTATGTCTTATTTGCTTATGAAATAAGATATTCCAAGCTGGCGCGACGTCTGCGGTTCAGTCTCAGTCGCAGTTCGTGTTTCACGCCCCCCAGCAACAATTTTGGCACGATTTATGCATAGATATATGGCAAACCGTTGAGATATTTTTCGATTCGATTTTATTTTCTGTTTATGAGATTGCCTGACGTTTTTATGCACTTTTCTGCTTTATGGCCAAAAAAGGGTTGGCCGAAACGACAAACGGATTCCCATCAGACGTATATCCAATTTGTGGGAGGTTTGCCTTTTGAATGGCATACATATATGTTATTTGTGGGATTGGGCCAACATGGTTTTTGCTGATTGAAAGAGATTGAAAATAGAAATGACACATTTTTTAAGCTATTCAACAAAAATACAAAAATAATCATCAACCTATTGAATTTCCCAATGTATTTGCTTTCTCATTCGTTACAGAGACGTTTTTCAACCGTCTAAGCCCAAATAAAACTCAATCAAGAGTAATTAAAACAATTCACAACTGATGCTCAACTGTAAAACCGACAACACAATAGCCAATTGTATCAGGAATCCATGTTCACGGGTCTGGCGCGTGACAATTCCCGGCGCTGTGATCCCTTCATGCCGGGGCGTAGGTGCCACGGCTCAACTAATGATTTTGTGCCAAACAAAGGCAACACCTTGCCTGTCGACTGCTGGCCGACTGCTGACTCTCGACTGGATTTGGGCGTCAAAGCAGCCACCAATAAAAGTGGCCAACAACAAGCGAAACAGACTCAAAAGTGGCGCACTGCCCAACTGCCAACATGAATTACTGCCAGCCTCTGTGAACCCTTCGCTGACCGCCTGCTGCTACTGCTCTTGTTGTTGTAGGTGTTGATGCTGATGTTGTTGTTGTTATTGGTTATTCGGTGCCTCGTCCTGGCACCTAATACAGTCCAACAAGGAATCTGACACACGCATTGTCTGGCCCGTTACAAATTGTTGTGGGCGTTACAAATCCGCTTACGACTCGACCTCGACTTGCCATTCTCTACACTGCCAAAATAAAATACAGTTTTCACAAATAGCCAAACATTTTGTCTAGATTTTTGCAATGATTGATTTTTATCCAACAAGTCTTATTACAATTTTGCAATTACTATTTAGAATTATATGAATTTAAAATAAAAAGTAGACAATGTTTAGAGGAAGTAAATAAATGAAATGAAATGTAAAACTTATGCATTATAAATTAAAATATTAAAAAATATATATATGTCTTAAAAATATGAATACTTATGCATTTTAAATTAAAATATTAAAATATGTATATATTTTAAGAATATTTCATATACTAAATATATTTTTCAAATTAAAAGATTTACTCAATTTCAAAAAGAAATCTTTTTTAGCTATTCTATTTATATTTGTATCTATTTTTTTGTAATAAATACTATGTTTTTTCGAATCTTGTCGTCCAGTTGTGGAGCTGGAAACACTATTAGAAATTATTGCTAAGCAATTACAAATTTAATTACAAGTCGAATTTTTTAAAATTTTAAATTTAATTCTATTTTTGGCAGTTTCCTAAAATATGAAACGAAGTCGCCCAACAGTCAACAATTAAAAATGTAATTTTAAGGCAAATTTCTAAATATTACTGTAAATATTTTTTTTTGAGTGCACTCACACACACTCGGGCAAATACAAACAATTCCAATTTCTGCACTGTAGAGTATCGAATTTCATCTTTGATTCGAATTTTTGAGCGTTAAATCGCCAAAATCATTCGTTAATTTTGACAATTCTCTTTGTTGCAATCTGCTGATGGGGGTGGCAAGGGGACAACGGCTACTACTGCTGCTGCTGCTGCTGCTGCTGACCAACGGTCAGCTGTCCCCTGATTCCTGACCCGCAGACAGGGTGTCATCAGCGTCAAGACATGTGGGTGGATGTGAATTGGAAAGTGCGTGTGCTGATTGCAATTGTCCATCGGTTGAGATTAAAAATTTATTTCGAAATTAGCGCAATTGTTGGCATTGTTGCTCCCTTTTTGCCTTTACACATACGCAGCTCGTAGCTGACAATAAGGAAAAAGGGAAAACAATACAAATATAAAATACAAATAAAATTGATGCCTTTCCGTCTGACCGTCGGACTGTCTGTCCATCTGTCCGTCTGTCTGTATGTCTGTTTGGCTGTCTATCGCCTTCGTAAATGATTGAAAATATTTCTTGATTGTTTTCTACGATTTCGCGTGTCCGAAATGCATTTCATAGCCATCAAAGAATGTTGCTTTTAATACTTCTTTGCCAGTGGATTTGCTGAATCCGATTACAAATTAAAACCAATATTGGGGTGTTTACTTTACCTCGGTTAGAATTTGTGGAATTGTATTCAATACAATAACATATTTGTTAGATTTAGATTTTTCAGTGGAAACGAAGAATAAAGTTGTGTTTTGTACTGGATTTTGTTGCTTTCGTAATATGAATTTCATATTTAAGGCTGCCCATTTGCAGTCGACACCAATTTAGAAGAGATGTATAGCATTTGAATTTATAAATAAAATATTAAATAATACAATGTCAAAATAAAATTTCAAGCCAAACGATTTTTAAATTTAAAACAAGCAAATGTAAATTGGAATGGGAACAACAATTGAATGTCACATCTCGATTTATTTATTTATTTTATTTTATATAAAGCTAACTTATAATTTTAACCTTAAGCTAACTTGTATTGAAGACCAATATCAGGCAAGGTCGTTAGCTGAATATTCGCTTTAATTTAGAAGTTTACAAATTAAATATTATTTTATTTAAATCTATGAACAGGTTAAAATTGAAATTATAATGTAAACTGCTGACAAAAAATTAATGGATTAGGAAAACAAAAGGAAAACTAAAAGTGTCAAAAGTAAATAATTTAAATAATAGTTAAGTATATAAACATATGACTGGTTATTGTCAATTTTTTTTCTATTTCACTATGAAATTTAGAAATAATGTATACCATATGACAAATATAAGTTTAACTAATATTATTTATGTATTTGGCCAGAATGTTGGGATGATTGGACAACCTAATTATTATCAATGAATATTTCGTAACCTTTCTAAATAATTAAACATCATAAACATCATCTTGCTTAGTATCAATGGATATCAGTTTTTCGTTACTGAATAAAGTCGACTTCGCAGATTTGATAAGTATTGTGTTTGGGCAGTTCCAAGTCGAAGAAAACTGAATCGAATCGCAGCTAAGCGCTGACCACCATTTGTGAATAACATCAACCCCCTCCCGCACTGAGTGTAGGGTCTAGTTTTGGGAAAAACGCCACCGGACATATCAATCAGACGGCAAGAAATTGGATCGGAGTGGGAGTGTGTGGAACTGTCCGACTGACTGGCCATAAAAGCCAAACAATAGCGTGGTAATGGCTACTTTAAAATGACACCATCCCGCTGACCCGGTGGCGGTGGTTGTAGGTTAATCGCTGGCCAGCGGGGCCAACACCACCCGCTGTTATCAGCTGGATTAGACGGGACCCGCCCTTTGCGACCGGGTGATAAATGCAGTGAAAACGCCACGGGTGACCAGCAACCCAAATAGAGTTGTCAACGTCAACTGCACTGCATGCAAGAGTTGTCAATAATATTTCAGTTTGGCGTTTATTCCGCAAAATAACAAAATGCCACTCGTCGAATGTTTTATGATTCAATTACGTTCAATAGAAAAGTCACTAAAAAGTGTTACACATTAATTGCAGTCACACACACAACAGACACACACACACGAACACACACACAAACACACACCTCAATTGTCAATTGATTTTTGTGGTTTGCAACAAAATAGTTGAACAAATTGTGCACTTTTTTGCAGCTGACTTTTTTGTATGGGTGTTGCTGCTGCAAGTGCCACGCCCCTTTCAACACTATATCTATTCACATGCATTGGTTTGGTCAATGTTGCAGTTGCAGTTGTTGTTGTTGTTGTTGTGTGTTGGGCAGGTGTAGCTGGCTGTTGTTGACTGTTTGTTTTGCATTAAACGGTTTGTTTTTGCTAACCAAAGTGTTGATTTTATGGCCAACCGCCGTTTTTTGTGCATTTCACAGCGAAATTCAAGCAGCCAAGTGTAATGGGATCATCTACACTAGTATTTAAAAGACACTCAACATGAAGGAGTAGCCAAATATCCGTCGATTTACATCTGTGAATGATAATGCCCCCCACAGTTAGGGTACAGCAATATAAAGACCACAATGTAGCTTCAACGTTGACTTACACACAATGTTAATGTGCCGAACTATAAAACAAACTTCATTACACGGCACTAAAAATTGCCGCAATGAAGTCAACTAAAACTAAAGCCGCATAATATACATACAATACATACATAAATATATATAAAAGCAAACTCAATTTAAATTCAAAAGGCCAAAAGCCACCAAAAATGGTGCGTGCTTATCGCCGATGCCGCTTTTTGGACCCGATAAGCTCCATAAAGCGTTCACAAAATAAATTAAAAATACATTTTTTGAGGCAAATGTGGCACTTTAAAGGCAACTTGAGAAAATCACATAATAAATATAAAAACACAATTAAATAAGTGCATAGAAAACAAATTCGTAAAAAGCAAGAAACACACACAACAACAAAAAGCAAAACAACAACAACGAAATAAATACACAAATAAAAGCACAAATTAAAATAACACCAAGAAAATTTCAAGTACTCAACGTGAAAGGGCAACACGAACCACGATCGACACAGTCAACTCCCTTCCCATTCCCCTTCCCCTTCCACTTCCCCTACCTCTTCCTCTTTTCACAACTAACTTTATGTTTAAAGACATGAAAATAAAAAGCAGATATGCCCTAACAATTAAGAGGGTCCAAGCGAATAAGTGTGTGCTCCACTCTGGAACTAAGGAACACATATATATAAAATACATGATTATATATAATCCCAGTCTGAAGGAATTTTACAGTTTATTTTCATTAACATGTCCCCACACATTTTTAAATAATAATAAATAAACTTAAGATTATTAAAAATACAGGGGAAGTCAAAGTCCTTTCATATGAATACCAATTTTTAGGTGTTGTTCTCCTAATCATTTAAAGGACAAAAATAAGTTAGACTGGTTCAGTCGAGACAGCTCGACTAGAAGATATTCTGTATCAAACTATTAAACACTTAAAAAGCTTTTTGATAGTAATTAGTTCAATATGAAAATACGTTCTCTGTTTTTTATGAGATTTTCAATAAACTTTTACAATTGATCAGATAATTGGTAGTCTATATCTTTAGAATTGTGTATTATGAGATAAATTGTCTTCCAAATTGGAAGTTTTTAGCTCTTATAGATTTCTCAGAGATGAGAAATCAACTCGGCTGATTTTGCTGGCCAAGAATATATATATATACTTTGTAAGGTCGGAGATGCCTAATTCTGTCTCTTAGATACTTATGAACAAATTTATATTAACTTTTATGCGATTTATGATCGGCTTAGGGTATGAAATAAAAAAATAACATGCTGATTTAAAAAATATTTGTTCTTTTATATATATACATATATATATTTTATTTATATGTAGGGAAACTATGCCTCTATTTACAATTAGATAAATAAGGAATTCGGCTAACTCTTATAGCTCAACACCAGTCAAGTCGTTTTATTCTCTTGCATATCTGGCCGATGTCAATGTTCGGAACGTGACCAGCATTATTTGTTTACAGTTTGTTCGCACGTTTTGCGGAAACGGTGTCCAAAATATTTAGAGCACAACGAATGGTGTCTCATAATTGGAGCAGAGTCGCCCAGTCCCAGAGCTAGTTGACTGAACTCGGCGCATGGCAAATGGCGGCGACATAAATTTACAGCCAAAAAAAAACTAAAAAACAAATACAACTATTGGAACGCTTAAAAAACTGAAAAAATGCCAGAAACTGTTGCATATATACCATTATATGTGTGTTCTATGAAAAATGCGTTCGGTTTACCATTAATCCACAACCATGATCCAGAGCGACAGATCATTACACACGCGCGCACCAAAGCAGCTCCCCCCAAGACAACAAATTCTCTATGGAAATTTATTAATAAAAACTGACAAAAAAAAATAGAGATGAGATGAGAAGAAAGCATAGAAAACGTACAAAAAGTGAATGTGGAGAGATGCATGGTACACGTGTCTGTGTACATAATACATCCATACATCCGATATGCGACATCGCACCCCAAACCATCATTCCAAACTATCCATCTAGTTGCATGTGCCCCGGGAAGTGGCTGTTGCAGTTGCTACTTTGTTGTAATTTATAGCAGCGCCGCCAAATGACATGCTAACTAATAGTATCATCATAATTTATACATGCATATACAAATGCATTGCTTATGTAATTTATGCCCCTGCCCGAAAACCTACCCCACCAGCACCAGCACCACCCCTCTGGCGCAGAGGATCCGGTGCTGACAGAGGTCATAACACCCGTCAAATCGTGGGTTAATAGCCCACTCTGACCCCGGCAGGGCAGCATTTAAATATCGATTACCGATCGAGGCGATTGCACGTGCGAATTTGAACTTTACTTGGATTTGTACATTTATTATTATCGGCGTACTTTTCATTTAACTTGGCTAACATGAGATTTGAGTTTTACTGTCCGAGAAACTAAAGTGGGTGGTCAACGTTCACCAATTGCCATTTCCATTTTGGGCACCGCGTCCCATGCCACCGGCCAGCCCTGCAACACCATACCCAATGATAATCCAAAGTGTTCCATGTAATTCTCATTTAACTCACCATTGCGAGACATGCCGCCGGCATAGCCTCCATAATTGCCGCCCGTTTGGCTCATACCCATCTGGCCCATACCCATTCCGTCTCCTCCAGTTTTGAGTGGATTCGCGTAGCGCATCATTGACTGATTGTTAGCCTCGTATGGAGCAGACTGTGAGGCACTCGGAGACATGGCCGGTTGGAAGTTGTTTGCTTGATTTGAGTGCAACCACTGACGTCCACCACCATTGATAGTATTAGCATAGTCACCCGGATTCATCTGACCCATCTAAGAACATGGCTAGTGTATCAGTAGTAGTAAGTAGAAATCCTACTCAAGGTTTACCTGTGGATAGACGGACATGGCCTGCCCAGCTTGGCCTCCTTGTCCACCACCTTGGCCTCCCATATAGCTCCAGTTGAATTCCGTTCCATTGTTACCATAATCCATTTTGACTATTAAATTTAACCAAAAATTTATTTAAAAATTGTAATTTTTTAACAAATTTTTGTGTTTATTTGAATTTGTTTGTAACCAGACGTTTTCTGCTAGATAGTTGAAATTCGAATGAAATCTAAATTTGATCTACTGAAACACATTTTTCTTCATACAACAAAATCACTGACTACTTGATTTCAAATATTCCAGCTATTTGTTTAATAACTAAAGCGTATTGATAAATATATTAAATGGATTAAATATTCCAGATTAATTTGTAATACATGTTTTTTATTCCTTTTATTACTACACACAGGTATATTATATTGTTAAAAATTCGGAAATTATATAAAGGTATATGTTGCTCAAATATTCCAGATTTCATTGTTCAGCAATTAATAATTTGTATACTATGAAATTCAAAGGCTCGTTTTTTGTAAACATCTATGCTAAATGTCCACCTGTTAAACACAGCTGGCTTTTCTCTTGCATTTGCCTGTAAAACAGGTTTCTGCCAACGGTCATATTTAGAGCGCTTCGAACAATTGGATACTTAAGGACACACTCCCAAACACATTGAAACAATAGCCATATCCTGCTAGGGAAGAGGTGCCGTCTTCCACACACACACACACACGCAAAGGGAGATGACCTCATAAATCGCATCGTTATGATCTTCATAAATATATAATTGCTTCATATTCATAACGCTAATCGCTCAGCTCGAAAGGACAATGCAGTGTTGTCCTTGAATGAAATGCAACCGCTGTGCAAACCGACATTGAGCTGCACTTATCTACTTCTACCTGCATCTTTATATATATATACGTATAGATAGTTGACGGTTTTTTATGGTCGACAATGTTTGAACAGCTCTGCTAAGCTAATGATTTATGGCCTAAACGTTGGTCAACTGAATCGGCGCTCTGCTTTTTAGACAGCAATTTAAACGCCATAAAACGATGGATATAATTAGTACACCAAACAAGTATATATATCTATTTGTGTTTGGTTGTTTAAAAATGCTGAAAAGCGTTTTAGATGCGTTTTCCATGCATCTTGGCCATAAAATTGTTTGTTCACCTGTTGAGAGCATTTTTTATGCTCACTTCTCTCATATGTGTGTCAGGCAGTAGAAATTTTCATAAATTTCCTACTCATGCCACGTGCCAGTTCAGTGTCACTGTCACAGTTCCGGAAAACTAGCCCCTCACAAGGAAAATTGTTTTGTGCCCCGAAATGTTATATTTTTGTTGGATTTATTTATAGTTTCATTTGTTGTTTTTTTTTTTTTTTAATAGTAGCGTTCAGTGAACTGTTTGTTGTGCAGCTAGTTGGGATCGTATAGAAATATGATTATCGGCTAGATGGAAAAAGAGAAAAGTCCATTCTAATTGCTGACAATTAACACCTTTCAGTTGAACAGCCAGAAACAATGCACATTTGTCAGGCACACCAATTTCGGTTCGGGGGCGTCCGTCCTAATGTTTTCCCAAAAACATTTTGATTTATCAACTCTTTTTAAATTCCAAACATGGAACCATCTTTCACAGCCCAAATGCAACATCAGCCGTGTCAGCAAAGTCATACGCATTAAGTCCAACAACAACCCGAACCGAACCGAACCGAAACCGAACCGAATAGATACACTCGAAACGATTTAACTCTTTAACCCCGCCCACAACCGTTTTGACCCCAAACACGAAGAGACTGCAGCTGAGACATGCTCGTGGGCCTATTAAAAAATTGTTTATGAAAACAAACATTTTCACAGCGATTAATCATCGGCATTGCTTGGCGCGTGGGGGAAATGGCATTGCCTCAGTAAGCCCCGCACCTCCCCTCTCCCGCCCCCCTGCTCACAGCCGATGTTGAGTTGATGTTGATGATGATCTCCATGGTAGCCAAGTAGCCAAAGCAGCAGCCGACATCATCTGGCAGCCAGCGATTAGGCGGAGTGCCTTCCATTTTCCACTCGGAAAGCATTTTAAGGGCCTCTATATTATTGGGTGGGGGCGGGATCGGGGGAAAGTGTTAAATGCCTGCCAATTAGTGCCGTCTGCTCGTTGAGCTCCATTGAGAGATCGTTCCCCTAATTGGCTAAAATATGAATTGCTATTCAATTTAATCAGCTTCATAAATCGCTTGCCATTGTGAGAGGCGTTGCTGCCATTGAATGTGGACGAGAAAGTTGCTCTCTATTTTTAAGATGACAGCTGCTCAAGCACGAAGCTATAAATAAGTATTGCCATAGTATATATAAATAGCGATTATTAAAATGTTTCATAAATACGAGGGTCGACAGAGAAATCTGAGTGAATATATATATCAAATTAATGACTATATTCAATTAGGTTGTTCTTTGTTGTTCTTAAAGTTTCAAGATCAATACAATTTTCGTCACATATATAGTTATTTTTATATATAGTGATTTTTAAAATGTTACATAAATATTATAACGAAAAAGAAATTTCAGTGAATGTAAATTTGATCTGACTACAGATTGGCTATATTTTGCTTGAATTAATATATATAATATAATATGAATCTACCACAAAGCAAGAATTGATTCTAAGCGATTAATTCCAAACTAAGTTTGAAAACATATATTGAAAGTCTAATAAAATTTACTATTTCAGCTTTAATTGAGAAAAAATAGCTATTATTGATTTATTAAGGTGTATTTAATAAATTAAAAATTGTTATAATATTTGTTTGCTTAATTATATTAAATTCAGAACAAAAATGTTCGTGAATTTCAGAAAGTTGTCCTAAAATTAAAATAGGCTGAAAGCCAGAAAAATGTTCTGTGTCCACTCATAAAAAATAAACTTCTTCAAAAATTAGATATTTATTCTAACTTTTGGAAAAATGTTGCCTCGAATTCAGAAAAGAAAAGTAGTGTTTTTAGAAAAACAGAACCTGCCGTTTTAGAAAAATACATTCTAAATAATAAAGTGAATTACTCTGGGCGCCTCAAGAATGCCAATTTTCTAAAGTTAATGATGAATGCTTAAATGCATTTGTATATATTTTATTTTGTCCTTAAATAGTATGAAATATGTGAATTACTTTCGCATCATTGCATCAAAGTGATCTCTCATATCAATGTAACAACAATAACTCTTCGGAATGATTGAAAAATGCCATTTTCATTTTCATTTTGAGTTAATGGCATGCGACAATTTTGCGGATGGAAGTGATGTCATTAGTATTGGCTGTGTGAGAGAAGCCACTCACAGCCAACACATTAGTTGCTGGAAAATGGCGAACATCTTGCGATTTAATTGCAGCAGAGCTGGCTAATGTCCTCTGGCAAGGAGCTGAACTTTTCGGGTCATCTGTCAATGTGGCAAAATGTTGGCAAAGGTTATTGTCTGTATTTCATAGCAATTGCTGCTGTTTTCAAATAAAATGTGTAATATTTCAATTTTTGAATGTGCACAGGACGAAAGGACAACAGGATGCTGGGCCGGCTGCATCTGAAGGGAAAGGGAAGGGAAAAATAGAGTTGTCAGAAATGCGAACATGACACAATTTAAAACTGCTGACCTTTGTCCACTGCCCGAACCCGATTCATTAGTTGGGGTGCCAAGGTCCTCCTCCAACTCCTCCATTTAGCCACCACAGGCATTGTGCATTGTTGGGTTTATTGTTATTGTTATTATTCGAGAGAGATAGAAAGAGAGAGATGGAAAGAGAGAGAGTGGCTGAGTGTGTTCCCTGCAACTGTCAAACGGAACGATTTGGCTTTATGTTCCTGGGTGCACTTCTATGGTCTTTCAGGGGGGTGGGCGATGAACGACGGCACGCGCCGCCTTCTGCCTTGGGCTAATGACGAGGCCCGACCCAAACGGAAGCCTGCTTCAAGTGCCTCTTTAAACTGTGCCACAGAGTCCGTCTGTCCGAAAATGACACCCGCACGGGACTGAAACCCGAACAGAGACACAGACAGACAGACAGACAGACAATCAGAGTCATCCCCCGATTTGATGGGGTCAGCTATCATAAGGCCGGGGCTAAATGATGCAAGGAATGCCCCGTTGATGTTCTAGTTGCTGTTGCTGTTGTTGTCGCCTCATGAAACCCAGCAAAAACCAATAAATGTCATCAAATTTATTGCTTTTGATTCAAAAATTCTTTTGTTTGTTTCGGTTTTACAATGAAATCTATAGCGCATGGACAGAGGACACAATTCGCCAACCCTCAGACTTGGCCAGCTTCTTTATAGTAATAGCCAAATGAAATTCACTGCGTCATATTTAGACATCTGTAACTTGGACAGTATAGCACATATACCCTAGTAAAATTAAGTAGAGCTGAAGGTCTACTCCTAGTGAGTAGTATGCTTGTTAATATTAATAAATACAAATAAATAAGAATTAGGTAAGCTTATCATCGAGTACAGCTTTATTGATTTCAGTAAATTTACTTCAAACTCTTTGGCTTCTTCTTTTTGGCTTTACGTATTCTTAGTACTCGACTTTCTTTAATTTATATTTGACTTAATCTTTGATTATTATATGTATTAAGAACACCTGTTCCATCTTGTTTCTATATCTAACATGAGGCTATTCGGTTCTTACTTATTGTCATTTAAAAAATATATTAAATTCTCCAATCCAAACTTAAAATTTCAAGAACGATTTTCCATTTATTATTTATTTTAAATAGTTGAGACCTTCAGTCATAGTCAGACTAGTCAATTATGGTAAATATACTTTTTAATATCAGCTTGCAATTTACCAAAACTCAACTGTTGCGTCTCTGGACGTGTAGTAATTATGACAGATACGAGTCATATCTGAGGCACTCTCTTTGAAATTCCATTGTTGACCCAAAGTAATATTTATGGCATGTTCCTGTTCCTGCTGCCTGTCACACATAAATATCTCCAAGTGCAGACACACATAGATATCATATATATATACATATATATATATGGGGCACGTATCCTGCGGGCGACTCTTCGTCATCGTCGCTCCCTTTCCAGATGCCTCAAGATACCTTCAACTGTCAACGCATCGTCAATTCTATTTTTATGTTTTATTTTCACTTATGTTATTTTCTTCTCTTTTCTTTTCTTTCGGAAAATGTTTTGCTTGGCTTCCGCTTCGCCTCGTTTCATTTCATTTCTTCGGTTTTGTTTAATATTCGAGTGTAATATTTCAGTTTTTTGTCTGATGTTATTGTTGTTTTTGCTGTTGTTGAGGAGCGTCTGTTGTTTTTGTTTGTGTTGACAATTTGTTGGTTTTTTGTGTGTGTTACCGCTAAATAGCTACAAATTTATGAGCGTAAATAGCATCGTAAATCAATTTTTAATGCATTTCCATTTATTCTTTCTTGGCTAATGTCAACAACAAATTGATGGCACCATCGATTTTTTTGTTGTTCTTCTTTTTTTCCCGGGGTGGCCTTACAATTCTAGTTAGTCATGCACTTTTCAGTACACACTTACTTTTTTCCTGTACAATTTCGCATTGAAAGTGCCATCAAATTAAATTTTAACCAGCGCTCCACAATATTTAATGCCAGTGTGTAATTTTAGATGTGAATGCCACATACAAATGCAAAACACACACACACACACATACACATATATAGTAATACTTATCCCGGTGTGTGTGTGTTTTTGTTGCCTGTTTGGTTGCAGCTTTGACGGCAAATCCAATTTAATACGCTTAAGTTCTTACATTTTGTTTTTCTTTGTATCATTTGAAAAAGCACATCAACAATAAGAAAATGAAGAAGTAGCAAAAAAAAAAAATGGCACTGCATAATGTAAATGTCCCGCACCAGCAACCCCGCCCCGCCCCGCCCCCTGCGTCGGCTCAATTTAATATTATTGATTTTTAATTTTGCCATTTGAGCATTTTGTTTTTTGTGCAGACTTTGAAAATTGTATGTGTTCTATGGTTTAATGTGTATTAAGCGTCTCTCTATCGCCTTCTCTACTGTCCTCTCCCTCTCTCTCTCTCTCAGTCTATCCCTCTCTCTCTCAGTCTCTCACACATAGTTAAAGCTTGTAATTTAATCGTATTTGTAACGACACCTTTGTTTTTACTTTTTCATGTATCGCTGGCTTATTTCAGTGTATTTTTTGTTTGTAATCTCCCTTTATATCGAATTTAATTCCAAGGCATGGCAAAAATAGTTATTTGTATGTACACAAGAATGAATGCATTTATATGGAGCACCCCAACCTCCATCCTCCACTCGGTTCCACATCGAAGCCCCAAAGATGCAACCCGAGGCGTTTAATTTACACTCGTTTTCGTTCTTGTTATCGATATTGTTGCGGTTGTTGTCCAATATTTGTTCTGTTTTCTTGCTGTTGTTGCTGTAATTTGGCTTTGTGCTTATAGCTAGTTGGCTATATAAAAAACAGAACGCCTAATTGGATTTGTTGGCAAGAAAACTTAGCAGCTTAAACAACGGAATATTCAAGTTTTGTTATTTTTTAATAAGAATTAATAGTTTTTAGCATTGAAATTATTCTGTGAATCTTAAGAGACTATTATGTTTTCAGTCTCATTATTTTTTTACAATATACAAAAGTATGTAGCAGGCAGAAGAAAGCATCTCCGACCAAATAGAATATATATATTCTCGATCAGCATCAGCAGCGAGTCGATGTAGCCATTTGCGCTTGTCTGTCCGCTTGGATAAGCCGATCGCAGGGACTATAAGCGCTGCAGACTTCAAATCTGAAAGATAATCACACAGTTGCAAATATATAAATTGACTTATGAAATACTCATTACAAATTAGAAGAAAAATAACGTGGATATTGTCACTATTTTCATGTTGAAGAAACTACCAAGCCTGAAGTTTATTTAGCAGCTGGCTTCAGAAAATCTAACTAAAATACCGAAAGCTCCATTTAAATGTATATAAATAAGATATATAATTTTATTTAAACTAATTTAAGAAGCGGCTATTTTCTTTTTTAATTTAATATCTGGGTATCTACTAGTCAGGGTCTCTCGACTATAGCCAAAGTTTTCAAAGTTTTCTTTTTTACTTATTTAGAAAAGATGTACGAGAAGCTGACTTGCGGGGCAAGCGAAATGGAATCGAGATGATATTGTAAATATATTTTACGCTTTAATTAAAAATCGAAATTGAACTGCCAATAAAATGTTTGTTAACCAACATAACCGCATCTGTTAATGTCTGCAGAAAGGGAGCGCCGACGTTGACGTTGACGCTGACGCTGACGTCGACGTCGACTGTGTGCAGTGAAGCTAGCGCTGTTTGCCACAGCCGGAACCGTAACCGTGGCCAGGTCCGGAATCGAGTCGAACTCTATATATAGTATATATGTGGATATGTTATTCTCTACCCTCGTTGTCTGCTTTATCAAATTTTTGATAAAAAGCCGCGCCAATAAATTAAATGTATAAATTCATTTAATGAATTTCATTTTTATTGTTTCCAGCCCCGACAGATGACTGCACCCCGCCCCCCTCTTTATGTAGGTGGTGTGTGTGTGTGCATATTAAAAAACCATCAGCGTGTCAATATGTAATTTGTGTCGTCAATACGAAAGCAAATAGAACATAAATTAAATATCAATAAAAAAGAAAACGCGGTCGATCCCAAAAACCGAGCTCTCGTCCAAAATACAAGAGTCGCATATGGCGCAATGCGGCACAACTACTGTGCAGATGATGGCGAGATCTAAGAAGATCCCGAAAATTGATTTTGTGCCCCTGCAACGGTGTTGACAAATTTTCCCCTTTGCTGCGCAACAAACGATGACAATGGTTACAGTAGCTGGGCCCAGAGAAACAATTGGATAGCCACTCCTGGGCAATGTTAGCTAAAAGTGCCGGGGATTTAGTTGCCAGAGGCTCAGGCTCAGTCTCAGGCTCGGATCTGAGATCCCGGTCTCAATCTCAATCTCAGTCTCAGCTCAAATCGTGTGCAATCAACCGCAATATCTTAAACAAAGCAGGCCAAAGAGGGAGAGAGTCAGGCAGTCTGACGGATGAGTTGTTTGTGCAACCTAATGAAATTTTATATATAAATATATATATATATATATATGTGTGTGTGTGTGTGTGTTTTGGCGGAGGATCAGCAAGGATCGCTGGCAGCAAGAAATTTGTCAACCGCCGTTTTGTTGGGCTCGAGTTCATTAAGCCCGGTCACCATTTGAGTTTGAGATTGAGTTGCCCATCCCTCCATTAAATGCCAATCTGTCCCTGCCGTCGCTTTCTTTTGATGATTGTGAAATTATTAAGGATTTATTATTATTATATTATATTAAGAGCACAGCATGTGAGCCAGCAGCTCACAATGCCAGAATCAACAGCCCATCACAATGGAGAAGGAGACCGAGGAGGATCATTAGAGATTTGTCGCTCGCTGATGAAATATTATTTTACATATCAATTATTTCATTGTTCCCCCAAAACGCATTCATCGCAACAAACATTTAATTCCTTTTCTTTCTTTTTTTTTTTTGCTCGAAAATTGTCCTTCGTTTTTTTGGGCTTGTCAGTTGTCGTCTTAGTCTTATCCATCTATTTGCTGTCGCTTGTCTCTTGGAAAATTGCATTACACTCTTAAATCGGCATAATTCTGGCAAAATTACAATAATTGTTTTTGTGGTGGTTTGATTTACAACCAGCGAAATTTGATAGTTTTCTGATAAATACATATATCTAGCTGCCTGTCGACTGTGCGGGAAAATTGTTTTCCAAATTGTCAAGCAATAGTTCAACTCACTTGTGCAGCTATCGATTACATTTTGTCCTTTTCGAGTGATAAATAAATAGGATAAGAGTAAATATATGTCCCCAGGCAAGCTGTGCTCAGATTCAAAACATTATTTGATTAAGTAGGATTTGTTTTATAAACTGGTTATTTGAGTTTTATTTCTCAGGTAAAGAAAATAATTAATATCAATTATTATCATTTTTTTTTGATAGCTTAAAAAATGTATTTACTTTTATCCTTTTCGGGAAATTTGATAAATTTCAACAATTATATATTTTATTAAGTACGCATTTTTTCAAAAACTTTTTTCTTTGTTAAGAAAATTATTCATTTTGTGAACAATTATTTACAGATGTGAATGTATTTATTTATTTTTTATTTTATATAATTAATTCTTTACCTAAGTTTTATGTTTTATTAATAGGAAACTGAATTTAATTTGGATATTTCATTAGCTGAATTTGAAGTCGATTACGTCTAACTTATTTCCCATTAAATATCACAACACTGATCGCATAATCAATATTCAAACCAAAAACCAGAGGGTATTAATGATAATGAGCAAATTAAAGAAAGAACCTTTGAAATACTCGACAAGAGTCAGACGACTTTTCTCACACTTGGAAAATGGAAAATTTGATGGGTTTTGAAGTCCGTGTGGGGTTTACTTGTCGGCTGTCTTACTTAATTCTTTTTTCATTAGGAATGCAAAGCATGTGCTCGACTTTAATTTCAATCAAAATCCAAATTATATGAAAATCAAATCAAAATAAAATTGTGAAAAAAAACAATATTATTCACTTGCTTGCGCTGCATTTAAATGATGACTGAGTGGGGGGTTAATGGGGTGTGTGTGTGCGTGTGTGTGCGTGTGGTGAAACAGTACATCAACTATTTCACATTTAAGTACATTTTGTTTTTGTTTTTTTTTTGTGTGTGGCTTTCTTTTATTTGGGAATGTGAGGGAGGTCATAAATACGGCGGCAAATCTTTTAAGGTGCCTTTGGCGTTGTGGAAGTGGAAGCCAAAAAACCCATAAAAGGATTTGCATTCGGAATCGAGTCTCGGTTATGCCTTTAAAAATTGCTCGATAAAAATGCTGAGAAAATCCGTGCATAAAGTTCGATATGAGCTTGTAAAATCTTGCCTACCCGCAGCCCTGCAGCCACCCCCTCGTCCCACCCACTCCTCCCCACGCTGCCTTCTTAGAGATTGCCACTCAGCTCACGCATTACGCAAATGAATTTCGCGTTATTTAATACACACACACACAACATACACACACAACATACACACACACACATCCTTATGAATTAGCTGACGGCACACTCCTGTACAGGCTTAAGACTTTTGTTACACACACAGAGACACACACACCGCACACCCTCTAAAGACACCCGCCACGGCCACCTCAATTTTGACAAAAGTTTATTGTTGCTCGTAATTTGGCTGTGGGTGGCGAGGGTGGTGCGGGTGTCGCTGCAACTTGAGAGGGCGACTTTTTTAATGTGCCCATCGATGTGTGTGTGTGTGTGTCTGCCAGTCAGCTAGGGTGTCATGCACGTTACATAAACATATGCATATAATTATTTAATTGAATTAAACAATTTCGTAAATGGTAAATGATGCGACAATATGGAGGCGACGCTTTGCAACTTCAACATTCAGCATTCGACGCGGCAACAATGTGGCACCCGGCAAATTTGCATAAATACATAATTATAGCCTGCGCAAAGAACTGCGGGTGTGTGTGTGTGTGTGTGTGTCTATGTGGGTGTGTGTGGGTGGTTGTGGGTGTTGGGCTGTGCGCTGTTGCCATATTGTGTTGGATATTATCCAAGCAGGGGCGCAAAATGCTTTCGAAAATATTAAAATTCAATCATTTCTTACTTTAATTGTTTGAAGGATTTTTCTTTAATTAGAATTTTAGTCTTTTTAGAACAAAATAATACAATTTCGCTGTAAATATAAATTATTGCTAATTGAAATATAAATGTATTTAAGTTTTTAATTTAATTTTTTTGATATTAACCATAAATATAAAAATAAAATTATAATTAGTAGAGCAAGTTAAAGCACGGGTGGCCCAATAATGCTAAATCCTGAAGATCGGATTACTATATCTTGTAGATATCATGGAAACAATTTGCCGAAAGATGAGTTCTTATATGAAGAACTTTTTTGCTGAAATTATATTCCTCGTATTTTTACAATTAATTTTCAATCAAGAAACAATCAAGGAACAATCGATCTGTATTTTTTTAATCTTCGACATGTTTTTACCTCCGCCCTGCTTCTATCTGGCAATGTTTTTATGAAATTATTACCAGTATGTTG
This sequence comes from Drosophila planitibia, assembly GCA_035043785.1. NCBI lineage: Eukaryota > Metazoa > Arthropoda > Insecta > Diptera > Drosophilidae > Drosophila > Drosophila planitibia. The sequence goes on from JAWNMS010000066.1 coordinate 341,225, forward strand.
TTGCTATGTTGTTTTATTCCATATGACCGCAGATCTAATCTTTTGATAATCCATAATGGAAAAAACGGACTGAAAATCCGAATATCTTTCAAATTGTCACAGCAGCGAAACCGAATACGAACACCAACCATGGCAAAGCCAGACAAAGGAATGGGAGCAAAATAAAATCCCAACAAAAACAAACAGCCGCAGGAGCGGAGGCAGTCGATCGCAGCACAGCAGGATATGAAATTCGCATTAGAATCATAAAAGGATATTCGCCATGACACAGCCACAGACACAGATACCTAAAAATGATTGGTGTGTGTTTGTTTGCTTTTGGCTTGTGTGTGTTGCGTGTGTTGATGTTGATGTGGACAAATGTCGCCTCACCTAAACAAATAATTCGCTGGATCAATGGGCACTTCTATCTCTATCTGCTTGCTCTTGCTCACTCCCCTTCGATTTCCAGTTTTTCCAGTTTACAAAAAAAAAATTAGAACTCTAAACTGAAATAAATACAAAAATGTACAAGAAAAAAAAGAACTTAAAGCTGTAGTAAATACAAATGTGTGCTGCAAACAGTAACTGAAATCAATAAAAACCTTGTTCGACATCTAGGAATTAATGTGTTTCAGTTCCACACGCTAGAGGGCGCCACAGAGGCATGTACCTACATATGTTAGATGGGGGCGTGCCACTGACCTGATTAACATAAAACAAAACTGCCCGCAGTTTTTTCGCCTTTTCAGTTAATTTTTTATTACTCTGTTACCCAAGGTAGAGGAGTATATTGATCTGTTATGCAAATTGATTTTTCTTTATCTATTTGATGTAGCCTAAATGCAGTCGACAATTTTTAAAAGCTTTATGCTTATAATATTAATGCAGAAAACTCTATTTAAATTGATTAATTTAAAATAAGTTGGTATAAAATTAAAAGAAAAAGTTCAGTTAATATATAAAATGTGAAAAAATAGTTTAAATAATATTAATGAAATCAAAATGAGATGGTTTCAAATTAAGATAAATATAAATAGAAATAGTTAAGATTTAAAATGCAAAAATTAATATAACATTAAAAACAAATCAGTTAAAATATAAAATTTGCAATATGAATTATCTGGCGAATCACAATCTAAAAATGTCTAACAATTATTACAATAATTGGGGAAACATGATTAGAGATTATTATTAATAATCTCTAGAGAAGAGAATAAAGACAGAGAAAGGTTGAAGGACAGAGAGAGAGAGAGAGAGAGAGAGAAAGAGAGCAGAAAGATAAGAAAAATCATTTGTGCTTATTTTAGATATCCAGAATATGAAAACCAGAGCCATTAAATTTGGGAGATAGTATTCCCACTCACAAGCTGGGCCTATGATTGGTAGGAAAATTGGCCACGCCCTTTAAATTGTATGTCCCACAATTTTAGAGCTGCAGCTTGGAATATAGCTTCCAATTATCGCCCAGAAATTACTTGAGTTCATAGTTTTAGAGCTGCAGTCATCAAATTCCAAAGAAGCATTAATTATTCAGCAAATTAATCCTCACTCTCCCAATGCAAGAAGTGTCGTTGTCCACTCAGCTGCTATCAGACTGATAACAGAGTATTTCGCAGTCGATTACACCCCATTGCTTATTGTTCTTTTGTTGAGCAGATTGTTACACTTGAAGTTTGACTAATTTTTGAATATTTAAGCTTTAACAAACACACACATGCTCGCATGCATATGTGGCCCAAACACACAGATACACACACACACACACACACACAGATAGAATGGAAAGTGGAGCCAGTTGGTATATAAAACAGCGTCTCCGATTCGGCAACAAACGCAGTGCAAAATTTGAGTAGCAAAAAGAGAGATGAAAATTTGGTCGCCCACATAGAAAAAGTGAAACTGCGAAACGATGGTGACAAAAAAGCCAGACAAAATGGGGGCGGGGTAGGTGGCACGAAGCTGCTACAACAAACTTAGTTTGGAGGGGGCAGGGACAGAGGAAAGAAGCAGCAGCAGCAGCAATTGGCAAGGACGATGCCGTTTAAAACGAGCGTCAAACAGAGGCACATAGACTGTTGCTCTGATATATATATATAAATATATATATATATATATAGAGATATATACAAACGATATACGTATATATATAGTTGCTATATGCTGGTTGAGAGGCGAGGCAACAGCGACATTTGGGCCATTGATGGGCTTGCGACAAACGGACAAAGTTTGGTGGCAACACTTTCGCCAGGGCGGAGAAGAGGGGGAACAAACGCCCCCCGCGCTTCCCCTCTGCCTGCCTGGCTGCCTAATAATGAAGTCGGTTAACACATCTTGTTGATGTTGTTGCGGGTGCAGAAGCAGAAGCAGAAGAAGTAGAGCAGAGTAGAGCAGGGCGGAGATGGGGCAAGCAACAGACATGTCTATTTGGGGGACCTTATCGATTTTGTCGGGAACCCGTACGTAGTATGTAGTATATAGTCCCAGCCGGATGTGGAATTGGCCTCGCCGAGAAGCGGCGTCTCCGAAATAGGCTAGCATTTAAATGCAACAATTGTCATTCAAGTTTCACTATTTCACTTAAAGCAGGATCTTAAACGGGCGAATAAGATCGGGGAGTTGAAGCATTGGATTATGGCAATTTTTGATCATAGAGAAATAATTGTAGACATATTTTTAATAAACAGGGAACACAATTAAAATAAATATTTATTCCACTAGGCAAGGAAAAATTATGATGCGTTTGAAAACATAAAATATTATCAAATATAATTAATTCTTTTATTGTTTAAACAAAAATAAAGTTTGAAAATCAGAAAAATAATATACATAAATCAAATTAAATTACAATAATTAACAAGTCGTTTAATGCATAAAATAATTTTTCGTTTAGTTTTCGCTACTTTCTGGAATTTTCTTCAAGGCAAAATTACAATCAAACCGAAATGAATTAATTAGGTGCCACACTAAAGTCCATAATCATAAATAATTAGTGGATTTTCACTCAATCACATAAATCAAATAAGCAAATATGTAATCAAGAAACGCCTTCGAAACTGTGCAGATGTTTTATCTGTTTTGAGAACTAAATGTTTTTTGAACACATGTTTGGCACGAGCCGGAATTGTGGCATTGAAGAGAACGTATTTTGGGAATTTATGTTGTCCTCGCTTATGAAATTGTTCATTACAGAAGGCAATGCCACATAATTTACACTCACAGCTCATTTGGGAGCGGCAGCAACGCCCCAAAAAGTGGGCGTGCTAATGAGAACTATGGCCAGAAAACTTGAATAATGCGTAAGGCACAGATTCGACAGAGAAAAATCAATAGAAGCGCTTTAAAATTGATGGGCGAGCGCAGAAGGCAGGGCATTGATAGGAAAAGAGAGGAGAAAGGCTAACAGAGACTTAGACATAGTTTGTGTTTGTCGCATCAGGACATCAAGGACAACAGTAGCACAAATGTTGTCACAGATACATCTGTGTGCCTGGCTGTGTAGATAGCTGACTCTAGATACATTTGTATAAAACATTTACACATGTATGTGTATGTAGAACTCTGGCTTATTTACCTATGCGACAGCCAGCAAATTTAAGCCAACATTCCCCTCGTATCCCCCCCTCCTCCCCCCGCTTTGGCCTGAGTCTGTGTATCCTTTCGCTTAAACGTTCTTTCCACTCTTATTTTTATACCATTGAAAATGCTCTAAGAGGAGTATGATAAAGTTCTGCGAAAGCATTTGAACTGCACAGTAATTATAAAATGTATCAAGTATATATATTCTCATCCAAATATATATCTAGCATCTATATATCGGCAGCAAAGTCGAGTCGATTTTGAACAAGTCCATCGCAGAGACTAAAATAGAAAGGTGATTTAAATATGTACTTTAAATTAAACACAAATTGTGCAAATTATTTAAATCTATCGATAACTGCTCCCATAACGCGTATATCGATATAAATCAATTGTAAAGATATAGCCTTCCTATTTATCATATATATCTTTAGCCAGACATGTTATTTATTTATTGTATTTAGAAATAAGTTGCTTCTTTTTCTTTACGACTTTTAATAGGTAAAGACCTGAGTGCAGGGTATCTGCTAGTCGGGCTGTCCCGACCAGAGCATGCTTGGTTGTTGTGCCTTTTCTTTTTTGCTCAAATGTTTTTGCTTCGTTAAAGTGTGTAAATGTTTTCTCGCTGCGAGACCGAAGAGAAGCAAATTTCTTGCAGCTTCCTTTTTAGTTAGCAGCCACTTGAAATTGCTTATTTGTGTAGATGAATTTGTATCTGAGTATCTGTAGCTATGCATCTGTGTGTAGCTGTGTATCTGTGTGTGTTGTGCGGCTGTTGACATTGGTTTCGAGTTTACAAAGAAATCGATTAAACGCAATCGAGTAAATGACCCAAACTGAAAGCAGTCCTTGCAAACGGAACAAGGTCAATTCTTAAAAGCAAGCTTCACTTTTGCTTAGACCATTTAGTTTAAATCCCAGCATAGTTTTCTCTTCAAGATATATATATATATATATATATATTTGTAAGTTTCGTTTGCGTTCACATAAATCACTGGGCAGACAAATCAAAAACACATTCGCTGCGAGTGAAATGGGCTCGTTTCTTTTTCCTATGTTTTTCTCTATTTTTTATACTAAATAACTATGCCCGACGTACGTTTGAAGTACTTAATTTTTATGATGTGCCCAAAAGTCAGCTTGAAATCGACTTGTTTCGGCTTCTTTTCGGTTTTTTTTTTTTTTTTGTTTTATTTAGTTTTATTTATTTCACTGGCAGGGTTCACAGTACACACACACACACGTGATATTAAAATGGAAAACCTTTGCGATCGTTTTCGATCAAATGAGCGACGTGCATTTCGATTTTAATGTGTAAAAACAGAGTCATTTTAATGCGTGGGGTACTCTTTTTTTTGGTTTTTGTTTTGGTTTTGTTAACTATCTATGTCATTTAAATAAGCACATTTGTTTGAATTAGGCATTAAATTAAAGTGCTGTTTAATGCATCAGCTGTCAACAAATTCGAAAAACTGTTTAACTGAGTGATTTAATGTCAACGAGTCGATGGGAATTTTCCACACAGACAGCGTTAAGAACATTTAAGGATGCGAAACAAAGCAGAATTGAAGAATCTAAAGCTGGAGTAAAGGTTGAGGGATACGACTCAAATAAAATTTAATGAAGGTAAGCCTAGTTAGAAATCAAATAAATAGTCGATATAAATAAATATATTTTTAGTATATTACCCAAAGAAGAATTGGAGAAGACAGTTTCAATATATTGATTTAAATTAAGCTAGAAAGAAATAAAATGCTGGATAGCTTAAAATGTAGTCTTTCCTGCTGTAAAGAAACGAAAAAGAAAAAAAGGACACCTCAAACAAAATCGATATAATACAAGGCTAGCCAGGCATTAAAACTAGATAAGTAGTGTGAATATATTTATTTAAATATATAATTTCTTGTTAAAAGATAACACATAAAGAAGAATTGAAATTAAATGCTAGAAAGTTTAAATAAATCTCTTGCTGTCAAATTTATTTAAATCTTAATGAATATGTACAAAATAAAATTGAAAATTGTAAAGTGGGAAATAAATTGCTTTAAACTTGCAATTATAGTTTTTCCTGTTGACCTTTAAAAAAGGTTTAAGCATAAGGGAAAGTTAAATTGATGAATGCAATACTAAAGAGATAAATTAAATGTGAAATACTTACAATATATATTATTCTGTTGAAAAACATTAAAGATAACTGAAGATTATAGATCTAGCGAGAAATGAATTGTTGATATTCAGCTGTTGACCGTTAAAAAACATATAAAGAAACGATACATGGAAGAAACGAAGATTCTGAAGGTAGCCACAAGGAAAATATTAAATACATTAAATATAATAATAATATATCATTAAACTGTTAAATGAAGAAATTCTCTATTTAATTAACTTATTATACATAATATTTTCAATACATTTATAATTAATTAATCCAAAAAGAAATGCATCTTTAAAATACGACCTGAGCTTGACCAGTTTCCAGTATCATCAGCTAAAATGGATTTCCCCCAACTAGTAATGCTTATTATGTAAAACGTTTGCTTGAAGAGTTGTTCTTCTTCTTTTTTTACCACATGTTGAACCAACTCACGTTTTCCATGATGATTAAAAACTTTGTTCTCCATTGGATTGGTTCAGATTTACTTTTGTGAGGGGGGCTGGGATTTGAGCATTTGTCGCATTCGAGTATGTGTGTACCTTAAAATGTGTGTAATAATTTATTCCGACTTTAATTATGCTTTGTTGGTCGTGTTCTGAGGTCGGCTTCGCTTTGGCTTTGATTTTTCCGAAAATGGAAAAAAATGAGACCTGAGAAACGTTTGTGGAGGTTGTGTTTGATATTTTTGTTGTAGTAGGTTTTTCTTGAACGGTTTTTATGAATGTGGAGACAAATCGGCGTCATCAAAATTTTCAAAAACGAGTCGCGATTTGCATACAAATTTCAACAGTTGTCTCCCTCTCCCTCTCTCTCTCTCTCTCTCTCTCTCTCTCTCTCTCTCTCTCTCTCTCCTCATCCCACTTCTTTTTATGGTTTTATTTTATATTTGATAAACGACATTGCGTCTGGGAAATTTAAGTTTGGCCTTAGACTCGGTGTCTATGGAAGAAACACAGAAATACATTAACTATTATTTCTCTATCTCTCGCAGGCTCTCTCTCTCTCTCTCTCTTTGTGTTGCTTGTCCTTAAACGTTGACATTTAACAGAGAAACGCACTCGAGATGATTTTTGACAGACTAAAGCATTTTTCCACACGCTGCTAATTGAGGGTTGAGGAGCTGAGAGGAGAGGGTTAGTTTAATATTTGGGAACTATGAAGGGTTCTCGAGAGATGTCGGAATAAATACATATTTTTTATTCTTTTTTTTGGGGTGGTGTATTGTTTGCCTTGTGTCCTTGTTGTTTGTTGTTTGTTATCATTTCATTTCGTTTTTTATTCAACATGAAACCATTTTGAATCTGTTTGCCACTCATGTGTAATTGTTGTTTTTGTTGCTCTCGCATTTTATAAAGTTTTTTTCTCTCTGGTAATTCATAAACTCAAACAGCGGGCAGATGTTCCGCACGGATACTTTTCGATTATATGGACAGGGAGGGTGGACGGGGCGAAGGGGTTGCAGCAACTGTGGCATCTATATAAATAGTAACTGGTATATGTATGTGTATTTATCTACAAATGAAATGCAATTGGTGGCCGCAGTTGCATGCATAATTCATGCCACGAAACTGCATTAAACAGCATTTCGGGACTTGACCCGATAAAGAGGCCATCAAATTGAGTTTAAAGAATTTAATAATCGTTGAGCAGCGGAACTTTAATGCAGTCTTGCATTCAATAAAGTATTTATGCTATTTTTAATACATTTTTCCACAAAATATAGTCCTTAATCTGCTAAAAAAGACTTAACTATTATCTGAATTAAAGCAATAATACACATTCAATCATAATATAATAATATGTAAATCTTATAAAAAAATAAGCGTAGACTAAATTAATAATTAATCAATTTCTATAAATAAATTCTTAAGCCAAGAATAAATTCTTGGATGCGGCGACAAAATCTTAAATTCGTCTGGTAAACAAAATATTTTTTATTAAAATATAAATCGGTATGCAAATCGGAAGTTAAGAATACATTTTTAGATTCATCATAAATTAAGTCAGTTTAGTCTAGATTAAATAAACCCAATCCAAGTTTGTTGTCTTCCTTTAGTTATACTATTCTTTTAAAACATTCCTGATTTGAGCTTGCCAATCATAATTTGAGCTTAAAATGATTAAACTACGATTTATCCATATTTGAATATAAAATACTAGTAAAAATATACGTTTAAAATGTGAAACATTTTTTGATTTTACTTTATTTTTGTCAAGGATAACAGCAAAGAATTGATTTAATTCGCAAGACTAAAATATAAAGAGAACCAATTAGATTGACAAGAAGTATTAAAATATATATTGTAAATTCAGAAACAAGCTCATTTTCCTTTTCATTTTCCATTCCTATTCCAATGCTCTTATTGAGAAACAACAGTTATTTGAGCAACAACTTTTTCACCGACGGCATTTTGGCTTCACACGATGGCCGCCAAAGGACCAACGGCAAGGAAGAAGCAGCAGCCTAAGAAATAAAGAAAACTCACACACACACACACACGCACGCATGTCGTAAAAAAATATGATTGAGCGTGGCCAACGAGGAGCAAAACATAAGAAAATAAAAATGAGAGCAGCGCTGCTGCTGCTGCTGCCGACGCCGCTGCTGATGTCGATATGCTCCGCCTAAAGTTGTCATAATTTGTTTTTGCTCCATAAAGAAGAAGAAGAAGCAGCAGCGAAAAAAACGGCATTTGCTGCGCTGCGCCGAAGATGACGTTCTCTGCTCTCGAACAGTTACTCGTTTGCTGTCGCTGCCGACGCTGCTAGCGCTGCTGCTGCTGCTGTTTCTTGGGTGTATCGATTTGTATGCCGTCGGCGCTTTTCGAGTGCGCTCGGCCAGCCGGCAAGAGAGCAGCGCAATACCAACGCACACACACACACACGCAGTTCTCTCTCTTTTTGATTTATGGCACACACACACACACGCACACACATGAGACCTTTCATAAATGCGCGTGCAGCGTGTGTTAGAGGAGCACAGCTAGTGTGTGTGTGTGCGGAGCAAAAGCTTAACAGCGGCACTCACTGTTAAGGAAGCTGCTTAACAGTCTTATACACGCCACTTTCCCCGCCATTTCGAAAATGTTGCACGCACTCTCTCTCTCCCTCTCTCTCTCTCTCGCTCTGTCGCTCTCCCGCTTCTCTCGCTGCGGGCGAAGCTTTTGCATTGCTGCCCCAACGAGAAGCGACACTTCGATTCGCTGCTGCTGCCGCTGCCAACGCTTCTGCTGCTGCGCCTCGCTTGTTTTTTTTTCGGTTTGCTGTTGTTTTTTTTTCGTCGTTTTGGTCTCGTTGCCGTTTCTTGCTGGCTTTGCTGCTTGCTGCTTGCAGCACGTTTAAATCCATAAAGGACATTCGCTGCCTCGGCTCCAGTCACGGCCAACGGCAGCGCAGCGTTCAACGTTCCACGTTCAACGTTCAGCCAGGCAACACAAAATATTTTTTGGGCTCTTGCCACAAAAGCGGACAGTTGCCAGTGGCCAGTTTTTACAGCTAATTTGCCATTCACAATCAAAATTATTGTTGCCAACAGCAAACAGCAAAAAAAACAAACGCCAAAAATTTGACAGGCACAACAACAACAACAATAAGAAGAGGAGGCGGAGGAGGAGGAGGAGGAGGTGAAGGAGGAAGAGGAAGCAGCAGTAGCAGCAGCAGCAGCAGCAGCATTGCCAGCTTAACGGTTTTTATTACGCTCACGCACATTACGTATTTTATATTTGTTACGTTACGTCGCCCCGCTGCTCCAGTCATAAAGTGCGTGTGTGCGCCTGTGTGTGTGTATCTCTGTGTGCGTGTGTGTGTGTCTCTCTCTCTCATTGTGTGCGTGCGTGTGCGTGTGTGTGTGCGTGTGTGTGTGTGTGTGAGCATGTGGGTTGCGTGCGCGGGGGCGAGGGGTGAACAATGCTGTCGAAGTTTTTGTGGTCGCGTGTGTTTAATTAATCATAAAATAAAAATACAAAAATGCAAATGGCCAACGCAGCAGCAGCAGCAACAACAACAACAACAGCAGCAGCAACAGCAGCAGCAGCAACAACAACTACAACAAAGTTAAATAAAATGTGCAATAAATGTTAAAGTGCAGTGCGAAAAAAAAGAAAGACAACCAAAAACAAATTCAAATTTGAAACAGAACTGTTATCTCTGTTATCTATTATCTATTATCTGGCATCCTGCTGCAGGATTCACAGCAATAAACCAAAAACTGGCAAACTGCCGTCGGCGAAACCAATAATTCAATTAAAGTGCTTGCCAAAATGTTCACAAAAAACGGATAAACTACAAAAAAACACAAACACAAATAAAAATAAAAATCAAATTAAAATACAAAACTGCAAACTGGAGTTGATATTCAAGTGAGTAAAACTGTTTATTGAATTAAATATGCTCCGCAATTCCTTACAAATCCTCTTACTATTCACATATTATTATTATATTATATATACTATAATAGTAACAATTTTTATGATGCATATTTTGGGAGCTTTTTTTAAGAAAAGTGGGAAACAAAAAAGTTGTTCATAGATGAACTCATCTTTCGACCGATTATTCCTAGGGCTGCTAGATGAAATAGTAATTCGAGATTAATAATTTCCTTCTCAAATTTTAGAAACACAGAAAACACGGCTATTTTGTGAGTTTGTTAAACAAATAACCAATAACATATCTTTAAAATAACCAATCTTTCGAAGGATAATTCCCATATGTCAGTATATGATATAGTGCTCCAATCTGTCCAACCGTCTGCAGCAACAATTTTTTCGTCATATTTGTTTACTTTCATTATGAGTTTAAGACTTAATAACTGATAGAAACAGACAGATGAATATGGCTTTATCGAATGGATTAGGTGTGCTCATCAAGACTATATATATATATATATATATATCATACATATTCTTCTCACTTCACGACAAAATTATAATACCCCCTGCAACTAATGTTATCATGATATTTATAGTAGCAATTCTAAGCTGATTTTATCATAACAAAAGCAATAAAAATAAAACTAAATTCAAGTAGAATCATGGTTTATTTGGTTGTCTGTCATTATATCTTTAGATAAAGCTTAAATTAACATCAATATTAACATAACTTTAAGTAATTATATAGTTCATTTAAGTGCACATAAATTTCACTTAATAATTATTAAATCTTTAATATTCCTTACTACAACTCTGTAGTTATTTTATGTATAGTTTTGAGTTTCTTATTATAATTTTGTAGTTCAGTTTTATGTTAAGATTATGTATAATTATTATATCCTTACATCAAAGTCGTTATCTCAATGTCAAGTTTAACTAACTATCAAATAAATCACAGAATCTGATTATTCATTTTTATTATCATTTCTAGATCAAATAAGTTTCACAAAAATAAGATAAAAAAACAACTTGTAATAAAAAAAATATAAAAATAAATATAAAATAATAAACATATATTTAAAATATATCATTTAAGTCGTGGTCAAAAAACTCTTAACTAGTGGATGAGAAAAGGTTTCCTCAAATATTGTTATTAACAATCATCCTTCGCTCATAATCAAAATCAATCTTAACTCTTATCTTATCTTTACCCTAATATCATTTTATGTTTATATACTAAATACTACTGTTCATTTATATTGTTATTAATAAAAAATATGTTTTATGAGTATTTTGAAAATCATTGCAAATATATTTTCGTGCATAAAAATTTAATTTTTAAAATGTAGTTTTGTATTTTAAATGTTACTTTTTTTTACACTCAACTTACGATTTGACTACTTTTGCAAAAATGTAATTTATCAGTCAAAATCCTTCTTGCTTTGGTCTTGCTAACTTTCTAAATAAACAAAAAAAAACAAAGCCACATTTTGAATTCTTGTCATGTGACATTTGTGTGATAAGTTTGTAAAGTTGCTATAAAAAAGTTTGGCAATTGCAAATTTGTGAGAGCTGAGCAATTTTGTGTAATTCTGGGCTAGTCGAAGGCCTCCGTTTGTTGTCCGAGTGTCGATTATTTAACTTTGACACTTTATGCGAGGACATGCAACCGAAATAACAGAACAAGAGCAGCAAGAACAACAACAGAAAGTTGCATGTCGGGCTTATGTCAAACTTAACATAAATACAACTACTTTGTGCCTGCAACAAACGAGCAGCAACAGCAACAGCAACAACAACATCAGCAACAACAACTGCAACAAGAGCAGCAATCGAGCAACAAGAAGTGCAACAAGACGCCTCGAAGGTGACACGAACCGTGGAGATTATTGATGTCTGGGTATGAGCACGAGATACATATCCAAATGACAGCTAACACAGCTATATATATACGTATATATATATATTTAGATATATACACTGGGAGAAAAACACGCTTTGAACTGAGAAAGAACATTCGTTTTATATTTGCAAATGCTTAGTTATCTTTTTTGAATATTCTTGGGTATTTTAATTAATATTTTAAAATGGTGAAGAAAACTTTAAATTAATTTACTTTATATAAAATACAGAATTTCAATGGATTTATGAAGTACTTAAAACAAGATATTAAAAATTTGTTGCACGTTAAGCTAAATAATAATAATTAATAACGATAATTTATACTAAAATTAAAACTTATTAAGTAATTAAATAACGATTGTTCTCATCTTAAAACCAAAACTTAACAAGTAATTAAGGAATTAAGTTTTTAATTTAAAATGAGAAGAATCGTTATAATTACCTGAATGAGAATAAAAACATGATAAAATAATAACTGAATTTCTTATTGATTACTTATTCAGTTCCTATTCTTATTTTTAGATTAAAATTTTAAGTAATTTAGTTTATATATCAGAATCCGATTAAAAACTTTAAGTGTAGTTAAATTTGTATTTTAAAATGAAAACAATCACACTTAAATTAAAACAAGTTTTTCTGCTTACAAAGAAGTATCAAATTAAAAATATATTTATTAAATTTAAGCTTTTGTTACAAGAACTAAGCCAAAAAGAAAGTAGTTCCTATACATTTTCTCTAAGTGTATATAAAACTGGAAGCATGCTGTGCCAGCAACCACACACACACACACGCATGTCTCCAGAGAGCGGGTGACACCAAAGAGGGGCGGGGGGAGGGGCCAGGGAAATTAGCACAGCAGCAATGCGTGGCATAAGGGGGCGGGGCGGGGTGGTGTGGATTGGTAGATGCGGGTGTGTGATTTTTGGGGCAAGATTGGGGGGCCGTAGGTTAAACGAAAAGATGACAGGTGTCAGATGCGGAACACAGAGACAGTCAAATGTCAGCTAGAGTGGGAGGCGGGGAGATTTAAATGATGAGCAATCAAGCGTGTCAAGAAGAACAGCTAAGCTGACAGCCAGCAGTGGCACAGTTGCAGTTGCACACAGATGCAGATAAAGATACAGAAACTTAAGACACACACACACACACACACATGTATATATATATATATATATATAATATATATATATATATATATATATATATATACATAGATATCTATGTGTGTGCCTTAATGCGTTTATTGCCTTAATTAATTTATGAGTCGCGCGATTTCATTTAAACGGACAAGCAAATCCATCTGAGACACAGCTAGTTGTGCGTGTGTATGTATCTATGTGTGTGTGTGTGTGTGTGCATACATCATCATCATCATCATCATCGTCGTCATCGTCATCATCAATTTCATCTTTATATCTGACGCTGTCGACAATAAATTCATTTAATTTTTGCGCTCTGTTCATTTATAAAATTTACAACAAATTTGTACGCCTGTCTATTTCTCATTTTTCTGGCCACTCGCCACTTGCACGCCCCCTCGCCCCTCCCTCCTCCTTCCTTCCCTTATTTGTATTTAGTTGCAAGCTATTTGCTGACCGTTTTTTTATTATTTATTTATTTTATATTTTATATAAATACATATTCAACATCAACGTCAAACTGAAGGGCGTTCAGAGGGGGCTGGGGGCATATGTCGGCGGGGGAGGGGGGCTAAAAATATTTTTTTGTTTTTGTTTTTTGTTATGACAGAAATGTGCGCAGGCAAAAGCAAAACTGTCTACACTTTGTATCTATCTGTCTATTTATCTATCTATATCTGAATTATTTTGCCAGCCGATTTTTCAGTTTTCTTGACTCGCGAAAAATGTTCATCATTTTCATGTCGAGCAGCGCCTCCTTTCTACCCCCCTCACCGCTCCCCCCTCCCTCGGGGGCTGTCCAAATATTTGCCGAAAAGCCACAAAATTTTATTATTTTGTGCGATATATTTTGTAATGTGGGCAAATCGTTGAGTCTTTTTGTTGCACGCCACAAAAGAAATATGCCAACAAATCTGCGCACCCATCACTGAAATGCATACAAAACAAATGAACATAGATAACTATATATTAATATTATATATATATATATATATATATATATATATATTGTTGCAACTCATGAGATACATTTCAATCTGCCGATGATTTTTGCTTTTCAGTTTTGCGGCTGGCGCTTTTAATAAACGCACACGAATTCAATAAACCGCTAAAACCAGCCATTTTTATCGCATATTTGAGATTCTGAAATTCTGTTTGCAACTGCAATAAATACAATAAATATATTCGACTATGCTATTTATATATATCTAGTACACACATATCAGTCTGATTAAGTCTGCAAAATACCATTGACACTTGCCACACTTATAATTTATAGCCACGTCGAGCAATAAATATGCCCAATAATTTAGATACTCATTAAAAGCACCTTTTGTCTTTTTTTCTCAGAGAAATATTACAAATTCAAAGTTCATAAAAATATATTAATTTTATAATAATTGAATAACTATTTGTTTTAAGCAAATGAATAGAAAGGTAGTTGTGGAAAAATATTTGACAGTCAGAAGAAGGCCAAAAGGTATATATTCTTGATCAGCCTTAACAGCCGAGTCGATTTAGCTTTTTCCGTCTCTCTGTCCGTATTAATTAGTCCATTTTAGAGACCATAAGACTTGGAGACTTTAAATTTTGAATGTTAATTCTCGTTTGTATCGAAATTCGTGAAACGGAAAAGGTACCAATAAAATGGAATAAACTTAATTAAGTTTAAGATTAAAATTAAGATTGAGATTAAGTTTATTCCATTTTATTGATAGCTTTTTCCTTTTTATCGATACAAATCGATTATCGATAGCACTAAAAGACACAGTTGTAAAGGCATATCCTTCCAATTCATACATATTATGTCTTGGTCTATTATTAATCAACTGTATTGTTTTCATTAAGATAAAAAAAAAGAAATTACCCAATTCGTATTTGTATATTGAATAAGCCAAATCGATTTAATCGATTTTATGCATTTAACTGTTGAGCTTAAGGTATCTCCAAGTCGAGCACTCTCAACTGGGCCATTTTTACTTGCTATTTTTACACTTTTAGAAATGCTTTTTTCCTTAAATTGTTTAATATTTAATGCAGAAATGTAAGTTGATTTTTTTATTTTTTTATTTACAATAACTTTAAATTCGATGTAAAAGTCCTTCCATTATTTTGTACATTTTTTATATCTATTTAAAATGACTTAAAATTGCACGTGTAAAAAGTAAGGCATGAGGAATGAGGCGAAAGAGTGGAGATATTTAGAGAATTAGAGCAAGTTTGAGTTTTGAGCACAAGCAAAACACAAAAACATATGCATGTGTGTGTGTGTGTGTGTGTGTGTGTGCTTGCAATAAGAAAGGAGGGTGGGCAATAAGCGGGAGGGGTTAACAGTGGTGTGTGTGTGTGTGTGTTGGTTACTTTGCATAGATTGTCCACTTTAGATTAAGCCATGAATAATTTATGTGCGTCTCTTATGATTTTAATTGTTTGCAATGGCAGCTTAACAACTCTTCCTTCCCCACCCCATTCCCGCCCCTGCCCTGCCCTGCCCTGCCGTGCCCTGCCGTGCCTCCCGCTCTCCATCTCTCACTGGCCTTTATTATTCCTTTCGACAACAACAAAAAAAAGAAGAAATATAAAAAACAAAATACATAAAAACGAAAGCCGAGGCAAAAACAAAGTAGCGCCCCAAAAGCAAATGCAAAACAATACAAATTCATCTACAAGGCGACTGTGCATGTGTGTGAGTGCCTGTGTGTGTGTGTGTGTGTGTGTGTGTTGTTCAGCTCCCCCCTGCATGACACGCTCCGGCCACTTGGCATTGGTCTGCTTTGGGCTGCTTCTTCTTCTTTTTCCCTTGCTGTTTCTCTTCCTCCCCCACCACGCCCTGCAAAGCGAACTCCACTTTTACCTACGCCTTCGTCTGCAGACACGCACACATTTGCATTTCTCAAACACAAACAAACACACACACACACACACAGGCATACATTCTCGAACGGTGTGTGTGGCGCTTATTCCGCTATTCCCTCGGCTCTTCACTTCCCTCTTCTCTTCTTTCACGTCTGCTGCTCAACTGGTTGACCACTACACCCCCCACACCCCGACTCGGTCGACGCTTGTCTTCGTTGTCCCTTTCCGACTGCGTCTGGACTCAAACTCGTCGTCGTCTCCGTCGTCTGCTTCGTCTGCTTCCTCTTCTTCTTCGGTTTGCCGTTCCATTTGGTTTCTTTCACAAAATTATATGAAAATTATACCAATTCAACTCATAAAATTTTTTCAGCTTAATAAATTGTGCAGACATTTTGTATTCGGCCTGTTCGTTGTTGTTCGTTTGTTCGCTTGTTCGTTGCTCCCTGCTCGGTCTGTGACCAGTCGCAGCTCCATCCTTATTGCCCAGATGCCCGCCCCTTTTTGGACTTTTAACTACGGCCAGCTATTTTAACCACGACCACTTTTCAGCCTCAGTTGGCTTTTGCACACAGGCACAGTTCGACTGCTTCCCTGCTTTTAGCATATATGTATACACACACCGACACACACACACACACACACACACACACACATTCAGACATATGTTAAACGGAGCTCATAAAATTCATATGTCTGCTTCTGCTTCTTCTTCTTCTTCCTTCGATTTTCCCATATACTTTCTTATCGTTGTGTCAAAGTGGAAATCTTTATGTTCTGCAAAAAACATTAAATTTAATTTGCATATTTTACAGAGTATCTGCCAGTCAAACAATCATCATTTTTGTCAATTTCAGTTGAGCAGAAGCTAAACTTTTTTGCGATTATTCAAATCGTATTCAGTACTCGATTGCTTTGAACGACTTAATCAACATCTGAAAAGCATTCACTCAAATTATTTATTTCCACTCGGCTTTATGTTCTGCATATTTTACAGAGTACCTGGGAGTCGAGAGTGCCCGCCTTACGATCATAATTGTTGTTAATTTTATTTTAGCAGAAATTAAAGTTTCTGAATTGTATGCAATGCTCGATTGCTTCGATCGACTTGTGGAATACAAAACTTAATCAATATCTCAATAGCATTCACTCAATGAACTGTTTACTTTACCGCCGCGTTGCCAATCTGGCAACCAGCAATCCGGATGTGTGTGTATGAGTAGCACCTGAGATGCTCAGATACTCTCTAAATAAGTGTGTGTGCCACACCACACACACACACACACACACCACATTGTGCGTGTGCCATCAATCAGTCAAGCAAATTGCATTGAATTTTGATCCATATCCGCTGCGGATGAGGCTGCGAATAAAACAAATGTACGACTGCTCGTACATCCATAATTAACGGCTGACTGGGGCAAATGATTGACGGTTTGTTGTACCTCACAGATACAATATTTACGCATGCCCCACCCACCAATATCCCAAGACCCGCCAGCTCACCCCCCCCACCAGCCCTGCTGCTAATCGAAGCTAGTACACTCAAACAAAATATGCCCTAAAATTTAAAAATCTTCTTTTTAACATGCTGTGATTAACAAAAAAATGCTAAACAAAATTAAAAAAAGTTCGTAAGCCACGTTAAATTAATTTGCTTAAAATTGGAAACTCTTGCTCAAAAATACATTTTCTAATAATATTAAAAAAATCGAAATTACTTCTAAATCAGAAAAAATATTTAAGGAAACGTGTAAAAATTGTTACCAAACACATCAAAATAATTTAGTTCAAAGTAGAAACGCTTTCCCAAAAATGTATTGCGTACATTTGCTTTAAGAAACACCTCAAAAATGCAAATTTTGTGTGTTAGCTGTTATAAATTTTATTAATTAATTACAGCGTACAAGCAAATATTTTAATTTAATCAGACAATTAAATTGCAAATAATGTAATAGTTTTCTTATATATTTTTATAATATTACAAACATTTTCTTGCCTAAAATTGTTTAGGTGATAGCCAGATTTTCCTTAGCTGCGTTATTTTTTTGAGTGTAGCGACTATTTGCATTGCCTAAAAAAAGATTTAGAGTTCCTTTCAAGTTTGGCGCTCAGCGGACCACCTGCTGACAGGAAACTTTCGAACAAGCATCCAAAAAAAGAAACCTGCAACTTTTTTGGTAGCATCCACAATGAATGACAAACTGAATGGGAATGGGACTTGCGAAGGCATCATGCAAGATGATGATTGCAACTTGGTAGCCGACTTCAGGCTGTACGCAATTGCGGAAGTTTTATGTTTTTGGCTGTGCGTAAATCGCTCAAGAAATCAGCTCAAGTGGAATAAGTTGTGGCTGGCCACATTCAAGAGCCTGACTGACTCCTTCGGTCAACACTTTCGACGATGCGCCGGGCGCCTAAGAAACACCACCCAAAAAACACCGCAAGCCAGTTTTCCACTGTGGGAAAAGTGCTTCCAGCGGATGGAGGAGGAGGAGGAGGAGGAGGGATGAAGCGGCGTCTGCTGCTGCTGCTGCTGTTGCATTAAACAAATTGATTTCGGATGAGCCCATTGCCGTCGTCGGCATTGATAGAAATACTATACGATGTGTTCGCGTCGACGATTTCGAGAGCGTCCAATCGATATAGATATGTATCTGTGTGTGTGTGTGTGTGTGTGCGTGTGTGTAAAGATACATGAGTTCGCATACGAAATGTGAATATGGCTATGGCTATGGCTATGGCTATGGCTATGGCGATGGCTTCTATCGAACTGTGGTGTTTTGGTGTTTTGGGGAAGGGCACGCCTTGTTTACCTTTGCCAATAAATTCACTTAATTGCCGGGAAATAATCATAAAGCAATCGTTCGTAATGCGAACACCAAATCCAAATCCAAATCCGAATCCAAAACCAAAAATCAACTTCCACAATGTTTCGTTGATTATTGTGAAATATATTTTCCCATTTTAGTAGCATTGGAAGACTGCTGAAAGTGTAACTCACAAATTATATGGGGAAATCATGTTGAAATCGATGAGCTGCCAAAACTGTTATATACACTTGGTGGCTAACCATTTTTCTTTATTAACTAAGCCCAGTTGAAGTTCAAGAATTGAATGCAGTTCAGCTTGTGGAAAGTTGTCGAATATCGAATTGGTGCATATAAATGTGGTTAGCTAGTTGTCAAACTGGGTTGATAGCTTGAGCTGTAGTGCAGAACAAATGTTAACAAATAAATACAGTTTTACTTAATTTTATAAATTTATTATTTATTTAGTTAAATTTGGGAATTGGGAGAAGGACATTTTAATAATATTACATCTGCTGGTTTTTAATTTGTGATTTCGACACAAAGATTGGAGAAAACAGAGCATCAATAAATTTATTTTTATTTTTATTTAATAAATATTCGAATATTTTACTCGAATACCGATTTTCAAACACAAAAGGGTTTAATGAAGTTGTGCAAAAATATATAACAGTCAAAAGGAAGGAATTATTATATATATAATATGCAATTTGTATTAATTATTATTGCATATATTTTTGATTCGATTTAGTAGCTTGTGCTCCAATTTTGGAATACAAATTGCTGTGAATATTTAGTTGCTTTGCTCAATTTAAATTGAAATATTCAATTTTGTTTTTAATTTATTTTATTTATTAAAAGTTATCAAGAATATTTAATTTATTATCTACTCTTTTTGTTGACCGATATTAGTCGATATTAAATAAATAAAGCAAAAGCTCTCTCGACTGGATTCCTGACATTCTACTTGATATTCCTGACATTCTACTTGTAATGCATATTATGTTTTCGTTGCTCAAAGGTCGATCGAGTTAAGGATCTATACCTAAGTATACCCCTGTGACCGAGTATATCAATAGTGTGCTTTACTCATATTACATATACATATACATATAACACATCTGAATCTTTGCAAAGTTTTGACCTAATCGCCAACTAGCCAGGGGGGAGTTGGGGGCCAAAGAAATGGAGTTACCTCAGCATTTCCATATAATAACGCAATAGGTAACCATAGAGTGTTGGGGGAGGCAATTATATTAGCTATGGCCGGAATATATATGTTGAATGGGACCAAAGCAAAGTTATGCTGAGTGATTCCAAAGTAAAATATATCAATAAATTACTCAGAGGCAATGCCTCATGCAAAACGCAACAAGATAAAGAGAAGAAAAAAAACACGGCCAGTTCAATAATCCACAAGTTACGGAAAGTCCAAAATAAAAACATTATTCCCATATAGATGGATAGATAGATATATGTAGATAGCTAGATAGATCGATCGATCGATCGGTCGAGCGATTGCCCAAGTGTGGCTGGGTTGCTGGGTTGTTGGATAGGCCAACAATTAAGTTATACGCCCCTAATAAAATGCAATGTGATCATTTATTCATCACCCGGCAAAGTTGCGACACGACGCGCTATTCATATATTCAAAAATGTATCATAGAGTCTGACCGGGTCGAGAACTCCTTACGTGACTGGGGAATCAGGCACCAGAATCGAGTTCGAATCGACATCTTGCTAAATTCTATTATAATAATTCGATCGGGAATATGTGCGTAAATTTGTTGCACGCCTCTCGACTCTTGACTCAGTTTGCAATCTTCTCGTTTCATCCACAGCGTCCCATGAGCGACGACAGCAGCAGCGACCAAGTCGGATTCAGATCTCGAGTCAGCAGCAATTGTGAACGGGAGGAAGTGGAGCGATCTTTGCGATCGTCCGCTCCTGGTTGAGAATGTGTTCCATATTTCGCAATCGCATCAATTATCGGGGCACGGGAACGCGCACTGGCACCTCCAATGGCAGTGGAGGAGGTACAGGTGGCGGAGGAGGCGGCGGCGGCGGCGGAGGCAGCAACAGCAGCAGCTCGGATCCCATTGGCGAACGGGAGAGTCTGCTGGCCAAGGAACTGAATGCGGACAGCAATAACAATGCGGCGGACGAAACAATCGAGCCGGAAATGGAGATGGAGCTGCAGCTGGAGAAGGAGAAGGAGAATGAGAAGCAGTCGGAGACATCACTGCCCAGCTCCGACCAGCCAGAGAATAGCAATGAGGCATTGGACCTCTCGGTCATCTCGGGCAATCGGCTGCCCAGCAGTGGGCATGTGGCACTAGAAGCTTTACAACATACCAAAGTGGCGGTGGCTCAGTTTGCGGCCACGGCGCTGGCGGCGGCATCCACAGATCCCAGTGATCTGGCCATGGTGCAGTCGACCATCTTCAATGTGCAGCGACAGCATCTGATGCAGCTGCAGCTCATCCAGCATCTGCAGAGTCAATTGAAGCGGGCGGGGGGCGTGGTCGCCGCCCTCAGCCGGCAGGGTCAAAACTATGCCGAGCAGGACGACGACGAGGCGGGGGAGGAGGCCGAAGACGTGGAAGAGTTGGAAGAGGAGCAGCAACTATCGATGCCATCCAAAGAGCCGTCGCGAGTGAACGGTGAGCGAACCGAATTGGATCATGCAAGGCTGGAGGAGAGTTCAAAGACTGATGACGAGTGCAATAGGCTGGGCGAGAGACCAAGGCGCGCCTTGGCCAGGGAAAGATCGCGGGAGACGACGAAGACGAGGACGGAGGCGGAGGCGGAGGCCGAGGCGTATGCTGAAGCCGAAGGCGAGCACGAGCTGGCCGAGAGCGAGTACAAGCCGCTGATGTGCGACATTAGCTCCAGTCTGGCGTCCAGCATCATCACCAATCATGATCCGCCGCCGGCGCCCAACGAGCCCAACTGCCTCGAGATGCTGCAGCGTCGCACCGAGGAGGTGCTGGACTCGGCATCGCAGAGTCTGCACGCCGCCCAGATGCAGGAGGAGTACTCGGAGTATGCCAGCAAGGAGGCCCAGAGTCGCGGCGAGATCTTTAAGCATCGCTGCAAATACTGTGGCAAAATCTTCGGCAGCTATTCGGCCCTGCAAATCCATTTGCGTTCGCACACCGGCGAACGACCCTTCCACTGTAATGTCTGCGGCAGCAAGTTCACCACCAAGGGCAATCTCAAGGTGCACTATCAGCGGCACACGCAGATCTTTCCGCCCATGCTGATGCCGCCCGTGGTCAACGGGGTCAGTGCACCCGAGCAGTTCGCTGCCATTCGGCTGCCGTTTGTGACACCACCAGCAGTAGCAGCAGCACCACCACTGGCAGCACCACTACCACCACCACCACCACCCCCACCCCCGCCGCCAAGCAACGAACAGTCAGCGCTGGAGCAGCTACAGGAGCCGACAGCTCTGGGACGACTGCAGCAGGCCGAGGATCTGAGCAAGCCACCAGCCACCAGGGAATTGTCGCAGTCACCCGAGCAAGTCACGCAACCAGCTGCGACAACCAAGTCGCTTATCGAGCCACCTGCGCTGGTGTCGCCCGAGAAACGGGACCACGACAAGACGAAGGACAGTCCCAAGCCGACGACACCGCCAACGCCACCAGCTCCCTCGCCAACAGCACCAACAACACCAACAACGCCAGCAGCAACCAGTCGTCGGAACGGTAGTGTCCGCAAGCGACAGACAAGCCAGGCGGGTAGTCCGCCTGGCGAGGAGCATCCTCATGCCGAGCACCACTCGCACCTGGTCAAGTTGGTGCGTCGCTCGTCGGCGAGCCGGGATGGGATGACAGCGATGCCTGGCGGTGGTTTGCCCGGCGAGTATTCGCTGGCGCAGATGGAGCGTATTATTGACAAGTCGTGGGAGGATCTCATTGAGATCGACAAGACGTCGGAGACATCGAAGCTGCAGCAGCTGGTCGATAATATCGAGAACAAGCTGACCGATCCCAATCAGTGCATCTTCTGCCAGAAGGTGATGTCCTGTCGCAGCTCCCTGCAGATGCACATACGCACCCATACCGGGGAGCGACCCTTTCGCTGCAAGATCTGCGGACGCGCCTTTGCCACCAAGGGCAACCTGAAGGCGCACATGAGCATCCACAAGATCAAGCCGCCGATGCGCAGCCAGTTCAAGTGTCCGGTGTGCCACCAGAAGTTCTCCAATGGCATCATCCTGCAGCAGCACATACGCATCCACACCATGGACGATGGCAGCGCTGGTCATGCTCAGCTGCAGGGGCAGGGTGGCGATGTCGAGCGCCTGGGCATCGAGGATCAGAACTCGAACAAATCGATGGGCACCTCAGACACGCTGGACTTCTCGACGACCGTCTCGGATCATTCGGGCCAGCGATCGGAGTCGTCGCAGGGTGGCGACTTCGACGAGTTCATGACCATGGACAGCACGGATGATTCGCGCGACAATTCCAGCGCCCTGCTCGACAGGGAGCGGGAGCGGGAAAGACGCCTGCCTGGGCACGACGACGAGCGATCCCGCTCGGACGATGTGGAGGGGAGCGGACGGGAAAGTGCCAGCGGCGAGATGCCCGCCATGGATCTATCATCACCGTCGCCATCGGCCACATCGCTGGCACGTCTCTTTGGTGTCGGTGGCGGTGGCGGCGGCGGCGGCAACAGCGGTGCCACGTGCTCAGGAGCTGGAGTTGGAGTTGGAGTTGCTGCCAGTTCAGGCGGCTTGCCGATGCTGCATGGCATGCCGATGCCACCGAATCTGCTGCTGATGGCCGCGGCCAGGGAGGAGATGCATGCGCTGGGCCAGACGCATGCCAAGTTTCCGCTGTTGCCCTTCGGACCGCTCGGATTAATGGGTAAGCGACAGTTTGCCAAGATGACAAAGCCTCTTTGTCTGTCACCTTTGACCCGAACGTTGTTTGCCATCCAGCGTCGCGATAAATCTGCCTTCATCTGGCTGCGACATAACTCAATTGGACCAAGACAAAGCAGGCATTTTACAATCCACACCCATTTCCAATTCCAATTCCAAATCCCCCCATTGTGGCCATGTGCCGCCAGCTCTGCCTATGCCAAATTCCAAAAAATGTATTTTTAAACTTTTCGCGCATTTTCAATACGAATGCAAAACACACACATATAAATACATATGGATATATATGTATATATATATATCATGATCGGGCTCAATGAATTACGCGTTTCGTTTTCATGATCGTGGCGTCATTATGTCACAGCACTTTAGTCTGATTTAAATTTATTATATTGAATTTTGGTCTCGTTTTGGCTGCGCGCGGCAAGCGGCACGCGGCACGCGTCTCCGAGTTATGTCGCATCCACATACATATTTTAATTTGTTACTTCCTTGACGGGCGTATCGGGTATATCGGTATATCCATAGGACTGCAGCCGCCCCCAAATGTGTGCAATCTGTGCTTCAAGATGCTGCCCAGCCTGGCCGCCCTCGAGAGCCATCTGCAGAGCGAACATGCCAAAGAAGTGACGGCTCCTTCCGTTCGAGCCCACTGCAGCGATGCGTTATCACCCTACGGTGCAAAGGTAAGTTCTCCACTCATATTTACTTATATATATATATATCCATAACGGTTTATCATTAGTCTGAAAAGAGTGACAACTTGTTTTCTGAACTGCAAAGATTCAAGCATCGATTTATGACTTACGCTTAAAGTGAGAAACAAATATTTCCCAGAGTAATTCTCAGAAATCTATCTCGATTCTAAAAACCTGATTATTTCTTAAATTTTGTATTAATCTGAATCCGAAAGTTTAATTTATTTTTTTGCTATTATTCTTTTTATCTCTTC
This sequence comes from Drosophila planitibia, assembly GCA_035043785.1. Lineage (NCBI taxonomy): Eukaryota > Metazoa > Arthropoda > Insecta > Diptera > Drosophilidae > Drosophila > Drosophila planitibia. The sequence goes on from JAWNMS010000066.1 coordinate 365,858, forward strand.
TCTATAAACAAGTCATTTTTAGGATTGACGAATTTGCTATAATTTAAAATAAATGTATTTCGCAAATTTAGTAATCAAATTTAAAAACGAAGATTTAATTTAGATCAATAATAAAGCTGAGTTTTTTATTTAAACGAATTTATTTGTGAATGTGTTGCAACTTGAAATGAATTTGTTTTGCAAATTTGAATATCATTTTTTAGGCTTATTTTAGATTAAAGTTATGGGTAATTGTTTAGGGCACAAATAAGAAACGCCGAGTCCTAATCAAGAAAATAAATACTTTATATATATATATATTTAAGATATCTCAATTGTCTTGTTCAACTTCCAACCAGCTTCTAATGATGAGAATTATTGCCAGCTGTGAATCCAGCTGCTGTTCTGCTCCCCCTCACCCCACACACATCATAACTCATTATCCATATACATAAATGCATGCCACAAAGCCTTGCCTCGGCATCATTAATTAGATTGTTATGGCCACAAGTGGTCCGCTGAGTGGTGAGCCAAATATGGAGCTGGAGCTGGAGCTGAAACTGGAGCTCGAGCTGCAACGGCAGAGAGAAACTCCTGCTTAGACAGGTCCACACAAATTATGAGCTTATTATTAATTGCTTATCTCGCTGCTGCTCACGACTTTGGCATTATTATGAAGAAATACATACTTTGGCCTTAATTGTTGGCGTTCCGCTGAGCGGTCTAGCTTCTAAAGCAGAAGTATGGACTTGGAGCAATGTTTCCTGTTCCCGGGGTATGTCTTAAAGCGCTGGGATTACACTGCACAACAATGCCAATTATTTATTAAAGTACGTTCGTCTGCGAGTTGGAATTGCATCTGGGACGAGGGCAGCGGCTAGTTGTGCGTGTGTGTGTGTTGAGTGTGTGTGTGTTGAGTGTGTCTATGCTCTGGGGCAGACATGTGGCTGCCCATAACTTAAGCACAAATGCGTGAATTAATATTTAAGAATGTTGTCCGCAGTTTGATGTTGTGCTTCTGGCTGTGCTTGGCTCACAATGCGGCATTGTCTCCATATGACTAATGACATCGTTCATTATATTTTAAATTCTTGGAGTATCTCCAAAATGGAACTATGCGAATATGTGTAGAAAGTGGCGCATTCAAAGCTCAACGAGTTATGGGCCCAGTGGAGAGTGAAAGGGACTAGTAAGAGTATGTTGCAACGTGAGGAAAATAGACTATAATCAGAAAGAAAATATAAATTAAATAACAATATTTACAAAAATAATATTATTAATAATAATAATAATAATAATAATAATAATAATAATAATAATAATAATAATAATAATAATAATAATAATAATAATAATAATAATAATAATAATAATAATAATAATAATAATAATAATAATAATAATAATAATAATAATAATAATAATAGTTAACTATAGCAACGGACATCTTTTACAATATTTTGTATTTAATTAAAAACCACACATTAAAAATAGATATTCGACATTCGTATTTAAAAGGAGACAAACCCTTTCAAAATCTTTCCAAGAATGTGAATTTCCATATAGACTTCAAACCCTTTCCACTTCAAGTCTGTCCGTCTGCGTCTTTCGGGCGCTTTGCCAACGCCTGAACCGCTCCTGTTGCTGGCGATCTTTTTTGGCCCGAATGCGCTTGCAGTGTAAATGTCATAACATTTTCAGGCCATAATCAGCCCTGTTACACTGCCACGCCCCGTCTCGTTGCGGCAGGCGCTGGAGTGCACTCCAAATATACGTGTACTGGGTGCTCCATTTCGTTGCGTTCCGTTCCATTCCGATTTGCCCGCTTAACACATTGTTGATGGGCCACGAGAGACAAGCATCGGCATCAGGCATCGGGCATCAGCCATCAGACATCAGACATCGTCATTTTTGGGCCTGAAGTTTCTAAATATTTTCAAAATTGTAAGTAATTACGAGAATGTGTTATGATGATGCGAAATGATGCGAGTTGGCTTGCTCTTGTCTGGTCTCCCCCGACCCCCGACCCGCGACCCAAATGAATGATCGTGCCTCGCGTGCCATCAGCCCCCCTCCAAGCAACTGGGAATGGTATCTGATGTGGGGAGGGGGGAGCAGAGGGAGGGAATGGGGCGTCTGGGTGCCGGATCGGTGGCGGTGTGTGCGATGCATTCAATGCAAATAAATTATGTTACGCCTTATGCAAAATTATTTAATCTTTTGTTTGTCGCCATCTCTGTGGGGCAAGCAGACACGGCCTGCTGCCTCAGTCAACAGGCAGCAGGCGACATGCAGCAGTCAACGTGCAACATGCAACAGTCAGATGCGTTTTGAGATACACGACAAACAATTGTTTTGCCATAAAAATATGAGAGACCCGGCGGTTTATGTCTGTGCAAGATAATTAGTTGGCATTATTATGCGGGATGGCATAGAAAAATAGCATATACAACATATAGACGATTATGTTAATGTTTCAGTGTGGGGGGTCTCTCTCAAAAATAAGATAATTAAGAGTCGCGTCTGGCCCAAAGTTTCGCGGAGGGCTCTTTGAACGCCACATTAACTGGCAAATGCGAAGAAATTAGCGCTATACAATTGCTGCAAATGTGTATTTCAGCTCACTCTGAATCCAAATCTGTTTGCCAAGAAGTTGCCGAGGCCAGCCTCAACGCTGGAGATGGCGCCTGCGGACCCAGTCACGCCATTGTCGGCACCCATTAAAGAGGAGCCCGAATCCGATCAGCAGCAGCAGCTGCAGCTACTCGACGAGGGTGGCTGCGACAGTGGCACTGGCAGCGGGACTTCTGCTGCTGCTCCAGCTACTGCTGGCTATCAGCACGAGGCTGCCGCCGATGCGGAGCAATCCCTAATGAAGATGCAGTTGCGTAAGTCCTGTCCCCAAGTCCCCCTCCCCTAACCCATCGTGTGTAGCGACTCCTTCAATCGTTTTGGTCCACAGATGCGCATCGATTTCCGGCTGGTCCGCTGGACTTTCAGCAGGCCCTAATGTCGGCCGGCCCGCCCAGCTCCAGCCTGGATCCGCCGGTGAATAACAAGCACTTTTGTCACGTCTGTCGCCGCAACTTCAGTTCGAGTTCGGCACTGCAGATTCATATGCGCACCCACACCGGAGATAAGCCGTTTCAGTGCAATGTGTGTCAGAAGGCCTTCACCACGAAGGGTAACCTTAAGGTGCATTTCCGTTACTGCTCGCAGAGGCCAGTGCTCAAAACTGATCGCCATTTCCCTATGCCACTGGGCCACTCCACTGATTTCTTGCAGGTTCACATGGGCACGCATATGTGGACGAATCCGACATCGCGTCGCGGCCGTCGCATGTCCCTGGAGTTGCCGATGCGACCGGGACCTGGCCCGGGCCCAGGTGCCGCACATGGTGTACCAACCGCTGAGCAGGAGTTCATGCAGCGACGCCCGGAACTCTTCTTCCCATACTTGCCACCCTTCTTCAACGGAATGCCACCCAAGGTAAGGTTTTTACCAAATATTCCACTTATTTTAAGAAATTTACTTCCCAACCCTTCTTCCCATTTATCATATATCAATCGATATAACCTTAACCTTGTCTTCAACGATTTTCTTTACCTTCCAATTCTCACTCGTTAGCCCGGCGAACTGAGTCCTGGCGCTTTTGCCAACATACCTCCACCGCACTTTGCAAATGGAGCCAAGTATCCATATCCACCGGGTCTGCTCAGCTTTCCCGGCTTTCTAGGCGGTGCTGGTGGTCATCACCAGCATCCCTATGGCGGAGTGGAGCGGGGCAACAGCAAGTCACCCACATCGGAGCCGGCGCAGAGTCCTGCTTCTCGTGAGGATGACTCGAGTCTCGGCAATAACATCTGGCATCCGCTGAGCAGCATTAAGATGGAGAGCAATCAAAATGAGAGCACTGGCAATCAGAGCGAGCAGGAACAGGAACAGGAACTGGAGCAAGAGCAGGATCGGGAGGATAATAAGAGTGTGGGATGCATCGATGCGGATGGCGAGCCTGAGGCGGATGCTGAGGATTCAGCTGAGAAGTAGAGAGAAAGAGAGAGAGGTGGAGAGGGGAAGAGAATACACATGGTTTTTGTGGAGTACATATCTTGAGCATTACACTACGCTAAGCTTGATCTAGCACACATATATACGAATATATATCCTCTGTGTCTATATATATATATACATATATATATATATATATAGTATGAGTATGAATAATTGATGGCGATCTTGAGGCATTTAAATGCATTAAGTATAGCAATAAGTTGTATAAATCGCAAAACGTAAACGAGAACAAATAAGACCGCATCGGCAGCACTCACACAATTAACTAATTTTATGGCTACACATAATACATACTTAACAAATAATTATAATAATAATAATAAAGTAGATACACGTAATGTAAACTGTGGTAGTTGCATATAAAAAGCGAAACCCAAATCGAAAATCGAATGATCAAAAATAAAAACCAGCGTGCAAATTGCAAATATCGACTACAGATTCTTTTCTCTTCGGGAAACGGGCTCATTTCTAAAAATATTTCATTGTTTTTATTCTAGTGAAAATGATAATCTTCTGTTATATCCAAAAATATCGCAACAAAGTCTCTTTTAAAATGATGAAAAACTCAATTTGACAGTAAAAAGAGCTTGCAACAGCATTTACTTGTTGTCATGTAGCATAAACAATGAGTTTTCAAATCTTGCCAATTAGACTGTTGTCATTTTGGCAGCGCTTCTTCAAATAATTATAATTGCTAGACCGCAACAAGTTAATGCCGCAGCGAGTTATAATTATTCTCAGAATATGACAATTGGGCAAGTGTGAAAAGATGGGTTTATAAATATCAACAGTGATTTATGATGAATTTGTAAACGAACAAATCTAAAAATAAACAAAACTAAAATATTTAAATGTCATAAATATGTTGCAAGCGCGCTTAAACAGAAAAATGTTAATTGTTTTATTTTTCTGTTTACAAATTTGAGTTAGCCTTATTTTTAATTCTCTTTTTATTGGCCCAATATAATTTCCACTAGTATAAAGATTGCTCGCAGAAGCATTTAGCATCAACTTCAGCACCACTCACAGTCCCTTCTGCTCATATTGTTTGCAATTTTTCCATTTTCCACAATGTTGCGCTTTTCCATGGAAATTGTACTCATTTCATGGGCGCACATATTTCATATGCGGCTCTTTGCACGGACACCGCTAACAGAAAACAGGCCGTAAACTGTCTAGAGACTTGCTAGACGAGGGAGCCAGCCTATTATCAGAGTATCCCCCGACCAAATGTTTGCTATTAAATATGGCTGGGGAAGGGAGAATGGCAGGGGGTTGCCTGCCAGAAGGAGATGTTTACGCTTGCTAACGAATTGCCTCCTGCATCGAAATGAGCGATGGGAAATTATGCCATGTCTGGAGTGCAGATCGGCGGGAATTTCAAGATCAAGATTTTATCTGCAGGCCTCCAAATATGAATACCACGATGCTAGTTTGTATTGTGTACACTCAGAAAAAAATAGCATCACTCACCTTAGTATTTAGAAAGTATACTTCTAAAGGGGAATTTTGTGTCCTTCTAAAATTCGGGGACTTTCCTTTTTTTATTTCTGGGTAGATTTTGCTTAAACTTTAAAAATTAATGTGTATAATTTCAATTATGGTTTCTTATATCGTTATATAGACAAGATTTATTTTTACTTATAAGTGTTCAATGATTCACACATATAAACATTTTAGATTCATATAATTTAATAGGAAACTTTTTCGATTTTGACAATATTTCAAGAAGTGTTTTTCCAAAAATAAACATTTCTTCTTCAAGAAATATATTTCTGGTAAACAGAAAGAAAACAAATTTAAAGAAATTGTGTTTGGGGATATTTAGAAGTGTTTCTAAAAATGGAAAAACTTTCAGGGCAATTGTTTTTCTGAGTGTACATAGATGTAGCATACTTCATAACCTCATTTTGGCCAGTTTACCCCAGTTCCAACAACTGGGGCCCGCCGTTTTGCTCTATGTACGATTCATATTTATGTGGCATGCACTTTGTTTGATCTCAACGAGTAATTAAATTTTGTCTGCATATGCCAAAATTATGAGAGGCGACTGCTGCACGAGATGCATCCAAATGCGAAGCAGCTAAATCGTTTGATGGACAACCGCCCAAAGACGGAGCCAACTTTGAAGTGTTTCTAATTGAGTGCGAGTCTACAGAGTGGAGAGTGGAGAGTGGAGGGCGGAGTGTTGTTGCCGGCGCTAACAACAACTATTTAAAGTACTTGGAGCCGTTAGGCGCTTACCCGGATGCCTCTATAGACTCTGCGGTTTTATCGCCCACCTTTTGGCAATGGCCATCGCAATGGAAATAAAAATGGAAATGGGAGCAAACGCAACATGCGGCCATCGTGTATGGCACTTAATGGCACCCACAAATTCCGTGCTAATTGTTGCACCAAGAACGAGTTTGCAGCCAGCAGGCAGCACCCAGCACCCAGCAACCAGCAACCAGTGTCCAGCTCCCATTGCCATGGCCATATCCATATTCCAAGATCGCCAAACGTTGCCAGTTTGCTGGTTGCCGGCTGCTGGTCGCTGGCTGCCAGTTGCTGGTTGCATTTGCCCCATGCGGCGCAGCTCGAGTAGTTTGCTTCAATTTTGCCTCAATTATTTCGCTTGTTTGTTTATGGTGGAATCTTTAATCTTGCAGCCTAGTGTCGCTGACAACCTTGACGTCGACGTCGAAGCTGCGGCAAGCTTCAACACAGCCCAGCCCAGCCCAGCTTCTGCTTCTGCTTCTGCTTCTGCAGTTGCCGCATGCGTGGCCACGATCTAGACAACGCCCTGCCGCATGAGAATTGAGGACACAGCAGCGGCCGTCTTTATATCTATGATCATTGCATTCGACGAAGGTATTGGCTTACAAGTGTTACGAAAAAAATTGATTATTCATGTTGAAGTGTCCTTGCCAGAAATCCCCCTGTTGCAACATGCTGCTTACAATTTCGATTAAAAAAATTTAAATTGCAAATATCTAGCAGCAGTTAATGACTAATAACAAGTCAAAGTCACTTAAAGCATTCCAAGTTAAATGAAGGGAAAAAGTACCTGAAGCATTTGCTTTGAATGTATAGCACACACTCAACATTCAACACTCAACACTCAAAACTCAACAGCCAACATTCAACACTCAACATTCAACACTCAACACTATTTACATCATCATTCACAGTTGCAACTGATGCCCGGTTTGTTGCAAGGTCACGCGAGCATCGATAAGGCTTGTTGCGATCGCGCTGCATGCGAATAAGTTTTAGCTTATTGCACAATGCACGTGACTACAACATATTCTACTAACCCTCCACCCCTCCATCGACCAGAGCAACCCCCTGCCACGCTCGCAGAGTGGTCCAAACTAGTTGCCTTCCAAACGGCCGCTGTGGATGCCAAATGCATTTTTAGCTTCTTTTTTTTGTTTGTGTTGGACCCACCAAACAGCCAGCAGTTGGCTTAAAGCGGAAGCGATAACGTCTAACAAATTAAGCCATGTCCATGGCCAAGGCAGGCAGAAAGACTTTATTAGTTGCAGTTGGAGATGAAGTTGCTTCAATGTCGATTTCAACTGGTATAAATAAATAAATGCTGAGCCGGGCATAATGCTCAATTTCGTTATTATATTCCAATCAGACGTGCACATAAAGCCAACTGGCATCAATAAAGGTCAAAGTTGGTGGGGGTGGCATTGGAGTTGGGGTGTGGCTTGTGGGTTGTGGGTTGCGGGTTGTCCAGTAAGCGTTGTTATCCAACAAAAATATTACAAGCAAAAATATATTTTCATTTCGATACACTTTTGGGATTTGAGTGCGAGGGTCAAGGCAACCCGGAGTCGCCCCGAAGTGTTTCCATATTCAATGTTCAACATTTGCAGCATTGGGCAAAAAAAGGGATGAGTTTTATGACAATGCCTGACAAGTTTATGCGACCCGAGTTGCGCTGCTTTATGCATAGAGCCCCAGCTGAGTCGTAAAGACAACCTGCAACAAATCCAGCGACTACTTCAAGGTGTTCGTTCAAGCAGCAACCAAGACTGCTTGTATGTGTGTGTGTGTGTGTGTGTGTGTGTTCAACATTTAATGGCAATAATAAAGTGGCATAACATTCAACACTCAGTCAGTGGCTTTCTTTGCCGTCTGACCGCATTTATCATACGCCCCGGCGACAGACTATTTTGACAAGTTATCAACATTGCAACGCAGCCAACAAGTTGCCAAGGCAGACAACCAACAACAGCAACAACAACAACAACAACTGCCGCATTAGACATCGCGTCAGTTTCAAGCTTCACCAGACTTCCCCTCGAAGCAGCCTGTCATAATATGACCGAGTAGCTGCAGATGCGCCCCAAGTGCTCTTAGCTCTCAGCTCTTAGTTCTCTTAGCTGCAGCAGTCTGCAGCCGGCAGACGACAAGTATATTTATGTTATGATTTGAATACCGCTAATGACAGCCAGCCAGCCACATTTTGGGTGGCACAGCCCGGGCAGCCAGGCAAGGCAGGCGGGGTTGGCAACACTTACGCATATATTCAACAAATGAATCTAGGGCTAAATGTGTATCCCGAGTAGTGTTCGAGAGAGATTTCAGCGCCTTCATCAATTCGTCGCTTTGTTGTAGGTATTTTCACACCTTTTGGAACTCATCATCATTTTCCACCAAATTATGTAAATTGATTTCTTGACTTGCAACCCAAAGAAAATGCACTCAGTGCACTGCCAAGGGAATCATCATTATTACAAACGATCGTTTGCCCAGGCGATTTTACTCAATACTCAGACACACATTCACTTTATAAATTTATTGAGCTGCATGAGAGATACAGTTGCTATAAATATAGCTGGCAATTGTTTATAGCCAACGCTGGCTGCTTTGTTTCTTTTCAAAATGAATGGTCCCATATCGGGATTCTAAAGTGTGTGTTTGGCTATTCTGGATGTGTTTTGTTTATTTCTTTTGGGCAAACAATTTTCGCAGTTAATTATCAATAATCGCTTATGAATAATGCACATCAAACCCAAATCGTCTTTCTTAATAGTTGAAAAATATTTACGATAGTTTTAATCATTATAAAAATAGCTACAGCTATAATTTTAAGCGACGATTTCTTGAAGACATTATTTATTTTAAGTGTTTTAAGAGATAATATTTGATGAAAAATAACACTTTAAGCATGCAAAAAGATCACGGCTATTCAGCGCAGCTGTATATATATATATATATATATATAAATATATATATATATATATTTTATTTTAAAATACAAAACCAAGATGCTTCTCAACAAGCTTCTGCTAGGAGAGCCATCTTTTTATTGTTTCCAAATTCAAGCAGTTTGGTATTTTATCATAAAATTAAAATAATGCCATCCTAAACAGAAATCAAGAATTTTATTTCGTATATTGTGAAACTAATATTAATATCGCATATCCAGTTAACAACTTAAAGCTTTTATTTAGTTGAGCTTAAGCTGGTCTCCCTTGTATACGGCGACTACTTAAACATTCAAGGTCTGCAAGGCCGCCGAACAAAATGATTTGTTTGAAGTTTGATAAGCGGATGAGAATGTCGTCGGCTTCAGCTGGGTATCTCAACATCTGAGCATCGACAGCAGCAGCCGCAGCAGCAACAGCAACAGCAACAACAATAACTAAATGAGTTTTGCTCCATGCAAAAGTTTGAGGATGCAGCTGAAATTGAAGTTGAAGCTGAAGCTGAAGTTTAAACAGATGGTTGCTGCTGCTGCTGCTGTTGTTGTTGTTGTGGTTGTTGTTGCTGCTGCTGCTGCTAAAGTTGGATGACAATCCATGTTGCTGTCGACGACAACGACGAGTGATCCACATCCAGCCAGCAATCGGCGCAATCAATACTTTGTTAGTTTTGAGCAACATGTTGCTGCGGTGCATGTTGCTGTTGTTGCTGTTTTTGTGGCTGTGTTGCTCGACTGCAGTTGTTGTTGTTGTTGGCGATGTTTGGTATGCAAAAAGGCAACTTTTGTTATCTTCATGACAATCATTGGCCTGGCTCATCCGTGTGCCACAATTGCTCGTTCGTTTTGCGCTTGATTGTCTTCAGATGTGTCCCCACCATCAACCCCGCAACATCATCATCATCATCGTCATCATCATCGGAGCAACCCACGGTTAACCGTCGACGTCGACAACAACGATGATGATGCAGATGATGAGGATGGCTGCACGAAATGGCGACCGATGACGGGGATTTCACTGATATGGCTGCTATGCAGTTGTCGATATCGATGTTGATGATTATTGTAGTTCAATATTTGCCTTATGGAAGGAGGCCTCAGCTGAGAGGCCAATAGAGAGGAAGCGACTTCTTCTTTGCCGTTTTTTTGTCATTCAACGTTTTTTTCTCTTTAGTTTTTTGTCTGTTTTTTGCTGGGGTCTGTTGCCGTTGGCAGTTGTCAGTTGCATTCACATCAAATTAAATTGTATTTTGCAAAATAAATGAAATTAAAAGGAATGGCAAACGGCGAATAAGCAGCGAGCAGCAAACAGCTCCCAACTCAGCCTCAGCCTCAGCCCCAGCCTCAGCTCGGCTCAGCAGCAATGGCGACAAGTGGAGCGAACCGGACTACAAGTCTCCAACTTTGAGTTGGACTCCGATTTGGTTGCCTCTTCTCACAAGTTCATATTGAATTTATGTTTCTTGTTTCATTTTTTGTTGCTGTTCGCATGTCCGCTCCTCACTCTCGAACCGAACAAGTATATATATATTTTCATATATGCATTTGTGTGTGTCTTCCATTTATAGATGGCGACGCTTCTCCGGCTTCCAATTGCAGTTGCAAGTCCAATTGAGTTGTACATTTCGGCCGCAAATTGGTGCACTTGCCGCATTTGAACGACCTTCTTGGGCTATGAATTAAAATGAAATCCCCACAAGCCGAGATAAAAACCAGCTTCCTTTGGATATCAATCTGAATAACCTAAATGATTACTATAAGCATATTCAAGCAAATTATTTATCAGATCAGCATACAGAGATAAAGACAAGAATTCTTAATAAATCAATCTGATGTATGAATAACTTTATTAAATGTTATATATATATTCAAACTTATACATATTTATTTATATTAGTTGTTCAGATTGATATTCAATTTTATTTGTGTCTCGGTATGTGTGTTAATGTAGTAAGTAAGTAAACCAATACGCCTAGTTATAAATTGCATAGTACTCCACTGGCGACATTTTTATGATGATGAATACGTACTAATTTGATGGGGGGCAATTGGCAACTTTTCATATTTACAGTGGGTCGGTTAACCGACAAGCAAATGGCCAAAGCCAACCAAATTTTCGGACATTTATTATTTGTGGCTGGGCAGAATTTACTCAGTTGACAAAATGTGCACTGCAGTCCAATTAAAATAATAATTACATTTCTAATGTACTCGCAACTGCAATGCGTGTCTCTGTCTGTGTGTGTGTGTGTGTGTGCGGGTGTGTGTGTGTGGAGTGCAAAAAGTGGCACCCGCCCTGCCCCATCTGTAGAATTGCATAAATATTAATGACGTCGTTGAACCCGCATCTACATTGGGTATAGTGCAACTTGGGGAGGCGTGGAGTGAGGCGTTTGGGGCAGGGAGTTAAAAAGGAAACAAATGTGCGTGTCGCAAAATGTTTGCATTTCACTCTCACACACACACACACACAGAGATAGGGAAAATAAGTTGTGGCTACAATTTGCAGTCTGTGGTCAACTGTTCATATTTACACTCTAAATAAATAATATTCTAATTTGACAAAGTAAACGGCTGTTTTAATAAATTGTTAGTTGTTCACTGCTAGTTGCATTAATGCTTAACTAACTTAAAGTTGCAATTGCTTTTAGCCAACCACAAATATCTATTTTATTGGTTTTCATTTATTTTTGTATTCAATGCTTCAGAGAAGTAAAAGATTAATGTTCAAAACTAAGTATTAAGTTGCTAGATTTGTCATGAAATCAAATTACAACATTTTAGTTTGATTTTGTGAAATTCTTAGTTGCTATCGATTTGTTTAATAATTTGGTTCATTTTAAATTGTGGTTCTTTTAAGAAGCTTACCTGTTAATGACTTGACAAGAACAAGCCCAAAGTATTTGAACTATTTTAAGCTAATAAAAATATATATTTAAAGAGTGAATTGAAATGAATAGAAAAGAATACAACAAATGTTGGCAAATTATGATGTAGTTGCTTAAGTGATGTGGTTTTTTCTTGAGTAATAAACCAACTTTAATAATTAACAAATTCTTCACTCTGAGCAATGAGATCCTTCAGAATGTTAAAGATTTACTTTTGCCTCATCAGCATTTTAAAGCACATCTCTGCAATCGGATGAGCTAAACGGGGAGTGGACCCAGTGTCTATGTTTGTCCGTTAATGGATGCAGCTGCGAATGCTGCAGCGAGATTATGTCCCTCACTGTTGGGGGTTGGATATGGTCTGGTCGTGGATATGCGTGGGCTGAATTAAAATGAAAACCGCTAGTACCGCAACGGTCACTTTGCATCCCATGCGATGGGGGAGAGAGAGGGAGGAGGGGGGAAGGCACTGAGAGTCCAAGGGGTGGTTGACTAGCAAAATTACTATTACTGTTTGCAGTAAGCAGTAGAAACAGCAATTGGCATATCGGAAAAGGGGAGTCAGACAGCAACAGGGTGCATTATAATTATGCCAGAATGTGCCAAAAGGAAGCAGTAGCCAGTGCCCCAAACCAGCTGCAACTGCTGGTTGCACATATGTGTACAGATACAGATACAGATACATATATACACATATATACACAGTCGTTGTTACCTCTGCAGGGAGTCTGTCTGCCAGACTGGGGATTATGGTGAGTTGGAGCTGTGCACAACATGTCATATGCTAAGCTGCGAGTGGAGAAATGAGAGTGAGGAGTCGGGAGGAGTCGGGAGGGAGAGTGGGGAGAGGCTGAATGCGTGTGCCGCTCGGACAACCACCAATATAGCCAACCACAGAGCTTGGCCACAGGCAATGAGTTACATGCGTGGAGCGAGCATAAGCATTTGCATATTGAGCATAAGGATGGAGGGATTGTGATTGGAGCGCTTTAAGGCCAAACTTATGAATATCAATATTTGTGTGTGTGTGTCTGTGTGTGTGTGTGTGTGTCGCTGCGTATCTTTGGTCCCTCGTTGGATTGAGTAGATATTAAAATGAATATTTTGCGGATAACATGAAATTGAAATTGCGTTCGACAACGTTGCCCTGCCTTTTGTGATGATCGCCGCCGGCTGTGACTCCACGTCCACGTCCAGCTTCAGCATCAGCTGCAGCCTCATCTTCAACCTCAGGCTCAACTTCAGGCCTGATCTCATTTGCGGCAGTTGCTTATGGCGCAACAGAATGCCGATAACAATGAGAACCAGGCGGATGACGACCACGTTGCTGATGATGATGATGATGACGATGGCGGCAACGGCCAACAACAGAGACTTGTGCCGGGCACAGCAAATGTTGCAAGCAAGGGGCAACAAGGCAAGGGACGATAGAGGGCAGCGCCAAGTGGCGTGCTCCATCGGCTTCCATTTGACGCTATCGTGTAATGTGTTTAGGCTGCGAGTGGCGACTCTGCCAACCGGCCAACCGGCAACTGAACACAGAAGCAGAAGCACTTTCAGCATCCAGCGGCTTCTCTGTAGATTTCCATATTAATAAATGGCCAACGGCTGCTGCTGCTGCTTCTACATGGGGAATGGAACAGGATGGGGCGCTGAGCGGGATGGAGTTATTTATTGGCAGGCGTGCTCTCAATAAAATTATGGTTCATGCAGATTATTCGAGTGCAGAAACTTGTTTGCCCAACCAATGCAATGCCAAGCAGCGAGAGGGGCCGGCCGGGTGAGGAGTCAAGATTATTGTAGCCATGTTGTGAGCGGTTAAGCGGATGGGAGCCAAAGACTAGGGCTGGGTCAATGAATATGCCAGCCAGCTGCATGTAAACTGGAGTTATCAAAATGGAGTGAATGCTGCATATTAAGAAAGGTCGCATTTGATGCCAAACATCTCGGATTAAATGGCAAACAGTAGATTGTGTATTCAATTGTAAATACACAGCACAGAAGGGTGTTGACTGCATTAGAACTTCTTTAAAATTTAAGAGCTGCAAATGGGGCTTAAATGACAAAATATGTCATCATAAACAAATTAGGAATATTTATATATACACTCTGACAACTTCAATTAAAGGCACGAAAGGATCCTTAAATATAAATTAAAAATAGAATAAAAATATTTAATGTTCCATATTAGTTAGCTAATTTAAATATAGTTTGAATAAAAATAGTAAATACATTTTTAATATTAAAATTAATTAGAAATTACAAAGAAAAAATTGAAAAGTTTAATATTTAAAACTTCTCCGTTGAATGACAAGAATACTCAATAAATTTAAATAAATGTACATTATAATATTTATTATATTCTTATTCTTATTATTATTATTATTATTATTATTATTATTATTATTATTATTATTATTATTATTATTATTATTATTATTATTATTATTATTATTATTATTATTATTATTATTATTATTATTATTATTATTCCTATACCTACACCTATAATTATACTCTATGCTAGACCATGTTTAAGTCGAAAATGGTTGCTCGGTGACATCATTGGCCGCTGTGGCTTCCAACACTTTGGAACTAATTAACGTTCGTTTGCAGAAGCATTTTAGCTACGATAAATGTACGATGTGGGCACTGGAGCCTCGATCGGAGGAGTTTCTCAGCATTTAGTCGCTGTAGCGCTACTCAAAAATTTGCATATCAATTTGTACACACAAAAGGAACCAAAACGAAAAACGAAAACAGAAATAAAATGGCGTAAAAAACTGAAAACAGCATTGGTGCTACAGAACCCGAACCGAAGGCAGAAATCATGATTCTCATTATTTTGCTAAAAACGCCACTCTGGCAGGGAACGGGAACGGGAACGGGAACGGGCAGAGGCAGCGGCAGCGGCAACAGGAATAAACTGGATGTGAGGACTGCAACTGGGAAACAGGGATACCGCAGAGCATTTAAGAGCAAAAGCGGTAGACTCAAATGAAGATATGCAGATTAAAGCAGCGAGATGGCCAAAACCGCTGCAAAACAAAAAAAAACAAAAAAACAAGCACAGCGTCAATGTGGAAAAATTACGATGAGCATTACCAGGCACATTATAAGGTAACCACAAGCTGACTGCATGGCTGGTTGGCTGGTTGGCTGGCTGGCTGGTTGACTGGCTAACCTAGGGCCAGGTCACAATGGGCATAGGCTACTGTAGCAACTAGTAGCAACTAGCAACTGGCAAACTTGCAGCTGGAAGCAACCTCTGCCGCAAACCAATTCTGAGATATGAACATGCTGATTTTTTGTTGTACTTTGTGAGAGGGCATATGAAAAGCGCAGTAGCTACACTAAAAAAAAACTTTCATTTCAAATTTGAAAAAATTTCCTGGAATGAAAATTGCCCCAAAAGCCAAAAACTTCATCTGAATCATATCTAAATTAGCGACAAGCGTTTTCTAAAATCAACATTGCTTGAAATGTGTAAATTACTCCTTACTTTTTATGTATAATTTTCTATATAGCAAAAATATATATTTAATCATAATTTTTATATTTATGAGATATATATATCTGGACATGTTTTCTATATTTAAATGAATTATACTTCTGAAAAGTTAAAGTCCATTAACTTCATTTCAAAATAATTAAGTTTAAGTTTAATTTTTTCTCAGTGTGTGTACCAATCTTCGAATTATATTATACTAAATACTACATTTTTCCCGGTTTTGATACAGACTTAATTTTCCGATTTAGAAATGCACTTTTTGAGGCGAAGTACTCTCTTCAGCAATAGTATAATGATTTTTAGATTTGAGTATGATTTTTTTCCGAGTGTGTAGGCCAGGGTTAGAATCGAATCACAAATACTATATACCATAAGAATGCACTCGGTCTGAGCATGGCTCTGGTTCTGGGTCTGGGTCTAGTTCTGGCTCTGGCTCTTGCCGCGATAACAATACTACGTGCGCCACGACCAAGTGGATGCAGCCTGCAACTGGACATGCCCATATCTGAGGGCGGGGGCGGATGCATCCCGCACATTTGCTCCAAGCAATTGTTCTCGCCGCGTGCGCTTTTCTTTTCCGTGTGTCTATCGACTGAAGGTGGACTAGCGAGCCAAGGCTTTGAGCCCGGCCCAGTTGGCGTTCGTTCGATAAGCGTCAGCGCGCCAGTTAATAGCAACAAATAAATGTAACTAAATGCTCAGCAATGCCTGGCCTGGCCCGGCCTGGCCTGGCCACCATAGCCATAGCCATAGCCATATGAAGATATCCAAAACGACGACACAATGCCACAGTTGCCTTTGGCATATCGTCGCCACTTGGCCTCCACCCCCTGTCGCCACTGGGTTTTGTGTCTCAACATAGTATTTCTGGTATCTGCGCCATTGTCATTGTTTTGGGGGCCAGCGCCAGGCTAACACGATGCATTGTCTTCCCGTTCGCCTGTACTCTTGTACTCTCAGTCTCCGACTCCGACTCAGACTCCGACTCCAACTCGGACTGCGAATCTGACTCTTTACTTTGTTTCTTGTACGTTTTTTGGCTTGCCCAAATTTGGAGGCGACTGTGTGATATAATTCATAATTCATTCAAAGTGACATCTTTATTTGAAATTCTGCTAGAGTAAGTATGTATTAGACTAGCCCATAGCTTAGTATTTTCATAAAATAAAATATATCTTTTCTCGATAGATGCAACATGTTTTTCTCAGCTTAAACATAATTTATTATATAGATTTATTTATTGCAATAAGAGAAAACTTTATTATCTTGACGAGATTTTAACTGAGATTCAATCCATATTTTTTTATACTGTGAATTGTATTTCAATTAATTAATTATTATGTATAAAACTTATGCACAGCCAGGCTAAATATAATTGGATTTTATTTCCGCATTTGTACCATAAGTTAGAGGCGAAATTAGAAAATTATCTCAAAAATACCTAAATCAACTGTCTAACCATGAAAGCCTCTTGGCAAATTAATTTATTAGATAATAATAAACAAATGAATGATATCATGTTTTGGACCTTCCACATCGATTTTAAATAATTGTATCCAATTAGATAAATAGCATATACAATTTTAGTGTATTGGTTGACTCACTGGAATATAACAATTGTATATATAAATGACACTTTATTGCTGGTAAAATGGCGTTGGTTCTGCTTAAAGCATTTGTTCGATATTTTAACTGAATTTACTCAACTTTTAAATGAACACACTTCACACTTTGGGTATATTTTAATATCGCTGTTCAGTTTCTTTTTTAGATTAAAGATATTTATTTGGCAAAGCTTACACAACTGCTACACGAGGCTTAATTTGCGTTTAATATTCGGGTAGCTCAATTACCAGAGACACTTGGCACGCTATCCATTCATCAAATATCTTTCAACACATTTGAAGCGCCTGCGCTAATTGCGAGTCCAGTGCCCCGTTTGGGAACCAGTCACCAGTCACCAGAATCTTATCTGTGCATCTCGTGGCAACGCCAAGTTGTCGCCAAATGCCTAGTGGCAAGTCGCAAGTGGCAGCCGTGGCAGCCGTGGCACCGGCGGAGTTGCATGTCTGCCCCTAGGCGCGAAAAGTGTTCAACTTAAAATTTAATAAGCGCAAACAACTTCATAAATTCAGACGGCACAAAAGTCCGTCCAAAGACACCGCAAAAAAATATAAAAAGATCGCTGGCAGTCACCTGACACCGGGACCAGGCATCTCTGGGATCTCGACCTGGACTCTTCTCCACTTCTTCTAGCGTGCGGAGCAGGCAGTCGACGAGCACGACAAGCGAACGAAGATACATTTAATATTTAGCCATTAAATGCATTTATAATGGGCTTATCGTGCCCGGATCAACTTTATCACCCAATTTAGCGCGACTTCAAACTTTTATTATGCGCACTTTGTGCAAAACGCCTCCCCGCACCCCGAGACGACAGCCAAAGGTATTTGCAAGTCATGCTTGCCACAGCACAGAGGGTGTTGAACAGAAAACAAATCGCACCTATCAGCTCAAATGTCACAACAACGTTGGATTCGCTGATAGCCAACATATGCAATGGCCAAAAGGTGTACGGTTTAAATTTGGCTAATATATATAAGGCAAGCAATAAATGATATATTTTAATGTATGTGGTAAATTATTTTATATACAGTTTATATACAGTACAGTAAAAATATTTAAAATGTATGTATAATTTCAAGAAATAAAATCAAAAATAGAATAAAATAATTTGAGCTAAGAAATTGCGAATTGATCTGACATTTATTACAAAAATTCAATCAGAATGTGAATCTTTTAATTGATGCACGGAACATTCCTTTAAGAACTAAAGATCTTTATTACTATAATATTTACAGATATATTTATATTTAATATATAATAAAATGCACATTCTTCTAAGAAGCAAAGCATTTTATTAAAATATAATTTTAGTTAGTTGTGAATTTGTGAAAAATGTACTTAAAAACCGAATCAGATCATGAAATTTTTAATTAATCCAACGCACTTTGTAGTAAAGTTCAAAATACAGTAAAGACTAAGTAAATCGGCATTTTATTCACTTATAATTAATATAGACAAATCGTGCAATTTTGAATTGATCAAGGCCACATTCATCTAAGAAGCAAATCACTTTATTACAATATTATTTTTGCCTAGTTCTTAACTGATAAAATGTTTATTAAAAACAGAAACCAATCAAGCCATGCAGCTTTTAATACATCAAATGCACATTCTTTTAAGAAGCAAATAACTTTATTGGTAATTTATGAGCGTTCTATTTCTGGGCTCAGCTTGACAATAATTAGCAAGAAACACAAATTAGCACTTTGATTGCATTAAAATTCCAGACCAGTTGAATAACCAGCACAATGAATTCTCTCACGATCATTATCCGGCTAACTGGAGCGAAGCTATTTGGCGGCTGCAAGAAGTGGCCGAAGGGTTGGGCGAGGGCAGAGTGGGGAGGGGAGAGGGGAGAGAGAATAGTCGATGTTAGGCCACAAACAGGAACAGAGTAACTGTCACTTGCTACAAATTTGTTAGCCGTCGATGGTGAGATGGTCCCGAATCGCAATTGCTCCAGTTAGAATTTTTATAACCGAATTGCAACAATATCTGTTGATATCTCGCGCCTGTGCTGGAACGCGACTCCGTTGAGGCAGCCGCGTGTTGCATGGTGTTGAAAAATTGCCGGCACCTCTGACATGCCGCCGGCCGTTTCCCCCCCTCCACCTCTTCGCCGTGGCAGGGTGAGGTTGCAACGCTTACAGCGTCGCACTTGTGTCACGATCGACGTCGCGTCGCATCGCATCGCAGCCATTGTTGCAGCTAAAGCTGCGGTTGATCTCACAGAGATTGCGTCTGTGGCGCGGCACTTTTGGGACTGGCCAAGAGAGCTGCTGCGATCATAGCAACATCATCAGCCAAACGGCCGAATTGATGACCATTGCCAGCAAACAGGCGTTGAAGGTGTCGCGGGGTCGGAGTGCGAGTTGCGGACTCCGACTACGACTACGACTCCGACTCGGACTCGGACTTTGAATGCAACTGCAACTGCAACAAGTACAACTGCAACTGTGTCTGTGAGTGAGTGAGCCGCCAGCTGCGTCTATTTAAGGCCGAGATTTGATTGTCAAGCGAAGATATGCCAATTTCTCTGTCGCCATTTGGGCCTTGGCAGCTCACAGCTTGTCGGACATTGTTCTGACCATGAGTGTGGAGAGTGTGGACACAGAATAAAAGGCGGCCGTCAATTGATGCGCTGTGCCTCCTGGTCAAGATTCCGGCCCCGACTACGGCAAGCCGTTGCCGTGTCCTTCTCCAGCCATATCCAATGGCCGAGCGAAAGTGTCAATATAATTGGCCAAATTGATGTTGCTGCTCTCGCCTCCAAATTAGGCATTTTACTTATTTTATTTTTTTGCACAGTCAGCTTTGGTCAGTTTGCATGTCATTCGTTTTCTATGAACATTCAAATCTACGTTTAAAGCTGAGAGCTCCAGCCGCGGTCAGTGGCATTCACTCACCCACAGTGACACAGGAGCTGGGCCCGGGACTGGAACTGGGACTTAGACTGGGCCAGACAGGGGACACATTTCAATCAGATTTCATTTGTACGTGGAAAAGCGATAAATAAATGACAAAATCCATTTCATAAGAGCATAAAATGCCGCTGCTGTGGTTGCATCCGCTGCCGACAGGCAACTTGCAACGGGCAACACTTGCAGATGCGGCAGTTGTTGCAGTTGCCGCATTACTTCAGACTCGTTGGCAAAAACTGAGCTGATGCTTTGCATGTCACATCGAACTTTCACATTGTGACGTATTTATGGATATCAACTGCCACAATTTCTGCACACGTAGATTCATCTATGTCTCTGTCATTGTCCCCACACACCACACTCTCAGTAACCGTATAGAACTGGCTGCCAGTCCATTTTCACAGGGAGAAATCTAGTTAGTTATGTGAGCGACGCTTCTTAACGCAAACAGCGAAACATTTCCACAAAAGAGCTCACTGAAAACATAGAGTTTATTATGTTTTTAATAGCATAAAATAGATATAGAAGAATATAACATCATTTATTATGCAATATCTTGGCCACATAAGATCAGAGTCAGTTGAATCCATAGGCATTAAAATGATGTTATAGGTGAGGTATTGCAAAGGAAAGGAAGTGAGATCCACACGGTTTCACAACGGTCCAAAAATGACCCAAGTATCGGCAACTGTCAAACCTAACCTAACCTAAAACTATATCTCTGTGCAACATCAGTTTCAAATATGTACCTTGCATGTCTCGGGGGCCATATCTATTTAGACTCCATCTTATCTGCTATCCATTCTATCATCTTTCATCTTAATCAACGTAATATTCAAATTAAACAATAAACTATGAAAAAGATACTGGGTTTTAAGAACTGCCTGCGCCGTTGCTTAACTGCATGCGGAACATTTCGCAAATTGGCCCGTAAATTAATGAATTAATCAATTATGGAAAACACAATCGCCACTGAGGCCACCTGCATGCGTAGCAGGTACTCAAATAGCCCACAGGCACAACCAACCACCTTTCCCCGCCCCCGGCCCCGTTGCTGTCATGATTCCCTGGAAATCTGCAATGTTTACGTGGAGATGTTGTTGTTGCTGGTGTGTAATAAAAATTTCATTGGATGCCGGTTACTAAAGAAAGGCAGGCGATCCACGATATTTCTTACATTTTTGATGTATGAAAATCAAAAAATCAAAAAAGTGAATATGGAGACAAAAGTTGCACACAGCTGGATGTCTCTCTCTCCCTCTCTCCCTCTCTCAACTGTCGGGATTAATTAATTTTGATTTATAAACTGATCCTGGGAGGGCATCTCGACCGATCAGCCACTGAGTCATGCTCACTGCTGAAATCAACCAAGTTCAAACTATGCAGCTTGACATTAAATTGCTATATAAAGAATGGTAATTTTTGCAGCACATTTTCCACAATGTAGCTGAATGACTTAAACCAACGTTGCATGTTTTGGTCAAATTTGTGAAAAATTCCTTGAATTCAGCGCCAGTCAAAGTTGCAAATTGTCGTCCCAGGCGTATATTATATCAGCATAAATCAAAACTTTCACTTAGCACGTTCATTTGTTTCAATGACCCGAGCCACACCCAAACACACACACAACCAACACCACCCTCTAGCCTGGCCACTGTCCATCGTTCAGATTGTCTGTGTGCACTTAAAATGTGATAGAAATCTATTACAAGCTCATATCATATTTTATTTCCGCTTTTGCGAACTTCCACTTTTCGTGAGTACCAACAGTGAAATTATGAAAAAGCTTTTTTATGGCCACATACGCTTTTTTTATGATGATGAGCAGGGAGCAGTAAGAATACGTAGCCGAAGGATACGACTGACTTTGCTTGCCAAATGTCCTTGGCTTTGTTCCACGTCCCATTGAGCCAAAAGTGACATATTAAATTTAATGGAAATTGATGAGCGCTTATTATGATATGAGATAGCCACACTGGACTGGACTGACCAGCAGCTTCGTCCTGCCGTCGTCCTTGGGGGTTGGTTTGGGTCACAGACACTTTTTATCTGCTGCTTGCCTTTTGCCTTGGATTTAGTATCATTCTTACTTTGCTTCCCATTTTGTTCTTTTCCTTCATAAAAGTAATTTTTGCTGATGTGCGCACTAAATTCATTGATTCAATTTCCTCGCCAGCTTTGCCTTTGCCTCAATAAATATGGATATAATATTTCAATATTTGATGAAAATGAACGTAAATCACGATTTTGCCAAATAACCTTTGCCAGCTGCGGAAGATCCTTGTGCTTAGACTTGGCCATCAAATGGCTTTCAGATGGGATAGATAGTCATACTTTAAATATTATCTTAATATTGGCTTATTCAACTCTACTCTTTTTTCAGCAATATTTCTATAGCAAAAGCGTATAATAAGCAAATGTGTAAGAGAGAGAGAGAGGGGAGGACCTCCACCCTCGCTGAGGTGCCCTTTACTCTGCCCATGTCATGTGCTAAGTCATAAATACTCACGAGCACTGGCAGCCGTCATAAAAAATGCCATGATTCATGCGCAGAACTCCTGCAGTTTAATGACTCTTTAATAATTCTCTAATTGCAAAAGAAAATAAAGAAAAAAAACAGGCTTCAGCGAAATGTGGCAGGGCGAAGCATTTAATGACTGTCGTGTGTCTTTTAATTGGGTGGCGCCCAATGCCATAAACGAATCGGAACGAAACGGTGCGGAATGGTGCTCCGACTTCCCCTCCAACTCCAACTTCGACTTCCACCTGCTGCGCATGGTTATTCATATTTTTTGGTGCATCATTGGAAGCGACACTAAAAACGAGCTTAACGAAAATGCTTTTTGAAATTTGATATGCGCTTTAAGTGAAGGACTCCAGCACGATATTTGGAAGCCCCAAGGCGACAATTCTACAGGAATTTACATCATAATTTTCTAGGCATTTGCACTCAGTTGGTTACTTGGCTTTACCCCTGGTTGCCCTACCTTCATTCTGGGCCCTTTTGTTGTCGACTCTTTTATAACTTTTAACTTCGTAGCGAAATTTCATTAGGCGTCGCTTCGTCTTACTTCGACCCAACTACCCCATTCCTCCCCATTGTTGACATATCGGATTACGCACTAATTATCCTTCTAATTAACCCTTCTGTCTGCCAAGTCTGTTTTCTTTCTGTTTTCTTGCCTAGGGGACTTTCAGCTACAACGCTTGCTCGAGCATGACCCTAACTTGGATGTTGGCTGCTTGGCTGCTTGGCTGCTCTTGGCCTTTACCGTTTTTAAGCCTATTAGACAAACTCTCATAATTAGCCTGTTACACGCCGTACTCAGTTGCCTGTTGACAGTTGTCAGCTGCCCCTGGAATTATCCTATAGCATTACTATGTACATATATCGATGACACTGACAACTTTCTTCGCTCAATTATGCGACCGAGCTTAATAATTATTAAAGACAAAAACTCGTTGCGAATTATTAAGCGATTCAGCAAATGAAAGTCGTATAGAAAGTTGTATTATTTATATTTTAATTGAATTCTTAAATCATTACGAGCTGAAAATTGCTTTTAATGATATTATATGATTTTTTGCCTATTTTAATTTAATTTTATTTCACCTTTGAGCTGTTAATGACTTATTTAACTTGACGTTGAAAGACAAAAAGCTCTACAAACATGTCACTTTTGCACTTGGGCATTGCAGTCAAAGACTAGATTGCAGTCTAAGGTCGACAAATTAAATATTGATTGTTATATCAATGCGTCAATATCCACAATGTGCATATCGAGTGCCACAAACTAGCACTCCAACGCACATGCAAATTAGTGAGTATCGTATTTGTTGATGCCTCTGAATGCAAATGTCACCAAATTATACTACTGGCTGGGCTCTCAGGCAAGCAAAAGGACAGAAGCCAGCCAACCAACCTGTCACCTGCCATCAATTGAAATTGGCCTTTGTGATGTTTATCATTAAATTCAAGTTAGACGAGATTGTTGCAGTTTGCATTGGACATTGACATGGATACCTGTCACAATGCATGTGTCTATTAGTTATTGCCAGCAAATAATATTCCACTTCTTGTTTGCAATTTATATGTGTGTTGCTATTGTTATTGGTGGTGTGTCTGTTGCTGTTGTGTACACACACACACACACACACACACACACACACACAGCCATGCACAGCAAGACAGACCACAATGGACACAATCAACAATTGTTGCAATTGTCGACATGTGCGAATCTTATATTTGAACTCCTATTTATGAGTGATACTGACAATGGTCAAAGCCGATGATATCGTCGCCATAATTTATTGTGCATTTGTTTTGAAATTGCAGTGGTCAGAAATCAATTTGTGACACTTGACGAATTTCAACCGCAATAGTTAATAAATTGTGTATTGAAAATATATTTAATTACTCAGCATTTTACTAATTATTTTTGGGTTATTTGATTGATTGGTGTGTTATTTAAAATGCAGAAGTAATTCTAAAAATGTATATAAATTATGTGGAAATTAATACTAAATATTGTCCATTTATATATATAAATAAAAGAATAGAATTTCAAAATGGCAAAAACAGTTTTAAATCAATCTAAATCATTTAGAAATCAATGCGAAATATTATGTCATAGCTTTATATGTATAAAGATACACACTTAAAGAAATTTGTTGGTTTTCTGCATGCAGTATTTGAGTGCAAATATTTGTGTTCACTAAACCGCAAAAAGCCAAGACATTTGTCAACGGAAATATCCTTATGAGCGAACTGCAGACTAGACTGTGTGCATATATATATACATATATGTATATGGAGAGGTATGTATTTGTAATCATCTTCCCCAGTCTGTCGTCGTCAGTGGCCTCTTCTTAGTTGTTGACCGTTGTTTACAATTTACGTCGTTGATTAAACAGACATAAAGCCAGTCCGGCGTAGCTGACAAATAACGTAAGGCATTCCGCAATGCAAACATTGTCTTTCTCTCTCTCTGGGTGTGTGTGTGTGTGTGTGTATATACATGTGACACGCCCCTTGCCATTTGGCATGTACAGTGTGTAATTCACAAATGGTTACAATACGAAATTGATATGCCCAATTCAAACACGTTGATTTCCGTTGGGAATTGTCGCGCCCTGCTTAACCATATATACTTAACCCATTCGAGGAAGCCCCAAGTCCGATTGTCTGCAGGCAGTTGACCTTTAATATATCTACATATAAGTGTGTATGTAAAGCAATGTCCAAGAGTCCATTACCAGTTCAGTACGAAGTCATATTCAATTTCAGGCTTCTCAGGCATTCGACTTCCTTCTGAAATTAATGTGCGCTCTGATTTACATTAAAGACCAAAGCCGCACCCAGCAATATGTATGATATACATTTATACACAATAGCATTAAGAGCACAACAAGCACAATTACAGGAGCCAGAGTCAACAACTACTGCCACATGCGGCAGCAGAGGCAGCAGAGGCAGAGGCAGCAAACTACTGCAACAACAAAAGGGCAACAGGGCAACAATTGCATTCATATCCGCACCGTGAAAGAATACAAAATACAAAATACGCTGTTCAACACTCGCATATTGTAAATATAGCTGACCGCTGACCGGCTTTGAACTCGATGCGGTCGGAAGGGGTGGCATCGGGGCACCGGATGTACCTGAAATCGATCGCAACGGTGAGAATTGACTGTCCAGTCACATATACACCTATATATATATATGGATATATACGGCTTGAGCTGTCATCATTGCATAATGAGCGAGCATGTGTCGAGCATTCGTCTCTCTCAAAACATTTCAATAACATTATTAATATATATATGACAGTCTGAACACCTCACACAACTCGCCTCCCCTTTGCGGTCAATTTGCTTAAACGCTGCTTAACTCAAGAAGCCACAACTTGCCAAAATTCCCAGCGCCTCGGATGGCAACTTGCGGCTATGAAAACGCAACTTTGAGAGCGGTTCTCCCTTGGCTGTCATACGATACGCAAAATGCACTCAAAGCTGCGGACAGACTCCTGACTCCTCCAGACTGCTTTCAAAACGCTGCTACGGAAGTATCACTTTTATTAAAAGGGGTTAATAAATTTGGTATTGCTCTGGTTTTGATTCTCTGACTGCCTTGTGTGAATCAGGCGTGCTCTGAAGAAACTCGATATTGACTTTAGAAAACTAAAAAGTAAATGGTCAATTGTTCTATTTAAAAACTAAATTGCCTTATTCTGCATGCTATTTTGTATAAAATAAACTGTCGAAAGTAAATCTGTTTCCATACACTTCAGACTGACGTCAAAATTGTCAATTTTTTAACTCACGATCGCTTTACGAATTCGGCACAGAAACATGGGGAAAATATTATGACCATCACCTGGTTGACACTTCTTAATGCGAATGGCTTTCATATTATAATTGGGCACGACCAAAGAGATATATATGCTTATATGTCCATATGTATTGCGGATGTATAGCTGCCATTCACCATTAACCAATTGCCAATTGCTCTGTCCCAGAAACCGGCAGAAATTGTCGAAACGCACAAGCAAAACATGGATAAGATCTACGAGCAAAACAATTCAGTTTTGACATTTATGATGAAATTTCTGAAGGCAACTGTCATGTACGGCTGTCATATTGAATAATTTCGGCAGCCTTATGGCCACCGAGTTGCCCTATGGGGGCAGATCGGGGGATCGCACTTGCTATGCATAATTTATGGGGACTTTATGGCAACTGTTGCTGCTGCCACTGCCACTGCCACTGTCTGTTGTCTGTTGTCTGCCCGGCAAGTGAACTCATTCTAATTAAGTGCGGTGCCGAAGCGTCCGGTCTTGAAGAGGAATACAGTCCAGCCAAACCAAACCAGACCAAAGCCTACCCAACGGTGGCTACGTGAGTCGAGTTTGGGAAATTAAAATGCGCTTAAACACATTTAAAATGCGAGGCAGGCGCACAAAAATTTAATAATTTCGCTTTTTGCACAACATCGAAAAGCAGCAGTTGGAGTGGACTTTATGATTTTATTATTCGCAGTTTTAATGACAACGATGATGACCAATAAAGATATTAAAACGGTGCACGAAATGTGCCTCAAAATGCTTTTACAAATGGCACACTGCCTGCCAGCCACGGAAGATGGTCTTTGGGCTTTCCCCCGCATATGCCTCGAATACGTAATGTGTGCTGCCAAAACCAAATGAATATGTATGTGTATATTTATATGTATATTTTTATAAGTGTATCTCAGTATGTGAGTATTCGGATGCCCTTTTATTTTTTGGGTATTTTTTTGTGTGTGTTTTTTGGCGGCGTGTGGCGCTCAGTTCGACGGCAGCAGCAGCAGCTGCGACCGGTCTGGAACTAGAAGCACAGCTAATGATCGTGGTCAGAAGAAGAATTTGTTGATGTCTTGGAGTTGGCTTGTTTGTTGGCTCTTTCGGCAGTAGTCACCGGGCCAGGAGATTCCAAGATCGTTAAGAGATCTGCTGCGTTGTGCGATGCCGAGATCAGCCTATGAGATCTGGCATGTTCTCTTCCACTCTCACTCTCTGTATCTATCTCTATCCCCCAGTCTTTCTCTCTCTCTCTGTCTCTGCTGCTCGGTTTTGCGCGGTGTGTGTTTTTACGAATCACGGATTCGATGTTTCGCATGAATACGTAATTAAATCTATAAATCGGCCAATTAAAATGCTTTGATATCGTGACAACATAACATTCGAACAACGTCGTCGGACGTTGCCCAACCAACCTCACCGGGGCCCCCCACTGATCATCGCTGTCGGGATCGCGGCTTAAAACCAAAACAAAACAAAATAAAACAAAATTATTATACAACACAACCATTGCGAACGGGATGAGATGAGACACTGTGCGGCTAAGAATATGCACTTATACTGAAGAAGGGTCTCCTCTCTTTCCTGACTCATTTATTACAGGCTAGGCAAGTCTTGCAACAACTCTTGCTTGTCAAATATGTTATAAATAAGGTGGAGGAGGAGATTGGATAGTGGGAGTAATCAGAATATAAATATATAAAAAATACTTCTGCTTAAATATGAATGAATCTTGCAACGAGCTAGATATCCTTTCCAACTATATAAAATAATAAAAATTAAAGTTTTCCAAGGCATAAATAAACTTGCCCTAAGTTAGGATTACCCTGACCACTGCCAAGTAACAAACTATCCAATTATAAAGCCAACAGCTCTTACTCAATTCTTGGCCTCGTGTAAAATACAGGAGCCTCACCCATTGACGGACTCATAAAAGTTGCGTCAATTAACAGAAACTAGATCAAGCAGCAGGCAGCATTGGAGCTGAGAGTCTATCGCAATGGGGGCACAAACAGTGTGCAACAGAGCCACCCACACACAGAAATTAACTAAAGCGTCGATCTGTGCGATAAATCGCGACAAGTGAATGTTGCGCAGCCAATGCCGATGTCGATGGGATGCCTGGGGGATGAGATGAGAGGCGTTGCTGGCTTGGCTTGTTGGTTGTTGGTTGTTGGTTGCCAGGAACAATTTTAATTTCGGGCCTGAGGGCTCTGCGATGTGACCGGCTGCTGTGAACAATCTTGCCGACTCTGGCGCCGGTGCGCGTACCCAGGGCCACCAATCGAAAACACATTTGTCGCTGCCTGGCAGCCAACAACAACAACAGCAGCAGGAACAACAACAACAACAGCAACAGCAACAGAAACTACAACTACGACAACAACGACGACGGCGTCGTCTCCGGCGACTGGGATCACTTCGTGGGCTGTTTCGGCAAATTCTCGGCATTGCCGGGGACCTTGGACCGACACTGCAATCGCCTAGATCGTGAGAGTATCGAGCGCAGTGGGGAGCTACGAATCAGACTCGGACTCAGACTCAGACTCATACTGAGACTGAGACTGGAACTCAGGTTCAGGTTCAGGTTCAGCCTGAGACTAAGGCTAAGACTGAGACTGAGACTGAAACACAAGCTTAGTGAGTCGCAATTGCATTTGGGCTCGTTCCGTCCCATTCGATGCTTACCCCAGCATCATCGCATGTTGTTCTTATTGTCATCATTTTATAATTGTCGTTGTAAGCTGTTTGCCGTAGTTGTTGCTGTTGTTGTTGGCTCGATGTTGTCGTGGTCGCTGTGCTATGTGCAATTGTTGTTGCGAACCAAAGCCAATCGCAGAGCCGACTCCGACGACGACTGCCAGACGCCGTCCGAGTTGTTAGCTTCATTTGTCGCAGCCAGTCAGCCACAAGGATACACAAGACTCAGTCGAAGTGAAGTGGAAGTCTCAGTCTCATCCTATGCCTCAGTCTACTCTCTTTGGACGGTTGTCCATTGTCCATTTGGTTGTCCAATGAGCGCGAATTCTTCTGCGTTTCTGCGTATGCCTGCCCTCTAAATCTGTAGACCCACTCCACAACCAACTAACTGGTTGTTGTTGTTGCTTTTGTTCCTGTTGTTGTCGCATTGCATTCTGTGGCTGCTCCTTTGGCTTTAAGTGGGCACTGCAGCGAGTTATTTCTGTAACTTGTTGGAATTTTTGATTTTGTTCATGTTTGTCGCTTCAGAAATGTTCGCTTATGTTTTCCATAATTTAAATATGGTTGAAATTTTACATTGGTATTGGCCACGACTCCCATTAAATGGCCAGAAACGTAAGCAGGCAATACTTCCAGATATTCTCCCAGCCAGCCAAGCGAAAGAAATATAAATAAAATGATATGGAAACAGTATGGAATACAGTTGATCATCGTATTAGCACTAAAGGATTGCTTCATATTGCTTTTAAAAATGTTTTACATTTACATTTTTTGTTATACATTTTTAGTATAATATTTTTCGTATACTTTTAAATTCTTTTTCAATTTTAAATCTTTAGTTTCTTATATTAATCATTAAAAATATACTTTTTGTTGCCTTTAATCATTTTTTGTGGACTGCCTGTAGTCATTTAAATTTTTATTATTTAATATTTAAACTAATTTTCTTCAACATTCTTAAATTAATGCTTTACTTTTACTCTTACTGATTTCTAAATAAAAATATAAATATCATTTTTTATAGACTTTCTACAATAAACATTTGGTAACAAAATAAAGAAAAAGGCCAACTTCTGCAACCAAAATGAGCATTTTTTTCAACCATTTGACTGTGTACAGGGTACGTGTAATTAGAGACAAATACTCTGTAAATAGGTACAAATCAAAGTTGAACATGCAACAACAACTTTGGCTACTGTTTGCCAATCGATTTGATCCCAGCGTGCTTGGTCAAGGCAAGGGCAGAATCTTTGTCTTTGTCTTTGACTTTGGCTTCGGCTTTGGCTTTGGCTTAGACACTGCTCCGATCTACGACTCGGAGGCTTTGAAGTTGACCAACGGCGATGCTGGAGCTGCAGGTCAGCAGGTTGCCGTTAAAGATGCTGGTGACAGTTGTTGTTGTAACAGTTGCTGTAAGGTTTGCAGTCAGCAGCTAAACAGCTTGTGGAAATTCCTTAAATGCTCGGCAACAACTCTACAGCCTGGCCAAGTTGGCTGCTAAGCACTCTCCAGGACATGATCAAGTGCTATCGCTGCTCCCCCACTGGCAAGGAGAGCGGATTAAAAGGTTGTGGAGCTACTGTTACAGCCAGCCTCGCGAAATAAATAAACAAGGCAAGAAACAAAAAAATTGTGTTTCAAATCATGTTCGTTTGGACAGGCGACAAACAGTTTGGACAAACTGTGGAAACGTCTATGAGATTGTCATTAGTAGCCGACCATTATCAGACGGCATTTCCCCAGACCCACAGAACAATACCAACCAACAATAACAATAACAACAGCAACAACAACAACAATAAACCAACTGTTGCCCAAAGCAAAAAAGTTGCCAGAAAACGAAACGTAACAAAATACAAGCCGTGAATTGCATTCGAACAACATCGTCTACAAGACGACTCTGGCGACATTGGCGACACGGACAACATCGCCCGAGCTAAAGCTTAAATTTTTGGAGCGACTACAGCAACAATAACAACAACAACAACATCAGCATCAGCAACAGCAACAACAACTGCAACAGCAACAAGCGTCGACCAGGCTCAGCAGCACTTCTATCCTCAATATCTGCTGGCCGGCAGTAAAAAGTGGCCTGTCTATGAGCCGAGACGAGTGGGAGGAGAGTGGCATTGGGACAATTGCAGCTTAGCAATTATTGTTGCAACACGACCAATCGAGCATCGACGAGCTACACAAGCAATAATATGTAGTCCATTTTAATTCCAGCAGACTTACAAGAAAAGGAAATAAACATTTCAGCTGAAATTATACATAATGTATAAAATCAGAATCCTTACACAGTTTATCACAATTTTGTTATGAGTCATTCAGTGAATGTTTAATCAAACTTCTTACACACAGAGCAATATTCATTCCCACAGAGCTACAAATAATCCTTAGGACTGAAATTATATATTATGTATGAAATGAGTATGCCTACACAGCTTATCACAATTTTGCTAGGAATGAATATGTTCAATGAATAATTGTTCAAAAGTATTTAATCAACGGTATATCGTGAGTACATCCGTACAAGAAAACCTTGCTTGGTAAGCATTAAAAAATGTTAATTCATTATAGTATAAAAACCATCTGACAATTAAAAGAAATACAAAAGTTTCCATGACTCAAAAACTTAAATACCAAATACCCTGTAGAAAAGTACGAAACAATTGGGGGTTCTCCAGGTTTCTTCAATGCTTAAAATGAATGCTCTGATTTATTATGTTCATTATTTATTTTGTTTTCCATCTTAAATTTAATTTCTTATTAAAACCTTTTAAGAATTGTGGACTGTTTCTTAGTCCACAATAAAAAATTAAATAAATAAAATACATTTTATTAAAAGAATACATCTTTTTGAAAAATTAAATAATACACAAATTTTTAGAAACTTAATTTCAATTAACAAAGTAATTTTCAATATATTAATACTAAAATCTTTTACAGATCCAAAGAAATCAGCTAATTGCCCTGCTTAAATGGAATGCTTGCTGCAATCCACAAATTTAACGATTGGCATATTCCTATGACTAAATACCATTTTTTTCGGGATGATAAAAAAACAGACGTGAAGCATTTAGCAGGTGTACAACAGCTAGCATGGCTCGGCATTAATTCATCAAATTGGTTAAGACAAAAAAAAAAAAAACACAGACTGGGCCCCGTCGGCAATTATTCATTCATTCATAAAGAGATCGGCAATACGGCCAATGTGTAAACAAACAAATCGAAGCCCGACCAACAACTGACAACAACAATTGATCTATGCCATTATACAATCCCATAGTCACTTCCATAGTCAGATCCATAACCATTGGTCTCCGGATGCTACACAGCTGCTGCCTCCATCTGACGTCACAGGGGTGGCAGGGGCGAGTTGAGCATATCTGGGTGGGCTGCATGCAACTGAATGAAATATCCGCTGGTAGGCAAGGTGTAGTTGTGGGGGGAGGGGGGACGTGTAACTGTATAATCTCAAATTATTAACAGTGAAGTTGTATGTTTATTGCAATCGAAACTGATTCCAATCCCAGACTGGCATGGCTAGTAGTCAAAAAAATATTACTGAATGAGTACCATGGTCAAAATACTTATATGGCAAATCAGAACGTATCTCAAACGGGGTGTGGGAGTGCTTAGGCATCCGGCTGCCGAATAGATACAAACTACAACTATGGATACATATACGGATTCAGATACAAACTACAAGTAATAGATACATATTTGAAATACGAAATACAACTACAGGTGGCTCCAGCAAAGCGCGTTTCCGGCGGCTGTTTTGCATGAGACACTGGCACACAATTTAAATATTCATTAAATTTATATAAATCGAAATTCATGCTAAGCAAATCTAAGCAATTTTTCGCTCTCTCATCGCTACTGTATTTGTATCTCTATCCAACTAGTTGCTGCAACCCGTATTGTTTTTTGATTTTGTTTTGTTTTGCTTAGTTTTTGTGTTTTTGAAATTAGGGTTGGCTTTCCTATGTGTGTATATCTATATACATATATATATATATATATATGTATATACATATGTGTGTGTGTGTGTGTGTGTTTGCATTTCAGATTCAATAAAATTATTGGGTGCGTCGCTATTCAAGCGTTAACAAATATTATTGTTCAATTTTGTTGTTATTGTGATAATAAATTTTCGTATATTTTGCTTGGGTAAACAGCGACAACAACAGCAACAGCAACAGCAACAATAATAACATAAGCAGCAGCAATCGCATCAATTTAAGGTGCAGCTTTTAAGTTATTGTGCAGGTGAATTTGAAATGTGTAATTATTTCCCTTTTTCCATATCGGAAACACTATTTTAAACACACAATTATAAGTTAACCGGCAAAACGATTTTAGTTTATGTCCACATAGCAATTCTATTGCAATAAATCGACTGGCATTTACCTTTAGGCCGTTTACTAATTATTTGGCTATTTAGCGCAAAAGGCAATCAAGGCCAAATGCCATCATGGCTTAAACGCAACGCAATCATTCAGTGCCACCTCAAAAAAGTTCAAATATCTTGAGAAATGTAACAAATCATTGCCATTGCTGTTGTTGCTGTTGTTGCTGTTGCTGTTGTCGACACCATAAATGCGAGCGTTTATGAAACATAATTTGATCGGAGCAAATGCCTCCGTTGACGGGCATTGACGTTGACGAGATCGCCAGATAAATGGCAAGGAAGACCATCGGAGCGCGGAGGCGAGCAGGGCAGGGCTGGGTCCGAGAGTGAGGGATAAAAAGTGCGTTGGCTTTTGAAAGACCGCCCGAGAGTGTGGCCCAAAAAACTCAGCTCAAAAATTGGCTTTCTTCTGCCCGTTGCCGACTTCGATGCCAATCTCGAGGCCGTTACTCGTTTAGCGCTCATTTGTGGCCAAAATGGCGAGGCAAGGCTGTCTTGTTGTTGCTGCTGCTGCTGTTGCTGCTTGCTGCTTGCCGCCGTTATCGTGTCGAGTGGTGTTGACGATGTCGACGACACATAAATTGCGATTAAAATGATTAATGCTCAACGCACGGCGCAATGTTAATTGCCACAGCTTCAACCTCCAACCAGGCACTGTGGCTCTACAGCGGCTCCACAGCCTCCTCTTGTGTCTTGGTCTTTGTCAGATCTTGGTCTATGCTTACTACCGGCCAGCTATTTACATAAATTTGTTTTGACGCTTGTAATGAGCTGTTTGTGGCATTTTCACTGCCACTATCGAACAACTTTTATCAGCCTCAAATGGCCCGAGCCAACAATAATTTCCATGTTCGTTTTTAATGTTTTTCTTCCTCTTCCTCACCCTTCCCTATTTCGGTTAGCATATTTGAAATTATTATAAGCCAACTGCTGCTCAACTCGCATATCTTGCGGCAATTTCCAACTACAAACGGAAGTCACCGCAGTGCCACTTACGACCCCTCCACAGCTCCCTAGCCATGGCTGTACAATTTTGGGACTCTTCTTATGAATGTAGAAATTGCCTGCAATAGACCTTAACTGATGCTGCTGGGCAAATGTTTTCACTATTTTTATTAAACATTTAAATATCCAGAAATATCTTAAACATCTAACAAAAGAAATACATTTAAAATTGAGTAAAAGTGCAACAAACATAATAATAAAATATGAAATATGTGCAAGTAATAATACAATAATAGGAAAGAAACTATAATAATAATATTATTAAAAGAAACAGTTAAGTTTGAGTAAAATGCAATAATAAAATTGTATTTATCCAGGAGAAAATACCTCTCAAACTTACCTAGTTAATTATTTTTAGCCTGTCTTTCATTGCGCAAGCTTGGCAAGATTATTTGGCAATTAATTGAAGTTGTAGATATTATCAACGGAAATTAAATGTTCTGTACATAAAAACATTTCCTATTAATAGTAGATACAACTCAGATGAGTCTTTCTGTCTTTTTCTAGGTAGGCTTTGGCATATTCAGTGGCATCGACAATATAAGCTTATATTGCTGGCCACTTGTGTATCTGTAATCACTGTGTGTATGTATTTGGACAGAGGTTGCAAGCTTATGCTGCAGCTTGCCACAGATTTATGAGCAGCTAATTCGCTTTGCATGTCAATTGAACTGAGATGAGTTGAAGCACAGCTGGATTCTGCGCCGGACTCTTAGATTTCTAAACGTTTTATTTTCTATATATTAAAATTTAACGAGGCTGCCATAAATCTTAACTAAAAAGCAGGCAATTCAAATTTCACAAGCCCCCAGCAAAAAGTACAAAAAAAAAACAAAACGAACAACATGCCGGATTCGGATGCAGTGGGTCTTTGTGCCTCTGTTCTTTGGTTCCCTGAGCAGCGCTCTCCCCTCGGCTGAGCCAGGAGGAGGGGGCAGCCGCTTGCGACGTTGATGACGACACGTTTGCCACTGAAATTGATCCAGTTGCAGCAGTTTTGCAGCTCGGCTGCGAATGTTTCGCATCGCTCGAAATGTTTCATCATTCGAAAACAATGGAGCCGGGCAAACGGGGCGGGCGGGGAGAGCCATAATTCTTGTGGTAAAAAGCCAAACAGCAGCGCTGGCAAACCGTTTGGCAAAAAAGCGCACTGAGCGATGACCATGTCAGCAGCTGTGGCCAGAAGCTAGCGACCACTCTGCACAAGTGCGATTTAACCAAATGGGTACAAGCACGGCCCCAAAACTGGTCAGCAACTGGCCAACTGGCCAACTGGACAGTGGTAACTGGCCGCGTGTGTCGGCCTGACAATAGGCGAAATATCATCGAAAACCATAAAAAACTGACAGCACAAAAAGAGGTGTTGACACATTGATTTATCTGGCATGCTACTGTACACAGCACAGATGAGACCTCTCGGGCTCCGACCAGCTCGCTCCAGGCTCAGGCCTGATGCCTGCTCTCCGATCGGTGGTCGGTTGGATGAACGGTGAGCGGTGAACGGTGAAGGGTAAACGGAGAACGGAGAACGGTGGCTATTTTAGATGGATGGATTCATATGCGAATATGGCTGGCAACATTTGGGAGAACAGCTTGGAAACGCAGGTCAGCAAACAATATCATAACCATATGCGAGACAGCGGCCAGGACAGTGTGGGAGAATCTCAACAATAAACACTTGTCGAAAATTTTGAAAACAGCCAAACTGTCTTCAGAAAATACAAATTTCCCAGGTACATATATAAGTTTAAATAGTTTTTCATTAATCTATATTTTTAAAGTGAACTATTTTTTTGTTTAACAATTTTTGAAAATGAATTTTTTGAGTGTAGAAAGCTGTTGTCCGATTTAAACATGCCCGTCTCATCCATATGACGATCTTCGCTTGCAAGCATTTAAGCCACTTAACAGACACACTCAGGCTTACACACACACACACACACACTCACACACACACACACATGCAGCTGCAGAGACAAAGCCAGTCTGGCTTCGATGGGTAAGCGAGATATGTTTTTGGGCTAAAAACGTTACCAATTTAAAAATTCCAAATAAAATATAAATTGACCAAATTAATATTGGAATACATGGTACAATTCTGAGAGAAAAATCCTCACATTTTTGTCGTCGTTGCCGTCGTTGACATCGCTCTCCTCGTGAAGACTTTTTGACTTTTTGTCTCATCTTCTTTTCGAAATTTGTGTGTGTTTCTTCTTTTTTTTTTTTTTTTTGTATTTATCGCATCCGCCACTTAATGCAATTTGGACAGTTGCTGGTTTTGGTTATTCGAATTGCTTAGCTTGCTTATCCTTGGCTGCATTCAAAATCAGAGACAGTGAGTGAGACTATATCTACAACCTGCCGCCCTCCTCCGTCCTCCGTCCTCCCCGCGCTCGACGAGCCTGTCAAGAGGCTGCGCCAAAAACTTTGGAAAACGCAGAAGAAAAAATTAAAAGACCAAATATAAAATGGAAAACTTTAAAATTGGGATTTTGCAAGCTGATATTTTTTTCATTTTTATTTTTGTTGCTTTTATTGCTGACTGCTGCTGCGGTTGAAAGAGGCGACAAAGCATGAAACCAGTAAATTAAAGCAAAAGGATAAAGTTTAATTGGAAAACTATTTTTTGCCCAGCCCCGCTCCCCACACACACCTACCGCACTCAACCAACCATCTCTCCTTGGCCAGGTTCTTTAATCTGCTTACCTTTAGTTTTCTTAATTTTATGCATTCTGTCGTGGCATTATATTCACGTGTGTGTGAATACAAAAGTTTCGCTTCAATTTCCGCTGCCAATATGACTGCAGCCAGCGGAGACGACTCCCCAACAGGGCACCCCCCAATCCTTCTCCTCATTTGTGTGTACCGCATTTGTCTAGATGTGTGTGTGAATGGATTTTAGCAAATGAATAGAAATTAAGTTTGGTTGCCGCTTGAGCGCCTCTCAAAACTACTGCAATGCCTTCGGCAGAGCCTCCCAGTCATCTGGCTGAACTGGAGGCAGGTGAGAAAATGGCATTATTGTCGAAAAAGTTTAAAATATGCCGCCTTTTATAAAATTTAATGAGAAAAGTTGGCGTTATAAATTCTTGTATGCGGTAAATTTATTTGCTCATTACAAAATCAGAGAGCACAAAATGAAAAGAACAAGTTAAATGCAGAAATGACTTTTTGTCTTTCACTTTATATGGATTTGAGTCAGTTAATATTCGACCATTGAGTGCGCAGTCGAAGAGAATATTCAATAAAAACCTTGAGAGTCGAGTTCTGCATATAAAGCAAGCAATTTTCAACTGAACTGATTGATAGAACAATTTAGTTTCTTTCAAGCGTAACTTGTATGGCCAACACTCCACAAACAAATAAGAGAGAGAGAGAGAGAGAGAGAGAGAGAGAGAGAGATGGAGATATGTGTTCGTGGTCGTGCGGCTTATAGATTTCACTTTATGATACAAGTTTTGCATTCATTTCAGCATACTTCATATTCAATTCAAATTGTGTGTTTTTCATTTTTTGCAAAAGCGTCAACTACGTGCTGCAACATGTGGCTGCAACAACAATAGCCATACTGCCACAAACACTGCCGTGTTGTACAACAAATAAGTGCATAGAGATACCCTCTGATTTGCCCTTACCACCACTGGCATCTACTGAAACTCTGACTTTGTTTATATATTTTTGTAAAAATATATTCCATTTGAGGTGATTTATTTGGATTTAGCTTCTTTGTTTTTATTATTTATAAACTGTCATGGTTTATTTAGAGACCGAATACATATTATGCTTACTCAGCTGACGTATACCCTTTCATCTACTTGACGAATACAGGGTATCCTGGAAAAAAAGAGAGCTCAACAACTGTACGGTGAATATTGCGGAAATTATGAGGAATTGTGAGTATGCCAAGTACTTGGTCAAAGTGCAAATTGTTGAACCACAAACACACACACTCCCACACACACACACACACACACACACACACACACACACACACACACACACACACAACCTGCCCGCTCTTTGCTCATAAATATGCATTGCTGCGGCGACTCAATTGTTGTATGCCGCTTATTAAAGCCAAATAATGCTGGCCATAATAACTCGGCACAGTGAAAATGCAATTTTCATTTATGCGCATATTTTGCAAAGAATATTCCGCACTGTTGGCTGTGCTTTATTATAATGCAAAACAGCTGACAATAACTGAGAGAGAAAGCCATAAATAGGGATATGGTGCAACAAATGAATAATTTAAAAATAACATTAAATGCACTACTTCTACTAGAATATTAAAAAAGTCTTTATGTGAATAGCAGTCGACCTATTTTTGGTAAAATGCTTACGCAAATTGTGATAAAATTCTAAGATATTTTTTCTTTACATGTTCAATTTAAAAATGGTTTAGATTGATTAACCCAACAGCGACTATAAGTTTTAAGTGATAAATAATTATTAATTAATATGAAATTACAGGATTGAAGCAACTATACAAATAAACCATTATAAGAGTTAAGTGAATCAAACATCTTAAGTTAAGTAAGTGATCTATTGCGATCCGTTCCCCCATTATCCATAATTCTTGGTTGAATGTTTCTACATCTTGCGAGCCTAAAACGTGTATTCTTAGTGGGTTCTTCGCCATGGGTTGTAGTCAATTAAATTGTTTCTGATTTTAGCTGTCCAAAGAGAGTATGTCATTAAGTTGGCATTGTTTTTCACTCTCGGCCAGTTTGAGAGGGAAAGCCGCCAGTGCTGCTTGCCATGCAAGACGAATCGCTGTATTTGTCGCATAATATATCAAATTGTTATGATTGTGCTTTGGGACGGCCCAGTTCCAGTACGATTTCTGTGTCTGCTGGGAGCGGTGTCTCGACCCTGCCTGGAATTCGTATAGTGTGGCCAGTAATCATGAATTTATGATTTAAGTGCGTGATTATGATTACCATACCCCCTCCAATTGGAATGGTGCGAGTGCTTAATGTGGGCGCGACGAAGCCAGCGCTGCGACGTGATGCGAAAGCCTGATGCCGATCAATATGAAATATGAAATTCAACTTTAGGTCATCATATATAAATATCATGTGTACATCTGTACATGTGTGTCGTGTTATGAGTGCACAAATACATGACAGCGCGCACATGTAAGGCACATGTAATCAGACTATAATTTATGAAGGCATAAATTAATGTTATGTCCAAAATGTGGTAGAATACACTCAGGCAAATTAGCGCTCTGAGTGGGCAACAATGTCAACTCAAACTATTATTTAGAAAGTCTATTTCTGAAACGAAAGATTCTATATTTCTCTTTGTTTCTTTATTCCAGGGTATTATGTTCTAAGCTTAAGAAAAATAAGTCTAATTTATTGGTCCTTTTTATATGTACTACAACTTAGCAGTCAAGAAAGCAAATTGCATACCTAATTTCTGATTTTAAGTACTTTCTCTAAAAATAATGCTTAGCATTTTTAGATTTTAGAAATATTTTCCATTATTTAGAAATATATTTCTGAAAATTATAAAAATGTTAGTCGAAATTTAGAAATTTGTTTTTCGTATTATTAGAATTTATTTCTAAATTTTAATCGACTTTCCATTTTAGGGTGATTATTTTTTCTGAGTGTATACATATGTATCTATATGTATATCGCATTTAATATGCATAGAGCATAGAGAATTTGTGCCAGTTTTTAAAACTTGTACATCTATTCGAAGCTCCACTTTTAAGTCATACTCAATTTTTCGCCATGATTTTATAATCTTTAGCATACCACTTAACTGTTAAGTTACTTCTCATTCGCTGACAATCTTGCTGAGAGCTTTTCTTCTCTCTCTCTCTCTCTCTCTCTCTCTCTCGCTCTCTCTCTGTCTCTGTCTATCACAATCAGTTTCGATTACATTAGACAAATGTCAGAATACTTTTGGCTTGCAAACAATGCGCCCTTTTGGCTTATTGTTGAAACTTTTATGCTTTTCTGGGCGGCCAGTTGTAAAGTGTAATTGAACCCCATTGACCAGCATTCGTGTTGGCCTTAACTTGTGTGTAGTTTTGTCGGGACTGCTGCCTATAAACATATTTGATCGAAGGCACTGGGCCCACTCGCATCACATCCACTCCAGTTCGCAATTACCATCTGACACAATGCGGTGCTTTCATACTTTTATGTATGGCTGCCCGGAATATGATATTCGACCCACCCGGTTGACATTTCAATTCAATTCGCCATAAATAAAGACCGATTCGGAGACGGTCGTCATTGAACCCTTTTTACCCCACAACGCATGTTCGTCGTTCGCAATATTTTGCCATTGATGGTTGGCAAACGCCCGATCCATTAATTATACGCCCACTTCACAAAGGCAGGCGGCAGGAAAAGTCAAAATATTGACAGCTTAAACTTATTTTTTCCTCTTCTTGCTTTTCGCCTGCAATTGTTGTGTACGCCTCC
Source organism: Drosophila planitibia (assembly GCA_035043785.1). Taxonomy (NCBI): domain Eukaryota; kingdom Metazoa; phylum Arthropoda; class Insecta; order Diptera; family Drosophilidae; genus Drosophila; species Drosophila planitibia. The sequence goes on from JAWNMS010000066.1 coordinate 406,969, forward strand.
GCCCCCACCAACCCACCGATGCCTCTTCTAAAAAGGCAATCAGAAAGAGTCCGGACCGGAGTCACATTTCCTTTGGCTGAATGCGACTTGCAATTATTTAGCGGGCCCAACAATCGAGCAAAAGGACTCGAAATACGGCAAAAAAAATATCCTTTGCTCATATCCGTTTATCATTTTTGACCTTCTGCACTGTTTCGCCGTTCATAACAATCGATTGAGGCGAACTCTTTGCCAGACCCTCGTAATGCCTTACGCCGAGTGAATGAAATACACCTCGTGGGTCAGCTTTTGGGTGTGGGCTGGGTCAGAGGGGGATTGTGCCTGCTTCTATTTAAGTTATTGTTTCCATGCACAGCATTTATGAGTCCAGAGTCCTAATGAATTATTATGCCAGAAGAGCAGGCCCGCGCAATGCCTTGCGAATATTATTAAATGGCTCGGAATGAATGATTTAATGACCATGCCACATATATACATAATTGCTGGCTCCGGAGAAGGGTTCGGTGCCACAAAGGGTTTGAGTGACGCAACTGCGGGTCTGGCCAGCCCAGGACTACTTAAAGACCGGCTGCAGTGTGTAGTTGTAGTCCAGGTAAGCACTAAAGTCACGTTTAGTCCATAACAATTCTCGAGCAATTTTCATGAAAAGTGCCAAAAGGATTTCTTCACACCCGCAGTCGAAAGAAGTCCTTTTGTCTGTTTGCCTGTGCACATTCATAAAATCATACAACATGAAAAGAACAAACCACATATAGAAAGATATATAGATAAATGCAGTCCAAGTCCCTTTTGCGATTTAGTCTACACATCGCTTCGAGCTCCTTCTCGTCCCTCCCTTGGGGAGTTATCACAATCAAACTGTTGTCTTACGCTGCATGTGTGAAGTGGGCGGCGAGGCGTGGCGCCGTCTTTGATGGCAATTCGCCAAATGGAAATATTATTGGACTGCATATAAACGGAATTTTATTTGTGGCCCGTTCGTGTTGGCTTCAGCCGTAAGCTGCAAGACCAGCAATGCCAGCAGATGGTCTCCGACTTGAGCCACATAAGTAATAGACACGTCTCGTTCTCGTGCTTTGTTTTTATGTAGACAAAAGCAACTGTTTAGATACATTCTAAGCATACCCATAACATTTATGGCTGGGTGTGTTCTTAGGTTTAATAAAAAATGTATAGTTTATTATATGCAATAATGCGTGTGTATATCTATATATATATATATATACATATACCTCTACTTCATTTGCTTCTTTCTGACATGATATTTTATATATTAATATGATTTTTTGCTGTCTCTGAGTCATTTTTACAATAAAAATGTATCTTAAAGCAGAAATCGGGAATGTTGATTAACAAATATTTCATTGATTTAGAGTATCAAATAAGGAAAAATGAGAATGAATATGTCACAAATAAACTAACTTGATTCAGTGTTATTCATTCTAATAAAAACGGACTTAATCTAAAAATCTATTTTGGCTTAACATTTTAATTTATTCAAACATTTTTCTATCTATAAAATATGTGCCTTATGCTAAATTTAAACTACCAAAGACGTCTATTTACCCAGTTCTTTGCTGACTAAGGTCAAACCCTTTGAATATTATGACAATTTTTCAAATCGTTAATTTCACGAAATATGCAAATAACTTATTCAACTGTAAACTTTTTGCACTGACAAGAAATCTGTCAGCGTTACAAAAAGGGGCAGCTACAAATAATAAAATAAAAAAATAGAAATAAAATGAACAATGACCTTTTTTCACATTTGAACGATTTGATCGAATAGCGAAAAAGCTGCTCATTGAAATGATTATTAAAAAGCGAAAGGCAAACGTAAAATATCCATTCCCCGGGTGTCTCTTTGTCTGTTTTGGGAATGGGATCCAACCGGAGCAATGGCGGCAGCAGTCCAATCGTAGCCAGAAATTATCATAAAAATTGCGCAAACTCCGTGCGTGACTTTAAAACCCGGCAAAAGACGACAAGAGGACAAGGACAATGATGAGCTGGAGAGGAAGTTCGCTTGTTTTGTGTTGGTTTAGGTGGCTTCAGGGTGGCTGGCTGTCAGTGCTGGTGCTGGTGCTGTTGATGGTGGTGGCTACTGGCATCTTTTTAATATTCCCGTCATACGCATTGTCATTTTTGTTGTATTTGATTTTAATACGAATTTCACATTTTACAATCAAATTAATTGGTTACGCTGCCGCAGGATTACAACCCGGCAAGGACTGCTGCTGCTGCTGCGACTGCGACAACGAATGGCTTAAACAAATAAACAAGTCCGAGAATTCGACGCTAAGGGATGCATCCCACCAAGATATGATGTTGCCTCCTGAGCTGGAGGGGTGAGTGGTGAGGGGTGAGCTGTGTCAACCTATTGAAATTGCCATTGGCTGCATTTGACGCTCCGTCGCTTTGTGCACGTGAATCAGTCGAGGCGTCGCTAATTTATGCAAATATTGAGTCAGTCTGAGATGCGGAACTGAGGCAGTTAAATTCGATGCACGATATTTATTATTTTCGTTTCGAATTTTGAATATTTCATTTCGCTCGATTTGCGCGACTCAATCCCAATTTTCATGGCCGCCATGCCGAAGCTGGCAAATTAATTTGTAATTCGTTGGCAATTTAGCAGATGAATTATTATAGGCATTTAGAGGGTATTAAGCACGCCCATCCAATATTAAGCGACTCGATTTATGTGAGAATCAATTTGCATTTACCCAGCAAATAGGCACAATACATTATACATTTTCCATTTTCCATTTTTATTTTGAATATCCAACAACAAAAAAAAGAAGAGATATGTAAAACTAGCTGCATATTTTTACCCTTAGCTCTGCAGCTCAAGATGTTTACACATGTTTGGATGCATCGCCACTTTCCACGCTGCAACATAAACAGAAAAGAAAGCAGTAGTCGAGTTGTTGTTGCTGTTGTTGTTGTTGTTGTTGCAGTTGTATGTTGTAGTTGCCGGCACATGCGATCCAATAAAATAGGAAAATAGAAACATAAATCAGCCGATTAATATTTTATGAAGTGTATCTTTCGCTGTGTGTACCTGACTGGGCTGGTTGTCGGGACTGCTGGCGCATGAGATACTCGAGCTGCCCAATGCTGAAGGGAGCGGGAGTGGTTGGGTGGGGGGGTTGAAGTATGCGGGGTGGGCGTAAGGCTGGCTGAACAAACGACTTCCCTTTGTTTACCATAAATTCGTTAATAGACGCTGCCGCGTGTAAACAAATCACTTAAACATTTTCAAATTGACGCCTGACATGATTTTTTCTACGCTGCCGAACTCCAACACACACACACACACAGACACAGTCATACACACACAGATAGAAGCGATAGATGGATATTTATTAAGTTGTTGAAGTACGGGAAGTATCACAAATTGTAAATCTACTTGTAGTTGTTACATACAGTTTTTTGCTGCTGCTGCTGCTGCTGTTGCCTAGACCTGAAGCTGCTGCACATTAGTGAGAAAACTGAAAGAGAAAAAAGGAAATTGAAAACTGGCTCGCTGCTCAGAGCTGCGACTGTGATCCTGGACCTGTGCCAGTGCCCATGTCGCTGGCAATCAGCTGGACAGTGCTGGACGGGTGACAACGCGGATTGCAATTAGCAATCAAGCATCGACGGCTCGAACAGCGAACCAGGCAAACCCAGAGTAAGACATTGGCGCACTCCACTGCCAGATACAGCAGCAACAGCAGCAACAGCAGCTAACAGCAAACATGAGCAGCTCGGTAGCTGACGCAGCTGTGGATACAGCTACAGCTACAGCTACACATACAGCTACAGCTACACATACCGCTACAGATACAGATACAGCTGCAGATACAGATACAGATACAGATGTGTGTGTTAACGCTTGGATTGGAAAGCAGGCAACGTCACACGTTGTGTTGGGCTCGTCTGAGTCGTCTGTTTGAGATTTTATGAAAAGCCCAATTAATTAATGTCGTTGCACATTCACAGCCGCATCAATTTATAATAAATACATTTTTTTTTTGCTGTTCAGCGTCGTCTGCCAGCTGCCAATACAATTCATTTGCGCCACATCAGCGCTAGATTCAGTTAAAGCTGCAGCAACAACGGCTTCTGTTGCTGTTTCCCACCCACAGACGGCCAGCGATGGATGATAACAAATTGTTGGCCAACTTCAGTGCCAAGGGCTTCAGCAGCACGTCACTTCGACAGTTCACGGTCCATCTGGTCGTATTGGTTTGGGTCTGGCCTGGTCTGGCCTGGCCTGGCCTGGTCTGGTCTGGTCTGCCCTGCTCTGTCTGGCTGCACATTTCTGCTTTTAAGTATCTTTGCCTCGATTTGCTTTCGTTTCAGATTTGTATACAAAACGCTTGGGCAATATTCCATTGCCTTATCTCCTAATAATAACTTACACTGTAATACTGCATTTTCATGCCAAGCATCATAAATAAAATGTACTTCAAATATGAGCCAAAGGCGCTAAAAAGTATCTCTAGTCGAGCACTCTCAGCTCCATTCCGCTTTCCATTTATTTATGTTAGTTAAAACGTTTAAAAAGGTTTTCTAATTACAAATGTAAAGTTAAAGTTTCAAATTAAATTGTATAAAATGTAAGCGAGAAATTAAATACAAATTTAAAATGAAAGAAAAATATAAATGGCTAAAATTAATCTCAGGCTATGAAAATATAAAATGATCCAGCAGAGGTCCAACATGAAACGATAAGTTAAGTTAGGCAAGTTAGGCAAACTCAGAGGTTTTCCAAAGATACTTTAGTATTGAGAGTTTAATGAATAGAATAAAACAGTTCCATTGAGAATACATAAAATAAGGCATTGTAAGACCAACAATTGACAGGATTGTATTTAACAGTCAATCTGTAAAGAAATTCAAGTACAACCAACTATTTTGCAGTTAATACACATTCAAATAGTTGCATTTCCAATTCAAATGCAGGTACAAAAACTCATTAAATACACATAAACTAAACTTGAAGAAGGGCGACAAATTAAATGAAAAAAAAGTGTTTTGGGAAATTGTTTATGACTACATAAATATTGGTGGTTGGTGGGTAAATGCATTTGAAATATGCTTACCAAGTGGCGCCAATTGCTATTGAAGTCTATGGCCTGGGAACATTGGCGCCTGACGCCAATAAACATGAAGGGCGGCAAAACTTTTGACAATTTAATTGAGTTTGAATGGCCGAGGAAGCACCTTAAGCAGTCGGCAGCGATAAGTCAACGCAAGTCAGAGCTTTGACAATTATTATTGCTCAACTGTCAGCTCAACAACAAGCACAACAACAGCAACACAATATTCATATACAACACACAACACAACAAGCAACAATCCAAGCCAGGCAGCGATGTCTGCTTTTTTCTTTCAGCGGCAATTAGCTTAAATGGTGTATGAGATACGAGATACAAACGCTGCCTGTATTTGTTGCTGTTGTTTGTTGACTGTTTGTTGTTGTTGTCTGTTTGTTGTTGTTGTTGTAGATGCGCATGCGCAACGTGGACACGTTCGTGGTGCGATATGTGTCGCCTCGAGGCGCCTCCGGCTTGTTGCCTTTAGAGCATTTCTCAGATTTCAATCACGTTTCTAACGATTTTTATGATGTAAAATTGAACCTTTATTTATTTGTGGGCCGCAGCGCTCTACTGGAGGTATACCCATCCAACCAGCCAACCAACCAACCAACCAACCAACCATCTTTCTATCTGTCTAGCTGTGTGTATACATTCATTGTGTTGTCTGTAATTTTAATTTGTTGGTGTCGCCAATTGGCTTCGCATTGCAAACGTTCGGGAATTATAAATTTCTTAATTGCCAGAGTTGTCGCCTTGGTCCCTGGCCCGTTCTTGTTGAATGGTAGTTGTCATCGTAGTACATCATTCTAGGCCCATAAGGCAAATTTGTATGGCAGTTTTGCTCGCTAACAAATACCTTAACTCAACTTAATTAATGAGTTTGTGTCGGTGCGAACGTGCTGGGAAATTGTCAATATATTTGCATTTTTCGGCTTCAGTTTCGGTTTCGAAGTTGCTTTTTCGGCTCGTACTTATTCGAGGCGTTTGAAAAGTTGGCAGCCACTCACGGCTCGAAAGCGAAGTGATTTGTGCCCTGGCCCGATCATGGGAATTATTTTTGCCCCTCTATGCCAGCTGAATATCAAATTGAATTTATAAATTATGAGCTTATTACAACTCGCTCAGCTGTCTGCTAACCAAACAAATTTCGGCTCGATGCTAATTGGAACCGTGGAATGTTATTTTCTAAAGTAGAAACAGTGTAAAATAAAATGACAACCAGATAGAACAGTTATCCGAACTCTAAATACCCTTCTTGCCCGATTATTATTACATAATTATATTTTGTCGTTGCTCATTTTTGCCTGTAAAAACTATTTAAAAAAAAAACCATTCGTTTTTCCCAATTGATTTTCTTCATTTTGAAACACAAATTGAAAATATAATAAATACATAATTGTACAGTTATAATTATATATAGACAACTAGAAAGATGCACTATTTTAGACAACTTATTCAGCCTTTTTCAGTGCGACTCGAACTCGTTTGCCACACTTAGTGCGTTATCAGCAGACGTAGCCAGAGTTACCTGCTTCGTTTAACTCATTTCATTTTGGTTCGGCACTGGCCACCGTTAGGGGCACATGCGTCATCCGTGGCGACACTGGCGAGACGCTGGCTATAAACAGCAGCAAGGCCACAGGAATTCTATGCACCGACTGGGCTAGGCTCGGATGGACTGCGATCAGCTGGGTGTCATCTCATGTCTGGCTCTGAATCGGTGACTGAGTCTGAGTCCGAGTCAGAGTCAAAGTCTGAGTTTTACTCTGCTCTCGTCCCGTTTTCTGTGTGTGTGTTTGTCCTTATCAATATTTTCCGTCAAGTAATTTATTGTGTTTGTGCTTGTGTCTGTGCTGCTTCCTTGTGGACCGCTTGCAACATGCCAGCGTGCCCCTGCCACTTTTACCATTTGCCAACCTGTGCTGCATGTGTCGTTCAATCTCTCTTTGCGTGTGTTTGTGTGAGTTTGAACGTTTGTCTTAGGCCTTGTCACATTTTTATGGGTATAGCCGCCTTATGGCATCGATTTTTATTTTTTTCTCGGATAAAATTATATATTCTTTCATTTTATTATTGCAGCGAGTCAAAAGTATTCCGATCCGATACCCTGTGCGATAAACAGCAGCTCATCTAGGGGCTTGCGCCCTGCCTTGGCTTGTCTTGGCCTTTTGTTTGAGCCATTGTTTCTGTCTGTCCGTGTTTAATGTATTTTTAAAGAACCTCAAAATTTAATAGACTCCATTCAGGTATGTATTAGAAACCATCATCATCGCCCTGTGGCTGAAGTGTTAATGTTACCAAAACACATCACAGCGCATTTGAAACTTGGCCACATTTCTAACAAGCCCAAGCACAAAGACATAAAACCATTTTCATTGTTTTCAATTAAGAAAGTTAATTATTTGATCATTATCAGCATTAATTGCATGCGCTCCGTCGTATTTCTCATTTCACTATTCAGATTTCAGTGTCTAATGAGTATTTGCTGATTACTTTCTGTTTTCCATCTCCAGATCAACTGACACCGACCAGGGAAATAAATAAAGAAAAACCCGAACTTAAACGAAAATTATATATTTAAATGCCCAGCTAAACTATTGTTGCATTGATTTCTATATACGTCTTTTACATGGAAATCGGGCATATGACAAAGGCAACAATGATGGAGATGATCTGAGGTGTAAAATAAAATGGGGAAATCGGAATTGTTGAATGACTTTGTTATTTCTTATGGTACTTAATATAAGAGGCAACAAGGTAACAAAACAAAGCAGGTTTATAGTTATTGGCGTGTTGAACTACAGCCATCGAAGCACCTTTGTCTCTTTAAAAGCCACACCGCATTTAGTTGCAGCTCCACAAATTTAACTTACGCTTAAAGCTCACCCTGCCCGGGGATTATAATGGCCCAGTCCGCCCACCTCCCCTCCAATCGAAAAGCTTTGGTTATCCACTCCCTGTTCCGTGTTCGATGTACGCAGTGATTTCAGTTGCCGCCAACAATTTGTCATAATCATAAATCATTTCTGAGCGCTAAATCCAACGCCTAATGCAACCCAAGGACGACGAACAATGGCCAAGTGAACATCAGTCCAAGTCGGAGTCGCAGTCTGGGCGGAAACCAAAGCAGCGTATATTTCACAGCAGGATATTGGCCTCTAAATTACCCCGCAAATATATATGTATAAAGGGCTGTCGAATTGCCCAAAAATATTGTCAGAGCGTAGATACATATAAAAAAAAAAAGAATAGGAAAGATAGACGCATGTATTGTATACAAGTATGATTTTCAATTATATGAAGCAATGCCAGAAGACTTGTTTGCACATATGTCGTATCTCATCATATTATTTGTCAGCACAGAACGATGCGCGGCCCTTATCCTTTTGTCCCCCTCAGTCTGCAGCAGACAGACAATTGTACACAGACAGACACTGTCCACCCACCCACCCAACGGGGCAGCACATTTAGTGGTGACAAAGTTTCACAAAAACTGCTGAAAATGTGTAAATGCATCTGGAAAAGTTGTGCGGAAGTTGGGTGGGGAAGGATATAAAGCATATAAACCTTTTCAAGAGGAACCTGCTGCTTCTCTTTGCACACATCACACACAATTCAATTAATTGTGACAAATAATTTATGAAATGCCTTACGCATGTATGTGTCTGTGTGTGTGTGTGTGTGTGCACATATATAAAAATGAATAATCCATGTATCAAGGCAGATATATGAGGAATATGACAAGCATTTCCAATTTGATGCTGATATGCAGTCCTTGGGGTGGCTAACTAGTTATGTGTCTGCCAACCACCCCAACCCCGTCCCACCCCGCTCGGGCCATCGCTTAACCCCTTTTGAGGGCCGACAACCACAGTTATAGTCAGCCCGAAATGACTGAGTGGCATTTGAGCTTGTTTCGCACTTCGTTGGCTGTCACACTGCGATTGGGATTTCATTTGTCACCCAGCCAGCAACCAGCCTAAAAACGTTGACATGCAACACTTTGCTGCGCTTGAAACTTGATCTGGAACTCCATATCGAGTTCATATATCGTAAGATCTTTAACTTCATGGTCAATTATTGAAATTAGTCAATTAGCTGATTTTTAATATTGAGTATAGAACATAGATAATAATATTTTATAGACGGATAGATGCTAAAATAATGGTAATAGTGAAGTGACATATATATCAGATATACCTTTCATTATATACACATCGACAGATTGCAGTCAAATTTATAAAACTTATTTTTAGACAGTTTCTCAGCGAATATAGATCATAAATCAATTGCAACTACAACTCCATTTGGTTGCTTATAATTCATGAAAATGGCTTACAATATTGGTAAAGTAAATTGATCGATTTGGATATTTGGCAGGTGTGCAACGACATTTATACTTGTTTGTATACACATCCAGTTAATAGTAGCCAAATGTGTGAGCCTTGCTTTGGGCCAGTTTTTAGGTGAATATAGATCATAAATCAATTGCAACAAGTAACTACATTTTGAAATGTTATAAAAACACATTGTGCAACTCAGTGGTAAGCAGCTAAAAAATTGTTAGGCGAACGACAAAAACAAATAACCTGCTCGCGACCATAATTTAAATGCATGTTTTACTAAAATCGCAAACTGTTGTAAACAGTTTGAATCATTTATTCGCTCAGTTCACACCAGTAAGCAAAAATCCGGTTTCGCATATTCACAGCAAATCCACTCACTCTTTAAGCGACACCTTATGTTCAATTTCCAAGCACCAGCAAAGCGGCAAGTGAAACACCCAGCAAGCAACCAGGCAAACCAACACTCCACCAACTTGTGCCACTTCATTGTCAGTTTGGGCGTTGTTCAAAATCTCTTTATGACATATTTTGATATTTATTTATTATCTTGTCACTGTGATTTGCAACAACATAAGCCACTGCCACACCCCAAACGGCCATACCCACCCTGACCGCAACCCCTCGAACGAGGGCTGCGAACTTCGGGGCAACTTCAGAGCTTCACTTGTCGCGTGTCGCCGAGAGACAAAGGCAAACAAAAAGCTGTCAGCAAGTCCTCCACTTGCCTCACTTTTCCTCTTCTCTTTTTTTTTTTTTTAAATAATAGAATGTATACTTGAACCAAATTAAATGCACACTTTTAGAGAATAGCAGCAAATCCAAGTGGATTTCTAAAGTCTGTGATAATATTTGACCAGATGCGGCACGGCTGCGGCTCCAGCCTGGAGTTCTGCGCTGTTTCTCACTTAATTTTTTATGACATTCATATGGGGATCAAAGCGGATTTGCAAAGTTCGATGTGCTGGGAAATTGGTTGCTCTGCACGATGCTATCGCAAATCGTTCATTCGGCTTAACCCCAGGAAATATGAGCGAATGTATCTTTCAGCTACTCGTCTGCCTGTGCACTGTATCTGACACCGACACCGATACTGATACAGATACTGCTGCTGATACTGACACTGGCTTATGTGCGTAATTTATAGCATCGGTTGGCTGCCTCTGCCCACCTTAGCAGTGCTGCCCATCCCCCAAAACCCAACCCAACCCACAATCTTCTCGAGCTGTGCGTACTTCTCTAATGAGCAAGTCGTTCAATTAACTGAGCTGGCTGTGGGTGCAATGGGTGGCTGAGTGCGTGGGTGGCTGGGTGGGGGGCGGTGTAGGCAACAGAGTCGAGCTAAAATTCCTAATGGCAATTAGCAAAATTGCTTTATATTTCATGCGCCCATCGGCGTCATCATCATTTATGAGCGCCAGCAAGTGTGTGTGTGTGTGTGCCGCTGTGTGTGTGTGTGTGTGTTTTCATCTCACATCTTGCGAAGCTGAGGGCTAATTGAATTTTGACGTTGGCCGTATTTCATTAAGCAAGGGCACGGTTCGTCCAGACACGCATGTAAAAGGGATACTTAACGCAAATGACTCCAATTTGTCAGGCTCGCATCCTTTTACAGATCCACCAATGGCCGAAATAACTGCAATCGATGCAGTTTGAGGCCATGGCCAATATGGTCTGGGTGAAGCAATACACAGCTGAGGCTCACAGACCAGCGAATTCGTCTGGCTAATTTTGGGTTGCATCGGTTCCTTGTCCGGCTGCGTTTTATTCTTTTTGTATTTGATTTTATTTATTTTCTTCGTTGCCCAAAAAAGCTGAAAGTGCATCTGATTTATGTGCGTTAGAAGTTTCAACTTCTCCGCCTCACTGGGCGCTGGGAGGGAGTCACAGCCAAGCACACACACACACACACACGTCTGGCTGGCACATGCGGTTGGAAAACAACAAGAACAAGAACAACGGAGACTACAACAACAACAACAACAACAATGGCACGTAAGGCATTAGAAGCCAAAAGTTGTGGCGTTAAAACTAAAAATCCATAAATTAAACGTGCACTTGGCTGAAATAATCCAAAGTAAGTTTACAAAAATCGAAAAATATATATTACATCCGATATTTAAAAAATAGTTAGGAATTTGTGTTTGTCATATTTTATTTTATTTTTTACAACTTCGCACTTATTTTATTTATTGATTTAATGTGAAAAGGTTTCCATATTTTATTTTATATTTTACAATTATATATAATTTTATTGCTTATATAATGATTACTAAAAATAGTTGACAGCTTTTAAAAAATTGTTGACAACATACAAATACAGCTATTAACTTTATTGATACAGTATTTTTCTCAGTGTGTATTTGGCGAAAGCGGCGAATGGCAGTCGTCTCAATCGTGGCGCAAAATAAAAGTTTTGCCCCCAGTTGCTGATATAAATCACAGATCTTTTTACATAAATTTGCGCTTTGCCATTTGCTAAAGCGAATCTTTTGCTCCTTTCGCCTTTCGCCGTTTTCCTTCATTTCCTTTTTTATTTCTGTTTATTTCCCATTGCGAGTAGAGTCCACCTGGACTAGTGCTGGCTAAGTGCAGGACACACACACACACACACACAAACACACACACACAGCAATCACACACAAACATTGCTTATCGCCAAAAATATGAAAACTACTTTTCTTTTTTTTCGTTTGGGTGGAAATTTCGAAGCCAAAGCGAGTTTAAGGATATGGCGCACTCAAGGCACGGCCAGGACCAAGGCTCTTGCTATACAAGTGTGTGTGTGTGTGTGTGTGTGTGTGTGTGTGTGTGTGTGTGTGTGTGTGTGTGTGTGTGTGTGTGTGTGTGTGTGTGTGTGTGTGTGTGTGTGTGTGTGTGTGTGTGTCTACCGTTCCGTGTTGTGTGCAGTAACACGCTTGATAAAGAAAGAAAAAAAACTGCATATAAAAGTTTCAACTGCAATCGAGAAACTTTTGACCTTTATGTTCTCCAACTTCACATATATAACTGTACATATATATACATATATATACATATATATACATATATATATATATACATATATGTAAGACATACTTGTGTATATAGAAAGTACTTTCTTCATATCCCGATGTGAATTTGTTATTTAAAAACCTTAACAACTCATACAGAAGAGCACATACATATACATATATATATATATACATATACATATATACATATATATATATCTGTACATATGTGCTGACTATGTACAGATGTGTACACGTACGAGTTTCTACATTAAGTTAACGCTGATTGCAGCTACTTAGGAGCAGACTCAAAGCGAAATGCGAAATTGTTCACTCCTGGCCCTATGAACTTATAAATATTTGAGTACAGTCCCCTTAAATACATATATATACCATATAGATAGGCATGTATATATATATATATATATATATATACTCTCTGGAACATTAGGGAAGTGTATGAAGTAGAGTTGGGATAGTAAAATAATTGTATTCTAGCGAATAAATTGAAAGCTTCCACATCTAAAACAACTAAAGTTAACTGGAAATTGAGTTAAATTCTTTTCATTTAAGGGAAAAACTTTCTCATAAACATATGACTTGCAACAGAACAATAGGAAATAAATAATAATTATAACATATATAATTGCTAGTGTTGAAAAGTGTTAACCACAATAGCATTTTATATTGCCTCCGATATTTTATTTATTATATATTATTATATATTGAATATATTATATATTGAATAACTTAACTATTCCCATTAATTGTGAGCTATTTATTTTTAGTTTATTTAATATTCTAATTTTTGTTTTGATTATTCAATTCAGTGTTTTAAAGTTTGTGGCCTGCATTAGGCCTACATTAGACTAGATTAGATCAATTCCATATGCATAACTCAATTTCGCAACTCTAGTTTTGGGCAGAAGCAGAAGAAATGTTCTGCAGATTCTGCTTGGCAGAAGACATTGTGTATTGTTAGAATTACATAAATAGGTATAAAGAATCGAAAATTTTGTATACTGTTTCGGTGAACAGATAGGTAACAATGAGATCCGTTGCAGCCATTTCAATCTTTTTGGGATGGGAACTGCCACTGGAGAACCACATCGAGTCGCACAAGTGGAGTGGGCATGAAATATATGTAAGTATTTTTAAATAAATGCGACTAGCAAATGTCGACTCGTTTTACTCCTTTTTTTTGTATTCAAATGAGCCTAAATGAGTTTACATGGCAACTATGATGATGATCATGATGATGATGATGATTAAGACGAGCATGTGACTACCGTTGGTGACTGTGGCTCAGTGGTGCTGTGGTGCTGTGTTGGCCGGCTTTGAGCCACTTTAGGCTGCCTGTGACTTGTTGCTGCCTTCGAGTTCGAATTCGCATATTTCATGAGTCAAGTGGCGAGCGAGTGTCGAGTGTGTGTGCAAAATGTGTGACGTTTCTTTAATTTATATGTGAATGCGCACGCGCAGTCAGCAAGTCGCACAAGCCGCAGCCCCTACCAGGCTCCTCAGCCCCAACCCCGACCCCAACCCCGACCACAACCCCAACCGCATCCCTCATTCCTCATTATGTCTTCTTCGAGCAGTCGCACAACACGCAAGGCAAAAGTCAAAATACATTGCATATTTTGGTTTCAGCGGCAACAATTTATGGCCCACGCTCGTATTAAATAGATCATTTTGGTGATTCGATTGCTAACTAAGGTCTACGGATAGAAATCCGGTTTTCTGGAATACATATATATATATATATATATATATACTTGTATGTATATCAACGCACTGAGATCGAATAAATGCTGTTGTTGGCTGGCGTCGAGTCAGCCAATGTCTTGTAGCTGGTAGTCGATACAGATACGATTGCTTAGATGCAAATGTGCTTTAATTTGAATTCATTGGCTCGGAGCTTCTTGGCGCCGCCATGGGTTAGTTTCAGACCCTCCACAATCCAACCCACCCTCCCCTCCCCCTACTCCCCCAAGCCTACCCACTCCCTTGCCAGTTACAGAGTGCGCTGCGACAAAAGTCGTGACTAATTACAGAAATTAAAACGCTGTAATTTAATTATGTATCTGCGATTTGTTATCGGTGCCGGCGGCAGTTGCAGTCGCAGTTGCAGCCTCAGCTCTATCGTCAATAAAAAACTAAGAAAACTACAAAAAAACTCGTCCAGTTGCCTTCAAAAAACAAACTCTGCAAATGCCGGACATTGACTCAGACAACAAAATGTCTACAAAATGCATTTCATTTGCCAATTCAGTTGGATGGGTGTGTGGAGGAGGAGTGGGTCGGAAACGGGTGCCTTCATCTCATTGACTATGTATTTGCAATATTTTTTACATTCAAAAAAGGATCTCAGAAGCTGCCTCAACAATGCAATGAAATCCATAAAAACCAATGCTTGCTATTCGTATTTTGGTTTTTTAATTTGAGCCCGATTTGAAATTCGTCAGGAAAAACAACACGTTGCATTTGCATGCGAAATCGACAAGTGCTTGGAATTTGGCATGCAAATCGGGCAGGCATTTTATTCACTAAACTGTTTCATTCACAAAAAATTGCAAAATCATCTCCGCTGCCGCTGAGGTCGCCGGACAAAACTAAACCTTCGATTGCTGCAAAACAATCAACTTCAAACTCTGCTCTACGCATTCCATTTTGAATCGATTACGAATATGTTGTTCCCCACAAAAACACACAATATACAATTTAAATTACATGTCTGCTGTTTGCAGAGATCTTCTATATGTATACACACACACACTGATATTGATCTGTGAACCGATTTTTATTGCAACGTGCGATTTGTTGTTTGTTTTTATTATTGGCTGTTGCAGTAATTCGCGTTTTTCATCGAATTCGTCTCATTCCGGTTGCAATAATCATTAATCGATTCGTTTTGTTGCGAGTATGTTGCACATATATATCTGTGTATGTGTATGTGTATACGCCTTTTATTGCAAGTAAATATTATCCTACAAAACAATGGACTTGCGCTTTCATTGAGCAACACATTCATTCTCAAGCGAAATGCGTTTTTATTGTACTGAGAAATGCGAAAATCAAGTTTGCGTCTTCTTCTAATTTAAGTCCTTGTTGATCTGTGCGAATTCCAAAAACAAAATTGTAGCTGTTTTTCATTCCACATTGTTTAACCTTTAATTTGGCCTCAAAGTATGATCTACATTCTCTAAACAAGAAATCGTTTTCAAAATTAAAATAAACAAAAAAATCTCAATTAAAGCTCTCCATTCTGGCATAATTGGACTTCATTTAAGAATATATTCTTGTTCATTTTTTGTGCTTAAGTTTGGAGTTCATATAAAAAAATAAATAGGAAAAAATAGACAGCGAAATGCATATTGAAATTATTGAAAGAGCTTACTAAACAATAAAAAAACATTTATTTGTTATTTATATTTAATTATTAGATTATTTAACAATTAATTATAGAAATATTGTCAGTAGCAACTAGACGCTCAGCTCTGGTAATAATAATATTGATTTCGATTTTTAGATGTGTGCTAGCAAATTACAGATTTTTATAAAGTTGTACATCTGTCGATATTTAATTGATATGTTTTTAATAGTGTTAACATGCAGCTTTAGTTAATAATTGGCCAAGACAGTGACCGCTTTGCAACAACAGCTGTAACTTTACAACGTTTGTGAACACACAACAACAATCGGCGCTGGAATAAAAAACAGCACCAATCACGTTTTCCGATAGCAGCTAAAAAATAAACAGACTCATGAGAGTGCAAAGCATTTAGTTGTTATTTTGTAGTTGACACCAAATAAAATCGCGCACACCTTGTGAGCAGATGTCTTTTGTTTGTTTGGCTGGGATAGGCAACACTCTCAGCTGTGCCCGGGTCTCAATTCAGCGACTCAGACTCAGTCAGAGTCAGCGTCAGAGGCAACAGTGGCTGCGGCTGTGTGTATTTGTTGCCGGTTTGCTTTCAATGCAGTTTTTGTTTTTGTTTTTGTTTTTTCGGCTAACTGTTGATTTTGTGGCGGCTATTTGTATGTACGAGTGAGTTGGCGCTCACATCAATTAAGAGGTGTGTCCGGGCCAACTCAATTAAGTTAGCGGCACTCACACACTCGTGCCGCCGTTTGACAGTTTAAGTTAATGTTGCTGCTTACACATCTTCCATAAGGCCGCCCAATTGGCAATTGCGCAATTGGCCATAATCGCTGTAGAACTTTAGCTTGAAATTGAAGTTCAATTTGAGCCGTCGCCATTTTGCCGTTGCGCTGCAATTTGCTGCAATTCATAATAACTGGGCCCGCTGCCACCCACAGGGCGGTTGTTAGCCGAGTACTAAAAGCACAGGCCTACAACTCAAGCCACCCGAGTTGCTGTCTAGACTTGTGTGGCAGGCAGCAGGCAGGCGGTATCCGTGTCGTCGAGCTCCAATCGAGCCAAGCCATAGAAAATTGCTGCAATTTTATATTTACAGCAATTGGGCGCAAATGCGAACAGCCACAAAACAACAACCGCAACGAGAGACAGAGAGAGAGAGAGAAAGAGAGAGAGAGATGGAGAGAAAAGTTTGCAATTGTTAAAACATGAACTTAAAAATACATAATTGCATATTCCGCCCGGAATCGTTTTGGGGCCGCACTCACCCAGATTTCACTGGCTCAAAAGCAAAACTCAACTCGGCCCCCAGTTCAAGTTTGGACGGACGAACAGCAAACTCGTAGCTGACAAACAACCAAACACTCATACGTCACGTTGATTGCAAGCAGCACAGCGCACAGTGGTGCAAGATTAATGGAAAAGTAACTCAAATATTTTTAACACATATTTTAAATGAGTTTGTAATGAAAATATAAATAGTTTGTGATGAAAACATATTTAAATTGTATTCTTAAGTTAAAAATCAGCTAGTTTTAAATTGAATTTGAATAAAATATAATTATGCACTGATAAAAAGTATGTGTGTATTTTAACTATTTTGTTTTATTTTTTATTTAATTTATCGTGTATATTTTGCAAACGGCTACTTAACAAATTAATTCAAAAATGTATCTCTACTGTGCTTCAATGGTTTCACATAACGGTAAGCGTCCCACTGGTTGTAAATTCAAATTATACTCACATAAAAAAAATGTCCAAAATACAAAAACAAAAAAAGAAAGAAGGAAAAATAATTCCGCAGCATATAGGCGCTTTGCACTCATCTTGTTTGAGCGGGCGACGCGGGGAAGACAAAGACAAAATGGCAAAACGGCAAAACGTTTTGCATCCGTAGCAACAGCAGAGTCCTGAGAGTTGGATTGACACACTTACAGATACCCTATAATCAAGTTTGAAGAATTATTCACGACATCCGTGAACTGATTTGAGTTCACCTTAAATAGAAGAAGATAACAAAAAACATATAATATAGTCTCAGATATTAACACAAGTGATTAATTGGATATGCTATAACCAATATACCCGCTTCAAACACTTTAATGTGTGCAGGGCATTAAAAGAAAAATTCGAGGCAAATTTCATGACAAGCGAGTAATTTTGTTGTGATTTTTTGATTTGACCCAACACTCGCCTTTACATAAAAAAACGACAACACACACACACAGGCACAACCACACACACACAGGCACAACCACACACACACACACACACACTCAAATGCATATACACATATTGGCTATTTAAATTGTGCAATTTCTGTTTGTTGCTCCCCCTTTCGGTAATTCTCCGTCTCCGTTTAGCGCCCCCTGCTCTCTCTCTCTCTCTCCCTCTCCTTCTCTATCATTCTGTCTCTGTCTCACTCTGCCTGCACTGGCAACGAACAAAACGGCAATTATGCCGCGTTTTTGCTCCCAAATCAGGGGAAAATATATTTGAATCGCTTAGATTTGGCATTAAAACACGACCGGTGGATGTTGTACGGTGGATGGGTTGTTGGGTGGTTGAATGGTTGAATGGCAGTGGAGCAAAGTGGTTTGAAAATGGATTGATTGGGCTGCTGGGGCTGCCAAAAGAGAGCGGGGACTGCTGCCTGCTGCCTGCTGCTAGTAGTAGACACGTCAACAACTGACTGACTGGCCGGCTGACTGGCTGGCTGACTGGGTGACTGACTGGGTGGCTATCGGACTGCGTGGCTATTTGGATTTAGCAGTTGTTGTTCTCCACTTCTTTGGTCGCTGCAGTTATTTACAGGACAACGCAAAACGATGAATCGATGATTCCGCCATGAGAAATTAGATCGACTCAATGGGAAACCCATCATCAGCATTGCAGCAGTGGCAACCAAAACACAGGCAACGGCAACCCGACCGAGTGCAGCAAACAAATCACTGCAAATGTAATTGAGCAGCCAGCAGAGCATCGTGTAGAGACTTGGGATTGAAATTTTGAAAATTGCTGCTGGGATTGCGGGTATTATTGAAGCTGTACAAACTGTACTCCAGCTAAAACTGTAAACGCGCTCTCTCTCCCTCTCTCTCTCTCTCTCTCTCTCTATGTAGTGGCTTAGAGTGAAGTCATTTTGTGCCTGGCAAAAATTGCTTGAGCGTTTTTCTTTCTGCTCTGTCTTTATTCGCTCGCTTTTGGCTGTGTGGGCGGCAAAGCGATGCAGCCAAGCAACAAATCGCGTTGACTGCCACACAGTTCCACTATCAAAGCTAGTTGCCCCTTTGCCACTCCCACTCCGCCGTCTTAGCCATTCATTTGGTCAACGCCCTCGGGGGCGTTTCGAATTATGCTTCATCATTTTCCATTGGCAAATGCTGCCAGCCAAGCTATAACTTTGGCTCACATCTAAAATTCAACACCTTCATATACATATACATATATATATATGTATATATATGTGTATATATGCCCAAGTTGAATCATTAAGTGATTTCAGTAACTGCCTAACAAGCCATTGTTCGGTTTGTTTAGGCCCAAGCAGCTTTAAGCCAGAATTTAGGCTTTTATGGTGCTAAACATAAAAAGAAAATGCTGCAATTTGACAATGGCCTTGTGCAGCACCAATAAATATGGCATTAACTGAAATTTGTACAACTTAAGAGCTGTGCACATTTTCTCTCATCGGCAAGGGGCACAAAGACGTTTGGCTTATTTATCGCGGAATATGGTTAATACCAGCCAAAAGTGTGCCGTGGCTAAGCTCGCAAACATAAATAAAGGCGTTGCATGAGCGACCGCAAATAAAAACCAAATGCAATATGCCACACGATTGGAACTGTGAAGGGGCAAGCTCAATTAATCTGGCTGGGCAGTATTATGATCGTATCGATTACCCAAACACAAACAGTGGCAAGTGACACGCCCACCCAGCAGCAGCCGCCGGGCAACACGTGCCTCAGCCAAAGACAATGCGAACGAGACTGAGAATGTTGGCTTAAGGCGGACTCTGCTCTGTCAACTAATCCTGTGCATAATGTTGCATAAATGCGAGCGCATGTCAAACGCCAAGCAAGATTCGGACTCCGACTCCGACTGCGACTCAGACTCAGACTCGACTCAAAGGCAGTCAGGCTGATAAGTGACCATATCCATATCCATCCAGTTGCGTCCGAATCTGCCGCCGTCAAAATGCAAGCGCAACTTTGGCGGCGACTCAAACGGTGGCAGGCAGTCGCTGCCATTGTGTGTCGGCCAAATGATGTGCCAAACTGACACTGCCAGATAGATAGATACGGATACCCCCAAACACCATTAAGGAGCTTAACCGTGGACGGGGGCAGGGACGGCGACGTGGACGGGGACGGGGTGGAAGGTGGCCCAGCAAATGCATCGCATATTCCGCTTGATTTTTGGTTACTGTGTGTGCCCAATGCCAATGAATCCGAATGGAATGGAATGGATTGGATTGGATTGTTGTTATTTTTATTTTGTGACAATTTCAGCAGCAACAGCAGCAGCAGGAAATAATAAAAGTGCAAACAAATCGTTAGATTTTTCGTATTGAAGTGTTGTCAATGTTTGTGATTGTTGTTGTTTGGCATTTTGTCTAGTGGCACAGTGGAACAATGGCCGCAAACAAGTCGAATAAATGACTAATGTGTAAATGGTACATCTGAGGAGTTTATAAAAATACAACAAAAAGTAAAAGCTTATAAGAAATTTAAATTGAAAGCAATTCATTTATCCAAAAACTGATTTTAATATGAAGTAGAAGATTAACGAAAATTAACATTTTTAACATAATTTCAATATAAATTTGTATATAATTTCTAAAATGATATGTCAACCATTTAATGTAGGCAAATAACTGTAAAAACTTAAGAAAAAACTTTAATCTAAATCTGAATTTGATATTAGAAACATTGCATATTTTATCATATCTGCAATAAATAGACACATATATGTTTTACCTATTAAGCTAGTGTCTTCAATCATAAGCCCAAGATTGTGGCAATACGAAAACAAATTCTCCTTTATTATTTATTATTCATCTTAAATATAGAAGACAAACGCTTGAATTAGATAGAATTAATATGCACTAATCGTTTAGACAAATTGAATGCACGCCAAAATGTATATATATAAATAGATGACATGCATAATTGTCTGGCAGTGCCACAATAAAACAATCCGTAATTTACAAGCGTGCATATACTTTCGAGCTCACTGTAAATCAGCCACGATGATGACACGGCCCAGTGTCGACTATCTGCCGGATTGCGGGGCCCATTTACTGCTGCTGTTTAGAAGCGAAAACCAAGCGGCGCAATTTGTGCAATTTTTCCTTGTTTAGATTGTTGTGCTGTGTGTGTGTTGGTGTGTGTGTGTGTGTGTGTGGGTGTATTTTTATGCCTGCGATAAGCTGAAACAGCGACCATAACCATTCTCATATTATTTGTAAGGATTTTGCATTTATTGCCAACGCTTTCCGAGGATTTGCCAGAGAGCGAGCCCCCCAATCCGAATAAGGCAGCAATAGTGTGTTGTGGTAGTATCTTAATAGTTATCAGGCGATTCTTGTTGTAGCCGTTGTTATTGTTGTTATTATTATTGTTGCTGCTTCTGAGCTCGGTTAGCTTGAGAAGCTAAGCCAGTAACGGCCAACTTTATTTGGCCAGTAAAATTTTATGCCATTTTATAAGCAACATAAATGAGACATTTGCCATTTAACCGGGTGTTTGGGTTAGTCTCGTGCTGTAAATCCATTAACGAGCGACGCGTTAAGGTAAAGCCGAACCCCGACTAAACAGAGGGGAAAAAAACACACGCAATGCGGTGCAACTATTAAAACTTATAAATAAACAACTTCAAAATTGTAATCGACAATTATACGCAGCAAATTAACATGAACACCGTCTCTCAGTTACCAGCAATAACTCAGCTCAAACTCTGACAGCCCTTAGACTCGGCCACAATGGCACCCCAAGTCAAAGGGTTGGCGTGACGAGGGAAGCAGACCCGGAAAGGATCGACGACGGATCGCAGGAACCCGAAAGATAGCTTCATGCATGCATATTAGTCGTGATGATGACAACCTGTGAATAGTCGGGAAATATCTTGAGTAATTAGTTATTGTCGGCATATTGCAGAAATGACTCAAACATGTCTGTCAACAAGGAAAATACTGTTGAAAGGCCAACTTAATTGATTGGGTACAATTATTTATTTATGTATTTCAATTAATTAAAAAAATAAATATATTTATGCTATTCTAGTTATTTAAAGAAGGCGAGCACTGACCTTGACTTTCAGCTGCATCTATAAATATGTAAAATAAATATTTTAAATTTGGTCAGCCTTTTGTTTTCAGACTCAATGAAACCAGTTAAAAATCAATCACACAATTTAAGTCAAAGACAAAACATTCACTTTAATGCTCAAACACACACACACACACACACACACACACAGCGGGTGCCAGTCTTTAAAAATATGACACAGCATTGTCAACAAGAAATATTTGATTAACGACTAAAAAACAGAGCTAGCAAGCCAAAAGTGACCGGATTGCCGGCTAAACAGCGACTGGCACCGAGTCACAGCAAAAACGCATAAATAAAAGCCAAATAATATTTAAGAACAGAACAAAAACGATGGGAATACAACAACAACAGCAACAACAAAACTAGGCAGCAAAAATGTTGAATGTTAAAAGGTAATAAAAATATTTCCCTGCTGCTTCGCATCTATATCCAGATCCAGTCAACAGTCAGCAGTCAGCAGTTGGCAGTTGGCAGTTAGCGGCTCTGAGCCAGCTCGCTTTCCAGCTGTTGGATGGGCCATCAATATTCCGTTTCGATTTCGAATTAAAAGATTATGACGATAATAAACTTGACTAATCATTTTTATTACAATATCTTAACGTGGCCCACACTTGCAGCGCTGTATTCGTATATTCGGTTATCGAAGCTGAGGGGTCCATGGCCTTTTACCACGAAATTTCAACGCTTCTTTTTTGGTTTTTTGTTGGTTTTTTCTTTTTTTCCCAGAACATCCATGCCGATCATGATAAGCGACGCTGAAGTCAACACATGGTTCGGGTGGCCAAAATAAAAAGTCAACTTTGTTTATTAATTTTTCATAACTTAAATACATATATTTGTTACTTTGTATACTTTTTATTTGTATTTCGTTTGCTTTATGGTTTTTCTTTCTTGTTTTTGTTTCTTTTCTTTTTTTTTCTTTCATTTTTTGTGTAATAAATTATGAGACTATGCTTACAAACAGATTGAGATACATTTGTATCTGTATGATTTATGTGTATATGGTAATATATGTTTGCCTGTCGTCAACTTAACCAACATACTAAGCTAATTAATTAGATGGTTTTGCGAAATTATTAGATTACACTTCATATATATATTTATATATATCTTGATTCTTTTTTGTTTGACAATCGCCTTAAGTTGCACTACCAACTAAATTAACTATGAATGTTAAATATATATCTTTATACTTTTTTTAGTTTTGAATTTTTTGTATTTTGTATTTTGTGTTTTTTTTTTTTACAATAGTTTGCCAGTTGTTATAAGTGATATGGAAAGCATTTTGCATCAACTTGGCTCCACCAGCTGTATCGGCCAACAATTTAACATTTAGTATCACAATTTCTCGTTTTTTATTTTTTATTTATGCATTACTATTATTACAACTATATTTTCGAAGCAAAGCAAATTGATTGGATTTATTGCGTTTAGTATTATTTACAAGAGATTAAAAATAAGAACGTAGGAAACAAAAGCCAGACTAAATCGATAGCGTGTCATATTATTATTGCACATTTGAAATACATTTATTTGAATATGTGTGGACTTAGTTATCATATACACATAAATGCATATGCATATATATATATATAGAGATATATACTATATTCATTATTTATCGCCTAATGTTTAGTGTTTAGTATTAAACATATCTTAAGATTAATTTAAATTCGAATTTTGATTTTACTACGCCTTAGATTTCAGCTGATTTCGATTTGGATTCCATTTCATATTTTATGATTCCGATTCTTTTTGCAAATATTGTAATTACACATACATATACACATGTGTATATATATATATATTTTTTTTTATTAGGTAATTAGCCTGAAACGCTATCAGTCTCATTTCAAAGCACTCCAGCGGCTTTTCAACGGCCTCTGTTAAACTGGAAAATTGCTTTTGATGCATCTTTGGATACGTTTCATGCCAGTTTAGTTTAGTTTTATCTTTTATTTAGTGTGTGTCCGTCTCTCTCTCTGATGATTTCTTTAGCATTTGTTTATGGGAGAGAAATCATGAAAGAACTCACAGGCAAGCAAGCATCGCTCCTGCCACCCGCCCCCCGCCCACAAAACACATAACAAAATCAAATAATAATTTTGTGGGCAACAATTTATAAGTTTTAAGTATTGTTTATGCGATGATGTTTTGTGTTTTAATGGTTTGTTTTTGATGGGTTTTCGTACTTTTGCTCTTGAACTACCTTATGTGTGTGAGGCTTCGGGTTCGGGTTGCAGCTTCCAGCTACCAGCTACCAGTTTCCAGCGCAGCGTTGTCGACACTCTTTTTGCTCCTCTTCACAACACTGCATGAGATCATATTGGTGGTTGCGAGAGTCTATTGTCACGGCCAATGGCTGATACATATTTGGATTGTTCTTCTTCATCGTCGATAACTAAGTTAATTATTCGCGTTCATCGCTCCACTCGTTCATCTACAAGTAAAGATATCAAATTTGGACAAATTCTATATTAGCATGGGCCACTTATTCATTTCACTGCATTTGTTGTGTGTGCTTTTTGAAATAGTAAACTGAGCAAGAAATAAATAGATTCGAGTGTTTTGTGCAGTGTTGTTGGTGTTGCATTGGAAGACTTACATACTTCACAGCTCGATTCCTGAAGGTCTCCTGCTCCATGTCGCGGATCTTGTGTGTCAGCATGTGCTGCTTGAGGTTGCCCTGCAACAAAATTAAATGAGAGAGCAGAAAGAAAGGCGTTAGGTTATCTGTTTTAATAGATTAATCACATAAGTCTTAACTTAAATTAAGTTCACTTGAATCGCTTGAAGTAGCATTTGTTTTTGTACATATTTTCAATTTGTGAGGAGCAGAAGCGCCTGACCCTAATCAAAAATCCTAATAAATATCTTATTTTATTTAATATTTAATTTATATTTTTAATCGCTATATCATCGCAAAATTCATTAAAAAAAATAAAAAAAAACTACAAATATTAATCTGATTTTTGGATTAGATTTCTAGCGATTTGCCATATTTATGGTCATAATTTATTATACTATTTTCTAATATTGGAAGAGACTTTTGTCTTTAAAAGCATATTTAAATTTCTTAGAAGTGAAACTTAATTTCAATCAACAATCTTAAAAAATGTGATATTTGTTCTTTTCAAAAATAATTTGTATTTTTAATGAATATATTTCGATAAAAGTGTTTATATTTTGCAATCTTTCAGAGAAAAAACCTGCCTGCAAATATTATTTTGAATATTTTACTTTCTGATGGTTTGCTAAATTGTTTGATTTATATTCATATTATTTATGAGTCGATTTTTGTTTTTGTAAATATTTCAAATTTCTTGGATGTGAAAGCACTTGGTAATCCTAAACATAATTTATTTCTACTTTTCAAAATTAGTTTATATTTTTATGAATATATTCAGATAAATATTTGCATGTTTCTTTATTTCTTTTAAACTTGTTGTGAAATTGTGAACAATTTGAAAAATAAACCACCCACAAATATTATAAAGCTCTTTTAGAAAAATCTGAAATTCTTTCTAGATTTATTTGAATATTATTTTGAATGCTTGCAACAATAATTCTGTCGCGGACTTACCTTAGTTGTGAAGCCGCGGTCGCAGATGTTGCACTTGAAGGGCCGCTCCTTGGTGTGGCTCCTGTAGTGAATCTCGAGCGCCGAGTGGCAGGGGAATGTCTTGTAGCAGATGCCGCAGGTGGTGCTGCCCCGCACCCCACTCAATGCCAGTGGGTTGAATGGCGCCGCTGGCATCACGGATTGGGCAATCTGATTCATGGCATTGCACATATTCTGGGTGGTGGCCGGCGGGAAGATGGGCAGATTGGGGAACATGCCGAAAGGCGGTCGGGCACCGATCAACGGATTGGGCTGACCACCGCCGGGTGGCCCGCCAGGCGATTCCCCGGCACGCGTCGGCGGCTGTGGCGATGTTTGGCGCTGGGCAGCAGCCGCTGCGGCAGCAGCTGCCGCTTTTGTTGCACTTCCTGTGCCTCGCGACGCAGTTGCTCCTGATGCTGGTGCAGGGCGGCGGCATGTTGCTGCATCTGATGGTGATGATGCTGGGCAGCCGCCGCTGCTGCCACCGCCGCCTGCTGCTGCATCAGATGCTGATGCTGCTGCTGCAGATGATGCTGCAAGCCGGGCGGCAGGCAATCAATGCCCACAGACGGTGCCAGCTGCGAGGAGAGCAGCTGCGAGGCAGACACGGAGGCAGAGGCTGAGGCGGAGACGGAAACGGAGGCGTTGGGACTGCGTGCTGGAGTGGACTGCTGGCTCAGCGGACTCACTGTCTTCTCCTTGGGCGGGGGAGGGGAGCGCGACGTGGCGGCAAGTGGCTGCGACGGGGCAGGAACAGCGGCGCGCGGCGTCAAGTCGAGTGCGCCCTGCGATGCCTCCGACACGGATCGAGCCGGCGAACAGCTCGGCTTCGGCTGCGAACTGGGACTGGCGGGTGCGGAGGGTGAAGCGGAAGCGGAGCCAATCGAATTGGCATTGCTGGCGGCGGATCGGGGACGCGAGTGCTGGTGATGTGAGTGGGGATGATGACTGTTGATGTTGACCACGCCGGTGGCATCGATGCGCAGCTTCTGCTCGAAGAGCAGCGACTTGAAGTCGTCGCCGGAACGCGGACGTTCGTCGCCCATCGCTGGATCGTTGGAGAGATGGTCCGAGGAGGCGTCGTCGAAATCATCGCCATCGCCGTCGCCACAGTCCATGTTGTCGTCCAGATCACCCTGCGACGACTCCGAACCCAGGGCGCCATTGTGCGGAACGCCCGACATGCCAGCCGCACCCGCACCCGCACCCGGATTATGACTGCCCGGACCACCGCCGGGCATGGCACCAAAGTGAAAGGCAGCCGCTGCGAATGGATTCATAAAGTGGCTGGGCATCATTGAGGGCGGCGGATCACGAATCTCGGCCGCCTGAATCTGCTCGGGCGTCAGATCGGTCGGCTCGCCCGTGTGCAGCCGGATGTGCTGCTGGAGGACCAGCGCATTCGAGTACTTCTTGTGGCAGACGGGACACTGATGGAAGTTGCGCATCGGCGGACGAATCTTGTGCACAGCCATGTGCGTCTTCAGGTTACCCTTGGTGGTGAAGGCGCGTCCGCAGATCCGACACTTGAAGGGCCTCTCGCCGGTATGGGTGCGGTAGTGCATCTGCAGGGCACTCTTGCAGGAGAGGACGCGATCGCAGACGACACACTGATTGGGATCGCTGATCTTCTTGTTCTTCATCAGCTCCTTGAGCTTCATCGTCTCCGACGTGTTCGACACCTCGATGAAGTTCTCCCACGAGTTGTCGTTGCTGTGTGGGCGTGGCAACAGCGCCGCCATCTCATGCTTGATCGGATTGAAGAAGGGCGAGCGCGGAATGTGGGCGTGAGCATGGCCAGCCGGCGAGCGGATCGGCGAGTGGTGCTCGGGGAGAGGGTCTTTGTGGTGAAATTGAGGGGGAATCGTTCGGCGAAGAAGTCCTCGCGATGGGGCATCGTTGGCGGCAACTGGCCCGGTGTCGGCAGCTGGTCCAGATGCGAATGCGAGCCGGGCGAGCTCTGGGCGTGCATTATTGCTGGTGGTTGGATCGGTTGCACCACCGGTGGATAGCCGGCCATATGGTGGTGCTGCTGGGCGGGATGATGGTGGTGATGATGATGCTGCTGCTGGTGATGATGCTGATGATGCTGGTGATGCTGGTGATGATGCTGCTGATGATGTCGCTGCATCAGTGGCGGCGTCTCCGACACTGGGTTCTTCGGCGAGGCTGTCGGCGTGCGATTGGCAGGGGTTTCCTGTTGCTGCTGCTGCTCCCGCTCCCGCTGCTGCTCCTCCTCCTGCTCCTCAATCTCATCGACGCGCTCCTCCTTGATGCGCACCTCCAGCGGCAGTGGCTCTGGCTCTGGTTCCATGTCGGCACACTCGGCGGACGTTGCTGCCGCCTCCGGCTCCGTCTTCCTCCTCGAGCAGTTCCGCTTTGACGGGCAGCCGCACAGCAGTCATATCATCGTCATCATCGTCGTCCTCCTCGTCGTGGGGTGAGCTGGGACCAGAGGATTTGCGCAAATCTGTGGGCATTTCCTGACTAACCTGCTGCTGTTGGTGCTGCTGCTGCTGCTGCTGTTGTTGGCTGTGCTTGATAGCCGCACCAAGTCCCGGCATCTGGGGGAAGAAGGGATGCGGCAGTCCGGCCGTGCTGCCAGCCGCCGCTCCGAGCGACTTCAGCAGCTCCATGGGCGGACGGTAGAGGCCCTGCAGGCCGGGGAAAGACATCGCTGGCGGATGGGCGGACGTTGAGCTGGCCGACGCCTGGCCGGATGCCGGCGCTGGCGACTGTGTGGGCGAACTGTCCGGGGACATTTGATCCAACAGCGGCGGATGGAACTTGTCCATGTGCTCGGGTATCGGTGTCGCATTCATCGGCACGTGCGGAAACTTCTGGGCATGCCGCTGGAAGTGCACCTTGAGGTTGCCCTTGGTGGTGAACCGACTGCCGCAGACGTTGCACTTGAAGGGTCGCTCGCCCGTATGAGATCGGATGTGGATCTGTAGCGCCGAATCGGAGCCGAAGACCTTGCCGCAGTACCGGCAGCGATGCTTGAAGAAGGGCTCGTTGCGACCCTTGCCCTCGCCGCACTTATCCCCGAACGCAAAGTCATCGGCCATGTTGTTGGCCAGGATGCCCTGCGAGGCCGAGTCGAGCACCTCCTGTGCCCGCTTCTGCAGCAGATCCAGGGAGTTCGGCTCGGGCAGATCATCGTGATTCGTTATGATGCTGGAGGCCAGATCGGTGCCAAAGGGCAGCGGCATATTCTCCATCTCCTTGAGCTTGGACAGCGCATCCTGGGCGCTCTCCTGCGGCTGGCCAAAGGCCTTGGCACCACCACCAACAGACTTGGCGCCGGCGTCTTCGCCCCGCTTGCGCTTCAGGGAGACAGCCGGCGAGGCTGCCGCGGAGGGGCTGGGCGAGGGGGAGGCGGAACGGGAACGGGAAGGGGAACGGGAACGCTCACGCAGCGGAACGCCCGCATTGATGAGATGCTGGCGTGCCTTGGACTCGGCCATGCGAGCCTCGGCCTTCAGCCTCAACTCCATGTCGGCAATGCGCTCCTCCTCCTCGTAGGTATCCGTCTCGCCATCCTCCCGCTCCTCGGGCTCCACATCCTCGTCGGCGTCGTCCTCGTTGCTCTGCTTGGCCTGATTGAGGGCCAGCTGCGATTGCAGCTGCTGGATGAGCTGAATCTGGAAGAGTTGCTGCTGCTGCAGATTGAACAGCGTCTGCTGGAGGAAGGCCAGCTGCTTCATGGCCGCCTCGTTGTCCGCACCGGAGGCGCCATTCGCAATTGTCTTGGCCGCAAACTGTGCGATTGCCATCTGCATGTTTTGTATCGCCTCCAGCGTGACTGGTGTTGCCCCAAATTGTTGGGCTGCTGCCGCTGCTGCTGCTGCTGCTGTTGCTGCTGCTGCTGTTGCATTGCTGACCGGCGGCGTCGCTGGACTCTTCTCGTGCTCCGCCTGCGGCATCTCAACGTCCACATCCAGTTGCTTCTGTGGCGCCTCCATGCTGGATGTGGCAGCGGTGGGGGAATTGGGCAGCGATGAGTTTGAGTTCGCGTTCGCGTTCGTCTCGTGTTCCTCGGGCGGCTTTGTCATGGCCTTGGCTTTGTTGTTATCGTTATCGGCAACGTTATCGTTATCGTTATCGTTATCGCTATCGTTGTTGTTGTTGTGGTTGCTGCTGTTGTTGTGATTGTGATCCTCGACGATCGCATCTATTCGATGCTCAATTTGCTCCACGCTCTCCTTGAGCTTATCCGGCTTATCCTGTTTATCCTCTTTGCTGTCTGCCACTTGTAGCAGCTCCCCTTCGCCAGCCAACTCGTCGTCGTCGTCGCTGTGGCGCCGCGGACTGCGGCTGGGGCAGGGACTATTCCCAGCACTGGCGCTGGCCGGTGTCGCCGTTGTCAGCGGCGAGCAGGCGCCATTATCTTCCTGATCACTTGCGATGTCTGTCAATAAAATCGACATTAAATTATATATATATATATATGCATATATATCGATTAGCATGCAATCGAATACATCAGCAACTTATTCATTTAGAAAGTGGTTTGGCTTGGAGACACACAAAATAAACAAACGCCAAACGAATTCTATAAAATTCTTCTGCTTTCATAACTTGAATATTTGTATAAATATTTATTCATGTCACAGTTTTGAATGGAAATTGACAACATGATTTTGGAGTGTCGATTTCGATAAAATATATCTCAATTTGCTCAGTTCGGTTGATGAAATGCGTTAACACAACAAACATGATAATATGCAATTTATATTAAATATTCTTGATGATTTCAGTTGGAGCAGCTTGCTTATAATTTGAAATGTTAAAGCTGCAAATACAAACAGAAATGGTCATCTGAAACTATCGCAAATGAATCCCATTTACTGTTTAATAATATTATTTCGAATCAAGTTCTTTTTATGACACTTCAATTATTTTGGTTTCATACCCAGAATCCACAAAATATGTGCAAAACGTGTTTGGTTTTTATGTTTATTTTTTCGAATTTCTGTTTTATTAAAAAAGTTGGAAAGATATACAAGAACTCTTATAGTCTCTTAGATCTTGTAGTTCAGGCAGACATACAGATAGATAGATGTATATATAGATAGAAGGAATATATATATATTTTAGGGGATCGGAGCTGCTTTCTTCTGCCTGCTATGCATTTTTTTCAATTTTTAATGAGTTTGAAAATGGTAAAAAATGTACACAAACATAATACAAATAAATAAATAAAAACTACTCAAAATATTATTAAATATATTAAATAAAAAATAAATAGAATTTAGCCCAAACTGCTCTCTTTTCTACAGATAAATAATATATATAAAAATGTATCTGGCAGCATTTAAAAATGAATAATAATTAAAATCCGCAGAAGAGAATAAAATTTGAATGAATTTGTAATGTAGAAGAATAAGCTTGCTCCACTGTGCACACTTGACAATGATAGAAACAACAAGAGCAGCAACTGCAACAACAACTTGTTGTGCCTCGCAGTGGCAACAACCAAAATAGACAACGCGACTGTTGGCAGCTTGCTGGCGGCATGATTTACCGGCAAAAGACGCCCGCAATTCCTCTCCACAACCCACCAGCCTGCCCCACACACGCACACACACACACACACACACACACAGAGAATGTGTTCCTTTTGATCTTCAGTTTAGATGCTGTGGTTGCCGCTGCTGCTGCTGCTGCTGCTGACCATTGCCTTGTTGCATATATGACTTAATCGGCAGCAATTGTTGATTGCAATGCGGCAATTTGGCTGGCTGCTGTTGCAGTTGCTGCTGTGGCAGCTAGCTGAATGCAATTACATTGCTTGTGGCAGCATCGAACCAGTTGCAATTAGCCATTGTTGTTGTTGGCCAGCAGCTGATGCTCACCTGTTGCGAGCAGCGCCAACTAAAAAACATCTGACAATTGCCGACGGAAAATGTCGAAAATCAAAATTCACAAAAAGTAAAAAATACAAACAAATTAAGAATAAGAAATGTGTCTCTAAGTGGTAAGTAAAAAGCGACCAATTTGGTTCGCATGCGCAGCGGCCATAAAACATAATTTATGATAAGTCGGCGCAGGGCCAGGCCAGGCCAGGCCAAGAAACGAGATAAGTCTGCAGACTTGGCTCGATTGCCTCGATTGCCTCGATTGCCAGCCCGTTGCTCTGCTCGATAGCATAATAAAGCATATTTCTGCACAAATCGAAACGAGTCAAGCGAGTTTTGCACCAGATACATAGACACAGATACACACACACAGTTGCACACAGATCCACGACTAGAGGCACTCAGATACTTTTAGGCAGCTACGTTTTTTTGTTTTTTTTTGTGTTTTTTTTTTTTGTGGCTGCTATCAGCGCCATTTGCATATCGATCGCATCAATATAATATAATTATTATTTTTAAAACGAATATGACGCTCAATTCTCCAATGCGCCGCGCTGTTCCTCATTTGGTATTCGATTTCTGCTTTTTTTGGTCAGAATCTCGATTCGAATGCGTGCTTACCTCAAATAAGTTGTGGGTTCAACGCGAAATTCTGATCGGAATTATTATAACAATAACTGATAACTGAATGTTATTCCAATTAATTAGCATTGAGTATTATGTGCGTCATTAAGTTTTGTGGCGGCTGCTTTGTTCGCCCGACAGCAAATCGGAATTATGATTGTCGTTCAATCGACCAATTGCAAAGTCATCTGGCAATTGCTCATCCGATCTTTGGCCACATTTACATTTATATATATATGCATTTTCAATTCTCAGTGCTGCTGTTGTCCTGCCTAATCAGCTACTGGTATTTTTCCAACAAGAAAATATACCAAAAATTGTTTCGTACTGTTTTTCATTCTAAAGCAAATATTGTTATGATAAACTGACATAGAAAAATACAGATATACATATATATATATATATAAATGTGTGGACAGGAAATTATATTTCCTTTTATTTATTTGGAGCAGACTAAAAAATAAATATAGAAACGAATTTAGCCCGATATACACAAGGGACAATGAATGGAATTGTATACGATTCAAGGTGGATTAAGTCAAGCCATAAATTGATTTCTGCCCCGAGCACTAAATTCAAATGACACACACAGTGTCTGTATATGTGTTGAATATATAGTAAAAGTATTCTCCATAAATCCGCACAGTTGGCAGACTTAAAGATTAGCCGAGTTTGTGCAGCTTCTCATTTGCCAGTGTCAAATTATGTTTGCAACAATTTATAATGCTTGTTGTTCGCATTTTAAATTGTCATTTCAACCGCACACCCATCAAAATATGTTCTTGCAACAACAACAACAACAAACATTTCTGGTCTGTTTTTTTTGTTTTGTTTTTTTTTAAATATCTGTCGGATGTTCTGGCCACTAAATTTTACTTCCAGCTCTAAATTTAGTTCGTTTAGCTTTCAGCGTGGCAATTTTGAAATGTGGAAACCAATAAAGAGTGAAATCCATGTGGATTGAGTAAAATTAAATTAATTAGTTTAGTTGGCAAATCAATTAATATTTAAGCACTGTGTAAATTGAAGCTTTCATTCATTTTGATAGGTTTTATTTTTTAAAGCCACAACGCGTAATAAATTGAGCGAGATTTAAGGCAACTAGTCGTGGATTGCTGCATTGCCAGTTGATAATACACAGCGAGAAATGATGGCAATCTTAGATACAAAACTATGTTCTCGATATAAAAGAAGCTGCTGCTGAAATTTATAATGAAATAAATGAAATAAGTAGTTGCCAGAAGACATTTTTGGATGTGAACAACAAAGTTGCCAGCAAGTTGAGCTTTGGCTTGGCTTTCAGCGAGCGTTTCAATTAATCCAACATCATATTCAATATGCAAATCGGCCGGGCAAATATATGGCACCCAACAGTGACCCAATAAGTCAACGATTTTCCGCGTTGAGCGCAACAATATTGCCAAGGAGCAGGGGACAGACGAAGAGGCAGACGACAGACAGACAGGCGGCAGACGACGGACGACGGACGACGGACCCTCGGACAGACTGAGAGTTGCATAATTTTCTAATCGGTGCGGATTGCACGAGTTTGGCATAAATTGACACCCCGGGGGCAAATTGTATTTCATGTCTATGAAATCCAAGCATAAATAAACATACGCGACAAAGTAACACAAAGAGAAAGAATACAGAAATTAAGGCGAAAAAAATCGAAAAAAAAAAACGGAAAAAAAAGAAAACACAAAAGCAACGCATAAATAAAAATAATTAAATAATTAATGTCATTAAGTTATGCGCATTGACTTTTCTGCGTTCGGGTTAACAAAATACAAATGCCAGCAATAAAAAATCCAAATAAAATTCATATACACAACAAGTACACGTGTGTGTGCGTGTGTGTGTGTGTGTGGCGTGTGTGTGTGTGTACGTAATCCATATAAACTATATGGAAATTAGCAGCAGATTTATGTGTTGTTGTTCGACTGCCAATTCTGCGATATAATTCAAATTTATTGTGCCACACTAATGACTAAACATTTATTAATTCTGAACAGCAGCGAAATACATATTGAATACTTCAGTTAAGCATTATTATATAAAAACCACTAAATTTAAATTATACGTTTATAGTTTTTTTTTTAATTTATATATATTTTTTTATTAACGCGACAGTTGATTAACATTTATAAATTAACAATTCAATTATTTTCTTTCTTTTTTTGTTAAAGTGCAAGAAGTGGTTCTTATCAGCTTCTCAGGCTTTAGTTGACAATATTTCAAACTTTTATAACCCTGGTTAGAAAGTCGATTCACTAGTCGACCACGAAGAATGAATGTCTGCGCTTTGAATAAACGAATAACTGAACCAGTTTCGGTTAATTAACGAATTTGTCATTTTTGCCCAAACAAAAAAAGACTAAAACGAATAAAATTTATGTTAAATATTAAAGCAGCAACTTTTTTGGAAATTGGAATCGGTTCCTGTTTTTTTCAAAGACTTTTAGAAAATGCTTGCAGCATAATTAATAATTGTTAGTGTGGCAGTTGAAGATATGCTTTAATGTATGCACCAGTTTGATTATACAAAAAAAAAACAAAAAAAAACTAATTTATAAATTGCATTTTGTTGAATTTTTATTTTTATTTTCGGTTGGCGATAAAAAGTTTTTAAGTGCTTCTCTGTCTCCTTTTCACATCTGACTCCCTCTCCCTCTCTCTCCATTTTCTCCCTCTCTCTCTCTCTCTCTCTCTCACTCTGCCCTGCTCTCTCTTTTTTGAGTTTTTTTTAATATTATTCCAATGTGCCACCTTTTATTGACTTTGGTCATTTTTCGTGATTTTGGATTTTTACGACAAATCAAAAATCGATTTGGAATCGCTGCTCGATATGATTTAAGCATATTGCATATGTATATATATACATATAAATATGTATATAGCATCGTAGACTTGAAAATTATTTGAAAGCATTTTTTTTTTTGTATTTTTTGAGGCCTTTTAAAGTTTTGAAAGCTGCGGCCATTTGCATTTGCATATGGCAAATGAATCGGATCGAAACGCATTCAAACGATTCAGTTTCGGATTCGATCCGTCTTCGGTCGGGCCCAATTTAACACCACATTAATTAATTAAATACAAAATAGACATATGCGGTTCTTTGTCCATTTGTTGTTTATGATTTAACGGCTTTACTTTCGAAATCGTCCACACACAATTATGACATTAAAAACAAATCAGCTCAAAATATAATATTTACATTTTATGGCTTGTCGCTTTAGGGGCCAATTAAATGGTTAAAAAACAGAAAAACAGTAGTTCCCAAAAGCTTGTAAGAGTTGCGACAATAAACAGCTAATTGACAACTATTTGCATTTTAAATTATTAAATTGTTAAAAAAAAACAACAAAAAAACAGCTTGTTTAATTGACGAATATGTCGATTTCAAAAAAAAAGGGAAGAAAGCTGGGAAAACTCACCTTTCTCGGCGCTTCTGGCGCGATCCTTCAGCTGTTTGACAATGCCATATTTAACGGTACCAAATTGTATCATTTTATTTATGGTCTCCTGGTGATTATCCTTGAAGTCACTACGCATTGCACACAGAACGTTTTGCAAGTGATTTTTCATCAAGAATGGAGAACTTTTGCTTTTTGATTTCGATTTTTCGACTTTTCGATTTTGATTTTAGCACAAACCGAACATTATTTGTGTGTGTGTGCGTGTGTGTGTGCGTGTGTGTGTGTGTGCGTGTGTGTGGGCGTGTGTGCTTGTGGGTGTGTATGGTAAAATTGGTGTTTGTTGTTTTTGGCGCCAGTTGGCCAAAGAGATTTGTACATTTGTCATGCGCTCAGCACGCGATCCATGCTGCCCACTGTCCACTGTCCACTGTCCTTGTGCTTGTGTCCTTGTTCTTGCCACGCACGACTTGTGACTTTTTCGAATATTTTATATACTTTTTTTGTTTGTTTTTGAGAAACCGATAATATTTTGATTTGTTGGCGCTTGTGTTTTTGCCGACGGCTTTTGCGGCGCTTATCGATAACGAATCGCGTTGACTTTCATCTTCAGCACATTGATCAAACTCAAACTCGGATGCGGATCCGAATATACATATATTTATGCATATATATATATATATATGTGTGTGTGTGTGTGTGGATGGATGTGTGTATTTATATTGTTATGAACACTTTGACGCAATCTGATTGGAAACTTGGCGCACTCGCTAAAAATATTGTTGCGAGCAACGGGATTTATAATACATATGTATATTTATTGATGTGTGTGGCAACAACTCAGTTTTTGGCCGATACTCGCTGCTCTCTGTCTGCGGCACGAACGTTCAGCACGCGCGTCAAAATAACACTGACACAAAACACAAACAATATCGCTGAGATACTTTCAGCCACACACACACACGCACACACACACACCAACACACACATGTAGACAGACACAGACACACACGAGTCGCTGTCGTCGTTTTCTGCTTCGGGCAGCGACGACAACGACGACGACGACGACGACGACGACGACGCGACCGGTTTACTATCAATATTTTTACATGCATGCGTGTGTGTGTGTGTGTGTGTGTGTGTGCAACATTTTTATTATTACTGCCACCAACTGGCTTATCCTGACATTCATTCAACCTACCCACCTTCCACACACACACACACACGCACACACAGTCATATCTGTGTGACGCGCACTCGCTCACATTTCATATCATTTTTCATACATAAACGCTCTCGCTCCCACTTGCACACACACACACACACACAGACACAGTCGCATATTCCCTCTCATCATAACTTTTATTAAATTTTACTCGTCTGTCTCGCTTGCACTGCCAGCGCTCAATTGTTGCTGTTACTGTTACTGTTACTGTTGCCATCAACCTCACACCACAGCGCACACACACACAGCTCACTCTCGCTCGCTCGCTCGCTCTCTCACACACTCGCTCTCGCTCTCTCTCTCTCTCTCCCGTTTCGTCTAGCTCGCGAGTGGAGAGCGCAGGATGCTCTGCTGCTGCTGCTGCTGCTTTTACCTGTTTGCTCAACGGACATTTATGAAACTTGTTCGAAAAATTATGAGACACTCACACTCACACACACACACACACAGGCACACACACACACGCATGCACAGCAGAGAGGCAGCGCTGCTTGTGATAACTGCGCTGTCGCTGCTGCTTGTGCTGACTGCGCTGTCGCTGCTGCTGTTGTCGTTGCTGCTGCTGCTGCTGCTGCTGCTGCTACTTTTGCTTCCTTCCGTTTTCTGTTGGCTCTCTCACCTTTCGCCATTGTTTTTTTTGTGCATTTTTCTTGGCATTTTTAACAGCTTCTTCTTCTTCTCTCTCTCTCTTTCTCTCTCGCTCGCTCGCTCTTGCTGCCGCACTTGCGCGCGCTGTCTCTCTCTCCCTCTCTCTCTCTCGCTCTTTGTTAATAATTTATCATAATTCATACAGCACCCCTACCCCCTCCCTCCGCCCCATCTCTTCGCCCATGCTGCTTATAAATGTTCGGCCCTTTTATTGATGCCATCTCGCTTGCACGCACGCCTGCGCCCCGACCATGTGTTGCGCTCGCTCTTCTGCCCACCTCTCGCTCGCTCTCTCTCTCTCACTCACACTCTCACGCTCTCCATCTATCGCTCTCGCTCTGCCTCGTGTGCTCTCCCTCTCCCGCTCTCTCTCTCTCTCTCTGTCTTTCGCGCAGTTATGAGCGCCGATTGCTGCTGTTGTTGTTGTTGTTGTATTTTTTTT
This sequence comes from Drosophila planitibia, assembly GCA_035043785.1. Lineage (NCBI taxonomy): Eukaryota > Metazoa > Arthropoda > Insecta > Diptera > Drosophilidae > Drosophila > Drosophila planitibia. The sequence continues at coordinate 444,926 of JAWNMS010000066.1, forward strand.
AATTTCGGCTTTATAAGATTTTCGGTTCTTTGCTATTGTTCGCCCCCGACTCTCGCCCATTCGTCCGTCTCTCTGTCCGTCTGTCCGTCCGTCTGTCTGCTTTGGGTGCTTCGCTTATTCGTCAATTCGATTTGTGTGCGCGCGTGTGTGTGTGTGTGTGTGTGTGTCTGTGTGTGTGTGTGTGTGTCTGTGTGTGTGTGTGTGTGTGTGTGCTGAGTATTATGAGCCATTCATCAAAATGTTTGGTTTCCTGTTTCATTCTTTGTTATTCTTATTGTTTGTTTTTTCTTTCTTTCATTTTTGACTTTTGGCAACTCCCACTTAATTTTTTCTTGTATTTGTTCTCATGTTTAGAATTGTCATTCGCCCATTTTTCATTGCTTCGACGACTTTATCGATTTATTTTAAAGTCAAGTCCAATTCAAAGGTTTAAGCTTAAAGATACCCCTCCCCTCCCCCTCCCTCCTCCCAAAACATACAAAAATTGCAGAAATATTCATTGGAATGTTTTCAATTGTGACTCAATTTAATTTCAACACACATCTGGCGATAAGTTTTTATATTTGAATTGTTGTGGGTTCTGTTTTGTTATAAACATTAATTGTTTCGTTTTCTTTTTTTTTAAGAGTTTTGAGCAATTGTCAAATAGCTTTTAAATTAGTAGCGTAAATCTTGTTGAATTTGTGAGCGAAATAAATGATTCAATATTTTTATTCATTTTGATTCTGATTTATTTGACTCACGTGCAGTTATAAATCAGAATGAAATCAGTTTTAATGGATGATCTCATGCGAGTGTTAATTGCTATTAATGAGGTGGGGTTTTTGCTAGAAATGTTTCTGATGAATTTTTATGAGTCTATTTACATATAAAAATAAAATATAGATAAATAATTAAAATCAAATAATAATATAAAAAAATAAATACAACATAAACATTTATATAATTTTTATTGATTTAATTAAAGTCATTCAACAGAAAGATAAAAATACAAATTAATAATAATTTTACTTATTTCTTTTTTGTTGATACAGAAATAAATACAAAAAGTAAAAAATCGATTAAATTAAATTAACAATAATTTGTCTTATTTCTTTACTTCTAAATTATAGTCAAGCCTTACTAAAAAATAGCTTACTTTGTGGATTCTCTGAGAACTAAAAGAAAAACTGGGTAAGCCCGATCATCCAATAGGAAATCAACAGAAATATAATAATCAATATCAAAAGAAGAAAAGAAATATAAGAAAATATTGCTGTCTCTGTTCAATAAACCGCTGCAAAAAAGCCAAGCGAAGAGTCAAATTCGTCAAACTGGGTGCAATTGGGGTGGGGGTGAAGGGGGTGGGGGCGAGCAGTTTAGCCGAGTGGCTGTCATAAATATGGCCAGTAAACGCATAAGCTGAAAGGGTAGCAAGTGAAAGATGCTAAAAGAAAAATAAAACACAATGCGTGGCAAAGGAAATGCATAAAACTGAAGGAGTAGCGAAAATGAAACACTTAAAAAAATAGAAGCAGAAGGAAACCAAAGCGAGACGAGCAGCAGCGAAAGAAGGAGAAGGAGAAGAAGAAGCAGAGCAGAAAAAACGCGAACCCAAATCCAATCGCCACCTTGCGCACCAGTAAGAAAACAGAAAGCAGAAAACGGCGCACTCATAAACCAACAACAACAACAGCAACAACAGCAACAGCAGCAACAACAACAACAGCAAGAAATGTACGCCTCCTACCCACTCATATCTCTCTGCTCGCACGCACGCGTCTCCGCGTATCTGTGTCTGTGTGTGTGTGTGTGTGTGTGTGTGAGGGCCAATACATAATTCATAACGCTCATATTCGCTCATTTTGCGTCGCTGCTGCCGACAGCCAACCGTCGTCGTTTATGTAGCTGCCCTTTTCATATCTGCCATTATACTCCAACCAATACGCCAATACAGCACACACACACACAAGCACACACGCATGCACAAGCGACGTCAAGTTTTTGATAGACTCTCATAATCATAACGAAAACAACAACAAGCAGCGCTCATTGAATTCTTACAGGTTGCCAGCCGCCAAGCGCTCTCTCTCTCTCTCTCTCTTGCTCTCTCGCTCTCTTTTCGCTCTCAATTTCGAACTGTGTCTGCCTATTTCTGTCACTGTCGCCCGCTCAGCGAACATGCGCTGTTAGCGCACGCAGTCTTATACGCTGTTAACTGTGCGCTCATCGAAAATGTTAATGTTATGCATACCCCGCCGACTGTTACACCTAACATGTGCATGCTAAATGGACATGTGTGTGTGTGTGTGTGTGAATTGGCAGATTTGTTTGTATTTTAATTCGGGCATTTTTTAAAAATCCATTTGCTCATAATCATAAACAATAGCGCGATTTCTTGTGCGACAAAAATGGCGACTGTAAAACAACATTAAATTTGTTAATTGGATTCAAAATCTATTAAAATAATTATTATTTTATAATAAAATGTGAACGGAATTTTAAAATGAAATGAATAAAATTAGTATTGCTCTCTCACTCGCAATCAATCAAATACTCTCTCTCCTTCTCTCTCTCTTTCTCCTTCCATCTCTCTCTATTGGCGCAGGATCAATAAGAAGAAGAAGAAAAGCAGGCATTTTTAATGATCTTGCGGCCCCTTTGTGCCCCTAATTAAAAATCAAACCAAATAAAATAAAATTATGCACAAAATTCCAAAAGACAAAAGAAAAAAACGGAATTGCTTCCGCTCGATTTAAAATTATGCAAGCGGCGGTCCTTCGAGGACAGAGAGAGAGAGAGACAGAGAGAGAGAGAGAGAGGGAGTTGAAAGTGCAGGCGATCTGAAAAGAAGCGGGCAGAAACACTTTCAAGTCGGGCGTACCTGACTCGACTACCCTATAAAATAAGACAAACACAATTTGTGTGTTGCGCATTTTTAAGTTTTGTTTTTCTTTCCTTTTTCTTGTTTTTCAGACACAGCCTTGCCAAAGGATTTTCGTCCATTTCCATTTTCGTTTGTTGCAACCGCTTTTTTCGAGCGGTTCTCTTCACACTTGTCGCTCATAAAAATTATGCCAGTTATTTGGCTGTAAGAAAAAGCCGCACGAACGCCTCTGCCTCAGTTCTCAGGCCGTGCCTCATGGCCAGGTTAGGGGCAGGGGCAAGGGCAGTGGCAGTGGCAGGTTTTGCAGTGGCTCTCTACATATTAATGTTGTTTTTATGGCCACGTCTTTTTGCTGTCTTTGCTTACGTTGGAATTTTAACAATTTAACAAATTTTATTCGATTTTAATGTTGACCATTTTTGCCGCCTTTATTTCGTCTATTGAGTCCAATGGGTTCTATTGCCCCCCCTCAACCCCACCACATACACCTCCTCAATTAGTATTCGTTGCATGTGCCCCACAAATTTCTATCAAAACGCACTCATTTCAACCGAGACTCGAGTGTCGCGTTTCATGTTTGCTTTATGAGACTCTGGATTCATTTCACCGCTCTCCGATCTCTGATTTATATTCCATGATTCAGTTAGGGGGCGGGGCAGGAGGGGGAAGGGGTGGGGCCTATAAGCCGAATTATTACGAGCCAAACGATCTGCATTTCAAGTAGATCATAACTTAAGTACAACTATCGGGCTTTAAAGATATAGAACTCCTTATTTTGAATGAATTAAATAATTATTATTTTTATTTTAATATAAATTAAATACGTAATTAGTATAATCAGTCCACATTTTTCTATAATAGTAGAAATTACAAGAAGTTTAAGTGCGCTAGTCGAGAGTGCTCGACAACTTATTAAAACACAGTAAAATTGCTGATTTTAGTTTGTTTAATATGAAAATAAGGCTTGACTGACACAATCTGCATATCTTATCCAATCTGTATTAGTTCTATAAATAATATATTGTGGTATATTTTACAACAAAATAAATACAAACTTATTATTATGTTTACAATCTGAATCACAGAGGAAATTCAATGAAATCGCTCGAGAATCGAATTAAATCGCGTTTATTATATTTTTATAAATAAATACACTTGATTAGTCATATGCGATAAATATCTTGCAGTTGAACTTCAATTTAAACTTAAAAATATACATTTATAAAATATCTTACTCCAAATAAAATATAATTTCCTACTTCAAATGTTAAAATCGTTTTTAAACATTTACAAAAAAATTAGTCAAGCGCAAAATTAATCATTAATCAGTTGAGAAATAGACATAATTTTAAATATAAAACGTATTTCTACATAATTTGAGGATGGAAAACTGACTTTTGCTGGAAATAAATTAACTTATAAAATAAAATTAATTCATTTGTTTTCAGCTCTTTTATTTAGCTTTAAATATCCAACAAATATAGTTTACAAATAGTTAATTTATATTTACATTTATTATTAGTATTTTTATTATTATTAGCTAATTTCTATTTTCCCAGAAATTGTCTTGAAAAATGTACAGCAAAGAACAGCAAATTGTTGTAGAAAAATAAAAAATATTGAAATGATGGTTTTATATTGTTTTCTAATTTTTGTCCAACTACTTTTGGTGCTTATAACTTGTATTAAAAAAATGTATTTAAGTAATTCATTGTCTTAATACATTTTGAAATAATAAAACAAAAAATGAAATTTTTTAGAGTGCCCAAAATTTAAAATATTTGCTGCAGATCCAGCAGAAAAACATCATTTTATTATTCTTCAATTAAAAAACGGATCAAGAAAATCAAGTTTTTTTCTTATGTTAATTATTGCAGAGCAATTACTTTAAATTAATTTATTTATTGGTGTAATAAGCTTATTATTTATGCTAAACATGTTTTTGAAGTGGGTTTACTTGTCTGTTTTGCTTAAATGTATGTAAGTATTTACATTTACATATATATATATATAATATATACCACAAATGCATGTATCTATTGGGCATACAACAAGATTTAATATCTTTTGTTCACATGATTGTTTTTTTGTGCAGTTCATCAAATGAAATTGCCTCTTTTAGAATGGTTAATTAATCAATGGACTTCATCAGTAGCCAAATAACGAGAACCAAAATGCTTAAAAAAAAAAAAAAACCTCAAAAAACATAAATCTGTCAATCTAAAACATTTATGGACTAGCCGAGTGTCCTTTAATAAACTGAGACTGCAGTTTGAACAACACTTTGGAGACTCGTTTCTCAACTCTCGACTCTCAATTCCCGATGCGAGAGGCATAAACATTTTTATAGAGCGACATTTAAATATTGTCGCCAGGTAAACCAAACCGAAACCGAAACAGAAACTGAAACTGAAACTGAAACGCAGACTGAGTAATTACGCATAAATCAGTGAGTGAAGTCGAGTCGAGGGTCAAGCGCTGAAAATGCATACTGATATCTTCATAGAGACACACACACACACACACAGACACACACACACACACACTCACATGAGCCGATCAATATTTCATTGATACGAGGATTCGGAGGAGGATGCGATAACAGAAGTAAAAAACAGAAATGTCAACAACTTTTTGAGGCTGGGCCATAAATTTGAGAAAACCCACAGCTGCCCTTTGCCAGGCAGTTTAAACGATATTAAAAAAGGATTTCCTTTGTTTCGCCTTGGGCTAAACGCCGGCCAATAATAATTAAAAAATAAAATCGAGGAAAACAAAAACTGAACACAAAAAGATGGCTCGACTATTAAATACCCTAAAAATGTATCAGCTTCATGTGAATATAAAATCTGTGTTCCTTATGCGATTTAACAGTTGATTATTAATCTGCCTGGATATATTATATATCAAGCTGACTATAACTCTATTTTATTGCTATCGAAAATCGATTTGTATCGATATTTGCGGCACTTTGACTGTTATTGATGGAATGAAATAAATCTGATTTGCTAAGGCTGAACTAGAATTTATATCAGACTGCTGATGCTGATCAGTAATATATATATATATATATATATACTTGCTGAGGTTGTAGATGCTTTCTTCTGCCTGCGACATATTTTAGGGTATATTCGGGGCATCTAAAAAAGGAGAAAAACTCGACTCTGCCTTTTTTACCTGCCACACTTGCGGCTCTCAATGAAATGCAGACAATTGGCGACAAGTTGACAACGAATTATGAAGGTGTGTGTGTGTTTTAGGGACGAGGACGAGGCTGAGGCTGAGGCTGAGGGTGAGAACGGGTCCTTCAATTGCGCAATCGGTGCAGGTACGACACATATAAATAAAAATAAAGCCGGAGAATCGTGAGGCGCCACTCGGCTCACAATTCACAATTCACAATTGCGATAAGGAGGCGGTGCAACAAATGGGCGCGTTCATAACTGTTGTGCTGCTATTTGTGTATGTGTGTGGCGCCACTCGGGTCCTGCGGATGTCCTGTCTGCCCAACCGACTCACTGACTACTGCTTGGCTGGCTTTTGCGCTCAATTGACCCAAAAATCGAATCACGTCATTTGAGGCAATCAAACATTTGACAGGCGTAATTCGGTATTTGCGACCGCCACTTGCCACCCCTCCCCTGACCCTCCCCTCCCTCTCTCTCCCTCTCTCTCCCTCTCTCTTTTGCATGCACGCATAATTTGTGAAGTGCTCCTCAACGGAACTCAACTCATCAATTCATCAACTCCTCCATTTGCTCGCTTCCTTTGTCAATTGCACTCACTTAGCGCGATTTATCTCCCTCTCCCTCTCTCTCACACACACACACACTCCGTCTTTCTCTCTCTCTCTCTCATTTGTTGCATTTATTTATTGCTGTGCAAATTATATTTGCACAATTTTCAGCAGGCGGCTGTTCAACTTGAGTGTTTTTCGTTCTGATTGCGATTCCGTTTGCTGCTTCTTCTTCTTCTTCCTCTGTTGTGGCAAACCACACAAAATCACTTCACATATAAAAAATACAAATGTTGACAGTCTGAAGTTAAACGTGGACAGGGGGCAGGTTGAGGCACACCCACCCCGCCCTTTTGTATTTGTGCAATTTGTAAAAAATGCACAAAAAAAAATTGTGGTTGCTTCAAGTGGGCTGAGCACATTCAATAAAAAAGTTGAGGGCTTTTCATTAGGCAAACATAATTTTGACAGCGTGAAAAAGTCAAATTCAATAAAAACAATTAAGCATGCTCGACTAAATGCCACTCCTTAAATCCCCTCTATAGAAGCACATTCTTTAATGCTTACAAATTTTAATTTAACTTAAGTGAATTTAAATACACGAAATTATTTGTTGAATATCATTCATTACACAACTGTAATTTTCTATAAGCTTCAATTGAGGCTGCATTCATTTCAAAATATTGGAAAAGGATCCACTTACCAGTAATATAAATCTCAATTCTAATCTAATTAATCAGATATAAATATATATTCTAAGGTTTGCTAAAGTAAAAACATAAAAATGAATGAAATGAATAAAAATTAAAAATGTGCACATTTAAATTTCATATAAATAAATTCCAAAATACAACTGATTTTTCCTATAAGTGATATAGTAGTCCGATCTGAATGACTTTTATAATATATTAAGTAATTTTGGTATGGATAGCTTGGTTAAGAAAGCACTTTTTCATACTGGAACACGTCTTTCTACCGATTGATATGACAGCTGTATGATATAGTGATCCGATCAGGCCGACATAAGTCAGAGATGAATATAAACCAAGTTTTATCAAGATAGCTTTTAAACTGATAGATAAACAACAGATGGATGAACTTGAAGATGTCACCAAACACAAAACTATTTGTTTAAATTATAAATATATTTATATTTAATTATTAATATAAATTTAAAGTGCTTAACCCTCTACGAATATAGATTAACAGTTGCTCTATTTAGGTAAATTAAATTAAGAACTATGTCATAAAAGTATTTTAACAGAGGAAAAAATCACATTTTGTACTTATTTGTTGCAAAACAAAATGTTTTACTATTTTATTGTGTTAATAGTTTTTCCTATTTTTTTTATAACTCTTTTGAGCTTTTACTACTAGCTAAAAAATTAACAAGATTCATAAATTTAATCAAATGTGAAACTTTGAAAAAAGCAATCCAACTTTTTAAGACTTTTAATTAATAATAAATGATGGAAATTGTGACAGCATTTGGCAGCTATCTGGAAATGTCTGTAAACTTCATGCCTAATAATATCTCATTTTAGCCACTTTCTTGACATACTGTATATATATATATGCATATATATGTTTTATCTATGTGTGCTCAAATTGACCGCCTCTTTCCTTAAAGTAATTAAACGCACAATTAGATTAACGCAATTAGGCGCAATTAGAAACAATTTTAAGAGTTTCGAGATAACAAAGCCTTCTCGTTATTTTTTGTTTTGAGGCTATAATAATTTTTAATTGTAGCATCGATAAGTTCGCGTATAAACAAAGGAATATATCGAGAGTTTTACGAGCACGCGTCGGGAGGGAGAAGGAGAGATGTGTGAAGGATAATGCAGCCTCGAGGCAAACAGACACTTGATGGGCGCAACCAGGTAACGCCAACAAATATGCACATATATATATACAGATACAGATATATATATATATACATACATATTGCATCCTGTTCGGTGCATTCGACGAAAGGATAAAAAGGAACCAGAAGGCTATAAACTGAGTAATGTTTATGGCCAGAAGGCCAAAAGGGTCGCTGATCGCGCATTGTGATGTCTGCTCTAAATGTAAACCAGACAATTTATGTTCCATTATTGGTAAACATGCCCACCCGTCCGCCTGTCCGCCTGTCCCAAGGCCAAGGATGAGCTCGCGTCTCTCAGTGGAAAAATCAAAATTTTATGATCGTGTAACAGAAATTTCTACGGGTCTCCTACGAGTTGCGGAAACATTTGAAAAGCCATAAAAATGCAACCCCATAACACACACACACACACACATAAATATATATATATATATATATATATATATGCATACACCTCAGTGCCTAAAACTGGTGGCATTATTACCAGCGAAAAACAAATATCCATAAAATCGTACGCTTTTCATCATCAAGATTTGAAGATTTTCAAGATTTTCACGATTTTCGAGATTTTCGAGATGCACGCGTGCATTTTGTTTTTCTTCTGTAAAATCTGTTTCAATTTTCTCGAGTTTTATGCGTTTTCTATTGAAACAATGAGACAGTGTTGATGAGACTTGGGAAACTTGTTTCCGTGTGAGTTCCACCGATCAAATTATTTATGTGTCTTCGAGCTCTATTATTGGTTTTATTACGCAACGATTGCGGTTCATTATCGCCCCTCCCTATTTCAGATCCCGATCCAGATGCAGATGCAGATGCTGAAGTTGCAGTTGCAGTTGATGTTGGCAGTTTCAGTTGCAGTTGCAGTTCACCTTGCCCCTTTGATATGGGGCAGCCAGAGAGTCGACAGTCTTTACGACTTGTAATTGATGTTAGTTTTAGCATAATTTATTGATGCATTTTACGGCTTCAGTTGAACCCTTTTAATGGCCCAAACGTGGCCAGCTATTCGTCGAAATCAAAAATTATGATATTTTTGAAAATTTTTATGACCAGCGCCTGCGGCACCACAGAATGTGCCCATATCCCTATCCACATCCCTGTCCCTCGGTCTGTCATCGTCATTGGCCCGATCGGCCGCAATATTTATGGCATTTGTGTGGAAACACTCCACATTTCCATTTCCAAATTTGGGTGTCATCATTTCTATGGGGAGATCGTATACATGTATAAATATATATAAATATACATTTATATAAGTCTATATATCAGACTGCCATCAGACAAACTACAAATTCTCTTAGGTTTTCACATTTTCTGTACTTAAAGTTTTCATTAGATGCCCGATGGAAATTTGTATGTGGAAATTTGTTTTTCTTTTATTTCATTTATTGCATAAAAACTTATAAAAAAAATGTACATCTTAATAATAATCATATTTATATTTAATTTATATTTATATTTAATTTTTTTTAATATTGTAAAATCTGAAGTTAATTCTTAATGGAACCGTTTAATTAAAGTATTATTTGAAACACAATAATTCTAATCGCTTATAGACTAAAATGTAATTAAATAATAATAATAATAATTATATATTTTTTAGATTTTACTTTTTTGCTCAAAGTGAATAGTGAAAATCAGTAAAAAAAAAGACAACAAACCTGATTCAATGTTCTTAAAAAAAGGGTAACTCTAAGAATATATTTTTCACAAACGCTTTGCAGCTCGATTTTGAAGATGTTTTGCACTAAATTCAAATAAATATATATTATTCAGTTAAAGGTATTTTTTATACAGATTAAATATGTGAAAATAAGTATTAAGCATCGTTCAGTTTATATATTCCTGGCGAGCATCGCGACTGTCTGTCCATCTGTGTGAACGAGTCTGGCTCAGAAACTATAGCAGGTAGATACTTCAGATTTGGAATATAGCTGTTGCATGCCCCAATAAAGTCAACTGCTTTCCTCGAATTGATATATACTGAAACGTGCACTAAGATATTTATATATAAATATTCAAGACACCAATATCAGCCAGCCCACTTTGTATTAAGCTGTACAGGGTATCTCTCAGTCGAGCACTCTCGACTTTGCTTTCTCTGTGTTTATATTTTACAGGTCAAAGATAATCCTCTGGCCCAATTTTATAACGATCTGCTCTCATTCCACGCGATAATCGCTTAAATAGCAACTGCAAATTGAAATGGAACTTTTGATCAGCGAAGAATTTGAGCAAAAGTTCAATGACAATTATGTGCACCACGAGCAGCTTGCAACTTGCAACTTGCAACTTGACATTGACGATGAATGGCGACGTGGACAGTTGCCCCTCCAGCTCACCACCTCTGTTGGACATTGTTGCAAAACCCGTTGTTTAAGTGGCGCTTAGACGGTTTTGCTGACGTCTCCCGCAAAGCATTTCTCAGGCACAATTTTGGCGTCGTTTTGAGTTTGATTTTTTTGTCGTATTTTTTATGCTGCTGCTGCTGCTTTTTAATAAGTTGTGCGGCGTCCTGCCGGCCACAGTGCGGCCAAGTCGATGTCGTTTTATAATGTGCCCGTCTTAATATGAGTTTTGTCCCCAAAGCAGCGGACATACCGCAAATTCCAAAATGCTGCATTTAATTCGGCAGTCGGCAGGAGCCTGCCAACTATTGCTGGGGGGCTTTGGGGCCACTTGTCAAACCCTTTTGGCCGTTTGTCAAACTGTCATATGCTTGTCGCACGCTGGCCAATGTGGACACAAGAACTGAACGAGGCCGGAGATATATTATCTGAAATTTTAATTACCGGCTGCGATTTTTTCTTTAGCTTTTTTATTTTTTTGTATTTGATTTGGTTTGGCTTGGTTTGGCTTGGTTTTCGCATATTTTCCATGCGCTTTATAAAAATTTAATTGATTGATTTATTTAGCAGAGACAGTTGTCAAGCGACAGTTTGTCAGAGATCTTTGGCTCCCGTTCCCGGGACTCGAGTCCCGAGCACTGCGGTAGTTCAGGCAGGTAGGTGGTCAATGAAAAACTTTGGCATTTAGTGCGGCTTTTGACAAATCAATTTCGCATTGTCGAGCGGAGACGAGAGACGAGAGACGGGACGGGACGGGACGGGACGGGACGGGACGGGACGGGACGGGACGGGACGGGACGAGAGGAGAGGAGAGATGAGAAACTAAAGCCGAGCTAAATGCTCGGTAAACTGTCTCAATAGTAACGCCCACAATGGAAGCGGTACTCCGTCTAATCCCTGGGCCCAGGCACAGCTGGATCTAACCCGGTTCGCAAAGGACTTTGCAACAAAATGGGTCTTTGTTGTTGTCCAGTGTCCGCCTCACCGCATCTTGCCAAATATTCCGCACAAACGGGATCAATCAGCAACAACAGCGCTGATCCCGAGGATCATGCGCGAAAATTAGTGCAAATTCAAAGGTGCAGGAACACAGGAGTACAGGACTACAGACAGCACCGACTGCAGGTATGGCACTACCTAAGTTTGACCGCTCGCTGACCGGAAAATCCGATCGAAGGGATTATAATTCCTGGCGAGCGGCAGCAGCTCTCCTTCCTCTACGCCCATTGTCTGTGTGCGACAATTAAGGCAAATATTTTGCGTGTTAATTAAGCATGGCTCAGATCCGACTCAGACTCAGGCAGCAGCTCGAGCCGCATTTGCATACCGAGTTTTTGGATAGCGCATCGGATTTGCAGCCAATTACCCTTTTTGTTTTGTTGGCCAAAAGGATTTGGCAGTGGGCGTTGCAACTAGAAACATTTCCCGACAATTTCCCGGAACTGAAGGACAACCCGTAAAGTATATTGTATATATCACAGTCGTCACGCTTCAGCCGTAATATGTCCGTGTAAATGATATGCAAATATTGACAGACATCATTTTTCAATATTTGAGCGTGAAATTTTGTGCCTGGCAGGGTTAAGCAAAGGAGTCCAAATTCTATCCAAGGCCAAGCTGAACAACGAAAACTGGGAAAATGTTCAAGGTCATTGCCAGAGTGCAGAAAATTAAAATATATATATAAATATATATACATATATACACAGATATTGTATTTAAAATAGTGGAAAGTAACAAATGAAGTTGAAAAAATAGAGAAAATATTTGTTAAAACTAAAAGCGGCTAACTACTTGTTACTTGTTACTCTTAGCTGATAAATATTAATAATACAGAATCCTAAGATTTGAATATTATTATATTAATCGTAAATATTGTTAGCTTTCAGAAATTGATCTTAATATTTTATGGAAGTTTTGCTTAGCCATTTTTCAAGGCAGTAAACACAAATAAATTTGAATTTTGATATGGTAATTTTTCTACGTTATGGATATGTCATAATACGTACTAATTTTCTAAATTACATTATTTGTTTACCTGTTCAATGGACATTTGTGAGACTTGATTCAAGAATTTACACATTGCTTTTTAATTAAATATTTTAACGACCATCGAAATGCGTGGAAAGAAAACAACCAATTTCAATCAAAGATGTTATTAACAAATTTTTAAATTTGTTCAGGGCATAATGAATCTGATCCCAGCCATCTACTAGCTGTTCTACTCCTAAATGTATTTAAATTTAATTTTAATATCAGCACAAATCAAACTCGAATACAAAAATGAAACGTGCAACAAATTTTCTGATTGTTAACAGGAAAACTCATTTCTGGCAAACAAAGACTGGCTTACAAGTATTGATGCAAGAGTTTTCTTTTCAGTTTCCAATAATTGTGTTCCCGAACTATAATCTACAAGTTGCATTCAATCATTTCAATCAATCAATCTTCTTTAATATTCCAAGCTTGTTATTTTTAAGACTCTATTCAAGTTATTCACAAACTCGCTGAGCTTAGTCATTATTGTATTTTAAACATTGTAAGGATATACCACATATAATATATACAGCTACATATTATCCAGCAACCCATTTCTTTCAGTTTATTCCTTATTTTTTGGCGAATCTCATGTGTCATGCCAGAAACGACAATGTTCCGGAAAATACAAATCATCTTTGCTGGCAGTTGGCAGGGATCGCTGTCAGTCTGGCGATGACAGGATAACAGACAAGCAGAGAGAGAGAGAGAGAGGGAGAGGAGGCATAGTTGGCTGCCCCACCCTAAGCTCCGGCCTGAAAGGACATGGAAAATATGTTCGCAGGATAATAGACGCTAAATAGCGGCACGCGTCGCACATTTTCCGGCAGCAAGTCGGGCATATGAATATGGAATTTGAAACGGAACGCTATCGTAAAGGAAATCCAGATCCAAATCGAAAAGAAAAATAAATGTTGACTTCTTGTTAACACCAAACAAAAGGACGAGGGGTGATGACGAGGACGAGGACGGGGACGAGGACGGGGACGGGGACGAGGACAATGCACACACTCATTATGGAAAATAATTTCATAACTCGCGGGGAGCCGAGCCGAGCCGAGCCGCGTTGCCACCCTTCGCTCAATGTTGAACAATGTGCGAACGGGCGACAGGCGACAACATGCAACATGCGACATGCAACACGCAAACGGTTTGCGCCTTTGCCTTGGTGTGGCTATAATTTTATGAGCGATTTCATTATTAATATGTTACGTAAGGATAAAAGGGGCAACAAGCAGCAGTCGTCAGCCTTGGCGTCGCAGCGGCACGTGGCACGTGGCAGACAGGAAGGCGTTATGTTTACATTCAGTCACTTGCCCACCACTTGCCACTGGGCGTTCTGCGATTTAATGAAATGATTTCGTGGCTAATGTAAATATTGGTTTTGGCCTGCTCGAAAGGATTCAGACTCACGCCCATATGCACAGTTATTAAATGGGGCAGTCAGCATTACTTTTTTTGGGCCACACTCTGATTTATAGATCCGAAACGGAAGCAATAAAAAAACTCAGTTGCCGGCGACAAATCAAATTGACTGCAAATCTTCTTCAAGGTTGAAGAGGAACAGTGCACAACTTTAAGATGAACTCAACGACAAACACTTCCCCAGCACCCAGAAGCTGTTTAGTGTAAGTGAAATGCGAGTCCCGCTTCCCTCCCCCTCCTCCGGCTGGCCAAGCAGTGTCTTGTTCTAATGTGGCAACGCATCTGTTGCCGTTTCATTTTCATTTTCATTTCGAATTCATTTTGTTCAAGTGCTTTCATTTTCACTTTCACTACGACTGCAGCAGACTCTGGACTAGCCTTGCTTCCCCTCCACTCCGCGCCACGTCTCACAAGCAACCCCCTAGCCCAGAGTGCTCAGGTTGGTGGCATGTAAACAAGGAAGCGTGGTGTAAAATGTCGCTGGTGCCAATTGAACCTTCTCAAATGCCTTCACCCGAGCTGGAGCTGTTGCTGGAACTGAGTCTAAAGCTGAAGCTGGAGCTGGGTCAACAAACTGTGCTGCGACTCTCACTCGCTGTGTCCTCCCCCAAAAACAAACTTCAAGTCAAATCGATGCTTTCCATGTTTGCCCTGCCCATGAAAACATGCCAATGTTTAAATATAAGCATCGGTTAGCGTGTGTCTCTGCTGCTCTCTCTCTCTGTGTGTGTGTGTGTGTGTGTGTGTGTGTGTGTGTATGTGTGTGTGCTAAGGATATCCATCAGATGGATTGTCGAATGCATCGCAACTTATTTGTATTTAGGAAGAAACAGCGAGAAACAGGGAAAATACTTTGCTATTTATGTATATTTTATTCCTGGGTTCTACTTCAACTAGTTAGGCTTTAATGTTTTTATTATTTAAGCAAACTGTTTTTAAATGGACATGCAATTATTATTAGTATTTAGTTACATAATTATATAATTAATATTTAATTAAGTTAAGGATTAGATAATTGTGAGTACATTCAAAAAATATTATGCAAAGCAATTTGACGTTAAATTATTTTGATTTTAAAAAATAAAAAAGAAACGCATTGTTTAGGCTTTCTAAAATCAAGGATAACTTTTCTTAATTAAGCAGGTTTTTAAAAAGAATTGCATTTCTGTTACTTAGAAATATGTATCTTAAATATATGAGGTATTTATTAAAAGTATAAAAATAATATATTTTTTTAGATATATCAAATAATTGTATGAGTCAAGAAATATATTTTTAATAAAGTAAGCATAAAAAAATAGTACATTTTTTTTAAGATTGGGATAAGTGTGAAAAATGTTCTTGTTGAGTAAATCTAATTTAGAAGTTTATATAAATAATTATAAAAATCACGAAATATTTCATCTTCGACTCTGTTGGCAATCGCATTGAATGCAGCCAGAATGAATAATATTTAGCTACATAAAGTGTGTATTAGTTTTTACAAGACTATCTCTCTCTCTCTCTCTCTCTCCCTCTCTCTCTCTCTCTCTGTCTCTACATAAGAGGTTTTCTCATACTAAGGGCACTTTTCAGATGTATGTAAACTTCTCGAGATTATTGGAAAATGCACAATAAATCAGAATAGCAGAGCATTTCTATATTCATCTGCCTGCCAATTAGTCATTATTAAATGTGGAGCCACGAACTGGTATTTGGAGCTCATAATGTGACAACTTTAGCTAAGCGAGAGTTGGATTGATTGGCCAACATTATGAGTCTATCACGTAAACCGAGGAAAGGATTAGTTTTAGAGTGCTTTTGGGTAGCCGAGGCAACATTAACGTGGATTACACTGCGGATGCGCTGCGTCTGAGATGCACTTTAAAAATAGAAGTCATCATTAGTTGATGAAATTTATGAGAGGCAGCCAAACCGAGACAAGGGGAAGGCCAACAGAAACAGAGGCAACGGCAGCGGCAGCGGCAGCGGCACGTTCCAAAACAATTTAGAAAATAATAAATGGCAAGCATAAATTAAATTATTGTAATATTGAATTTTGTGTAAGCTTTCAAATGAGCCGCCTAAATTAACCAAACTGTCAACTGCGCCCAGTGCGCAATTAACGAAAATCTTGGGCCATTCCCCAAAGACTTTGCCACCACACACACAACCAAAAAAACAAAAAAAAAAAAAGAGAGAACAATATGTGTGCCCCCGTCGAGTATCTATTCTGGAAATATGGAATGAGGAATGTCAAAAACGCAATTATTTATACAAACTGAAACATTTGAGAATCAATTAGAAAATGTGGCGACGCATGGCGCATGACTATTCCGTTCTTGTGGACGGGAGGAGTCATCCTCTGCCTCAGCCTCTGCCTCTGCCTCGGGCTGCAGCTCCTTCTGGTTGCCACTTTGTTTATCCAAGCGGCACAAATGAAGTGCTCGACGCATCTCGGGTCTCCGGGTTGAAGTGTTGCAGCCTGATTGTCTGCAGCAAATCGGGGGATGGCCCAGATCTATGCCAGCAGTCTGTCTGGCTGCCTGCCTGTCCCCTCCGCCGGCTCCGTCCAACCCCTCATAACGATGTCAATGACAAATCACGGGCGCACGTCAAAAATCTGTCCTGAAATATTTGAGCTGTCAATTTGCTTCCATCGACATCTATGCATGGACAAGATGTGCCCCAAAAACAGCGTCTAATTTTTGTCGACTTCGTTTCTAAAATTAGTTATCAAATATTGTTACAAATGTGTTGATTCTAAACAACTGGAAACTAATGATGCTGCCCCGCAGGTCTGCCTCAAGTGGATGCCAACAATTTATGCATTTTATGAAAGACGAGGGTGCAGCCAACGAATGCAGTCAATTAAACTGCAAACTAAATCACTTCAATACACAAATACATATGACAAAACACATTACTTACAACACAGAACCTATGCCAATTGCGAGAACTATTCATATATCTTTTTATATGTGTATTTCGGAGCATTTGTGAACTTTACCAATACACAGAAAAAAGATCTTAAGATAAACTTAAATGTGTAAACTCGATTTTAAAATGTCCAACACGATTTCTACTAAAACTATGTTTTACATATGTGTATCTGGCTCGTGGTCAAAGGTCAAAGTTATTTATTCGAGCATCAAAATCTTTTTTGTGCAAACATTTGGCTAAAATAAGCAAACAATTAAATATTAGAATCCCTTTCAGACTAAGAAGAATGTTAAAAATCCCGAAATAATTCTTTTACGCTAAGCTGAAGAATATTCAAAATAATTGCTAGTTGGCAATTTAAGTACAGATTTACTTGTTACATATTATTTTAACTGGTCAACGCCTTTTTAAGTACAAAAACTGTCTATTCACCATACCAAAAATGTGGCCAAGTTTCTTGTTATTTCTGGCTATATTATTAGACTTCGGCAAAACAGCTGGTTAGATATAATAACGGCTCAAATAAAATGAAGAGTGTGCTCCCAAAATAAGAGCGCCTGTGGCATAAATGAAACGTGCAACAAATCCTTTGACAGTTGACATGAAAACTCGCTTTTAGCACGCGATGACTTAGCATTTCCGTGTTTTGTAACAGATATCTGGCATAAGTATGTGAGTTGAAAATGGATAAAACCCTTTAGCGAAATTCCTGTTTGAGTCCAGTAATATTAATCTCGTGTGATTTTCACGGTGATGCATCAAACAAGATTGACAACGCATTATTCAGATCAATAACTGCTCAGCTCGTCTACGAGTACAACCCCCAAAAGTGAAATTGGTGACAGCTCTGGCAAAAAATAAAATAAAAAATAGATATGCGAAATAATGCGTACAAGTTTATTTTTGCAACCCTTTCGGCAAAAAGCATTTGAAGCGGCGTAAAAAATTGCGTCACTCGAGGGCGAGCGGAACAAACAAGTGCTTGGCGGATAGGAGAGGGGTGTGTGTGTGTGTGGGGGAGGAAGAGTGGGGGAATTCTGTGAAGCGGAAATGAAATTAAGCAAAATATGCTTGCGACCAGCCGACATTGAATTAATCAATTTAATCTGCTAAATGAAAGGCAAGTCGCAATCGAGGGTTGCAACTTGCAGCCGATCGAGATGGGCCATTAGTATGATTTAAGGCGGACTCATCGATGATGCTTCATTAGCATTCAAGAAATAGATGGAAAGAAGAACTTCTTATCAACGTTCTTGGAAAACATGGCTCCTCCGTCTTCGCTTTTCTCTGCCCAACAAATTTACAGCTTACAGATTGTGAAAGCTGTGTGTATCTCCGGCGGAGTATCTCAATCGGTTACTGTATAATTTTTATGATATTGTGTGAGTGGTATTTTATTTTTTTATTAGTCGTGCCTTTTGCTTTCAACATTTTATACTCAATTAATTCATCATTATTCGAGTTTTTCTTTCCATCTCGTCTGCCCCAGCTCCAAAAGCAGCACTCACCTCAAAGATCTTGGGACAGACTCCGTTGATTCATCGCCATCAACGATCAGAGACGAAGCCATCAAATTTTTTTTTATGATTTCAAGCGAATTTTTGTTTGTGTGTTTTTGGGTTGAGGTTTTTGTTTAATTTGAATTTATTTACTTTGAAATTCAATATTTGGTAAATGTATTTTTAATTTTATTGCTCTTGGTAATTATTTACCCAAAATGGTGTTAGCTAGGCGCGTATCGGACGCGTCGATGTAAAGGCATTCTTCAAACAGAATGCCATTCAAATCGAATGAGTTGAGAGGGCTTTTGAATATGGTTTATGTGTTTTCTTGATCAGCTTGCTATTGAGATAGTGGAATTGTAATATTTGACACATCTCAGCAAATTGAAAACATTTGTTTTGTTTTATGGACTTGTAAGTCGTATGTTGTTCAAATTAAAAATCAAACAAAATAGATAACATTTAATTGAGGCTTGATTAATATAAATGGAGATTCAATTCAAGCACATAATTAAAAAATTATGACTTTCAAATACACTTTTTATAATATATAAAACGATGCTTCACTTTAATGGCCTAGTTCCTAAGTGTAATTAAATAAATTTCATTTATTTTACTTCAAATAATAATATTTGTTGGAACTCAAAATACTAATTTTTCAATAAGAATCCCTAAACAAATTTAATGTAATTTATTTAATTTATATATATGGAGATTCGAGGCAACAATATTATTTTCAAAATATACATACTTTCAAATCTTCAATCCCAACATAAATTTTTAAATGAAATAAACTTTGTCTTAATATATCCAGCTCAACCTAATTTAAAAACATTTTTTGCCGAGTTTATTTATATATTTGGGGATTGAAGACAACTACTGCTTTAAAAATTATGATGTTGATATACTTCTAAACCAAAATTGATTTTTAAACAGAGAACGAATATTCCCAGCAGAAATTAACATTTTCATTTAGTTCAATTCCAATATGGATCTTTTAGTGAGACTCCCTCAACTGAACAATTTTGTCTTAAAAGGCCCATGTTCAGCCAAATTTAATGGCATAAATCACTTGCTAGCAGCATAAAAACAACAACAAATTTCCGATAAGCTTTGGACTCGATCAGTTTTGCACGGTTCGAGCAGCCATCAAGCAGCGAATTGTTCCAATCTGGGGCCGCACACAGTAACGGAATAGGTAATGAGGGGAACTGCGCGACTGCAGCCAAATCCCAGTGCAATTCCAATATGTACCCAGTGTACCCAGTAAATGTTTAGGTGAGGTGTAGGCGTCCACTACAGACAGGGAGGGCGAGAGGGTGGGTTCTAAATAAGGTGGTGCATTTGCGGAAATGTGTGCACAACATGCAACATAAATGGAAATGCCCGTTTGGAAAACATATTGTTTTTGTGCTCCAAAATGCACTCATTTTCCTAACGCGACCCATGGGATGGATTTTGTGCATTAGGCTTGGCTTTGGGCTTGGACATATGGACACACACATTCACACACATGGACACACACACACACACACACCACCCAGTGCCGACATACACAATTTAGAAATTGGACGGCATTTTTCGTTGAATTGTGTGCTGATTGTAATTCATTCGGTGCGTGTGTGCGTGTGTGCGTGTGTGTGTGTGTGTGTCTGTGTGTGTGTCTGTTTGAGCTGTGCACACATTAAGTACCCAATCCCACACACACATCGAGAGAGAGAGAGAAAATTTGAAAATTTTGATTGCATGCTTCGATACAAAATGGCAAATGCAAAGCGAATGCTGCTCCTCATGATAATGATGATGATGATGATGAGGCATGCCAATCCGGTTGACGATGAGTGCGACGAGTGAGCGCTCCGTTGAAGATTGCCCCCCTTCCCTCCCCGCCCCCACTCCATCCCCCCACAGAGAGTGGGTAAAAAGGGTCCGTTGCTAAATTGCAGTGCGTGTGTTGTGTGTGTTGTGTGTGCTGCGTGTGTTGTGTGTGTTGTGTGTGTGTTGTGCTTTGGTCTTTTGGGCCACCTCGATTATGCTCGGCTACTCGGCAACTCGGACGCTGAATGCAATGTGCATTTTCAAGCGACGACGAAGCGTAAATTAGGATTTCGAAAATGACATTTGGAATATTTACGACTTTTCTAACGGAGACACGCAGACAGCGCCAGGATCCTAACCTCCAACATAGTCCCACGTTGAACGTTTGTTGTTCATGGTAATTGCGTAGCCTCGGTGCCCAGAATGGCAGGATTGGGTGGGGGTTGATGAGGAGGCCTTTTGACTCGCCTGAATGTTTGCACACAGGTAAAACTGTAAAAGAGTCCATTGTTGGAAAGGGGAAGGGAGGATTGTGGATTGTGGATTGGGAATTGGGCTGCGTTTGACGTTCTTTGTTGAATTATGCAACTTAAAAGTTGCACACATCGACTCAAAATTGGCAAAATAGAAGCTTTTGATTGGAAAATTGTTTGATTGGTTGCAATTTCAAATTTAAATATTTTCACAAGCCCACAAAGGCGCCTACAAACTCTCGCATGCTGTTGGCTTTGCACACACCACAACAGTCAAACACAAATACAAACACAAATACAAATACAAATACAAATACCTAAAAAATATTTCATTTGAACATGCAAAACCACTCACAGCTCGATGGGCTCTGTGGGTAATCAATCTCTCTTTTTGCATATAAGTCAAACTTTGTCGTGCGTTCCGAGCGAAAAAAATGAAGTGGAAAACGTTGGCAGGCGATGAAACCATATAAAGATGAGGCCAGCCAACCCAGTCACCCAACCAGCCACCCACTCGATAAGCTCCCCACCAAATAGTGTGTTGTGCTAAAAAAGCAAAACAAAACAGGAGACAACAACAAAAACAATGGCCAGAAAATCGAGCATGGCAAGAAAAATTACCAAGTACAAATATATGTGAACACACACACACTCGCACACACACTCGCACACATGTAGAAATATGTGTACATCAATGTATATTTTGTATATTTTCCATTTTCACCGAAATAAGCAAACATCATCAATGTCAAATGGAAATCACCCTCCGGAACAGGCAGCGGTGGCAGGGGAGCTGCTGAGACTGGCATTTTGGTTCTGTGTGTGTGTTTTTTTATGAAACTATTTCAAAATGCGAAACCAATTCGCATAAAATTTTGTCAGCGGCATGTGTCAACATGAAATAAAAGCAAATTCAGCATACAGCATACAAAATAAAATAAGAAAGTTTTCTTTTTCTCTCTCTTTTTGCATTGAGTACCATGTACACACACTCATACACACTCACACACACACACACACACACACAGAGCACGGCACAGAAACCGAAATAAATAAAATAACAAAAATAAATTTCGTCCGAGTTTATTGACATTTTGGCAAACGCAAATTCAAATCTGAAATAGCGACAGGAGGACGCCAAATCGCTGGGGAGTTCGTTCATTGGTATTATCCCTATGCTCAACACCCACCACCCTCTTTCAGCTCCCCATGTTGCTGGCAAATATTTCAAAAGCCATTGGCACATGTCCTTATGAATGATGTGTTAATGTGACAGCCAGTGACGAACGAAACTCTGGATGTGTTTGTGGGTGTTTGTGAGTGTTTGTGAGTGTTTGTGAGTGTGTGAAGTTTGAAACTGACAACGCAGTTCATATGAGAGTCGAGCATGTATCCAAGTACCTGAGACCAAAGCATGCCACTTCATTCGGCACCTTTTTAATATCGATCTCAAAAATAAAAGAGCTGTTTGCCATTTAAAAGCTGAGTATGTGTTTTTTTTCAGTTAAATGTTTAACATATTAAGTGAGTGAAGAAGTATGCAAAGGGCATGTCAGACACTTTGAAGTATATATGTTCTTGATTAGCATTGATCATTGACCGTCTATCCGTACTTATGAACAAGCCGATCTTTGAGGCTATAAGATCTGACTAACTAAAGTTCTCTAATACCATACGCTGATCCAGCTAATTTCGTTTTATTTTTATAATTGCGAATTCAATACAAATAGCTATAGAAGACTCAGTTATCCTTCCACTATATACAGACAGACTTTCGTTGCGATCGCATAGGAAATAAAGATTTTGTTAACCAAAACGTATTTTTATATTAAGAAATAGATTTAAATATAAATAAGTCTGAGTGATAAATACATAATAAACTTGCTATTCAAACTATCAATAGCAAGTTTATTTGTGTATTTATGTATTTATCACTCTGACTTATTTCTATTTAAATCTAATTCTTCAAGCAAATTTAAAGTATTTAATAGTTATATTGAAAGAATTGGGTACTATTTAGGCTACATTAAATGATTAAATAAATAACAATCAACTTGGTACATGCACTAAAACTCTCACAGGTCTCACTTACAAGCTATCCTATTCAAATTACTAATTACAGACAAAGGTTAAGCATTTTCTCCCCCCCCCCATTCCCCCCTCGACAAATCGTAAAAAATCAAAATCTCCCCAGGGCTGCATAAATTAAAGGCTTGACTGGCAAGCTGCTTTCGTCTCGTGGATTTCTTCATCCACGTGCTCCAATAAAAAGAAGAAAAAAAATAGAAACGGAGACAGAAAGCAAAAAAAAATTCGAGTATAACAAAAAGTCGCTCTGGGGCAATGACAGCCTCAAACGCAGACAGCACACTTTGCCAGAAGTGTAATTTCGTATCCTTGGGAGAGACTTGGTGGCTGCTGCTGCCGCTGCTGCTGCTGCGGCTGCTCCTGCACCCTACAATTTCCAAGAAAATGCGACAGTTCCCACTTTTGTAGGGGGGAAACTGACAACAACAAAAAAAAGCAAGCGACACGCGGCGTGTGACATTTATCAAAAAATAAAAAAATAAATATATATATATATATATATATAGAGCAGGAAAGGAAAATCGTCTACAGACACATTAAGGAAGAAATACTAAGGAAAACTGGAAAAAATGAACAATCAAAAACGGGAATTGTGATTGATTGCATGACGAGTGTTTGACTTTGAGCGCATAATATAATAATAAATAATATATGTATGTGTTGTGGTCTGGGCTCGATTGACCTCTGCACTCCGATCCGTTCGATCTGTGCCCACGTGCACATTTAATGGCCTGCAAAGAACCCTTTTTTAGCATTTTTTGCATTGCGAACAGTTTTATTGAGGGAAATCAATCATTTGGTCGAAACTCTGCCTAGAACACAAGCGCGAATTCTTGTTGCCAATTTAAAACGATTGGCTGATTGGTGTTACCATAAAACTCGGCCGTTCTTCTCCGGCTACCCGTGAGCCATAAATAATTTGATTGCCTTTTTTTTGTTGCGATTTATTTTCAACTAGCCACGAATTTATTAATTGCCAAGTCTCATAAATACTTGGAGCAGCGCTTTATGACCTACGGCAAAATGTCATGCAGTGTTTGCTTTTTGTCTCATTCTCTCCAGCGATTTATGTGCTGAGCTCTCTTTTGTCTTTGGCATCATATTTTGTGACACTGCCATCACTCAATGCTCAGATAACTCACACACACGCCAAGGCGACTTAATTGCGATTCCCTGTCCCGATCTACCTGCTGCTCACAAATGTGGAGCACGAATGGAAATTGCCTTGACGACAACGCATCCACATTCACAACCACATTCACATCCACATTCACATTCACATTCGCATTCGCATTCACGACAACAGTGCTGTGTGTCATATACTGCATTCATTCATTTATAATTTAATAACGGCCGGTGTCGATATCGCTCCACTCAGATGGATGGATGGCTGGATGGATGGATGGTTGGCTGGTTGGCTGGTTGGATGGCTGTTCGGCTGAAATGTGTGTGGAGCATGGTGCACCGGGACAACTGGGCGATCGTAAAACTTTATGCTTGCCTCGTTGAAAAGTTTATGAGCCAAGTTGAAATTTCAACTCTCTCGGGCAATAGCGGCTCATATTTTTGTGGCCAAATCGAAGGCCATAATTCACAATTTAATTAAGAGTCGCAAATAAAGTGAAGTGCAGTTTGGCTGTCTTACAGATCAATACCAGTTTAGTTATATTGAAATCAGTTAGGCCGAGTAAAACAATTATATTACATACATTGTTCATTTTGGTAGCTTAGGAATGTAATTATTAACTGCTCAGCTCCTGTGGTCTTCCCTGCTAAAACTTAGTTGATCCCTTCAGTTAAACTTTCATCTTGGCTGCTCCCAATTTTACACATAGAAACTTTACACCACCAAAAACACGCACAAAGAGATCCGGGCATAAGCCAGAAGTGCGTAAAAGTAATTTTAATCGAAAATTGATTTATAATTGAAAAATCTCATTTGCAGAAATTGATTTACCGCTAAAACCGCAGCGCCTTCGACTACAGCTCAAGTTTCGCTGCGTGCCTGGCAGATGCGTGCAATATTTTTCTACAGCCAGTGGGGTGGGTGGGGTAGAGGTGGGCCTTAAGGGGAGGTGTAAGCAGTAGATAACGGAGCGGCAAGTGGTTGCTCCGGCAAAAACTTTGCCAAGCAGAAAAATGTCTGAGCAGCTGCAAAGACGTATTGCGGGTAAGGCATCCGTTGCCATCCTTCTTAGCTGCCATCCAGCTTACCTCTCGAACCCCCCACACATCTATCCATCTCTTTTGCTACTTGGCCTTTATCACAAAGCTGACGCCGTTGGCTACTGCTGCCGCTGATGTTGGTGGCGTCGACAACTTTTCCGATTGACTTTGCTTACGTTCAGATTTTTCCAGCTTCTTCTGCTGGTGGTGCTGCCACTGATGCTGCTGCTACTGCTGCTGCTGCTGCTGCTGTGGTAAGCGCATGCTTGTGGCAACATTGTAATTTTGAAAATGAGTAAAGTTTGAAAAACCTTGTGGTTGCTGAAGCCGCCGCCACTTACCAGTTTTCTCGAATCCCGTTCAAATCCTTTGCTGCGGCCTGACTTTAGCCAAATCAAATTCTTATAGAAATCCTTTTGTGCCCATTTTCCCCATCACCATCCCCATCATCATCATCATCAGGACTCGTCACCGCTTCCGTTTCCGCTTTGACACTTGTTTTGATGTGTTCAGCCATCCATGGCTGCATCTTAATTGAATCGTTGACGCCTTGCAGCGACTGCAGAAAACTTCTGCAAATCTTTTAACAAAAGTTCTTGTGAATTATGTGCGCCGTCTCAAGTGTCATCTTTCTTTGTCTCATTCAATTGTCCTGCGAGTGCCCTTCGCTCTTGTCCTTTGACAATTATTACACTACGCTTTCACGCACCTCCTCAAATCTTAAATTAATTTTCTCTCGCAGACACAATTTTCCAGCTAACGAGCTGCCAACAAAGCGCATTACAATTTATAATCAGGTGAGAAAAAAAAGGAGAAAATTTACAATTTAATTTGAAGAAATTCGACAAGTTTTTAGATGTTTTTGAATATGTTTTCCTTAAAACATTTTACTTAAAAATGAGATTGAGTAAATGCTCGAAAAACAGAATTCATATTTTCATATTATTCGAAAATTTATTCTTGCCTTGTGTCCTTAAAATTAAAAGTTTCTTGCTGTGTATTTCTTTGTTTTTAGTTATTAGTTTTTATATATTAATGTCTTTTTAAAAGTATATTTTCAAAGTCAAGAGGCAAGTTATATATATTAAAACAATTCCATTGATAATTTTCATATTTATTGTATAATTTTTGGTTTGTATTTATGATTTTAAAGCATTTATTAATGTATTTTTAGAAGAAATAAATGTTCACAGTAAACAGATGAGTGAACTGTAAATGAATGAACTATAAAAGCAAATCCATAACTGATTATTACAGCAAGTTAAGCTCTTCAGATTAAATGCAGTTTACTCTTGAGGGGAGGGAAAATCATAACTATAATCGTCAGATTATAAGTTATTTAATACAATTTAAATACAAATAATTAGGTGTGCATTTCGCACTGTTTTCATAGCACTGCGAATTGCAAAACAAGTAAAATTACTCAAAACAAATTTGGAAATCAGCCGTCATTTGTTAAATGACAGGCTACAACGCGCTTTCTGATGACGGGGCTTACAAATTGATTGACGGCTGTCGCTCTCAAATGGAAATGCCACGGCAAGTGCAGCAACTGCAACTGCAACAGCAACAACAACAACAACTGCAACAACTGCAACAAGTGCAACACTCATTGATTGGGTGCGGCCGGCGTGACAATACTGACATGGATGCCAGTCTGGGATTACTGGGGGAGCAGTGGGAATCTGGGCAACGCGATCTGTGTATCTGTTGCAAAGTTTTATGCACCGATTTGAGTTTAATATAAATTAGACGGCCACTTTGAGCGGGGCCCAAATTTGCCCGGCCAGCTTGGCAGTAAATCAAAAACGAGTTAAGAAATTTGTGTCACCTCCGATCAATCGATCGAGCGATCGGCAATCGATCGCCTCAAAAATTGGCGAGGCGCTTTGTACGTGATTATTTTATTGAGCACATTTGACTATTATTAGGGAAATCGCATTGCAGTTTCGGTATTTATGGAAACATGATTTATATCGTCGCCCCAACGACATTACGCATACGCCGTGTGGCTACCAATTTGGCAAAACACTAAAAATAAAACTAAATACAAATAAATTAAAACAACACACAAATAAAATTAAGCTGCGTGTTAAACGCGTTTCATATATGAATAAAATGAGCACAGCGCATTTCGCTTATCAATTTGCTATGACGCAGACAAATTAATTTATAGCCATTAGCTTATTTCAACAAAAGATGAAACGAAGCTCGGACCACAAATATATTTTTATACACATTTATTCATTTTCAAGAGCACTTTTTATAGCCCAAAGCCATTCAAATAGAAATAAAGTATATACATATATTATTTATCAGCACTAACAACTAAGTTAAATTGACTATGCCCAAGCAAGCCGATCTCAGACTTCAAATTTGGAATAATATAATTTTTGCAAGATCAAGGTTAATTTAATATCGATAGAAATATATTCCCTGCAGCAATAAAATACACAATTGTAAGCCGAGCTACATTTGATATATAGCCAGGCACAACATTGATCAACTATAAAGACTCGGATAAGAACCGATTTCAGCAAGCCTGCTAAGTATTTAAAATCTGTGTTCGGGATATCTGCTAGTCGAGCTGCCGCGACTACATCAATCTAACTAGCTATAATTGTGTATTAATTTTCATTAGTTAGAACACCTTTTATGCTCTGTACATCAAATCAAATACAAATGTTAATCGTTTACTATTAGTTAAGCGGTCATTTAAAATTGTAATTTAGGCATTCAAACATTTTAATGTGTACACCTATCGCCATATGTGGAGGGAAGCAGAATACAAATAGACGCAAGTTATTACAAATAATCAATAACAGTCATAAAGCTCAAATGGTCGACTGACTGGCTGACTGAGTGACAGTTTGGGAAACGTGATTTAGCCAAACGGCTTTTCATTGCATAAATGCGTCTAATTAAAAATTAGTGCAGTTTTTAATTAAGAGAAATACGAAAATGAGACTTCATAACCAGTTGCCAAAAACGGCGGAAAAAAGCAACAACAGAAATTAAATAAATAAAATTGAGCAAAAAAATTGAACTGAATACCAAAACGACACAAAAAGGCAAAAGCGACAAAACCAACAACAGACAACAAGCACACACAACACAAATACACAATACACACACACACACACACACACACACACACACACGCACACACACAGCAACAACAATATGAGAACATAACGCGTTGACAAAACGCTGCCTGCCATTTATGAAACTCATGTTGACATGCGCCGGGCACAGGCGACTTGCCACTGGAACGGGCGGTGGGAAAAGGGGTGCAAGGGGGGTGGCTGGTGTTGCAGTTACAATGCGTATGAAATAATTTCTGATGGCGTCGCTGCTTTTGGCCTGCAGCGGCATTTTTGCGACAATTTGCCGCCAGTTGCCACCAGTTGCCAACGGTTGCCAACGGTTGCACTTTATGGTCATGCGCTGCGCAGCCGACTCGCTCAAATTCTTCGCTGCAAACAGCAGTTGCTGCCGCAGCAGAGGAACGTGCCATAAATTGGCTAATCAAACGATGCTTCATTCTGCTGACCAACTGACTGACTGATTACCGACCAGTTGAGATATAATTTGGGTATAGCTGCCATGTCCCCACGGACAATGAAATGCGCAAGTGCATCATTGCGTCACCTTTGCAATCGCGGCCTGCCACTTTTACTACTGCGTGTGGCCATCGAATGCTGAATATACCCAACAACAACAGCAGCAACAACAATGCAGCTCAATATATTCAAGGTGTATTCAATATTCGGCAACTTTAGCAGCCAGCAACTGAAAGTGTTTCTATTTAAGTCAGCAGATTGATTTTAGAATCATGAATTTTGTACTCGAATTCAGCACAGAATTAAATGCATTTACTAACTGTTTCAATCTCTTTTTAAATGAATAAAACAAGCATGAACATTTCTGAAATTAATAACTTGACTAAGTGCACCTATATAATAAGATATTTTTGAAGAATTTATTCATTTTTGGTAAAGATGTTTGAATGGGAATTTGTACTCTTATACTTTCTTTGCAAATTCTTATACTTTCTAAATAAATTCCAGATATCTTGGTAAGTAAATAAGAACTCAACATTCGACCGATCGTTGCTATGCCAGCTATGTGATATAGTATTTCGATCAGGGCTGCTCCGACATACATATGTGCTGCCTACAGGATTAGGCTAAATCGATTCGATTACTGATGCTGAGCAAAGATACAAACTTCATTCAAATTGTAATAATTTTGGAAATAAGTGTTTTGGACTTTTACTTGAAATATAATTAAGAAAACGTAGAAAATTCTATGCCGAATGCTACTTGAATTTAGACCATGGTTATGCTTTGTGTGAGTGTATGAATATTAGCAAGTAATAATCGCAACTAACCCGATTTCTCAAAAATAGCAAACTTCCTTTGTGGTTTTCAGCTCTACGCATAATGTGGGTTATACCCGAACCATATCCATAGTCCATGTCCACGGCTTGTATGTCTGATAGTGAAATGTTAAATAATTAATGTAGGCTTGCCTTGATACTATAATCTATACACTGTACAAATAGCTTATAATATATATGCACTTACATATGTCACTCTTAGTATTTGTGTGTTTTGTCATATGAATAATATAAAAACTTTTGCCAGGTTTCACCTTGCGCACTTATCAACACGGTCGAGTTGTCGGGTCAAAATGCCCGTACTTAGCCAGTAAATTTATGCATTCAAGTCATAAAAACAAAAATCAAGAGTGGCAGATAAGGCTTACATTTGTTTTGCTTTGCTTCTATTTTTTTTATAGGTATTTCACATAATAATTTCCCTAGACGCGCGGGTGAACGTACGCCATATAAAAAACCAGAAACACAAACGACATTTACAAGAAAAACGATAAAATTATGAAAATTTTGTTCAACGACATTGTGCGTGTGTACCCCCCTCCACACACACACATGCACACACACACACACCTCTTAAGCAGCACATGGACTTCTATATATGGGCATGTGTATGTCGTTTATGTGGAGCGCGCTAAATGTACATGTAACTTGTCATAAGCGCAACTTATTCAGTGCCTCGTTTGCCGACAGCTCAAACTCGACATTGAGTACACTCAGAAAAACAACGGCACCAAAATCCAAAAGCTTATTTCATTTATTTATTTAAGGCCAACTAATATCAGTCGTCTCAGACTCGTTTCTTTTAAATAATAATATTAATAAAAATGTTTGTAATAACTTAAATTTAATCTAAAAAATGTAATGAATTTTTATGTTTATTAAAATTAAAATATTACATTTGTGGGGGTACTTTCAATACAGAAATTTAATTAGGGAATAATAAGTCGTCTTACTTGTATAATTATTGTTATTGTTTTTGTATATAAATTTATTATATTTATGAATTTTTTAGATTATAGTTGTATATAGAAATTTAGTTGGTCAATTTTGGCAATTAATAAGACGATTTTCTGCATCGCTGTATCTATTTTTTTTAAGTGTAGCACCTGGACACGTTCCAAGTCGTTGCTGTTGTTGTTCCAAGAATAATTGGCCAGCACGCGCGGCACTCGGCTTGTCATAGGAATATGACGGGGCAAGCTGCTCTGGCCTATCGCGCCTACCAAATCACACGTAGGTGAGTTGGCCGGGCATTAAAATGCCGTTGATGTCTGAGAGAATTAAAATGAAATCCAATAAATTGAGCAGGAATGGAAAAAGCATAAAGCATTAATTGGAATGCGTTTACAGCGCAAACACCTCGCCAGCCTGTCTAATCGAATTTGCATTAAGCGATGAGCAGCTAATAATCTGTAAACCAAATTAAAAAGAACTTTGAACGCGTTCATGAGAAAACACAAACAAAAAAAACGACGAACCCAACAACAACAACAACAACAGAAAAATGGGAGACTCATGCAAAATATTTCCAGAAAATTTAAGCTAATGAAAGTGCTGCTTTCCGGCAATGGCAGAGACCACCTTAAGAAATACTGTAAGCCATAATTCATGACCATCGTCTGGGTGGCCGCCCCCAGACAGCTATGCAAAGCAAAAGTAAAAGCAGGAAAAAAAAAAACGAACCACTTCCTTGGGCCCCGCCCACGCCGCCTCGCCGCCTCCCCGTGCCAGCGCAGACATTTGTGAAAAATGTGCTGCCTCGATGGGGCTAATGATAATGATAACAAACAGGCCGCTCAAGTCCTGAAGTCAGAAAGTTTTTGACATGCCGCGCTTCGCTACAGCCTCCATCCCATCCACCCCGAAACGCCACTTGGGGGAGGCACACATATTTGCATATAATTCATTCATTTGCCTGCTATCCGTCCATTTTGAAAATGTGAATTCTTGCGCATCATCATTGTTTGATTACTCGTGCTTTATACTTATTTATTACAAACTTTGTTTTCATCTCCCTTTTTGCCACGTTTCGCAGGGCGCGGCGACTTTTCACTTTCGCCGAGTTTCTTTGGAAAATCGCTTGATAAATTGGGGTCGAAATCATTATAAGCGTTACTGTTACTCATAGCCATTAATTTTTTGTGCGACTGCCAACAGGCATATCGGATGGAATACAATAAAATATAAAGGATGTGCGAGTTTTCGGAAAGGTTTCGTCTTTTCAAATTTACACAGGAAAATTGATGGCATTCAATGTGTTTGATGTTTCTTTCTGTTTCTGTTTATTTCTTATATTGGCAAACACAATCTGAATATTGGGCGTGTCGATATTAATGCATTTGATGACAGGGCTGTTCAATATTAAATTGGATTAAAAATCTATATTTTTAAAGAAATGGCAATCGAATCGAACCTCTGATGTCATATTCTATTCAGTAAGAAGGCAAAAGTATTCAAATTGTGCTAGCCCTAAAAATATAACTGAATCCGTTTAATAAATCTATAATGACATATGTATAAATATATAATGACAATTCATAGATCAAAGCAGAGTCGACGCACTTGATCAACCAGGCATACCTGTCTGCATTGCGGACAGAACTGTTGAGAACCCAGCCATTTGGTAATGCAACTCTTCCCGAATATGTGGCCACAGGGCAGAGAGACGATGGAATGATCCCCAAGGCGGGTCGTTTTGGACAAACACACTAAGCAGTTTTTCCGATATTGGTCATCGTGAAGTTGTTTATTAAGTTTCTCCAATTCGACATTCTGCTTGCGTTTCTCTTCCAATTTGTCCGTCAAGGTTTTTATGGTTTGATCCCCGTTTGACAGAGAAGTGGTTAACGCGTTAACCACCTTTATTAAATTATTCGCTGTTGTCTCCTCTTCCAAGCGTTTATTTCTCTCTTTGAGGAGAGCTTCCACTTCAGCCTTGAGCGCCATATTTCGCTGAGCCAGAGTTGGTCTCTTGCAAGTCTTTTTTGCGGGACGACCTCCCCTTCTTCTCATTTTTAACTACAAGAAAAACTTACAATTCCTACGAATATATATACAAAATAATATTTTACAAATATTTACAAAAAGCGTACCTCATGCAGTGAAATATATAATGAAATAAAATTTGTTGTTTCCATTTGCAAACTGCTAAGCAAAGTAACTACACAAAATTCTATGCCTACTGCAACTTTACGATTGAGAATATTTTGCTAGATACTATTATAAAATTTGTTTTGAAATATTCATAATTGTAAATGTCGAAGGTTCGAAGAGGGGCACAAAATTATATAAGCCTGGCATAAGCATAATAAGATCACTTTTTGATACCACCCCATTCCCTGATCACCTTTGAGGTGAGACTTTCAACATGTTGAAGATAATTTGTATCCCCTACAGAAATTGTGGAAGAATCAAAATAATATCGACGCGATTCGAAATATATACAAAATTGAAACACGAACTATACCCAGCAAAAACCACATTTCAAATAATTAATAATAATAATATAATGGATGCCGAACTTAGCGCGTATATTTTTTATATAATTAATAATATAATATAAAAATGATCTTACCAATAATAGGAGAAAGAGTCCCCGACTTGCTTTAAGTAATGTAAAACTGTAAAGTAATAGAATTTTGTAAAATCGTTGAGAGGAACGGTTTGTTCCCGGGCTTATGTATAGACTTGTTGTATAGATCTTAATTCACACCCCTCGTCATCACACATGCTAGCAAAACAAACAAACAAACAGCTGGAACTGAAAAAGCCGGGTCTACTTAAAGGCGCCGTTTATCAGGGGTGACTTTGTCCATGAATCACTTTTAAGTGACTGTCGCATAAGTTGCCCATACCCCGAAGCCGTAGATGCTGCCCGGCTGCCCGGCTGCCCAACTGTTAGGGTGGTGGTGGTGTCAAAAGGACAAGTGTTGGGACAAACCGTTATGAAAATTCAATTTTGTGTCGAATTTATTAAAAGCAGCTTAAAAATCGTAAGCGCGTTGAAAAGTAGACATTTGGGAATTTCGACAAGTGCAGTTTTGAACACTTTTTGCCATCATCTGGGGGCGGTTTTTATTACGGGACCAATTTCTAGATCATGTCTTGCCCGCAGGCCTTGGCCCTAATGGAATAATTTGGGTTTTAAGTTAATCAAATGAGAGAGAGACAGAGAGAGAGAGAAAGGGAGATATAAATAGTAAGACGGAGAGGGGGAGTTGGAGAAACTGGGATACTACTAACAATTCTCATTTGAAAATTCTACAAAAGCAGTTCCAAATAACTTTAGGTGAATATACAAGTTAAGATGAAGGTGAGATATTTTTTAGAAAATAGAAAGATATTTAACAATGTGGATTTGTTCATGTAAAAAACACATAAGTAAAATTTCAAATTCGATTCGCTGATAATTCTTTAAAAACCCAAACACATCGCAAAATTTGCTCAGTCTAATTCCAGCTCATATAGTGCTTTGTAATATTTTGAATATCTACCCCCAAAAAGAAAGGGGCGTAATGCGGCCACGCCCACACGCACCCCATATACTTGTTCAACACTTTGGTATTATTAAAAGCATACTCCAGGGCGAACAAGTGCATAATATTCCCATTGTTTTGTTTTATTTGCGACTTCTTCTTGTTCTCTGGAGGGGATGTTGCACGAACGGGCATCCGCTGCTTTATGGCCGAACAATGTAAACATCAACATCATTGCCGTAAGACTGCTCAGAAGCGTTTCAAAACTGTATTATATTAATTTAATATGCAAAAAAAAAAAGATTGGAGAGGGATATCACGAGGGTTAACAGACATTTTGACATATTTTCATTTTCATTTTCATTTCGTCGCTTACCATAATTTCCCCGTTCGTTGTGAAGATTTTAAAACCAGCCCGAAGGGTGCCACAAATTCCTCGTGCAAAGTGCGCAATTTCAAACGCAGTCGGCAGGTTGACTTTTGTCTTAGAGCTGGGGTGGGTGGCAGGAAGGGGATGCGTGGTGGTCTAAGCAACCCTGGAGGGTTGAAATACTATGCTTATGCCATGCTTATGATTATGATATTATTTCGAAATTATCCGCTTAGTTTCACGGAGTGGAAGCAGGACATATGTGCGGGCCATTGTGTGGAAAATGAAATCATTTCACTGTTAATAATGATGACATATGATTTTCATTGTCAAATTTGTCGTTTTTGTTGTAGTTATTCTGCTGATGTTGTTGTTGTTGTTGTTGCTTTTAAGTGAATTAGGCATTTTGCCTTTTTATTGAGTCAAAGTCAACTCTTCCTGCCAATGGGCATGTGACAATACGGGCAAAGTCTAGCCGGTTGTGTTCAATTTGTTGGCACATCATTAGTCATGGCCTTTTGGGCATGGCAAGGTGCATGGGCGTCCATTGACGCATCTGTTTTATTTTTGCTGGTTGGACTTTTTTGCGCTCTGTTAACGAAGGTATAAAAGCATATTATTTTTATGTAATATCCGTCATGCTACCGCAATCTCTGCGGCACCCTTAGAGTCAGCTCTAGACTTGAAGTTTGGAGCATATATTCGCTTGTTAAAATTGTGGTACTACGTAGTGGGCTAGAAGATCGATATAGTCAATAATCGCAGATCTATAACAGCTAAATACATGGGTAAAACGACTTTAGTTAATATCTTGTGTACAATGCACTTCAATGCCCGCAGTTTTGGAGCTGAAGTTAGCAAACTTGTTAGGTGGATTATTAGAAACCTTCTCCTCAGATTGGAAAAAACAATTTAGTGGCCACATCAAGACCTAACTATATTTGCATAACTTGGAAGGCATATTTTTTAGGAACCTTCGATTGGTACAACAACTTCATAACCACTCCCAGCTCACACTCAAAAATTGCAATAGCCTGAATCTCTCGCAAATTTAAACCCACTCCCGCAAGAAGGTTCTTTGCCAGCTGTGATCGGTTGATATAATACTATTATCAGAGTATGCCGCAGTCGGCTAAGCCCGACTGCAACGTTCTCCCTTGATTTAGTTTTACGCTTCTGTTGAAGGGTTTGCAATATGCGGCAAACAATTGACAAATTTGTTGAGTTCTTGTCTGTTTGTTAAACCAAATGTGAGCATATCTAATGCAATGTTTTTTTTTTGTTTTTATTTATGGCATCGAATGTCTGATAACGAACTATAATATAACTTTTTGATTGGTGAAGTTGGCATCAGCGATCTGATAGCCAACTATATAAAGGACGTACAATAACCCTGTCTGATTTGGAATTCAATAATTAAAATTTCTTTAAAATTTAACATATTTAGTATTAAGTAAAAAATAGGAAACTGTAGAAATTAATTCTAAATTCCAAGCCTCAATGCCATACATTATTGATATAATTTATTTAACTTATAAAACTGATTATTCATAACAGACTAGTGTGTTGAATAATAGGCTTAAGCTTGTAGCATTGGGTAAGACAAATATCAATAAATATCTGTAAATGTATCTTTTAATTTTTTATCATCTTTTTTTATGAACCTTATTTTTCTCTCTTTTTAGATAACTCAAAATAAAATAAGCCAAAATTGTATTTAAGTGGACGCCTTTAATCTCATTTGCTAACCTCATAAAAATATCAATATATATTTATTTCTTGCCGATCAGCTCTATCTGTTTAGCTTTTTATTATCCTTTTTTTAGGTAACTTCAACTCCAAAAAATAAATTGGAATTTATTTAGAAGGTTTTAATCTCTTTTGCTGGCCGCATAAAACTTTACTCAAATATGGCAATCCGATCACGTTCGGATCATCAATCACATGGCCGGCGGGGCACTTTACAAAAATTTGTTAATGGCCGCCAATCAATGCGAGGCCAAAAAATTACGATATGTCACTGTGACCTGCACCCTAACCCCAGCCTCTGCCTCACTATGCCCGCCTCCCCCTTTCTTCTTTTGTTAATTCAGTTACGCCCCCTCCCATCCTCCCCCTACCCATTTGCCACCTGCTGTGCGGCAAATTGTATTTCTGTCATGTTGATAAACGCAAAATTCACTGACCAGGACTTGGATTGAGGGCAATGAGTGGACTTGACTCGGTTATATGGGATTACGAGTACGGTCGAGTTGTACATGACAATGCGTTCTCCCCAAACAGGAAGACGGGAAGACGGGAAGACAGGAATATCGGAGTGCAGGCGTGCAGGATTTGCTAAAAACAATGCTAGGCAAATTAATAAATAAAGTGAAATGGGCCGACGGGGAAACTGGGCAGGAAACAGCTACAAAAACCGCTTGACAATTGACATTTACAAATTTCATGCAATATGTTTCACGTTGAGTTCGTGTATCTGCCGCAACTTGTGTGGCGTCTTCGTTGCTCGCTCGTCAGACGCCCCAAGCATGGGGTGGGGTGGGGTGGGGTGGGGCCGCGCGGAGGTGGGCCTGTGGGTTATAAAAATAAAACCTGCCTTTTGCCATATGCCATTTAAATGATAAAAGGATTTCGACGTAACACACACACACACACACACTCAGAGCTCGCTGACCACCCCAAAACAAAAACAAAAAAAAATGGTTGAGAACACGTGGTCAATTGCGTTTGGGGTCAACCCTTTCGCACGAACGCCATCATTCTGCACCGGCGCCTGCCCCACACCACCCCACCCGCTGCCCCATGCTTATGCTCCGGCCTCGAAGTGTCAGCACATTTTTCAAAGGAGCATATAAAATGGCAGTCATACATTATGTCCATATCTGCCCGCCGGCCGTTGTCCATTGTCCGCTGTCCACTTTCCCCCTTGGCCACTGTCCATTGCTCGTCGCTCGTTGTCCATTCTCCGTTTGTCCGCTGGGGCTGCAGGCAGGCGGGTGGAAGGAGGAGGATGTGGGGGAGCCCGGCGACAAATGTGACCCTAACCTCCCCACATTTTATATGTAATGCCTCGAACAGATTATGCATTAAGCGCTTATTTAGCATTTTTCTTATATAATGTTGTGCCACGACCACTTGGCAATTGGTGTGACCATCAATTCCCACCCACCTTGAGATGGGCAAAAATGCATGAGCAACTTTTCTGCTTGTAAATAGCAAAGCAGCAAAGGGTTGTTAAAATTTACAAAGTGCCAGAGCATTTTATGGATTCACTGCCAGCTCTAAATATTCATATATGTACCTTTATGTGTATGCTATATATATATAGATTTATTGACATAAAAGTGGGTATAACTGACACTCAGAGAAAAGCGCACTGAATTTCCAAAAATCACCCTACGGTTGGATTCGCTCTGAAAACTAGAAAGTTTTTAAAAAAAATTCTATATATTCTTTAATAAAATTGAGCTGAATTTTAAAAAATCTTGAAAGAATTTTAGAAAGACACGATCTTCCGTTTTAGAAATTAAATTTCTGAAAATTTATGGTCGTTGAGTATATCTTTTGAATATACAAAAATATAAAAATCGCAAGTAAGCTATTCGATATACCTAAAAGCAATAAGGAAAGAAGACACTACAATAAAATGTATTTGTTTGACAGAATAAATTAAGCAAGATTGTTGTAATTTGTACTTAATTTTTTGAAGAGCTTTCAAACTTGAAATATGTAGAAAAACCTACCCGATTAGGTTTCAAGCTTTATCTTTCGGGAATTCCAGTATACATTAAGTTAATCCTCAAATTGCATTAACCTGAAGATGCGCAATAAATTGGTGAGTTTCATTTGAAACGTAAATTTCCATTGGTTGGCCATTCAATTCAAATGAATCTAGTGCTGAGACAAAGCGTAGGCCAAATAATTGCTTTTTGCTAATTAATTTGCTGTTTTGACTTAGTCTTGAGACTGATTTTCTCTTTTTTTGTTAATTTCAGTAGGCACAAGATGGATAATTAAATAAAGCAGCGAAATGAATGGCACAGCAGGCAAACCAAATAAAAAAAAAACGAATGTAAATCCCCAGTTTAATGAAAATTGCATTTTAATTTCATAAACGACAGTTATAGAGGACTAAAGCACTGAGAGCTCTAAGCTGTTCAAACTAATTACCACCTCCGTGCTATGTGCCGAAATGTGACCCATTATTAGAAGAAGCCGGAGCAATAAGAAGAAACCACAGAGAACCTTCATAATTTGTAAGGGAAATTACCAATGCGGCTAAAAATAATTGCCAAGCTGGCTTAAAATGCTCTTAAAGAGTATCACACAGTAAGTGCCACTGGCGAAAAAACAATGCCAAGGCCCCCAACCAAAAGGAGGAGCAAAAAAAACCCCAAAAAAAAAACACACACAGAAGAAAAAAAAAAGAAAATGGTCACTCTCGGAAGTGTCCGTATTTTTTTTGCTTTTTGTTATTTTTAGCTGTCGCTCACGTAGGCAGCGTCCATGTAATTAAATTAAAATGGAAAATTTAGTCGAACTACGGATTAAATTAATTTTCATTTGCATTTGCATAAGTTTTGCCAGTTGCCCACTCAGCTGTCGGCTCGTCTGCTCATTAATTCCTTCATTATGTCATTTATTGCAGAATTTACTAGAAATGTGCCTCCATCAGTTCTATCTCTCGGCCATTAGCCGTGAGCACAAGTGCAGCATGAACAATGAATTTGACCAACTCAATAAAGCGGAGTAAGTAATTAAATTGCCAAAGTCCTAAACATAAGCTAATTATATAGCCACGAGGAATATACCATAAGAGGTAAATTAAGTATGCAAAACTTACTAGCAATACCAGTACTATAAATCAGTTGCAATAGTAAAATTATAGTATATCCTTAGGAGCTTATAATCCTTCGGACTAGTCCGTTATCATTTATAAATAAAGTATGCAAAACATGCTTAATACAATGTATTATTATTCCTTCGGACTAGCTCTTTATCATTTATAAGTATATACAACTGATTGTTTTTTATTTTTGTCAAATATATAGTTGATTACATTTCTAATTAATGGTCGAAATGCCCATGACTGACAACTTATTTAAATACCTAGCTCCACAGGCTTAGCTAAGTATACAGAAATGTGCATATTTTCTTCTGCTGAGGGGCTTACTTTTTGTAATTACTTTCAAATAGCAAACAAATACCAAACGATCTTATTTTTAAGCCTTCTGTTCGCTGTATATTTTTTCCTTTTGGCTTGTGTGCAAAAGGGCAAAAGCAAACCGAAATGTTTACAAGGTAAACCCAAAGGAAGCATGAAAAAAGAAGCTGAAAATGAAAATGCAATTTTATTTATTGTTATGTAGCTTTTTTTCAGAGAGCTTATGTAAATTTATTTATTTTGCGTAATTTTTCTTGTTTTTACAAAAGAATAAATTTGCCTTGTTTTCCGTTGGCACCCAAAAAAAAAAAAAGAAAAAAAAAACCCTCCAAGTCGCCAAGTCGTCTGTGTTTAAGCGGCCTTTCACGCCCAAAAAATTTAATTAGAATAAAGAAAATGAGGAAAGCGAAGCACAAAATTAAAATGAAACGACCAATGCCAAAAAAAAAAAAAGAAGAAAAACAGAAAATAAACCGTACAAGGCAGCAGCAGCAGCAAGGCTTAGTATTGTCCAAAGAATTCTGCTGTAAATTTACAGTAATAAGAAAAAAGTTGTGCAATTTTCATGTGTAACTGACAGCCTCCATTGCCCGTAGCATTTTGTAATGAGATCTGTCTCAACGAGCTCTGGTCAATCTCTCGACGTGGAAAATACAAACTCGCTTCAAAAATACCCGAAAAAAAAAAAACAGAAAAAGGTAAACCCAACCCAAAATTCAAGTCCACCTCTGACGTGAGGGGCAACAAAGTATAACCAATAAAATTTTAATAACCCTTAAAAGGAGTCTGCGATAAATTACATTTGTTACGTCCGGCTGTCTAAGGCAAGTATACTGACAGTTATTTCATACATATGCATATGGTACGTATCCGGCTTAATTACGCTCTTGGTTTATGACTTAATATAGCATTCTAAACATAGTGGAATACGACATGACAGCACCCAAAAGCTCCCCCTCTCTCTCTCTCTATATATATATATATGTATATATATATCTCTCTCTCATATGCGTGGCTCAATTATGGAGAGCTTTACGTCGTTACGTTTACGTCGCACGACGTTAGTTTGAGGCAAATTTAATTACGTCGTATTATGGAATTTATATGACAATGGCTGACAGCACATACCCAGCAAGCACACACACTCACACACACACACACGCTTACATACCTACCCACAAAATGGAGCAATTGAAGCGGATAGGGATTAATTATGATGTGCCTAAATTGTACAATGAGTTTTAAATTAAATGTAATAACTTTTGTTGAACGATTTTCATTTGGTACTTGAAAATTATACACCAAATAAATTTGTCAGCTTTCAGCTGCAGTCAATTTCATACAGCGTGTGTTTAGCATATAGTGATAATTATATCCTACATATTCAAGATATTTTTCAAGTTATATGCATATACTCTTTTCTAAACATTGAGTACATTAAATACGAGAAGAAGTATGTAAGAGGCAAGGGAAGCATGTTAGACCCTATAAAATACACAAATTCTTGATTAGCAGCAGAAAGAAACACAATTATAAATATTTGTGATTAACCGTGAAAATTTCATTAAGATCAGCCAAAACATATTTTCATATTGAGCAAACAACTATCTGCTGATAGCCTACTAAATATTTAACAGCTGGCCTCAGAGTATCCCCTAGTAGAGCATTCTAACTTGTTTCTATATATATTTCCGTTGCGAAAGCCAATGAATTTAACTAGCCCCATGCAAATTGTATTAATAGAAAACTTTGTATACTTCAAAGCTGTGCAAACAGCAGGAAGCATTCCAATCACCCATCAAAAGGACATAATAATAATTAATGGCATTTGCTTAAGGAATACATAATGAGGACAAGGGTCCCTCTTTTAAGCGCAGGTGGCAAGTTGGTACGTGGACGACATGTTTCTATTTTTATTATTTTCCGATTGGCAGTGAATTAATTTAAATTTTGCTCTGCTATTGCTAACATTTTCAGCCAGCTTTATTGACATTCGAAAAGCAAAAAAAAACAAAAGAAAGAACACAAACTGGAATTCAAATGAGCTGCGTTGGGTGGTGATTGAGACAATGTTAATATAATGAAAATTAACATTAATTTAGAAACAAGAAAATGGGGGAACAAAAAACAAAAAAAAACAAAAAAACATTCATATGACACTTCGACGCCTTGGCCTGGAATTTTTATAAGAAAAATATGTAAATTGTCTTGTAATAAAAATGTCCAGTTCCTTTGCTAACAACAGCGCGTATCTGCAAATATAAATTTTATGAAGCATTCCCCAAAAGAGCGTAGGAATTAAAACAGCGCGGCAATGAAAAAATGCAAAATAAATAAATAAAGTGAGAAGAAAAAAAATAAAACAACAAAAAACAAACAAAATAAAGCCAAGTGACTGCGACAGAAATGTTCTCCAGGAAAAAATTATATCCCTGCAGGACATTATTTTAAATACTAATCCGCATCAGTTTTCATTTGAATCTTAGTGTTGGGGTACGCGACAGCGGGACGGGGTGGGGCGGTACGGGCCTGGCCTGTCAGCAACCCCAGGACATCGACATCGTAGCTTCTGTGTGTGCTCCTGCTACTGCCAGTCTTCATCTGCTCTTTCTCGTCTTCGTCCGCATACACGTCCTCATCCCCGTCCTCATCCTCATTCTCGTCCCGTTTTGCAACGTGCCTGCCATCTTTGCTTGTGCGCCGTTACATAAATTCAGATGTTATCCTAAATGCGCAGCATGCACGTTATTAAAATAACGTCAGGCAACGCCTGGGTCCTGGAATGATATGCCCAGGAGAAGGCCGGAAGTTAACAAATGAAAAAATAACGCACGT
Organism: Drosophila planitibia; assembly: GCA_035043785.1. Lineage (NCBI taxonomy): Eukaryota > Metazoa > Arthropoda > Insecta > Diptera > Drosophilidae > Drosophila > Drosophila planitibia. The sequence goes on from JAWNMS010000066.1 coordinate 487,426, forward strand.
CGCCTGTTTCGGGTCCTGGCCACAAGCTGTCTGTCTCTCTCTCTCTCGCTCTCTATATCTCTATCTCTCTCGCTGTCCTTGGGAGCGCACGTAGCGCCAATTATGGCAGCATCCCATGGTTTCTTCTTTTTGCCTGTCTAATGAAAATCTATATAATCGACGTACGTTCAATCACAAAATTTCCAATGACAATATTAATCAGACTTCATGACGTATACGCAATCAAATTAAAACCAATACTTAAGCAACAGTAAACATTAAAAGCATGTTAATTGTTTGTGCAAAAACGTATTTATTATTTTTATTTGTTAATTTATTAACAAAAGTAAACGTATTAAAATAATAGAAGCACATTTAAAAACGTAAAGCATACTTTTCGGAGCAGGCTGGAATTCAGACAAAACTAGCTTGGAAGCATGTACAAATAATTAAATGTACTTTCATGTGATTTATTTTATTTTATTTTATTTTTACTTGCTATTTTTTAATCCGCACGCTAATTAAGTTGAATTTGCTGTATCCGCTTTTTAAGCTTCAAATTAATTTTTGTTCCTGTATCTAGGCTTTCCAGTTATTGTGTTGTTTCTGCTCCTGTTCATTGTTGTTGATGTAAAACGTCTAGCAAAAGCCAAAACAAACTGCCACTAATTGGTGCACTTGCTAATCTCGTTCCCTGTTTCGCCATTTCCATAAACATGAAGTAGCATTTGTGCTCTTTTGTTCCGCATTTGGAGAGCTGATGCTGTCGGTGCACCTAATTCGAATTTGTGGTCTAGAGCCCGTCTATTTGAATTAGTCGCCAATAATTACATGACAATATTTCAGGTGAATCATTTGCATGGAAAAGCACTATAAATGCAGCAACCGAATCGTCTATCGGCTTTCATTCAATTCCGGAGTCGATGTGAATTGGACAAGCGCTCAAAATAAATTGACGAGTTAAGAACAGTTGAAATGGGTCTGAGGAAATCTGACAGTAACAAAATGATTATTGATGCATTCCAAAAAAACGAATAATCTTTATTGAATATTGATTCTGGAATTATGTTAAGAATTGGAAACTTAAATCAAAATCTGCAATCTTAAATCAAAAATGTTTTCTTAGAAATGTGAAGTAAGCCATTAACTTATTTAAGTGCTGCCGATTCCAAAACGAGCTGATTAAACCAAGAAAATATTTAAGTCAAGAAAAATAGCAATCTTAAGTTAAGAATCAATAATATATTCTTGACTTAAGGGGGCTATTTTTTCCCTGTAAAATTCTTCAGAATTTTTACAGATCTGCTCAGAGCAATCGACCACTAAATTATTTCCAATATATTTGCAAAAAACCAAAATAAAACAGCAAATAAAATCAAAGCTCTATGTAACTGGTGAATTGGGACATGAACCAACCCATGTATTGTAAATGGTATATGAGACATGAGCACATAGTAAAGTAAAGTGAACAAATTGTTGTTGTTGTTTGCTGTTAGCTATAGAAAATTGTAAATGCTTCAATCAACAATTCGTATTATTAAATATTAATGCAGAACTCAAGACGACCTGTCTCGTTCTGGTCCAAAAAGGTCACATGTGTCTGCACACAACCACACACACACATGTAGACACTCATGGGCACTCCAGCAATGCCAATTGGACACTGACTGACCGGACCTGGAATCTTGGACATTTTTCATCATAAAGTGGTGGCTGGCTTTGATTTCAAATTGGATTTGAATTTGGAATTTTTGGCTTTCAGCAGCAGCAGCAGCCTGCAGGAGTCTGTCTCTCTAGCTGTCAACTGGTCAACGCATAAATATTTCTCTTTGTTCAGCACTGGCTGAACTAAAAGAAAAAGATTACACACACACACAATGCTGTCGATGTACCTGCAAAAGGGGCAAACTTGGGTCTGTTCCACACAGTCAAAAATGGCAGCTGACAAGGCCCCAACACAAACAAACAACCAGCCAGAAGGAGGAGACTGCCAAGAGACCAGAACAGTGTATATGGTCAGATATGAGCAATGGTCCAATGGTCAAGTCATAGTTATTGCCATGTCATGTATGTGTCAGTGTCCACCAGTTGCCCCACAGGCACAAACCAATTGCATTGTTCGGCATTTTCAATTTCCCTCAAAATGCCATACAGTTCAAGTACACAGAAGAAAAAATTGTACTTAGATAAATGAAGTTTTCTTTAAATTACATTTCGGTAAACTCATTCTTAAGATTATCAATAAGTTGATATGTGTTCAAAAAGCGGTTTAAATTGGGGAAACTTGCTTGCGATTGTTTAAAATCCTATTATTTCTTTTTAATAACTACAAATTCAATGGCTGCTAACATTTTTTAAAGTGTATTATTAGAGTGCTTCATACACTATAGCCTAGTTAGATCTATTGTGCCTCCTTCTAAGACGAGAATAAAGAAAATCGGTCGTAAAAACTAAAGACTTGAATAAACCCTACCTTTTTATATTTCTTTTTGTGTATCGCATCTAGTCTTTTATATTTATGCATAGAACAACTGCCTTGTCTTTGCAGCTGATGCAAATTGACAAATGTAAATTATATGGGAGTTGAGCTGAGAAATGGACAGACCAACTACAATTTATTTGAACCCATAATTAAACATCATGAATCGGTGTGCAGTTTAAGGGCAGACAACTAATTTCGAGCACCGCAATCTTAAAACTCTGCCCACGACAAAGACGTATTTAGGTACTCAAGTAAACCCAAGCAAAACAGCAGGTTGGGTTTCTACTTGAAGTCGTTGCGTTGTTGCCACATCACACACAGTTGGGGTAAAATGTAAATATAGCCTTTCTAATGGTCACTCCCAAGAGAGGGCAGCCCATAAGGCCAGAAACTAGCCAATAACTCCGAGGCGAACTTCTGTCGCATCTTTTGCAAAAGTTCAAAGTGACTTAAGTGAAATTTTGCAGCATGCGACGGAAAAAGCAGCAAACTGAAGGGGCTAATGTGCTCGTCGAGTTCGCCACGAACATGAGTAAAAATTAAATTGATTTTGCTTGGACATTGAAAAAGTTTTTGGTTGGCACAAATTGCCTTTTCATACTTTATGCTGAGGGCAACCCTCAGTAAAGTCGTGTTTGTTTTTCACTTTCTACTTAGGTTGACTTATTTATTGAAAGCTTTTCGCTTCTTGACAATCCAAATAGTAACCTCTGCTGAGCCTTCCCTGTCTCTGCAATATTATTTCAATTTAATTATAGATTATGCCAAACCCTTTCTCAGCTGAAAATGGCAAGTAAAATTTTAATTTCATCTTACAGATAATTTTCGAAAATTGTTTAACACTTCAAAGTCATTATGAAGATAGCAAGCGCTACCCAAGATCCCCGCCTGACAAAATCCAAGATGTGTCGGCAATTAAACTGGAATCTAGACATTTATGCACCCAGGTCGTAGAGGATAGACGCGCTGGCATTTCCTCCATTTCAATTTGCCCCCCACCCACCATGGCCATGTTGCTCATCCATCTCAACTGTTGGCTTCTTCGCTCCTTCATTTTAGACTGTCTGACGTCCTTTTCTCCATCGCATTCCTTCATCTCTTTTTGATGTAATTTTGGCATTTGCCCAACCAGGAAAAAAAATAGCCTACTGCCTTGCCGTAGATGTCTAGGACGCGATAAGGTTGTCGCCAAGTGTTGTGTGGAAACCCTACCGCCCACTATCCTCTCGCTAACCCCTGAATGTTGAGCTTTGGGTTTATCAATCTAAAAAGGGGTTCAAGTGGTAGGCGTCAAATGGCGACGAAGCGCACGCAAGCGGTTTCCGAATGAGACACGCTTAGGTAAATGGAAAAAGTGGCGGTAAATTAAGAAAATGCTGGCTGGCTGGCTGGCTGACTGGTGGAAATGAAATGAGCAAAATGCTGCACGATTCAAATCTGAAATTAAAATTTTAGCATTGCGCACATAATTCCATACCACTTATCTATGTACAAAGAAAAGTTGCCAGTTTCAAAATTTCTGGGAATGGGTCGGATTAATGACTGAGACGTAGACGAAGACGGAGATGTTTCGGGCTGACAGTCAAACAAATGAAGATGCGACACAAGCAAACTTTTGCGCCGCAAAATGCCGTTAATGAAGATGATGTCGCCAAGTTGCTAAGGGTAAATGTTGACTGACTTGCCCATACTTGATTATGGGCTTACAGCAAACACGACAGTACAAAACCACAATTGGTAGACTGTACTTAAACTGTTGCCGTATATCTATTGAAAATGTTGTTATGTGTACCTATTTATAGGTATCTCTACAGACTTTGGTGACACTCTTGCAGGAAGAGTGGTGGCTTAAAATTGAAACAAATTTGTTTGTGCGAAATCTGGCTGGGCTCAATTGATTTGCTTTAAGTTTCAACTCGAGCATAAAAAGAATTTGAGCTCTGGTTTACAGCCACGTTTGCTGCCTTCATATATATATTTTAATCAACATATTAAAGACACATTAAATCAACATAGAATGGTTATCTTAGCGAAGCCAAAGATTTAACACCCTTATAGACTGGAGTTACTCATAATGTGAATGTTTTTGTATTGTTTTATTAAAAAATTATTTTTTTTTGTAAAATCTGTTTGTCCAAGTACAATTTTCGTGTTTCATAAATAATTTCATTGCGATGCCAGTTTGATATCTGGCTTTGAGCTGATTATTAAAGTTTGTGTAGTTATTGTTTCAGAGAAAGTAGCCTATTTTTCTACAGCTATTTCAATATTATTATTAATTTGACCAGATCTATTATGCCCCCTTCTGTGCCTATAGCTCTTCCAACAACTCCAACTCCCGCACCTATGCCAGAATCATTGTCGATGGTTTCTATATATTCGGAGCTCAAAACATGCCTCGCAGGATACTACATCCTTCCTAACTAAGATGACACAATTTGCAGTGTTTGCTAATATAAACGTTTCAAAAATAAACAAATAAATAAAATGTAAGCAAACAAATTTAACCAATCACAGTTTATAACTCACTCTTATTTTTATTGTCCCCAAAGCCAATCCTCTCAAAGGTTTAGCAATTTGAGCTGAGTCCGTTGTCCAATCTTTCAATGTGTATGACTGACCAAAGAGGAAATTGGATTGTGAAAAAATGCACATCTTCATGGTTAAGAGTATTAGTTGGGCAAGGAAGTTCAGGACGTCCTGAAGGTGAAAAAATAAAAAATGGCGCCCCGTCGTGTACTCAATCTCAAGATTCATGGAAAATGTGAAAAATGAGAAAAGTGCAACGCAAAAGGAAGAACAGAGAACAAGACAAGTTGGGTCGGGAAGAGATGAAAACCCCTCATGGCCACATACTGCAATAATACCAACAAAAAGTGTTATATATACACACACACACACACACACACAGCTGAGCAAAAAGAACGTTGCAAATGAAAAGAAGAAAATTAATTTTAATTCTTTTTTCTCAGTTACTTTTACAGTTATTTCGTCGCGTTTTCCATTCTCACCTCAGCTCAGCTGGGTGTTTGTCATTTGAGGCATGTGCTGGAGGCGCCACAATCACTGTTGAGTTGATGCAACACACCCGTCCCACCACAAATATTTGCAATATAAGTGGGGAAAAAGGGATGCAAGCACATTTATATATATTTAAATGAATATGTGATTAAGAGAAGAAAAAGCCACAACGAAAATAAAATAATAAAATAAATATTGAATATTAGTTTTATTGTTTTTTATATTATTCGTTTAGCTTGCATAGTGATTATTAATAATAAAAAATGATGAATTGCTGCCTTCATCCTTGCTCAGCTGCAAAAAAAGATTGCGCATACGCAGTGGAGTGCGCCATTTTGATTACACAGCTTTTTTATCTGCCACGCCAGTTATGAAAGTAACCACAAAAATTATGAAATTGTATGGAGCCGGGGCTGTGGCAGCTTTTCAACCAATGCCAGAGCTGCAACAACGCCTACCACACAAAATATCAAACGGAAATTGTGGTGGTCGCTTATTACATAAAGTTATGTATATCATAATCCATAAAGTTCTATATACAGACGGGGCAACAACACCAGCGACAACATCAGCAAAACAAACTTTGTGCTTGTTGTTGTTGCTGTTGTTGTTGCTGGCTTCAAATTACAACCGCATACATAAAGGAAACGAAAGCAGTTGTAGCAGCGTGGCCAAGGGGGGCATTGAGGGTATGAGAAAATGTTGTCAGAAACGAGAGCAGCCCTTAAAAACACACACAAGCACAACACGCACACACACACACACACACACAACGTAGATATGGGGCGCTTAAATCAACAAAAGAAGGCAATGATAAATGCAATGCGCTTTGGGGTGAAATCCGACGCCGTGGCGCAGCACGTCGAATGCCACCCCTAACAGCACCCTTGCCACGTCAATGCCACCCAATTATAACCGTATATTTGTGCACACACACACATGCATGATATGTGTGTGTGTGTGTGAGTGTGTGTGTTTGAGTGTGGGTGGCAGCATGAAGAGCTCATTTGAGAAACGATTTCGACTCCAACTGCGTACTGTCTGTCTGTCTGTCTGTCTGTCTCGCGGTCGTCCTTTTCTTATTGTTTCATTTTTTCTACAATCTTTCTACCAAATTTCGTATGTGTGTACATATAAATCTATATATAAAAGGGACAAAACAATAACAATAAAAATCATACATACTCATGCTCCCCAACCAAGCAGCCAACTTTGATATCCAAAACCCAAAACCCACATCCACACATAACACTAAGCGCACGTGCACACACACACACACACACACGCACACCCACACACATATTTTTGTTATTTTTTCCACTTCGATATATATATATATACCGATATGAAAGCACGATGTTAAGATATGAGCGCCCTAAAGGAATATGTACACCGACTAACTGCTCTTCCTCTCTATGTACATGTAAGTGTATTTATGTGTGTATGTGTGCGTACACTGGGCGTTATTTCCCACCCATCAATGGCCAAATGCCACATTATATCTGCATGTGTATGTGTGTGTGTGTGTGTGTATTAATACATAATGGCCAGAAAAGTATCCTTTATGAAATTAAATTTATGTTAGATAGCTGAGCTCATTTCGCCCTATACCTCATTAAAAGCGAGGGTTGCCACCATAGTTAAAATGAAAGAATGACTATCTTGCACAAGTCGATCATTATATATGTTTGCAGAATGCAGCCGAATTGCCTGACTTCAACATTTTACTGCTGGCAGCAAACAGGTGGAAATATTACCAGTTTCATCGAGATCTGAAAGAATAATCTGAATAATAATTCTCATTGAAACAGACAGACATGGCTATATCGACTCGGCTAGTAATGCTGATCAAGAATATATTTATTTATACTTTATGGTTTGGATTCTGCTCCTTATGAGCATTATATAACGGTATATAATAATCTCCTTTAAGGTATAAGTAGATTAAAACTCGAGTCTCAATTCAGTCTAATGTTGAAACTTATTAAAATCAAATTTAAAAACAATTTTAGGACCCAAAAATAATTTTTATTTTATTAATCGAATTTCAGAATCTACATTTTCTATAATATAATAATATAATATATAATAAAAATAGTTTTAATCAACCAACCCAGCAATACTTTTTTACTTATAATTTTCAAATTAACTTTCTATATTTGGATACTATTTTTTTTATCTTCATAAGTCTCAGCAAGAAGAGAATTTGTAAACAAATGTCTACGTGAATGCATAATTGAAATTTGAGCAAATATCGCTCCAGATTTTCAAAATAAATAGCTTAATCTATTTCTTAGATTATAATATATAAATCCAGAACATTCTTAATTTTTAATGCTTTAACTCAAGACAAATTACCCCAGTTTTTAAGAGGAAATACGAATCTACACAATCGAGTTAGAAACAAATCGATTTCTTCGATCATATTAAGTTAATTCAAAACAACTGTTACATGTTGATTGACCCTCGTTAAGTTGACCATCGCAATTATAGCAGCAAATAATGGGCAGTCTATTGTAGCGCCTCCCTGGCCAGTGGCCAGTGACCAGTGACCAGTGACCAGTCACCAGTGTCCAGTGTTCAGTTCTCATATATATCTATTGATTTTTATTTTTTTTTCGCATTTGTTGCGAACAAAAACACATTCGACGAACTAAACATCATCCTCGTCCACCGCTGAGGATGGCTGCGAAGGCAACTTGAAATGCGCCCTCACAAAACAAAAGTAACACAAGGCTAGGCCCCAAGGTAATCCACATTTGGAAGCTCCTTGTGGCCGCCCCAGCTTGATAAAATGCGTTAAAACGAAAATTAAGCAACACAATTAATGGGTCTCGGTTTATCATACAATTTTAATGGCTCAAATAAATTGAACAAAACTAGCCAAGGGCAAAATTGCCAAATATGTTTCTACAGCACCAATTACGGACACAGGCACAAAAACACACACACACATAGACATTAACAAAAGCATTTTTAATGGCAATGATATAAATGTTTATGTGTTTAGTGTTACTAGATGGACTTGTTTTCCTTCTTTTATTGTTGTCGTGGAATTGCCAGACTCCCATCGATTCTTGAGCTTATCTGTAGTCTAAGAGTACAGTTGGGTTTTTAAAACTCTTTTTGTATTAAAAATTGGCAAAAGGGTGGAATGAAGCTGTCGAAAAGCATGCCAGACCTCATTAAGTATATATACTTTTGATCACCATTAAAAGTCGAGTCGATTCAGCTATGTCCCGACCTGAGAGACTATAAGAACTAGGAACGAATTTGGAATATAAGTTCTCGTCTAACAATTCATAAACTAAGTAAAATATGGTTCTGCTGTCTCCAGATCAAACTCGAAAACACATATGATAATTATAAAAAGACCATCGGAAATTACTCTAATATCTATATAAAGAAATGTTATCTCGATCCTCCTCAGAGTATGCAACACGAAAGTTATTGAGAATGGATATATTGTACTGTAAAGTTAAGGCGGGCTTAAACGCGCTGACTACTTTGGCAAATATTCGCAAAAATCCCTGCCAGACACGTGAAAACACCTGTCGCCTGGCAACGCTTCCGCAAGAGACAATTTGCTCGTGGGTAAACACTTGAACAAAGATATTTGGCAACATCGAGGCGAATAAAAACCGAAAAACCGACTTTGCCAAGCTGCAACTTTTCATTTTAAGTATAAATATAATCTGTATTATGAATGTATAAACATATGCATATCTTAATTATGTTGTATTCTGCATATATGTTTTAATGTACGTATTCATATTTACAATAAAGAAAAGCTGATCGAAAATTTAAAAAAAAAGAGCTCGAGTGTCCCCCTGCTGAAATTACCCAGCCGAGCAGTTTGCTGGAAGGCGAACCTTAAAAATATTGACTACAGATTGGGTGCAGCTAGCTCAGCTCCCCTCAGCACTCAATTGCCGTCAGATATCCCAATATTCTCCCGCTGAGCAGCTCATTACCGCATCCAATGACTGCTCGGCCTATATTTGTTTTATTTTCTTGAGATTAGTAAAAATGCAGCCGTACAGTTTTGAGTTGCCAGATAGTGTAAATACCCTGGCCAACATGTGTAAGCGCTTATTTGCAGATTGGTCTCCGGCTACAGCGTTACCACCAAAAATTAAACACGCAATAAAATATATGGCAGCATTGGTGGCAGCGTGTGTAAGCCGACTATTATACATAGATATAATTAAGTTAAAGTTTATACACGGACATATAGCTGAACTTATATATAGTCCACGTCTTGCCTACTATATTAGAAGCATTGCAGAGAACTATAAAAAGCATGACATCATATTTTAGCAGCAACCACAAACCCAACGCCCCACCAGAAATAGTAACAGCGGGTGTCCAGGTTGATGATGGTGTGGGTGCAGGATGGGAGGGGGTGGGGTGGGGTGGTCACCCTGTGGGTCGTTGTCCCAGCCTGGATGCCACCCAATCCGCTAACATTGTTATAAAAGTGCAAACAAATACATGGCCAACAGGCGAAGAGCGAAAAGAAAAAAAATAAATAGGAGAAGCAGAAGAAGAAGAAACGAAATTAACTTCGGTCGAGCTTGACCCATGGCACTCAACCCATGACTTGGCCCAGACTGGAGATGCAGCAGCGAGACAGAGAGACACCCAGAGAGACAGAGAGAGAGAGAGAGAGAGAGAGAGAGAGGGAGAGAGAGTAACGGCGAGAAATTATGAAGCTGAAGCTGAAGCCGACGAGGCACGGGGACGAAAACGAAGAAAACGGATGACGACGACGGTGATGTGGCATTGGCGGATGGGAAAGGGAATGGCATCGCCGACCTGTGGCCGCTGGCAAAAAAAAAAAAAGGAAAACAAAACAAAAGACAAAAAAATAAGAAAAATACAGAGAAAAAAATGAGAAACCATGTGGTCCGCTGGCTGGGCAAATAAATCGCTGGACATAAAAACCGAGCGCAAGCGAAACAGAGAATCACCTAAAAGGGAGCCAAGGCCCCCGCCCCGCCGGCGGCCCCACGTGGAACAGAGCGAGAGCGAGCGCCATCGAGCACCGTCGGCACAAATAAAAAATTGAATGAAATATTTTTATAACCAAAAGAAAAGGCACAGACAAAGACAAAGAGAGCGACAGAGAGAGAGAGAGAGAGAGAAAGAGAGAGAGAGGGAATTGCCAGCCACACACACCGAGCAAGAGCGAGTGCAAGCGAGAGGGGTGGCGAGGAGAGACGCAGAGAAAGAGAGAGAGAGAGAGAGCAAGGCAGCGACGGATATTGATGGCGTGCAACAGTAAAAGCAAGAAGGAGCAGAGCAAAAAAGCAAAAACAAAAAGGAAGAAAGAAAAACTTGCTTATCAAATATGAAGGAGCGCACAAAAGTGAGTCGCTCCTCCTCGATAAATGTGTGTGCGAGTGTGTGTGCCAGTGTGTGTGCCAGTGTGTGTGTGTGAGGGGTATCATAAAAGCCATGAGCTCACCTAGCATAAGGCTGAGCAGACCGCACCTAAGGGTAGTTAAGTCCAAAGTTTTATGGACAACGACAGGTGGGCGGTTGGGCAGTTGGGCGGTTGGGCGATGGGTGGGTCAACTGACCCAACTAAACCACCCAAAGAGCGACCCACACCAATGTAACTTACAAGCGAATGTATTCTTTTATTATTTTTTTTTTTGTAGTCATAAAATGGTGTGTGTGTGTGGGTGTGTGTGTGGGTGGGTGGGTGTGTAACTGGGTACAGCTGGGAGGCTGCACACGTGCGAATAATAAAAAATGTTTTACTTTTCAATCGACCAATAATATGGCGTTCAATGGACAGGCCAAAACGTGCGCAACCCACAACTCGTAACAATGACCAGCACGAACAGAGATACAGATACAGATACAGATATAGGATATACGATACAGATACAGCTACAGCTACAGCTACAGCTACAGATACAAGCTTACACACGTACACACCCACACACACACACACACCCAGACACACACAGTTCGTTCAATCATCGTTACAAAAAAATTTCATTTTGAAAAATGCTCGAGCTTCAATAAATTATATTGCTTGGCCAGCAACAAAAAAGAAAAGAAAAAAGAAAAAAATAAAAAAGAAAGAAACCCAAGCGCATCGTAAAAAAATGGTTTCGCTGGCAGGTGACCTCAGCGGAAGGGTTGGGGGCATGCGGGTGGCAAGTGGGTTTATTTTGGGGTGGGGCTCCGGCCAAGTTTGTGGCTCGACTTGCTGGCACCTTCACTATCATAACAACAATACAGAGAAGACGTAGAAGAAGTTCGCAGAGGGGGGTATATAAAATTCACAGAATAACATGGCGGACAGGTGAATCGGGTCAGCAAAAGGAAGCAGCAACAAACGGTCAGCTATTGTACAACCACACACACACACTCACACACACACCACACACATTCTCACACTTGCTGCCGATACACACAGAGTGGCAGCAAACAAAAAGAAAAAGGAGAAAAAAGGTTGAGACTGCAACTGAGACTGGAGATGGAGCTTAGAGTCTGGATTTGAGCCGTTGCCACAGAATGAGGACCAGGACAAGCCAATGGCGAGCTGAAACACACTGTCCGCTCGATGGTTATTGGTTCGCGTTGCAATAATATAATATACACACACAGTTGCAAGCACACACACACACACACACACACACACACACAGACACACTTACTTATATAGAATATAAAAATTGAGAAATAAAAAATAACACAGGGGAAAACTGAAAAAAGAAGAAATATAAGTAAGAATGCTCGATGCGAATTCACCCAGCAGCCAAGTTTCAGTTATTAAGCAGCTGTAGATTTCTTAGAAAATTTCAGAGAGTCTGTGTAAGTTGATTTCGATATCACATACACATTTGCACAGCTTGATTAAAATCCCCCCAGCCATTTATATTGGTTACAGGGTATGCCGGGGCAGGAATAGAAAACTCTGCTGTACGGAAAAAAATGGTAAAATAAATAAGGAAGGGGAATTATTCAACTGGATAGCAAAAATTTTCTCAACTTTGTAGCTTTTTTTCAGCGAGGGGTGCACCACCCACCCTCCCTCCCCTCACACCATTCTCCTCCACCAGCGCCAGTTGACATTGTCATAATGACGGACATTCCTGAACGTTGCACTTGGATATTGATTGCAGTTTCTTTTGTGTCTGCATTTTGCCCAAGGCATAGCCCAGCACACACCTGGTACCTGAAAATGCGCTAATTAAGTCGCCAACTGAAATGCAGAACACAAATTTTGCTTGAATATTGAAATTAATGCTAACAAATGGTAAAAACAAAAGCACAAGTAATTTAAAAAACAAATACGAAACAATATTTTAAAACTTTTAACTCTAGAATTAATTAACGTAAATTATACATGTTAAGCTTAAATTGAGAACCACAAGCACAAATCAAGAAGATGTTCTTAAAAATGTGTAGTAAAAATATTCAAAACTGATTCAAGATTCAACAGTTCACATTAAACGAACTAGATCTACGCTTATATAATGTTTTACGAACTTTTTTTAAATTTAAATAGGTACTTAGCTGGATTCAGGTAAAGTGTTTGTGAGTTAGTCCTTCTCAATACAAGAAAATGTCTCTGTGTTATTTTTATTCCCCAACAATATAAAAAAAAGTTGCATTCATTTCAGAACACTTTCCCTGGAGAATAAATTATGTATTAATATTGAAAATCATTTTATTATTAATTTTACCCCAAACTGAATTGGCTAAGATATTTTAAATTATCTGAGCTGTATTTATAGCAAATACATAATATGTGTTAGGATGATGTATGTTTGTTCTTAAGAACTAGCTAATTATTGTTGTTCTATGTATTATTTTCAACGGAGCTCTCAAATATATATATTCAGAAATGTATTAATTTCAAATATATACAACTCATCTAATGCAAAATGTTTTTTGTTTTTTTTATTATTCTACGCTGAACTTTCAAATATATTTGTATTGAAATCAAATACATAATATGTATATATATTATTTTTGTTGTACATCTGCATATATTACATAGTTTTAGCCAATTCATCTAATGCAAAGTGTCAGCATTTTTTTTTTTTGTTGTCAAACTCGCTAAAAGCTAATCAGGCAAAACTCGCAAACATTTTTGACAAATTCTGTCAAAGTCACGCGAATTTAGCCCGCGGCATGGGAACGACCGTTACTGGGGCATACAACATTAGCCTGGCCATAACGAGAACTGGCAGACGAGGCTCGCACATGTCACTTTTAATGTGCTAGAGGCGCACATTGGCATTGTCGCCATCCATATACATATCAGTGCACCACGCGGCATCGACAATAAACCCAAATCAGTGGCACAAAAGCCCAAAAATAAATACATAAAAAAAAATAAAATAGAATTTATCAATTTCCCCAGACAGCTGGGAAAAAAACCGAGTGAACGAGTTTGAGGAAATCAGATACTTTGGTTATTTTCTCTGACAAGATGCGCGTCAAACTTTCCAGCCGCAGGCAAAGTAACAAAAAAAAAAAAGCACAACAGAACAGCAAAAAATTGTTGCGTGTTTATTTGAAAAATCGCTAAAGGATAACTAAAGGATTCCCCTAAGGGCATTTGGCGAGCACGCAAGTGATTTGTATGCGAATTTACATATACAGCGAGGTTCCAGCTACCACACACACACACACACACCACACATACACAACCACAAGACACATCCCATTCCCCCCTTATTGAAATCCAGCTCCCTGGGTATTTTCCAACTCGTTGAGCAGCACCAAAAAAAAAAATACAAAAAAAGAAAGTTCTCATCACTCCCAGAATTCAATGCGTTGTGGCAATAATTTTGCATATTGTGCGGTACGAGTAAATGTATCCAAATTGAATCTACTAAATCGATCTCCATGAAAAGGGAAGCAAGGTGTGTGTGTGTTTCCCTTTCAGAGCCCAGAAGCGCTTGCCGCACTTAACGGCGCTAAGTACTAAATTCAATTCATCTCTGAGACGCCACAAAGACACCACTGACCAAAATAAGCGCAAAAAAGAGAGGGAGGCGGAGAGAGTCTCATGAATTCCCCTCTCAGCCAATGGTAATTCAATTTATAAATTACAATTAAAATATAAGAAAAGCAGCAAAATGTACGTATTTGATATATATATATAAATATATCCCCTCGGCAGGGCTTGGCTAGCTCATTGCCCGGCCTAGACAGACAGTGGTATGTGCCCTTTGCGTCATCATTGCTGAGCCGTGTGTCCAATAAAACTACCCATTTGCTCATTTGGCAATTATCCCGATAAATTAGCAAACATGCAGCCAGACATTACAGGGACTGGCGCAAATCGCACAAGAGGGGACTGAACGAAAAATAAAGACACACAAACTGTTTGTATTAATTCAATTTAAGAACTCTTATCACCTTTATAAAATACTAGAACATTTTTGGAGCTGGTAAATCGATAACTTTCCCATATGACATTTGCCAAATGCTTCTCAATTAAGAACTCAATAGTAAATTAGAAGTAGGCATTGAATTTTATGTGACAACTTAGTTTGCCAGCTAATAAAATGCTGAGCAAATATTTCATTCCAAATACATTTTTTGTGACGTTCACAGCTTGGTAAGCATTTTTCAAACACTATTTAAACAAAAATATAAATAAATATATATATATATAGCTGTTGCAAGATCTATCCGATATAGAAAATGGGAAAAAGGCGAGCTCGACCTCTCAAACAGACTTGCAAGCGGCCAACCCTAGCTCAGCAAAACCCGGAGCTCAAGGCTGGAGCGGAAGTTCTCCTCAAAGAGAGAGATAAACCCTTGGACGAGGAGCCAACAAACACAGAGGCTGCTGATGATGAGGATGCAACGAATCCCTTTGAGACAAAAGTGAATAATTTAATAAAGGTGGCTAACGAGTTAAGCACTAATCTAAACCAGACGACTATCTTGGAATTGGAGATGAAGGAGCAAACCATAAAAACGTTGACGGACAAACTGAAAGAGGAACGCAAGAAGAATGCGGAATTGGAGAAACTTAATAAGCAACTTCGCGAAGACGAATATCGGGAAGCCTGCGCAGTATGTTAGTCCAAAACGACCCGCCTTGGGGATCATTCTGCCCCGACTCCACACACACACATATTATAATCTTATCTGAATCATGTTTACTACTTTCAATATGTTTATATAAAATAAATCGCAAAGTCGAGTTGTAAATTCAATCTCAACTGAGTCGAACTGCTTTTATTTCTTAAATACTTGCCTTATACAGCTAACAATGTACAGACAAGGCAGGGGATCATTCTAACCCATTGAAGGGTTTCTTACAATTTGTCTATTTTCACTTATGTTTATCTGGTGCAGTTTCAGTAACTGCTAAGCATGTTCGTATTAAGCATTCGTTTCATTCACATATATTTGCTTTCTTAAAATAGTGATTATTCTTGAAAAAGTGCCGTTTAATTTGAATGTAGTTTTTTTTTCAGTAGAA
The DNA here is from genome assembly GCA_035043785.1 of Drosophila planitibia. Classification (NCBI taxonomy): domain Eukaryota; kingdom Metazoa; phylum Arthropoda; class Insecta; order Diptera; family Drosophilidae; genus Drosophila; species Drosophila planitibia. Next base: position 503,382 of record JAWNMS010000066.1, read on the forward strand.
TGACTTATAATCCAATCAAATGCTGAACAGTCTTGTTCCAAATGCATTTCAGGTGTAGAAATTGGATACTCAATGAGCTGAAATAAGACTGAGCGTATTTTGAGAATTCGCAGAATTAATAAATTATAAACACGTACCAAAATACATATAAATTAAATGTAGTTTACCTTTATCTTTCTAGCTATGTGATTTTCTTATAATTTCCAAACATACGTCAAATTATTAAATATATCACCTCCATCTGATCCTATATATACTTAGAATGACTTGTGTATAAATTGATCAAGTTTAAATAGACAGACAGTCAGATGGACAAATTTGTTATATCGCCAACTTTTCACCAATTACATCTCCAAAAGTTGTTTAATAGTTTCAAATAAAATATTCTCATAATTAAAGATTAAAGAGTAGGCCTAGAATTTGTGTGTGACAACTTAGTTTACTAGTTAGCAACATGCTGAGCAAATATTTAGTTTCAATTCATTGTTCGAGGCATTCACAGCACTTGGTACGCATCTTTTAAATATTTTTAAATAAATAAGAATTATTTACAAGGCATTGTCAATATAGAAAATGGGCAAAAGTAGAACTGCCAAACAGGCCCGTAAGAGGCCAACTTTAGCTCAGCAAAATATGGATCTCAAGGCTAAATTGGAAACACTAATCAAGGAGAGAGATCAACTCTCTGACGAACTGAGGGCGGTCAGTGAGAAGCCATGTAAGCAAAATGCTGATGAGCAAGACTCGGCGCAGTTCTTTGAGACAACATTGAATAACATAATAGAGAGTGGCAAGAAGCTAAGCATACAGCTGACCGAGAAGATAGTTTCAGAAATCGAAAAGGGGAAGCAAACCATAAAATCCCTGCAGGACAGATTGGAAGAGATGCACAAAGACTCGTATCGTAAAACCTGCACGGTCTGCTTTTCCGAGACGAGCCACCTGGGTAAGCATCGTCTCGTCTGTCTGCCCTGCGGCCACATCTATGGCAAGAATTGCATTGTCCATTGGCTGGAGCAGCAAGAGATTTGCCCCCAATGCCGACAACCAAGCCGAGTCAATCAAGTGCGAAAGCTGATCTTTCCAAAATGGTATTTTTAAACACTTCAATTGCATATGGATTCTATGTAAAACTTGGAAGAATAAAATAGCCACAGCTGATCAAATTTTGCCTTTCAATTTATAGTTGGCAACAAGTCGGCACTTTAGGGTTAACAGACATCTAACAGAAACAAAACCAGGCAGCAAATTTGAAAGACTGAGAGACACTGGAGGCAATTGAAATTGCCAAAGTAAACGAATGATTTTCTGAAATGATGCCGTGTAGCGTGTAAAATGCCTTCTAGTTCAATCAATCAATAGACGAACAAAACGCGTATACGCAACAAATGAGCACACACACGCACACACACACACACACACACACACACACACACACACACACACACACACACACACAGCTCGTTTCGCACTGCTTTTCAGAAAATACCGCAAAATCTATTTCGATTCGCAATCAAAATGCCCAACTTCCATTTTGGACGGCAGTAGGCCGCATTTTGTTGTTGCCATTGCTGCAGCCCAAAAAACAAAAAGGTGGCCTGTTGTCTGTTACCGTTACACGTTGCCCGGTTGCCCAGTTGTCCAGTTGCCCGGCTGTCCGTTGGCCAAGCGGTTAGCTGGCAATCGTGACCAACTTGTGCTTGAGTGCTTTCGTTTGTATTTAGTGGTAGACTTAAAAATACAGAAAACGTCCGCACCCACAAAGGCCGTGGTCAAAATGCGTCCGGCTGGCCCGGACCCAGACCCAGACCCGGACCCGGACCCGGGCCCGGGCCTCCTGACATTCAACGCTAAGCCGCAGTCGCGTTCACATCCTCCACATCCAAAATTGACATTCACCTCATCCACATACGCATCCACAGCCGCGTCGCGATGTCCATGTCCTTGTATTCATCAGCTGCCATGTTTTCCAATTTTCAGCACACTGCACTCGGGATTCGGGCGAGAACGCAACAACAAAGAAAAATACTCGCACGGCTTTTTCTCTTCAAAATTTAGTCATCCTATGCGAAATTGCTTATAAACGTTCCGCGGATCGAGGTCGAGGCAACGAGGCACCTAAATTGCGTTCCACGTTCCCTATAAACCGCACTCAATCCTGTCCCGCCATGTGTCGACGCGCATCAACTAGCTACGCCCACCACACACACACTCACACACTCACACCCTTTTCAGCTTTGGCGGTTGCACAACCAAAGTTGGGCCGCGTTTTTGATTGTTCTGGCATTGGCGTAAAAATATTATTGCACTCGCGTAAACCTTCTCCACATGGTCCTACGGAATAGAAAGAAAAAACCCCCCGCTGCCACTAACTTTGGCTGGCCTTTGTGCCCAATTGCATGTTTAGTCGCTTGTAAACTGGGCAGTATCCTCATCAAAATACCAACACACATACAAATTTCTACAGAGGTTGCAGCAAACATCAAGCCAACTATGGAATGAGTAATAATATACATATATACTTTGGCCAAGGTGTAGTAACTTAACTGCTAAAAAGGAAGGGAAACTAAGCTTAATCACCTCTTTAAAAAACAGTTGATTCTTAATAAAAAATGTGAACGAAATAAAGTTTGCCATATATGATAGTTTCTGTGCATATATTATATGATATTATAGATCATTACCACATATGAAAAAGCTTTAGTAAAATGATTGAAGTACGAATTAAGAGTGGTTTGCCGACTGGGATTCATCCTGCCGTTATCAAAATTTCAAATACTAACCGATTGTTAGGAGTATAATACATATATATATATATATATATTGGCAGTTTTGTCCAGATACCTTGGTATGCAAAAAAGTTGTTCATACAATATCATATCTTTCGACCTGTTTTTGCTATTGGCGCCATAATCTTGGGTAGTATAGTTCCTTACTTGAATGAAATGATTTCTCTTCTTAATCCGATTGTTCCTTCTACAGATATATCTCGTCATTGTTGATAAACAGTTAAAATGTACCTAATATTACCTTACTAAACCAAGGTTGCACAACATTTTTTAAACTATAAATTATAACCGCAGTTTCAATACCAAATACTAATTAATTAGCGCTATTTTTAATAAGTAATATTTATTTAACATTTATTAAATCTATATAATAAAACTTAGGGTTTTTTAATTTAATACCACGCTTCAAATGAAGAAGAGCTAGTAATAAAAATATATTTTGATGATCAGGCATTCGAGCAAGTGTCGAAGATTTACACGTTACGGGCAAAAGTGAGTGAATTGGAAGATACGATGATACATATAAATATATATATATATGTGCCTTTAATCAAACTTTGCATAGCGTATATATAGATATATATAAGATACAAATGTGTACATGTGTCTAAATACATTCAAACTTTTTAAATTATAAGCAATATGCAGCGAATAAAATATATTAAATAATTTAAAATAATATACATATATTATAAGATAAAGAAAATGTTTTGGCAAAGAAAAAATAACGAAAGTGTCCTAGTCCAAGAAGACACACTATAAGCAGCTTCAACGTGGTTATCAGCACCTTTTTAAATATACATTTATACATCATGGAATCGGATATGCCGCCCTTTAGCAATTGGCACCTAGTTAAGTTTTATCAAAGACTCTAGAGATATAACGACTTCAAGGCAAGGGTATCTCTGTAGTCTTTGTTATTATACAAAATTAATCATGAACAAAAAAATTACAATCAACTGGAATCTAGTTTAACCTTCAGCTGTAATTGGCGCATTAGTGGTATCCGTTGTGGGCACAGCTGGCATCGTCGTATGAATGAGAACTTTGGTTGGCAGCAGATGCTTGAGTGGTTCCAAGATCTGTGTCTGCTGCAAGAAGGTGAGCTGCTGTTGCTCCAACTGAAGCAAACTAATGCCCAGATGCACGGTAATCAACTGGGGCGGAAAGATGCCGTGAATGCAACGCTGGACATATGGCACCAGATCGTTCGCAAGGCAAGAGCACAATTTGACAAACGTCTCCCGTTCATTGCCCGTGAAAGCCTGCTGCTCCTGGCGATAGAAGGCGAGGACCCGTTGAGCCACCAACTGCAGTGACTTCTGCAGGCAGCCTGTCACATCGGTGGCCACAGCAAACGGGGCACACAAACGCAACTCATTCAAAGCATTCAAATAGCCATTGCAGAGCACGGCAAGTGGATAAAAATCCAGTAATGTTTCTGGCGGCGCATATGATTCCGAGTCCGGATCAGTGCTCATCGCTGCTGCATCGAGATGCTTGCGCGTATGCAAGCTGACCTTATTGATCAGCGTAAATTTATCCAACTCCTGCCCAAAGTTTTGATTCACCTGGCCAATGCTTGTCTCGAATTTCTGGCTCACCACACGCACAAAGATGGGCGCAATCAGAGCACGAAAATCAGCACCGACACGACTAAAGGAGAGGCCAAAGTACATGCACTGGCCCAACACGGTTTCAATGGAGCTCACGCCACGCTGCAGATCCGCTTCCAGCGTCAACAGAAAGGCATTAATCTGCAAGGCAAAAGGAATACAATTTATGCACAATCTTGGATTAAGCGTTCAGTTTACCTTGTTATGCAGCCAGGCTTGGAACAGGCGATCACCATTGCAAGTGACGCCCTGCAGCGACTTCAACATGCTGGACTTGCCAACAGTTTGTTCGCCATCCGGAAATATGGCTCGATATTGTGTTATAATGTTGAACAGATTGATGCGCGTTATTTCAATCGTTTTGGTCAGATGTTGCTGAGCTATATAGGGGATAAACTATATAAATACTTTATCTATATTTATGCCTTTCTATAAGCCTACCATCAACTGTGGGAATCCCCTCCAGGCAGGATGTTAGCCAAGCGTCGCGCGCCTGCAAAAACTTCAATTTGAGCTCGTTGTCGCCAAAGGCCTGCATGCGACGCAGATAGCCGACAATCTGCAGACACTTGGGCAGCTGCAGATCCATGCGCAACTGCGCCACAAGCTGCACAAGCATCGTATGCCACAAGGCCTCCACTGAGCGAACAATGCTCTGCAATTGGGCGAGGAATTAGAAAGGAAAGAAGAAACTAAAGATTACCACCCACATTCACGACGGGTATGAGGTGTCCCTGATGCTGGCCCAGTCGCTGCACATAGCTGGCCAGCTCGAGTGCCTCCTCGTAGCGTGCCTCGCGTATGCAGCGCTCCATCAACTGCGGCAACTCCAGAATCTCCAGCAACTGGGCATTCTTATGGAGTGTTGTGCTGTTCAGGCGACGCTGTTCGTTCAACTCGGCGGAATGTTGCAGAAACTGCTCGCATTTGCCACTGAACGCTGGCAGTTTGCCAATCAGGGTGTCCACCTGCTCCTCGGCCTTCTGGAACTCGTTGAAGATCGAACGCGAGTTCTCGGCGGTTGTGATGAACGTCTTGTAATTGGAAATGGCCAGCTCCTGGGTCTGCTCCAATATGCGTTTCGTCTCGTCGGCCAGCCGAGTTTGCTCCTTCTTCAGTTGATCCACTTTGCAGGTGCCCAATTTGGCCAAATAATTATCGAGTTCCGGATTGCCACGCAAATTTTCTACCAAACAAAAAACAACATTGTTATTGACAGCTGAAAATGTTCTATATTGCTGTCAGTACTAACCTGGTATGCCATTCGGGAATATCAATTTCAACACACGTTCGTTTTCCATATCCATTTGCTCAAATAACTCCATTTAATTTAAAAAGAATTAAAATGATTTTGTTGTCTTTGCGAACAATTTTACATCGATAATACGATACATTTCACAAGCCAAACTATCGGTAGATATGTGTGGCAATACAACAAAAAGCTATGTGCTACGAACATAGCACTTAGTGATTTGTTAGCCATTCAAATCTTTTCAGTTGTGATGCGAATTTCAGCAAAATCAGAATTAGTCAAATCAAAATTTGTCATACTTGTATTGCAGGTGCCCAATATGTCAGAAAAGAATTATCAAATTCTGGATTGCCAAGCAAATGTTCTAACACACAGCGACAATGTTTTGTTACTTTGCGAACAATATACTCGATATAACGATTCATTTCAGAAGCCAAACTATCGGTAGATTTGTGTAGCGACACAATAAAAAGCTAACTGATACGAGCATAATGCTCAGTCATTCAAATGTTTTCGGTTATAATTTGAATTTCAACATTATCATAATTAAAAAATCAAAAATAGTCATATTTATATTGCATTAATACTACAATTATTAAACAGTTGTACTTTCCATGCTCGAGCAATTTCTCTTTGTGGTTGTTAATCATGCGTCTGCTTTTGCCGATAGCGCTGGTGAAAGTAGAACATTTATTTGTCTATTTGCTAAAATGTATAACATATTATCTGTATGTCAGTCAGTCAGTCTGTCTGTCCACCACACAACGATGACGCTAATGAACTTGAGTTGAGTTGCAGTCGCATGGGTTGCATGGGAAGCAATCCAATAAACCAGTCGCGCACTTTCATCTCGTTCAGGCTCCAAAGCCAGAATCTTTGCTGTGCTTTTAGCTCTAGACATTTTGGCGTCGTCGAGACAATATTGTCGTTGTCGTTGTTGTTGCTTTTGTTGTTGTTGTTGTCGTTGTAGTGTTGCATTAAAAACCACTCCACCTGTTTAGCGATTGGAAAACGAGTTGTGATCAGTTTTATGCGAATTGATCATTTGTGTAACTTCACATCTATTCTTTAATTACATTTATTGGCCGGAAGGTTGTTTAACTATACACAAAAATCATAAATAAATTAAAAAAAAAACAAAGGCTTGTAAAATGCTTACCCAAATTATTTAATTTTCATACATTTTAATTTGACAATCCAAAAAATGGTTTCTGTTGAGTAACAACTTAACTACACCTTGAGAAAATATACCTTAATCTCAAATGCCATCAAGTGCCTTCAAGTGTTCTACATTCAAAAATATTTGTAATTCATAATTACAGTAATTTAGTTAATTGCTGGATTGGAACGCAATTTTTTGCAACTGACAAGTAAAAATTAAATTGCATTTATCAAGCTTCTTGAGTACGCTTCAGAATTCAAAGGTAGCTCAGCCGTGTGTTATTATTATTAATTCTGCACTTTCACTTTAACCCAAATATATAATGGAGTGTGGATTCACACACCAAAACACACACTCACACACACATACACATACACACACACACATAGCATTTAAATCATTGTATTTGCTAATCATTTATTTACTTATTTACTCAACAATGAGATGCCCTATATTACCCAAAATCCTATCATTTTTTTAATAAACAACTTAATAATTTTAGTTTCCAATAAGAAACAATGTAGTTATAATTATAAATTAAGTTATTGTATTTTGGACATGATATTTGCATTTTTTTTTTATTCTCAAGTTATTGTCTTCATAGCTATTTTACTGTTCAGGTGTGTATATACATATCTTTTTTTCTGTTGCTTTGTAGTTTTATCAAGCGTGTATAAGAATAAGGTTTAAATTTAAATACATATACATAATCCATGCAACAAATGTTGGGCCATTTTGCATTTATTTACACCCGGAAATCTTATAAATATTTCATATTTTCATAATTAAAATTAAAATTAAAAATTGTCTATTTACATACATATTTATGTTAGTTATTATTAGTTTTTTACAAATATATATTTATGTTACATAAAATAACAATTAGCAAAACAAATGCGCCATAAATTTGTCAAAAATGCAACAAATGGCGAAAGAAATGTAAAAAGGAAACACGTAATTGAAATGGAGAAAAAAAAGCGCAGAATAGTCGAACAACCACCCACCACCATCCACACCCACACCCATTTAGCGGACCTCTGTCTGTCTGTCAATCATTTAAGTCTTGTATGTATTCCAACATACATTTTGTGTGGCTAAACTTTGACTTTAACTGCAGGCGATATTGGACTCTCTTCCCCCTCTCTCTCTCTCTCTCTCTCTCTCTCTCTCCTCTGTGCGAAAGTCATTGACATGCAAGGAGAGAGCGATTTAGTCAATGAGCTATGCATGTTTATGCATGCATATGTATTCGTGTAGTTGTTATGGGTTCATAAAAACCAAACAATTTCTTCACAGAGACATCATAAAATGCATTTTGAAGTTACAGCAAACGGTGTTTAAGTTAATCCATAAACCATAATTCAGAGTTAGATAATTTACACAATTAATTTAATTTTCGATTCGCGTCGGAAACAGCTGGCTGGCAAGCTGTGTAAATTATGCTTGGCAAAAACGCACTTTTTGTTCAAACACGAAACGCAGCAGCAGCAGCCACAGCAGCAGCCACAGCAGGCGGAGCAGCAATAATAACAACAACAAAGGCCACCACTACTGACCTACTAAACAGGCGTCATCGTCTTCGCTGCTTCCCACCAGCAGCCGCAATCGAGACAACAACAACAACGGTAGCGAAGTCGTGCCTTCGTTTCGTCTCGGGCAAACATCTTCGTCTTCGGGTCTTTGGTGCTTTGCTCTCTCGCACTCGTGTGATTCTTTTTCTTGCTGTTGTTGTTGTTGTTCTTGTGTTTTTTTTTGCACTGCTGCTGCGCTCGCTCATTTTTCAATGTTGTGTGTTTTGCTGCGCCCGCCCGTTGCTAACGTTTCGAATAATAAATAAGAAAAAGTTTTCCTGCAATCGCAAAAAGACAAAACAGCAGAAACAACAACACAACCAGGCAGAGCCGTAAAAATAACAAGTAACAATGCTCGAGTTAACAGGAAAGTACCAACTGGTGTATACCCTGTAATGTGCTACATTTACCGACAATAAGTTTTAATTTGATGAATTGATGCTGATGGTGAGAATGTTTAATTTGTTTTCTGTATTCACCACAGTAACCAGACATGAATTGTTATAAATCTCTTAAGTGAAGAGAAAAAAGAGGAATTAAAAACGAGCCGAAAAAACTGTTGGATAAAATAATACTAGAAGAGTATATTCCATTGATGAGAAATAACATCAGATCAAGCATAAACGCTCAAATTAGTTTCGACAAGCGAAAAATTGCAGTCAGTGTAATTTAATACAATTTATTAATGAAATATTTAAACTGGAAGGTTTAATTGATTATTTCATTGAAACGTTCTCTCCTGTGTAAATATTTAATAATAAATGACGACATTACCAAGCAAAGTGTAAATTAAGTTATTGTAAATTTATTATATTGTATCTTAAATTAATTGATTATAGCATTATTAATTTGTCCGTTTCAAAGAAATAATATGAATAAAATACAGTTTTTGAGAATGAATATGCACAATTTATTTGATTGATTGTTTCCTTGAAACGGACCAACTCTCTCTGGTGTAAATAATTAATAATAAATTCCGACATTTTCAAGTAAATTGTAAATCAAATGATTATAACATTACTATATTGGGCTTTATATACCCATGTTTTGCAACGTCTGCATACAGGGTATGAAAAGCGTTTTCGCTTGCGCCGCTTGCTTTGGCCGTCTTTCTGGCTCTGTCGTGAGTCGGGTTCCGATTTTGCGGGGTGGCAGCGGGGTCGTCACAACACTCGCTTCAATCGGCGCTGTCGACGCCGTCGCCGTCGTCGTCGTCGTCGTCGTTGTCATTTGTGCTTGCTGCCAGTCTGTGGCGCAACTCTCGCCGCAGTTGCAAACGTGAGTGCGAAGCGTGTAAACGTGATTTTTGAAATTCGGTTTTCATCTTTTGGGATCGACCGTTGTTGTGGTTTATGTGCGCCTGTTTCATCCAACAGCGGGACAGACAGCTGAGATCAACGGAGTGCAGTGCAAAAAGGCGTTAACATACTTTTGCAAATAAATACAAATGCGAAATACTATATTAATTATTATTATGCATACTATGCGTTGCCGTTATATAAACGCAAATCTCAAACCGCATCGAAGTTCGCAACCAAATCCCAAATAAATTGTTAAGCCAGTGAAATACAAAAAGAGAAAAAGAAAAAAAAAAACAAGGTGTTACGGGGCCGGGTCCCCGAAATCCAAAAGCAACGTGAAACATTGCGAAATCCTTTGACGAAATTTCCAAAGCCACCTTATTTATTTGGGGGCCGATTGCCAAAACAGAGTGAAAGTAAACAATGGAGCTGACGAAAATGGATAGGCGATTGCAAATCACAAAGCTAATAACGGTACACACACATACTACACATACATATATATATATATATATTTGGTGACAAAAGTGTTAACTGAGACAACATTGTCACATAACATGTATTCAGTTGGGCTTGGGATCCGCGCCTCGTATCAGCTGATCAAATACGCGATAAGACATCAAATTCACTCATATTTACACACATATGTAAATATGTATAAATACACACACACACACACAAGCTCAGCTGTTGCTTTTGTTGTTTCGTTACCGGTTGGGAGCGAGACGAAAATATATATAAAAAAGAAAAATTTCACTTTCTTTGAGTGCGTTGAAGCGATTTCTTAGTTTTGACTTTTGGGCCGTCACTTGAATTTAAATGAAAAATAAATAACAACAAATCGTATGCCAAATTGGATTAAATGTTTGTTCGATTTTTTTGGGCATCTTTTCCGGTGTGTAGGTCGATAAGTGAAACTTGATAATTAGCAAAACAATTCATCGATTGAAGCAATCAAATGAATATGCACAATTTATTTTGCATGGAGCTGCCCGTCAAGTTCGTCGCCTGAGTCTTTCTATTTTGCTGTTGTAAGTTTCACCAACTGCTGCAACAGCTGCGCCTGGGAATGGCAATTAGCCGCGCACAGAAATGGCGATAACGAAAAACCAAATTTGGTTAAATGTAACATCAACTTCATTTGCAGTTGACTTCTAAATTGATAAATAATTCATTGGCCATCTCGCAGATCTCTCGCCGATCGACTAGCAGTTAGTAAATGAAGACATAAACGGGCAGGCCATAGACTGACGGACTAGTCAGTCAGTCAGTCAGCTGGTGATGGTGCAAGTGGTGGTGGTGGTGACGATGTTGGCAGCAACAGGAGGCTTCTTAGAAAGTCGGCAATCCTAATCGCACTGACACATTAAAGCGAGTCGCGTCATGGACAAGTGACAAATGTCTTCCTCGATGCCAGTTGACTTAAAGCGCCCGTTTCGACATATTGATTTGTTAGTGCATCTGCTGACAGCCAAACGACAGACAGACAAAACGACTAGCCAGACTGTTGCTCCAATTTCCTTATGGCTTTTTCTAGGCTTACCAAGAAATATGACAATGTATTCAGGTGTGTGTCTGTGTGTGTGTCTGCACTTGAATCTTTCAAGTCACCCGCGTTCGCTGTGTTCCATGTGAGATTCTTTTTTAATTGTCTCTCTCTCTCTGTGTATATATATATACATTTATATACACATATATATTCCGCTGTATGTACATAGTATATATGTGTGGATATAGTTTTGGCGTGGAACGAAGCGAAAGCAATTTTGCTTTCCATTTCAGGTTGTGTGTTATTTGACCCAATTTCATTCTGTATACAAAATATTAGCTTGCGAGCAGGTTCGTTGCTTAAGTCATTTGTGGTTTCATCTTAATTAAGTGCATTTTGCGGTTATTTGGTAAAATTGAAAGGAAAATAATAATAAGATAACAGTTTAAGTAAATGCCATTTATCCAATTACCAAAATTTATCTTCTCGAGTTTGAGGGTTCGTTGCTGAAGTCATTTGTGGTTTCATTTTGACTAAATGCTTTTTGCAGCTGCTTGGTAAAAATAACAGATAGAAAATAATAGAAGTAAATGTTGCTTAAAAAATTAACAGAAATCTCTTTTCATGCTAATAAGGAGAATATAAATAAGCACTAAAGTTTAAAAGCGAGTTCGTTGCCCAAGTGATTTGTTATATCATTATAGATTTATAATTTTTTAGATATGTAGTATAATTAAAAGATAAATAATAAAAGATAAATATTTATACAACAATTAAGTTGGCATATTTACACTATTTTAACATGACGACAAAATTAGTTTATATTGGTTTGAGATCCTGTTCGTTGCATAAGCCATTTCTTTATTCATATTCATTTAAGGCATTTGCGGTTATTTGCTACAGTTTAAACACAATTAATAATAATAATAATTAGAGTTAAAGTTAAGAATTTAAGTAAAATTTGCTTATAAAGCATTTAAGAGCAACTTTGAATATCTGAACGTAACACAAATATCTTCTCGCGTATAAATAAAATTAGGTTTAAAAACGTTTTCGAGCATTTTCAACTATATAGTATAATTAAAAAAACATTATATATATTTAAATAATAATAGATAAATATTTAAACAATATTTAGGTAAGCTAAATTAAACTATACTAAAATTATCTTTTCATACGCACAAAATATAATTTTAAAATAGCATAATTGGGCTGACTTAGTAATGACCTAAGCATTTATCTATAAGTAACATTAATTAATATTATATATTATATACTTAGTTAGCTGTGCAGTCTCATCCTTAAGTTCGTTTCGAAAGAATGGTTTTCCACATCGCTTAACCCCTTTTTTTCACTACATTGTTTTCACTATTCAGTTATTAAATAAACACATTCACTTAGCGAACGGCTTGGTTTAAGTATTTCTATTTGCTGTGCTGGTCCAAGCCCATATCTCATCCGTAGGTTCGCTTGGTGAGACTGATTTCCATGAAGTCATAATTTGGGTTGCAGCTGTGTTTGTTACATTGTTTCCACCATTTATTTATTCTATTTGCACATTTTCATTTAGTGAAAGATTTGCTTCGTGCTTGGACTCGTCTTAAGTTTCCCTTTGAGGTTTAGTTTCGTGGTTTGGCTTATAGAATAAGTGACATTAATGGAAAATAAGAATAGCTTAAAATGTAGTTTGACATTTTGAGATTTATTATAAATTTAAACTTCCACTGTTAAAGTTTATTATTACGTTCAATAATCATTTGCATTCATTTTCCTTTTCGAGTTTCTTGCGCAACAAATTTCGTGGAAAGCTTACTTATTTTATATGCGGAGTTTCCAAAAAGAGTTACCGATACGCAGATCGATAATGCACATGGCTTAGTTACCTAACCCGCTGACTAAAGCGAGCTAGTCTAATGGTCCACACACACACAAACACACACACACACACAGCACGGCACTTTCTTTTTAAGCGCACGCAATAGTGAGGTGAATCATACAACTTAAAAAAACCGCATGGCAGCTAAAATGATAACTGAATGGATATCAAATTTGAGATCCATGTATAAAAAAAAAATAAAACAAAAAAAGCAAACCAGTTCAAAAAGAGACAGAAACAGACAGGCTGCTGCTGCGACTGGCTTGGGCTCCGACTTCTGGTGTGAGTGTGTGTGTGTGTGTGTGTGTGTAGCTTTATGTGCTCCTTGGCCAGACGTCGATTGTGCAACAGAAAGGGAAAGTTTAAGTAAGGGACCCCATTGAATCGACTCCAGTCGACTCGAGTAGACTAATACCAATACCAAGACCAATACCAATACCAAGACCAAGACCAAGACGAAGACCAAGGTGCTTTTCACAATGCCTTTTGCGGCACTTTACTTTTACTTGGCTAGCCAGCCACTCGCTTTTAATTGCTCTCTTTTACTCTTTCTCTCTGTCTCATTTTCTCTTTGTCTCTGTGTCTTTCTACACTTCACTTTTTGGCCACTTAATGCTTGACGAACGGCCCCAATGCCGGTCCGAAGAGACCCCCACGACTTATCCATCATATATGCATCAAGGTAATTGCGGCCATTCCATCTCTCTCTCTCTCTCTCTCTCTCTCTCTCTCGCTCTGCCTCTCTCTCTGTCTGCCTCTCTCCATTGCAGACCACCCCTCTGAGCCCCCTCCATGCAAATGCACATCGATCATCTGCTCGTGGCTAGTAAAGTGATTGTGTGCAGTTTGTGCCACTGTGTGAAAGTAAAATTTGATGAGCGACAGCGACACACACAGCGAGGCAGGTAATAGAGAAAAAAAGAGAGGGGCAGTTGGAGAGCTGGAGACGGGGGCAAGGGTGAGATGGAGATGGAGAGGAAGAGGGGGTCGTTCGTTCCGCTTTTGGGTTTTTACCTCGTCACGCTGTCCACAAACTGTTTGTCCGAGTGAGAGCCGACTGCATTCGTTGCCTATATTATTGACTCTAAAGTGCAACCACAAATTGAATACTTTCGTGATTTTTAAATGCATTTTTCTATTGCCGTCAATATATTCAAGACTTTTTCTTTACCTTTCAAATGTTGCTGGCGCCCATGCGAGTTGAGTTCTGCACGAATCATGCATAAGCCAAACAGAACAAACAGTTCTTCATTCATCAATTGAATTAATCTTTTACTCTGAAGAGTATATTAGCTGAAGTTGGAAACCTACAACTTGGCATATATACTCGTGTATTCCTGTGTCGGACAAAGTGCTCAAACTCGGGTGCTACGCAAAGATCTATCAGATTTGTATGGTAGATTACTGGTGACATCATTATGAGATCGGCATTTAAGTTTCCTCCAAATAAATTTTGTAATTTGGGTAACATTTGACAAAGGTACTCAGAAAGTTTTTACCGATGATAACATGAAAATGAAGCCAGAATTCAGATTCCAATTCTAAATGTTGTATTCATCTAGAAGTAAAACCATTATCAAAAGAACCATGAATATTGAAAATCTAATCAAATTTGATCAAGGATTAGCAAATTTAAAAGGGGCTTTCGTGATTTTTCTAAGATGAGACTCAACTTTAAAACATATCGATCTAGAATACAGATTTCGCCTATCCAAACTTCATTTGTTGCAATTCAAAAATTAGTGCGTAGTAGTAGCAAGCAATTTGATAATTTAATACATGTGTCAGAAGAGCAACATTTTCTTTCTATATTTTTCAGCAGCTTTTGAATGTATTCTGAATTTTTCCTTGAGTATAAGAAAATTAACTTAAGCAAGCGCTTTTTTAATTGCTCCCTAAATAAAAATCTAGTACATTAAGTTAAAAAAAACTACTTCGCTGACAGTTGATTATAAACTTAACTTAGTCTACTAAAAATACAATAATTAATAAATAAATTTAAATAATGAACTGGCTATTAAAAAGTGTAAGTCAACCACAATTGAGTGCAAGAAATATACTTTCAAGTATAAATTTGTTTAAAATTTAAGATACAATTTCTTAAATTTCTTAAATCTTTTTGCATTGCAGCGCTCTGCCCTCTTTGTGCTACTGTTCATGTCCGCCGTGGCGCAGTCCGTTGGCACGCCGAGCTTCGGTTTCGATTCGGCGAACTCGTGCAGTCCGAACGGTAAAGTGTCGCGACGTGGTCGTGCCCAGATGCTGGCAGCGATACCCTGCGATTTGGGCAAGCAGGCGTATTGCCATCTGCCCGGCTCAATATACCCGTGGCATGCGGTGCGTCGCTTTGTCCACGAGAACCAGGGACTGATGAAGCGCATGTACGGCGATGTCCGACACATTTCCATACTACGCGATGAGATCCAGAACAATGAGGTCGTCGACCCGGAGGACATCGAGGAGGCGGCGCAACGCTACTCGAAGATGCCACGTGGCGCCAAGTATATGTTGCATGGTCGGGACAGCGATCGCGACGATTATAGCAGCTACAAGGGCAACGATGTGCTAATGGAACCACATTTTCGACCAGTGTCCGCTGTGAGCACCACAACAACGACAACAACAACAACAGCAACACCAACAACGACAACAACAAAAGCAACAACAACAACAACTGGCATGCCAACAACAACTACGCCTAGTTCCTCTAACTCAACAGGGACAACAGCTGTTGTGCAGCCGGAACAGCCCAGTGTGGATTTGAATAGTGTTTATGAAGTGCCCGGCACCAGCTCCACCACCAGCACTACAACCACACAGGGCACAGGTGCTGGTGAAAATATACAAATTATTGATTCACCACAACTGGGGCAGGGACTACGCAATCTGAGCATTGCAGCCGCACCTGCAACACTTGCCCCGGTGGTAAAGACCACAACGGCGGCACCCAAACGCACCACAGCGATGCCACTGCGCAGGCAGACCACGACAACCACCAAGGCAGCGGCAGCAGCAGCAGCAGCGTACGTTAAGGCAGCACCACTACAAACAACAACAACAACCACTGCTGCCACACTGAGCAGCACCACAGCGGCAAGCAGCGCTTTGCCACCACGCAGAAATGTGACAAAGACAACGATGGGAACCACAACACCCTTCAGCTTTGCCTCACTCTTCTCGCCCACCTTCAATGCGGCTTTGAATGCGGAGAAACAGCGCCGGCCACTGACAGTGAGCACCACCACCACAACCACCACCAGCAGCAGCAGCATCAGCAGCACCACTGCCGCACCTGCCATCAGCACCACAAAAGCCGGACTATTGCGTGAGGGTGGTCAGCTTTTCCAAGATGCCATGAAGCAGGAGCCGATGGCGGTGAGCAGCAATATGCGTGGAGTGTAAGTATGAAAGAGGTGCAAGATTTATTGTTAAGAGTCCACAACGGTAAGTACACTCGGAAAAAAGATCAGGCAGAATTTTAGAAAATCTCCAAAGGTAACCCACCTAATTATTCAGAATATATCTTTATAAAAAGACAGCTTGTGCGTCTCTCTGCAAACCAAGCTTATTATTTTCATAATTTCGTGTTCGATTTTCCTGAAATTAAGAAATAATTTGTCCAATTTATTGTGCTTTAATATTTTATCCACTAAAGCAGACAGCAACCATATTCTAACAGTCGAGAGCGCAAATTTCACTACTATTATCTGAATTTCAGAAAGGATTTATTCCAAAAATTAGTTTCTTTCGATTTTATTTATTTATTGATCCCAGAAAAAGTATTTTCTTCCCCTAAAAATTATTAAATTATTTACTTGTATCTATTTTGTTTATATTTTTTAATTTATTATTTATTTTCATTAATTTTCTAAATTGACATTCATTGATCTCCGCTCTGTTTGCAGCAATGCTTGTCCTGTCAAGGATGAGGTGGTTGCTCCGTTTTGGGCGAACAACACACGTGGCGAGGTGCTGGCCCTGCTCAATCTGTATCCCTTCGAGCAGTATGTACACTGGGAGAAATGCACGCATGAGTTCAAGCAGATGTTCTGTCGCGATGGCTGTCGTTGCGAGCAGCAATATCGATTGCATCGATTGCTGGCCTACGATCCACACAATGAGTGCCGTGGCATCTTCTCCGACTGGTTTCGCTTCCCCTCCAGCTGCATATGCAAGTGCTATAATATACCCATGGATTTTCGGGCAACATCGCGTAGTCCGCGCTCCGACAGCAGCTTTGATGATGGGGCACAGTCTATGCCACAGCCGGACCCAATTCGGGCAGCCGAAGCGGAGGTGCAACGTGCCATCTACGAGCATGCCACAGATCAATGGTATCGGCCACGCGATGACTTCGATTTCTTTGAGGGTTAGCTCGTGACACAGACACATACACAGACAGAGACAGAGAGAAAGAGTACCTAGTCCTAGTCCCTCCCATGTACAAAAAACTAAATAACCCCTTGTAATTAAAACAACTCAAAATAAATAACCTTAAACTGTCTCAAATTTCAGTTATGCTAACTTTAAATTTCACTTGAAATTCACAAATAATGGAAACTATTTTAATAAGATATATTTAAGTCATTATTGTTGTTTGAGTTACCCTCTAATTAAGTTAATTGTTAAGCGAATCTACGTTAAGCCAGCCATTGTGTTATTGTATATAGATAAAGATCAACATAATGTGTTTCCCAGCGAAAACTTTACAGAGCGAATGTACCTTGAAATATTTATTAAACGAATTCGATATTCAACTGCGTTTAATAGTATTGCTTTTATCATTAATTTCGATTAGAAATAATTTTGCATTACGGACGTGTGGCCATAAAACATTAACAACTATATATATTTTTTGAACTGTAAATAAGCCAAAAGCAAAACACAAAAAACATTCTGGAAAAAATATTTATTGCAAAAAATATATACGTGCAAGTATATAAAATGCTTACAAATGTAAGTATATATATATATATTATTGTATAAAATAGATTGTAATGTATTTAATACGTTCATAATTAACTCATTCATTTTTTGCTGTTGTGTAAATTTGCATTATATAATTTGATTAATGCTAAAGGCATTCGTATCAGATTTAACATTTAGATATTTTAAGGCTAATATAGCATATATATATATAGTAATAGCATTTTTTTCAATACCCACTTTGTTCATCAAATAAAGATTTTTTTGTATATTGCATAAATATACCTCGACTCTTTTTTATACTTTTAGTGGTTTAATTTTCTTGCTTTGTTTCTTTTCATAAAAGATACTTTGTTTTAGATATGTTTTTCAGTTTGAGAACGACAATTTTGAAGAATATGAAAAAATTAATTAAATATTGCCATTAAATAAACACAATTACAGTTGGAACCGTATAAAGCCAAAGTTTTCTATTGCCACACAATTTGATGAAATGTGTTGAAGTGTATAAATAATTTAGTAATAAATATGCATATATATATATATTCATAATAATTGAACTGGAAGTATCAAGTCATTGACTGAATATTAAAAAACGGGACTAACACTTTACATTGAGAATTTTTGAAATCCACGTACAAACCAATACCTTCCACAAATATTGTATATAAATTAAATGTAAGAGACATTGAACAAACATACAGAAAATACGCCGTCCTAAATATGCCAACATAATAGGTATAAGTATATATTATGCCTAGCATAGACGACATTGAATACTCTGCGTTAAGCGAAACGAATACAAAACCTAAATAATATTAATACGCATTTTGATTTAATATGCGTAGCTGCACAGAGTAGCAACTAAAAACTAGAAAAATATCGTAAATCTCGTCGAATTGTGCTAACCATTCGTAACAGGCACCCAAAGTAATTTATCCTGCTCCTTGTCGACGGCGTCCTTGATCTGAGTGCACATATGCTTGATGCTGACGCCAGGTATAACGGCTATATAGAAATCATATAAAATATATTAATAACATACATTCAAATAAACATCCCATCTGTTCTTCTAATATTTACAAGTTGTCTATCGAGTTTACATCAGAAGAGCAAATGGATCTATTGAGAAGCGTTTCACATACCGGATATATACTGTTTGTAGTCGAACTCCAGTTTGAGAGCGCGCTCGTACATCTCCTTGGCAGCTTTCGCTGATATTTTGTCGGTGCCAAAGTCGCGAATATCGCGAATTTGTTTGGCCGACTTGAAGCGGAGCAGCAGCACAATCGGATAGATTTGCAAACGTTGCAATCGCTCCACGGCTGAGATCGACACATCCAGTATGCAGTGGCGTCGATCCTGCAAGGATATGTTCGAGCATTTATAAGCATATTGCCAACGGTGCATATTTCACACTGATACTCACAATTTTGCACGCATTGCTGATGGCTTCGACGGTGGTGCATTCGAATTTGTTGCCACGTCGCCGATAATCGACAAATATGTTCTCTTTGAGGCCCTCCTCCATGGCATCTTGGGAGCAATCCATCGCTGTTACCTCGCACAACTTAAACAAATTAGAAAAATCGATCTTTAAACGATCTATTAAGCACTCGGACAGCGGTCCAATGATTAGCACGGGTCGACGTATTGGCGCTAAAAAAATAATAAATAAACAAAGGTTATTATACAAATGAACAGAGATTATGTTTTTAATCAGCACTCACAGTCCAGGAGCTCTACACGCTGATAGCTCAAGACACCGCCATCATCGTTGAGAATGCCCGAGTCCGGAAAGAAACTCAGCTGCGTATTGCTGAAGCTCGCTATTTCCGTGGAGTCGCGCGAGGAGCTGCGCTGATTCTTCTTTCGGCGAAAAAATGAACGTCGCGCCGAAGTGCTGCCACGTCGCGCAGTGCCCGTATCACAGTCGACTACCTCGCCCGAACGCATCTCCTCCTCCACTCTGCAGAAAATTCAAAGAAAGTAGTTCATTATAAAGAAAATAAAACAAAGGCGTATTTAAACTCTTGCCTAGCACTGACGAAAATTCCACAAATTCGGTTATTATTTTAAGCGTAGAATAAAAGAAGAATTGGCGACGTATAAATTTTAGTAAATTCAATTTGTTGTCCAATTATAAATAGCTATTTGGTACGCATATAAGGTAAGTTTGGTTGGGATATCTTCTGAAACCAAAAAGCGTTTCTTACAAGCATAAATCTCTGGACCGATCGTTCCTAAGGAAACACCATATTATATTATAAAATATATATTTTATCATTAAATTTTATGACAAAATTATAGTACCTTCGGCAAGATTAGGAAAAACATATTTGCGTACGTTTTTTTCAATAAATATATATATATAATTAATTATTAGCCAATTTAACTTGACTTATATTTAAAATAGATTTACTTAAACCCAGCACTACAGCACTATTATTTTTGTTAAGAAATTTTATACAGTTTAATATTTATAATTTATATTCATATTATAAAACCTATGTTTAACATTGATCCCTTGAATTTTCGCTTGTAGGAATTCCAATTTTCAACTGATCTGCTCATCTTTATTGTTAAAGATCAATTTCAGTTTTTTCCGATCTTCGCACTTAATGCAAAACAATAAAACTTACTCCTTGAATTACATTTTACTTGACCTAATCGTAGATTCCTTGAATATTTTGCATTTATTCTGGCTATCAATACTCACTTCATTTGACTTGGGATAATGCCGCACTCCTTGCGATGTCCCATCGAATCCAGTTTCCAGGCACGCCACAGACCAAACGTACCATTGAACACTGTGTTGTCCACGTAGAGCACCTCATCCTTGACGAAACGCAAATCCTCCTCGTTCAGCTCGCCGAAGCGATCAAACCCCACACGCACATAAAACGAATCGCCAGGTTTATCCTTGATTTGCTTGAGTGCTATAAGTATATATAATAAAATATATTAATTATTATTTTCACCATTATACACAGTCTGCCACTCACTTTGTAACTTGTTCTGAACGAGCATTGAAACCGTGTCGGTGAGCTTGGAGATCTCATTGGCTGCCTGCTCGGCGGTAACACCGCTCAGATCGACACCATTGTACTCCAGTATGAGATCACCCTTGCGTATGCCGGCATGATCTGATGGCGAACCAGGCGCCACATCATGCACATAGATCCCGACCTTGTTGCCGCCGAACAGCTTAATGCCCAGATTCTTGGACTTATCCATGTGCAGCGTCACAAAGCGCAGAGCTGTGCAAAAAATACACGATTAGTCATACATTCTGTCAGTTTTTGGATTATGGTTTCACTTACACTCTGCGGCCACCGTTGCCGGCGCCGAGGGCAGCGTCAGTTTGGCATCCTCATCGTAGACCGTTGAGGCGGCAGATGCCGTTGTTGTTGTCGTTGTCGCCGCTGAGGATGGCATGTCCTGGCTACTGCTAATGTCCGACTGATTCTCCAGGCTGTCCGCAAAGCTCTGATCCTTGATCGACTGATGTGAGAGTGGCGCCCGTGTCACAGTTCCCGCAGATGGCAGCAAGGAGAGCGTCTGCATCGGTTGCATTGGCAGCGTCGCTTGAACACTGCGCAACGGAGGTCGCGGCGAATTGCGGGGCGTTGGCGACCCCGAATGATTGAGGGGAGATTCTGGTTCCAGATTGTGTATGCCTTCGTACTCGGTTGAGTGAAACTCTGCAAGATCAATTGTGCCAATTAGTAATCTCCTAATCCTTGTACAACATAGACATTATAACATTACATTATATTAATAATTAATTCAAATTCAAAATGATTAAGCTTCAATTATTAAAGAACTTCTTTAATTCCACGAAATTTGGGGCTGAGTGGGTGATGGGTCAAGCCAAGCTTTTCAGTAGTGAATCTGAATCTGATATTTAATGCCTTTTTACATGACCTAAATATTAAGCGATCAGCCTGAGTTAGACATTATCTCAATCAATGACTAGGCATCCTTCAAAGGCAATATAAAGCCTTCAACCCCAATTTGAAAAGAATTCGTTATCCATCCACAAACTGTCTACGCTCCGATTACGCGTCGGGCACACCGGAGTCCTTTGCGCACAAGGATTAACCCATATCTTAGATAGCTGTCCAAGACAATGGCGTATCAGAAAAGCCCACTTGCCAGATTTCAAATATGCAAAGCCAACTGTCTCATTTTGTTGTGAAGAACACTTCAATTTAAGAATCTAGTCTCTAGATTCTAGAGGAATATATGGAATAGTATTTGTGGCCATGAATGGGGCCAAAAAACATTAAAAATGTACTACCTATGTACAAATTACAAATGGGACTCTATTTAAATTTTGTATATCAGTTCTGATGCCCTTCAAATTTGTATCGTTGTAAGGTAAATGTCTACTACACCATAAAGTATATAATATCCTGATCAGCATCAGAAGCCGAGTCGCAATAGGCATGGTCGTCTGTCTGTCTGTCCGAGTGTCTGTCCTCATTTTTGTACACCCATTTTTTTACAAGATTGAACTCGCTCAGTTTTAATGGCTTATTGTAGACTGACTAAATGCAATTAACTTTTGTTTCAATCAGGAATCGAAGCTGGTTTCTATATATGCATATACTTATATATAGTATTACTTGTGTATGCTGCACTTACTCTCTGGATTGTACTGCACGAGCATTGTGAATGAATCGCCGCATTGGCGCAGCACATTTGCGGCAATTTCATTGGTGGCGGCACGCATGTTGATGCCGCAGACTTCCAAGAGTTGATCGCCCACCTGGAGACCGGCACGCATCGCGGTACTCTTGTCCGCCACCGTGGACACAAAGATGCCGCCGCCATTGTTGTTGCACTGTATGGTAATGCCCAGCGACTTGTCGCGCTTATCGATCGTGACTCTTCTAAGGTCTCCAGGGCATAGAAAATCCGTTGCCACATTCGAATTTCGTTTGCCGCTGCCACTTGGCACCTGGCCATGACTCAGCACCTCCACGTGCACCTGGGGCATCGGTGAGCCACGGCCACTGCCGCCACCACCACCGCCACCGCCACCAGCACCCACGCAACCACCATTGCCACTGCCATTAATGCTGCTCATATTGCCACCACCACCATAGTTGGTGGTGTGCAGCGATGTGCTCATCATGGGATTATGTGCGGAATTGCCACCATAATGATGATCAATGGAGCCGGAACTGTTCTTGACCAGACTGCTGCTGTTCTGTCGATTGCTGGCCACGCTCGGATTGGATGGAATACGCAAACGTTGATTGTCCTTCTTGCGTGGAAATGTGCCGCCCTCATAGATGACACCATTGCCAGGACCTGCTGCCGAAAGACTATAAGGATAATGTTGCGATTGCTGCGACTGCGACTGATTGTAGTCCATGTAGGGCGGATGTTGATGATGATGCTGTTGCTGCTGCATCTGATGCTGATGCTGCTGGTGCTGATGATGTCCGAGCGGTTGATGAGCCAACGGATGCTGCTGCTGCTGCTGCTGATTGTGGCTCGTCGGCATGTAGACCAGGTCGGTTGGTATGCCAATGCTGCTGCTATTGCTATTGCTCTCCACGGCTTGGGTTGTGGGTGGCGAGGGCAGAGTCAGCGGACTCGAGCGACGCATATAGCGCGTGCCATGCGTGCTGGGCGGATAACTGGGAAAGAGCTGCGTATGCCGATTATTGCCCACCGGGTGACTGACCAAATGTGAGAGATGCGTGGGCGGCAAATAGCTGTGACCGGTGCCAATGATGGTCATCGAACCAATGCTCTCACTATCGCTAGGATATTTGGACACATGTTTGGGCGGCATTGGCATCGACATCGGTGGCATCACACTGCGCTTTGGATACACCATCAGATTGCAATCGTTGTGGGGCGGCGGACTCTTTGTCGACAGCATGGACTCGATGGAGTTTTGGGATTTCAGTGAGATGATGTCGACGGGATTGCCGGAACCCGAACCGGAACCAGCCGAACCACTGCCCGCTGACAGACGTGGCGGCGGATGTAGTGGCATAAAAATAGCATTCATTTTGGGCAGTGGCAAAGGTGGTGCTCCACCTACTGCTCCTGCTACACCTGCCGTTGCTGCTGCTGTTGGTGGCAGTGCAGGTGCTGCTGATAGTGGTGCCTGTGCCGGCTGCTGAAACATATCAAACATTTGCTGTTTGCGCGAAACGGGAAATTCACCGGCAGCAATGGCGGGCACCACCTGCTGCTGGGCCTGCTGACCCGTCGTCTTCGGCTGATAGAAATCCCCGCCACTCGCCGGTATATTCAAGGAGAAACGATGCGGATTATGATTGCGTCCGGTGCCGCCAACATTGCGCTCCTGCTGACCATGCAGCTTGACACGCGTATTGGCGCCCATCAGTGGTGCAGTGCGCTTGTTGCTGTCATCCGGTGTGGATAGGATGCCGCCGTATAGCGAATGCCGCGGATAGGTGACATTCCCCGGCTGAAAGAGTGTGGAGGCGACAACGTTGCCAACCGGATTCGAATTGCGATTCGGATGCGTTTTAATTGCACCACCGCCAACACCACCTCCAACAGTAGCAGCACCACCACCGCCATTTAGATTGCGTGGCTTGGACAGCTGCGGCGGCAACGGAGGCGGTGGCAAATCCTGCAGCTGCAATTGTGGCTGTTTCGACTCCAGCGGATCGACAACATCATCATCCTTGTCGACATTGATGGGGCCGGCGGTGAAGAGGGACATCAGAGCACGTTTCTTTTCGCCGCCACGCTGAACGATGGTCCCAGTGGGATTGTCATGGGAGATATTGGTGCGTGGCCAGGTGCCCATTGTTTTGGCCTCCTTTTCGCCCTTCTTGCCACGCTTGTGACGCTTGAAGAGATTCTCTTTGCTCTTCTCGGAGCTATTCTCGCTCAGCACCGAATCCAGCGCAGCAATGGCCACATCGTGCTCCTGCTCAAAACTATCATCCGCCGTGCCCGGCTTACTAAACTTGAGTTTGCGCAAAAAATCGGCAAATTTCGAGGGATGCTTGGCGGCACCGCTATTATTATTATTGCTCGTTGTGGTGTTGGAGGTGGTGCCAATGGAGCTGGCGACACCACTGCTACTGTTCAAGTGCTGCATGGAATCAATGGAGCTGTCCGTCTGTGCCGACGAGCTGGTCATGCGACAATGCTGCACTCCTCCACCATCCGACTCGGGTACATATTTCAGTGCAAAGATGCTGATGGTGTCGCTGTTGAGCAACTGCATCACCTCATCGATCGATTGCAACGAATCCATTGATTTGTTATTAATGCTCAGCACACGATCCCCCACATCCAACTCGGGCTCGTAGAAGGCCAACGAATTGGGCTCAATCTTCGCAATGAATACACCCATATCCAGCTGGAGTCCAATGGCATCCCGACTGTTCGTCTTCAGCTGGACGGCATACGAGTGCCGCTTGCTGTGGCGAGTGCGCGAGACGAGCAGCTGGCAGCGTGGCGCACACGCACGGATCTCGTCGAGCACCATACGCTTGGAGACGCCCTCGCACTCCAGGTTGTTCACCTTGCAAATGAAATCGTTGATTTTCAGTTTGCCACAGGCCGGCGAACTGTTGGTGACGCCACAAACCAACTGGCGCCTGTTGCTGTCGTCGAGTATGATGCCCAGATCGGCAGTCTCGTGATAATTGCACAACTCAATCTCCAAGAGATCGGCGCCACTCTCAAAGCAGCTCAAGCGAAAGCTGCGCCTCGATGCTGTGTCCGAGGTGGCAATTGTTGATGTTGTTGTTGCCGTGGTTGCTGTCTGATTCTCGAGCTGCTCTTTGAGCGCATCGATTTTGCGCTGGGCTTCGTCCTTTTGCTTCTTGATCTTCTCGCTGTCGCGTATGGCCATCAGTAGATCCGAGATGGCCTTGTCGCGCTCCTTGCGCAGGTTATCACAGAGCGTCTTCACCGAATCGCGCTCCTGGACGATCTTCTCACGCTGTGAGATGGCCCAATCGCGTACACTTTTCGCCTCCTCGGCATCTTGCTGGGCACGCGCCACCTCCGATTGGGCCTTGTCCAGGCTCTTGCGCAGCTTGTCGAGATCCTCTTTGTTGGTATCGCTGCTATTGAACTCCTTGGACCAGCTGCTCTCCCTTGACTTGAGCAGATCACGTTTCTTGTGCTCCGCATTTGCCAGTTGCAACGATTTCAGTTCCGTTTTGTAAACCAACTCATCCTTTTTGAGACGTTCGATTTCTTTGTTGGCCAACGCAAGATCGTCGGACATCTTTTGATGCTCCTGCAGCACATTGTCCTTCTCGGACAGCAACTGATTGAGTTCCTCGGTCAGCGAGACCACATGTTTTGTCTCCTTGGAGAGCAGAACTTTCAGCGTTTGATTCTCATCGCCACGATCACGATAGAAACTACGCTCCTTTTCCAACTCAATGTAGGATTTCTTATATTTCTCCCGTTCCATGGCAATCAGATTGCGTTCCTTTTTCAGCTCGGTTAGCTTCTCGCTGCTGCTACAGCTGCCATCGCAAGGCGTTGGCATTTTCCCATAGTAGAAGGCATTGTTGTTCGCAGTTGTTGTGCTCTGTGCAGCTGGAGGATTGCCGTTGTTTTGGCTCTCGAGCAGCATCAGTTTGTGCTTGAGTCGCGTACTCTCCGCCACAATGTCCGTGAATTTGCTGCGATCGGCCATATAGTGCTCCTGATAGATATTCAATTGGGTGGCCAACTCATCGCAGCGACGCTCCGAATTCGAATGCTGATGCCGCAATGTGCTCAGCTCCAGCATTGCTGATTCGTACTGTGATTGCAATAGTTCAAATTTCTTGGCATTTGTCGGAACGCCACCTCCCCCGACGCCTCCTCCGCCGCCGCCGACGCCACCTCCTCCCCCGCTGCTGACCACCTTGGTGGGTCCATTGTTGTTCGCCATATTGGCGGCCGTTGTGCTGCCGCTGGAATTCGAAGGCGGTCGCAATGTGCTATCGTAGCCCACATACTCGGAACTTTCCTCTGGCAGGGCGGCATAAAGAGATTATATTATTCATGCATGCTCCTTCGGAAGGGTTTCCTTTCTTTCTTTCTGTACTCACCCTCTTGACTGCTTGTGCTGGTCAGCGAGAGGTCACCAGATGCCATTTTCGCCATCACAGCATCTTTTTCATCTTATTCCACATGCGATAGGTGTGCATACAAACACATATATATTATTAAGTTAAGCTGAAAAGAACGGAAAACCAGTGTTAGAATTAATCATAATCAAAGAGCGGCTTACTTATGATATCTACAATTTTGTGGTACATGTATGGATGGACATATTTACAAGATCTGTGGGATTTTTATTATACATATTCCAATTCAACCTATTATGCATTCTTTGGATAACCTTTACTATATGTACATTTATTTAAATATATATATCGAGCAGCTCTTTAGGCAGCTTGTCTAAACGTAGGTTAAGAATCTATTTGTTAACAATGGTTTTAACAAATAAATATATATATATGTATTTATACTGTCTTTTATCCTATAACACTTAATACAATTTTCAAATAATTCATTAAAAGCCTTGTCAAAATAAATATCAGCTTAGTATTTAGGTTATAATATTAGAGACTAGTAACTCACGATTAAAAACAGAATTCTGCCCGCGCAGAGGGTATAATTTTGTCGTTAAGCCTGCGAAGCGTTGAATGAGAAATCAACAACCATGCAAAGCATATATATTCTTGAATCGGACTACAATAAGATATATAACTTTCATTGAAAAAAACGTTCTTCTTTTTTCGTTTAAGAAATTTAGATAACGGCAAGTTGACTCAGGTCTGCAAGGGTATCTAATCTTCGGCATACAATAGATAACCATTCTAACTTGGTTTATACTAAATTTGATGACTGCAAATGCTAATAATAATAATAGCTCAGCGACAAATAATAATAAAATAAATGTAATAAATAGCTCAATTTAATTACAAAATAAACATCAAAAATATAAATAAATTATATTAAATTTTTCCCTATTAATTCCTACCTAACATCTTATAAATCACTAATTCCAAATAAAGTTGCCTATAAATCCCAACTAACACCTTAACTATAATACTTATTTTAACATCTCTCTGAATGTTAATTGTTTTAGAGTAGCTTTCCATTAAATAGAAAATTCAATTGTTATTCAAATTTGCATTGTTTTATTTGGCACTTGCCTCAAAATGAGCACAGCGAAAAAAGCAAATCAAAACAAAATCAGCTGTTTAATTTGTAGTTGTCATTCACATGTCAACGACGAATGGATCATTTACATGTGTGTTACATGCATGCATGTGTATGTGTGAATGCATGTGTGTATGTATGTATATATGTGTGCATATATGATGATCAAATATGTGTTAGTGGATTAAGGGCAGAGGGCGGTTTATTTATATTTTAATTGTATTCAAATAAATATATAGTAAAGATATCTGTTAGATGTATTTAAAATCACATCCAAAAAATACACACACGCAATTTATACGGGAAATGAAACTTTCACAATGTGAAATCGCCATTTTCATTCATTGAACAAATGAATTTCAAATTTAAATACAACAGCAACATAAAAAAAGATGAGAAAGAGATTAAGAGAGAGAGCGAGAGAGAGAGCCCAATAAACGGGAATAGAGGCAGAGCAAAGCTTAAAACATAAAATACATATGCATAAAGCTTGCTTTCAAAGGGGCTAATGACTCCATTAACGCTACTGTTGTTGTTGTTATTGTTGCAAAATTTCAATTTAAGCACAAACGTAAGAGAACGGCAATAGTAAATACAAAAACAACACTAAAAGAATTAATTGAGTCAGCCAAGCAGAAAGCGTAAATTTGACGCAAGAGCAAAATAAGTTTACGTAAAAAAGAGCGAGATGCAGAGCGAGACAGAGAGAGATGGACAAATAGCAGGAAATTTTTTTTTCTTGCCTTATAAGCAGCAGCACCAATTGGAGTAAACGTAATGGAACAAAACATATGGACATACCCCAATACATGCAAACATATGTAAAATGCATATGTGTGCACACAAACACACACACACACACACACATAGAGAGAAGCACACGCAACAAATGAATGAAAATGAGCAATGAACGACGACGACAACACCCCAATTTCAGCCCCATGCCCGCTTCCAACAACCGTTAAGAGGCGGATGCGCAACTGGTGAATACGCCTTTTACCGTTCGAATGCAACATATAACAATTACAACAAGCAGCAAGCAGGCAGATCCAGGAGAAAGGTCAAATTCCAAAGCAAAGCAAATCAACAACAATAATTATTCTCAATAAAATAAATTACAAATCACGAAAAGATAAAGAAAAGACACAAAAAAAATCAGCCTTCAGAGTTTCAGTTTAGAGTTTAGACACAGTGCAAACGTCACTTCTTTAATTTTCACTCGGTTCGTTTCATTACTTTTGGTGGAGATCTTCGGATCTTCGCTGCCGACGCAACAATTTGTAAACACGTATTTTACAATTTTTCCAGCGATATTTGCCGTTTTAAGCGTTTGCGCATTGCGTTTATTTGCATAAATTATAATTGATTAATAAATTAAGTAGTTTGATTGCAACACAAAAAAAATGAAAAACTAAATAAAAATAAAAAAATTTTCGCTGCGAAAGTTATAGTGTGACCGTACGTCCCGAAACTGAAATACTGGTTCGTCGGCCGCACTAAATAAAATACTTGCCTACAAAAATACCAATAAATTATTGCCTCAATTTTCGCATTTCGGGTAGTCCACAAATAATTATTATACAGAATATCTTAAGTGATTATTGGAAATTTTCGATGAAATAAATTTATTTCATTACTCATATATTTATTTTGCGATTTATATTTGATTCGAAAGAGTTTTTTCAATACCTTTTTTTATGGCTAATGTTATATAAAGTTCATGGTTTACAGAATACGGTCAGTGTAGCAGAATAAGTTACCAAGAAAACATCGCAACACAAATTAAACCAGAAACTTTTTCTTTCAAGCGATGGCGCTTTGTTTCAAATGTAAATCTGATGTTTTTCTTTAAAACGTCATCTGTCGGTCAGATGAATAGTGGCGCCAGTGTAGCCGCACAAATTTGTTATTATTAAGACTGTGTCTGCCGGAAAATTGGACAAGTGTATATTTTATGCTTAATATAAAGCGCCATCTGTCTGTCGTGGCTATAATCAGTGTGTACAGTAGCGCTAGTTTACACTCAGAAACTGTTCCTAGCGAGAAATCTCTTCTTTGTTGTCCATAACTAAGAATTCTAATATTGTAAATGTTATTTACCACTAATACACGTATTATATTTTATTATATTTTAATTACTGAGTAGTTTTCCAGACTCGTGCAGAAGAGATCAGTTCCAAGTGAATATGTAAGCTTCAATTTTGAAACCGCCGTAAACTATTACATTAACAGTGCTGAAAGAGAGCAAACTTGTGAACAGTGTGACCGTATATGGGAGTAGATTCCATGCAATATGCCTGCAGAGTGGTTGGAGATCCTTGTGATCCTCTCTTAATGCTCTCTTAGTTAATTTCTAATAAGATTCAATTAAATAGCTGATTTTATGCGTTCTTTCAGTATACGACTATGTATATATATGTAATATGCGTCTGCTATAATTTGTTGCGTGTAAAGCTATTCCATCATAATTAAAATGGCGGTCATTTGCTTGTAGATTCTGTTTGGCTAATTAATAATTTGATATCAGGTAAATACAAAACTATCTTCAAAACTGCTAAAAATATAAAAGAAAAATTAACAATATAGATTAGCTCTGAATGCATTTCTATGTTTTGCAAGTTTTCTCTCGCCTTTTGAGCTTTTTCCTTGTGTTCTTTGTATTTACCGATACTCGATTTTAGCTCGCTTCCTCCCTTTATCGATATGTAATTGAAACACGAGGCGCAAATTTAGAAAACAAGACAACTAAGTATTTATTTACGGGAACATATAGACGGTAAATATAATTTAATAGTATGGTAAATGTAATTATTGTAGTTTCTTTGTTTTTTATTCATTTCAATAGTGAATTGTCCTAAAATAGACAACACCCGACTAGCCTAGCCCTAATTTAGGTTCAATTGAAGTATGTACTAAATAACTATATCCGCTTCCAGGCCCAACGACTCCGAGTGCTTCTTGGCCTTCATCCGCAGATCCGCAATGCTGGAGTTCTTGTGCGCGGCGGCAAATGCGGCCAAATGCAGCGGATACTGTGGCAATGTGAAAAGTCCGGCGGGTCTACTTCTATTACTAATCGCCGCCGCATACTGTGGAATAATGAAAGAAATCCATTAAAAAAAGAATAAGAAAATACAAATACAGTTGCGAGCAAAATAATAGCACCACTACAACATAAAACAAACAATTCGTTTCGCAATTTTTCAACTATTAATTATGAATATTTTGTTTAGTATTCCCCCTATAAATTAAGGCTAGTTTTAGGAAACGTTCTCGATAAGAATATAAATATATATTTTTTAATTTGAAGGTACAACTGCCGAAAAGTAGTGGAAAAATAAATCTATAGAAATCCTTTATCTATTTCAAATTTGCATAATTATAAGCACACATTTGAAAATTTTTTTTACAATTAAAATTGGTGGAAAAGTTAACTAAAATTGTCGCTTTGCGAGTGCTCTTCCGCTTCTAAAAACTTATTCATAGTTTCCTTAAGCTTACAAATTAAAAAAAAGTCACATTTAAAATCACTTTTAGTAAGAGTGGTACTATTATTTAATTTTTTTCTATAGACCAACTCCGGGCACTTACCTGATGAGCAGCGGCCGATAAAATTGCTGGATCGAAGGCCGAGAATGCAGCAGCGGCTGCAACGCTGCCGGAAAAGTGTTCAGCGGCAGCCGTTACAATTGCGGACGGCGACGGAACCCGGCTGCTGTTAACCAGGCTAACGGCACTTTTGCCATTCTGCTGCTGCTGTTGCAGACTGCCTGCCGGCATTATGGATGTGCTGGTATTCCGGATGGTGGCCAGATTAACATAGGGTGCCACACGACAAGGCTCGAGAGGCGTTGCCACCGGCGGACTTCGGCTACTGAGTAAAATGCCTGAAATATTTCCAAACATTTTGCACAAGTCAAAACAAACAATCATAAATATATCAATCATAAAGCTATGACTGGGATAAATGTAAAAGAGGGTATATTAGTTTTGTACTTAAGTTTCGGACGGTTAAAGAGTGTGCTAGATTATTTATAAAATCGTGCTATTATTAAAATCTGTCTAAAAACCTGAAATACCTTTTGGCTTTTATTTATTTTAATTTTTTTAAATGCTTATAATTTAAAATATCAAAAAAATTAATAAAAACTAGCTAAAAACACATTAAATTTTTCGAAACTGTATACAAAGTTTTATTCAAAACTACATTTTGGGCATTTTTAAGAACTTTTGAGGATGGTTCCTAGCCAATGCGTTATATATGCTAGTTTAAGCTTACTTTAATAAAAGATTGGAGCTTCTTCTATTTGCACCTGGTAATACTGTCATTTAAATATAGAGGGTACATATGAATATGTCCCCATTGAGAGGTGCAAGTAAAGAAGATAAAATCAAGAAAGTCTTTTGATAAACGAGAAAATTCATCTTTCTTTTCTATTTCCTTTGCAAGAAAAATTTATATCCTATATTTAAGTTATCTAAAAATTTTTGGAGCACTTACAACTTATTAAAACAAAAAAAAAACTGACAAATTCATTAACTTAAATAATTTTACAAATTTAAAAACCAAAATAATGTTTTTTTATTATTCTATAAATTATATTTTTATTTTGTCTGGTCTTGTCATCTATAATTTATGCCAACAGGTTTTATATTACACATAAAGCGGCCTTCTGATCATTATTATTTTATATATCAGTTTTGAAACTATCTGAATTAACAGCTGAACTTAATCAAACCTTCCAAGCGACACCCTGTAAAAGCAACCTGCGACTGATTCTCCTAAAATAAAAAACACTTCACAGCTCGCTCTGCACGACTTCTTCAGCACAGCCTGGTCACTCTAACCGATCCCTGTTAATGCTGTATAGCTGCCTGCTATGAAATTCCTTATAGCTTCAAAATTTTTACATTTGTTGTACATAAACACAATCAGTTAAATTTCTCAGATTTAGATCAAGATTGCTATATCGAATATCGGCTTGTGTCGGCAAGGGTATTTCATTTACCACCCAAACAACTTTACTCTCAATTTTGTTGGCTTTGTTTATTTAAAACCCCGGCCCAAGCCCCCAGCCCCTTGGCAAATTGTCGGACTCACGCTTGAGTTCGTTCGTATGTTTTTGCATGTGTAAATAATTTACATAAGCACATACCTTTAATGCCGTAGTACATAAACACAAATGAACATCCCAATTTGGCAAATCGGTACAAAAATTCGTGACAAGTAATTGAATTCATTTTCTAATTTATTGCCATGAAAACACCCCCAAGGTTGAGTTGCTTGCATCCCCCGCACCCATTCCCGCTCCAGCAAGCCGTGGCCAGACGGACACATATCAAAATGACACTCCAGGGACCACAAGGCCAGGACCAGAACCAGGACCTGGTTGGCTTCTCTTCACTTATGCAGTGCTTTGCTTTTAGGGCTATTTCTCTTGCGTGGCGATAAAAAGTCTGAGAATTGATATAAGTCCATAAAATAATACCTTACGCCATATGAAAAAAAGCAGAAGAAGGTTGCTCTTTTTTTATTCGAATTTTAATTTGATTACTTTCGTTTTGGTTTCCACACCGCCCCGTTTTTACGCTCCTGCTGCCCGCCCCCTCGAGACCATTTCCTCTAGCAATTTATATACATATGTGGACTGGAGCACTTTAGCAGTTAACCTGGAGTAAACTAAATCATCACAAGGAATGCTTTACGGATAAACCTGCTCTATTTAGGCACACATAACTTAAACTAGAATATGAAACAAGTCATAAATATGAATTATGAGAGAACCTTTATCATTATTTTGGCTGTTGCCGACGCCCCGTGGTGCTCTGTCTGTCGCTACAGGCTCAATTTATGGAGTTATTATATCACAAGACCTACAAATATCGCTGATGAGTTGGCACCAAACCTACCTAGTTGGCAACAACTGGGCAACTAGGCATAGACTTGATTATTCAAGTTATAGTAATCTTTACTCTTGCCAGACTTCTTGCTATGAAATACTTGAGACGTAGAATGTTGCAATAATCTCTTCTGGAGTCCCTTTAACAACTCTCAAAACAAATGAAACATATTTACGCCTTCTCCGAATATTATCGACTTATCGGATTCGGGTTCTTAGTAATGATAGGCACCCTTGGCTACCTCCCGTGTTTCATCTTTCAGTTGTTGCTCTGCATTCATTAAAATTAAATTGCAGTCATGTTTTCATACCTGATTGAAAGTGATCACTCCGGGAAATAAATACAAATTTAAGATTAAATTTAAAATTAAATGGATTTGCATTTACCGATGATATCGATGGGCTTAGCACCACAATTTTGAAAACCCTAACTGACATGGGCATAGACGAAGATATATTCCAAATTTCATGTCCTTCGCTATCTGATATATAAATAATAAATAAATAAATGAACTCCCTTAGCCCAAAGTGGGTTCTGCCTGCAACTATCAAGTTTTTCTATGGATATTATTGGTATGCGTGGATTTCTTTCTGGGTTATCTGCAATCCTTCAGAAGGAGTTTGCAATTGACATTTTATATTTTTGTAAATTAATAACTTAATAGGGAATACATAAATATTCCAAAGTCATTGACTCTATGGAAATACAAATCTTCCTGCTCAATCAAACCCCTTTCAATTTGTATATAATCAGTGTTTCTTTGCAGCTATATTGTATCTGCACCCCGTGCTAATCCCCGGCTAAGCCACAATCGCACTGTCTCCCCATTGAACATGGAGTTGATTTTAATTTATGCACATTTAAAAGAACTGGGCAATTAGTTAAGTAAACGTTGAAAGTTTGCAGCTTAACTGAAAATGCCGCAGTTGTCTTAATGCTGGCTTCCTTTCTGGCTTCCTTCCCGTGACTTGCTCGCTTAACCAACTGGTTGACACAATATGTCATGGTTTCACAGTTTATTCAAATGTATCATCATCAATATATCAAATACGTAGAGCTGAACCACCCTCTTCATGTGTACTTCCTCCACCCCTATGTAGATTCATCAACGCCTCCCCGCGAATCTTTCAACCGATAACATTTTTATTTTCCACTTTTACGGCTGGAATATTTAATTTGATTAAGTTGGCAATGATTTGTGTCCATGTATATCCAAAGGGGAATTTCGCCAGCAGAGCGACAAAACGACAAAATCACAGCAGATGCGAATTTGAAAATTCAGCAATAATTTAAATTTTAATAACATACAAATTTTGGGAGTATATATATGGACTATATATAGCAGCCCCATACGCAAATTTATGGCTGCTTTATTTGAGGTGTTAAACCTTGTCGTCAGAGTAACCCCTTCAACTTCAACTTCCACTTCAACTTTACCTTTGACTTTTATTTAATTTCTATTTTGCTTTTAAGGAGGCAGTCTTAGGAAGTTAAAGCCCATTCCAGCATTAATAATCATTAGAAACTTCAAATGCTGCTGCAAACAATTTTCTAAATTAACTGGAGAACTTTGCTCTGGCGCTGAATATAATGAACATATATCCCTTGTGTTAATTAATAGAAACAGCCTTGTTATCGTAATACGGCAATGTTTCAGCAATAATTATAAGCTATATAATACTCATAAGCTGAGCTAAGTAAAACACTCCCCATAAAAGCAATTTCATATATGATTTTTATTGTTTTCACTCACCTTTGTGCATTTGATTTTCATGTTTTCGGCATTTTGCTCGTCTATTTTGAAACCAAACCTGAAAATACGCAAAGTTAAATTGAGTGTTAAAGCTGGATTTTGCCTGTGGTGTTTTAGAAAATGTGTATTATTTATTGAGTTTTGTAAGAGTTCTTAGAGGTATTAATGTAATAATAAACTGTTGGTATAGCCCCAGTCATTATCTTTATAGTACTCATCTTGCGTTATATGGTTGAGTTTAATAATCTCCAAGGAGTTTCTACATTAGAAAGTTGGAAATTTTATGACATAAGGGTAAATTGCAGCTGTGTATGTAATATATGTACAGGTATATATGCTCTTGGTCAGCTTCAGAAGGTTAGTTGATTTAGCCATGTCCGTATAAACCATCTGATTTCAGAGACTATGAGAGTCAAATTCTTCACATTTCAAATATATATTCTCACATACTATAAGCAGATCAGCTTTACTTAATTTAATCGATAACTAACCGCGTTGCGCATATCGATACAAATCGATTTCCGATAGCAATAAAAACACAATTGGAAAGATGCAATTGATATATTATTGAGTAGCTGTTATAATTTTGTTAAAATGTTTGTCAACAAAAACATATTTTCATATTGAACAAAGAACTATAGCTGGTTATCAAACAGTACAGAGATACTTATGGAGTTATTTATAGTCAGGTTCGGGGAATCCCACAGTCATAGCGACTCTACTAGTTTTTTACTTGTTGCAGCCTCTAACATCATAGACAAATACTGCTGATCTGATCTTGAACTGACCAAAGGTCTAAATTACACTTTTATTTTTTTGGCAAATGGACAACAAGTTTTTGGAGCACTAAGTGTAAGCATTGCTCATCGAATAAATTGAGTTTGCAAGACATGTGGAAGGGCATTGTAATTTATAGCACTTGTAGAGACCAGTAGGTTGTTCATATATTACCACATAGCGGTCCATTAAGAACCGCCCTGATTGAGCATTTAAGTTGTAATCGGCCCCCTGTTGTTACAACGATTTTTCTTACTTGGGCATAATTGTAACGAAGGGCGGCGTAAACCACTTAACACCCCATACATACTTGTATATCCTTGGATGTGTGCTGGTGGTTGAAAAGTCAAATTTGTAACTTGAACTTGGGGACAACGAACAACGAGCACAACTACAATTCTAATGAATAACAATTGAATTTCAATTTGTTCGGTCTGTCTGCCTGGCCGACTACTGGGTGAATTTGTCTTCATCTAGTTACCACACCAGATACCAGAGATGTCTGGTATTATGTCACGACTTATGACACCCAATAATTAATTACCTGCACTCGTGCTTCACTCAGTCCCAGTCGCTGACTCAGCTCCTCTCGCATAAAGGCATCTGGATAGTGGGTCTCGTCGAAGAGTCTCTCCAGTTCGTTGAGCTGTTCGAGTGTGAAATTTGTTCGAGATCGTCGCTGTTTACTACTCAATCCGGAAGATTCTATTCGGGATAGATTCTCTCCGATGTTGGCTTGTGGCTCTGGCGATATTGATTTCTCAGATGCATTCGCCGCCGACTTGTGCAACGATAGCTCTGGTGAATTGCTGTCATTTGAACATTCGTTTAAGTTTATTGTAATTGTTGCAGAAGTTTTCATTTCTGTAAAATGTGTACATTAAATATTAGAATACACCCTGTGTTACAGACTAGAATATACTCCAATCATATTATTTATGAAACTAGATGTTCCACATATTATTATTATTTTTATTATAATTATTATTACCATTATATAATACACAAACTACTTCAGTAAAAAAAAAAAACAATGACTGTGAAAACAATAATAAAATTGTAAAAATAACCTCCTCAAACTCAAGAACCCATACCCAAAATTAAAACTCTTTTGAAATTAAATATACATATTTTGAATACTGAATTTGCATATTTACTTGGCGTTGCATCGATGTCATAGAGTTGCATATCCTTAATACACTTGCTGCTAGTCTTACAATCTGATTCTTGGCACGTTGAGCCCGGATCACCATCGCTTTTGGCACTACTGTTGGCCGTATTTGGATTATTCGCACTTGGATCATTTAAGCGAGCAGGAGAATCCTTTTCACATTTATCATCTGGAATTACAAAAACCGAATAGAATTGTTGACAAATTCCCAACCTATAAGAATAAAAAAACCAAGAAAGGACAGCTTGCCAAAAGAATACTTAGTCCGTAAACCAGAGTCATATTGCCAAAGTGTAAAATGCACTGTAAATGTAAAAAATCGTTTCTTTGTTTCTAGTGATGATATACGATATTGTAGTTCGATCTTAATAATTTTATTTTAAAAGTGGAATACGAGTATTGGGTAAGTTTGGGTTGGATATCTGCAGAAGCAAAATAATGTTGTTAACAAGAACTTATATTTCGATCGGCTGCATCAAAAAGACAGGTCGAGTTTAATGCAAACAAAATCTCGATGTTTATATTGATCAGATGCTGATCACGAATATATACACATTTTGCAGTCAGTTTTCTACATCTTAACTTCACTATGGATTTACAAATCCGACAGATGAGTCTCTATCTATGCACTCTATTCGCATTACCCTCACCTCCACGAACTCTTGCTCCTTGGAGGAAGTGTTTTGCCACCGGATTAATTTAGAACGAACTATATAAGTCTAGTCCGTATAACAATCAAGATTATTCGCATCAACACCCGTAAAACTTCTGGCGTGGCGCGTTTCCAGATCTGGATTCGTTTGCAAATGAGATTTTCAAAGCAGACAATCGATTTGAAGTCTTCAATTGATATTTCATTTGAAATTTTTAATTTTAAAACCTTTTTAAAATATGTGGACTGTTTTTAGTCTTCATTAGTTAAGTAAATATATTTAAAAATTAACAAATAAATGTACGAAAAAAAATATTAAGGAATTTATGGTTTTTGAAAGATATAAATTAATATATATATATATATATATATATGTAATTTTTAATAGGAAATTTTTTAACCAATTTTTTATTTTGAAAAAATTAGAATCAAAATTAATAAATATATTTATACATTTAGCAACATGTTTTTGGGGTGTTTCGTCTTTGAACTTTCATCTTGAGTAATTCATACTCCCAAATCTCAGTTTCCACGAATTATATATAAATTCATTGTCAGCATCAGTTGACATTTAGCTGCCATAGAAACTATCTGTTCTTGCTTAAATACTATTTTGTAATCCAGTGTTTTCAAGCTCCCAATTAAATTATCAATTTAATACTACTGTAACTATAATTCTCACAGAGCAGCAATCAATGAGTTTTATAATTTACAATGTATATAAAGTAATCTACAATAAAATATATCTTCTGGTTGCTTTGGATCGCTGTTCCTTCTTGTTCCAATTTAAAGTTCATCTGAGCGTAAACAAAATAAATATTGCAAGTTTTGGAGAGCATTTGTAAACTTTAAAACAGAATTGTGTTGCACTTTTGTGAATTTGCATATATATATCCCCAAAATACCTTCTGAATGTGCGTCCGTCTCCAATAGATCCGATATTAACCAGTTTTTGGGCTTTGGCGCAGGTTCAGTCTTACGAAAGTGTTCACTGGGCGAAATAGTCACAATTGATTTCTGTTGAAGCGAACGAATTTTGACCAGCGATATTGGCTTGGACACAACCACATCATCCTCATAGCTGCTCTCCTCCGCCGCCGAAATATCGGTTATATCAATATCCATGGACTCATCCTCATTGACGCAATTATCCACCGAATTTCGATCCAAACGATTTGTGTTCAATAAAATAGATTTTGCTGTTGCTGCATCGGCTAGTTTATGGATGCGGGCACTTGTCATTGAGTTAAACAAATGATTAACGCGATTATTGGTTAAATTGAACTCAAACGATTTGTTTACAAACTGTGCTAATTGCTCCATGTTTCTCAATGAACGAAATCACAGTTTACCAATATTATTATGGCAGAAGTTGTACACTTTTACTCCGTTGCATAGTTGCTTTTACACAATGAAACGCTCGACTACTTCGCAGGCAAGGCCAATCGCATTACAGGTCCTTTGCCAAACCAAATAAAAACTAACACAAGGAACCCACTGCCTGCCTCAGTTGAGAAAAAATTTCTATTTCGCTCTTCAAATGCTGCGCATGCCATTCAGCTCCGTTTCCGGTTTGCATTTTTTGTTGCTTCTTCAGAGCTTCCTTGAGGGAGAAAAGATACATTGTAAAATCAACAAGCGTAATGCAAATGGAATGAGTATGCTTTTGCAATTAGCACATACTTGCTTAAACAAACAACTAAGTAGATTTTTATGACTATATTCAAATCAATAGAACATTTATTAATCTATAATTGCAACTAAAAGTTGTCAGCCTTGACACTTCTTTTGCATTTGATTCCCATTTTATACAGTTCACTAAATTTCCCCACTTGTTTAATATATTTAATGAAACGTATTATTATTATTTTGGTTATTTGAACATTTATAGTGCTCTTTGCATAAATTGCTCAATTCGTGGCGCTCGCTCTTTTTGGCACTGAGCACTGGCAACAACCCCTAAAAATTGTACGTAGAATATAAGGTGTCGCCCTGCCTACGTGCTTTCAATTTATTCTCATTGGTCTTTACGGGGCTGGTTGTTGTTCTTGTCAAGTGGTTGTAGGTCTGCTGGCTCAACCCTACTTTACTGTTATTGGTTATATGGCCGTTTTATTCTGTATACACACATTAAGCGTGTATAAAACACCTAATAATTTGTCTGTGCAATCGCAATCGCCTATGTGGGTGGAGTTTCATATCTGATGTTACCACTAGCTTACCCTTGCATAAATACCGCCACATTACTTCAATTTCCCCCCAAAAACAAAAAAAAACATCTTTATATATACTCAATATTGGAATTTAAAGTGCAAGTCCTAATCAGAGTGAGCTACATTTAACATGTAATTTTTAAATGTGTTTGGCAATCAAGCCCGCCTCGTGATAATCTTTATTTTTATGCAGCAAATTACTCTCGGTTTATTTTGAGAACTCTAAACAAGAGAAATGAGTATTTTAAATATTGTAGACGTCTTGAACAGTACGCAGAACTATTGCTGCTTTCACACGGAGTGGCACATTCGACACAAACTGTTGCAGCTAAAAATTCCGTCGGCCTAAAAACTCGCTATTAAAATGCTTTTAATAAACACTCTTATATAATCACTGTCAGACTATTGTTTTAACTGCATTTTTGCTGAGCTAACATTTTTTCTTTTCTATGAGTGATTCTGTTTCATTGAAATACTTAAAATTTTAAGAACACACGCGTTTGATGCAACTCAAGTAGAACTCAAGAAATAATCGCCATATTCTCCTAAAAACTTAATCGCCAAAAATAATATTTAAGGTTAAAAACAATCATACTAGAGTACCATGTTGTCATTCAAATAAAATAGTAGATATTTTCAAAATACAACTAAAACAACATCCGGATTTTTTGAAGGCATTCGAGCATTCTGTTTCTGTTTAATGGTGTACGCTTTGACATCACAGACTTATAACTAACATACAATACATGCACATACATATATCTGATACTACAGTTAAAAGCAATATATAATTATGACTTGAGATTCGAAGCTATAAGAGCTATAATTGTAGTTTTATGCTTGCAGAACATTTAATCCCTATCTTTGCATATTCTTGATGTCATTTCTTGCAGTGGTTCCAATTCCTTGCTCGATATCAGTTCAAATTCCTGCACAAAGTAAAAAAATGCTTATAGCAAGCATTCACATGCGCTTCCTGCAATAACAAATATTAAATCTAGCAATCTGTGTTGTTTTACTTTATTAAATAATACTTACGGCACCGATAGTGACAATCCTATCAAAGTGATGAATGTAGACATGGACAAAGACGCGAAATAATCTTGTTAAAATCTTACGACAGAGTGACACAAACGTTTTTGGGAAAGGAACATCTGCAAACGAGAAAAATAATTATTTTAAATTTGTTTTTTATTTATCTGCCTGTAAATTAGTTGCACACTCAGAAAGTGAATTTTAGCTTTAATCGCTATGCGATTCGCAACTTGAATAAATAGCAAGGTGTTTGCAAAAGACTAATTTTCATGTTGAGCTCATTATAAAACTTGTAACTAGTCATTTTTGTAAGTTGTTCATACAAGAACACTTCTTTCGAGCGATAGTTGATAT
This sequence comes from Drosophila planitibia, assembly GCA_035043785.1. Classification (NCBI taxonomy): domain Eukaryota; kingdom Metazoa; phylum Arthropoda; class Insecta; order Diptera; family Drosophilidae; genus Drosophila; species Drosophila planitibia. Next base: position 545,408 of record JAWNMS010000066.1, read on the forward strand.
GACAAATCATATATGCATATATGTTCAAGATTGTCTTACAACTGAGAGACTATTTGCACGTTGAGTGCATTATAAAACTTGTATCTAGTCTTTTTGGTTTACATTTTGGAAAACAAAAAAGTTGTTCATACAAGAACATGACAAATCTACTTCAAATCAAAGAGATGAATATATGTTTTAAGTTTCATCATGATTGCCTTATATCTGACAGATTAGTTTACGTTTAAGTAAATAGATATTGCTATATCAACTCGAGTATTGAACTAGGCTCGCAGACGTTTCTTTGAATACGCTATCCAAAATTATAATATCCTATAAGAATTTCCTACCAGTGGAAACGGGGAAAACGGCTTCGTTGTTAATCTGCGTCTCAATCCAGTCCATGAGCAGCTCAATATATTTCTGAGCAGGCAGCGCAGTGGGTTTCTTATATCTGCAAAAAGAGGTTTATTTTATTAATTTAGTCTATAAAGGTATATAGATATACTCACAGATCTCCATCTGCCCATAAATACTCATATCGCGAGCCACCTGACATTGTGGGACATGTTGTTTCATTGCAGTACTCGGAAACGGTGCCGTAAATCAGATTGATGCGATTGAAAAAGTCAACGACTACATAAATTTACACGTCATTTACTTAATAATATTATTTGTATTTATTTATAGTAACAAACCGTGCACCGCCAGCCAGTCGTTCATATTCTCGCCTTCCGGCAGCCGCACCACTTGCCGCAAATTGATGCCGGACTGTAGGCTGGCCTGGGCCTGTTTGTGCAGCGAATAGCGAATGGTGCCAGCCGTGAATCTCTTTTTCGGCCTGAAAGTCTACAAAAGAATAAATATGCATATCAATTATGGATTAGCGCAACGCGTTTATTTACTTAAATAGAACATGATGCGGTGATTCGAAATTTGCGAAAAATTACATGCAAATATGCACATTGGTGGCATACTTAGGCCCATACTCTCATACGTACACACACATTTCCCTTATGAAAGAATTCGAGAAACCCGTTAAGGGCCATTTTAGTTGTCTTTTGCTTAAAATATTTGTCTTAACAATAATTGAAACTATTAGCGAAACATATGTAAGCACAGTGTGACCAACGATGGACACTGCGAAATATACCAAAATAGATGTGCGCCACTGTTAACTCAACTATCGAATAAATTTTATCATCAGAATCACACCAATTACAGTACACTAATAATTCTTTTTGATTAATGAAAATTATATAAATTCGGGCTTATATTTTTTATTTATTGTTTTTTAAATAATGCCACAATGTGATGTGCACACGAAATAATATATCTGGTTCAAATACGATATTATCGATATACGCCTATCGAAAATAGATCGAAGCATCGTTGTCGCCATGTTGTTTAGCAAATTGTGCATCTCTGTTTTGTTTGTGTATTAAAAAAATCTAAAAATTGCAAAAGAAAAAAAGTAAATAATGTTCTACGAACACATAATATTGGCCAAAAAAGGCCCGCTAGCCAGAATTTGGCTAGCAGCACACTGGGACAAGAAAATAACAAAAGCCCACGTCTTCGAGACGAATATCGAAAAGTCAGTGGAGGGAATTTTACAGCCAAAAGTAAAATTGGCGCTACGCACTTCGGGTCATTTACTGCTTGGCGTCGTCCGAATCTATTCGAGAAAAGCTAAATATTTGCTCGCCGATTGCAATGAGGCATTTGTCAAAATCAAAATGGCATTTAGGCCGGGCATGGTCGATTTGCCCGAGGGCCACCGGGAGGCGAATGTGAATGCGATCACATTGCCCGAGGTGTTCCATGATTTTGATACAGCGCTGCCCGAGCTTAATGACATTGATATCGAGGCCCAATTCTCTGTGAATCAATCGCGTGCCGATGAAATCACAATGCGTGAGGATTATGGCAGTTTATCGCTGTCGCTGCAAGACGATGGCTTTGGCGACATTGGCTTCGAGGCGGATACGCCAGAGATGATGCGTGGTCCCTTGTCGGGCAATATGAATGATCAGCTGTTCGATGATGATGTGCTGGCCAATGTTGTAGAACCCAATGATCCCAATATCAGGTTAACACAATCCGAAATGCCCAGCGATCGGCTGGATGGCGACGGTTTCGGTGACTCCTTTGGCCAGCCAACACTATTCGAGGACGATCTGTTTGGCGAGCCGCCACAAACGGTGGGCATCAACGAACAATCGGCTATCAATGAGGCTAACAATCCACCTGATTATTCGGATGACGATGGCATGGGCAAGTTCGATGATGCTCCATCGCCGGCTTCTTCGTGTGCCGATTTGGCAGCCGGTGACAAGGAGGATGACTTTCAGGAGAAAGACCACAGTTTCAGCGAGGATGTCAATGCGTGTGGCGCTGATGCCGCCCTAAATGACATGACTCTCGTGCAAAACGATGACGAGGGATTCGCACTAGCGCCCATCGATGCAACCACTTATAAGGGTGCCACAAAGGCGAAGCGCAAGCGGAAACTCATCATCGATGAGGTGAAGAATATATCCGGTGAGGAGATGAAAGCACAACTAGCAGATACATCCGATATACTCACTACCCTGGATCTGGCACCACCAACCAAACGGCTTATGTACTGGAAGGAGACGGGTGGCGTGGAGAAACTATTCTCGCTGCCCTCGCGCACTATTCCTGCACGAGTCCTTTTGAACAATTACAATCGTCAGTTGGTTTCACATTCGACACAATTGGAGGACTTCTCAAATATTGCACCCATGGATGTGCTCGCACTGGAACTCTATGCCCAGGAGGGCGAAAGCTCCATTATCATTGTGAACAAAAAGGGACGCAAGCGTAAAAATGATTTGACTGCGAATGCAACTACAACGGATCCGGCTGCAGATAATACGCTCACACAGAGTTTGGCGGCACCCGAAATGATACGAGAACAGGAGAAATCGCTGGGTGTGTCAGCCGTCTCGTTGGATATAACGACAAAGGAGCAGCAGGAGAGCATCGGTCCGGCACAGAATGATGCAACCATATTCGATAATATGCGTAGTCCGGCTCTGCTATCGTTCAATGACATGGATAACTTCTCTAATCTCAATGAGTTGCCACTGACGCCACGCGATGGCCATCATCATGACATGGGCGATGATTTCCATCATGGTGATCTAACGCCCGCTGGCTTGGAGCATGGACAGATGACGCCACGACATGGCGGCGGCATTGGTGACATCGATTGTATGCCCAACTTGCCACCCGATCAGGTCAGCTCGATACTCAACGAAACGGAATCGAATGTGAATAACTTTAACAAGACATGCGAAATATCAACGGATTGGAATGATTACGATTTTCCACCATCGGTTGGTGGTCTGCCCAATGCCCCCGCCGACGAGCAAATGGAAAATGAGACGGACGAACAGTTTGAGGAGCGTGTGCTGAACAAGCGAGCTGCTCAACTCTTTGTCGATGTCAGAGCTCATTTCAATAACAATGATCACTTGACCCTCTCCCAGTTAACCGTGCGGAACTCGAGGAAACAAGCAGCACAGAAATTCTACTCGCTGCTGGTTTTGAAGAAGTTTAAGGCGCTTCACATTACACAGTCGGCGCCGTATGAGGATATAACCGTCACTCGAGGTCCCCTCTTCGACAATGCCAAATTGTAATTGGAGCCGGTCAAGGACAGCGATAAGAATTCTAATTTTATTGCCTATACACGTATATACATATTTATAATTTTGTAATAAAACCCTTTTATGTACACGTAACAGATTTTTAAAAATCAACAAAAGAAAGCCATTACAATTTTCGGTTTTTTTTTTATAATACATATTGTTTAGAAAGTATTGCAGTATTTATTTTATGATGTTTAATGATTTCAAGTATACTTAAATTATTTAACATTTAACATGTTTCAATTATGCATTATGTGTACAACAAAAGCAAATGTTATTATTATACTTAAAACATTGTCGGCTAATATACAAATTGTTTAACTATTAGATGGAAATAGCTTTTCGTATTTCTTCTAGACAATCTGGATTTGCCATGGTAATAAAACTCCACAAAACTGTAAGTAGAACTGAATTCAACAAAAACTAAAAAGGATTATAATCCATACATATATCATTTACAGATGGGCTGGATCAGCACTAAGGGACACCTCATCAGAAGTCCCACTTGGAGATCATCGATAAAATACAGCACACCTAGAGTGCACACGCCTTGTAAAGAGCATTTGAAGAGTTTTTGTAGCATAAATGTTGTTGCATTAGAAGTAGGACCATCAAACAGAGTTTAGATTTTAAATTTTATTATACAGGCATCATCACAATCTTAAAAGCAAACACACACATGTAATTTGAATCATAGAATATTTACAAGTATGAAAGTACAATAAACATTATATATATATATATATAAAACGACTTTATTCCACATTGTCATAGATGTCCTCCATGCCAGGCACATCTCGTAGCTTTTGCACAAACACATTATAAGTCTTGTGATCCTCTTCACTCAACTGGACGAGATTCTGTAAGGAAATAAAACAGAAATTTACCTTACTTTTTGAAGATATATATTCGGTTTTAGACTGCTTACATTTGGTGTGAAAATATGCTCGCTATTCTCAATCGTGTAACCATTTTGTGCCAATGTCTTGCTGAGCCCACTCAATACAATTGGACTGCAAATAAACTGAGAGTAGAAAGAGCAGTTTAAAATAATCAGATATTTATAATTATTCGCATAGCAAATTCAACTTACATTCACTGTCGCATTCTCGGCATCGACAATTTCCACTTCTTCGGCGCCAAATTGAATGGCATCTTCGGTGGCCTTCTCCTCCAAACTGCAGCCTTCTTTGGCCAATGCTGTGGGATCGTAGCGTGTTTCGATTAGGCCGAAATCTTCAAACATATGGCTAACATCCACAAGGACTCCTCTGCAAGAATATTTTCAACTTGAGTTCGAGTTATAAAGTTGATCATTTTTGTATGGCTAGCAACTGAGCTTACCCAGCTTTTTTAATCATTGGCGTTGCGTCCATTTTGAGTCCCTGCAGATTATCACTATATATGCAACAGATCATATATACATTCCTCCTGAATCGTATGTCCATTCGATGCTTTTTCAGCTGCGCCTTGTTGTGCTGACACTTCTTGATCGTATTCTGTATCGTTCCAATCGGCATATTCTTCTTCATCGCATTATCAATTTCCGATCGGAGCAGAGAATTTACAGCCGGATCACCAGATTTGCCCTCCTGCACTGCCAGGCGGATTTGTCGAGAAATCTTTGTGAAAAGAGCCGCTCGCAAACCGTCTTTTTGCGCCTTGATGTGCTTTATGTTCGCCCATTTTGAATGGCCAGCCATGCCACGTATCGTCCATTCGTTTGAAATGAATTTTATATTTTGAATTCCGAACCGGGTGCACTGTCGTAACATTTCGTACAAATTCGCTTTGGATGCATATAAATTCGTATTTCTTGTTCTTATTCAAAAATATACACATGGGCGTGAGTATAAGGTATCGATACCAAATACATTTCAAGACAGGGCTGGTATTGAAAGTATGAATTGATTGATTTTGTGTGTTTTTTAACTAAACAATAAGCTGCGGATTCCAAAATCTTTTTTGATATAATTAATATATTCGCATAATTAATATCTTCTCTGCATAATACCAAAATATTTAATACCAAATTTATAAGCCTGCATTGCTGTATTTTATTTTCGTATTTATGGTCACACAATTAAATACCAAAACAATTGCTTGTTTACTTTTTGCAGCAACTATTTAAAACATAAATATCTGTGAACGCCTAGGTTGAAGCTGCCGAAGTTTTAAAATTAAACCAAATAATAAAAATACCAGAAATATAGTAAGTAATATTATTTAAAGTTAACTGTGCTCAGTCTTAACGTTTTTCTGTGTAAACATAATACTTTTCCTTTTACACATACATTCACACGAACAGTTTCTTTATTTCTTTTGAATGGTGAAGAAACCGGTTTTGCGTTAAATGTGCGCTTAAGACTTAAAGAGCTTTTTCTGTGCTTAAAGGTTGTTCGTCTTGCACAATTTGCTAAAAAACAATAGTTTGAGTTAGCTGAGTGGTGAATGAAGTACGATCGGTTTATTGAAAAATCAAATCTGGGAAAAAATCGGTACCTAAGCCAAGCAACTGTTTTGTAATAAATACATTTGTGTAAGTGTAAGCCACTTGTGTAGTACACCTTCTAATTGTGTCTCTAATAAGTACTACTACTTGTGCTATGGCGACAACGTTCAAGGTTGTCAGAGCTCGTTTTCTGCTTCTTCATCTAAAATTGAACATTTTAAAATAACACATTTGAAGTAATGAGAGGTTTGATTGTTTAGCCTTCGCTTTTATGCATCCTAATAAGGAATATGATGAAAACTTGGTTTTTGTTTACGTGTGGGCGATGGTTAAAGTGCTGACGCAGCTTTTAATGTTGATGAGATCATTATGAAGTGTGCTCACAGGTGAAGGTGAAAGACTCAACCCAAAGACCGTGTAGAAAAGCAGAAAGAAAAAAATATAATTATACAGAAATTTGACCCAAGTTTGCTATAAAAATATATGTGTAAGCTATATCTAGTTTCAGTTTCATGTCTAGAATTAAAAATATATGCATATATACATTTTTTCCCCTTAAAATATGTTTTCCATAAACATTTAATTGTGCTTTATTTTAATTGCAGTCAACTCATCCATTATGAAGCACAGTCTGTTGGAGATCTTTGTTTTTGCAACACTACTGTGTGGCACATGGGCTACCCTTAGTGGCAAGGCCATTCTCAAGGAAAAGGATATGATGAGGAAAATTGTATTCGACAAGAAGACACCAGATGTATTTTATTGTCCCATACAGAAGCCGTCGTCGATGAGCAAAATTATTGTCACGTAATATGCATATTTTAAAATAATCTCAAATACCGTTATTTTATATATACATATATCAATTTGAAACTTGATTAGAGCACGGCCCCTGCACAAGTTGTGTGAATATGAGGGAAACCCATTGCCAGCCGAATATAAGTCGGACTGCTATCTGGATATTGATGAGTCCGATTATGCGTGCAAGGAGAAATACAGAATTATGGTAAGCAATGTGTATTTATTATGCCCAGACACGCATTCACGTAAGTACATTCATACGAATGTAGTTTCTCTGCTGTTCGCCCGGGCAGTTACAATGTAATATTATATTATCACGATTGGTTGAACACATATGCGTACAAAAGAAAAAAGCAACAAAGTACAATGCTCAGGTTGTTGAAGTTTAAATACCTTGTACTGCTTGGTAAACTCGTCTTAAATGAAATATCACAAAATCAAATATCACAAATAGAATGCAAAATTCACGGTTCAAACCAATGTCTCTGTTTTATATTGCATTTATTGTAGACAGGTTGTCAAACCGAAACGAGTTTAGGTTCCGGTTCTAGCAAAAAAAATTCCAAAAATAATATGAATGTTCTCTAGAAAAGAAAATGAATATTCTCCAAATCGCTACAAATGTTTGAGTACGAACGAGTTTTATCATATACTACATTGTTTTGGTAAATAATAATATGAATTCAGCTTACTGGCTCTTACAAAAATATTGAATTTTGTTTTGGATTGTTTTACCGGCTATAAATTTCTGTTGGTTAATTTTAGTTAACTGTTTCCGTTCCGGTTTGACACCCATGTCGTAAGCCAAACCACCGCCACCGTTAAAGAAAAATCGTTTTGGTTCGGTTATTTATGCTATAAGTCCTGATACGAACCGGTTCGAATCACATCCATTTATAATTATGGGAAACCAAAGACTATATAGACTGAAAATCAATAATTCTCGTTTGTAATACCCATTAAACCCAATTTACATAACGCACATTACTTATTTCTAAGTACACCATCAATTTATAAAATTCACATCGATTTAGAGAAATAATTCACCATTTTATTTGTATGTATCTACATATATTTTATAGCCCATTGTTTTTGTAGCACTCATACACTAAATACCAACAAAATAAGTAATATCCCTCAAGACATTCTAATACTGAGTTTTATTTAATTACAGAAACGATTCGCCAAAGACGAACCCTAATTAAATATTCACAAACAACACAACAAAACAAAAATTTACAATTAACAGCTTATTGTACATTTTCATTGCACCAAATGCTGGCAGCTTTGAGTAACTGGATAACACAGCTAAATATCGCAATTTGTTGCTGTACTTAACCTACATACAAAAACATATACATATATATATATATATATATAATTATACTTATGAATACACTACTTACCACTATTACATATAATTATTTGAAGTAATACATACATAAATACTACCAGTAGTTTAAATATTGAAATTTACCTTAGTTGAGTTCAATCAAGCTGAAAATTGATTTCAAAATTGATTTATTTTGCTTTTATTAAAAACAAAACATTCATGTCTATTGTATTGTATCTAATTTTCCATCCTTCCATTTATTCCAGGAAAAAGATCATTGAATTTAATTGAATTGTATTTAATTTTGCTAAGATTTATTATAATATTTTTTACATACTTTTGACGTGTGAACTCAGCTAAGTGCAATTGAATTTATTATGGGGTTGTTAATAATTATGATAAAATAATATATAGCTTGACATGATAGAAATATGATTTACATTAATTTGTTCATCTATCTATTAAACTTAAAACAATTTTTAAAACATGCTCATATTATTTTTATCATGTCTTCCATGTATATTTAATGGAAAATTGGTTTGGGGGTATTCGGATCAAGTTTATATTTCCGTTAAGTATGTGCAAAAGTGTAAGTATAAATACATTTAAGTATACGCACGTAAAGAAAATATTTAAAACTTCACTTGAGTAATTTGTGTGCTTTCTTCTTATAACTATTTAGATGCGTAAATTTCCACCAGGCAGCGAAGAACCATTCAACGGCGCCCGACTAAAGCGATTCATGAATTATGATAAGGAATTCAACTAATTCACTGGAATTCCCCATCTATGTATCTGTGAGGTACTGAAATATGTTGAACTTTTTTCAAATTGTGCGACCCCATTCAGTATATATGTTCTTCTTCAGCAGCAAGATTCGAGTCGATCTCGCTTAATATACACATGTATGAAAAAAATAATAATCCATGCACAAAAACATGTTAACAAATTAAGCGTAACTTAAAAAATAAATAAAAAATAATTGAAATGTAATTGTTTTTTTCCTGCAACTAATTTATTTAATAAAACACTAAAAAATATAATCTAAATATTTCTACATTACACAGATGACCACTGACTTACGGCAGCCACTGTCTGTGAGGTGATGTAAGTGAGTGGGTAAGTCTGAAAGTGTATTTGTCAACCGTACATGTCACCTTTGGATGGAAATATGAGTGTACATAAATATACATTTATATTTTATTTTTTTGTTGCTTCTTATCAATGAATAATAGAATTGCGTCTTCTATTCAGACATTTAATTTACTTTGCCTCACGTCATTCATTCAGTCTTGTTCTAGATCGCAGCATCCGAATATCAATTTGAGTTTCTCTTCAGCATCGCAAGATGAATAAATACGTGGCTCTGATTTGGGCAGTGCTGCTTATTTTTTGGGAGGCGGGAGGCGTCCTGGGAGACAGCGATAGTGATAGTGATAGCGATAGCAGCGGCAGTGAACACCGTCACAAAAACAAGCACAAATACAATAATCCGGCGTATCCTAATGCACCATTCTACCCATATGGTTTTCCTTATACGTATCCATATGGCCAGCAACAGTATACTCAATATCCGCTTCCACCGTACGGCCAACAGCCAATGAATCGGTATCCCAGCCAACCGCCTATGAGTCCATACCCACCCGGTGGGTATCCACCCAATCAGCAGCAGCAGCCGCAGCAGCCTTATACCCCATACATGCCAACACTGGGTCTACCTGCACCACAATATAGACAGCCGCCTACATATTATCCCAATCAGCAGCAGCCTCCAGCTTCGAGTGTTATAAATCACTCCCTTAAAGTGAACAAAGAGTATAATGAGGATTTTAGTAAAAATGAGATTGAAACTTAATAATAATGAATATTAAAAAAATAATATGTAATATGTAAATGCAATAAGCGTTCAAAAGAACTTATCTTAAAAGTAAATAAGTGTTTTATAAAATTTAAATTGGAATATAAAAAAGTTGATGAAATTATAAATTTATGGTCAAAATAATAAGTATACAACTTGCCTCTACAATTCAAATATTTCAAATTCAATATTTCAGTCAAAAATAATAATACATAAGAAACATAAAATTTGCATATACATATATTTATTAGAGTTCAATCGCGTCGGTCGCCCTTGGCCTGTGATCGCTGTTATAAACAAACACATTTTCTACAATTCGGTCTATAGCTGTTATCTATAATACATTTAATACACACATGCATATAAATTGTCTGCCCAATAATCATTTGAGGCGGATAAGGCTGTCAGCCTGTTATTCAAAAAAAATAAATAAATAAGACAGACACAACTAATAACTATTTTCTGTTCTTTTCTCTAATAGATTCTCTAAGATTTTATATTTAATAATTTTAAACGACATGGACAAAACTTTGAAAGAAAACCCACCACAGTCAATGTGGCCACACTTGAGGTATTTGCTAGTATTTTATATTGGTATTTGGCAGCGGTATTTTATTAAAAGGTAATTTTCAACATTGGTCAAAACTAGTGCATTATATATGTGAAACAACAGCAGCAAATAACTACAAATAAAACAATTTTGTTTTTTGCTGCGAAAGATATATAATAAATAATGCGTAACAAAAGTGTTTCATTGATTTGTGTTGTTTTTGTGTTGCTTGTGCGAATTGAAAGAGGTGAGTGAAATTGCTGGTTGCCTTATCATATGCAGAAATGCTGCACTTTTATGTTTTGTTTTGCTGCGCGATCACATGTACCTAAGTGTGTGAGTGTGTGTATATGTATGTGTCTGTGCGCGGTTTGTTTTGTTATTCGATGCGTAAATATAATTATAATAAAATTAGCCATTTGCGCGCTTCAACATAAGTGTGGCAAGTTCTTCTCGTTAACAATTCTATATGATAGAAAATGCACAGATAAATTTAGCAGTTGAAAAGTCAATGCGCCTGTTGGAATTGTGGCAGCCTTTGCCTCCCGTAAAAGCAACAAATTGCTAAGAATTAATGTTATGCTTATAACATTAATTGCATTAATATGAATATGCCTATGGCACATTAGCATTTTTCAAATATGTTGCATGTAGTTGCAATGTTTACAAATTGCGTGCATATATGTATATGTATACAACAAGTCTCCTGTTTGGTTTTGTAGGGTTGCCATCACACTTTTGAATTAGGCATTTTTAAATTTTTAGTATTTACGTTTTCTAGCTGCAAATAGCTGTTTATGCTTGTGGAATGTTAAGAATGTTATATTCAAATTGGGTTTTCTTGTTTGCAGAGTTATATAAATTAAAAAAATAGCAATTATTTTATACAGTTGCGAAACAAATAATAGCACTATTACGAACTTTTTTCTAACCATTAGTTTTGAAATTTTTTGAAATATTGATTTTTAATATATTTTTAATATTACCTAAATTATAGTTAATATTATCTTAATTGTAGTTAGTACTGCTCCTGGAATTATTTTCAATAATATATATTTTTTTTACGCACGCACTTTATAAAAATCGTTTATTATTTCCAATTTTCATAATTATACGTGACCATTTGAAAAATTTGTATAATGTTTTAATTCTAATTGAACTGGAATAAGTTGAAAACGGTCTACTTCCATTTCAATAACATATTCATAAGTTCCTTAGACTTACAAATTTAAAATAGACGTTTTGAAAACATTTCTGTTGAGAGAGGTGCCCTTATTTGTTTCGCAACTGTATATATGGTAATCTGAGGCAAGTTGTATAATTTCTTACTGCTGCCGCCGCTTCAATTTAATGGCAATGTTTTTCTGGGAACGTAACACAATGCCGTACTCGAAAATAATGTCTTCCAGTCGGGTCACAGGTAAGAGTTGAAAATTCTGCAATATGGCTACCAGAAGCACTTTCATCTCCAAAATGGCAAACTTTTGACCAATACAATTCCGTTGTCCGGCACTGAAAGGAATAAACGCGAAGGGATGACGATCTACAGAATTTTCAGGCAGAAAACGTTCGGGCTGAAATTGAGAGGGATTGGGAAAGTGCACCGGATCACGCATTATATCGTATATATGCAAACAGATTTGGGAGTTCTTGGGAAGGATGAGACCGTTCACCACACATTCCTCCGTGCAGAAGCGTCCCACAAATGGTACAGAAGGAAAAAGACGCAGCGACTCCTTAATCACGCACTCCAAGTAGACGAGCCCATTGAAGTCGAACACGCTTAGCTCCTCATTATCCTTGTCGCTCAGTGGCTGCACTTCCTCAAAGCAGCGTTGCTGGACATCCTCGTGCAGCGCCAACATGAGCAGCGTGAAGATCAGACAAGTGGAGGTGGTGTCGTAGCCCTCGAACATAAATGTGTTCACCTCATCACAGATGCCCTGATGATCGATGAGACCCTTGTTCTCCGCCTCTAGCAGTGTGTCCAGCATCGCATAACGTGCTTTCCGCCCAAACTCATCCACATATCCAGTCCGCTTCTGTTTGCTCTGTTGTCGCTTCTGCTCGATGATGCGGCTGGAGAAGTCATGCGCTATCTTCAGATGCTTTATGTGTTTTCTATAACTGCCGTACAGGTAGAAATAGGGCTTATAATATAGCAGCGGATTACATAAACGCTCTATCATAACGTCCTCCAGGGCGTGTATGGCCTTACGATATCGGCTACCTTCGTCCATATCATCAAGTTTTACTCCCAGAGCAGTTTCTGACGAAAAGAATTTAATAAATAATCTGATAATTTAGATTATGCTAAATTTGTTACTTGGGTTGGGCTATACTAAATAGTAAGGGAAAAAAGATTTAAGAACATATTCGGCAAAGGTTGTATGTGTATATACTTGCAGCTCTGCTATTTAGGTTTCAGAAAAAAAAATTGTATTTTCTGGCAATCAGTTTCAGATTTGTCAACTGAAATATTTGGCTGCATCTCAAATCGCTGCGGCAAGTGTTCAGTTGAAAGGTTATCGCGATAAACTGCCGATAATGCGAGGCAATTAAAGCAATGCAATCGAAATAGAATTTCAGAAAATAGAAAATGTATATAAAAAATGCTTGCTATCAAGTCCTGGCTTAGATCTAAGCTAATCAAAAATATATGTGTTCATATGTACACTCATTAAGACAACTTGTTGCATGCACATCAAATATAAATCATAAACACAATTTAAGCAAGTGATACCAGCTGATAACAGATGACAAGGAACAAAGTTTTGGCTCTTAAATCTTTTTGTTTTTACCAATGTTTGAAGGAGGCTGCCGGTAATTTTATATCTTATATTGAGGGAGATAAATGATTTTGCCGTTTTTTCAGATCTTTGAAATCTATGCTCCTAGTTTGGTGACTATCTTTTAAATTATGGGAGATATGTGGTTTTCGTCGATTTGTACTTATCAATTTACTAGTCCGCTAGTAGAAGTAACACCCCAATTTTAACACTTTGTCTGACGCGGGCAGAGACGAGTATATATTTGAAGCTTTTAGCTTTATGGATGACGAAAAGCAATATACTCTACTACCTTCGATGCCAGCGTATTAAAACATACCGCAAACATTGTTGAGTGTAAACTGTGGAATAACATGATTCAGCTCCAATTCGTCGCCAACATTTTGGTGTAAGACATTTACTAATTTGTGGCATTCCTCCCTGAAGTGGTACACAAACTTAGTGGTATATATATATGTAATATATATTATCTACCCACTTGAATATGTCTAAAAACATTTGCAGCACATTGAAATGGAAGGCGGGAGTCAGCATCTTTCGTCTAGAGTGCCACTTACGATCTAGAAAACAAAGTGCAACCAGAGATGAGCTTCTGTTTGTGATAATGCCTCAAATCTCTCACCTGTGCTGATAAGTAGGCCCTCACCCATGAAGGGTTTTAGCAGATCGTATATAATATTTTTGGTTAGCAGTTTGGTACTCTGCAAGATTTCGTCAGCTTCCTCAGCGCGCACCACATTATAAAGTGGTGCGAAGAGGAAATACCACAGGTAGTTCCGACCCTTGGCCTTTTCATGAGATTCGCGCACAAATTGAAAAATCATCGCTTTGATAACACAAAACTTTGATCACACAAAACAATTCGCTTCCAGAACAACGGGGATCATACTTACAGGGCGTCATTTTGAGCAAATCAAAATTATTACCAAATCTCGTCTTGCCCGGACTCACAAACACTTTGCTGTCCAATGGACTGCCATCCTGGGTCTGTACGCGTTTCACCAGCGACAGGATAAAGTATTTCCGATTGAGGCACTTTAGTAGGGTCCAAATTGCAACAATTAGCAACCCAGAAGTCAATAGCGTTATGAACATAATTAAAAGACAAATTCTGTGTCGTTCTTCCGACTTAGCAAGCAGTTCAACCTTTACAGCCGACTATCTGAACAATATTAAATACTCATATATAGTGTTGATGAAGCTTATCAGCATTTCTATTTGTATTTATAAGCATTAATTCCATGCGTGAATGTTTGATTACGCGGAAGCTGATTATTTGCTTTTGTGAATATAATGTACAAATACAATATTTCTATATAAACAGTGTCCTGTGATTCTCAACAGTTTATTTTTTGTTTAAATTTCTTTATTTCAAAAAAGTCTACACTATAATTAAGGATATTTTTATTTCTGGTAAAATCCATTAGCTTGATTGAGAAAAATAAAGTAAAATATGTATATAGTGAGTAAACTTTCTGACGTGCATAAAATATTGTTACATTTTTTTAAATTAAGTCTGCTTGCAATAAATACAGCAATTGTAAATTACCTGTTTCGACATATGTATCTATCTAAATATAAATCAAGTTAAAACGCTGTAGTCGAAAGAGCTCGGCTAGAAGATTGTAGTTTACTCAGTATAAAAAAAACATGTCTGTTAAAAAAACCAGTGTTTCTTATCAGATTTAACATTTTTACAGTTGATTAATAGTATGTTTATTTTAAATTTATTTAGATAATCTAGACTAAATGCAGTCTAATAACTTACACAAGTAGTTTATTTGGTTATTAATTATTTGTTTGTCCTTGAGCTGCAAATTTTAGATCTATAAATTATTGCGCTAGCCACAAAAGAGTAAGATATAATCAGGATACAAATAAATGTGAAATAAATATAAATATTGTTACCTTAGCACAGGGCTTAAGGCTTAAATTCAATTAAGTATTACAATATTAAGAAGCGTTTCATAGATTTGGTTATATGTTATGTTTATCTTGTGCGGAAAATGGGTTTCTAACATTCTAACATTTGCTTAGTTGTAATTTGGAGTGCGCTTCGCTGAGATCTGAGGGAAGTTGATACATTTAAATGCATTTTACAAGCCATACCAATTTCAGGTTCTCAAAAGCCTCAATAGTAGCAGCATTTAAAATGCCGCATTGATTATCTCCGTCTGCGGGAATGCTTGATTTGGCTAAGAGAATTAATTTTATATCCAAGTGAGTAAATATATATATATATAGAGTGCGTACAGAAATGGTAGTGGTCGTAATTACAATTGCATTTGAAGCAGACGAAGAGAATATCTGGAATACTCGCAAAGAGGGTAGACTACCTTGAGCATACCCTGAAAACATGAAAACTGGAAAATGGACAGCTAAGGAAATCTTTTATATATTTATTTTTAAATTCCTCAAACCTGATCTAGAATTCAGTTCAATTAATCTTACAAAAAATGACTGTTTCTATTTTATTTAATTTGGTTTGAATTGCTGTATTTCAGAAATGTATACACTCTATAATTAGGGTCAAAAGTCTACTATTTGTACACATATAAAGTTATTATTCGTTTTATTTAAGTTGCATCAAACTTAAAGTAGGATTCGCAATAAGTTATTCTAAAAATACATTTTGTAGGGACAAAAATTGACTTTTGGTACAAGATGTACTAAAAGTAGGTTAATTTCTAATAATACTTAAAGTCCGTATTCAAATATTAAACACAAATAGGATAGCAGTTGTCTCCTGCTGGACTTGTACCACTTTCTAGTGTTTACAGGGTATTTATCAAATAACAGATTTACAATTTCTGTTAAAAAGAGACGAACGCACAAGCATGCTGACAGACAAGTGCGTTGACGTCAACGTTGACGACGACTGCGACGGCGACGGCGACTGCGACTGCAACTGCAACAGAGACTGGCAGTGACAAAAATAGCCAATGTGACCGATGTGAATGCAACTGCAACTGCAGCATTGAGTGTAACTGCATTTGGGCATGAAAAGTGCGGTGCCGACAATTGGAAAAAAATGAAAAAAATTATTCCCGTGCAGATCAGACTGCTGACTCTGACTCTGAGTCTTGTGTGATTGCTGTTTGGTATTGAACAAATAATAATGCTAAAGCAACATCAGTAACAAACAACAACAACAACAACAGTAACACAAGTAGTAACAACAAAAATAAAATAAAACAACAACAGTTGCTCATGTAGCTCATTAAGATGCGAAAGGCGTTGCTTGCTGCCTTTTAGAATTACTAATTGAATCGACGCGATCAGTGGCAATTGCAGCAGCGTTGGTTGCACGCGGAAAAAAACAAAAGAAAAACAAGAAAGTAAGTCTAACTAAGGCACTGCGAAGATTGCATACTCTTTTTTGCAGAGTCGAGTCAATCCGCCAATCACTAATAACTAAAGAAGTTAAAATGCTCCAATCGTGTGAGCTCGATTAGGAGATAAAACTAAACTCACTTGTTAGATAGTACGGTATAATAGAAGTGGATAATTCTTAGTTCAACAAGGAGATATCTTGAACCCAGCTCTCAATAGTACAGGGTATTTTATAATTGGGCAATCGCGAAACTAGAATACCCTGTTGGCAATAAACGCCTACTATAGTAATACAATTTTTGATCTAAACAACATTTTTATAAGTGTTCAATAATGTTGCAGGGTGTAATATATATTTATTATATTCTCTATATTAATTCAAGGGTATACTTTTATAACTGAGTTTTTTACTAATTTATCGGTAAAATTAAAATAAAGCAAACGCTGTGTTTCTCTTTCGATCTGAATGAATATGTCTGCGTAAATTATATATCAAGTTCAAGGATATATATTTACAACTGTATCTTTCATTGCTATCGAAAATAGATTTGTATCGATATTTGTGGAACTGGGAATGAAATAAACTTGACCTGCTCATGGTAAAGCAGAACTAATATTCCAAATTGGAAGTAAATGGCTCTTATAGTCTCTGAGATAGACTTGTGCATACAGACAGACAGAAGGGCATGGTTAAATCGTCTCGTGATTTGATGCTGATCAAGAATATATATACCTAATGGAGTAGAAGACGTTAGCCTCAATGCGTAGCAAACTTCACAACAAAATTATAATTCTCTTTAAAGGATATAAAAGACGGCAACCGGCTTCATTGTTTATTGTTGCTGCTGTTGTGAATGTTGTTGTTGTTGCTCTGAATGTTGTTTTTGTGAATGTTCTTGTTGTTTGGATTATTGTTGTTGTTGTCTGCAGCATCCGCTGAGCTGGGAATCTTTTGCAGGAACATGTTACAAGCTGCATTTATTTAAAAGTCCAAATTAGAAACAAGCAGCAAGCAACAGTCGCAAGGCTTTTCTGGAAGCCAAATAGATTTTGAAATATTTCTAATTGAATTTGCTAAAGTGTGAGTGCTTACTTAATATGCACCCAGTGTTGCAAATGCCAACTCAGTGCAAAATCATGTCCGAACATAGAACATGCTGGTGGGCGCTGGCAACATGTTGCACGTCTTGTGGCAACATGCTTTTTCAATTACTGCCGCAGCATGTAAAATTTGTAGCATGCGTTTACATATTTACCTTAACACCTCGTTAATTTCGTGGTTTACCTACAACAACCACAACAACAACCTCAACAGCAACGCAGACGTCGCTGGCGATGCTTGTTGTCCATGTTCTGACCGCATGACACTTGTTGCACGGCATCGGCCTCAGCAACCTTTTCTGGTCGTCTCTTGAGTCCTTCTCTATATCCTGTAAATATTGAAAATGCCACAGTAGGTATTCGTAAATTATTGCTATATATTATTATTATATACAAAACAGGAAGAGACATGGCAGACTTTATATATGACAGTTAATCTCTAATATCATAATATTCGTGAACACGCAGGTATATATCATATATAAAATATATAATATTAGGACAAAGGGCATTCAAATTATTAACATTACTTAAGCGAAAAATATTATTGTGAATATTTATAAAATCTGGTCATATAAACTAATTTATCAATAACAGGTTTTTCCTGGTTCTTGGTATTATTTTTTAAACATTGGACTTTGGAGCATTTTACCAAAAGAAAACCATTTGAACTACAATTGAAATTATTAACATTATTTGAGCGGAAATTTGTATTGTGAATATTTATAAAATGTGGTTGTCGAATAATACATATTTATTGTTATACATTTTTCGAGCTTTTTCGTATTAATCATAAAGAGAATTGTAGTTTTTTCGATAATTTATTTCGGTTCTGGTTCAGAGTTTCAGTTAGGGTAACGATTTCGATTCTGTCTCCAGTTTGATTACCTAATTCAAAGACAGTTAATCAAACAATTCTACATAATTTTGAGACCAAGCAGGACTTAAATGCATACTTTTAGATAGCTAGGATTGCATTTCAGTTTACAGGCCAGCTGCAAGTCGTTCACTCTCGACTCGATTGAATTTATTGGGTTTTGTTCTTGTTGAGATGATATCGTTGTTGTTGTTGCTTTTGTCGTCAAGTAATTCGCGCCCTAGTAAACTTTAATTAAATCACTATAATCCTAGCGGTGCCTGCTACTTCCTTTGCAGTTGGTTGCATGTTCATGTGGCGCCATCAATATTTATTTTTGATCTTTTGCAGCCTTAATCTTTAGAGCTGCCACGTTCATCATTAAGTTGTCTACGTTCAAATTTGCCATATAAGGCAGGCCCGATAAAAATGTACCTCTACACACGCACAATCCGTGTTTGGCTCGACAGATCCATCAATATGGCAAATAACTATGCGCAACTGTCAGTTGAACTTTCCCAATGCAATTGCCGCAATTATAAAAAAATAAATCATAAAATATCCCACAGTCCCAATGTAATTGCAGACTTTCGCTAATAAAACCCTGTTACGATTTTGGCCAAGATTTATCGACGTAATGAAGACTAATTCGAGTGCCGGCTTGACAATTTATTTACTTAATGGTATTAAGTCGTCTTGGCGCCTGCGTGTAAATCTATCATTAGTTGGCGATGATTAGACCAAGTTTTCAAAACGAGAAGTCATAATGCTAAAACAGGTTTAATATTTGTCGTAGTTGTTGTCGATGAGGACGCTCTGTGTGATGAGTTGTGGGTAACCAATTACACTTATGTGTCTATGCAACTGATTGATTGAGTGCACTTTAATCTGAATGCCATAACAACTTGTTAACCAACTTACTTAGGCTTGAGACCTCATGCGAAACTTAAGACTGTTTGTGAATGCTCAAGAGACTAAAGGCTATATATACAAACATAATGCTTAACGTTTTTTTTTATTGAAGTTCTTGATAGATAGATTTTTCTGACCATCTGCAATTTATCATTATCTAAAACTTACCATATTTTGCGAATATCGATAAAAATTGATTTCAGAATGCAATTAAAGCCACTATTGTAGCCTTGCAATTGTGATTATATAATATATATAATGTAATATAATATACCCAGATGTAATATTGATCAAGTGTACATTTCATTAATGTCGAATATGAAACATAAATTTTGTTGGCTAAAGCGCATTTTGATATTGAAGAAACTACCGTCAGTTGAGTTCAGGTCATTTTTGCCTGGGTAAGTCATCTTCCCCGGGATTAGTACCTAGGTATTTATACATATATATTTATATAATTGTAAAGTGATTGTCAATTCCCTGCCAACTTTGAGCAGTCTTTCCAGGTGTTGAGCGTATAGCTTCAAAGGCATGCCGCGCACACTAATTGAGTGCGACATGGGGTAAAAGTGGGAAAGTGTGGCTCTTCTTTTCGCATATCCTTTGTGCAGAAATAAATAAAGTTTATTTCATGTCAGAGCACGAAGCACTCATGAAGGACACAAAGAGACGCCGCTGGAGTCTGTGGCTTGTGCGACTTGCTGTTTTATTTATTGCTTCCAGAAAGCGCTGGCTCGTTTTTTTTACATTTATTTTTTCTTCTGAGAAATGCATAAGCCTTAAACCTAAGTTGCCTGCTGCCCAATCTCCGGTTCGCACTGGATACAGCTTAGCCTTTCAGTTACCTTTTGTTTTTTGTTGGCTTTTTGTTATTTGTGCTTAACAAGTCGACACATTTCTTCACACCTCGGCATAGTTGAGCAGAATTTACATTCTTTTTGTTAGCCAGGGGCATTTTTTTTTGTTGAGATTAATGCTGTGTTATTTACAACTCTTAAGATTTTTTGCCCCAAAAACTAACCCTCAAGATAAACCGAAAAACTATATGCATATACAAGATCTACGATTTCCTGTATATTACCGTCATTGCTTAAAATTTGGAATACCTGCAACTAATGTTCATGCTGTGGAGCTTACAATTCAACAATTGGAAACGATCAGATAACTAGAAAAATAAATAACTTGAATGGGAAGAAGTTAGCTACATTCACCTTCACCTCGAAGTCTTTTAGCCCAGGTATATAAAAAGAAAAACTAATCAAGTGATTTGTTGCGCTCGGCTTCTCTTCGGCTAAGAGTTGGGACTATGAGTTATGGCAGCAAAGGGTAAAATGTGTTTCGATACGATCACTTTTCCATCGTGATGCGAAAGAATGCTGCTAAATATTTCTTGCACGTAAAACAATCTTTCATCTTTGTTCGAAAAGCTGCACGGATACTTTAAGCATGACGCTTGCATATTAGTAGTTCATACTTTACTCAAGTTTTTTTGTTTTGTTTTAATTTATGTGTGCTACATTTTTATTTCCTTGTAACTGGCGGCATAATCGATGTGTAGAAATCTAGTGGAGCAATTATTGTAATAACTAGACTCACATATTCTGTATGCTAGTACTAATTCGATCTTGCTTGTCAGTGAGTAATTCCGATAAAACCAATATAATTTTCTTAACTAATAAAAATATTGATATATTTAGCAATTAATAATTTGTTGCACTAAAGGCGGGAAGTCCCTTTTCTTTTTAATTTGTAGTGATTAAAAATGGGAGTAGAGATTATAATGGACGTGAGCATGCTCGACTCCATTTAGTATATATATTTCTGATCAGCTTCAAAAGCCGAGAAGACTTGGCCATGTCCGTCTGTATGAACAAACCGACCTAGGAGACTATAAGAGCTGAAGACTAATTAAAGACTAAAAGACTTTGTTGACGCAAAGGTATTTTTATACTACATAAACTACCATCAACAAGTCTACTCAGTATTTAACAACTGGGTTCAGGGTATTTTCTCGCCGAGCTCTATTCATGTTGTTGTTGTGTCTGAGTTTGCATACAATAGTTTGTAATGAATGAAGTTGCTCATCATCAAAGAAGACATTTCATGCATGCCAAGCAATATTTGCCTTGGGCCCTAATCAATGTGTCAATAGTTGGTGGGGCTTTTGACCAAAAAATTTTTTAATGTTGCTGGAAAGTGTAAACAATGTGTAACCTGTGTCCCCTGTCATAAGCCATTAAACCCCACCACAGCTCACAGAACCCATAATACAGTCGTATAAGCAGCTTAAGTACATAGATTCGGTTCCCCTCAGAGTTAAGCACAACACAAAGTTGTGGCGATTTTTATCGCTGTCACATTTATGACAATATCAGTATGTCAATAATTAAATGATCGCCACCTCGCCGCTTATTCCAAATGAGAAGTGGGCTATATACATACGGATACCATATAGCTTGCATTGTGTTTATTGAGACTGTTACTTTTGACAGGCTACATAAATAACGCAGCCATGGAATTGGTTATTTAAAGGCAAGCACAGCGACTCGAGTGCTGCCATAGCCCATAAAGATTAAAACTCTTGACGATAAAAGGCAAGCACAACAACAGCCACTGCAACTGTTGCATGGGGCATGTAGTTAAATTTTATACGCACAGCACCCACAAACAAATGCAAACGTAATGCTGAGTCCATTCAAAGGTTAGTAAAAGTGCTCTGGTCGAGCGATGTCGACTGAGAGATACCCTGGAGCCAAGTCTTTAACTATTTTAAGTCGCATACATAAAATGCTTGTGTTTCCTGCTGTGTAATATGTTAAATACAAATATATTATTTTCCTCTGTGCTTCTCAACCGATATTGCAACCGAATTTTTCCTAATATTATGTCAAGGTATAAGAATTCTCGATTAGAAATATATATATAGTAAAAATTGTGGAAACAAACTTTATCTGCCCTTGGTATAAGGGAACTTACTTTTTAAATTTGAGGTTTCTCTCTCTTATAGTCTCTGGCCAAAACGAATCGTATTTTGATGCTGATTAAGTATATATATAATGTATGGGATCAGAGCTGCTTCCTTCTGGCTGTTACCTAACTAGCTTTACCCAACTTAATCATTCCGGTTTTACACATTTTTAATGAGTTCAGGGTATAAAAATACAGCTTATCAATATTTAGTTTGTTAATGTCTGATCAAACAAATACAAATTGTATAGCTCAAAGCGCTCGGTTTGATGAAACCATTTAAAAAAAATAAAATAAAATAAATCGGTATATAAATATAGCAAGGGGAAAACTTAAACCCAATAAAGTTTTTTTCTTGCTTCTCACGTGCAGTTAGATTAAACTGGTTTTTAATTAAAACGACACTGTCGAAGTCTCTATTAGAGAACTCTATAAATAATCGTAGCGCATCAACTGATATAAGCTGACAAATAAGAACATTGCAGTCGAGCGTGAATGACTGCGCTATAATTTTGTGCCTGGTAAAACTGTACAGTAAAACCTTGAGACATATTCAAGTGATGTTTTCATTAATTAAATCTGCGAAGAAAGTCAAAATGATTTTGATTGATTTTCGCTCGAAGTTTGGGCGTGTCTTTTATGCCGTGCACGCCTTTGCATTGCGCTAAAAAGGTATCATGGAGTTGTACAAATGCAAGTCACGGGCTTAGGCATATATATTCTTGATCGGCATTAACAGCCGAGTTCATAAAGTCCAAGTTACTTTGTGCCTGCAAAAATATTGCATTAAATTGATGGCTTCATAAAAAGTGAATTTCCGAACCTGAAATAATTAATCTTTGTACTGCAAGTGAAATAAGGAAGCATCTCCATTCAGCATATAAATTGTTGATCGACATCAATCGAGTCCGCCATCTGCCTGTACACCAAATGCGAAGCCCAAAATGATTGCATTATATTGATAACTTCTCTAATTTCCCTTGCAAAGCGGACTGCTGAACCTGAAATAAAAATCAGAGCTCTGCATTATCTGCTAATTGAAAATAAACTTAAACTGTTTTTTTTTCTTCAAATCTGTGGTAGGTTAAGCGATTTGGTAGCGTTGCTGCTCGAATCACCATGCATAATGCGCTGTGGCGATTCCTAAAAAGATGGCAAAACAAAAATTAATAATGATAAGGGCGTGCCACACACACACATACCTACATGCATGTATATGCAACTGGTAACGGCCAGCAACAATAATCACGCGAAACAGTAGCATCTACTGTGGAATCAAGCTGCCACATAATCTGTCAAAAGGAAAAGTTCACAATAAATCAAGTGTCACGTAAATAATATTTTTAAAAAGATGCAGTCACCGAACCTTTGCCACGGCCCAGACAGCTACTCATTAAAAACAAAGACCCCAAAACAGCCCACGGCCGGATTGCATGCATGCAAAGTGCGCAGGCAGAGGCAGAGGCACAGAAAGAGAGAGAGAGAGAGATTTGGGGCAGGGTTTGTGGCAGTGTGGCAGTGGCAGTGGCAGCTCGAGCTGCACGTCGCCTGTGCTGCTTATCTGTGGCTGGCTGCCGCTGTGGTAAACATAACGAGCGAAGCATTTAAGCTGCTAGCCACAAAAGGTTCCAAACAGCCTGGTCCAGGTAGGCAGACAGACAGACACAAAGACAGACGGATCGTTTGAGGTTTCGGGCGATTTTTTGTGCAGCTTCTGCGCGCATTTCGACGTCGATGCCGTTCTTGGTGTTGTTGTTTTTGAGGAGAGAAGCACGACAGCCAGCAGACGAGAGACGGGCGACGAATGACAGACATACAGACGGACAGACAGACAGACGGACCGACAGACAGCTGGAAAGACATTGTGCCAAAAAGGCAGAACCCAGAAACCCAGAGGACGGTGCTCGCAGATCTTGTGGTCCACACGCAGTCGCAGGTACGCGTTAATCACACTTTACGTTCATCGGTATTAGCGTTAAATACACCCTGCAACCGAAAAACACATTCAACGGGTATACTTAAACTCTGTTAATTTATGTAACGCAACAAAAAAACAGGTATAATTTTGTGATCCAACGATGATTAAACCGCGGAAGAAAGGTGGGTCTATATTCATCAAGGACTAGTATCAGGTTGTCAAAGTTTAAGCGTTCCCATTAAGTTAATGCATTTTTTATGTTTTTTTTTTTAATATTCGTTTCCGTTGTGAATCGATATGAACTAATAATATCGATTACTGTAGCTAGTACTTAAAATAAAGTGGAATTTTGGGCAGAAGCTGAATTTCATCCTCTGTAAAAATCATGCAAATATTTATTATTTATTGACTATGAAAAGTCCGCAATTTTTAAAAAATTTAAAGAATAAACATTTTGAATTAAATTTAAATTTAAATTTAAGTGTATTATATAACTAAAATATAAAATGAAAAAAATAGAAAATAAAGAATATAATTAAATAAAAAAAATATATAAAATATTAAATAATAAAAAATAAATAAATAAGGTGACTGATAGTAAAAATTTAAACTCAAATCAAGTAAATATTAAGTCATGAAAGTAAACCAATTTTCAATTATTATTTATATTTGTAAGTAAATATTAAGTCATGAAACTAAAATGTATTTCGAATATATCATAGAATTATATTTATAATAGATAATTCGAACTGCGAACAGTGTATATCATAGTCGAGTAAATTTTAACGTCTCTTTTTTATTACTTAATTTGTTCAATTCTACTAAGAATATATTTTCTTGATTACAAAACAATCAGAAATCTATTTAATTACAACCTTTAATCTAAGCAGCATATGTGCCAGACAGGTCTCAACTATTACCTATCTACTCATAATATAAATACGTATATAATTTTATATCCGATATTTATATAAACTTATTTGATTTTATTATATTATATTATTTTATTGATTAATTTATTTTACACGATTACTATTAATATGCCACATAAAATAAATAATTATTTGAGGCCTATTTTTGGAGGGCCTTTTTTTTACTTAATTTGTAACGCTTTTGTTCAATTCTCAAGGGTATTTCAATGAAAGGGTATTTGTGTAGCTGATCTTTCCTGTTTGATATTTATTGCTTTTTGTTAAAGTTTCTTTTGCCACAAACAGTTAAAATTCTTGGCACGTTTTGCGGCCTGGCGAATTGACTTGACATTAAATTAAATTAAAAGGGGTGTCTTAAAAAAAGAAGAACATTTTCGCCGATTCTTTGGGGAATAAACGCAACGCATCAAATTTTACACCTCAGCGTGGACAACAGTGGCTCCGATTTTGATAGTCGCCAGAGATGAGGGCGTAAGAATGTGTAATTTGACCTATAATAAGCGTCAAGTTCGTTGAACCAGCAATTGCCAATAATCGATAATTTATTGCTTGGCCAAAAGGAAATTGCATTCGAACTTGAGCATAAGGAAAATACGATTTCTCTAACACTAAACGCTTACAATTCGACTTCTCTGGCCCGATGATCGGGCTGAGCACACAAGCAGAGGAAACAAACTCAGAGCAGACAGACAGAGGAAACCAACTCGGACTTGGACTTGGACTCGGACTCAGACACACGTATTTATTGTTGCTGCTCTATGTCGCGTACTAATCTGCTGCAGCACATCGACTATTCAGGACCGGCTTTGACTGGAGAGTCGCGACTGGAGACCGCTGCCTGCCTGCCTCGTATTCGTATTCGTATTCGGTTGTTGTTGCTTGGTTGGCTTGTGAATTTATGTTTTAGGCATTTCATGGCATTGCCGTAGCACAGCCACGTACTGTTTTCGATATGAGATCTGTTAAGTTCCTGCAAAACTTGGCCATAATATTTATGCCGTTTGTGCGCTGGCTCTGACTCTGACTCTGACTCTGGCTTGTGTCTGCCCTTTGCTGGCTGGCTGCCTCGCTGCCTTGCTGCCTTGCTGGTGTGAAATAATGATGCCGTTGCCCAGATAAGGTGCCTTCGAAAAGTGGACCTCTTTCAAGCCAGCCCCATTGTGCTTGTGCTGGCAGACCTTATAAGCAACAGCAGCAAAAGCAGCAACAGCAACAGAAAGACAAAAATGGCGAACCAGCAAATAACATAAATGGCTTCAAAACGTAGACGTTGCAGCAAATCTTGCCACTTGCATCTTCATGCGGGTTCGGCAACAGCTTCAGTTTCATGCAGCGCACTCAGTAATTTGAAAATGCAGCCTCGACGTTGCAATTGCAAACTTCTTTTAATATGCCTTTCAACGCCTCGATGCCATTGCCAATTGCAAATTGCAACTTGCAAAAGGCTCCCATCATATTATTATACGTATT
Source organism: Drosophila planitibia (assembly GCA_035043785.1). Taxonomy (NCBI): domain Eukaryota; kingdom Metazoa; phylum Arthropoda; class Insecta; order Diptera; family Drosophilidae; genus Drosophila; species Drosophila planitibia. The sequence continues at coordinate 572,339 of JAWNMS010000066.1, forward strand.
TGTGTGTGTCGAGATCGACTCGAAAGCGCATGAGCTGCAACATAATAAGACTACATACATATGTATATATATATATATATATATATACCAACCATGGGGGTCAGTTCAAGGCCCAGTCAATTAGTACAGTCGTCTTCTGCAGCTGGCAGTTAAGTTTCACAGCTTCCAGCGATGCTGGGATAATTTACCTTGTCAAAGCTTATTTAAGTTGCCACCTTTTTCGCGCCGTCTTCTTCTTCCTTCTCTGCTGCCTCATTCTGAACGTGGTGGAGTGCCAACAACAACAATACACAAAGGGAACTTTATATATGTATATATGTATGTAATTCTTCTGGTGGCACGTTTAAGAAATTCGTCAACATCATGATATGAATATATCTTTGGCAGAGATTTATGCTTACGTTTTTAGACCTTTACAGAGGGTATTGTAATTTTGCTGTGGCGTTTGCAACGCATTGACGGAGACGTCTTCGACTCCATAAAGTATATATAATCTTGATCAGCATGACTAGCCGAGTCGTTATAGGCATGTCCGACTGTCTGTCTGTTTTCGCGCAAACTGTTATCTCAGCTTTAAAGTTATATTGTTGAACAACTTTTTTGTTTAATAAGATTTCCAAACTTATCCAAAATGTGATTTGTTTTGCTGCTCACATTTGGACAACAAATAATTCAAATCAAACTACAATATCATATAAGATGCTGCCATAGCAACAATCGGTTGATAGATAAACCTCTTTTTTATTTACCAAGTTATCCTACCTAAATTTACCAGCTATGAGAATTATTATGATTCAAAAATTTGTACAAATAATTATCAAAATAGGACTATTACATCATATAAATTTCTTAGAAGAAGTCAGACAGTTTTCATACATATGGCGAATTGCAAGGATTCAAATGCCAACGAATTGTTCTTGTTCTGATATGCTGATTGCTCTATTCTCATTATTTTCTATATATATTATAATATATATTTTTATAAAAAATGCCAAAAACAAGTATAATTAAATACTTGATTAAGTCAAAGTTTTATCTCTAAATGTTTTATGATATTGATCCTTAAATTGCTTACGAGGGGTTGTGGGATGTATAAACTTAGACAAATGTATTATGGGAGAGAACTAAGACCAGCCTGCAATAAAGTATAGACATTTTTAACTTAAATTAAGCTGGCAACTCTAATTAGCTTGTACTTTTCGAAATTAAAAGTCATCTGTAGCAGTTTAAATTGCAATCCAGTCGAGCTCTCTCGGCCAAAGCTTTTCTGCTTATATCTTTTATACTTTTAGTATTGGATTTTTTGAATTAGTTATAAAAATTATTAATTAAAAATTAGTAAATATTTGTACAAGTTTCTGTAAACTTCAATCGTGATGTTAACTTACTTCTTTACAAATTTTACTCCCCACAACCAATTTTAAGAAGTATTCTTCGGCAAGAATTGTGTATATAAAACACAAATGTTAATTTATACTAGACATTTTTCATGTCTGCGCGGATTAAGTAGAAGACAGACGCACCAAAAGTCGACGACTTGTTTTTGGCATTATTTTGTGTGGCTGAGGAGCAAACTGAATTCGGAACTAGAAATGGCTACTGATGGCAATGGCGCAGCGCATATGTGGCTGCCTCATTACGGTGTCTGTATGCGGACGGTATTCGGTATTCATTATGCTATATTTTGTGGCTTGCGTGTCTAGCAAAATACTTGAGTCCCCATATCAGTCACAGAAGCCATAGAAGATACCGAAGTTATCCAATTAGATTTTTGCCTTCAAAATTTGAGCAACTGTCTGTCGCTGATGCCGCCTCTCATTTTGGGCGTGTTGTTGTCGTCTGTCCCCTGTTGCGGCCAAGAAGGAACATGTTGTTTGACACCACAATTTGTGTTGTACCTCATGTAACCAGCAACAACTACAACAGCAACAACAAACAACGGCGACGACGCGTTGTCGCGTCTTTTGCATTGCAAAGTACAAATGGAGATGGCTGTGCAACGTTTGCTGTGCAACGACCCTGACTGCATACAACAGCAGCATCCTGGAGTCTCGCATTGTGTTTCGGGCTGCAATCAATTGTTGCATCTTCGGTGCCCAACTTGTGGCATCTTGCGGCAGACAAGCGGCAGCGCGTCGCCGCCTTCAACAACGGCCAGGTTTAGTTGTTGGCTGCTTTTTTTCTTCTTTATTTTTTGGGCCCGTTGGGCCTGGCTGGCTGGTAGGTGATATTGCATTATCTGATATGTCATTTCTGTTTGCCTCTGTCTGTGTGTCTGTATTCGCTTATTTTTTTTTTGGTCAACCGTTTTTTGCTTGTTAACGTTTTGAGTTTTCTGTTTTGGCCTGCAACCTGAAAATCGTTTATCACATTGCTCAAATACTTTTCGTTAGCTGCGCGCTCTTTTCTCAATTATGAGACACGCACCACAAGTTAGCCAACTTGGCTGAAAGTGTCGATATTTATTAAAGAAGTAACTTAACTGATGCTCAAACTATATATATATGAAAATTTTTACCACATTTTGAAATGCGCTTTAGAATCGATTTCTCTAGCAAAACTTCGTTTAAAAATTGATTTGCATTGTACAAGTGAAATAAATAAAATTAACTAATGATAGAAATTTAATTTAACTAATAAAACAGAGTAAATTATTGACAGTTGCTTAAAAAAAATTAATAAAAGAACAGAGTTAAATTTGTGAAACGGGAAAATCTTTTTAACTGTAGGTTGAACAAATTTAAGAGCTTCAAGTGACCTGAGTGCGTAAATTATCTTATAAAAATAAAAGAATAAAATGGTATTTGTAAAAATAGTTATTTGTAATACTTACACCAAAGTTTAAAGCAATTCTCTTAGTTGACTCAATTTTCAAATACCCTTCAAAATGCATTTCTCTGTGAAAACTGCGTTTGACATTGTAACAGAGATATATAGCCAAACAACTAGTTATATATATATATAGCAAATAAATATAATAACTAAATACTTTTGGGTGACTTCAATGCTTGAGTTAGTTTGAGTAAAAAAAATAAAAAAATATAAATCGCCCCCGGGTGGACTCGAACCACCAACCTTTCGGTTAACAGCCGAACGCGCTAACCAATTGCGCCACGGAGGCAGTTGAAAAAGGTGGGCAAATTCGCTGATCAAGTATTAAAAACGATTACGAAATGAGTGAGAATGGAAGAGACAACAAAATATGCATGTAAATATGTATATACAAATGTTAACGGAATCAACAACTATAAATATAATATAATTTTAATGAAGAAAACAACGATAGCGAAAAATAATTTACTTATTTATTGATAAGATGTGCTAGGCAAATATAAAACGTAAAATATTATTTAATATAATAAGCTATGCATTGTGATAAACCTTTCTAGCTTGTCTTCTTTTAAGTATGTTATCATCCCTCAGTCTTACTTTTTATTGCTTAAACTTAGCAAATATTAGTATTTCTGCTGCAGGCAGCTCATATGTCAGACCCAGCCGGATCGGATTACTATATCATATAGCTGCCATTGGAATAATGCGTCGAAAGATGACTTCTTGTACGAACATTTTATTTTGGTTATCAAAATATTCAAAATAAACTCACTTAATATGCGTTCATATAATGCTCCTTAAATCATCAACATCTGACCACTTTTCTGCACAGCAAGGGTAGGTAGTCTTCGGCTTGCCTAAGATAGCTAAGATGGTTCTTTCCTTGTGTTTTATCTGTTGTCTGCATTATTGTTTGCCTCGGATTGAATTACTTGCCGACGTAGCTGCTGACATAAATACATATAAACTTTAAGCAGGGATCAGCAACCCCAGCATCCATTGCATTATTAAATTGCCGTGTCAACAGCTCACAAAGCTCACCAAGCCGCTGTCTCGTTGACATTATCCAATAAAAAGAACTCGCTGTTGAATCTTTGTCGCCCGATTCACTTGCCACTGACCGGAAATCTTCAATTATTTCACTGTCTAGCTTTTGAAATTCAGAACTGTATATACATACATATATATATATAAATATATATTCGTACATATATATATATATATATATATATTTATATATATATCTGTATATATATTCATGCCACACTATGTCGTTGTGTGGGACCACCCAAAATGTTTACTTGGTCGACTAGAGCACATATAGTAGACAGAGATATAAACAGCAGAAAATCATTATGCGCTGCCATTTCAATTACACATCAAACGTCAGTCAGACTTTTGACAGTGATGATGCCAAGCAAATAAATAGGAAAATATTTTGAAAAAACAAAAACGTACAACATAAATTATGATTACGCGCGGCCCCAACACGAATTTCTTGGGTGGCCACAAAAAAGAAGGAAAATAAGCTTTGTGCTGCGACGTGTCTCAAATATATACAACGATCTATATATATATATATATATATATATATATTTATAAAGTTGTATTATTGCTATGGAGTAACCTCATCTTAACTAGAATATTATATATATATATACATATGTTAATAATGCTGTTATTCAGAAAAATGATAGAGAAAGCTGATCTTAACCAAAATCTGTTCAATATTTTTGACTATGTTTTTTAAGTTGGAAATTGAAATAGTTATTTGACAAGAAAATGTTTCGATTTGTGGTTGTAGATCTCATATGGGGTTAAAATATTACTTAATTGGGTGACTACATTCACTGGAGTGTTGGGCAATCGATAACATCGATAAATGCATATCGATAAAAGTACATTTTTTTCACATTATAAGAACTAAAGTCTTCAAATTTTGATGGTACGTTGCCTGAGGTCTAATATGGGCATACTTACTGTATAATTGGCTGGCTACGTTCACTGGATTGCTGGGTAATCGATAACATCGATAAATGCACATTGATAAAACCAAATTATTATATAAATTATTCCTCATTGCCCCACACACGAAGGCAGCTTTCTTGCCATCTGATATCAATTGGGATTAAACTGATCCCTGAGAATTCTGCAGTCGATAGGAGTACTACAAAAACAACAGCTATCATTTCTATTGACGAGTAAAGGGTTAAGTCTCTGCAATGTATACGATCTGTAATCTGTAGCTATATATGTCCAACTGCCAACACCTGCAGAAATCTCTCCCTCCTCTATATTGACGAAGAACCGCCCATTGATTCTGTTATTATGCAATGTATGATGAGTTTACAGTTCGTGCAGCAAAATCAAAATTAATGCCGGATTGTGTTGCATTCGATATGATTAAGCTGAAAATGCTAAAGTGCTGTCTGCATTTGGTTTGAATTCGACTGTTGAACAGCCAGAGTCGAAAAGTGTTGTGTGTTGTAAACAAATTTGAAGTGGCAACGGTTCGTGTTCAGAGGGTCGATCGGATAGCCACTTGCATATGCCTCCTATATGACCATGTTGATGATGATGATGACGTCCGCCGCATCCATGTGGCGTGGGCAGACAGACGTGCCTTCATTAGGCCATGCTCAACGCATAGGCCAAAACGTAAACATGGCCGGCTTCTTGTGAATTCGGTGTGTGTGTGGAATTTTAATTGATTTCATGTACACACTCTTTTTTCACTATTACTGTTGTGCGGGGGAGCGTATAAGTATGCGTGTGTTGATGGGTGTGTGAGTATGAGTGTGTGTGTGTGTGTGCAAGAGATTTGTATGTGGCTGCTTTGCACCAGTTCTTTTCAAATGGATCCCAAGACGGCCCTCTCTGCAGCATGCCTCACTTGCTACACACATTTTTCTTCTAATTTGTGCTCGCCGTCGCTGGCTTACTTTCAGTTCAAAGCATAATTTTGCGTATCCGTCTTTCAAATCTAAATCGAGTGTAAAGAAAGAGAAATGTATATATATACATATATATATATATATATATATATATATATATATATATATATACACAAAATGCACTTTGATCTATTTTTAAACGAGTCCATTTAAAATCTTGCAAAAATTACAATTTACCGGCAAAATAAATGTCGAGTTGATCCATCTATTTTTACCAAGTATGAGTTGAGAGTATTCGACTAAAAGTTACCCTGAAAACAAGGCTTCAATAAATATACGTATTTCTTCCATGTTCCTCGAGCGATCTTGATTAAATTATTTTACAGATGATCTTTATTGATATTGGAGAAACGGAATTATCGATAAAATAAAATAATAGACGAGAACTTCTGTTCCAAAATTGAAGTCTCCAACTCATATAGTCTTTGAGATCAGCTTGTTTATACAGACCGATAGACGGACTTGGCTAAATCGACTTGGCTGCTGGTGCTGATCAAGAATATATATGCGGAGATGCTTCCTTTACCCCTTTTACCCCTGCTAAAATGAGTCGATCTATCTATCTATATATATATATATATATATGTATATACATATATATATATAATCAACATGACAAATTTAGTGTTTATATGTATTTTTATATCTACAAATACATGTACAAAATAAATTTGTCATGTTAATTTTCGCTCACGCTTTCAGCAAAATTATGACTTAAGTATGTAATTAATTGATTTAAGAAAAAGCTATCAATTTGAATTTATCTAATTAATATTTCTTTTGCATCGAATGTAAGCTTTTGAAATTCCCATCAGAAAACTAAGAATGAGATGAGTTATGTAATCAGTCTAACCAGTCGATAGAATACTTGGGAACAGCCAAGATAATTTAGTAGAATTATATTGATTGGGCACGTTCTAAACGTTTTCTAGGTTCTTCATTAGGACTCGGCTAACTTGGCTAATGGATGGCTAACATGGCTGGCCGGGCAATTTGCCAATTTGAATTTGGCATGCAGTCGGCATTTGCTTTTATTTCTATGCAAGTGCGAATCGTTTGATGCGATGAGAGCGACGTGAACTATATCATCGCAATATGCATATTGATGAATTATTGTCTTTGACGGGTTGCTTTATATGTTCTTTGTAGTTTTAACCATATAAGTTTGTTGCTCTCTTATTACCACCTGTTGCATATGAAATGAGTCTGAGTGTTGAATTGTATTCTGTTTGCTGTTGGCTTAACTTTGCTGCACCCACTGTGCAACGTTGCCTGTCACGTTTCTGTGTTGCATTTGGTTTCTCGGAAATTGCATTATCTTTTTTGTGTGTTTTCACTCACCGAACGCAAAACGATTATTTACAGCCTAATAATGGCTGGGAATTTATATAAATGGTTCATGTAACTGTCTACTGAAAAGTGTGTGAAACTTGCATTTCTTATCTGTAATGGTAAATAATTAAAATTATTATTCTAGTAATTAGCAGTTTTCTTCATTTATTGTTTTTAGAAATCTGACGCCTGATAAGATAACTTGTTTTATTAATTCAAATCAAGTTAGAAAGATTACTTAAAATGAATAATAAAAAAAAATAATATTAAATGGTTTTTATAACCAAAAAAAAGGATGGAAATAAATAAATAGCTTAGTTGATAAACGAATTTAAAGTCTATAACTTCTATCTAATTCTAAGACGTTGATTCCATTGATGTTTTTTTGTTTCTGTTGTGCTTACTTGCCTTATCAGCAGTTATTGGATGTAATTAAAAAAGCTACTAATACATAAAAAACTAAATTTGTTATGGTGTTAAGATGAATCACGCAAAGTAAAGATAATCGTCTCTATATTGAAACAAGAAAGAATCGCTTTTCTAGGCACGCCGATGATTATATATCCTTGCAGACCGCAATCTACCTGGGAGCATTATAAATAGAAATTAAAAAATATACGATTATTCCTGTGGGAGCTATATGATATAATACATATTGAGTTGGGTTGGTTTTGATATCAGGCTAAACAAAAAAGTTTTTGATGTTGAGCGATTGTTCCTATGGAAGCTATCTTATATAGTAATACGATGCTAATGATTTTTTGTAAAAAGTATAAGCTCAAAAATACGCATATTGAGTAAGTTTTGTTTTAATAACTTGACGAATAAAAAGGTTTGTCGAACAAGAACTCATCCATGGACCGATGATTGCCGTGACAGCTATATGATATAGTAATCCAATTCGGTTGCCTTTAGCAAAAGAAAAACGTATAGATTCAAAATTTTCATTAAGCCAGCTTCACAACTGAGGGACTAGTTCCCATAAAAATATACGGACAGACGGATTTTGGCTATAACGAATCTGCTGTTAATGCTGGTTAAGAATATATATTCTTTAGGGGTTGTAAACGTCTTTCTTCGTGCGTTACCAACTTTGCCACAAAATTAAAATACCCACTGCAAGCGAAAAAAACTGATTAATTTGCGCTTATGCCACCCAAAGAGTGATTTTTAATTGAGCATTGTCTGGCACACATTTTGAGAGAGACACACGCAAACTGAAAGACTCTTGATTTGAGGCTCTTCTTCAACTGAAATGCATTGCAGGCAATTAAATTTGATAAGCCGACCGCTGGGGCTTAAAAACAATTGTTATTAATTCAAGTGATTGGCGCTTGTTTATGAATTTTTAGTTAATTTATCAGGAATGTTGTTGTGGTTCCCCTTGGTGAATTCGCAAAAAGTGTGCACAAAATTTGTATTTTGAACTTTGTATGATGACATTATAATTAAGAGCAGTGTAAACACAGACATATTATTTGTACATATATTTAACATCTGCTTAAATTGTGACAATATAACCCAAGCAATGCCAATTAGATTGAAATTATTCGTCTATTAGAAAACAATGCTTAATTTATTAGTGTATTTAGTTATTTATTTCCAACAATTGTACATCTGTTCATTAATATAATTTGCTGTTTTATTACTTTGCAGGTGAGCTGAGCGCCTATGTTTTATCAGCGGACGAAGACGTCACCGTTGTTGAGGCTGCCGCTGCTGCTGCTCTGTTGAGTGGAGCAGTGACAAGAGTCACGCACGAGAAGCAAATTAAAAGCGGTGAGTGCAAAAGAGAGTGCAGCGAGAGCGAACACAAACGAATGAAAGAGCAGTAAGCAAACCACAAACATGTTTGGCATTGCTTAAATATACGTTTGGATTGCCAACATGCAACATCCTCGATAGTATAGTGGTTAGTATCCCCGCCTGTCACGCGGGAGACCGGGGTTCAATTCCCCGTCGGGGAGAGATGTTTACATTTCTTTTTTTTTAATTTTTTTTTAAATAAACATTTTTTTATTTGCAAGTTTTTGTTTTCTGAACGTTCATAAAACTATTAATTTTATAAATTGAACAATATACTAAAGGAGAACTTAAAAACATCGAATAAAAACTATAGAAAAATGTATAAGTGGAGGGAAAACCTGACCTCTATACTATCGAGAATGTATTTATTAGTAATATATATATATGATACATTTCAATTTAATTTTATATATTTTGCCCTGCTTTAATTTTCATACAAAATATTACTTGTTGTTGTGGTCACTAATAAAAAATAGAACATGTCAGGGCCGGGTAAACAACAATGATTTAACGTTTTTCGTGATAAGTGATAAGTATGCAATAATGTTATTGATACTGTTTCGCTACACAATTGCGTAATACAGGGATCCTTATTGGTTTGTTGTTTAATGGGTGGATGTTAACTTACTGAAAAGAATGATAAGATAGCGGTGTTTCAGAGGAAAGAGACTTCTATTTATATACTAGTCATGTAATATCTGATTTCTAAGAGAGGTGAAGATAGATAACAACTTTACAAGGAAATGTGAACAGTATTGAAAAAAACATTATGAATAATCATAAATCGATTTACTGCAATTACACTTGTCTTAAAACTTTCATGCCTTACATTTTTTAAAATAATTTTTTGAATATATGGTAAAATTAAGTCTTTGCTTTTCTGCCACGTATTTTCACATTGCAAAACGGCATTTGTGGAATTTAATGTTGCCTGAGAAACATGAAATGCTTTCAGTCTTATTTTTACACACCGACAACAGCAACTCGCCCACGTTGACACAAATTTTGTGTTCAATTTCCATGCAGATACAGATACATAAACACATACAGATATAGATAAAGATACAGATACAGATACATGTGTCTTATGTGTTTGTAATCTGTGAGTTGATGTTGCTCCCAGCAAGGAAGATTGGACGCATTGTTCTCAGACGCTGCGGCTGACTTTGATTTAATGCCCAGTCACACTCTAAATGACATTTCTAACCTTTGGAAATAACTTCTTTTTTTATTTTGTTTTGTATTTCTCTGGATTTCTTTTTACCCTTGTTCAGTTGATTTTTGATTTTGTTTTTGTGTTTTTGAATGCGTGTTGCGTACATCTGTTGGCCATGCCGTGTTGCATTGGCCTGCTGCTGCTGATGCATGTTGTTGTTGCTGATCTTTTTTCCCTTTATTTCTTTCTTCAGCCTGTATCTATTGTACATTTTAAATTGTGTTGATTCGTTCCAGACACACACACAAACGCACGCAGACTCTCACACACAGACACTTGGCCCGCCACTCTGTCTGGAGCGTTGTCCGATTTACACACAAATGTGTTTCATCTTTTCTTTTTTCTTTTTTGTTCCCAGAAATACTCAAAATCTTCTATGAAAAACTACAATATTATACACTGCTTGTTGTTTATTCTTCGCATCTTCTTGATTTTCTTGTTGTTTTTTTTCTTTATTATTGAATTTAAACACTTTGCATTGCGATAGGTGCTAATTTATGAGATTTGAGTGAATCCTTTCGTTTGCATTATTAGCATAGTTAATAAAAATTTCGCGCCTAGCATTTTTTTCTTCAAGCATCTTCAATGTATCCACTTGAACTGTAGCACTCCACTCTCCTCTCTACACTCTCTCTCACTCTCTGCTCTCTAAATATGTGCACTCTCTCTGCTCGTCACAAGCCAGATAAACGCATAACTGAAAACAACTGTATGCTTGTGTCTGAGACAGTGTGTGTGTGCAAGAGAAAGAGACGGCAACAATGAATGCACGTCTGCTAAAAGAATTAAAAGCAAGCCGAAAGATGCTGTGGAAAGTACTAAACGAGAGTATACCCTATAATCTACACAAGTCTTCCATTATTTTTCAATAGTACATGAGTACCAAAATAGTACATGAATAAATAAATAGTACATGAGTACGAAAAGAGCAAATGCGTACCAAAAAGACAGACATGCAAAATAGTGAAGAACGGTCAGATTTATTAAGAAATAATATTTACGTACATACAAATATGCAAATTATTTATTATATGTCCATTACATATATTTTAATCTATTATATTATATTATTATTTTTATAATATTTATTTAAATTTTAAGGTATAAAATATTTGTATGCTCAATTCAGTTCAGGCCATAACGCATTTTTAAATGTCATTTAAATTGTTGGCTGATGGACAACTCGCTCTGTGCATTGTGCAGGGTATGTCAGTGTAATGCCCTAGCAAACTGCATCTCCAATGTCTGTGGAGCACCACAGGCAGGCGACGCAGGCGAGCACAGTTTGTGCCCCTTTTTGTGCCCGACTGTGCGCCGCATGACTCCTACACTTGAAAAATCACACCTCGCAGGTAACCACCAGCACCTCCAAGCCCAAACAGCAGCAAGAACAATTCAGACATAAAACGGCAGCACATCGAAGTCTACATACTCTGACTGATTATATCTAATATTTAAATAATTATTACTTTAATTATTAATTTAAATTTTCTTAAAAGCAATTAATTAAGATTTAATTTCAATTTGTTTACAACTCAGAGACCATGAGAGCTGGAAACTTCAATATACAGGTTCTCGTTTAGCATATGCAGATCAAGTTTATTTCATTTTATGGACAACAATCAAAGTTTCCTGAATATCCTTCCAATTAATATCTAATACACCCAGATATATTATTGATCAACTGTAAATGTTTCATTAAGATCGAATGAGAAACATCGATTTTTTTATTAACATTTTATTGAGCATATTGAGCAAGCTAATTTTAGCTAGTCTGTTATGTATTTAACATTTATTCTAGAGCACTCTAAGATGCTTGGACTGCATTTTTATCTGCTGAGCTTGTCTAAGATATCTTCAATATTAAGAAATGTTCCATATCGAAACTTATCTTTCGATCGACATTTCCAAAATGTAGCCATTTTCCATGACATATCTAGAATACCCTCCGCGAGTGTATAACTAATTTCTTAATGATTGAAAGCAGCAGTTAAGCATTTAGGGAGTTCCCCTCAGTATACCTGAAAATGCAGCTCGAAAAATTAAAGCAAATTTCTCATTTTGATCGTGGGTGGAGATTTTCAAAAGGAGTTTTCTTCTCCTCTTCTTTTTGGCGGTTTAAGGTTATCTTTGTGGTCATAAATTTAACGCGAGTTCAGCGCAGGTCGCTGACGCCTCGCTTGCAATAATGCCAAATGCGTTTTTGATGCCAAAAATATTGAAATTACTACCTGCTAAACGCTAAGCGTTTTGACCATTTACCTAAGCGACCACCGTTTGACCCGAAAGTGCTTAGTGTAATGATTTGGCTGAAAAAAATCACACAAATGCTAAAATGACAACCGCACTTAGCAATGAGGAAGTGTATCTGTATCTGTAGAAAATGCTGTCTGCGATCGTCTCAAACATTACCTTAAAAATTCAATAAAGTTACGTTATATTTGCATGTTATTCCAGCCAGCTGTAGTTTAAATGGAATGTTTACAATAAAGGTCTGGCAATTATCCAGCGACAGCAGCCGCAACGGGCAGTCTCAATTTTTTTTTTGTATTATTTTCTATCTAGATAAGTCTGTAATAATAAGCGAAACCAGCACGATCGACGATTGAACTTTGTGCAGACTATCTTATTTTGAGACACGCAAATCTTTTGGCTAGACAAAGAAAAGGTGGCGATGAAATGTTGTCCAAATATGGCAGGACAGCGTTCTAAAAACTTAAAAATATTTTTAATGTTTGTCTATACAGCACAATTGCAAAAATCGCTCTAGTTTATAAATATGTAGCATAAAAATCTAGCATATGTCAAAAGAATATGGGATAGTCTCTTAGCGTAGCATAAAAGATCTGAATACTAAACATGTACACGAGTGGACACACACATCAACATACACACACACAGACAAACACACGCAAACAATCAGTACACTCAAAAACTTGATATACGAGTGAGCGTGACCAAAAAAAAACACGTTCTCGCCTCTCTCTGCTCTTTTGTAAATCTCTTTCTCACGCTATCTCCCTCTCTCTCATATGCTTGGGCTCTCACACACACATTCGCTCTCTCTGGTCACCCACACGTTTCCGTCACAACGACGCCAACGCACTCATACACACTGCATTATAGTTCTTCACAACACGGAGAGAGAGAGTGCTAGCGAACGAGTGAAATTATCAGCAGCGGCATTTTGTTCTACTGCTCTCTCGCTAAGTTTGTTTAGTGGCTGGCTCTCTCGTAGCTCGCCTGTTGCTGCTGTTGTGCATTCAGTACGTAAAACGTCTTGGTCGTGTTGTGACGTATCTCTGCGCATTTCGCTCGTTTGAGGCTATACATTTTTCTGTCCATTCGTAAATATATTTCGTGTGGCTTTAAATTAGCCATCAAAAGCAAAGATAAATTGAGAGTTCCTATAAATCAAATGTGGCTACAAATTAGCAAAAGAATGTTAGAAATATATATAAGCTTATTTTGTTGTGACAAAAATAAAACAAAACAATGTGTGTTTCTGTGTGTGTGTGTGTAAATCAATCAATTAGTTAAATACAAAAGTAGCTGAATTATTGAATAAAAATACACATTGTTCTCACACAACTGATTGGCTGATCAGGATAAGCGTCAGATTTCAACTGATTTGTATAGCCACCTTTCGTATATAATTACAATCAACGTGGTGATCACGCGCTCACACCACCAGCGGCAACAACAACAAACAAACAACAACAACAACAACAGCAAACAAACAACAACAGCATCACCAAACTAACAACAACAACAGCAACATAAACGATCCATAAAAAGAACAAGAACAAACGAAAAAAGCAGGAAGAGAGCATAACTTGGGGATCAAGTTTGCCAAAACCCATAATTTTTTTTTCGTCCCCAAGTCCGGGCACTTTATAGGGCTCCATGGTGTCGCCAGCTTGACCGACGCCGCCGCCGGCCGCAAACCAAACCAAACCAAAAACAACAAAAAATCAAGCCAAGCCCGAACCCCGAACCAAAAGGAAAGAGGAGTTGTCGTCGCCAGCACCAATATATAAATATATATACACATAAATACATACTTATATATATATATATATACATATATATATATATTTATATATATATATATGTATACAATATAAGCGAGCTGAGTTCTCGTTTCTCCACACGATCTGTGCTCTCAGTCGACGGGCGGCTCGGGTTGCTGCCGCAATTATTGTTTTGTTGCACGGCCAGAGAGCTAAGCAACAGGGCCCCAAACACCCAAACACAACAAGAGCAACAACAACAGCAGCAACAGCAGCAACAAGAACAAGAACAACATTTGAGGTTGCATTGCAAGCGCTTCAACTGCTTCGCATAAAAATCATCATCGTTTCTGTTATTGTTGTGGTTGTTGGCATCTCCAGACATGGCGCCAATGTCCAGAAAGAAGAAGGCTCATGGTAAATATTAATATAACATTTCTCTTCTTTTTTTTCTTTTCCTTATTTTTTGCTGCATATGCTCAATAAATGCTCTCCCTTTTTCCAAAATGTATGTTTGAAGCGATATGGGCATATGGGAACGTGTAGAAAACTCTTTTCGAGTGGATCTTGATCTAACGATATTATTTATTTTGATACATTTGCATGGTGGCTGAACGTTGAACTGGAAACACTTAGTATTTATATTTAGGAATACTCAAGTTACACGATTTCAAGTAGTTTATTCTAAAATATTAGGTTAAACTTTCTAACCACTAAAATTGATTGAAAGACTTTCCAGATACCAAATTTGGCATACACGATTTTCCATATTTCGATATGAAGTACAATCTAATGCTTTATACCTATTAAATTTGGGTAAAATATTATATATGGGTAATTATAGATATTAGATTTGGCATAAATCTGCAAAGTTTATATCATAATCGGTAAAATTTAAGTTTTCGACATCAAATACACAAATATAACCATACTATTCCATAAGGATATAGCTCAGCTTTATGTCAAACAACATTAGCAGTATAGAGTATCTATAAGTCAGTCCCCATTGACTTAAACTCGCTTGTTATTTTTATATTTGCTTGTTTAATAATTCTGTGACTCGCTTGTGAATTTGATGGGGACTGCACTTGTCTTGGTTAGACTCTGTTCCAATCCTGTCCAGAAGCCCGAAGAGAGAGGGAATGTTCTGATCATTGCTAATGATTGTGGCTCATAACTATGCAACGCTCATATTACAAATCAAATCAATGTCGAAATAATCCTGCTGTTTTTCAATTCAAATTCGTTCTCCTGTTTTGTATTTTCTGTTTCTAATCGCTTGGCGTTGTGTGTCGTCTCAGGGGTATTCAGCGGCAAGAGGTTTATTCGAAACAGTCGAACGGTGCCTTGTCTGTCGTCCCATAAAGGTGGCTTAAAATATGCGACGTCTTCGGGTTCAGGGTCTGTCTCCTTTGCACCTTTAAATATGCTCTCTTCGCTTGCTGAACATGTTTTCTTAATTTTTTATGGTGGATCATGGTGTGCAGGTAGGTCGCAGCAAACAAGCAAGTAATTTAAACTGACTGGCCAGCAGATACCCTATATTCTGTTAGGCAGATGTCTTTTTTTCTGTGCATGTTTAATGAGCACAGGGTACACAGAAATAATGGGAAAGAGTTGCCCCGTTATTATCTGATTAAACTATTTTGATATACATCTGAGTATTTGATTAGGACTACAGTTTGTAAATGTTATTTGTGGGCTTAGACTGAGTGGTTGTATTTGTAAGCAAAAAGCAATCTTTGATTACTTGTCAGCTCTGATTTTTTTAGATTCCAAAAATAATTGCTTTTAGCATATGGCATATGTTCATATATATATATATATATATATGATATATATATATATGATTATATATATATATATATATAACACTTGTATGGCATGGCATACTCTGTTTGCTCTGCATACAAATTTAATTAAAAATTATTATGAACAAACAAGCAAAATGGCCTGGTTGCCAATTAACTGCTCACAGTCAGTGCCAAACTATGCCAGGTGTTAGTTAAGCCTCTCTTTATATATATAATACATAGACATATATTTATATATGTATATATATATCTGTCATTGTTTGTGATTTAGTTTGCTGCCTTTTTCTTAATGAATTCGCCATAGGCGGTCCAGGCTCCCAATTTATTTAAATGCCCGTGAAATGGAATTAAAATCCACCAGGTGCGACAAATGCAAAAATATATTTGGGAAAAATAAAATACGTTTGAGTTTGTGCGGCGTTTTTAAAACGTTTTTGTTGTTGTTGTTTTTAATTTGATTGAAACTTTAAACCGCTCCCAAATATCATAAATGTATAATGCAGAGTGATAGACAGAGCTGGAGAGTGGGGTGGAGGGGAAGTGCTGAAGGTGCTATCATTATTTTCATTTATGATTAA
Source organism: Drosophila planitibia (assembly GCA_035043785.1). NCBI lineage: Eukaryota > Metazoa > Arthropoda > Insecta > Diptera > Drosophilidae > Drosophila > Drosophila planitibia. The sequence continues at coordinate 588,884 of JAWNMS010000066.1, forward strand.
ATACGCCACACATAAAATGTTCCAATGAACAACACAAAAAACTGATAAGGCGACGTGACATGCAACTGTGTCTGTGTCTGTGTGTTTGTGCCACTAAACTAACTCAGGTATAATACTACATGCACACACACGTATATATGTATGTACTTGTGTGTGTGTATATATATATATACATGTATTTGGATCGACAACTTGGCCGACTGCTGGTATGCTAGGTTGACTCAATCTTATCAGTGCGTCGCTAGCGTAAACAAACATAACTATTAATAACAACTCAAAATGCGCAGGACTTCTGAGGAGAGAGAGAGAGTCAGTTAGACTAGCAGATACCCTGTTTTCAGGCATGAAACAAGCATGACTTATCCAAAACTTGAGGATATCAATAACAAGTCAAAAGTGCACATGACGAGAGAGGCAGGCAGACAGATAGATAGACAAAGAGTGAGAGATACACATAGTAGATACCCCTGTTGCAAGAAATAGATGAATATTGGATAAACAAATACCCTGAATCTATAAATTTAAACGGGTATACATAATACATCAAAGGTAATCAATCAATCTAAAGTTTAGCTGTTTAAAATGAATGCGGATAAGTTTTTGCAAAATGTTAAACACATTTTTACAATCTATTTTTTGCACATATTTCTTAAGGTTTATATTTTTTGCTGACATTTTGGTTCATTATGATTTTTTTGCTTCATTAATAAGCCAACTTGGCGGCTTTGGCTTCGCAAAAGAGGTCATTGATTTTTTAGGCCTGCATATTGGCATTTTTTCCCGCCTTCCCCCTTTCACTGCCCCCTGTGTCTCTCTTTTTGGTTGCAAAGTCAGCAGTAAATGGCCAACCATCGAATTGTTGCGTCTTTAAAGTCAAATAATGCAAATTTGTTTTGACTGCTTGGCGATAAGAATTGTTTTTATTATGGCTGACTTAAAAAGTTTAATCTACGTACTTGAGATAAGAATTTTAGCAGTAAGTGCAATTAACTTGGCTAATTGCAAGTTTGATAATTGCAGTGTTGCTTATAACTATTATTAAAACACTTTACATAAGATACCTAGACATATTATTGAGCAACTGTCAACATTTCATTAAGATCAGATAAGAAACACAGATTTAGCAAACTACAATTTTATAAATCTAATTTCAATTTAAAAATGAGATTCAGGGTATCTCCCAGTCGACATTTGCTTGCGCCTTATCTTAGAGCTACTTGATTTAAAATTTATTAGCCAACCTATATAAAGTGCAGCTCTGCAATCGTCATTAATTTTTAAATCCTTTATTGCTACATTTGTCGGTTTAACACGGCAATCTCTCTTTTTTCTACTTGATACCAAACACTAACAACTCTATTCTTGGCACTCGAAAATTAGTAAGAACATTCTGACTTGTATTTTTTTTGTGCGATCTAATCTAATCTTAGAATTACTTAATTTAAAATGAATTAGTTAATAATACCAAATGCAGCTTTGTCTGTTATTATTTGTGCCTTGAGTATAAGGAGGAAACGACTGCAATCGTCATTCGTTTTTAAATGCTTTATCGCTCTTTTCAACTTGATACCAAACTTTATTAACTCTATTCTAGGCACTCGAAAGTTAGTCGTAAAAAGCTTATAAAATCCCGTGAAAGAGACGCGAACTCGTAGATTGCGTTTTTATCATCGTGCAAAGCCATAAATCAATAGCCAAAAAAAAAGGAAATTACAGATGATGTTCAAGGCCTGATGCTGAAATATCGCATAAAAAACTAGATATGTATATATATATGTACAAACAGTTAAAAGATACGCCCCCTCAATTAAAAATGCAAACAACAAAGATACTTAAATAGTCAAAGGAAATTCATTTTAATTTGACTAGTCATTTATCAACAAGTACATAAAAATATATAAAGACATAAAGACATATCAGCTAAATGCCTCGATTTATGAGTTTTTGTTTGATACGAGTTCAAGGACACTTATAAGTAACTGTATCTTTGAGTTTATTTTTGCTTATCTAAAGACACAATCTTATCTTGCTACAAAAGGGTATCTATCTGTCTGTCTTGTTGTGTACGTCTGTCTGTCTGTCTGTCTGTCTCTGTTCATCAATCTTTTAATCTGTTAGAGTCTCCATAAAAGCTGATGACGACAACAAATGTACAAATCGGAGCATCGGGGTATTTGCTAGCCCAGCACTTCTGATGCTAGCATTCTGGCACGTTTTGTTTACAAAGGGTCTCATTTTTATTGTTCACACACACACACACACACTCACACACACGCACACATAATGAAATCAAATTAATCTGCAAGATGCACAGCTCAAAAAAAACTCGGTTGAGTGTTGAGTGTTGCATGCATTTATTTAATTTTGATTAATCGTCAATTGTAATTTACCGTGAATGGAATTTTTAGCTGTTTGCTTGTCTGGGCAGGAAGCTGCCAGAGAGATGTGTGTGTGTGTGTGTTTGTTGTTGCTGTTTGTGTATATCTTGCAGATACATTTTATTCTGATTTTGTTTTTTACTTCTGTCTTTTTTTCTGTATATATTTAAGTTGACAAGCAACAGCAGCTGCCTGCCTGTGTATCCATATCACAGAGCAGCGCTGAACCCAGCGGATCAGTTCGCTAATTTTCACATGTGTTTAACACACACTGTCGACAGTTTTGCGACAGATCCGAGTGGCATATATACACTTATATATATATATATATATGTATATATATATATATATATATACAGTGTGTGTAACGGGATATATGCTTGCTGTGCCTGAGCACTCTTCCAAAATGGCGCAAAGATTTTGTGGAAATTCTTAAATGTTCCATGCAGTGCTCAAGCGAAGCCTTTTAATCACTAGTTTGTTTATTTTCGAAAATAGCACAGAGTTTTACATTGCTGTCCCTTCATTTGAAATTTCTCATTAATTTTGCAGCTTTAGCCAGCCACCTGCTGTGCTAATTAGCATTGACAATTAGTGCACACCCGCCTCAGTAACATGTATTATTATTAGTTTATATTTAGTACTACAATCGTACATATGTTGCGTGTCTGCGAGCACGTCAGAGTACGCTTTTAGCTTAGCTCGCAGACAGCGAGTCGGAAACTGTATTAGACCGAAATAAACAAGCAAGTAGGCTAGAGTCGAGAGGGCTCGACTAGCAGACACCCTGTTGGCAGTTTGTTTGCTCTGCAAATACGTTTTGCTTAACAAAATCTGTGTTTCTTATCCGATTTTAAGTATTGAATGCATTTTAACAGTTGGCAAGTCTGGGAATATCTACACAGTTGTGTCTTATTGCTATCGGAAATCGATTTGTATCGATATTCGCGAAACTTCCGCCTGTAACACGCTTTTACACAATTCATCTTACTCTTTTGGCCCATTTCCAATGGATTCTGAGGGTATTAAGCTAGCCGGCCAAAAACTAATGAGCCAGAAATCATGAATCGAGGCGAATGACAAAGCGGCTACTACTGCATATTTAAATTCAAAATATATATATATGTTTGTGAACATGTGCCCAAAATAAATGTTTTCTTTTGTCTGCAGTAAATAAATTTGTTTGTAAATATATTTGCATATATTTTGAGACTGTGGGTTGATCGTTTTTATTTTTTCACGTAGTCTTCGTTTTTATTTTATTTTATTATTAATTTTTTTTTCCGCCCTTGCAACTTGTGTCTTTAATTTCCTGCCCAGATAAAAATTTATTTTTTTGGTTTTTGTTAATTTTTCAATTGGTTAATTTATCTGAATTTCTGGCAGACTATTGAAAATAATTGAAACTGAATAACAGGCAGACTTTGGATGATTTCAAAATACTAAAAGCAGCTGCAAAATGTTTCATTGTGCAGTGCTAATGGAAAATAGCTGAGCACTTTGGGTGTTCTTTGAAGGAAGTCAACAGTATCTGGTTTCATAGTTTTTCTATCCTTCCAAAAATAATCCCAGCACTTTCTGTCTGTCAACTTGAGTTCTTAGACAAATCTGAAGCTAGCAAAAATTTCATTTTGTGTGGGTTCCTTTTTTTTTAGCTGCTTAGAGGCAGTTGGCAAGTCACATGCAGTGACATAAAAACGCAGCGTTTCAGGTGGAGCTGAGGAGCAGCTCTCTCTTCTCTCTCTCTCTCTCTCTGTCTCCGTCGCTCTCTGTCTCTGTCGCCAGCAGTGTTGTAGTGGGAGTATTTTTAGCCTGGGCGGTCCGCCAGCTGCGTTTTTTTTGACGTAATGTTTACGACACGACCAGCGAGCATATCCCACGCCTTTAAGGGAAATGATAAACGGCTAAATGCGATTGTGAATGTGAATGCGATTGTGAATGTGAATGTGAATATGAATGTAAATGCAAACGGAAAGCAAAATCGAGTATCTCCACTTCTGGGGAACTGCACCTAGCAAAGCCGACACGATGCGTGGCGATGATATATTATGTGTGTCTATATGTATGTATGTATAATGGGATGCGCGTTGGCAACGGAAATCGTTAGATGAATCATGAATCATATAGCACACCGTCGCCATAAATTGATATAAATATATATATATATATATATGTAGGAAACGGTACACGTTGTAAACAACAATGAAGTGCAGCTGACGGGCAATTAAAAGCAAATAATTTACAAATAATAGCATTGACTCCAAACTCTAATTGAGAGTGGACTCCCAATTGCAATTGAGTTTAAATCTTGGAATCTTTTTTCATATTCGGAGCTAAATCAGAAAATTCAGAACCGAACAGCGAAAATTTCTTATTTGTTTTAATTTTTTGATTTCTGGCTCTCCATGTCAGGTGGATTTTATTTTTATTTTTTATGTATACTGCAATATATTTAAATTAAGTAAACATCACTACTGAGTCAAAAAATCAATATTTCAAATTGTTTTCTTTGATTGTTTTCGAGTTAAGCAGAAAAACCACAATTTTCAACCTTATACAAGCTATAAAAATATAGCGCTATAAGTGTTAAATAATTCTGCGCTTGGGTTGACTATTTTTAAAGGGCTTTTATTATTTGAACAGCTGCAAATATATGACAAAATATCCTATTTAATTTCTTAATAGTTCTCATACCAAAGTGTTTATTTCTCCGCTGAAAATATTTCTAGTCACTAATTCCAATTTAGATACTATTCAATTGTTAGATGCTGTGCCTATTATATTATTATTGTTAGTATTATTGGATTCCAGTGCAATTAATGTGCATATTTGCATAATTGACTGTTTAAAACTTGGCAACGCCAATATAAATGACAAAGCGCATATAAACTATACACTAGATAGAAACTAGTAATTTTTGCTAGCTATTTGACAGAGCCTGCTGGGCAAATAAATTTGAAACCGTGGGCGTTTTGTTGGCCAAGCGTTATGGGGCTGCCTCTTAATCAAAACGCTGTCAAAATGCTTAGTAAAAAGTGCGCCACACGCTCAGCTTGTGCAGCAGTCGCTTAATTTTAAGAGTCTGCATGCGTTTTAATTAAGTGTCGCATAGTTTTTAATGAAATCAAGAAATGCGATTAAAAACGCGTCAAACGGCGGCGCGTGGGCAACACACACACACACACACACATACACATAGATAAAAGAGAGAGAAGTTGATTTATGCACAAGTGTGTATTTGTGTATGTGTGTGTGTGTGTGTGTATTAGGGATACCACGGGAACAATTCAATGCGTGGGTTGCCGGATGCTGCTTACTGCCTGCTGCCTGCTGCCTATGAAACAAGGGCGAACTCCAAAGAAACTTGTTGTTTCGCATGCCAACAGAAAAGCAGACAGCATAGACACAGAATGAATGAATACATATATGTATTGAATATGATTAAAGCCACTTTGGGACTGTTATTGGTGGCACAAAGTGCTAAGAGTCAGTAGCTTTTAAAACAGCAGCCCCAGCATTGCTTCAGTTTGTTGTTCACAATAAAATAACGCAGTTGGTAAATAACACACTCAATATAACATTTACATATGTAAACATATGTACGTACATACAGCACCGGTCACAATAATAGAACGCAGCCACATCGAATGTATAATCCCAATTCCATTGCACTTCTTATCATATCTCCTATTGTGATTGGAATCATAGTAATCCTGTTGGAAATACTCGAGTACATTGAGTAAGCGATCATTTTTTGATCACCTCTATTTAAAATTAAAATTTATTTTTAATTTATGTAAAAGTAATCCAATATTAATTAATTTGCTTATTTAAAAGCATAAAGAGAGCTTTCTTAAATAGCGCCAGTCTAAAGGACAAACGTATTTGGAGTCAAAAATTACAAAGGAAAAAACTCAGTGTAGATCGTAATATTGTCAGAAATATGTGTTTAACTTAATCTGAGAAATTCAAGGCAAGATCGATTCTGAAATCAATAAAAACAATAATAACAAACTTAAAGTTTATCAGAATATCATTTCAATTGTCCATTGAATAAATAGAGAAGTGTTTTGTGGCCAAAGTGGTTTTCTAAGGTCTCAAACACCTCGACAAATATGTAAGACAAATTGCATGTTTAAAAATACACACGCAACACAACAATTAACACGACAAACTGCATACGATACTTTTGACGAGCTTCATACTACTGCTCTTATTATTTTGACCGTCACTGTACAGTGTATATTCCAGTTTGTGATCAAGCTCCAAGAGGAAATGACTACAAATGCAAAGTATTTTCAATGTAAATAGCAACAAAAAACAAGAAAGAAGAGCTTCATTTGGCACGCCGAAGATTACATACTCTGGCAAAAACCAAGTCCAGCTGCTCAAGCCAAAAAAGGCAACTGGTTTTCTATACGTATATCGAATATAATTGCTGATCCAGCATATATGTATATATATATATGTATGGTTCATGGATGTAGTCTCATGACTTTTGTTCAAGTACTTTTATTTAAATCAAGTTTACGCCCAGTCAATTAATATTTATTAATTGCTTCTCCTTATTGTTTTTTGTTTTTATATTTTTGTTATTTATTGGATACGCCCACTGTTGCAACAAAATTATGCTGAATTGCCGCAAATTGTTTCCATTGTGTAGGCTTATTCACTCAGCTGAGCATTTTATGGTGCGCAAAATGGAAATGCATTCAACAAATTTAAAAACAATCAAACATTTGCATTTGATATTCAGTGCGATTCGTCGTGACAAAATCCAAAAGAATGTTGAACCCCATTCAAGATTTAAATCTCTAAATAAATATTGTTGTCGCTTCCAACACAATGAACCAACCTAATAAGTTAAACAAAAAAAAAATAACAGGAAAAACAACTAAGCTAAACTTTAAACCAAAGCCAAATAGATTGTATTCTTTAAAATTAAAACCATTAAGCAGACCATAAACAAAGGTGCGATATTGAGGATATTGTGCACTCATTTCTGACATTCTCAGAAAAATAATAAGGTCTTTGATAATTATTCCGATTTTTATTTAGAATTAAAAACAACTTTTGTATGCCCATTAAAAGTGTGTAAAAGGGGTATAACAAAGTTGTGCTACTTTATGTAACAGTCAGAAGATCCCATCTCCGATCCCATAAGGTATATATATGCTTGATCAACATCAACAACCGCGTCGATCCAGCCATGTTTGTCTGCTGAGGCTTATTTAATTTTATCGATAATTGGATCCGTCTCCAAATATCGATATGAATTGACTAACAATATCAATGATAGACACAATTTTAAACATAAAACCTTCGAATCGAGAATGTGTATTCTTTGACAATATTGACTGATATTGAATATCTGTAAAAAGTTAATCAAAGATCGATTCACAAGCACTCATGTATTCATATTTAACGCTTGGCGATATTTTTTCTTTGCCTTATTATTGCTTTGAACTGATTACTTGTAATTACTTTAACCCGTTAAATTAATTTGAATATTTGTTTTGTTTGTAGTCACAGAAGCTAATCCTAGTAATACAACCTAAATAATAAATTAAGACACTTAAATTGTATTTAGTTCTGAATGGGTTAACGATTTACACAGCAACAATCGGAATCATTATCCGTATACATTCATATTCCTATTAGATACACAGATGCAAATGTGTTCGATTTATGATAGGGTAACTCCGAGTCGAGCCCTCTCGACTCGAGCATTCCTGCTGGCTTTTAGTTATTTTTACGCACTCAGGGCATTATTATGGTGAAGGTAAACGAGTTTTGGCCGGTGTCTCTGGTCTTGTCAGTTTTGTTATGTGTATTACCCGAACGTATTTGCGTTGACAAGCTTCTGTTGTTGTTGTTAACAACTATTCAAACGATTATTCCCCATGAATGACAGTCATTAATGCCGCTCTGTCTGACTGTATGCAATTGTGGTGTTTGCTCTTTAATGCTTTTCAGTGGAAATATAAAAATGCAATTCTCGTTAGGCTGAGTAAGATATTAATTACACCGAGTTCAAAGTATTTTGCAGTCAAATTTGCTAGGTTTTTCCATTCAATTGTTGTTCAAATTGTTGTCTGCTTTTTCCTTTTTTTTTTTTTCGTTTTTTGCATAATAGAACAACAAAAATTAAAATAGCAACTGCGAGTTGTAGTAATTTACGCTGGCCATTAAATTGTAATTAAATCATTATCTCAGCATTACACCCATGGCTGACGCGGCGTGCCCCAAATGCCAAGCCAACTACGTCCGCTCATATATTGGTTGTTGCCACAAAATGTGTCTTTACTATCTCATTCACATTTGCCATGTAGAATTGTCACTCTGACTGAGCTTATTTACATTTGATGGATTTGTCCTACAATGCAAAATATGTTTATCATTTAAGTACTTTTCAGATATGGATTTTTGCTATTAGCCAAGTCAGTCCGCTTGAGCTGATAACTAAAAAAAGAGCTATTAAGAGCTGAATGATATCTACACACGCTTACTGGTTTCTTCTGTTAGATTAATACATTGTTCAATGGCCATTTTTAGCTGGTTATCAGACCGCAAAGTCAGAGATAAATGAAACTGGTTCTAAGAACAAACAAAAACCAGATAGATTAATTACCAGCTTATGACATACATCCGCTAAGTTTTGCTGTAGATCGTCTGGGAGAGTTCGCAACAATTTTTGTATTAGCCACGTTAATTGTCTTGTCAAAAAAAAGTATGCTAAAAAGCTGGAGTGGCGAGCGTGTCAGAAAATCCAACCAATACCAAGCAAAAACAATGAGAATCAAGTGAAAACGACTCAACAATACTCTGTTTCCCCTTCCAATTAAAATCGCTTATATACATACATATCATATATATATATACTTAAACTTATACACTAACAAAATTGCAGCTTAGCACTTGAGGCGATTTTCATGAATGAACAGAAAATGCAGTAACGACTACCTGTAAGTCCGGTAGCTGCTTTGCGAATCAGCCATGGGAAACAGGCAGTGGCTGGTTAACGGTTAACGTCTTGCTGGTTGTTTGCTGTTGTGGCCAACCAAACACGCGCCACATTAACCACAAGTTGTGACGCCCACAAGCATGGTAACAAGCTGCAACGCAGCCAGCAAAGCGCTTGTAATCATAAATCGCACAGACTATTTCTGCTACTCCATAAACTGAACAGGCTACATGAGCCGCTATTGCAGATGTGGAGTCGTTCCTGTCACTTGACAACGTTATCGAACAACTGGCACTTGTAATTAGCTAGTTGCTTTCTGGCTTAGACAGACCTCTAGTTACGGTTACAGTTCTTGTTGTTGTACACCAGATCTAACCACTTTTTCTTGCCACAGCGCGTTTTCCTGGCGTTTTTTAATAATAATAATAATATGTTGGAAATGTGTGGGAATGTGTCCAGCTTAATTTCGCACACTCCTTGTTGAGTCCCAATAGAAATGCGTCTTTATTTTATCTATTTTTTAAATTCCATTTTGAAAAATCCAAGCCAAGAAGTTGTTAGGAAATCCCGAGTCAATTAAATCTATTTATGTTCTATTTTGTATAATCTTGATTGGACGTGCGTTTTTTAACTGAGCTACTTTGCCCAGCCGAAGTCTAATATAGTGAAAGAGTTAATGTCGATCCACTCTTATCTTTTAATTCGCTTGAAGTTTGCAAACAATGCAACCAACTGATGCACGATGAAAGTCATAGCTGGCAATTAAGCTGGTCTCAGTTATATTTTAAGTGGCTATAATCAAAAACGATTTAAGCGAGTAATAACAATGAGGAAGAACCGGTCTCTTGACAGGACATTATAGACTAAAAAGTCACTTAACTAAACTTTGTTTAGTCAGTGGCGAACTCTCGCAATTAGATGGGATCGTCAGAAGCAGATTAGATAGCAGATTATGTCGCCATAGTCAGGAAAAGAAGCTGTATCCTAGGCAAACATATTTTAAAATCGAAGGCCATAGAAATCTGAGTCCGACAAAGATTTTCACAAAAGATAAGGGGTACAATGCAATAATAATAAATTAAATAATAATAAGCTAAAAACGAGCTTAAATATTTCATTTTGGGTTTGGTTTTGTATGTGATATTAGCAATTCTATTTAAACATTTATTTATTTATTTAATGAATGAACGAATGAACAACAGTTGTTTAAAAATATACAATAAATATATACATATTTCATATGAATTATTATTTAAATTAACAGTTGAATGAATCTTCACATTTAATTGACTTTTTCATTTCGATGTATTTTAATGTTTGAATGAGCAACTTACACCCAATTAAGGAAATATATATTCTTATGATATTTTGATGTTTGTATATTTTGCAATTTTAAATCGAATCTGAAATGTTTGTGTAATTTTAGCACGCTCGCTGACTTGCTACTGCGATGGCAGCTGTCCGAACAATGTGAGCAATGGGACCTGTGAGACGCGACCAGGAGGCAGCTGCTTCAGCGCCGTCGAGGAGGTGTATGATGAGATGACTGGCACCTATGAGGAGGAGCGCACATATGGCTGCATGCCGCCTGAAGAGAACGGCGGTCTTCTAATGGTTAGTTGAAGCAAACTCCCTTTGAATTCCAACTCGCGACTAAAATGTACCTTTTTCGTTTGCAGTGCAAAGTTGCCGCTGTGCCGCACATTCATGGCAAGAACATAGCCTGCTGCGAGACTGCGAATTTCTGCAATCGTGGCTTACACCCGGACTACATGCCCAAGATGACAACGGCAGCGCCCGAGTTGCCCGTGAGCAGCGAATCTGTGCACACCCTCGCCTTCTTCGTCTCGTTGATCGCTTGCATGTCCTTCTTCATTGTCTTCGTAGTCATACTCTGCCTGGTGTACAAGCGACGCGAGAAACTGCGCAAACAGCCGCGTTTGATCAACTCCATGTGCAACTCGCAATTGTCGCCGCTCTCACAGCTGGTGGAGCAAAGCTCGGGCTCGGGATCGGGATTGCCGCTTCTGGTGCAACGCACCATTGCCAAGCAAATCCAGATGGTGCGTCTAGTGGGCAAGGGTCGCTACGGCGAGGTCTGGCTCGCCAAGTGGCGCGATGAGCGCGTTGCCGTCAAGACCTTCTTCACCACGGAGGAGGCGTCCTGGTTTCGCGAAACCGAAATCTATCAAACGGTCCTCATGCGACACGAGAATATTTTAGGCTTCATTGCCGCTGACATTAAGGGCAATGGCAGCTGGACACAGATGCTATTGATTACCGACTATCATGAGATTGGCAGCCTACACGATTATCTATCCACATCGGTGATCAATCCACAGAAACTGCAGTTGCTCACCTATTCGCTAGCCTCCGGCTTGGCCCATCTGCACGACGAGATCTTTGGCACGCCGGGCAAGCCGGCCATCGCACACAGGGACATCAAGAGCAAGAACATACTCGTCAAACGGAACGGTCAGTGTGCCATCGCCGATTTTGGACTGGCTGTTAAGTACATCTCGGAGCTGGATGAGATTCACATTGCACAGAATACGCGTGTTGGCACGCGTCGCTACATGGCACCGGAGGTGCTCAGCCAGGCCCTCAATCCGCAACAGTTCGAGGAGTTCAAGCGTGCCGACATGTACTCGGTGGGTCTGGTGCTGTGGGAGATGGCCCGGCGCTGTTATACGCCCATTTCGGGCACCAAGACGACGACCTGTGAGGATTATGCGCTGCCGTATCACGATGTGGTGCCCTCGGATCCCACATTTGATGATATGCATGCAGTCGTCTGCGCTAATGGTTTCCGGCCGGCGATACCGTTGCGTTGGCAGGAGGATGATGTGCTCGCCAGCGTCTCCAAAATCATGCAAGAGTGCTGGCATCCGAATCCAACGGTCCGCCTCACAGCGCTGCGTGTGAAGAAGACGCTTGGGCGGCTCGAGCCCGACTGCCTCATCGATGTGCCGATGAAGATTGTCTAGAGCTCGACGTACTACTTAAGAATATTTGTTAGTTTCAGTTAGATAGATAGTTAGTTAGTTAGTTAGTTAGTTAGTTAGTGCTCTGAAGTCTCTGCAGTTTTGACCTATGTTGCATTTATATATTCGCCAAGTTTTTCTGTTTCGATTTCGTTTTTTGTTCATTTCCATTGACTAAACTTGTAATCATTTAGCTGTAGATAAGTTGATAAGTTTAAGGATCTATGAGTAACCTTTTATTGAACATCGTGCCTACTAATAACTTTAAGCGACGCACTGATTGTATTTTAGACTAAGATAATTGTTAGTTGTTAGTTAACTAATAATAGAGGGCCGTTAATAATCATTGGTTAACAAAATGCTTTAACTATTTGAGAAATCTATTTGATACAATGCCATATTTACATTGTTGCACAAACAATATGAAATCGATGTATTTTGTGTCAGCTTGTGTACACTTTTGAAGTATACCTATTTAGTTTGTTAGCTTAAGTACGAGTTAAGCTTAAAATAACAAATGCATGCAAATTGCTTTAAATGGATTTTCAATGGTTACAATACGCTATCTGAATAGATGTTTGTGCTCTTGAACTGCGCATGTAAAGTTAGCAGTATCTTATTTGTATTTAAATGCTTAAGCAAGTTGAAGGTTTTTGCCCATGTGCAAGATAATGCTGCCTTATGTAAAATTCACTGAAATTAGCGCCTTAGAAAAACATCTTTATATATATATAAATATATATCCAATACCAATATACAAGAACGAATGATGGCAAACAGTTTGTCCAGTTTTGTTATTGCGGTTGCTTCACATAAAATAGTTATACAATTACTTAAGAAACCACATTTAAAGGTGTAAAATTGCAAAAGTCTTATGTTGTTTATATTTTTACGTTCATATATATTTACTATGTATTTTGAAAAAACGTTTCACATGTTTTTGATTGAAAGCACTTGTATTTTGTTTTTCTTAATTTTTCATGTGTATATAGCCAACAATATCTGATCCAGACAACTAACTATATATATATTGTATGCTGTTGTAATGAGAAATTCTTGTAAATTTTACATGTAAATCGCTGTATGCGTAGTATGTAAGTGAAAAACTTATGGCAAATACGTTCTTAAAATTACATTTTTGCATTAACAGCTTAGCTCTAAGTGCAACTCTATATGGACAAATAATTAATTTGTATTGATTTATTTTTGAACTGTGCATAAGGAAACAACAATAACGAAAGTTGTATGTAAAACCTTTAGATAATTTATTTAAAAGTAATAATAAAAAAGAAATTTTTGAAAAACAAAAACTGTGTACTTAATTCTGAATTTTGCTGCTCAGCTTCTTTTTGTTTTAGCGGGGACACAAACCGGGTTGCTGCATTGGCTGTTTGCAATCGATAAATTAAATTGATGCATACTTTTAGGGGCACACAAAAAGGCGATAATAAAAATGCTCAACTAAATCCTCACGGTTTTTCAAAGAATATACTCCGATAGAATCGCACGAACTTACTCTACCTACCTCTACCAGATGTGTAATTTTTAGCCAACTTTTTTAATTTTATATAGAGAACATTTCAAATCGCGAGTCCATTGTCCCGTGAGCTTAAAAATATGTGTTCTTTTGAAATGCTTAAGGATATAGTTGAGCTCTACCCTCAAGGGGCATATCCTTTTTACGGAATATGGTCATCCTAGATTCCGAACACTTGTAAAATGTTCACTCTGACTGTATTATCTACATAACGTTGATTTACAATTCAAGCACCTAAAATCAATCAGGTAATATGAAAGTCTTTTTTAGTTCTGTAGACACTGCTCACTCGAACTAGCACTTACACAATAATTTAATATATTTTCGGCCGTTAATGCTACAAATTTTTCAATAAAATGACAATTCCTCTGTTGGTTCATAATTTTGTGCGCCATGCACCCTTCAGTTCCAGAGTCCGTTGCTGCTCGGCAAGCGCCAAAAAGATACCATTCAATAATATTGACTCCGCAGAGCTGACAAATAATATTGAGCTACGGAACAGCAAAATACCGATTTGTATAGCTGCCAAAATGTATCAAAATGAGAGTGGGCAACCACTTTATTTCCAGATGGTGGGCGTTAAAATTGGGGTAAATCGCATCATCAAATCTTCATCAACCAAATGAAACTAGAACTATTTTATACAAAAAGCGACACTTGCGAAGGAGCCATCGCTGGCAAGAACATCATCTTCGTAGCTGGTCTGGGAGGTATTGGCATGGACACCAGTCGAGAGATTATGAAGAAAGGCCAAAAGGTGTGTGTGTGTGTCTGCTCAGACCGGGTAGATTATATCTACCCGAAATGCTCAAAAGATTCCCTTTCGCTTAGAATCTGGTGATCCTGGACACGCTATGCAACCCAAAAGCGATTAAGGAATTGCTGGAGTTGAATCAAAATTCGAAAGTTACATTCTATGCCTATGATGTGACGGCAACCTTGGATGAAAGTAAAAAGCTACTCGAAAGAATCTTCAAAAGGTGACAGAAGGCATCCTGGACGATCACCAGATGTAGAAAACGATTGCCGGGAATTTCACTGGTACGGTTAATACCACCACCGCAATTATGGACTTCTGGGATAAGCGCAAGGGTGGCCCAGGCGGAGTTGTTGCCAACATCTGCTCGGTGACTGCCTTCAATCCCATCTGCCAAGTGCCCGTTTACAGTACCTCAAAGTGTGCAGCTTTCAGCTACACCTGTTCGCTGGCCCGAGTTGCTCCTCGACCATCCCACCCAGACAGCACAAGAGGCCGGCAAGAGTTGGAGCTGGAGGAAGTCAAATGGGAGGGACACAAGAACTGGTCATCGGGCATCTGAACTTTACCCCTCATAATCTATTCAATCTACTCAAAATCAGATTCCAATGTATTTTCCAGATTATTTCTTCAACTCAATACTGAGTGGTAGTAAATAGCAACAGAGTTTTGATAGAATTGATAGAATTGACACAATAAAGAACGAAATAAAAAAAGATAAGCTGCGCTCAGCTAATTGGATAGATAAAAAGGCAGCAAGTTGAAGGTAGCCAAAAGCTGTTGCAGCAGCATTTGAATGCTCAGTGGTAAAATAGAACTCGAGTCGTTTTGGTCGTTGGTCGTTTGGTGAACATGTTCGATTTGACCGGCAAGCATGTCTGCTATGTGGCAGATTGTGGGGGCATCACTCTGGAGGCATGCAAAGTGCTCATGAGCAAGAATATAGCAGTGAGTATCTGTGACTGATAAACCAGGGGGCATTTTGGATAAGATAGCTCTGATATCTCTCCATAGAAAAGTTCTTTATTTCAAATGAGTCGCAATAGAAAAAATAGACCAATGCTTATAAATATTCTCTTTATGGAGTATTTCTGAATTTCTGACGAGTCACTGTTCAATATAATTTAACTAGTTTATTTAGTATCAATTTAATTTAATGAAAAATTGTTTAATGTGAAATTGTTTGGTAAATATATTGGAGATTATTATTTATCGCTCGAAGTCCAAAAAAAGAACGCCTTTAAAAAATGTCCAGATTAAAGTTCATCAAGAAACATCCGAATTTTTAATTGTATCTTTATTCATATAATGTGTACTAAAAAATAGTTTACAATTTAAAAATAGATAATACAAAATTAAAATTAAATTTGAAATACAAATTGAAAGCACAAATTAGATGATTTAAAATTAAAATTTAATATTTTAATTAAAATTTAAAATGAAAATAAATAATATTTAAATTAATCTCGCATTTAATACGCTTTGCTAATTTAAAAATTGAAAATTAAAGTTACAAATTAGATTATATTAAATGGAAAGTGAATAGTTAAATGAAAATTTAAAATATAAATAAATAAAATAAAGAACATAAAAAAAATTGTGCGGGTCTTAAAATCTAAATTGGCCAAACATTTGTTGCTGATATAAAAAGTGAAATAAAATTAAAAGTGAATAGTTAAATATTGTTTTTAATTTGAAAAAAAATAATAATATGATAATAAATTCTGTGGCATTTAAATGTGAAACGGTCCAACATTTATTGTAATAATCTGATAAGCCTAAAAGCAAAAAGAGAGAAAGAGTTGTGAGTACAAAATTTCTTAAATGGAGGAACAGTTTGAGGTCGAATAAATCAAGATTTGCTTAATATGCAGAACCAAAGACGAAGACTAAACGCAATTAAACACAGCACTTACTCTGTGATAAGTGTTACTATTATTTTGACCAGAGTTATGCATACTTGCCTAATTTGCATTACAATTTCCAATTTTAGAAACTGGCCATTCTGCATAGTGTGGAGAATCGTCAGGCGATTGTTCAGTTGCAGTCGATTAAGCACAGCACGCAAATCTTTTTCTGGACCTTCGATGTGACCATGGCCAGGGAGGATATGAAGCAATACTTCGACGAGGTCATGGTCCAAATGGACCACATCGATGTGCTGATCAACGGTGCAACACTTTGCGACGAGCAGGACATCGATGCCACAGTCAACACAAATCTAACCGGAATGATGAACACCTGCGCCACGGTGCTGCCCTACATGGACAGACAGCAGCTGGGAAAGGGCGGCATTATTGTGAATGTGACCTCTGTGATTGGATTGGACCCGTCACCCGTCTTTTGTGCCTACAGCGCCTCCAAATTTGGTGTTATTGGCTTCACCAGAAGTCTATCGGTGAGTTGCCTTCGCTCTTTGAAATTATACTAAGAAAATCGCCCTAAATTTAATAAATAAATTAAAACTTTTGGCGCCAATAGTTAGTCAGAAAGTAAATTACAAATATAAATAAATATTACTCAGAATATAAATTTCTAAAATTTATTTAAAAAACACGGCTTGCATTTCTAAATTTCACGGTACATTTTTCTAAAGTGTGGAAATACTATTTCTAAATTTCAGTTTGATTTGGGTGTAAATTTAGATAGTTTAAAAAAAAAACTGAAACATTTTTTCTTAAAAATGTTGAAAATTCTTTCCACAAAATGTAAATATTTGTTCTCAAATTTCGCGCATTTAAAATGAAAATGTATATTTTATTGTATTTAGAAATTATTGCTAAAAAATGTAAAAGTTTTCTATTTTTAAGAGATTTTCACTTTTGGACGATTTACTAAAATTTAAAGCGATTTTTTTTTCTGAGTGTATATACAAGTTAAGGTTGCTAAACGATTCTCTTTTTAGGATCCGTTGTATTACAATCAAAATGGCGTCGCTGTAATTGCGGTTTGTTGCGGACCCACAAAACTGTTTGTCGACCAGAAGCTGACCGCCTTCCTCAGGTATGGCCAGTGCTTTGCGGATCGTCTGCGCACCGCTCCATGCCAGTCGCCGGCGATCTGTGCGAGGAACATTGTCAACGCCATCGAGTGCAGTCAGAATGGACAGATTTTCATAGCCGACAAGGGCGGATTGGAGCTTGTCAAGTTGCATTGGTATTGGCAGATGGCCGATCAATTAGTGCACTATATGACGACATCAAACGAGGATGGGGAGAACGATGACTAACACGAGAGTTATTAGCAGCACTATATGAATAAAAGAAAATATAATTACAAACAACAACTGCAGTTTACCGCTTAATGTAAAACAGTCTGGCCACTTTTACCATGCAGTAGCGTTGCCACTCAGTTGAGCAAGAGCCAATAAAACGGAATTGCGTTACTTGGTTCGGAAAAAGGATATTTCTGCAGCTCCATTGCAGCTTGACTTTTTAGACCGATTCATTAAAGTAGTTCAGAACGAACTATTCGTTCAGTACCAATTTTGTTTAGTTGGTTCAGTACATTAATTTGTACCGAATGAACGATTCGTTCAGTACCAATATCGTTTAGTTGGTTCAGTACATAAATTTGTACTGAATGAACGATTCCATCAGTACCAATATCGTTTAGTTGGTTCAGTCCACAAATTGGTACTAAATGAACGAATCTTTCAGTACCAAAATCGTTTTGTTGGTCACTCGAGTTCTAAGTCAATTCCCATTAGCGATCAGTTCACTCTTTATTTTATTATTATTTAGATATTTAATATTTAATCTATAATCCTAAATTCACATATAATCTCAGATATGGTTACTCCGTGGTGATTATTCGAAAATGAGTGTTAAAAATTTGATCTACTGAACGATGGAGAGAAGTGTCCCATAGGTTACGACTGACCGATTTGGGACTCTTCTTAACGACTGAACGATTGGAAACGTAAGTAAACGAATGTAAGGTGCGTCGTTTAGTCGTTCAGTTTGAATATTAGCTTAATCGGAATCAAACTTAACGATTCGGTGTTCCAATGCAGGGTGTGTGTCTCAGCTAAACTCCATATTCAGACTTGAACCCATAACACTGCTACCGCAGCTAACTTCATGTGAGCTAAAAATATGCGCAACATATAACGTAAAATTGCAGTCACTTGAAGCTGGCTGCAAGTGGCATTTGACTCGCTTGATATTGTGCACAGTGATACAAAATATGACAAATAAACAATAATATTTCAAAGTGGAGACCGTTGATATCCCGCTTAAAACACTTTCATTATGATACTGATGAAATTACCATTACAATTAAAAGCGCTAAATTTTTTTGAATTGTTTTTAATATGTTTTTAATGTTTTTATATATCTATGATCCCAAATGA
The DNA here is from genome assembly GCA_035043785.1 of Drosophila planitibia. NCBI lineage: Eukaryota > Metazoa > Arthropoda > Insecta > Diptera > Drosophilidae > Drosophila > Drosophila planitibia. The sequence goes on from JAWNMS010000066.1 coordinate 607,858, forward strand.
TAAATATTGACATACAATAAAATAGTTTTTGTTTGATTGAATTTAGTTAAATGTTATTTCGGGCGACTTTCGGTTAAGGCTTTTAGCGTAGTATCTTTCTGGCTGCTATCGATCTTTGGCTATTCAATTTTTCAAATTGTCAAATACATTTTGAACAACTTTCACGTTTGGTGTTAACAACTGCCTTTTCTGATTTGTATCTAAATATTGCAAGATAAGAAGCATATGCCACTGCTATTCATAAGTAATTTGCCCCATCTCCATTTACAATTGCCACTTCCGCTTGTCAATCCATTCTCAGCCGTTGGGTGGCTTTTCTTCTTCCGTCTCGCTGACGTTGACATTGATGCGTCTGCTTATTTTGCTCTTGTTGTTGTTGTTCCCGCATTCGCCATGCGTGATGGATTCTCGAAGCTTCCCGTGACTGTGGCCTCCATTTGGAAAATTCGCCGCAAAATGATTAACGACTTTTCAAGTGACTTGCAACAGCAGCAGCAGCAGCAACAGCAACAAACAAAAGGAAGTCGCATAACGAGGATTCAAAATATGCCGGTGCTGCGTCTGCTGACAAAACTGGTTGGCTACAAATTGGTCTTGGCCAACAAGGTCCTAGTCGCTGCCCCAGTGTGTGTGGGCTCTTGCGAATTAATGATTCAAATGACTCGACGCTTGATGTTGTTAGATGGTAAATGGTAAATGGTAAAATGGTAAATGGGCAAGCTCAGCTCGACGATGGTTGTCATGTCATTAGGCAGCACTCGATGTGCCCATTTTCACCTGCAGCTGCACACATTTTTCAACACTACTTCAACCATAATGGGCGCTGGGGATGGGCGGAGCTGGGGAGTTGGGGAGTCAAGCACATCCGTTAATTGCAGGCAAACGTCAAAAGTCGTCGTCTGTCGTCTGTCAGCTGTGCGTAGCCAAAGCTTTGGCGTTGCCCACCAAAGTTTACGAGTATATATATATATATATATATGGGCTGGTCATGGTCGATAGTTGTTGTTGTTGTTGTTGCTGCTGCTGCCCACTTTTGGCAACAACAAAGATTGATGTGTGTTGTACGGCGGCAGGCAGGCAAAACGGAAAATAAATGATGTTGGTGATTATTTTTCTTCATTGAGCTCGAAGCTGTTGCAGACCTATCACTCTTTCTCCCTCTCCCCCTCTCTCTCTCTCTCACTCTCTCCCTATATATCTCTCTCTGTCTCTCTTTCGCCTCCGTTGTTTCAACAGCCATTTTGGCCATCAATCTCGGTAGCATCAAGCAGGCAGCAGTCAGCAGAGACAGCAGACATCAGGCCCGGCATTCATTCCTTCATTCATTCCGTCATCCAGTCAATCATCCAGTCAGTCATCCATTCATACGCAGCACATTTGGACAATCTATCAACTTGGGATAGCAAAATCTATGCCAGTATACTCAACTATGCGGTGTGTCGCGTCTAACCCCGACTGCGAGATACTCTATTTTATATTTATTTATTTTCTTAATAAATTCTAAGATGCTCGGCTTTTTTCAATGAATTGCTGAGTATTTATTTATTTATTTAATGCACACAACGAGCATTTTTCTGACTTTGAACACTTTTTATATCATACATAATAAAAACAGGTTTCATAAATATAGTGAAAACGATACTCTCAGAAAATTGATCTTTTGCTAGATTTAAATAAATAAATAACAAATAACACACACGCACGGGAGATGTATTGCTATAATAATCCAGATCCAGATCGGTAGATCTTCCACAGTGATAAACTGTTTGGGGAACTGTTGAATGCAATTGGTTTACTTAACACCAATGAATGCCATGTTTTATTTACAGTTTTGGATATATCCCTCGGTGACTTGCAAAGTCATTCGAATAAATTAATTTTCAATGATCCAATGATTGATCGATTGGCGAAAGTTTAATTGGTGTCCTCATTTTTAAGGAGCCACAAACGAAAGTCAGCGTTGAATTTGGCAAATCCACTTCTGCGTGTGGAAAATGTAATCAGCTAAAAATGAGTAGCCAGCAGATGAAAATCAAATGCACTTCTGCAACATGAAAAGCTAATAAAATTATTAAAAAATCACATTAAAAAATGCATTTCTTTTGAACTAGACATGAAACGAGTGTAGCAAAAATAGCAAAGATGTTAGACAACATAATAAACTTTAAGATAACAATAAAAAGTTGTGGAAATTGCTGTTGGAAAACTTGGAAAAATATGCATATATATAAAATTGTACATCAACTGCAGCAATTATGTAGTTCTCAACATGTGGCTGCCTCTTGCCTCTCTCGACTGGCGGCTTACACATTGTTGTGGCATTTTCAAATGCCAAATAGCCAAATAATCCAGTTTGTTAGTTGGTCAACAGTAAGCCAAGTAAATTGCTAAATGGTTCCATTTGGTAACAACGAATTAGCAAAAATAAAGCTCAACTTTTAAATGCTGGAATGTGTTATTTCTGCTCAGAGCCGGAAAAAGTGCAATCTCATCAATTACTCGACAAATTTAGTGGAGACTGTGGCTGAGATGGCCAGTGGAAGGGGTTGGGGGTGGGGGGATGGGGTTGTGTGTCTCAAAGTATGTCCGGATGCAAACAATAAAATACATTTTCCGGTTACTTGTCACCCACTTTTCTACGGCAAGCGAGAGAGAAAGAGGGAGGGAGAGAGAGGGAGAGAGAGGGAGTGAAAGGAGGGGAGTCAAGTTGCCGCCCAAGTTGACACATGCTGTTTCTTCGGGCAGCAGACAAGGACCAAGACCCCAAAAGTCCTGGCAACTCCTCAGCGATTGCCAACAAAGCATTTTACTTTTGGCCAAACGTTGTTGTTGTTGTTGTATTCGTAGTTGTCGTTGTTGTTGTCCAAAGTCATGTCGACAATGGCTTTAGCTTTGCTTTTGACACTTGGTAAATGGCGCCGCCCGTTGAGCTCAGCTCGCCCAGCAACAAACATTTGCCCAGCTGGGCGTGGCCAAGCACAACTTGGAGCCAGAGTTCATCCCAATTCCTCTGCTGCTGCTGTTGCTGCTGCTTCTGTTTACCGCTTCACTTACGCATCGCACTTGAAAACTGTTACACTCAGAAAAAAAATTGAAATGCATTTCAGTAAATACCCCCCAAAAAATATACATTTTTTTATTGGTTTTTGAAATATTTTCTTAAACCGATATTTATCGATATATTTATATTTATTGTTTATATGACTTAAAAAACTATGTAATATCCAAAAATAAAAAAGATTTATTAATCAAATAAGTAACAAAAAAGCTAAACAATCTGAAAATTAGAACAATTTTTTCTAAATTTTTAGAAAAATCCAACTTGAAACTCAGAAATTAAAATTGTCGTTTTTAAAAAGCCACAAACACAAATATTAGAAAATTACATTCTGAATTTGTCTCGATTTCCTTTCTGAGTGTAGAGAGAGTGAGACAGAGACAGATAGAGAGGGAGAGAGATAGCAAGAGTGATTCCTTGTGGAATGCAGCTTTGCCTTTTAAGAACATACATAAACTGTGCCAAAGTGCAGCAACTGTTGGCCAACAACAGACTCGGTTGGAGCAGAGTTCATGGCTGGTCTTTCTGGTCGAGAGCTGCCGTTGCAGATAACTCTGGCATTTCGTCGCATGCCACAAAACACATTCATTTATCATGTGCGTGTGTTGCAAAGCTGAACGCCACTTTTGACGTCCTTGTGCATGGATGCTTGTGGCAAGTTGCACTGCCAATCGATGACAGCATTTAGACAGTCTAACAGACAGACAGACAGACAGACAGAACAGGACAAGCATGAGTTGAGCAGTTGCAAATATTTTGCCGGAGGACTGCAATAAATAATTAAACAAAACCATCTAGCAAAACTTCAGCAATTTATTAATGCACATTTTTGAGGCATACTTCGAATATTTATTTGGTTAATCGTGTGTTAAAATTTATGTGTTCTTCATGTCTGACAACTGTTAAATTTGTTGGAAATTATTGCAACGATAATCATTTTCAACTTTGACGAAACAGAAAAGTATGCAACACAAAAAGTTGGCTAACATCTTGGAAAGAAAAAAGACTACTCTGATTTATATAAGAAAATTGATTGGAGAAGTTTTTAATGCATGAAAAATAAGTTAATGTTCAAGATTGTTTACCCAAAAGTTAGATTTACTTTTAAGGCAGAAAATTGAGCAGAGAGTTGCCTTTTCAACTTTAAATTAAAATCAATTCAGATATGCTTAACTTATTAATAAATGATATACACAAAGTTAAAATATATGTTTACAAGAGGAGAAACTGGTTCTTTTGATTTGATTTACTTAACTGCATTTTATTTGCCAGCGAATTGAAACCAAATGCTAAGCATAATCTGGAATTCGCAGGTTTTCAACGTTATATGCCAGCTCCTCTGATTAGTCAGAATTTTCTGCAAAACAGGAAACTTTTTAGATTGCAAAAGGTTTATTATCGTGTCAACAGCGCAAATAAATAAGCCAGTCTTTTGGATAGTTTACTAACTTCAAATCGTAGCCGAACAAGCAGCAAAGTCCCAAATTGTAACAGCAAAATAAAGTGACCCAACAGCAAATGACTCTCTCTCTCTCTCTCTGTCTGTCTCTCTCTCTGTCTCTCTCTCTCTCTCTGTCTGTCTGTCTCTGTATGTTGATGTCATAAAAGTCTAGTGTCCATGCCACAGTTGCCTGCAATTTGCAGTTTGCACTTTGCCGTTGTCCGGCGCAGCGCAGAGTAAAAGAAAAATGGAGAGCATAAATCTTGGTGGTAAGTAGTAAATTTTCATTTTCACACCTTTCAACACTTTTCACGCTAACACAACCAGAAGGAACATTTTGCTGTCAAAATGTGAACGAAACACACAAAAAATAAAAAGAAAAGAAAAGAAAATAAAAAAGAAAAGTGGTCTACAGACTCTCTCCCCCTCTCTCTCCCCCCATCTCTCCCCATCTCTCTCTCGCTCTCTTTCTAACTGACAGACTACACAAATACTGTCATACGCAGCGCAGTAGTTGGACTGAGAGAGGGAGTGGGAGTGGGAGTGGCTGATGCTGAGTCGAGGAGAGGCGAGCAGAGCTGGAGGTGAGGCAAGTCAGACAAAGTGCCTCTGAGCGTAAATAAATTGGAAATGTCCTTTGGCCTGGCACTGACTGGCGTTAGTCGTTGTGCCCGTTGCCCCCTCACCAGCGCCACCCCCCGTCTGGTGTATCCATGCATTGCAATGCGTCCGATGCTTCCATTTTAATATTAATTTTACCCCAAAGCGCAGACGGTGGGCCCCGGATACGATAGGATTGGATAGAAGCAGCAGCAGCAGCAGAAGAAGAGCGAAGGCCAGGCGAAAAGTTATTGCCTTGGCAGGCAGGCAGGAAGGCTCGAAGCAAAGCAGTCCAGGCTGCCAAGCAGTAATCAAGGGGCAAGGTTCCTGGGTGCGCGCAGCAGTATCTTCTGCTGCTGCTGCTGCTTCTGATCCTGCCACAGCCCCCCTTTCAGTTGCCACTGTCGTTGTCAGTTGAAGCAATTTATGTCAGTGCATATCCGACAGCCTGGCAGTTGCAAGCCATGTGCGGCATCCACAGCATCCACGCCTGCTCCTGCTCCCTGCTAGAGTGTCCTTGTTGGCAACAAACACAGCACAGCACAGCACAGCACAACACACAGCGACGACAAGAACAACAATCAACAAGCAACAACAAGAATGCAGCAGCTATCAAGTTATCAAGCTGGCAAATGTCGCCTGCCCAAAGCATTCTGCAGCGCCCACAGCTGCTCTTCAGCTCTATCTACCTCTCTCTCTCTCTCCCTCTCTCTCTCTCTCTGTCACTCTGCTTGTCTCTTAATCTGCGTCTGCGTCTCCGCTGCTGCTCTGTCCGCGAGCCTTGTTGTTATCCTGGCAACGACATCGAGCAGGCCAAAAGTTTAGTGCAACCTTTGATTTATATTTCTACTGTTTGCTTCTTTTGCTGCTGCTCCTCCAACTGCTCCTTCGGGCGCTCCTTCTGGTCACAGGGAATTGCTCTATTTTCAATGCGGCATTGGACAGCCTGCAGTCGTTCTGCTCGCATATCCTTTTGCACACCGGAAGCCAACAAATATTTATTAGTTTGTTAAATTGTGAATTGGCCAGCACGTTGTTCATTCTTCATTTGTTCCCGTTTCGTTTCGATTCGGGGAACGCTTTTCTCGCTTTTCTCGCTTTTCTCGGTTTTCTATTTTGTATTTGGTGTTTTGTCTGTTTTGCTGGCTTGGTCTTTTGGCCCCAAAGTTCGTTTGTTGTAATGACTTTTGGCAGTGGCAGTCGCTCTTGGCTGCTCTGGCACTGGCTCTGATTTGTGGACCAAAAGGATGCCATTATTATTTTTCATTGGCCTGCCCTTCGGCACCGAAATGTTGTAAATGAAATACACCCACACACACACACACACATATATATATACAGATATATATTCTCAAATTGAAATCGAATAGAATTTCAATCTGTTTGCGATTTATCTATTTGTCGTGTTTGCAGCAGCATTTTGGGTATTGATTATGCTAATGGGCATTGGCCATTAAGCGCGAAAGCTGCCTCATTTTGATATATAATATTTTAATTAAAATGTAAATCGAAATGATTAAGTGTTTCCAATTTATATGCAATTTTTCATAAACATAAAGCACTGAAAATTGTCGGTCGAGTACAAAAGGCGCATAATTAATTACTGCGCCCCAAAGCACCACGAAAACGAGGGGCAACAACAAAGCCGACAACAACAACAACAACAACAGCAACAACAATAATAATAAAAGCAACAGCAACAACAATAACAACAACAACAACTCACAGAGCTAATGACAAACGAACAGTCAAAGTCCAAGCCAGAGTTCCCCTCGATCCTTTGCCCGCCAGCCCATCAATGTTTTGGGGCACAGCAACTGATTAATGATGGGCATGGCACAGCAAAGTGAGAACGAGTGAGAGAGAGAGAGGGAGAGGGAGAGGGAGACAGCGAGGGAGAGAGATGAAAGATTGTCGATTGAGGTACTGACGAAATGAGCACAACATCATCACGATGATAATGAGCATTATGCGATAAATCAGTGGGAGCTGCAGCAACGAGCCGAGTGCCGCTGAAATTTCTACCGCACAATAATAAATTAATATAAATGATACTTAATTTTATGATTAATGATATTGATGAGTTTCCACTGGCGGCTCATGGCTCATTGTCCGTCGTCCATCGTCCATCGTCCATTGGCCACCGACCAGACCGAAAAAAGGGTCGAGAGAAAAGTTTCATAAAATTTATCAACGATAAATCAATGAAATTTGTTTTTTTTTCTTTCTCTGTTTCTTGGTGCGCAATAGTACAATAAATAAAAATAAATAATACATAATTACAACGTTTGATTATCGCCGTCGCCTTCAACTCAATTGATGAGTTCCACTGACGCCAATGACGCCTTCGGACACGCAACTATTTAAGACCCTAATGAATTTTGAATTCTGGCTGTGAATGCGCTTTGAACTCATCCTCATCGCCATCCCCATCCCTCATCCGCATCCCTCATCCACATCCTCATCCTGTGCGCTCCAACCCCCGCTGTCCGGCTGACAAATGATGTGGCCCATTTCGGGCGCATGTTTATTTTGTTCTTTTCACGGCTGTGCACATTTATATTTCGAATTGATTGCATTGAAATTTTTAATTAATACACATCGATTATTCTGTGATGTTTGTTTGTGAAGCCATTTGGAAATTATAGATTAATAAATATTGATGGGTAGCCAGCAGGAGAGGCAGGAGGCCGGGGAGATTTGTGTGAGTTTAAAGCAGATGCCAAAGAAAATAATATTTGCATAAATAAAAAATGTTTATAGGCAAAGAAACTAGTTCAATAATTATTGTGCGTAATTTAAGAACCAATTATTAAATTAATAGTTGACTAAGAATAAAGAACGATCATATTTTATATTTACTAGTTGCCAATGCTCTTATTTATTACTATTAATAGTTGTAGTTAATATTTAGGAATAAATAAATAAATTGGGCAGTTAATGTTAATTTGTTGATCAATAATATGTCAGGGTATATTATATACCAAGTGGAATACTGCAGCTGCACATATTTTATTGCTATCGGAAATCGATTTGTATCGATAGTCGCGAAAAGGGTGCAGTTATTGTTAAAGTTAAATAGACTTGATTTTAAAAACTGGAAGTCTCTAGCTATATTTTCTTGGAGATCTTCATACAGACAAACTGACGAACTTGGCTAAATCGACTTGGCTGCATCTGCTAATCAAAGATATATAAATTCTTTGGGGTTACACGTGCATCTTTGTGCCTGTTAAATACTTTTGCATACATTCGATTTATAATTTTGTATATATTGATATATATATATATATTGATTATTTAATCCCATTTGCAATTTAATTGATTGTTCTCTCGCATATGTTTATAGTCGAAAGAGCCTTTCAATACAATGACGAAGTTCAGCATGCACTGAAAATATAATTTAAAAAAATAATTGCTGAATTGTCGAACTGATTCCCAGTAAAGTATTAGTTTTTCTAGAACTGAACAGCAGACTCTATTTGACATTTATGCATTTTTTAAACCACGCTCTTTTTGAAGCATTTTCAAACTTAAACTTTAATTTAGGTTCTCATTGATGTTCAGTCGAGGCTAAGTGTTTAGTGATTACCAACTGCTGATTTTAGCAAGTGACAGATGACATTTCGCAGCTATCTATCTCAGCTGTCTCGTCTATGGATAAACCCAAAGCTGCGGATGCCAAAGAACAGAAATTTTAGAAGATTGCTGCGTATGTCGCTTACACAAGTCAAACTGTCAACGACAGCAGCTGAAGCAAAATATGCGGCAACAAAAGTTCCCTTTTCCTTTTGGGTCTCAGTTGCAAAAGTGAAAAGTTAAGCGAAATGAAAAGGAAGGTTAGACAAATTCGAAATGCCTTATTTTCCTGTAGAAATGCCAACATTTGCTGGCAGCCCGAGTGGAAAAATGTTTTTGCTTTTCGCATTGTTTTCTATCATTTGCTTTCAACAAAAGTGCAATTTGCACCCAAAACAGCCGCACTCAATGTGAGTGGGGAAGTGGAAGGGGGTGGGTGTGAGGGGGGCTAGATGGTTAGTAACGAGACAGACAAAACACGAGACACAAGAGTGTTGACAATAGCAAAAGGGAACAATGAACGAGACACAACACAACACACATGACAAAAGCAAAGAAAAATCTCTTTTGTGCTGTTTAACAACAGTATAAAAAATCACGAAAACTTTTCAAAATGCCAAACTTGGAGTGTGTGGCATATGTTGTTCGGTGGGTGGTTGCATAACTCTCCATGTGTGTGTCTGTGTGTGTGTGTGTGTGCAGTGTTGGAGCAACTGCTGCTGGCAACCGGCGATAAAAAGAACCAGGCAAACCCAAAGAAAGTAAAGAAAACTGCAAAATTGCAGCAACAACGTCAACTGACAGCAGCAGCAGCAAGTGTCATGCCTCCCCTACCCCCCGACACCCCCCGCCAACTCCTTTACATCCGCCATTTCAGTTGGAACAAATGCGTACGTGACACTTTGGTGGCTCAGATATAAGAACGCCACATAACTCAACGTGATTAACGTCTTTTGACGCTCTCCACCAGAGTCGAGTACCCAGTTCCAGCTATCTCCCTCTGTCGTCTCCCTCTCTCCTTGCCCCTCTCCCCCTCCCCCTTTCTCTCGGTTAGTCTGCATGCAAAAATATTGCCGACCATAAAACAAGTGGTTCTCGCTGGATACTCAGTGGGTTCTTTGCGCGCCGCCATCGCGTGGGGTTGTTTGCCATTTAGCGACATTTTCTATTATGCGATTGCGCCTCTGTCTCCGCTTTGGTTATTTATGAGTCTCAGGCTTGACGCTATTGACTCTGTGCACACACACAAACACACATATATATCTACATACACTTAAAAAAATAATAATCTACCTGAATTGTAAAAAGTACATGGGTTAATAAAAAAAATCGCATTCTTCAACTCAAGAAATTTCTATAAGGCTGTTATTCCAATTATTATTAAAGAACTATTTCTATTCTACAGATAAAAACATTTTATTTAGCTTATAAATTCATATACATTTTTATTTTGAAAAATCTACTACATAAAAACAATTTTTTGCATTTATACGGCTTAGAAATATATTTCTTAATAATAGGAAATATTTCTGAGAAATGAGAAGTCTTTAAAAATTTTAAATCAATTTTTCCTATTTTCATAAGAATAATCAAACAATCAATCAAATTTCTTAATAATAGGAATTGTTTTTGGAAAAATAAAGAAAAATATATAATTTTGATTTTGTATTTATGAAAAATATTTATTTATTTTGCAGGACTATTGTTATTTTAGCTTGATTTTCTAAATTTCAAACCTTTTTTTCCAAAGTGTATAACCATTTTCAGTAGTTAAGTTGGTAGACTTATGATCTTCAGCACAGAAAATAAATCCTATATTTAAATACATATATATATATATGTTGTGGCTACTTTTTACTTTTTTGTAGTGTTAAATTAAATAAATAAATAAATAAATACATTTTATGGTGGTTTTTTCTAACGTTTAGGCAAGTTGTCATAATAATCTTTTTAATTTGAGGCACTACAATCTTTTTCTAATCTTAACCAACACTTGGATAACAGTTGACTGTTCTTTTCTTAAAGTAAATGTATTTAATTGGCTTTTGATAATTCTTTTCATACAAAATCTCTTATTTAACTCTAATTTCCTACTTCGTAATTAACAAGTAATTCGATATTGAGGAAAGATCAATAAAATTTAAATAATTTCAAGTGAATTTCATGCATATTGAGTGAGCAGACTGCACACTCTGAAAAGCGGATCTTAAAACAAATACTTTTAATGCACTGAATAATCTTGTTCAAGCAGCATTTTTTCAGATCTTATGGCATGTGATTAATTGCATCAATTTGTATCATAAAATTACTTCTTTTTCTTTAAATTGTATATGAAATCCGCAAAACACGAAATCAAAACATAAAAGACTTGATCATTAATCGGCCAACATTAATGCGACTTTGTTAGCCAAGTAGCATGAAGCCATCAGCCAAAGCTGCAGAACGAAACTTAAATAAATGATAAAAAAAAGCAGCGTAAAAGACTCATAAATCGAAGCGTATAAAAAATGCTTGAATGTCATGTTGTGGTAACCGGAAAGTGTCTTTAGTGGCCAATAGATCGAATAGACCGGGCCAACTGACAGTCTGTTATTGAATGGCTCCAAGTCGTGGCAAAAGCCAAAAGCTCACGCGCGTTGCAAATTGGATTTATTTACGCCCCGTCAGCGAACGATGACGATGATGATGATGATGATGATGATGATGATGTAGATGACTATGAGGATGATCATGCATGATGCATGAACGTCCAAATGAACCGAAAGAACCAATTATACCAGGGCCATGAAAACTGATTGAGAATAGTTGTAGCTGAGAAGGATGCCGTTTCCAGCTGCGCTTAAGTCAACTTTAATGACACTCGTCGCGATCGACAGCGCCGCATGGCTACTGAATTTTCAATACTCAAATCAAACACTCACACACACACACACACACACACATATACACACACACACACACCTATACACACACACACACACACCTATACACACACAGGCACAGGCATAACTCACTCAAAGTGTTCATACATTAATCATTGGAGTTGTGGTCTCAACTTGAACATCAAGTTCGAGCTCGGAATGGGTTTTGTGTGTGTTGTTCACACATTTCAACTCGAATTAGTTCGATGTTGGGTTTCATGAATGGAAAGAAGTATTGGAAATCTTGGTCCGGCCTCTGCTGGCTGCGACTGGCCACATGCGGTCCTCGTTTCCAGCACAATAATAAAGAAATCCGCCGACAAAAGTGCCTTCAGGTCGTATCATTCAGCAATGAAGAAATGCGCAAAAGTAATGCACAGCAATCGTCATCATTATTATTTTGTAACGTTTCCCGTTGAGCTTGAGAAATTGAAATCAGCGTGGGGCCATCGAAACCATCGATCCCAAAGACCCAAAGCGATCCCACAGTGCCACAGCGGCGAATGGCTTTTTGTGTGTAATCGGCCATAAGCAGAAACTGCGGGGTTTTTTCATTTTTTTTTTGGTTTTTTTCTTTTAGTTTTCTCGGCCGAATGCATTTTGGCTCTGTGCATTAAAATGCAAAGCGTTCCCTGCCCAACTTGTCCGCATCGAAGTGGTTTCATTTACAATGTGAGATTACTTTGGACGGTCAGCGATTGATTTAATTGGGCCTTGCAACTGCTCCAGTTGCAAGCATATTTTCAGTGCATTCTGATTCTGCTTTGATGCCCAGTATTGTTGTCATTTTTTGTGCGGGCTTTTAGCCTGCGGCATCGTTTTGTGGGTTGAAGTTCAACTGTCAAGTCCATTGTTCACTTCGAATCTGTGGCTGTGGCAGTGGCAGTGGCAGTGGCAGTCGGTTGACAGGCCGAGTGACAGATTTGGCCACAAAACAATTCTGTGTGGCATGCGAGAACAGACTTATAAAACTGAACCCGGGCCCAGATTGGATATACGTTCTATGCAAAAGACTGACGGACTCACTGACTGACTGACTGCCCTGGCCATGTTCACAACTGCCTCGCCCTCTTTGTTGCCACAGTTTGCAATTTATCCTCTTCAACGAGATATTTTCTCTTCTGGCCAGCCAAGCATATTATTTCCATGTTCATGTGTCCACAGACTGCCCAGAATGTTTAAGTATGGCTTGGACCCTCTTTTAGGTCATTTGAAATGTGTCACGAAAGTATTTTTCAGTTTATCAACTTAATATGCATACCACTAAAGATATGAAATTAATTTTTCCTCTCGAGTTTCCCTTTAGTTGCTGCCACGTTCCCTTGAACAAATTATGCTTTTGCATGGCCCTTTTCCAGTGTTGTGTAATGATTACAATAGACTTTATCATATTACCAATTCTGGAGTCATCTATTTGTATCATTCATTTCCATTTTGAATGTATTTTCTCCTGTATACAATTTTTGCATAAATAATTCATACTATTTATTTTAAATAAATATTATAATTATTTTTTTATTAAAAGCTAACTTGACTGTGGCATTCTGATTGTTTTTATTTGTAATCTGATTGATTTTTTAATGGATTTTCACAAATTTTGCAATTATTATATATTTTAATTTAAAATCAAATAACAAATTTAATTTTTAATTCATTTAATTAACCTTTTGTATTTTTCTGGTCGACAATAAATAAATTTGAAAAAGGAAATGAAAATAAATACATTTTCATCGTCATGCTTATTTAATTTCCTAAAAATAATATATTGCTATCGCTTAATGCGTTTATTAATATTATAATATATTATTGTTAATAAATAATGATAGATGCTTACATATTTGGCACAAGAACAAGCTAATTTATGTCCGAAGAGTGTTGCCATTTAGGCGTGTCTTGGTCATTTCGTAGGCCATTAATAAAACTTGACCCAAGCCAGCTGGAGGAGCAGCCAAGTCGAATCGTTAATAAAATAAACGTTTGATTAATGAGCCAAACTGAAAAATTAAAGAGCAAACACGAAGAGAAAGGGGGAAGCAAAGTGGAGAGCCAATAAAACAGCTAATTTAATGGGTCGCATGCAACCCCAATTTGCAACAACAAGATATATGATGAAATCTAAATTTACTTGTAGTAAATTCTAATAAAGTTGGCTCAAAATATCTATCTATCTTGTCTAAAATATATATTTGAAGACCTATTCATCTTCAGATTTCACACTTGTTTAACAAATTGGGTGTGGATTTCCAGCGGCATTATTAAACAGCCAAAAAATGGGGTGTACAAAATTTGTGAACGTTTCAAAAATTGATTGCTCGATTTTTAGAAACAAGTTAAAATGCTCTAGTCGAGACAGCTCGAATAGAAGATACCCAGCAAACAGCGGCCGGATACTTAGCAATACAGCAAGTCTTGTGAAAGTTTGCTCAATATGAATATAGATTTTTGTTTATATATTTTTACAATTGATAATATGTCTGTGTTTATTACATTTTAAATGAAGCAAGTCTATATCTTCTTATTACCGTCGGATATCGATTTGTATCGATATTCGCCAAGCAGATGCAATTGTCGATAAAATGATAAAAATTTGATTTGCCTGTGATATGCGATAACTTATATTCCAAATTTAAGGACAATAAAAGACAATAAAGTCTCTGAGATTGGCTTGTTCAAACAGACGGACAGACGAACATGGCTAAATCGACTCGGTTGCTGGTGTTAATTAAGAATATATATACTGTATATGATCGGGCATGCTTCCTTCAGCCTTTTGCACTACATTAATATTATTTCCGGTTAGACAAATGTATTATTTTAAGTTTACTATTGATTATTGGAAGTTACTTTTAGGTTTTAGTACAGGGTATTTAAGTCGTCGATATTTAAATTTTAGTTAAGCCTCCTTTTTCGCATTAGCTAAATGTGTGCGAGGGCATAACTCATTACGTAATTCAAGTGCATGCCACGTTGTGGCAGATATACTGCCAAAGAGAGCAAAGGCGAGAAAAAGCGAGAGAGAGAGAGGGAGGGAAATAGAGAGAGAGAGAGAGAGGGAGAGAGAGTGAGGGAAATAGAGGGAGAGAGAGGGAGGGAAATATATGGAGAGAGAGAGAGTCAGGGGGGTAGCTAGAGGATCGAGTGATTCAAGTGCTTCAAACTTGTGCTGCTGCTGTGGAATGGTGTGTGTGTGAGTGGTGTGTGTGCATTTAGAAACTAAGCGTCTAAAATACGAGCACATAAATCTATTCAGCACGCATTTAAGCAACGGCAAAGGCAACAGCAGCGACTACAATTCTGGCCTAATCACGGCATTCGCCATTCGTTATACGCCGTTTTCAGTTTGCAGTTTTCAGTTTCAGTTTGCAGTTTGCAGTTTGCAGTTTGCGTTTGCCCAGAAATGTAATTAGGCCTGCCGTCAAGTGGAACGCATTGTTTAAGGGGGAGGCGGAGCAGGGGCCAGCCAAACGGGGAGGGTCAGTTAACAGATGGCTTCGGCCTCGGCCTCGGCTTCGACTTCGGCTTCAGGCAAACAAGAGCCTGTGTGGTCATTCTCCACTTGCTTGTGGACTGCAATTTGGCAAAGCGATAACGAACCCCACCCAATTCGCTCGCCCCCTTGCTGCCCCTGCAGCTGCTGCTACCCACTTGCTGCACATAATGACAATATTACGTTGCACTCAGGTGAGCGAATTGAAAATGCATGCACTAAATTATGCCCGGTTACACACACGATCAACGACGAGTGCTAAGCAAAGGCAGCCTTTTCCAATAAAACAACGACTTTTGAATACCCTATAAATATATATATAAAAGATTGAGCAATCAGAGAAGAAAATCAATTATTCTTTTTATTAATATTACTATCATTATTATTATTTTTACTATAAATATTATTATTAATATTACTATCATTATTATTATTTTTATTATAAATATTATTATTAATATTACTATCATTATTATTATTATTATTTATATTATAAATAGTATTATTAATATTACTATCATTATTATTATTACTTTGATTATTATTAGTATTATCAATTTTCGAATGTTTTTATAGATTCCAACATATTTCCTATACATATAAAAAAAGGGTTTTATGGTGAACGTTTCCAAATAAAAATATATATATTAACTACTATACAATACTACTATAACTACTATAACAAAAAACATATTTAAATCTGTTATCATTGAAATTTTTTTAACACTTTCCGTTATATTATGGAGCTGCAGCAAAATTGAAAAGCAAATTTAAGCAATTTATTATTTATCATATGGGAATTAAAGCATTATAATTATAATATATAATATTAAACAATCACAACGTCAAACTAAAAATCTTGAGATAATATCATTTGAAGATCTGTTGATATATCAATATTTAACATATATTTATTTAAAGTATGACAAGTCAAAATTAAAATCTTTAATAAATAATTTGAGCAGCTTTTGGGGTGCTTAACATATTTATGAAGCGCATATTTATTTAATCGGAATAACCACTATGCGTTAATATTATTTAAAAAACGTTCTACGTTTCTTTTGCTTAACACTTGAATAAATATTCCGTGTGTGGATATTTTATTATTAATTTGACGTATATTCATCTAGCGTATCCCAAGATATTTTTGAATGAACAGATAATCAATATAAAATCATACATTAACATCATTTGAGCAGCTGTTGAAAACTTGATTATATTTTCAATAATTATTTTATCAAGTTTCACTCCAAAAGTATGTTTTCATTTTCATTTTCAGTTTTTCTTTTGATTTGCTTTAAAATCACATAAGTCTTAATAAACAGCTCTTGAAATATTTGTTTTCCTAAGTTCCACACACAAATCCTAATAGAGAGCTCTTCAGCATAGAAATGGGAAATGATGAAGCAACAAAGACATCCTCGGAGTGTTTATGTTTTTTCTCTGCCAAGTTGATGACATTGTTATTATGCCCTTCATTATTGCAATATAACTGCAAAGGCAGCGAGGGCAACAACAAAAACAAATGTTTCGAAAAATGCGCAATGTAAAGTAAGTATAGCGATGCAACGACAACAGCGCAAAAGAAAAAAGGGGAACGAACGAAGCAACGAAAGAGTGTGTAGTGATAAAGAATAATGACCACTTTGCCATCTCGTGGCAAATAACCATTCATCAAATTGTCCAAATTACAGACATTTCACAATGACGCGAGTTCTTCGCTTCTCCTCCTCCTCCTCCTCGACCATTCCCTTGTGCTGCTCACTGATGAGTTTGCATAGCGGCTGCGACTGCGACTGCAATTCGTTTACACCAATTTTATGGTAACAAGCTTCGTTCCCTCTCTCTCTATCTCTGTCTGTCTCTGGCTAACAGCGCCAGTGGCAGCTGCTGGCGAATTGAGTTGAGTTGACTTTGAGAGTTGTGCTTAAATTTAAGTTGAAATGTCCAAATTGCCAGCTGCATTTTCAGTCCACTCGCTTGTCGTGTTATTGGACAACTTAACTGCCCACGACTCACGCCTAAAACTATGCAACACCAACACACACCAATACCAACAGCAATAACAGCAGCAACAGCTGGCAGACTAGCTGCGAAACTCAATCACTCCCGGCTCATTCAATTTCATGGCTCGCCGCTGCCGACAACTGCAATTTGGGGACATTAAGTTTTGACATTGAATAATCACCGTTAAAGGCGTTGACGAGCCACACAAAACTCTCTCTCCCTTTCATTCACAGCCCAGCAGTAAACAAGTGAATGACCGTTCATTACAGAATTCATTCTGTATGCACACAAAGTAATTCATTACCCAGTAATGCTCTTGTGTGCGGGAAGCTTCTAAGCCAAACTTGTCTTCAACAATAATATAATTCTAATTTGTTCACCATCTATTTTATTGCCCCGGCTCAGCTTTGCTTATTCTAGTTTGGACAGATGCGACGTAAAGTATTTCTGTTTTATCGGCTATATGATTTGTATATTTTATTCAAAATTGTTATATATCCTAAAATAAGCCATAAAATGTCATATGTATAAATAAATAATATAAATAAATATAAATATCTATATAAATATATACACATGTGATATTTATTCAAGTGTTAAGCAAATTAAACGTTACATTTTTTTAAATAATATTAAAATAAATATTAATAATATTAACATAATGTTCATTCCGACAAAATAAATATACGCTTCATAAATATATTAAGCAATCTAACAGTTATTATTTATGAATGATTTTAATTTTAACTTGTCATGCTCGAAATAAATAATTGTTAAATATATATTGATATATCAACAGAATATATATTTACTACACATTTATCCTGCAGCTGGATTACAATATATGTATATAACGTGGTATATGGAGTCGTATAGTATTTCTCACATAAGGTATGCGAGCCTGTAAATCAGGTAAAAAAGGGAATATGTGTTGTGGCATGGATTCGAAGCTATAACGCCTACAAAGTATAGATAACGAATCGTATTCGTAATGGGCTCTTTTCGCTGCTGGGTCTCTTATTCATTTTCTCTCTCTGTCTCCATATCGTTGCTCATTCGTTATATCGCGTAAGCTTCTGCGCCTATAATAAATTCATCTCAGTCATCATTTGCCGGCAACGAATGCAGAGGCAGACGCGACGCATATATGAAATTTTCATAAGGGAGCTTCAATTTGCCAGAGTGGATAGCAAGCGAAGGAAGGGGAGTGGGTAGCGTTGGGGTGCACAGTTGGCTTATATTTTGATTTATTTGCCACAGACACGACAGTTAATTTGATATTTTGATTAACTGCAACAGCAGCAGCAACAACAACAACAAATGCATTCAAAATGCGGGAAATGGGAAAGGTTTCGTTTTGGCTCAAGGTGAATGGTAAATATAAATGTAAGCCTGAGGGTCAAACCAGACAGCCAGCTCTGGTTACCCCACACCTCCCCTTCCCATTCCTTAACCATACAAGCAGCTAATCCCTTGCATAAGGCTCTCACTTTCGTCTCGTCTCGTTTCGTTTGGTTTCTTTCCATGAATTCCAAAATAACTGTGTAATTTTTATTCACTTTGCGAAAATGTGAGAATAATTGCAGGGCAGTTAATTTATTATGTCGCTGCCTAGCCAAGACATGAAATGGTGTGAGACAACAACACTTACGCCTCCCCCTCTCAACCACACACAAACGGCTTAACCATGTCCAGATGAAAACAGGAGAGAGAGAGAGAGAGAGAGACGGATAGAGAAAGAGGAGCACTTGCACAGTGAACTAAATCATAATTTTCCTATTTTGTATTTTTAAATAAGAAACATTTATAAAATTACGTAAAAATATATTAAGTTGTTGAGCATTTATATATAATTTAATCAGAGCAGAAGAAATTCAAACATATAATAAATAATGATTGACATACATACAAATTAAAAGCAGCTAAATTGTTTTATGGTTGCAAACAACACTTACTATTAAAAGGTAAAAAAAGTAATACGATTTTTTACAAAAGCGTGAGCCACTGTGCACCATGGGCACGCCTGCTGCTGGCAACTGTTTATTGTGAAAATTGATTTATTATCGCGATGGTCGGCTTTCTGTTTCTGCATCTCCCCACACACAAACAAATACACAAATACACACACACACAGACACACACACACACGCACACACCACTTCGGCCAGTCTGTCATACAAAATTGGCGTGGCTGCCGTCGTTGTTGCATGCACCACCGGCTACGTAGCGTCGTCGTCGACGCGTCGCTGATTTTTTATGTTGTTGTTCCTGTTGCATATTTGCATCGATTAAAATAAGAATTTTACATGCGATTCGTGTTGTCGTCGCCTGGCTGTGTGTGCACCCCCCAGACTTCCCTCACCGTACGCGCAGCTTAATACATTTATAAAATAGCGACAAACAGCAGAACGAGAGAAGCGAGGAGGAGAAGCAGAAAAGGGAGAAAAAGAAGGAGTAAAGGCAAAAATGATAATAAAAAAAATTGCATTTATGCATGAATTTTAACGAATTGCTGATGAAAATGTCGCGTCATAAATTATTTCATATTTAGGGCTGCTTGAGCAAGGAGTGGGGGAGGTACGAAGAACGAGAGAAAGAGTAATAAAGACTGTTCAGTTGAACAAAAAGCCGCGTGAGATAAATTGCAGTGGACACTTTACTCCCATTGGCTCTCAGCTCCATCTCTCGATCTCATTCTCTCTCTCTCTCTCTCCCTGACCATCACCCTCCCTCTCTTTCTTTGTCGCTTTCGCTGTGTGCATGCATAAATTAAATTTGTATATATTTTACTTTCGAGTTATGCGTCTGGGTAATTATTTTATCTTACGTCGCCTGCACACAGCACAGAGCCTCAGAGCAGCACTGGTGGTACAGTGTACACTGCATACAATGCACGCCAAGAGGGCTGGCTGGCTGGCTACGTGGCTGTGCATGGCATTCAAAGGTTAATTGGCATTTTTTGGCTTAATTGCCTAGCGAGTGTGGCGCATGCACACAACCCATACCATCCCATCCCATG
Organism: Drosophila planitibia; assembly: GCA_035043785.1. NCBI lineage: Eukaryota > Metazoa > Arthropoda > Insecta > Diptera > Drosophilidae > Drosophila > Drosophila planitibia. The sequence goes on from JAWNMS010000066.1 coordinate 627,970, forward strand.
CATGCAACACATGCAACGCATGCAACACATGCACCACAACACACCACACACATTGCGATAACATCAACCACCGTTGAAACTGAAGCTGAGGCTGACAGTTTGGTTGATTGATTGCAGGCGAAAGTTGGTTGACTGCGCCAATTTAGATGAGCTTCCGACTGGAGTGGCCTCGACTATTCGAATATTGGACTAGAGTGGCGGAGTGTTCAACATCTGAGCACCGCTTGTGCCTTGGGGTGGATGCCACACAATCACACACACCCAACACACACAAATTGACTTGTAGGCTTGGAATAAATGCCTAATTTAATGCGATTTCCTCTGAATTGCCAAGCGAGCTGCGTACTAGCCCTGAAAAAACCAACAAGTTATTCATTATAGCCTGCTGCTTACTTAATGCTAGTAGTAGTAATAGCAGTGTTGGTAGTAGTGGTAGTAAAGGTAGTATTAGTAGAAGTAAAGTCAGTAATTAGCAGTAGTAGAATTAGCAGTTGTAGTACTAATCGTAGCAGAGGTAATTATATAGAATATAGATATTTAAAAAACTACAGCGTATGAAGAATAAGGGATGAACAAAATTATTTTTATTTTTTAGTCGATTATTTGAGATAATTTATCATATTTTATATATTTTATACATGTGTGTATAAGAGATTTAAATATTTGTTTATATAACTTTCTCGCTATCTTTTGTCCTTTGCTGTTCCAATTAAAAGGTTTCCTTAGCGTATAATCAGCATTTAAAAAATTGTACAAATTAATTGCTTTTTTAGTGCAAATGTATTATGAAATTAAATGAATACTTTTACACACTAACAAAACAACAAAGACAGATTTTTTATAAGAGAATCATGCTTAACAAACCAGTTCACATGAAGAAATAAAAACCTTAACAAAACGGAACATGGAAATTAATAAAAATATATTTAGCCTGGCAATAACAATAATGCAAAGAAAGAAAGCTGAGCTAACGTAGATAAAAATATAACTTATAACTATAGAATTGGTATAACGCAAATTAAATAAGGGCTCAAGAATCAGCTGAGACTATATATTAATTATAGCCTGGAACTAACTGCAGCAATAATCACCTTTGAGTAGCAATTAACACAGTTGATTAAAAGTTCCCATGAAATAAACAAGAAATTACTCATTGCTTTTCTTATCTTACAGATCTTCAGCTGCCAATGCAAATGCATATGCATTTATACAGATGATTATTTTATGATTCTTCCACACACACAGACACACACACACACACACACACACACACACACACCACACGTCATGCTTGCTACTCACAAGACCCATAAAACTCAACGCAGCGCAAAAAGAGAGCGACTCGAATGCAATTCGAATGTTTGGTGGCAGCAACTCTGCGTCTGCAACATTAACTGTGGCAGTCGTTTCGCTTCGTGTCGTGCCTCGTGTCGCGGTATAGGCGTCAACAGTGGCGCGCCAGAATTGGCATTAATGAGTAGACAAAGAGCCAAAGAAGAAAGAACAGCAAAAGCAGAACCAAAAGCAGCAACAGCAATTGCAACATAAAGAAGAAGAAAAGTGGCCACTTAGCAGCGAAGCGACGCTGAAAATGCGTCGATCAAATTAACAATTTAATTTCTAAGAAAACTAATTAAAAATCACGTAGCACAGTGCGAACTGTGCAACTAAAGAGTTGCTGCTGCTGCTGCTGCTGCTTCACTTCACTTTACTACTGCTCTTCCAAACCCCGCAGAACTCATACTTGATTGCTGACTTGGCTGAACTGTCTAAGCAAGTTGGCCTGACTGCTGCCTGCCAGTTGCCAGTCCGTGTCTGAGCCAAGTGCCTGCAACATGCGTCAAGCATTCGCAATTAGCGGAGTTGCAGCCATCAGTCGACCATTAAAAGCAGGCAAACATGCGCACACTTGATTTTCCAATCAGAACACCACCACCGCCAGAGAAGACCCAACCATGCCCACACTTCTCAGAGGGGGCCTCCAATCAGCAAAGTCAGCAACATTTGTGCCACAGTCTTGGCTCATGTAACAGCAGCAGCAACAACAACAACAACAACAACAACTATACAGATATTAAACAAGTAATGCAATGCCAACTGTTATCCAACGAAGGTTTTATGCTCTGAAACGAAAGGAACTCATTTGTTCTTCTTTAAAATATATTGCTTAATGTTTTGGACTATAAGTAAGCATTGTATAAAATATATAAAATAAATTTATTGAAAATATAATATGAACTCAAATCAATTATGTAAAAGATAATAAGACTGCATGTAAAATAATTATTTACATAAAATAAATCAAATAAATTTGAGTACCCCTTTAAAATTAAAAAATATACTAGTAAGTCAAACTCGACTAAAATATGTATTTAATATGCTTAATTAAAGTTGTTAATTATGCTTCCTATAGCAAAAAAGTTATTTTTTACCATTGTAGTATTCCCAAAGCTGAGAAGTTTTCGATATACTTAAATAGTTAAGCTAAAAAGAAAATATGACTTTAATGTGAATATTTGAAGTTGTGGCTTTTTTAACTTATGCAAATAAAAAATATTTTATAAATTTATATTGTCGTTGAATAATTTAAATAAAGATTGCAATATAATTCTTACTTAAACACAATTATTTTAATTCAGAAAATAATTCTTATTGTGTGACTTTTATTTAAAAGAAATACACTTGAAACTTAATTTCAATTTTTCTTATTTCATTTATCAGTTATAAGCCTAAAACTTAATTTTAATTAATTTATTTATTACATTTAATTATATAAATCTTACATTTCGACGTTTACTTAAAAATTAAAACTCAATTATAAATTATTTATTTATTTATAACTCAGAAAATAATTCTTATTTTGTCTTTTATGTAAAAGTAATAAGTTGGAAATTGAATTTCAATTTAGAAATTGTAATTGATAATTTAATATATATTGAATATTAAGGCTCTATAAAATAACACTAAATAAAAAAAAATTTTATTTATTATGCTAAATATTTATTTATGTTTTTAAATAAATTTAAACAATGCTGCCATTGGGCAGTCATTAAAATCATAGCCAAAAGCTATCTACCCCAATTGGGGGCAGTGTGCGGAGAATCAACGGGCAACTGGCAATTGCTGTCTGCCAGCGGCTGATGGATGGATTGCCTGTTTGACTGGCCTGGTCTCTGGCCTCTGGTCTCGCCTTGCCTCAGCTCGTCTCGGACTCAGCCCAATAAAAGCGTCGCTCCTCTTCTCGGCACTCCTCCAATCTTGCCTCTTGCGATGCCACACATGCTAAACTATTTCCTATCCGCTTGACCACCCCCTCTCCCCACGTGCAGACGCACGCCCCTTGTTTGCTTGGGCTCGTGTGTGTGCCTTGTCAAGAGTGGCAGCCACTGGGAGCGATCAGCAGGGAGGGCAACAACAGATCGCTGGCGGGTCTTTCTCTCTCTCTCTCTCTCTCTCTGTCTCTCTGTGTGCCACATCGTCAACGTTGACTGCTAATAGACGCTCATGCTCACGACATGCCATACACACACATACGCGTGAGGCATCAATCGCAAGTTTAGATGAGGGGGGCGCACGGGTTGTTGATGTTGCATATAATTAATTTATTATGTTGTTTGCCGCTGCAGCCTTTCTGCGACGTCTCCTTGACTCGGTTTGTGCTTATGACGCATTTATGGCTGCATTTATAATGTTTGCCAACTTCGAGTCGTGCCCTGAACGGAAATTGGCGGAGAGACGGCGGGCCAAGACGACTCTGCTACCTCTTGTGGCAGCAAGTGGGCAGCCATAACCAAAGATGGGCCACCTGCCACACGAGTTGATGAGTTGATTTGCAACTGCTGCAACTGCTCCACAGGTAAATGGACAATTTGTAGATGCTACTCGAACATCGAGGGACAGCCTGCAAAGGCGAATTCAGCTCTTCATCAAGTCCTTTTGCAAATCAAAAACAGGGCAATTGACTAGTTGACGCCATGTGTGGGCTCCAATTATGTTTACATACTTTGTGTGTGTGTGTGTATTTATGTGTGTGTGTGTGAGAGTAGTCCACGTCTCGATTTAGGGACTGATAAATACGATGAGTAGTGCTAAATATTATAGACAGTTTTCAGAGCTATCTTCAAGCAAATTGTGTATTTTTAAATATTTTAAATTAATCCAATTTATCGACTACAAATCATAGTTAATAATTTGACATAACTCATAATACTTTAGATTATTTTTGGATCTTTTGTAAAAGTTGAATAATGAAAATTTGTATATATTTTTGAATTCATATATTAAATCGCTCTTGAGAAGACTTAAAATCGAATCATTAAGAAAGTAAGTTATGCCAACATATCGAGAAGTCTTGCAGCTTATAAGTAAAAGTCGAATAATGAAAACCCATTACAATATATATATATATAACCAAACCTATGAAAATGCACAATTTAATATACACTATTAATAAGAACACAAATTAATATATGTAATTAAATTGGTATATTTTTCAAATCTTTTATTTATTTATTTCATTTGCATATGTTGACTTGGTTTGATTTGATTTAGGGACTGTTGAATGTTTATGGATATATGCAGAATAAGGTTCTTAAATTATGAAGTATTTTCAATAAAATATGAAAGAATATTGATAAGTCCTAAATTTCAAGTAACAATAAATAAAAAAATCCCAAAGCTAAAATATGCAAGGAATAAAAACACATTTTGATATTTAACATTAATTGGTATATTATTATTATATTATATATGATTATTAGTTTTATTATTATGTTATTAAATATTATTATATACCCGCAACAAAGCACATAGAAGCTACATTATCTAAGTATATTATCTCAATGCATTTGCCATTTGGCTCACACATTGACCCAAGGCAAGGTGCAAAGATCATTGATAATTACCGTTAATTGCACACTTTGCCAAGCTGTCCAAGCCAGGCCAACTTGTCTGGGCTATTTGCCGCCACTTTTGACAGCCAGTTGCGTCAAGTTTCGAGTGCAGTTTCAATCAATCAAACGCTGCAAGTGGCCAACGGACATGGCACTCAAAGACATGCCACAGCGTAAGGTTAAAGGGCGCGTTAAGGGGCATGAAACACACCCACACACACCCACACACCCACACACACACACACAGACACATGCGGACTGGCAAACGTTTACAAGGCACAAAAAGTGTCTGTGGCAAAAAGTTTTCTGCATTCGTCATTTCGAAAAAGGCGATTTAATTGAGGAATTTTCAGCGCTGTGTTTGGCTAAGAGCGCTGTGCTTTGGTCTGGTTATTAGCCAGAAAATTTATTGGTCCATGGCCAATGTTTTCACAGTCAATTTATCATTTGCACAACTGCAACTGCATGTGGAATACATTAGTCATACGACATGTTGACAGCCTGTCAACAACGCAATGATTGCCAGCACCCGATCCAATTCCTCGTCATCGACAGCCATTGGGAGTATTATTATAATGATTTATATCGACAGTCGAAACCAAACTTAAAATTAAACTACAATTAGAATTTAAAGGGTGTTGAACTGACACAGAAATACACAGAAATTTACATATACAAAATTAAAATTAATTAATCTGGGGTTATTCAACAGCCACAACTTAGCCTTATATTAGAATTCCTTAAGAAAGTCACTTGAAAAATAAATTATGGGAAATTTAAATATGTTAGTAATACAATAGATTTAAATACTTAAATACGTAGCTGTTATTTCTACTTAAACATAAAACAATTCTTGGGTTATTCAAATGTAAAAATATTTAAGCATTTGAAGCAAGAATTGAGGAAACTAAAAAAATATATGTATATATTATTTTGGTCTGATTGGATTTTTCTGGGTTTCCCCAGTTCATGCAACAAATGAAATCTCATAAATATTTCTTATTTTCTAATTTACATAAATAATTTTTAATTTTATTTTAATTTGGGTTTAATTAAATTTTTTACTTTCTGTACATTTTGTGTCGTTTGACTTTAGTTGACATTAAATAAATTAATAAATAAGTAAATAAAGACAATAACAGCAGCAGTTATTTTGGCTTTCCCTTTTTCCACATCCAAAGTAAAATGATTGCAATGCGAATATAAAACACTCTCTTTCTCTAAGCTAGAAATCTGTATAAGCCCTTGCCATATATCAAAATTAACACCAAAGAAATCAGGTTTTTGTGTGTGTGTTGGGGAAATGTGTGAGAGAGAGAGAGAGAGAGTACATAATAAGGTCGTTAATCACAGATATTGTAGTCAGACACTCCCACATTGTGGCGCATTGTATCATTTCTCTTGTCACTCGTCATAAATGGTGCGGCACAGCTGTCAAGGGTCTGTGCACAATTGGCAGTCTGTAGAAACTAGCTGCAGTTAAGGTTGGCAAAGGGATCATTAATTAATCATTAGAGAGCCCAGTGTGATATGGCCCATTATCAGCTTGTATCGGAGCAGCATCATTAGGCCCGCTGCGTGGCGAACAAATTGAAGTCACTGCTGCCTCTGTGCGTGTTGCACCAATCTAATAAACTTTCCCAACGACTGCGAATGTTTATGAAAATTTTCACAATTTTCACATCTTTCAACAGAGCTGACAGGGCCAGGCCGGGCCGGGCCAGGACAACGGAACGTCATCATATCAAACGTGGCTCGGGTCTTGGCCCATTTATAAAAGTTGCGACTGGACACAAAGCGAGCGAGGAGGTATCGCATTTGAGACGTCTGTCAGAGTGTCAGTCTCTCAGACTGTCAGATTGTCAGACTGTCAGTGGCTCAGTCAGTGTGATGAGATTTTTTGATTGATGTCGAGTGCCACGTTGCAGTGCTCTTAAATTTTTATAAATTAACATTTTGCATTGGAGAGCACTCAGTTCTCAGCTCACAGCTCGCAGACATATTTTTCATGTCAGGCATTTTCTCGGCAATTGATTGATGAAAATGCGAGGCGTGTTTTCGTTGCACAAGCAGAAGAAGCTGTAGTCGAAATAATATTATTAATAATGATATATCTATGCAAATTACGGCCAGAAATTATTAGTTTTATGTTCTGCGTCCGCATACAAAGCTCTGATGAATTTTATATTAATTTGCCAACCATTTATCATGTCGAGCGGACGGAGGAGCCATTATACAGCCAGGTGAGTAGGTAGACTCAATATATGCATCCAAATAATTCATAGACAAGCAATAGTATTTATTTGCCAGGCAGCAATAACGGATTGGTGTCTAAATCAAATGAATCATAGCCAATATTGGGCAATCGGTAAATAATTATGCAATTTTAGTTTTAATTGAAATTCCACTGCGAAATGAAATTCAATTCAAATGAAATATTTGTTTGTCTGCAACTCTTCGCATAAAATGCCTTTTTTGAGTTTAGCCAATGAATAATGAGACAATAAAAAATGAATTTAAATTCCTAAAAATATATATAATCTAACAACATAATTATGCCATGACAGAATTATGATACACTCATAATTATGATATATTATAATGGAAAAAAATGAAATTAAAATCATAAATAAGTAAAATAAAAATAGCTGCAGATTTAAATGTGAAACGGTCTAGCGAATATATTGTTGGAATAATTTGAGAAAGCAAAAACTGAAAAAATAGAGATTCAAAGTAAGAAATAAAAAAATTGAGATATATATTATGAGATTTGGAAAGAAACCCATTAGCTAAAATGAAAGTGGGTGCACTTTGAGCCCCGTAAGCAAATATTTATTCCCAGAAATTGGATTGGCCACAAATATTTGGAAATAGATAAAAGTTGAAAAAACCGACATATTGTTCCCATGAAAGTTTAGTATCATAATAACACGTTTGGTCCGGTTAAGTTATATGTTATAGAAGTCCGATCTCTATGATGTTTTTTCTATTAGGAGACTGACAATAGGGGAATAGCTTGCTGAAGAAAACAGTATTTCACATAAGAATCCACCTCTCAACCGATCGTTCCTATGGCAGCTATATAATATAGTAGTTTGAACTCGATAATTTGTTGTCCAAATTAAAGAAAAAATTTAGTTTCTCGGTAAACAAATAAGTTTTTCATACAAGAACTCATCTTTCCTCCGATCGTTCTATCAAAAATATATATCCCTTAAGGGATCGGAGACGACTCCTGCAATGCAACACGGGGCAAGATCACATTGCAGTATAATTTATATATATGCAAATAATACAACGATATATCTCAATAAACTCTGATTTACATTTTGTATTTGGGGCGTGTGTGGGCATTGGAATGGAGGCGACTCCCAAATTGATTTAGCTGCTGGCCAACTTTTGTATTTATGTGTAGAAAGGAAAGACGACATTCCTTGGAGTAAATCTGTGTGCATTTCAACAACTTCATTTTGTGGTTTTTGTGTCCAATGCAATGCAGAAATGCCAACCAGCAAAAACAATGAAAGTATCAGAGTTATCTGAGTGTGTGTGTGTGTGTGTTTATACTCGTATACTCGCCTTGTGGCTTAGGGGCAATAAAACTATTTACAGTTCAATTTGCTATAATATTTGCAGTTGAAACCACAAACGACAAATATGCCAACACCAACAGCAACCAACCGCAGCCTGGCAACAAACGAGACTCAGACTCAGACCCAGAATCAGAGCCAGAACCAGATCCAGACCCAGACCAAGGCCAAGAACCCAACCGAGACCCAGTACCAAAACTCGACCCAATCCCAATTGCAGAGCCCGGCAGAGACTCTGAGTTAGACAAAAGCTCAGACGGCAAAACCAAACTCTGTGAAAATGGATACAACTTTTTAGAGAATGCGTTGGCGCATTCTAAACAGCTTAGAATGCTCAAGTCGAGTCAACTCGACTGCGACATACCCTGAACACAGGTCCTAAATATAAATATTCATTTAAAAAGTTTGTCACACTCAAATGTAAGCATGCTTGGAAGGGCTCCCATTTCTTATGGCGGGCACTAAAATAATCTAAGGCAGCGCTTATAGTTAGGAAATTATTACTTCTTTTTAAAGATAAATAAGTTTAAATAATTGGTAATGACAATAATACCTTGACGAAAGACAAAAGACAAGTGTGGTTCTTTATCTTTAATGGGGCCTTTAAATTTAAACAACCTATTCGCTGATCTTTCATTAGAATTTTAGGAAACTAAATATTTTTTGGGCTACAAAAAAAGTGGCTCTTTGGTTATTAATAATAATATTTTAACGTACGCCAAAGTGAGATTTTCTATTTGTTATTTTTGGGATATGTTATATTCAAATTAATCTAAAATATATAAATCATTTTTGTTTTTAAGTGAGAAAATACTTGAAATATATAAGTGTAGGAATAATTATTGTTCTGTGTGCATTATTATCATATTAATTATATCGTCTAAGCAGTTAATACTGTTCAAGAATATATGTGCTTTCTGGGATGGAAAATGTTTGTTTAGCTGCTAGATACATTTGCAAAAATAATAATATACCCTTTCTTAAAGGCTTTAGGGTATCAAAAGGAATCTAACTTTATAGACAAACAAATACACACACAAGGCGCATATCTGCAAATCTACAGACAATAATCCTGTGTACGGCAAAAGGATATGCCGCAAGAGGCAACTATGGACACTGCCACTCGACACTTTACATATCAAAATCCCATACTAACAACAACAACAACAACAACTGCCAAGTTATGCGACCAATTTACATACAAAAACAACTCAATAAACGTGCGAAATGCTAACGATTTGTAAAAGTTGAATCCTCAACACACACACACTCGCACACACACTCGCACACACACTCGCACACACACACTCACACACTCATTGGCATTTAGGTGGCTGGCATGTGTGTGTTTTGTTATTGGCTTGACTCCCTTGATGAGAGATGGGAGGGATGGGAGAGGGGGGGCTGCGGGGGTTTGCTTTGCCCAGGCAATTTAGCAAAGTATTTCCTTGTCGCCCTAAAAAGTTGGCCACTTTTTGCTACTCGACTTGAACACCCAACCCCATCCACCCCCCCTTCCCCCTCCCTCGACATACTCGTAAACCATGGACTTATTCCGACCATGAAGCGGAAATTGTGCATGAAAGCTGCCGACTGAGTCCTGCTATCCCCTCAACCCCCCCAACCCCCTCAGCCCGCTCAGTAATGGGACAACACGGTTTTCTAACTCGATTATTATAATATTCAACAATATAATCCAATGAGAAAGTTTGCTAATAAGCTGCTAGTTGAGTGCACCACTTAACAGTTAACGTTGCCACTCGCACATTTTGGCGAACGTTTCGTTTTTATTGTTGCCCCCATGCCACATTAAGTGCCTCTCCCCAGAAATGGGGCACTCAACATGTCTGTGCGGCAAGGAGTCTATCATAGCTGCCAGCTCTAGTTGCATTCAATTTGATGGCAATCTTAAACAGAGTTTAGCAAATTGAACTTTGATTTCAGAGTTTCTTGAATGTATTTTAAAGACAATATTTTTAATGGTTACAAAAGTGATTTGCTTAGTCTGTATTTCATAGGAAATTATTGGGATTACAACCAACAATATGGTCGGTAAACTATTGGATACAACTTGATTACATTTTATTCAATTCAAATCGATAAATTCTTCACCTTTATTAGAAAAATATATACAACTAATTTTTAGGGCTCTATGCTAAAAGTTGTATTAGATAAATAGAGACTCGAACCTTGGAACATATACTGGTTTGTGCCCGCGTCAGACAAAGTGTACAAATTGGAGTGCTGCGTTCATTAGAAGGCTGTGAAATCGATAAAAATCGATATTCGCAAATCGATAAGGCTACATATCTCCCACAATTTTAAGGCTACAGTCAACAAATTTGGTTGTTGCATTGCTGGCGATGTTCTTCAAAGATCGGCTTATGCCACGCCCACCCGCCCCTAAAAAAGTAAGCCATATCTTCCGCTGTGTTTGAGCTGGTAGGTATATTACTGGCAGCCTTTACGAACCGATAACAAATTGTTATGGCCACGCCCACACCCGCGCCCGTAATGGCTAAAGCCGAAATCGATAAAACCGCATATTTCCCACAATTCTAAAGTTAGAATGACCAAACTTGGAAGGTAAATTTGCTGGTAACTTCCCCCAAAGATCGGCTAATATATTTTCAGACCAGAAATCTGGAATGCGCATATCTTCCACAATTTGTATGCTAGAGTCACAAAATTCACAAAAGGCTCCCCTTAAAAGATCGATAACAGATCGATAAATCGATAAAACCGTGTATCTCACGCAATTTAAAAGCTAAAGTCACCTAATTTGAAAGGTATGTTGCTGGTAACACCTTTCAAAATCTATGAAAAAATTGTGGACCACGCCCACTCACGCCCCAAAGGCGATATACGCATATACATATCTCCCGTAATTTAAGAGCTACAATTATCAAACTTGGAAGGTAGGCTAGGAAACGCTTTCAACAATTTGTTTCAGCCACACCCACTGCCGCTGCCGCCAAAAGTCACTAAAGCCTTTATCAACCGCAATTTGAATGGCAAGCTTGGATGGTATTTCTTGGCTACAACCGCCATGTTCTGCTACCTGTTATCGGCTCAGGTATTACTTGTGGTATCAAAGTATCGGGGTATGCCCGACTGCAACGTTGTCTTTTGTTTTTCTTTTAATCCATAAAAGTCATTAATCATATCTACATTAATTTTTAAGCGAAAATCATATATATATAATATATAAAATTATATTAGTATTTTCCATAATTTTGAATAGTTGATAATTTAAGTAATTATAATTAATTATATTTATAATTATCAGTCTCTTTTTATTCCCACGCTGTAAATGATAATTATTTGGTTCAAGTAGCCCCAAAGTTGTCCGCAAAGTGCACTTCTGACTAATCCACAACATTTCTTAATTAATGCCGCCCCACGCAGTTGGTGTTTAATTGTTGCTAATCACACACAACACACACTCACACACACACACACAGACACACAGAGTACACCCGAAGGGGCAACAACAGCAAGAAAAAGTCTCCAAGCAAATTCAGACGACTTTCGCTGAGCAACATCGCATGAAAAATGACTCAAATGCAATGCGCCAAGCAACAAGAAGAACAACAGCAACAACAGCAACAACAACAACAACAACATTGACAGCAACAACAACAACAACAACAACGCCAACGCCAGTCGCTGCTAACGGTATTTAATGACACATAAAGTCGTCAATCACTCGGTAAATCTCGACATGTCGCCATTGCCTGCCAGTCTCGCCATCGCCAACGCCATCGCCATCTAAGCCAGGAGCGGGAACGGGAGCGGGAACGGGAACGGGAACGTGGACGTGAACGTGAACCGAACTCGAAACTCAAACTTCGAGTCCCAAAACGAGACAACGCGTAAAACGCTGCCGGTAGCAACAATTTGACAGCTGGCCGACAGTTTAAATTAATTGATTTATTTGTACAGACGAAAGTGGACAAAGGTGTGGCGCCCCCCTCCCCCCTTCCAACCACTCGCTTCGATTTACTGCTGCCACAGCGCGGGTGCTCCCCAAATCGGTGCATACTTTCAATTAGTCAAGCGGCGTCGTCGTCTTTGTCGCACTTGCCCCAATCGCTGTTTACCATCTTGTCAAATGCGGCTCAAGTTTATAATGCGACATCTGGTTAACCCCTCCAGGGACTGAGTATCTGATATATATCTACGATTCCTACTCCCCAACTCTCTCTTATCTAGCGTCTAAGTGCCGTTTTATGGACAGTGTAATAACTTTGTCGATATGTTAAATTATATATGATGGATTGTGGCTAGAGAGGTAAACGAGAGAAATTGGCCGGGGCTGGGTTAAGGGGCACTCCTCCAATAGCTATCTTTATCGAGAGGGTCGTCTGTTTTTTAGTGAAGTGTCTGCCTTTGCCGTATGGCTACATAAATCAAACAAGCTGCCAAGCTCAATTGACCCAGGCATGGACGCTGTCGAGCCATTTGACTGATGATGTCTTAACCCAGTCAGATCGAGCCAACGATCGATCGATCGATGAATCCAACTGTCCAACTGTCCAGCTGTCCAACTGTCCAACTGTCCAACTGTCTGACTGACTGCAGTTTGCCTTTCGCTTTTTTATTTTTGTGGCACTGCCCAAAATCCAGGAAGGCGTCGAAACTAGCAAGATGGATGGCACTTTGTTTTTCACATGATCGCTTTGATCGCCCATCGTCGATTGCCTCGCGTTGGCGTCGCCTCACTTGACCAGTGGGATTGGTGTCGCCACACATGATACCAGCGAGTAGTTTTCCAATGGATTCAAATGAATCACATTTCCTCAATTTGTTGTCGCTTTGAAGTGCCGCAAATCGATTAACATAACTCAAAATAAATGTATTTTGTGTAATTACATTTATAGTATTATCATTACTTGATATATTGTTTGTATATTAAAAGGTTAATCTTAATAAATAAATACAATTTAATTACAAGTGTAATTATTAACTATTATGATTAAAAATTAACTAGATTAGTACACAAAATTGCATTAATTCGCTATCCTTGGAGTAGTGCATTTTTATCGGATTGAGTCTATGACTTAAGAGATTAGCATTTGTCTCCCTAGAATACTACATATTTCCTGACTGAGGCGACATAATTTGTTATCAATTGCTTTGAGGTTTCCTCCTCGTTATCACAAATTTCGACCTAGATAATTTCTTAGTCAAGTCTGTATTCTGAGTTAGTATTCTAAATCTATTATTCAATCATACAAATTTTAAATTATTTATTGCCATACAAACTTAAAGAATTTCATATTTTTACAAATAAATAAAAAAGTTTTCCGTATGTTTTTAGAACCCGTAAATCAATAATTTCTAAGAGCATCTTTTCTCAAGCAAACTAGAAATTTGAAAATTAAAAGAAGACGATATTTTTAAACTAAATAAACGTTGAATTGTAACTGTAATTGCATTCAAGAAAATTCCAAATTCGAATTCTGACTCAATATCTCAAAAGTAAAGGGAAGCATTTTTAATTTGAGACCGAACATTTTAGCGAATTTAAATATTCTTCAACAACTTTGCTTGCCTTGTTGCACAACAACTTTTTCGTAAGTTTTCTTATCTTAACTGTTTTCTTAAATCTTCTTCACCAGCTGTGATATGTTGCCAGTGATAATTCATGCCTCGTATGCCATACTTAATTATGCCGGCAGACGATGTGTGGGTCTGTTATCATCTCTTTTTAAAAAACTAAAAAAAAAAGATTTTTTTATATATTTTTTTCATTTACTAACTTTAGATATGCCATTTAGCATGACAATTATTATATTATGTTTAGCAACTTAACATTATGTGACCCTTTCACAGACTCTTTTCTGTAATCAGCCTTCAATTTTATAACGTTCAGAAAGACAGCTTGTCCTTTTTTTGCAGTGTACTTTACATTGAGTATTTCTAAATGAAGACATAATTGCTGTGCTTACTTTCTAAGTAGAACGCCCACTGCACACATTTTAAGCCCAGCCACGACTTCATTACAATAATCAACATAATCCGACCCGAGATTGTGGCACTCCCCACACCCCACCGCTCCACGCCCCACTCACCCCTACCACAGCTGTTTATACATAATAACAATAATTCTCGCACAACCCGTTGTTCACACACACACTCACAAGCACACACATACACACAAGCAAAGTAAGCATCCTTTTGCCAGGCTTAGGTCGTCGTCGTCGTCGTCGTCGTCGTTGCTGACATCGTCTTGTTAATCCCACTCGTAAGCATTTTGTCACATTTCAAAATCATTTATCATAAGCTTTCACAACAACAACAACGGCAACAACAGCAACCCTCGCGCCCCAAATCCCATTCCAATCCGGTACATCTCTGTCACTGCAATGACAGTTGGGCACATTAATTTTTCAGCACAGACTTTACAAATTTGTTCGAGCAACAAATTTTTCATTGTGAATGGATAGAGAGAGACAGAATGAGAGAGAGAGAGAGAGAGAATAATATACAAACTTATAGTTCCCCCCTCTTCCGCTCTATCTCACTCCCCACTCTTTCTTTCTCCTGCTTTGTTGTGTGCCTGCCTGTTGAGTAACAAGTAATTTTTCATATCATAAATTTTCGAGTCAGTTAATCCCACACGCGGCGTTCGTTTGTCAGCTACGCTTTGCACTGCTCTGTCGCGTTTCTTCTCGTTTCGTCTCGGCTCGTCTTGGCTTGGCTTGTCTTGTCTCGTGTTGTGTCGTCTCGTCTCGTCTTGTATCTTATTTATGCCTTCCGCTCTGTCTCTTTATCTATCTATCTGTGCGTGTGTGTGTGTGTGTGTGTGTGTCTCTCTCTTTCTCTCTGCCTTCGCCAGCTGTGACATTTTGACATCTCAGTGATAATTCATACTTTTGCATGTCATACTTAATTATGCCGACAGACAGTGTGTGGGTCTTTTATCATATTTAATTTTGCCGTCTTCCTCTCTCGCTCTCTCTCTTGCTCCACTGCATTGCTGGTGTGTGCACATCATTATGCGGCATATACACATATATTATACTCAACTCTCAACTCTCGGCTTTCGGCTCTTGGCTCTTGGCTCTTACAAGCAGCTCTCGCTAATTACCCCAAGCCATCATAGCGAACATTTCCCAATCCGGCGCGTCTCGAACTTCATTTATCACATGGCAGCGACGGGGACTCGTTCCACGATGATGATTAATATTTTTGCCAAACTCAAATGACATTTCTACATAAAATATGTTTCGAAAGACCAGCAGAAAGGGTTTTTATTTTTTTTGGGTTTGTTGTGCTGCAATATCGCATCAATCATCAATCATCGTTGCCCTAGGAGAAACCAACAAAAAAAAAGAACAAATTTGCAGCCAACAACGAAAAAGGTGCTCAGAGAACTTGAAATTAGTGACCTGTCAACAGGCCAGCCAGACAAGCCACAGCAGTATCTGCGATGTGTCCCAGCAACGGGTACAAACTCACTTCTAGCCATGTTTGCCATATTTTATTCGAGAAAAAGAAATTAATAATAAATGAATCATGCTAAATATTATTTCATTGATAATTAAAATCAATTATTTACATAACTGGTATATATGTATATAGAAAATAGAGTATCTGTGTTTCAGTTTGATCATGTTGCATGTGGCAGCACCGCCTCGCTGACCGATGTGTGGCCATCAATCTAAACTCTTCATTTTGAAGGCTCGCTGTCAGCCGTAATGACCGAAGCAGAGCAAAAAGCGCCGCACAAAAATACAGGCAGAGAAAAATAATAATATCATGCATGAGAGCCAGGGGGCGGGGGGAGCCCTGAGTGGGGGGAGAGGGGGCAGGGGGGCTCTTATTACGGGTCACACAATCAGTGGCGAGTCGTCAATCATAATTTATAAATTGTTGTGCCAACCAATGTAAACGTGTCACACACACACACACACACACATGTGTGTGTATACCTAGAAAATGTTTATTTGAGTCATTTGGTTTGTGTATCCAACTAATTATTCAACGTCTCATTAAACAAATAAATGTGTCAAGAAAACATTTGTTTGCCATACATCACAGCGCTAGATAATTTCATTTTGAGGGGAAGGCCACCGAATCACATCATGTGAAAATGACAAATCAAATGAGATTAACACATAATTTCGTTTTAGAAACAAACACATAACTCAAATGTAAACAATATCTACATATCTATATATATATATGTATATATATACAACCACTGCCAGAAGTATGTCTCTAGCGAGACCCTTACTTTCGAAACACTTTTGTGCATTTATCACTAAAATCACCTGACAGCAGGCCATGAGCCATGAAATTAGAAATTATAAATAAAATGTCCCCTGAAATGAAAATTGAAAATGTTAATTTGAGCAGCTAAATCACAGAAAATCTACATTTCAATTATTCGACAATGATTCCATTATAATAATTCTAAATTATATTGGGCCTCTGCTAGTTCGCTTCTGAAGAAGGTATTTTAATCTTGTTCCTCAGCTCTTTTTCTATACCTTCCTTTTCTATACCTTCATTCATATTCATTTCGAAGATTATTATGTAATTGATTTTTAAAGATGGTTATTGGTAGTTTGCCCTCAAGATTTTGTGACTCTAGCTCGAAAACTGTGAAAGAATAGGCCTTTTTTTTATTTTAGGAACGGATTGTTTGGAGGTGTTGGAGGTAGGCATTGCCGATAAAAATATATCTGTCGATCTTTGAAGAACCCGAAAGCTACCAACCAAAAATTGCCGACTCTAGCTATGAATTACGACAGAAATGTGATTTTATTATCATTTATTTGCAATTCTGAATACTTTTTTTTATTTTTCAAATCTTGTAAATATTTTTAATTTTTTATAATTTAATTTTAAATATTACATATTATTTTTAATTTAATTTAACTTATTTTCTACGTTCTGCATTTTTCTGTGTCAGGTATCGGAGTATAAAACGAATGCAAGTATAAATTACAACATTTTTGTGTTGTAATTGTGTTTTTTATCATTATGCGTTTCAACATATTTTGCCATAATAATCAGTATTATTCACATATAATTTGTAGCTGTTACAGCAGACTCGAATGAGTGAAGAGATAATCAATTAGATTTGTAAAAGTTGCTCGTAGCCAGCAGAACGCTTAACAATATTTATAGGTTTTAATATGACAATATATATGCAACAATTATGTTTATTTGGTGCTAGTTTATTCAAAAGGCAAGGTCAGCTATAAGGTTTATGATAGTTTATAATAGCTGCCCCAAAAGAGTGTCTCTATTTAATACTCTCAACCTTACCTTATTATCATTATTACCTTGCCTAGTATTGCAGTTCTATTTTATAGTCTCTCTAATAATGCAGTTCTATTTGACACTTACAACTATTAGCTGACTTATTCAGTTATATTTTATATGCTCATCTGTTAGCTTACTTAATATGGCTGTTGTAACCATTTATGCCCAGTTTGCCGGTTGGTCTAATTGCGTCGAACGGTGTCCCGTTCTTGGCTGTCACCTATATCTTATCGCAAGCTCTGCCGCAAATCTGTGGCAGCAGCAAGAGCAACAGCCATTGGCAAAAAGGCTGCACTGAAAACAACATCAACGACACTCGTGCAATTTATTGAGCCCATCAATCAAGTGGCCATTCCATGGATGCATTATTTCTTCTTCTTGTTGTTCTCGTTGTTGTTGTTTGTGTGGTGCTGTTGTGATTCTCCGCAAATAATTGTTGCCATCGTTGCACATTGCACATGTCCGTCCGTCCATCTGTCCGTCCGTCCGCCTGTCCGCCCGTCCGTTTGACGTCTGTCTGGCTGTCAATGGGTGTGGTCACAGTTGCCTGAACGTTGTTTATGGTACGGTTGCCCCGTTGTGCTCAGCAATCGTCACTCAGCGTCTGCGTCTGCCACAGAAAAAAAGGCCAATCATCGATCATGGTCATCATCATCATCGTCATCAGCATCGTTGCCATCGTCATCATCGTCATCAAGTGCAACTCATCCGCTTGCAACACACTCTCTGCCACAGTCTCGTCCTTGTCCTTGTCGTCGTCGTTATTGATGAGCTACAGCGAAAAGCAGTCGTCAGTCAGCTGCCTGCAACAGTCGATGCGGCACAGATAATATCTTTTGCAACAAATTTTTGACAGCTTCGATGCGGCCTCCTCTGTCTGTCTGTCTGTCTGTCTGTCTGTTTGTGTGTGCAACGCAACGCATTGTTGCAACTGGAATCCGTTGCGGACTCGCCGCTGGACGACTGCCTGTTGGGCCCTGTCACATTTATCACAAATTCAATGAATAATAATTTTTGCACGCTGTGTGATGTGACGTGCTAATGTTATCTGATTGGAATCGCTGATGAAGAGCAACAGGATGGGGCATGTCGATGGGCATGGTGGATGGTGGATGGTGGATACGTGCTGTCAGGCGGAGCTCTTAAATATTAATTATGTTGCCCATTTGGTTTCGCTGTGGACTCGTCTGCCATTTTGTATTATAAATTGCGTTCGCGATAAGCCGGCGACTTATGCCCGTTTCGAGATCATAAATTCAAAGACTCGATCGATTTCCGGCTTTATTGATGATCAACAACATCTCATTCGCTGTCAGGCAGCCAGACAGACAGACAGACAGCAGTAAGTCGTACTACGACTGACAGCGCTGAGCTGAACAAACAAACAACTAAGCACATAGTATGCTTTATCTAGTGTCAATATCCATTCAACGATACACTCCAATGATTATAGCCTAGATATATATACACACACACATATATATATATATAGTGCATATGCTTGTTTGTTTACTCTGGCGCCTACTGGAATTACACTCGGACAGCTTTATGATGGGGTCATCGATCAATCCCATTTTGAGCGCTGCCTTGGCTAAGGCCTAAGCAAATGACGAGATAAGCTAAACCAACATTTTTACTATTTATTTGATATATATGTTCAATAAAAAAATGTGTGTGGAATTCTTCAATCGCTAATGATCAATAAACATCGTGTTAATCAAAAATGCATACTAACTCAAACACAAATTTAACTCACTTGTTTATTGCCTATTATAAACTGAGTCCATTAAAAATTCGTATAAATGGTGTTAGTGAAAAGCGACAAAAGTATGGCCTAAACAGAAGCAAGTTTCTTCGATACCATAAAGTATAATTATTCTTGATTAGGCTAGAAACGAAGCTAGAGATTTTAAATTGGGAATACAAGTCGATACCTGCCCCTGTTTCGCGATTATCGATACAAATCGATATCCGAAAGCAAGAAAAAAAAACACAATTGTAAAGATATAGCTTTTCAATTGATATCGATACAAATTATTAATTAACTGTAACATTTTTATTAAGATTGGAGAAGAAACACATATTTTGTTAACCAAAACGTATTTCCAAATTTAAACTAATTAAAAGTTGGGCTCTCGACTAGAGAATTCCAACTTGTTTTACTTGGTGGCACTAGCTATATCTAATATCTGTATGCTAACAGAAGAAGACATCAAGATAGTAGACAATCGTAGAATATTTTCATATTAGTAGTAGTTCCAAGCCAGAAAAATCACAAATATTATTTGCTTAAATTGTGGAAAAGCATAATAATATTTGGAGCTCCTGGTTGATATTCAAATGTTAAGCTAGATTTTCCGCCTTTCTTTTCCTTACTTTAAATGAGACTGCATTTGGTGTATTTGATGTTTAATTGAAAGCTTGAAGCTTATGCAAAACAGTTGAACAACTTTTCAAGGCATGCAGAAATGGAACGAGAAGATAATTTCAATTTGGTGATCAATCAAATGCAGTCCCTGACACAATCACACGCCAAGTTTATCGTTTGTTTTTTTTCTCAAAAGGTGTTTTGTTTGGTTCTATGTGATCTTCATTACGCTGTGGCACACTTGGCAATTGAATGCGACATGCAATGTCAGCTGGCTAACCCGCCGGCCAATCAATTACAAAGAGATGCCGACTGCCAAAGAAGAGTCAGAAGCGACTGAGACAAATGGGGAATCTGAGGAACGAGAAGCTAGCGCCAAATTACGTTCAGCGCAGTAAATCAAGTGTCTGCTGAGAATTCGACGGCGATTTCAAAAATGTTGTGTATACAAAAGACTTGTTGACAGTTCTTAATTGCAACGGATTTGCCTGTTGCCATCGAATGAATTACCTCCGTCCAAAAAATTGTTTTAAAGTCAAAATGTAAACAGCGAGTTCTCAAGTTGGTAGCGAATTTTGCCAAACGCCAAGTGACGCATGCTAACTGTCAATATTTTGGCAGAGCTCAACTGACAGCTGTCACGCACGAAGTCGCCTGAGCCGGAAACAAAAATTTGTACACCACTGAAATTCCCTTTGTATTTGCGTAGCAATATATACATATACATATATATATATATATATGAATACGAAAACTGAGTATGAAAATTGAAATGAATTTGTCACGATTCGCGCGCCTCGCTCGAATATTGAAAAGTTTGCCGCGGGCCGCAGGCAAACAAAGTAAGCCCCTTCAGTAAGTAATATGATAGGGGCTCTCTCTTGTGGGACGTGAGAGCCTCGCATGTGTCGCCGCCTGTCAAAGTGTCAGCGTACGCAAATAACGGTAAAGGATTTGTCACTGCCAACACCAACTGAAGTACCAACAAAAAACAAACAAACAAACAAACAAACAGCAACAGAAGCATCAACAAGAGCAGCAAACGGAAAAGAGAATTTTCAAATCTGTCACAGTGTTGACTAAGTGCAAAAGCATATGCAAAAAAAATGAGAAAAAATATGCAAGGAAAGGAAAAATCATATTTGTTTGGCACGCGAGATATTTAATACCCTGCGAATTTTGCAAAGAAATGGTTTCTTGGTTAGCCAACACATATTCTATTTTGGCAATCGAATTTCTGAGGAACAGTCAAAGGCAGTTGATCAACACTTTTTTAAATCAGTTTCAAAATCAACAGCTAAAACGTATATAAAAAATAATGATACACCAAACTTGGAGCCAAAAAGAAAACATATTTAAAAATATAAATGGAGCTGCCCAAACAATAGAAATAATATTTGCATATATCGAATGTGTTTAATGGAATGTGTTTAATATATGGAACACTCTGAAAACGGGTAATCAGGGATTTATGAAGTTGGAAAAAAGTAAGTAACATTCATGATCAGCAACCAAAGCCGAGTAAATTAAATTATGTAAATCAATCCCTCAACAAAGATAGCTTCTAATCTATCAGATCTATCAAATCCACTTTATCACACAGGTGTTATTTATTAATATTATTCTTTTTACCTCATGCATTCATAAATAAATAAACAAATATACATTAAATATTCACGATAAGTGTATTATTAGATAAGTTATTTATTTAGTTTATAAACAAAATTATGACTTACCAATAATAATAACGAGTACTAAATTAGACCCCTGACTTGAGATGATTATATAAATGGATTTTAGAATTTAGCTTTATTTATTTAAAATTAATATTCCTAATTCCCTTATCAACTTTACCTCTGTCACTGCCAAAAGCTTTGAAGTTCTGAGAAAGTTGGCTCTTGATGCGAACTGCCTTTCGGAATTTAGCGACTTGTGTATTGAAGTAGTTCTTTTGGTTTTATCTTAATTTAATATTATTATCAAAATCACCCTTAAACAGAAACTCTTTAAAATTTGCTTAATCATTGTTCAATTTTGGAGACTCTGTTATTATTATAATTGTGAGCACATTAAAAACAAATTGACAACTAAACAAAATACAAATATATAATTATAAATTCTAATTACATCAGAATCGTTTCCATGTAATCGATTATCAATTGAGCTAAGCCTGGCTTACAATCAGATTTAATATGAATTAATCAACTCGTAATCAAAAATGAAACTGTTGCGAGTCCGATTGAAATTGCGCGCAGCCTTTGTTCTAAGTGGAAATGTCTGTCAGCGTGTTGTGTTGACTGATTGATGGACTGGCTGGCTGTCTGACTGGCTGACTGGCTGACTGCCTGCCTGCCTGCCTGCCTGTCTGCTGGAGTGAGTGATTGAGTGAGTGAATGAGTATTTCAAGTGATTGCGATAGCGAATAGCGATTGAATGCGCCGCATGACTCACTTGAGAGTCACGTAAGCGAAGCGAACAAAAACACACAAAACCGTTTAGGCGTTATCAATCTTATCAGTAATGTAATGACATTTAACATGCCGCATCTAAAGACTCCCCAGGTCACAGTTGAGCAGCGCTCCTCTCTCTCTCTCTCATCTAGCTCTGTCTCCATCTCCCCCTCTCTCTCTCCCTCTCTCTCTGCATGTCTGTTGAAATTGATTTTCCAATTGCTGCCGTTTGACATGTTTGCTGGCTACTGGCACGCAAGTTATTTTGTTTTTGTTTTTGTTTTTGCTTTTGTTTTTGTTTTTGTTTTTGCTTTTGTTTTTTTTTCTCTTTATTTTTGCCCCATATCGCACTTCATATCTCTTCCTCTCCCGCTCTCTCGCTCTGCCCACTGTTCTGCAACGGTTTCCATATGCTGCTGCTGCTGCTGCTGTTGTTCTTGTTGTTGTTGTTGTTGTCGTTGAGCTGTAATTTATGCGCTAGCTCGTCGTTCATTTGACATGTCAAAAGTTGTGTCGCTTGATTGATGACTGCTGTCAACACATATTCTCTAATTTTTTTTCAAACTGTGTGTATGTGTGTGTGTGTGGTTATAATATTTACTCTTTGTGTGTGTGTGTGTGTGTGGTTAGGCCGCAAAGGGTTTTCGGCTGCCATGTTTGGATTTGAGTCGCTGTTTCTGGCATTGGCTTTGGCTTCTAATTTTTGTTTGCTGCTTTTTCTATGGGTTGCTTTCTGCCTGCTGTCTGCTGCCGGTTGTCGTCTATCGGTCGGTTTATCGATGCTGGCCTTTTTGCCGCAATGCCAAACACATTGCATATTTTGTTTAGACCTCGACACGAGATTGATGAGCTCTGCCCGCCGCCTGTCACATGCTTCAATGGATCGCATGGGTGTCTCTGCGTGCCAGCCAGGCGCTGGACAAGTCCCTCCCCCTCGAGGGGGGCTCGTCGCATTCACATCTTGACAGCGGCACAAACAAATTGTGGCGACAGGAAGTGTGCACAAAACACATACACCAAGTGAGACACTACAAAGCGAAGAAGGGGTGTGGGTGTGTGGTTGGTTGGGGGAGGGGTGAGGGGTGAGGGGTGCAGGGTGCGGCAGTGTTACGAGGATTACATTTCTGGTGTCTGAATTGATTGATGGCTTTGGCAATGTGGCCTGACATGCAACTAGGTGAGAGCCCAATATTGAATTCTTTTTCTAGCCACGAGAGGCCAACAAACCCCGTTGAAAACAGGAAGGCAAAGCTTTACTGCGATCGCCGAAGTCTAAACACCCTTGCAGAAAGGAGACAAGCTGTTGATCTCTAAATATTCCTTATGAAATTTAGTATTTATAATTTTGACAGCTCTATGAAATAGTATTGCGATATTGATGATTCTTTGTACAAGTGTTGGGTGCATCATAAATGGCCAGTTTGGTCTGCATAACTTGGTACAAATCTCCAAATGTCAGAAGCATAACAATATGCATATTAGCCAAGTTTGGTTCCAATAACTTTATAAATTAAAACGTTTATTTTATAATGGAAGCTATATGATATAGTGAACCGATTCACTTGGCTCTATTTGCAGCAAAAAGATGCATATATACCCAGTTTTATCAAGATAGCTTCAAAACGACTCGTATTTCGTTGCTGATCAAGAATATATATATTTTATGGGGTCGGACGCGTTTTCTTCAATGACTTCCAAGCTGCATGTCACACTTATAATACCTTCTACAAGGGTACAATAAACAACATGAGCAAAACTCGTCATGACAGAGTTTTGTACAAGTTATCGCTGGCTGTTGCCAAAGTTTGTTAACGTTGTGTATTAGATAATATGCTGAGGGTATCTACAGTTACAAAACTAAACATATATATTGCTGATCAACTAAATGTAGAGTGAGCTGTTGAGTTCTTACATATATACATATATGTGTTCTAATCTATTTAAATAATTATAATACAAATTCTATTTTTTTCTTTTTACTATCCTCATCAATTATAATATGTTCGAGATAATTTGTTTCTTTAAAGATGGATGAGTTGAAGATGACTATAGTGTTTTAAGTTGGAAATGTAATGCACATTTGTAATTATGCACATTATAAAGCTTACAGACTAAATTTGAATTAAATTACAATTGAATATTACAATATATTTAATACAAATGAGGTTTTTCTTTTCATTTTCTTATAATAAATGAAAAATAATTTTAATCTTTAATGCTGGAAGATTTTTCAATGATTATACTCAGCAATTAAGCCATAAAAATGTTGTCTCTTTTTGAAATGTTTGTTTTCCTGGTAAAAATTAATCCAATTGAAATTACAACTTAGAAATTAAATATTCTTGGTCTAATTTTGTGCGATTACCAATTTTCAAGTATTTGAAACTGGGCCAGTCCCAGGATAAGCCCAGTAAATAACGCAATCAGAGAAAGTTTGTGTATTTATTAGCTGACATTTATTCCTATAGTCCATTTATTATTCCGATAAGGGTTATTTTCATCAGTTGCCATCAGATATTGGCATTAGGCTCAGAGCTGGCTCGACTTGTTGTTAATTACCCCGCATATATCATTCCCAATTGTTGATTGCGCTGAACACTATTATGCGCCGTACGGTGATGACTCGATAACGCGTATAAACACCTCTACTGTAATTAAGTTGGCAAATGCCGCCAATAAAATATTGTTGCGAAACCTGATGTTGAATAAGAAAAAAACCCACAATTAACCAACCAAAATTTTTGGACACACCCCACAAATTGTACACTCTGCCAAGTGGCAATCAATTTCTCGCGCTGTAAATTAACCATTCGACTGAACGAGCCGTGCACCGGGCAAGGGGCACCCCAGACAACAGGGACAATGGCAGCTGCTAACTGCTCCCAGATAGACACAGACTCACACAGAGAGAGAGAGAGAGAGAGAGAGCGAGGCTTGCGGCTTGTGGCTTAGAGCACCCGAACGCGTCCCTCGGCTCGCAATCAACGCACATTAATATGCACGAGAACAATAAACAATGCAGGGGAGCCCAGTGGCGTGAGGGGGTTGTGGGGGCCCAGTGGGTGTTGGTGTGGCAAAGACGCGGCGCAGCGGGCGGGGGGTAGAGTTTTGCTGGTGTGAGAGGCGTTACAGCGGCAATCATACAAAAAGGCAACAGCGAGCCAATGATGCCGCCAAAGCAACTAGCTACACTTAGAAAAAGAAATCTCCCTTAAAATTTGCCAAGCAACCGTAAAATGAGAATCGTCCTGAAAAAAAAAACAAAAAAAATTACTAAAATTTAGAATCGCCCTGAAAAGTAAACAAAAAAATTGCACAATCGTCTGAAAACTAGAAAAAAATTCTAGTTCGTTGAAGTAATTTGTAAATGAGCAGAAAAATGTAGAATCAGAAAGCCTTTTTTATATTTCTGAAATAAATTTCTTAGTAACAGAAAATATTTCTAAAAAGTCTAACAATTAATACAAATGCATTTATAGAAAAATTCTTGCTGAAGTCTACTTTTATACTATAAACTATATTATAAATTAAACAAATTTAAAAACTACCAAAACTGTTTCACTTATCTTTAAATACAAATTAATGATAATAATAACAGAAGATAATAATATAATAATAACAAATAAAAATATAATAACAAGAATAATGTTTGATTACAAGTAACATAAAAAAATGCAATTTTACATTTTTGAAAAATGTACCATCGAATTAGAAATATACTTCCTGAATAATTGGGTTGGTTAGCCTTGGTCACCAAAAACATGAGGATTTTCTAGTATGCATTGCAATTTATTTTTGCTGAGTGTAGCTGCCAGTCTCTCGCTCTATCTGTCCCCCTCTCGCTCCCGCGCTGGCTGAACTCAACTGACAATATTTATTGCAAATGCAGCAATAAATTTCAAAACACCATTCGCTAAGCACCACATGGGGTCTCGAAAATTGAAGATAAATTTTAAGGCGGCAATTTATGATTTGTGAGCATAAGCGTGAGTCTCGTTTCAGACCCAGTCCACAGCCTCGACCCCGTTGCCAGTACCTGGCTGGAGCTGGAGCTGGAGCTGTTGGTCTCTTGGTCTCCTGGTTACTTCGGATGCTTTGGTTACCCGGGGTAGACAATCAGTAGAGCCGTTGTTGACAAGTGTGGAGTGTTTGCCGCCGCACTCCTTCACTCACTACGCTGCTGAGCACAGAGCACAGAGCACAGAGCTCCTTCTGCCTCTCCATTTCCTTGCAACAAGCTGGCCCGTTTTTCAATTGTGCTTGCCGCGATTTTGCTGCCCGCTGCGCCTTTGACAGCCACACCGAAAGCTGAATGCAATACTCTTCCTTCCTCTCTCTCTCTCTCTCTCTCCCTCTCTCTCTCTAATTGTGTATTTAACTCTCTCTCACAGCTAAGCAGTGCAACTGACAAAGCAAATTGGCTTTGCAGTTGCCTAGGGGCACTTTCAATATTGTTGTACAAATGACTTTTACCAACTTTTTGCGAGTAAAAACCTTTCAACAAAAAGACTCTCGAAATAATTAATTTTTCATTAATAGAGCTAAACTGATACAAAATAAATATAATTAAATCTGGTGCTCGAAATTGATGCTTCAAAGAACTACGATATTATTAGACTTTTACCAGGTTTTTGTAAATAAAAGCTTTCCAAAATAATGTCGAAATAATTAGACATTAGAAATAAAATTAAAATTTTGGATTCTTTAAAATTGTTGAGAAACAGTACTCAAAAAATATTATATACAGAAATCTACAGACTGAAGTCAGACAGCTAATGAAATTTGATTCCCAAATTCTTGTTTACCAATCGAAATGAAGTTTCAAAAGAAGAAGATAAAATAAATATTGAAAGCTGTCGCCGTTGAACGAATATCGATACAAATCGATAAATGATTTAATTGAAAACATATAACCTCTCATTTGATTTAAAATATAGTCAAACGTATTATTGATCAACTGTATAAATGTGATCAAGATAGTACAAGAATCATAGATTCATATTGAACAAACTACCACCAACAAGACTATTATCTCTTCTAAAGATTCAGGGCGTCTCCTAGTCGATTGCTATTGCAATTATATTTACTAAATATGCAACTTAAGTTACCCGTAATTACAATTACAATAATTACAAGCTTTCTTATATCATTAAATTTGGCTTCTTTTTATAATTGTCCGCTTGGAATTCAATTTACATTCTGAAATGCATAGCTTCAACTTTTATAGCGCTAATTGTTTAGTAGGGGAAATTATAGATGTCCTTGGCAATTAACAAACTAGTCTTAAATAAAAATCACTTGTGCAGTTTGCGCGTTGACTTCGACACTGTGTCGAACACATTGTGGTGCAGAGTGTGTGTTGTGTGGCCAGAGGGAAGGCTTATAATTGAAGCGACTCCACAGTGCCGCAAGCTCTGCTTACAACACCCTGCTGCAATTATTCATTCACTTGCGCGAACAAGGTCCCAGGGTGCAAAGAAAAAAAGATGCCAAGTGGCCGTTTGCTGGCATCGAAGCAGCCCGCAAACAATCCAACTTGCGAGTCTACAGCAGCGAAAATGCGAAAATGCAAAAAGGAGAGGGTTTTTTTATGAATGCGCACATGAAAAATGGAACATCGTTAAGAGCAATTCATAATAAAATACTCGACGCAAGATGCGAAGATGCTGGAGATCGACCCAACGAGGTTTCCACTTGGCTCTGGGTCTGCGCCCAGGCGGTCAGCCCGGCATTGGATTATGCTCCAACCACAGCCCCAACTCCAGCTTCAGCTTCAGCTCCTCAAGCAGCATACAAATTATGACTGCAAGCAGGATATTGGGTTAAAGTTTTTTCTGCAGCTGATTTCGGTTTTTGGTTTTTTCGATTTGCGCTCAGCTCGGTTCGGTTCGGTTCGGTTCGACTAAATGAAGCTGTTGGAGCGAAGGCATTTCAATCAGCGCCGACCCCAAATAACCAACTAGTGTGCACCTTATCAATAATTTTATATTTTCATATGAGCATATCCCAGCCAGCGATAGGCCATAAATACAACAGCAACAACGAGTGACTAGGGAAATTTATAGAGTCTGTTGCCGGGGCTGTCAGGTGAAATAAATAATAAATTCGTTATATCGGCCGACATTGCGGCGGCTATCAACAGTCAGCAACTGCAACAACAACAGCAACAACAACGATTGCCACAAGTTGAGGGGCGTATAGATGAAGGCACGCCCACATTTAAAGTCCGTTGCTGCTGCCACACAGCTGCGAGTGGCGGTTGCTTGTTGCTTGCACCCGCGGCCAACAAATTTGAATTCAATGAAAGATGAAATCATTAAGTTTGAGGCAATTTCAACGGCCAGACTGCAACATGGGGCAACACGGGCGAATTTGTTCAATCGTGTGGCAAATAAAATGCAAAAAGGGTACTCAGCAGGGGGGTGGATGGGGCGTTGTTATGACATTAGCAAGGCGGCCTTTGCGGCATTGCCTGTAATTAAATGGAAGTTGTGCCAAACTCTAATGAGAGCCATACAAATTATAAATCAATCGAATCACGCATGAGCTGAATTTGACAAAAAGTGCTGCCTACGAAACGAATTAGGCATACATTGTTGCAGCTCGAACTCGTCTCTTGTTGTTGCTATTGAAGGGCATAGTCAACTGTCCATATTGCATGTGGCATTGTTGCCTAATAAATATCAGAAGCAGTGGCAGCAGCAGCAGTGGCAGCAGCAGTGGCAGCAGCAGCAAATTTGCCCGAGAGAGTTTTGGAGTTGTACAACAAAAGGCGCACATAAATCAGCGATCAAGACAATTGCCCTGTAATAATTTTAACTTCTTTAAGTCGCCAGGCCAGCCCACACGGCAGACAGTGAGACACCAATAGCGATCTTGGCGGCACATAAAAATAACAGCTTATCGGCAAAGAGAATCGTGTCGTGGCACGCCTACCAACTCAAAAAGGCATTAAAATATGAAACAACAATTGCAAACCAAAGCGAAGCGAACTGCAGATGCCAGTTGCCAGAGATGGGAGATGGAGATGAAGGGAGTCGATGGTGGCGGAGGTGGAGGTGGTTCACCTCAGGTGAAATCAACAGCAGCAAAACTTTGGGACGGGCTACGGCATTCCTGTCACTTCTCGACTTGCGATTTGGCCCTGTTGTCTGTGGCCTGTGGTCTGTGGTAGGCGGCAGTCATTCGGCACGTTTCGCCTGGCAACTGGCTTCGTGAAATTCCTAACCATGCCCCGCCACACCACAGCACACCATAGCACAGCACACCCCGCCCTGCCGCTTCCCATCCAGCTTAGCCGAAGATATATAGCTGTATCTGTGTAGCGCCCCCGACTCAAATCGCCATTGTTCGCGCAATTCGCGGCAGACAGTCGCTTACTTACAACTTACAACTTACAACTTGCAACTTACAACTTACTCCACAATTCGAATTGCATGCGATATCTCAATTTGGAGGCTCTTTGAGGCAATAGGATAACACTGAACACTGAGCCGAATTGGGGCTGGCCAAATCGATCGCTGTATACCCTATAAACATACCAAAATAACCCTCAATTAAATTGCACATCTGAATCTAAATTTGATTCAAGTTGATTTGTTATTACATAAATATAAATTAGTTGATACAAATTTAACTGCACTTCTTCTGAAGACCCCATAAATCTCAATGTATCACAAAAGAATCCATTTACAAATAAAATATATAAGCTGTATTAGAGTAAGCAGATATAAATATTTATATATATAGATTAAGGTTGGTTGAAGTAAAAATATAAAAATAATTGGCGTAAATGAATACAAATAAATAAATAAAAAATAATAATTAGACAGTAAAACCCATTAAGCGTGGATATCGGGAAATCGATAAATGCAAGCCAATAAAGCATAATCTTAAAAATGTCCATGGTTACTGAAAATCGGATTACTTTTGACAATCTAAAAGCTCTTCTTGTGATTATTATTATAACGAAAATCTGAAATTTTCGCGTTTTCCACTTTGAATGTGGTTTTACGTAGAAGCCAAAATTATATAAATAGATCCCTATTATTTTAAACAATCGGTCACTTTTGACCAGGTCTTGGTCAGAATCGGGTTTCCAAATTTAAATGTAGTCTTAAACTAAAGATCAAACTGTGATAAAATGCAAAGGCTTTACAAAATCTGATCACTTTAGATAAAGCTTAGCTCTAAAAAGTTTGGACCTAACCCAACCTAAACTTTTTGAGCAAAGAACTCAATTCAAATAAAATTGCAGTCGCAAATTACACAATAAAGTCAAAACACCCGAATCGCAGTTTCCTGCATTTGAGACCTGGGCTAAAATGCAATTTTTGGTGGTCTGTAATCAGTTGGATCTTAAAGACCATGGCAAACTGGTTGCCAATCAGAGGTGGATACGCCTTTTTTGCCGGCGATTCAAGTTGAACAAATTGCGACATAGTCGACTGGGCGCCAAAAGTCCGAGGCAGCCGAGGCTTTGACTTCCCCAACCCAATCGATTCTAAACACAATCCAAAATTTGTACAGAAAGTGCTCAGAGGCACAAGTTGCCAAATGTTTTTGATTTGTGTAAAATTCATGTGAACCGGGGGGATGGCCTGCAAGCAGCCAACATGCCAGCAACTGGCGTATCTGGACGAGCTGAAGGAGCGTCTGCAGCAGCTGCACCAGCGCCAGGAGACCTACATGGAGCAGACCGCCGAGATGCTGCGTTGCATCAGCATCGATCAGCAATCCGTGCCACAGATAGCAGCTCCATCCACACCCGATACGGGCAATACCGGGGAATGTCCAGGCGGCATTAGGCAGCTGATACAACGCTTCGAGGATTTGCGCCAGACATCCAGACAATTCAGCGAAGAGCCGCAGCCCGAGGAGCTGGCCGGCGTCGATGTGCACAAGCTGCTCCAGGGTTATGAGAAGCTAATTGTGGAGGGCAAAATACTGCAAAAGTCCTGGCTGCTGCTGAAGAAAACCACTGAGAATTGTGCGCGTCTCAGCAACAGAGATGAACGTATGTTGAACAAGACCAGCTCAAAACCACCTTCTTTCGCAGAACCAGCAAGCGGAACGACCAACAAGACAGTCCATTCCCCGATCAACGGCCTGTCCACAACTTCCGGTCTTCTGTCTCAGGCTACTCAGGACTATGCGAAGAAGTCCGGCCATGTTTCCAATCGTAGGTATTGATTTATGCTTCACAGTAATTGTTCAGAAAAAGTAACCGGGAAATAAGTAATATCCGTAATATGTCTAGGAAAGGCTAGAGGGCAACGCTTTGGGGCACTCCTCCAGCTGGCACTGCGCATCAGTCCGTTCAAGGGGAAGAAGCGCTCTGATGGGAGCCAGCAAGCAGAAGCCATAACAAATGATCTGTCAAATAGTAAATAGTATGACAATAGCCCAAAGAAGACTCGACCACTGATTAAAATCGAGCTCTCTCTCGCAGCCACAGTGCATAAATCACACACACCACACACCACACACCAACATGTCAATATTTTGCCTAATTAATGTGGGTTTTTGAGGCCGCATCCATTTCTCGGGTGTCAAGTGCAATGAGAGGGAACTCTCCATGCCACTCCGAGTGGGTCTGCTTCGGGGGTACCCCTGGGGACCACCATCAGACGCTAATGTAGCTGTCGCTGCAACGGGGTAGGGGGCAGGTTGGGTCCGATGTGTGGCAGCAACTGCTGCGCTGACAGCGCATTTTAGTCGACCATGGAATACCGAAAATAAATCTTGGCATCTCGTGACAGCAAACACACACAGAGAGAGGGAGAGTGAGAGGGAGAGGAGTAGGAGTAGGGCAGGGAAGCAGAGAAACGCAACGAAGACAAAATACTTTGCTCCACACGCAAAGCGAGAAGTAAACATTTAAATTTAAATTAAGTGGCTTGTTTGGCGTCATCGAATGCAGCAACTAATGAGACCCGGCTGAAGTCGGAGGCGTTGTTGTTGCACTTGTGGACTGGAGGAGCTGGTGGGGACAACATCATGCGAGATCGCAGCAGGAAGCTTTCTCGTTAGCTTGCCACACTGATATACACACACATGTATAAATAGTATGCTGAGCCCATCTACTTGGGGGTTCTAATTAGTCAAGTCTGTATTTTGGAAGTGACTTTTTGTAACGAGTAGTTATAGTGGGTGGCAACCCTGGTTGACAGATCTAACAGCAGCAGAACGATTGAGTCGAGTTCGTCAATAAGAAGTCGCCAAAGTTCCGAGTGGCTCAAGTTGTAAGGTTGTCGGTGTGTCCACGAAATAAGTCGTTGGTTTATAGAGTCGAGCATAAAGTTGTAACTCATATGTCACTACAATATATACTTTGTTATATTAATAATAAACACGACATAATCAATACTACATATATATTTAGTGAGAGGGCTTAGCTAAATGTTAGCCACTATTTGACAGATATATCTGAAATTTGTTAAAATAAATTAAATAGGTTGAAGCGATCAATAGAATGTAGCTGCAGCTGACAATAAGCAATTGAGGCTTCAGTTAACTAATAAAATAAATAAATAAATATTAAGAATCTTTTGTACATTAGAAAATATAATAGACCTATTTTTCCATATACATTCATGTTAGTTTTAAATATATACACTCTGATAGCGAAGGTAGAAGAGTATACAGGATTCATGGAATGACGTTAAAATTTCAATAAAGTAAGACATCTATCTCAATTTTAAAAATTTCAATTGTTAATTAAAATCTGATTACTTTTGACAATCTGAAAGCTCTTTTTGAGAGTATAATCTTAGCACGAAAAGCGTTTCAGTTGCAGAGATCATGTTCAGTTAGAGTTGTATAAGGAGACCATTGCACAGCTGGAGTTCGATGAAAAGCCCATTACACAACTAGCTCCAATCAAATTGAAGGATTCAAAAAATATGTTAGAGGCACAAAGGAAAACCCTTGACCAAATGGACCAAAAGATATCCAATATCCACAACGAAAACATTAATGAAAATCTCCAATTTATTGGTAGCAGCTTCTTTGGCTATGCTCCAGGTGTTCTGCTAATCTTCTTCCCTGATGAATTATGCGCTTTTGAGACAGCTAATCCTCGATGGACAGTCATCCAGCAGCGAATCAATGGGAACGAAGATATCTACAGGGATTGGGCAACATACCGTGAACTTCTGCTGGAACTTGGAGAAGAGCACACAATCTCATGAATACTATATATATAGGATGCTGATCGATAATAGATACATGCTTCCTGCTGGCTGCTACAACTTCATTACACACTTTTGACATATTTTCAAAGGGTTTACGCCATCTGTTCTTCTAGCACCAGGCCAAGAATAATTACATCGATTCTCTGATTCGCTTGAGAAACGTATCCAATATCAATACAGAGTGTCTAATCAAATACAGAGTGTGTCATTATTTAGCTGAACTAAAAATACCGTTGCTTCAAGTGTGGAAATACTGATCTCGGAAAGAGTTAGCAGAGATAACCACACCTTGCTGGCCAGTCGCATAAGGAAAAGCATGTTTGCCAATGATTTGTGGCATCGACATCGACAGCGCAATCGGCATTGGCATCGATGCAATGCGAGCCAAAAGCAGAGACACGAGATTCGAGACATGAGATTTGATATTTGAGACATGATTGAGACTTGAGAGACTTTAGAGACTTGAGGCTTGAGAGGCTTATCGAGGCTTAGGCGATGGCGATGCTAATCAGCTATAAAGGTTGACGCATGGAGAAAACAAGTTGCATGTATGTATGCAGCAACATGTGTTGCAGTTGCTGCCACAACAAACACCCAACTGCAGCCATATTCGCAGTACACAAATTGGCATACCCCAATTGCGCTGGTCTGGCGTTACAGGGTATCTTGAACAGCTGCCAGAGTTTGCCGTTTGCTGTCAAATCGTTTTTGAAAAATGTGCCCCACGCCTAATGGCATGCCCCGAAAGCTGCAGCTGAGGTGTGTGGCCAAAGTTGCCGCAGGTGCATACCCATCGAAGATGCCACATGCAGCCATGCCACATGCGATCATTATTTACATTGTACGCTGTTGACCTACTCGATCCCATAAAACATTAACAGGTGTTTCGTGCAAAAAGAAATAACAAAACACATACCTCAACAGGTAATGGGAAATTTAATAATATTTAAAAAAAGATCACAAATTGAATATTGCTAAAAATAAAGAAAGTCATCATCGAATCTAGATTTAAGTTGAGCACGAAAGTTGCAAGGAAGAAAAAAGTGCTTAAACTAGTTCAAAACTCAAATAGCAAAGTTAAATTTGTGAAAGTTTTCTTGATGTTAATTTGCTCAATGTGAACATTTTTTTGGTAATAAAATCAGTGCTTTTTATGCGAACTTAATGAAGTTTTTACAGTTGATCAGTATTATGTCAGGCTGCATTATATATTAATTGGAAGGGTTAATTATAACAATTGCCTCTTGTATTTTATTTAAGAGAAATTGAAATTTGTTTCGATATTTTCGAAAAGGGCCCATTTATTGATGAAACGAGATAAACTCGATCCACATATAGTCTCTAAGATCAACTTTTTTAGCGAGATCGACTAGATACTGAATAAGAATATATACTCTTCATGGGGTCGAGGATGCTTTCTTCAGCCTATTACATGTTTTATACAACTTTCTTATAACCTTTTCCCATTTTTAAAAAGTTAATGTATATAAAACAAATAACTCACAATTCTAGTCAACTTTTATAAAAATAAATTCATTTTTGATAATTTTGATGGCAAATAAGAAGAGCATTAATATTATTTTGATTTGCAATTTTATAGAGACTTTGCTGATTTTAATTGTTCTGTGACTAAGCTGTGGCAGGAAGGAGACGGCTACAATTTCTTGTCTCTGTCTTCCTTATAGGCATATCGGCACTATCAGAAAAAAAGGTCCTTTGTGGTAGCACAACGAGCCAAATATGG
The DNA here is from genome assembly GCA_035043785.1 of Drosophila planitibia. Taxonomy (NCBI): domain Eukaryota; kingdom Metazoa; phylum Arthropoda; class Insecta; order Diptera; family Drosophilidae; genus Drosophila; species Drosophila planitibia. Next base: position 663,491 of record JAWNMS010000066.1, read on the forward strand.
CTAAAGATCTACGGACAGACGCCTACCTAAGTAACCCAACGTAAAATACTAAACTTGTCTAAATTGTTTGCAGTTCAATGAAAATTACTGTTTAAAAGACTGAACTTCATGAAAAAAATAACGCTTCAAATCTGCGAGAAACAACTCAAACAAATTTTCAAACATTTTCAAAAAATTAAAACATTAATACTGTTTGCAGTCAAGCGCTTTGTAAACCAATTCGTTTTCATTCAACTGAGAACAAACCATTTCCAATTCATAAATATTTGTATATATATATATATATATATATATGTATATGTGAATAATCGCATCTATATAGTACGAGTCGCGTTTAATCATTTGAAATTCGCGCAACATGCGCTGGATCATTAATCATTTTCGCATGCAGCAGCGAGGCGAGACTTGCTTGATTCGAAAACAAAATGAATATTTTTCGTTTGCTTCTTACGCAACACTGGTCACAAGATTGATGTGACATTTGTGCGCTGGCTCTCGAGAAAATATGGCAGCCCTTGGCGAATGCTCTCCCTGAAATTGGCAATGAAAAATTCTAGTGGCAGACGAAACGACATTTCAATTTCAAAGTGCTGGGCACTAAAACCTTACTTCATTCTCTCCCTTTCTCTCTCTCTCCCTCTCTCTCTGTCTCTCTCTAGCTGTCTCTCTCTCTCTCTCTCTCTGATTTGCACTCTCGAGTTGGCCGCGATGACAGTGAGTGCGAGAAATATATCGCCAGCAGCATATTTTTGGGTTTTGGGTTAACTTGCTTCGCATTTGCCCTCGCCTGGCTGCCTTGCCACAGTCGCCGCACAGTTGCCACACAGTTGCCGCACAGTTGCCGCACAGTTGCCGCACAGTTGCCATGCCATGGCAGACATTCTGGCACGCCATCTATCATTTTGTGCTCCACAGCTCTAAGGGTTGTTGATGGTCTCCATAAATTATTTTTGCACGCGCGCCCTTGGCTCCGTACAAGCATTTTTGCGCAGTGTAAAAGACCTCAAAAGATACGCGGCGAAAGTTCCGCAAAAAAAGGGCAAAAAGCCAAAGCCAAAGCCAAAAAAAATAAGCCAAAGCGCATTTCGTTAACATAACTTACAACTTCGGCAACGAATGCAACTGTCGCAGTTCACCACTCATCATTGCCCGCCCCAAAACTCAAAATGTGTTTTAATGAATTGCATTGGAGAATGTTGCGAAAACCACATAAATTATTCATATGTAATCAGCATTAATCTTCTGGCACTGCTCCTTTTCCAATCAAATAAACAGAGCACAATTATAGCACAAATTTTTACATTAAATCGATTGAATTTGTAGAATGTAAATGTTTTCAAACTTGAGAAGAGAGCATCGCCAACCGACTAATGTATATATATAATTTTATCTATAACTAACCCCGATTTGCGAATATTCATCCATGAAAGATACAACATATAATATAATATAATAATGTATTGAATCAATTTATGGAATGTATCCATTTATTATAATGCACTAGTTTAAGTGAAGCACTGATTCAAAAGGTGCTTTTTCATATGCAAATCCAATTTCGTCGAGCAATTTAACGAGTTCCAAGTAGGCTCAATTTGTAGATAAAAATCGTTTTATGCACAAAATCAATAGCTTACTTAGCATATTGAAAAAAACATTCGTTAACAAGCAGAAACATTCGTTAACAAGCAGAAACATTCGTTGAACAAGCCCAAACTGAACTTTAACACACATGCTCAATCTGAGGCGAGCGAGCCTTTTTTGATAACAACCAAAATCCGTAAAACGTTGCAATTAAACGCAAAACCTCAGCAAACACCGGAACACAAGTTATCAAGTTATCAAGTGTGCCCCAACTCGCACCACCTCCAACACCACCCTGCCGCAGACACGAGAGTAAAATGGCCACAAAGTCATTTGGGCTGCTTAAAAGTTGATGCGAAAAGTTTTCTACCACACGGCAAAAGTGCTGGCGTTGCACAAAGCGTGAGTGGGGCGTGGGAGGGGAGTGGCTGGTTGGTCGGGTGGGCATGGTATGAGTAGTGATGATGTTGGTGCCAACACAGGAAGCCGTAACGGGTCCTGCTGCTTGAACAGACCAAGCCACTGACATACACACAATTAAGCATAATCACCTACACACACACACACACACACACACACACACACACACACACACACACACACACACACAGAGAGAGAGAGCCAGCTCCAACCTTGTCGTCGTCGCCATACAATTTCCGCAAGTCGTAAAAGTCGGTAATTTATACCTTTTGCCCCATATGCTATGGCATGGTAATTTGTTAAGTAGAGTTAAAATAATTGCTCGTATTTATAATTTACACATTTTGGCCGGGAAATTTATCGTCGCGCTGAATGTGCGCTAGATATCACACACACACAGCCCCCACCCCCTCCTCATCATTCCCCTCTCGTAGACATGCCCCGCTCCCACCTTTTGCCCCACTGTAGCGCTCTCATTCTCGGCAACTGCTGCTGTTGCAGAGCTTGTCTTGCATTTTTTTTTGTGGGTTATTTTGCGTTGCGCTCCGCAAAAAATTTATGGCCTGTAAAAGGAAAACGGCGGCCTCTGACTAAGTGCTTAGGTGTGGTTCAAGGGGGAGTGGAGTGGAGTGGTGTGGATTGGGGTGTTTGTGTTGTGTGTGGCTATCAAACTGGGACTGCAAGTCTGAAAGTTTTAGTCGCTATTAATTTCTCTGCACATCTCAGAGTCAGAGCAAAACTTTCCCTTTCGCGCGAATTATGAATTGCATTGCAAACGATTTCGCAGACATGAATCACAGGCGGCAAAAGTTTATTTATCTAATCACAAGTTGTTGGCATTGAACCTGCTCGCTTAAAAGTAGTTAGCTATCCAGCTGGATAAACTTCATCTTGCTTTCTAAATCATGAGAATAGATTCAGCAAATAATTCAGTATTCAGTATTAAATGTTTAGTAAATAAATTTAAAAATATTCATTTAAGTCGAATAGATTTAGATTTACAATTCAGGTACAAATCTAATTCTTAATACATATTTATTTTATTTTTAATAAATATATTTATAGATTTTATTATAAGTCGATCAAATTGTTAATATTAATATATATATTTTAAATTTTAAAAGAGAGAAAAATGTTCTTAAAAGTCAATTAAAGGATCAGGCTACGAAACCCGAAACCGTTGACCAAAGTAAGCCGATAGAAACTTAGAACCGATATCGGAAGTAAATATCAATATTTCCTGACTCAAACAGGATTTGAAACGGTTAACCGAAATGAACCTATGAAAACACAGAACCCAAAGAGGAAACATAAATGAACGGATTGAAACTCAGAACCAGAACTGGAAACAGAACCGTTGACCGAAATTAACCGATTGAAACCTATATCTAGAAAGAGAAACGAAGTTCCACTTTCCCCAATTCCCAAAATGCATCAACCAAAAACCGAAATTTAATGTTTAATCGATAAAAACTGCGAAGCTCGGCATATACCTGATTTCTTGAAAGGAATCAATCAAAAGGAATCAATTTGGTCCAGCACCAATATTCGGCTTAATTTTCTAATATTCTTTCTATTAGAACATACATTTAAAATAAATATTCAGTGGCTTATTAAGTTTTCGCTAAATTATATCTGTCTTTTAGATGCGCTTTTAAGCATGTGAATATATCATTTGTAAGCACGGAGACAAAGTAGCAATAAGTTAGCACCACTTCAGTTCATGTGACTTTGCTGATTTTCCACCAAATTACCGGGAAACAGTCTGCACGAAATTTTCGTAAAACCATAAAACATTGTGAACAATAAATTTCATTTTAATGGCTCAAGAAGTGCCTGAGAATATCGCTACTTACTTTGTGTGTGTGCGCTGCGAACATTTTATAAAACATTTATTTGCTTGATTCCTAGCCTCATTTCCACTTTGCAACCCCAGAACCCAATCTCTCTCTCCTTCTGAGAATACAAATATATATATATATATATATATATATATATATATATATATACTGTCTGTTTGTGTGCGTCGTTTGCGACCTGCCTCGGGATATAATGAGGCCATAAAAAGGGTTAAATAAAATGTGCTACAATTGCTGTAAGGCCAACCAACCACTTCACTAAACCCCCCAGCCCCCGTCACTCCCCTGACCCACTCACCCAACTATTGCCGACACTGGAGCCACTTCTGACAGCGAAAATTTGCACGCTTATATTTTGGCGATTTTCGCGCCGTTGCTTAAGAATTATCGACGTCTTTTAGGCGGCGTTGCGGCAACTGGCAACATGGCGAGTAGGGGCAGAGGGGTGGTGAAGTGTGTGGCATAGAAATTACAGCTTGTAGCTACAAATTGCTTCCGTTGCAGGCACTTTAAGGTCCAACTGGGAGCGGCTGTGGGCCTGTGCCGAGGAGGGCTAGGCAAGTGCAACTGACTAGCCGAAAATAGACACATCAATAAAATTTATTAGTTTGCATGTGCAACTGCAGCTGTGCCTGTCTATGTCTCTCTATGTGTGTGTGTGTGTGTGTGTGTGAGTGAGTTGCGACTTCCAATTGCCGGACTCGTACAAGATTTAAGTTGCAAACTTGACGCCCCCAAAGCGGATGCAACTGACTGCTAATTTGGCGGGTCGAGCATAAATTAATGATACCCAAATGGAATGCAGTTAGAGAATTGCATTTGCTACGCTTAAGGTCTGATGTAAACGTGGGAGTGTCAGTGAAATCCCCTAGAGTTATACTTTGACTATTATAAATAATATATGCACAGATACGTGAACTTCATAATTATATAGTGTGCATAGTATTAAAATAACGATTGCTTCAGCAGTAAGCACGGTGTCTAACCAGAATTGGAATCGAAATTGAAACCGCATTTTTACCGATTGAAGAACCGCATTTATTTTTTAATAGCGAAACAGATATTATTATTTTCCGAAAAGATTGTATCGTAACCAATATTTTATATTCTAAATTTGAAGTCTTTGAGATCCGTTTTTTTTTAAACAGACGGAGAAACTGATGGAAATGACTGGATCGACATCGGCAGTTGGTCCTGATCAAAAATACCCATTTTTAGTGTGTTCAGGGTATAAAAGGAAAGAACCCTTGCAGACCTCAGTTCATCTTCAATTTCATCATATATTTGAAAACTAGAACTTGCTATATGTCATATTGGACCGATGTGACTAATTGTCATTCTCAAATTGTATCAGAGTGTTTGACCGTACCTTAAGAATCCATGGATCGTAAAAATTAGTGCACCAATACTTAGCCGTATACCGTGAAAATGTTTCGAAGAATATCAAAATCTCTATCGGAATTTTATACACTAGGTATCACAATTAGAATTGGAACCTAAATTTGTTTCGGTTTGACAGCCTGGCATTAAAAATTGGTAAAAAGGGGGATCATTAAACAGGCAGATGGATGCATATCCGATGATATGATTTCTTCTGAAATTCTAAAACAAAATGTGATTGAAATATATAATATTTAATTTTTAGTCCGACTTTCTATGTTATACATTATGTGTTACGTTTTTGGAAAATACGATTTAGATGCAATATTAATGTTAATTGGACAAGTTCGATGAACTTTGATATCGTCTCAAACTTTTCTTACGTTTTTGGAAAATTTGATTGAGAGGTGTTCGGTATGCAATATTTCTTTGTATGTTCTATTGCTTTCTAATATGGACAAAGAAGATGATGGACAAGGAGGATTGCCAGAAGAGCACAGGTGAGAATTACGTTACTTTTCGCTCGGTAAGTCGAGACTGATGTAAATTGAACGAGTTTGATGCACTTTTATATCATCTCAAAACTTGGCAACACGCAAAAAATAGTTGTAGTAAGCGTACACAGCCGTTATTAAAGGCCTTTATTTGTCAGACATTGTATTTAAATATGAATTAGTTATTCTTAAATAAATGTTAATCGAAATATAAACATTTAAAATAAAATTCAATTCTTTGACAAATAACATTGAACCTTGCAATTTTCATTTGAACTCAAAAATAAACAAATGCATTTTTAAAGTTTAAGCACATCTGTTCAATGAAATGAAATTAGAAAACTGCATTGCAATTAATTTACTGTACTTCAGATCCAGGATTTTTTAATCTATAATCTAATCTTTTCCAGCAGCATAATTTAGGAATTTTCCACCATATTGAAAGAATGTGTAACGGGAAAGTACTATTTTTACCCAAATAATCTACGCTTGAAAAAGTATGTGCAATTGAATATTTGTATATTGCTCTTATTACTATTATTATTAATATTATTCTTGGAATTAGAAATTTTTGTTTTTACTTTTTATAATATAAAATATTTCTAAAGAATCCTTTCTGGAAAAATCGTAGTACAAGTTGCTCTCTCGACTACTGTGTTATCATAAATATAAATGTATCGATAATCGATAAACGGAGGCAGTTATCGATTAAGTAAAGCAAACTGCGTCGGGTATACGAGAACCTATATTCCAAATTTGAAGTCTATAGCTCTTATAGTCTCTGAGATCTGCGTGTTCATGAGAGACAGACTCGGCTGTTGTCCCTGATCAAGAATAAATATATACTTTATGGGGTTGGATATGCTTCCTTCTGCCTGTTACAAACAGTATTTTTTAATGGGTTCAGGGTATTAAAAGTTAGTGACAGAGTACTGTGTGTGTCTGGAAATTAGACATAATTTTTTCTAAAATTTTAGAGAAATGTAAGCAAAGAAACAGAATCACAGCCTTCCGTTGAGTCCAGCATAGAGTGGGTTTTAATACTATACATATATATATATATATGTTGTATCCACCTTGTGGCTGCTTCACGCTGAATTATTTAATGCTTTGATCTCGCCGCACTTTTATGGGTTTATGATGCGGCCCATAACAACGACATAACGAGCTGTACAGAATTATGGGGAATTATTGTGGATTCGTCTTTGACTGCATTTCATTTACATTAACATTTCCATATACATTGCAGTTTGTATGGTTTTCTTGTTCTCGATTATTTATTTATTTCGCCTATTTTCAGTTTTTATCGCAGGCCTCGTTATTTGTTTTCAGCCACACACACAAACACACACACAACCAGACACACACACACGTGTCTCGATTTTTATGGTGCCTCAAATAGTGTGATAATTAGGTGAACAGACGGCTGCAAATGTGCCTTCGTCGCTTGTCGGCGCAACTTCAAAGGAGTTGCAACCAAAACGCCCACGTTTTGATTATGGCACTCTCTTCCTCTTCCCCCGACTCTATCTCTCCCACTCCCTCTCCCTCTCTCTGCCACACTCTGTGTAAGCCTGATTATGAATTTCCAGAAATATTTTCCTTGGCCATTTACAACAGCTAAACAGGAGATATTGTTGTATGGAACTAGGTGCAAGTTTGTGTGGAAAGTAGACACTGATTACACACTCGTTTTTTTCTGTGTACGCATAAGCCAAGTATAAATCATAATTTGTTAAGTATTTGATTATTTGAGTATTTATTTAAAAAAGATTACAAAATAAATTTTTAAAAATAAATAAAAAATAAAAATACTCATTTTTAGATTGAAAATAAAGAGTAAAGTAAAAGATCGAGTAAATTAAAATTTAAAATACTCCAATATTTACTGCAAGGAATTGGGAAACCCATAAAACCCCAATCAGAACAGTAAATGTTTATAATACAAAGATAAGTAATATAGAGAATCTAGAATGCTAGGAATAAAATGTGAGAAATGCAGGAATTACAGGCAGAAACAGCTGATCACAGATACTAATAGTAGCCATTGATGATGTCTCCGATCTTACAAGATAATTATATTATACTCAGCATCACTAGCCGAGACGATATAACTATATCTTTCAATGTCTATGCGAATTAAATATCGCACCCTCTGCAAGCACTTCAGACTCTTATTTCACCAACTTTTCATTGACTCAGTTTCGTATTTTTGTTTAGAAATTAATATAAAATATATTTAGAGTCTCTATGAAGACATGTTCATAGTAATTACTCAACGCCAAGGCTTAGGCCCAGTATGAAAAGCAACAGACTGAAAGTCGGAGTCGAGTCAAAACCTCATTAACGGGCCTTGCATTAATCAGCTGGACACCGACTGACTGGCACCCCTCAATCCTCGGCCCCTGTCTGATCATCTGGCAGGTTGACCACAACAAACATTGTTGCGGTCAGCAAAGTCCATGACTTTATTAATTGCAGCTCATTAGCGCTCGGGGCTCATCAATCAAATTGAGCGCAACGTGGCTTTCCATTGTCCAAACACTAGCCATATACACATACATACATATATATTCATGTGGAGCCCAAAACTCCCAGCCGGGCAACAAGCATGACCCACAGATGCAGATAAAACATAATTTACTGGCAGTCAACTGCAGATAAGCCTTCTAGTAGCTGACAAACTGTAGACAGCCAGACTGGCAGACAGGCGACTCAAAAGCGGTGTCGGAGTTTGAATCGGAGTCGGATTGAACAGGAGACAGGCGCCTCCGAAAACTTTTGTCGCCATTCGACATTATCGCAGTTTCTAATCGACGCAGCTACAAAATGATTGAAATTCAAGTCCCGCCAACAGCAGCAGCAGCAGCAGCACAAATAATAAATGACCTGCGGCCGCAGCAGGGAACCCAACAGAGACCCAGACGACACTTGTAACCGAATACTCCCCCGCTGTCCACTGTCCACAGACCACAGACCGTAGACCGTAGACCGTAGACCACAGAGCATAGCATAGACCATGGGCCGCAGGGAGCATGTGTAAACTTTCCAAAAGAGAGGACACACTAATTAGCGTCCATTGATCATTTCGGGTATGGCGCCTGGGTGTGACAACGACAACAATAACAACAACTACGACGCTGATGATGATGACGATGATGACGACCACAATAGAAACGAGCAGATACAAATATCTTTGGCACGCCGAAAACAATATACTCTATCGAATCGCATGACAGCTGCTCCACAGCCAAACTAATTTATTGTCGTAATTACCTGGCAGATTGTTCAATTGGTGTCTAATGTAAAACTGATCTTTCGAGAGATAGAGTTGAACATGAACAGCTAAATTGGATTTATATATATTATTTATAAATAAATAAAACGCAGCTAGAATTGGGTGGATATAGCTAACTTAGATAGATATAACTAAGTCCTATCTATATAAATAGATATAGCTATTCTGTAGTCCAAGCCTTATGGATATAGCTAAGTTTTACTTATATAGACAAGCAAAGTATTTCCAAGTCTTATTTATTTAGATAATTTCTTTCTTATAGATATTTTTATCTTTAAGAAGAACTTTGAACCAAAATCTTAAATCAATATATATAATATTATTTAATACTATAAATATATATAATATGAAAGATAAGAATGCCCTAGTCGAGAGCTCTCGGCTAGGAGATACCCAAGACCGATATGCCTGCTGAAATTAGACTGTTCAATATGAAATTTCGATTTGGTTAACAAAAGTTGCATATCTTATCCAATCTTTTAGGAATTTGTCTGGATTGATTTGATATCAATAGCAAGGCTAATCGATATATATTAATATTTGGGAAACAAAGCATTGGAAATGTGTTATTTTAAGTCAAAAGTTATATTACAAGATTTATTATATTTGCAGCAAATTCTTATCACGTTTTGTTGGGGATAGCTTTAACTAATAACTTTAAAAATTTGTATTTACATATTTAAAATAAAAATGGTTTTTGTTTTAATATTTATTTGCTGGTCAAACATATTTAATGTGAAACAAAAAATTAAATGATGACTTCTATTGAAAGGTGTAAATTGTAATTATAGCCATTTGACAATGAAAAATATTATTTAAATGGATCAAAAAGAAATGTTTAACTGTCAGTGCAATTAAAACAGCGATTTACCAAACTCTATCTATAAAAACTGATCTTAAAAAGTACTAGTCCAACAGAATAACCAATTAAACTAATAAAACCAAACAAGTGTGGAAAGTGGCAATACCTCATTTTAGGGTAAAAATATTCAATTGAGCAGTTTGGAATAGCGTGAAATGAGAAATGTGCATTTGAATAGCATAATAATATACGATACACAAAACCATAATGCGAGTATAAACATCTTATTGGGGTAGAAATATTTCTAATAGAGTTGTCTGGCACAGTGGGACACCAAGTTTTGACGGGTGTTTGGTGTTGTGATGTTTGATCCTGGAGGCGATAAGGGAGCAGACATTTAAGTTTTAATTGGTTCGTCAGATGTGTTTTATTTGGTCTGACGTCTGTAACGATACAACAAACCCAGTTAACATGTGGCTAGCAAACGCTTAATGACCGCAACTCATAAACATAATTCACAGGAGAAATTTCAATTGAGCGAAGCTTCGTTTCGGACGTGGCCCGGTTCTGTTCTGTTTTGCTTGGCTCAAAGTGCCATAAATTAATTAAACCCATTTAACATGCGTCATAAATTTATAAACAATACACCCAAAGCTAATTAGCCGACATGAAAATTGCTACGTACCTAACCACCAGGGCCAAGAAGCCATGACACACTCATAGTCCAAGTGTCGGAGGCTACATCGGCATCGTATTGCATACTTTGGGGCGCCCAAGCAAGGACACTCGACGGCGGATAAGGACAAAGGACGGTGGACAATGGGATCAATTGGGTTAACTTTAAATGCACTAAATTGTTCGCTTGAACTAAGAAAATGTATCTGACTATGAGGCATTAATTATTAATACGTTTTCTCTGAATATTATTGGGAACAATCCGTGCCATAAATGTTGGAACATTTTGCATTTTAATACCCCCTGTTTTATTTTTTATTATACTATTTATTTCATTTTATTTGTTCTTTCATTTTCATTTTAATTTGTCCCCTTTTAATATTATATAATTTAATTTGTAACTTTTATTTTAAACTTGTATTTATTCAAATCTTTTTGTTGTTTTTTTAACATAAATATATAGTATAATTAAGTAAAGGAACATAATATATTGAACCATACGTTTTATGAGCATTCGCTACAAATGCGTTGTACTAAATCAAAGCAGCAATTCAAAATTATCATTATAAATATCGGATTAGCTGGTTTCTTCGTCGGACTTATACAGATACCAACACGTTGTAATCAATAATGTTGTAGATAAAAACCTTCTTAAGATAGTTATGATAAGTTATGGATTTGTAAATACTATAAATGCACATTCCTTAAAAAAATCATGGATACAGCTGGTGACAGTATGCGATTGTCAAAAGTCTTATTATTAAATATTCTTGGTCCGGTTGAGGGATTCTATGTTTCTCGAGTTAATAACATGTTTCTCTAAAATACAGCACCTTCTCCTGGCTAGAGAGACACAATCTGCTGTGAGGATTCCACCTCACTATCGACAGTTTCCTCTATTGACCATACCCAGTATGGTTAGTTTACTTCTAATTCCACAATGTCCTTCTAAGTATATTTTTCTCCATTTGTATTGCTGGCTGTTAGTGGTTTCCCAGCTATTGCATCAGGCTGAACTAAAATTACCTTAATTAATTGCCATTTTGTGGGCAGTCTTGGAATACCTTTTAAAATTCGCAGATCAGAAGGAAGCGAAATAAATATTTACTTACTCATCTTTAATATTTGTATATTAACCACCTGCCCAGATAATGCTTTTTTGTATATAGAGTATAGCAATTATTATTTTTTAAGTACATGTCTGCTCTAGGTATAATAAGAGGTTCATGTAAATTTATTCCTATTTTTGTCTTAATTAAATAATTCATTAATTTTTTTATTCGCTTAAACTTTGTATTATTTTATAGCTTAAGTAAAATAAAAAAGTCTTCAATTGGAGTCAGAAAAATGTATATTTAAATTTAAAAAACAGCTAACCAAAAATAAAAACATTAAATATATATTTATAATAATTTTTTAATATATTTTTGTATTTTATTTTTAGCAGTTTCTCATAATTTCTTTGCAAAATGTTTCCATTTTCAGCCACTGTGTATTATGGATTACAGAAGCCTTCACCGAAATCCTTCGTTACCATTTCTGCGTCTTCCTCTTCTTCAACTTCTTATTGTGCTTGCGCGTTTGTGGAAAACAAATTTTCGCATTTTATGGCCAAGTCAGGCAGCGACAGCGGGCCCAGTTGGCCATTTTGGCTGTTTTGACTGTTTTGGGCTGCTCTGGGTTGTTTTGGCTGCTTTGGTTGGCCGCTTGGCTGACTTGCTTCATAAATAAAATGAATTTGTACTCAACTCGACAGCCATAAATAATAAAGTGCAAGCCCCAGCCTAGACTAGGACAGCTACCTCTCACCGCTCAACGCTCCCACCCACCCTACCACTCAGGGCACCCACTACCACTGCCACAAATACTGTGGTTACTTACTATGTGTATCTATTCGTTTCGGAGACCTCCAACTGCTGCCAACTGCTTTTGGCCAAGTCAATATATCCAAACAAAACGAAACCGAGCAACACTTTCTGCTTCGTGAATTTTAAGATTTACGCTGACACTTGACTGGGAACTGAACTGGGCAAAGGGTGCGATGGGGTGGAGGTAGTGGCAAGGGAAAAGATGCTCAGCTGTTTAGCGTTTTGTGCCTGGTGAATTATGTTGTGGTAGTTGAGGAATTACTATTGCTTGTTATAATCTGTGGACGAAGGTTTCAGGAGTATATTGATGTTGTGCAATGTCCGTCATGCTGGCTGTCCGTTCTTATGAGCTGCGAAATCGATCAAATCGATAAGTGCTAATCGATAAAACCACATATCTCACATACTTTGAAAGTTAGAGTCGCCAGATTTGAAAGATATATGGCTAGTAACATCCTTCAAATAATAAACACTGCCGTCCCACCCCATCCCAAAAAAAAAACGGTAAAAGCCTATATATCCCTCAATTAAATAGCTACAGCTACCAAACTTAGAAGGTAGAGTACTAGGAGACTCTTCCAACATTTTATTGGCCACTTATGGCTTACTGAACCTGCATCAGATTGTAACACAATGGATCTGAAGCGCAAAAAATTAAGTGCAATTTCATTTTTAAATTAATACAAATTTGTAGTATTTTTTTATATTTTAGCTTTCATTGAACAGCTGTGCTTAAAGTTTAAAAAGGTATTTGTTTATTTTTGAGTTCAATGGAAAAGTGCAAAGTTAAATGTTTTTTATGACAATGAATTGAATTTTATTTTAAATGTTTACATTTCGATTAACATTTATTTAAGAACAATGAATACATTTGACAAATAAACGCATTTAAAAACGGCTGTGTACACTTACTACAAATGTTTTTTGGGTGTTGCCAAAGTTGGATATGATATAAAAGTGCATCAGACTCGTTCAATTCACATCAGTCTCGACTTACCAAGTGAAAAGTAACATAATTCTCACCTGTGCTCTTCTGGCAATCCTCCTTGTCTATCATCCAGTGGCAGCAGACCCAGCTAAGAATGGAAAAGTGCAAGGTTAAATGTTTTTTTATGTCAATGAATTGAATTTTATTTTATTTACATTTCGATTAACATTTATTTAAGAACATGTTTTCTCAGCACTACTCGTGCCTATTGTAACAAAAACAATAAATACATTTTTAAATACAATGTTTGACAAATAAACGCCTTTAATAACGGCTGTGTACACTTTTTGGGTGTTGCCAAAATTGGATATGAAATAAAAGTGCATCAGACTCGTTCAATTCACACCAGTCTCGACTTACCAAGTGAAAAAGTAACATTTCAATTAATATGAGAACCCAGACCGTAATTCTCACCTGTGCTCTTCTGGCAATCCTCCTTGCCTATCATCCAGTGGCAGGAGACCCATTAAGCCGCAGAGCACGCGACATATCAACTGACATTGACATTACAAAAGTTGATGGATTAATTATAGCTTACAAAAAAACGGAGCAACATATTAGCTTACACTATTACGATTTAAGAAATGAATGAATTTGCTTTAGCTATTTCTTTAAAACTTGGAAATTAATATTGCATATCGAAAATATCTGAATCAATTTTTCCAAAAACCTAATAAATATTGCATAATATTGAAAGTCGGACTAAACTAGTACTTATTTGGTGCCACACATGCATTGTTATATATGCTAAATAAGTTTTGTGAAGGAAGGAATATTTGAATAATTATTCGATTTATTTTATTGAAGTAGACTTTTACTACCTTCTCTTTCTGATCGTAGTGTACAAATTGGAGTGCTACATCCATCAAAAAGATAAGAAATCGATCAAATCGATAATTGCAGATCGACAAAGCCACATATCTCACAAAATGTTAAATTTGGTTGATGGGTTGCTGACGATGTCCTTGAAAGATCGGCATATGCCACGCCACGTATTTTACCGGTAGTCTTTAAGCACCGATAACAAATTTTGGATCACGACTTGGAAAGTAGATTGCTAAGATCGTTCTCCAACATTTTTTTTGGCCACACCCACTGTCGTCCATAAAATTCGCAAAAGCCTACATCTTCCGCCAATTTGAAAGGCAAACTTGGACGGTATTTCTTGGCTACAACCACCCTGTTCTTTGCGCGCTGTCATCAGCTCAGGTATTACTGATGGCATCAAAGAATTTCGCGTTCAACGTTCTCCCTTGTTTTTTGCTGGCATTGTTAATGTTGTTGAAAGTTTTGCTTGTTTTTTGGCTGCCTTTGCTTCCGTAATGAGTTGGCGACTAGGAATACCCTTACTCTTGCCCAGCTCAAGCAACAACAAGCTGTTGTGAAATGCACTTTTTGGAGAATACAAAAATATACACACACAGACTCAGAGACACACACAGGCACACACACACACACAGACACAGAGACACACACACTTACTCGTTTTGTGGGCGCAGACAGTGCCATTAACATAACTCAACGCAATCGCCGCCGCGTCAGCCCTTTAGCCAAAAAAGCAACTACAACCCCCATCCTCCTGCCTCTGCCCCTTCCACACACCCCTCCCTCCCTCTACGAGTAGTGGGCGCTGTCAGGTCGTAAACATTGTTTTCTTTGGTTTTTAATTGGATTTTATTATGCCAAGCAAAAGTTAGCTGTCTGATATATTTATGATTATTATGTTGGCGTGCTTTCGGCTCTTTTTGCCAGGGCTACCACAAACAGCAAGTCTAATTTGAGTCCTGAGAATAACTCCAAATTTACGACTCTTTTAATAAACAAAAGGCAAAGAAAGAGAGGAGAGAGAGAGAGGGAGAGAGCGAGCTGGTTTCTCTTTTTGTTTTTAACATAAATAAATAAAGCGTTTTGTTAGCTGACAGCTTGGTATGCAAATGCATGTTTTGCAGCCCTGATCCTCACGATTCACTTTCGCTCGGCACTGTGGGCGCATTTGGTTAATTGCTTGGATGAACAACTAATTTGATGGCAGTTCAAAAGAGCAGCGGCAACACACACACACACACATAAAATTTATATGCATGCGTTGTCGATGCATGTGTAACGGCACTTAGGGAACTTACTCCCCCCCACTCAGCTCTATATCACCAGTCGAGCTATCATCGAGTGACAGAGCGAAGGGCAGCCAAAAGATAAAACGCATTGTAAGTAGCTGTTAGACAGAGAAAGAGACAGAGAGAGAGGGGGAGCGAATGAAAGGTACAGCTGAAGAGAGGGAGTAATGTGTACATATATTTAAATTTATGCCATGGTATATCTGTCGGTCTGTCTGTGTGTGTGTGTGTTTGATGTGGGCTGCCTTTTGTGCAGTCAACGATTTTCATGCTTGAGCGATTGCCACAATATGAACAAGAGAAGGGGCGGGGGCAAGGGCCTGTGACTGAAGCAGGCGGCATAATTAGTTTGAAACGGAAGCTAATTTATGTTTTGGCAGTTATGTTTAAATTAATGTTACAAAAATTAAATGCTCATAAATAAAACAAAATTTATGGTCACCGCTGCCCAATCCGCCCCCGCTCCACACAACTACAGCAGCAGCGGCAACAGCAGCAGATCCTTACGAACGATGGGTCGCATTAGGGGCAGGGGAGGCAAACGACTGAATGGGCGCTCAACGAAATGGGAAATGGGAAATTTCTTAATGTGTGTGTGAAGCAATTTGTTCTGATGGTCTCCGCATCGAACAAAAAAATGCCAACGACGTGTTTTTAGGTCCATTAATGCGTCTCGAACCAAAAAAAAAGAAAAAGCACTTAAATGCCATTCTGACATTCTCCGAGTGGAAGCGTGGAATACGTTCAGCGTATTCAGGTATTTATGGCTGGTGCTGCCGGAAGATTTGTGGCCCAGGAAATACCCATCTCTTCCACATAGCCCATATTTATGCACCTATAAGCATTTATGCTTAACTACAAATTATGATGCGTACAACAGGCACTTAAGTATTTAAAGACCTTACAAGAAAACGGACTTGTCTTAAAAAAAGCAAATTTCAAATGTTCAATATTATTATTATTAAAGTTATTCGAAGTTTATTTATGTGAATTACTTATTCACATATAATTAATAAATATATAATTATACATTAATTAATTTAATTTTAAGCCATCTAATACATGTTTGACAAATACATAAAATATAATAATAATATTCGCTGATTTTTTCCAGTAATAATTCCCTTTTGATTATAATTAATATTTTTACCTTTGCCTTTGAGTTTTCTTCTTATTATATTTACCTTGAGTTATATTATGATTAATCTTAATTATAAAAATATTTTTTTGTTTAAGACAAAGTATACTAATTGTTTAGTATTTAGTTTTGGAAAGTTTATCTTTATTTATTTTCGATCATTTTCGATTTCTCATTAATTTTCGAAATATTTCGTTATTATTGTTAACCGTCTCAATTTCAATATAAAACTATTTTCTTGCTCAGATATATTGAAAAACATAAATCAATTGTAGAATAACTTTATTGTTACGCAATGCTTAAGGATATATTTATTTCTCCGACAAAGACAGATTCTTATAATGTTTTATCCTTTCCAATGAATATTTACAAAAAATAGTCTTCATTATATATATATATATATATATATACATACATATATCGATTTTAGTACTCATGCAATCGCTCTATTTATATAAGTTCAACCATGTCGTGACAGATTATATAATATTTGCTATGTAAACAATTTGACGTGACAAATAACATGCCATGTAAGTCTTTTATGTCGAAAAACCTCCTTTGTAGTATGTGTCACAAATTTCAAATGCTCAACTCTGGCAATAAACCAATGGAATCATAAATTTTGCACACAAGGAGCTGCACACAAATAAATAAAAAAAAAAATGCGTATGTTTTCAATGGGACTTGAGTCTGTTGCAAATTGGATATTTGAAGCAATTTTCGTGGCAATAATGGGCATGGAAAAACCTTTCAAATTTGCAACGTAATATGTCAGTTAGTTTCAACAAGGCTACCAACTGTGTCCACCACAGGCCACACACGAAAGAGACAGAGAGAGAGATGGATACATAGAGAGAGAGGAGAGAGAGAGAGAGAGAGAGCGAGAGACAGAGAGAGCAGGGAGCAAATGAATGAAAAATGAATTTAATTGCCCTCTGTTGAGTGTCAACATTTTTGAAATGGGTTCTCGTATAACAGACAAAGGACTTCGGACAGCCCGACAAAAAAAAAAAGAAAAAGAAAAAAACTGTCTGTGTTGGGGTGCAAAACAACATTTTTGGCAACATTTTTATGACAGGCAACAGCCGTAAAACTTTGACCTCTGTCTGTGCAACATGACGACTGGTGGGAGTGAGGTGGGGCAAGGGGGTTGGGTGGATGGACAGAAGTGATGGGCAGCGTTTGCCGCTTTGACCCACATCAGAGTCCAAATCATGCATACGCATGTCGAAAACTTTATGCCTCCATTCCCGTCCCGTCCCTGGTTTGATCGAACTAGTCTTGCTTATTGGTTGGTTGGTTGGTTGGTTTTTATTCGCATTTGTTTTGTCGGTGGGCATCAAAGCAAAGTTTGCTCAGCTTTTGCTGTCTCCGTCTCTGTCAGTCGTTAAATCTCTCTTTTCTCTCTCAGTTCTTGGCCTGATGCTGCTGCGGCTGCCGCTGCTGCTGCTGTCTCTGGCAGCGACGGCAACCGCAAAGAGCAACATAATGAAAAGTGTTTGGTCATTTATTGTTTAAATGTCTGACAGCATGTTGACAGCCAAATGCCAAAGTAAGTTGTCAGACAGCAACAGCAACAGCAACAGAAACGAGACCACGGCATGACCATGACGTTGCCGTCTGGCAACTGACAGTCAGCAGAACAGCTCTCAGTCGGAATCGGAGTCGGAGTCGGTGGTTGGAGTTGTACACTCATAAAAAAGATCGGCCTATATTTTAGTAAATATATTCCTATTTCCAAGGGTGTCGTTTTCTATGTGTGTACCATAGAAGAATACTTATATTAATTATTAGGCAATAGTATTTTCAGATTTCACATACACACAAGCATTTTACATGGCTTATAAATTCATATGGATTAATTTGGAAAAACTTACGATTTTAAGGTGAGTCGAGAACATCCCAATGTATTTCTTAATAATAGAAAATAGTTCTAAAAATAAAAAATAATTGTCATAATTTTGCGATTGTTAACTTGGGAAGTGTTTCTAAATTAAAAAACATGTTTTTCCCAATATTTGGAAATTATTTCGAAAAACAAGAAACAAGTTCTATTTTTTAGGCCAATCTTACAATTTAAGTACATTTTTTTTTCTGAGTGTAGGTCGGAGTTGTAGGTTGGCATTGCCTGAGCCTGGCATGCACTCTCCTCTGGACTCTCTTTTTGGGCACTTTCCACGTGGAAAGCCTCTGATGACATTTGCTTTGATGTTGTAATTTGATTGAGTCTCGCTTTTGGGTGCTGCAGACAGTACTCAATTTTGGGTCAGGCAATTTACTTGCCTTTACAATCCAATTGCCACAAAGCTGCCTTTACATATCAAACTATGAAATTTAACAAACTGCTCACATCATTTTCATGAAAGAAATACAATGAAAAACACCAATAAGCTATTGCTTTAATCTGCTTCTAAATATATTTACAAAAATGATATCGTCGATAAAGCCCGATAAGGAGATATCCCTATGCAGCCCTGCATTTTTATTATGGCTGCATAGTCAGGGCGGCATAGCCATAGTCAACCCTGCAGCCTTATTAGGGCTGCATAGTCAGGACTGCATAGTCATAGTCAGCCCTGCAGTTTTATTAAGGCTGCATAGTCATAGTCAGCCCTGCCTATTTATTAGGGCTAAATAGTCAGGTGATCGGTAAGCTGTTTGCTCACAGAAATAAAGAGATTATTGGTTGGCTATTATTTTTATTTTTTAAGAAATCATGTGAAATATAGTTGATGGTTTGCATAATATAAATTAATCAATAGAATTGTGTATATGCAGCAACAGCAATGAAAAGACTGCAAACTTTATTATATATATACGAGTATATATATATATATATATACTACAAATGTGTTACATATGTAAATATATATAATATATTAAATGCTCTGTATGTTATCTGTGTATTTCCTATATGGAGTACGAATTAAAGAGTATTTTATTTGCACATGCACCATGTCATGTCTGAGCAGAGCACAGGGTGTGCTCTAGTTGAGCATACATATGCATCTATCATATTCTCTAATATGCTTCAAAAGCAGTTTTTCAATTTACTGCTCAGTGTCATCAAAAATATCCTAAAGCAATAGTTATAGCATCTCAGGTAGTAGCTCTGGTAGCAGCCACGCGGAGCATAAAAACAAATCAAATATGCGATTGCTGTAGCAGTAGCAAAATCTGTGCAGTTCGGCTTCTAATCTCTGCTCCCGTTCCTTCTGCTATTGCTACAAACACTGCAACTAGCATTTGCTCTCGCAAATTTCAGAATAATTTAATAAAATAATTAATTTTAATTTTAATAATAATAACAATAATAATAATAATAATAATAATAATAATAATAATAATAATAATAATAATAATAATAATAATAATAATAATAATAATAATAATAATAATAATAATAATAATAATAATAATTAATAATTAAATAATTCTCAAAGCAGAGTAGAGCAAAATAGCATTCATTTCAGCTTACTTCTACTGGCTCGACTATTGCTCTCTGTTAAAGTTTGTAGCAGTAGCAATAGTAAAGCGAAAAACTACAAAGGAGCGTAGCATTTCCAATCACTGCTGCTAAATGCCATATTCATACAGACATCCATTTAAATACACCCCTAAATTGAAGCACTTGTTCACCAGTAAAGCCCAAACTGCAAATGTGACAAAAACTTTTGCTACTTTTTAATGTGTAACTGCAGCAGCAGTAAAGCGAAGCGAAAGAGAGGCTGATAAGGAGGAAGAGGGGAGGGGCAGGCAGTGGCAAGCAATTGTCGAATGACAATTGTAAATTGTTTAAATACAATTTATGAGTGCCCAAATGTGTCGCCCATATATATTTCATGCACTTTAACATCAAATTTATCACAATTTGTGTGCGCATATTTTGCCTTTAGCTTTTGTCCGAACCGCCAACACCCCCCCCGACCCACCCCTACACTTGAATAGTTTTTGTGTACATACGACCCTTGACAATTCTCGTGTTTCTTTTGATTTTGTATTTGTATTCGTATGTGTGTGTGCGTGTGTGTATGTGCTAGCGAAATAACTGTAATTGAAATTTATTGCACAATTTATTGTTGAGACAGCGACGCAGGCACGAACCGAAAGATCGTTGCTCGACGGATTTCAATGTTCACATTCACATTCAGTCGTTCATTCGTTCATTCGCTCATTCGTTCAATTCGTTCAATTCGCATGACGTTGCGGTTTTCGCTTTGGGTTTCTGTTTCGGTTTGTTTTGTTCGCTGCATATTGAAATTGATGTCAATTTAAAAAGCAAAGTTGTCGTGTCAATCATAAAACTCAATTATCGCGCTTAATGCCTGCCGACCGAGTTGGGGTGTGGCTGGGTGCTTAACAACTCAATTGAGTAGCCATTTGAAAACGTTTCTACGCGTGTCTGTCTTCTAAAAGCATGACCCCCCCGCCACACTCAACAAACACCATCAAGCAACAAGCGACATTTGATTGCCAGCAATCAGACGGGCTTGATGATCATCATCAAAACATGCCACTTCTGTTTTGTGCGCTAATCGCCTCTCAATCGACTTGACTGCACACACACACACACATCACACACACACACACATGTGAAGTCTACTCTCAGCAAAGCTTCACGCTCGCCACTTAAGTGCTGCGGCATATTTGAGTGGCAGCAGTGCTTGTTGTTGTTGTTGTTGTTGTCGGTGCTCGGTGTTTGTTGCTCGGCCTTTCAAGTGATTTGTATGCCCTGCAGCCGGGATGAATGGGAGCAGGGAGCAGAGTGCAGGAGCGGGTGTCAGCTGCATGTGTGGCAGCGTGCAGAGGCGCTCTTCAAGATCAAAGCGGTGGTCAGCTGATAGCACCTAAAGTCACTTGCAAGTGGACTAGTTCGATTACCATCAATATACCATTCTCAACCTGCCTATACTATATTAAGAGCTATGAGCAGAATGCTCCAATCGACAGAGATCGACTAGAAGATACCCTGCACACGGCTGCTAAATACTATATAGCCTCGCTGATAATAGTCTTTTCGACATGAAAAAGCATTTGGGTTAAAAAAAAACAATGTTTCTTTTACGATCTTGATGAAATTTGCATGTCTGCGTATATCATATATCGTTATAAAAGGCTATATCTTTACAATTGTATCTTAAATCGAGTTGTTATAATATTTCCGAAGCATAGGCAATTGTCGATCAAATTAAATAGACTTGAACTTTGTTTGGTATACGAAAACTTATATTCCAAATTTGAAGTCTCTTGCACTTATAGACACTAAAAATGGTTGTTCATACAGACGGATAGACGAACTATATATGATAATATATATAGGCGTTAATGTCTGGGATAAGCTTCCTTCTGTCTCTAATGGTTTCAGGGCATAAAATACACATTGAGTTTTAGAAAAATTACCTAAAAACGGTCTGAAAAACAGAAATCTCTTATAAACTTAATAAAGCAATTTTTGAAATTTTCGCAAAATTCTCGTATGAATATTCAGAAAAATAGTTTCTTATATGAAATAGAAGAATAGAAAGTAAAGAAAGATTAGATTCGATATATTATATTCGAAATCTGCACTGTAATTTCAAAATTATATTATATATAATATTATATTAAGAAGTGCGAAGCTTTCACCTTGAAAATATAGAAACAATATTAAATAAATACTGCAGTGTTTCAAGATTTAGTAGGCTAATAAATTAATTTAATTAATCCAGTGAAATATATAGAATAAATCAGTTTGAATACTACTTTCATAAAAAACGCTAATGGGGAAAAGTATTTTCTGGTTTTAATGTAGATTTAATATATAATTGAAGAAAATAGATGTTTGGACATACTTAAAACGCTATTATATTAAAATATATAAAAATATCTGTAGATAACTATTGATGTGGCTCACTTCTGAGAACCAATCTGTTTGAATTGAGATACCCGTGAAAAGGAAAGGAAATTATTGAAATAAGGGATTGTTTTTGTTTAATAATTATAACATATATTTTTTGTTCAAGTGTATTTTATATTTATTTTTACTTTAATATTTTTGATTTCTCATCAGCTCTGGAGTTTTTAAAGGAAACTGGTTCACAAAACTTCGTTTTAGGCTAAGAAAAAGAGTCCCAAGTCTTAAAAGAGACAAGCATAGTATGATTTTCTAAGCTGCGGGACATTTATTTTTCATATAACCCAACTTTATAAGGGTATTATATATCTACAGGCAGTTCTACAATCGTTTTAAATGACTTGAAATCCATTGCTTTGTCCATTATCTCTATTGAAATCTGTATAGAGTATATCAGATGATGGTATGACGGTAGCATTGAGTGAACAAACAAGAAATGAATAAAGCCGAATAGAACTGAATAGTGCTGAATATATCTGAATAGATTCATAAGCGGCACACTCGCCTCTGTAGCGCATTATGTGGAAACAAATCTCAATTAAAACTGTCACAGTCACTCAAAACAAACTGTCAACTTTATTATTAATTAAATGTCAGATTATAGTCGCTACACACTCACACACACACACACAGGAGGGGAGACAGGCGTGTGCGAGTAGGGGGAGGGGGTTCCGTCGGGGGAGGGGTCGGGGGGGGGGGGGGGGGGGGGGGGGCTGGGGGTGTAAGCAAGCAAATCCGTTGCCGTCAAAGAAGTCGCACACTCCTTTGAAGCGAACGCCAACTCACTCAAAAACATTCACACACAGCTGCAGATACATTTAGAGATGTGGATACAGATGTGGATACAGATACAGAAACCGAAACTGACAACCACTTCAAACAGCTTTTTACACACACACAACAAACACACACAACAAACACACACTCCTCGTAGACGAGTCACAATCTGCAGCTCAGTGAGATGAAATAATACTTGCTGGATTAGAGCAGGCCTTAAATGTAATCGCAATGAATTTTGAAAGATGATTAGTCAGTCGCTCAGTCCATCATTTCGTCCATCATTCAGTCCGTCAATCAACCATCCACGTAATTGCTTATGCTGCAGATTTTGATAAGACACAAAATAGCAATGACACTTAATTTGGCATTTAGTGCCGGCTCTTAAGCACGTCAAGCATTTGCTTATTACTTATTCGACTTATCGCACAACCAAATCCAAGGAAACACACACACGGACACACTCAAGTGTGTGCTTAAACTAACTAAAAATATGAAGCACTTGTTCAACACTGTTGAAGTGATTTGATTGATCGCCAAATGTATGTCGAGCTCTGATTTCCATTAATAGAAAAAGATTGTGTAATCACTTTGCGTGACTTTCGACGTGTACTAACTTTTTGTGAATTGTCTATTTTTAGCAACTAATCATAAATAAATGAAAAGATTGATTTCAATTGTGATGTGTTTACTTGCAGTTATGAATACAGCGGAATTAATGTCTTAAAACTTGAAGTGATTAAACACTTGAATACTTATTTCGTGCTCATTTCTCATTATTCAGTCAACTTTGATTTTATTTTAATCCCATTTCAAATAAGTTTATTCACCTGTCATGTCTTTAAAAACTGCGGCTTATTATTATTATTATTTCCAAGGTGATAATTCTTACTTTTTGTTTTAGTAAAAAAAGAAATCCGATCTGATTTGTAATATACTTGATTTTCAAAGATTCCAATCTAGTTGTTTTCGGAGAGCTGCACTACGAGATGCCCTGTACCCTGCTGTCAATATGAATATACGTGTTTGTTGTTCATTAAAAATGTATGTGGTTATATTGAATATTAATTGGAAAACTATATCTGATCGGATAAATATTTGAAAGAAAATAATTACATAAAAACAATAATTTTTAAATTATTTTCGAAAAGTTGAAAAACGACTTTGGCGCTTATAAAGGAGTTAAGTGGCTGGGTTCTTAACGTATATAGAATAGATATATATGTAAGACAAGTGTTTGCGAAAGAACTACTAGTTTAGTCAAAATTGCAATGTTTTAAAACATTTATTCCGCTTTAATAAAATATGATTACATTTTTTCAGTTTGGAGTCTCGCTCGATATACAAAATGGGTGTTTTTTGTCTATGACTATCCCCATCTATATATCGAATTGGCACATATATATTCTATTCTCGATTTAATAAGAAGAAAATCAAGTGATTTTATTTGAATTCCGCAGAGTGTACACGTATAATAGAATTAGAAGTAAGTATAAATATTTACACAATTCATAATAATAAATAATAATTTATGTGTATATTTTTATGGAACACATATCGATTAAATAGACACAGACAGGCATTCACAGTGTGATTCTGTTGCAGACAAACCCATGTTTGATAGACCTTTGTAAGAATTGTGTCTGCAGATTGTAAGATAGGCTCCCAACTGCTGTGTATGCAATGTATCCACTTATAATTGTGCTTTCAGCAACATAAATTCAAGTCAGGCCAACGATTTATGATCAGTCGAATGAGCGCCAGCCAGCGAACAACACCTTTAAAAAGCCGCACGCTTTGTGTGACATTCATTTAACTCGGCTCAGAGCCAATTCCCTGCTAAAAAAAGAAAAAACAACAAGAAAAAGAGACAAAAACGCTTGGCTAAGGCTACAAATCAATTTGAGGTTGACAACTTAACAGTCTAATCGAACCCAACAAAATGGTTGCCTTTAAGAGAGAGACGCTGTCTGTCTGTCTGTCTGTCTGTCTGTCTGTCTATCTGTCTCTCTGTCTGTCGGCAACGCCAACTCAATTGACCAGCAGCTGTCTACATCGAGTCCAAATACAGTCGCCCCCTGTGCGATTTTAACTTTGCAAGTTTCAGTTACTGAAAATTGTCATATTGCAAGCGCACGCAGGCGCAACGTAAATGTTCAAAATTATAGTTAAACTCATAAATTATCAGCATAGTCAGCCGCTGAAACCCGTTGCCGTTTCTCGTTATACCCTGCACACATTCAAAGTGATAAAACAGGGTATGAAAGCATCTACGACCCAAGAAGTATATATATATTCCTGATCAGCACACACAGTTCGATTTAGCCATGTCCATCTGGAGAATTCGAATTTGGTATATAATTTATATTATTATGTTTATTAATTTGATCGATAACTGCTCTCATTTCTCGAGATTATCGATATAAATTGATTAACATATGTTTTTAATTTATCTATAATATGCCTTGACATTTTATTGATCAACTGCAGTATTTTATTTTCAGTTAATTTAAAACCACAAATTATTTCCATACTTAAGAATAAATTTATTATAACATATCCTAAAAATAATAGCTACAAATTTCCACTTTGGCAGTGATAAAATTATGAATTATAAGCAAAAGTGCGCTTTTTTCTCAGTCAGAAATCGCGAGTTTCCCAACACTGGAATAAATTGAATAGGGTATATTGAATACAGGGTATATCGTAGTCGTGCTCAGTCGAGGACAGCATTCTTACCTTTTTGTTGTTGTTGTTGTTGTTGCTGTTTAGATGCGATCGCTGGGGCCCTGACAGCTTCAGCCCCAACTTCAGCTTCAGCCCCAGCTCCAGCTCCAGCTACAGCCTCAACTTCTGCGCCAACTTCTGCCACAGCTTCAGTTCTCTGGCCTTTTAGACAATTTAAAGGCGGTTCGTACTCAATAAACCAAATTCCGCACATAATTAATCGATGGCCGAGTCGAGTCGTTGCCGTTGAGCCAGCTGCAAAGTCCTCGTGCGCTTTTTACAATATTTTTGTTTTGACTTTGAATGTGGGCTTGAGTGAGTTGGTTCAGTTGATTCACTTGGTTTAGTTCGGTTCAGCTCGGCGAGGTGTGCGAGAGGCGAAACTTTTTAATAGTCGCACCATAATCGTAAATCTTTTGTGTCCGACGCAGTGCAACGACATGGCAGCTGCCGGGGCAACAGTTGTGGCACTTGGGGCAGCGGCACTTATAAAGCAATGCATTCAGTATAGTATACTACCTCCACTTCCCCCCCCCCCCCCCGCCACCTCTCCCTCTCTGCCGCTATACAAATCGAGCAAATGTTCACAACTTTATTTATCGCCGGAGAACATTGCTGGCCCAAGAAAGAAGTTGGCCATAAAACGAATGCTCTGCCGCATAAATGACCAGCGTTGAGCTCATCTTTAGTACCATAACTCCATCTGCGTTGTGGAAATCGGCATAAAAAAGGCTTAGCTGTCATAACGAAGACATTCTATTTTCAAATACCAATTGACAGCGTCATAGATTTGTATGCTAATCAAGCTAATCTGCATGTGGCAAGCATTCAATTTGTTTAACTACTCTTGTAGAAGGCAGTCGGCATTTAGTTATAAAATTATGATGACAACAACCTCATTTGCTATTGGAAGTGTTCTCTCTTTTTTATTGCCAACTATAAAAATATGAGCAATAAAACTTGATCCATTCTCAACAGCGAATATAATATATAAGTTCTGAATATCTGTCTATATTTATGACTTTGCCTCTTCACTAGGATGAGCTATATATATTCAACTTCAGAGTTGGAGTTCACCAAACCAGATCTGATTTATTTCCGTTTATCGATAACTGCCCCCGTTTGTCCAATATCGATATTAGTCGGCTTCTGTCAGCAGTAAGGAAGATAGAACCTTCCTGATTAACCATGGCTATGCACATTGCTATCAATTTAATAATTAATTGTGGTTATTAGTAGCAGAAAACTTGGCAAAATTAATTATTAAGAATCCTTTATAGCTGAAAATGTTTGACTAATAAATACCCAATGCCAAATAAATATATATTTTCAATCTCTTTTCTGACTAGCACAATAATTGTTATACTCTCAACTCTGTAATAAATGAATAAAATATAAATACAATATCTACTTTCCCAGCTGGAAAAAAGTTGATATCT
Organism: Drosophila planitibia; assembly: GCA_035043785.1. Lineage (NCBI taxonomy): Eukaryota > Metazoa > Arthropoda > Insecta > Diptera > Drosophilidae > Drosophila > Drosophila planitibia. Next base: position 690,944 of record JAWNMS010000066.1, read on the forward strand.
TCAACTTTAGCATGTTCTATAAAGTTTGTCAATTTTCAACTAATTTAGTCCGAGTCTGGCTAAGTGCGTTCCTTGTTTAGCAAATGAGTTGTCGTTCAGTTTGTTAAGTGGCCACAACAACTAACCCATAACAGGTTGCAACTATGCCATAACAACAGTTAGTTGTGGTCTTGAGTTGTTGCTGTGCGCGCATTATTCAAATGCCCAACCAAAGTATCTGTAAGTGTATCTGTATCTGTATCTGTATCTGTAAGAGCAGCAAGTCTGCAAAAGCATAAGCAAAGCAAGACATAAGTTGAAAGAGAGACAACGGCAACAGCAACGAATGCGACAGCGACATTGTGGAGAACTGTCAGTTGAAGCTGACACACAAACTGACAGCTTGAAATTGAGGTTTTCTCCACGCTGACAGCGTAACACGTCAACTTAAGGAGGCATAAGGCCGAGTGCCTGTCTAGATACAAATAGACAGGCCAAGCCAAGCTAGCGAATGGAGTGGAGCATGGAGTGTGGAGTGTGGAGTGTGTTGTAAGGTTGGCCAACATGAAAAAAGATAGTCAGTCGCATGTAGCGAGAAGGAGAAGCACATCTTGTGCCACGGAGCTGTGTAGCATCCATCGTCAGCAGCCGCAGACAGCAGGCAATTTGACAGCTTTAACACACGAGCATGTCAAAATGATATGATCGCTAAGTGAGCTCAAGATACAACAATTCGAAGTACGACTTTAAGTGTCTGTGTGTGTGTGTGTGTGTGTGTGCTAGTGTGTGTGAGTGTGTGTCTGGCAGTATTATGCATTTTTACATACGCATATTATACCATAATCAAAGGCAAATGCCAAGTGTTGCATCTTCTTCGAGTAGCAATCCGTAAACAGCAAACACTTCACTCAACATAACCCAACTCTCCATCTCCCTCTCTCTCACACTCACTCGCTATCTCTCTCTCTCTCTCTCACTAGCTACAACATTTGCGCTTCCAAGTACCGGACTCAGTCTTGGTCTGAGTCTGAGTCTGGGTCTGGGTCTGGTTCTGGGTCTCGAATTTATCTCGGGCCTTTTCAGCTGGTCGTTCAGCATGCGTGTTGCTTTTCATGTTTACATTAATAAAAGTCAAAGGTTCTTGAGACTGACATATTGTAATTTATGTTTAGTGACAGCTTTATATCGCCACACAACGATTTTAATCACTTGTTATTTTGCATAAGTGAGTTGCACCTCCATCGAACATTTCTGTCACGACGATAAAAGCAAACCGACTGCAACAGTGACTTGTAGAATTTATGGTTGAGCTATCTTTGTAATGAATTGATTGGATTTGCAATTAACGTGCAACTATTTAATGTTCCGACGACATTTTAGATAAATACATTTAAGCAATACTACTTTTTGGAAAGCCAACGCAAACACCTTTTATATGACATCAAATAAGAACAGATATATAAAATGATATTATCAGAAATATAGCCATACTTATAGGTACCTTCCGAGTCCCAAATGATCGATGCACGAATTAATAATTATAATTATATTATAATGTTCACCCATTTTCCCATTGCTGTGCCTTATATGAATATTAATATTCTTGATTGATTGATTACTGGTCTTATTAGGTATTTAGTCGTATATAATATATATATATATATATAATGCGAAATCCCTCAGTGCGTGTTGCCAGGTGCTATCAACTATTGTCGATGCAATATATTTATTTATATATTTATATATGCATGTATGCATGTATATAAATTATAAGGTCAGTCAGAATGATGTCTGATGACTGTTGTACGACTATCGAATTGAAAATGCATTTCAAGCTGCCACTTAGAATGGGGGCCTCTTGTCAGTTTTATGTCAAAATAAATGAAGCTAAATGACAGTTTAATCAAGGCGTCAGCGATGTCAGAGCAATCGCCAGTCAACAAAATAAAACAACAAAAACAACAACAGACCAAACCTTGTATTATACAACAACCGAAACGACAACAGCAACAATAAAAGCAACAATTGCGAGTGAGTCGTGTAATATCTGGCGAACAATGCGAATTTGCTCATCGCACATATTTTTCCTGCTGCTGGCCCGTCACTGTCAGATGGAGCGAGCAGAGCGAGAAGCGAACTTGCAAAACTGTGAATTGTCAGTCGTCAGTCGCTTAGTCGTTTCGACGCGTCTCTCTCGTCTCGCTCGTCTCGCTCGTCTCTCTCGTGTCTGTCGTGTCTGTCGTGTCTCTCGTGTCTGTCGCTGCGTCGCTTGTAAGTGCATTTGCATTTCAGTACGTTTTGCCAGGGATGGGGCTGGTTGGGTGGAGGGGGAGCTGCAAATGTTTTTGACACTTGACAGGCGAATGCACTGACAGCTATAAAAAAGCACAATACCAACTCTGACAAGGGCAGCTGATGGCAGAGTTGTAGCTTTGGAACTGCTGGTCGGCAACTGCCAACTGGCAACTGTTGGTTGGCTAGTCGGTAACTGGTAACGGGTAACGGGTAACGGGTAACTGGTAACTGTTCGTTGGTTGCTTGGTAACTGCAAATTGTGATCTGTGGCTTGATTTTTGTCACATGCCATTTGTTGTGTTCAACCCTCGAAAGTAGAATCCAAATAGATCTCCGACGTGTGTGCTCTGTGCAACTCTTAGTTGGTAGCTGGTAACTGTTAGTTGGGTAGTTGGTAGCTGGTAACTGGTAACCCTTAGTTGGTTAGTCGCCAACTGGCAACTGTTGTGCTTTGTTGTATTTAAAATGCAAGAATGGAAACCAAATAAGTCTCGTAATGTGAGTTGGTAACAAGTAACTGTTTGCTGGGTAGTTGGTAACTGCGAATTGTCAGCTGTAGCTGGAATTGGAACTAGACTAAACTGGAATTAACCCTTTTCCTTTGCCACATGCGATTTATTGTAGTTTATACCCGAAAATAGAATCCGAATTGAATAAATTAGAATCCCACAGTCTGTGATTTGTGTAGTTGGTAGTTGGATAGTTGGTAACTGATATTTATTAGTTGGGTAGTTGGTAACAAATTGGAGGTACAAGAGATCTACTGGTTTTTGTTTTTGGTCACATGCGATTTGTTGCTGTGTTGTTTGTTGTGGTTAACCCCCGAAAATAGAAACCAAATAAATCTCAGACAATCTGTGTTCGTCTTTCACTTTGGGTCTCCTGTGGCGCGTCATCGGCATCGTCATCGTCATCGTCCCAGAACTTGTTTACAAATGAATTTAATTGATCAATCAAAGCGAGTGAAGATCAAAAAAAAGAAAAAGGAAAAAAACACAACAAGATCAAAGCAAGGCGAGCAAACAGACAAATGCCATACAAGCAAACCGACAAGAGCCAACAACATGCAAGCAATCAGTGGCAACAAGCGCAGTACGGAGGCACTGGTGGTGGAGTTGGGGGGTGTGGGGTGGGGGAGCTGACGAGGCAGGGGTTGAGATGGGGGCTAGCATTAGACATGTTCTTCAGTCTTTCAGTCAGTCACTCAGTCAGTAATTTCCACTTCAACTGGAAGATTCATTGCATTGCGTTGCAGTTGTTTTCATTGTTGCTGTTGTTGCTGTTGTTGTTGTCTTGTTGCCTTGTTTTGATTGGTATCACTCAATGAACTTTGATTGTTGTAAATGTAATTAATCAATAACATAAACATTTACACAACATGCGCGCAACATGCTCTTGCCTCAGGTCAAGACCTGCTTTGTGCAACTCGGGTTCCCAGTTGGATTCCCGCTGACGATGTTGCAGCAACTCAATCAGCTGCAATTGTTGTTGCCTCATTGAATTGCTGAGTTGTTGTGACACTTTTCTGAAAGTTTCCAGCACTCTCCAATCGCTAATTGCAAATCTCACACTTCGAAATACCAAACGCAAACAAGTCAAATAAATATCTGTCTATATTTCTTAGATAATGTTATAATAGTACCAAAGCTTGCTTTGAAATACGACCTTGATCACGAAGACCTCATTCCGGTATGTTAATTATTTATTTACTTAGAAATAGAGAAATAGAGTTAGGTATAATTAAGTTAAAAACTATTCCACAACTACAAATTGGCTTCAAGGTAATTCGCTTGGAAAATAAAAATGTTAGAGAATTGGGGTCATTCTTATTCAAGAATTACAGTTTGAATCTTTATACACATATAGTATATATATGTAATATAATATAAATTTAATATCATTATAATATAATATATTAATATCAATTCTTTAATTTATACATAAACTAGGATAACACTAAGAAAATAAAATATCAACAAAATAAGAAAAACTCATAAACTATTAAATAAATTTACTCTATTTAGTTTTTATTTATTTATTAAATTTATTTGTTTAACCAATGAAATAATATTAGAGATTGTATATGAGGTATTATTATTTGTATCATTATTGGAGTATTGAATCAAGATCTATTGTCTATCTGAATGCAACGATTTTTTCCGGATCCCTCATTTCTCAAATATTACAAATTTAGTTAAGATAAAGATAGGTGAAAGAGTCTCAGTCTTCTCAGTAATAGTCTTTCGTCAGAGTCTGTTTTAAATCAAGGAAAATCCTTGCTCAAATCCTCAGTGCTTATCCGCAAAGGAATATATATAGAATATCAAATAGACCCCAATTTCAGTAATGACGATTTTGGCACTACATTTTAATTAGCCACTCCAAATGCACAGATAAACATGGATAGATAATGAATTTCCTACAACAGATTTGCCCGATTACATAAAGTACGCTTTCGATGCACTCGTAATCCCATAAGTATATTTCACTAGTTATCAAATTGCATGTTGCACGATGCAAAAACATTTTACCAACTTCGCTGTGGTAAACATCCTGTTTTCGCAAAATGATTCGCACAAAATATAATTTAGATATTGCTGTTTTGAGTTTTTGGCGCTCCGGCAGCATCCGCTTGTAAATCATATTCAAATATTTATGCATTCGGCTTAACTCTCCTCTGCTCGTGCCCCTTCAACCAGTCTAAATGCCAGGTTATACTATATAAATATATATATATATATATACTCTCTCTATGACTGTATCTGTGGCTGTGTGTGCATGTGTGTTTTATTCAGTGGATTTAGATAAAGCGAGCATAGTGTCAACTGAGACTCTTGCAGTTGCAGCTGCAACTGCCGCAATTATCGTGCAACAAATCATGAAAACAGTTGTTATACCCCGCATACGTTGTGACTGTGTAAAACGGGTATATTGAAGTTGTGAATAAATGTGTATTTTCTGCGACTCAATAAGGCATATATATATACTCCTGATCAGCATCAATAGTCGAGTTGATTTAGACGGGTTCGTCTGTCGATAAATATCGATTTTCGATAGCCATAAGAGACTCAATTGCCAAGATATAGATATATATTATAGCCTACTCAGACATAATATTGATCAACTGTAAGATCGGCTAAGAAACTCAAGTCATATTGAACAAAGACTTTGCTGCACCTAAAAGCTGTCTGCAGAGGGTATCTGCAAGTCGAGCTATCTTTCGATTAGCACATTTTAGCTAGTTATTGGTGCTGTTTGGCATTAGTTGTGTTAATTTATGTGCCATTTATGAAATATTTACAAATTTATAAGTTATTATTGTTGTTACGAGCATTGTTATGGTTACCGAGATTTTGCCCACTTGTTTTTATTGCCACAGCGCACCAAAATTTAAACACATATTTTTTTTCGGTTTTGTGGGATTGTACATTTTTGGCTTTTAGTTGTTGTTTTTATTGTTTTTGCTATTTTTTTTTTTTTCGCCTGCAGGGTGTCAGCTGCTTTTATTTATGAGCTTTTTGTATTTTTCTGACCTCCGCCGGATGTTTAGTTGCCATTGTTTGCTGCTTTTGTTGTTGCAGTTGGTGTTCGTGCAGTTTATTACTATTTTAAAATTTATTAATATTATAATTATGCAATCCATTTGGCATTTAATTTATGTAATTGTACTTCAATATTTTAACTATTCAGCTAAGCTGAGTATATTTATTGGCGAAACTAAAATCTTAAAAATAGGCGAAGCCAATAAGTGAATACATTTTTAAATATTCGGGAAAACAACACTTAGAAAAACATATACGCTTTAGATACTAAGAAATCAATAGACAAAAGACTTCAATAATTTTGTAATACTTACAAATAATTTCTAAATATTAAGCGGAAGAATATTTGATTTCATCATGGATTTGATTGATTTTTTCAAATGTGGACTAAAGCAAGTTTTTGATAAATAAAAACTTAGAATTAAAGTTACAAATTTAATTATATAAAATTAAAAGGAGAATTTAAATAAATAAAAATAAATAAGATGGGATATAATATACCAATCGGGAGACCCCAGAAACAACATAATCAGACAAAAATTTATTAAGCCTCTAAAGAAAATGAAAATCGTTAAGAAGATAGAAAAGAAGAGGAGAAAATAAAGGAAAACGAAGACTAGTCTGAGAACCTGTGGAGATAAGAAAATGATATTTCCATTATTAATATTATTTATATTTCATATATTAATCTAAATTTATTTTTGAAAAGTTATTCACATGCTTTGGTGCATTAAAATCGATTAAACAATGATTGAATAAGATTGATTGATCTTTAGATCAGAGTTCTGTTATCACTTGCTGTGCTAATAATTAATTTTCATCTACAAATATGGCTAACACATTCAAATATAGTTTCAAATTTAGTTAAGCCTCAAATTTAGCCATTTATTTGATGGCCCACTTGAGTGCAGTGGATTTAAATTGGGCGATTGCAGCGGACTGCATCCAATTCGTCAGCCCTCAGCTATGCTGTGTGTGCACAACACAATACAACCCAACACCACAGAACAGAACAGAAAACAACACACGCCTCGACCATTAACCCATTTCATCTTGGCCGCAAACGGCATCGACAAGAGCATTTAATTTTCAGTGATGCGTTTGCCACCCAAAGCAGTGCAACAGTGTTGCAACTTGCCATGCCAATTGTGCAACTGTGCTGTGCTTGCTGTTTACCGCTCGTGGCGTCTGAGGCGTAACTCAAAGTGAGGCATGTGCCAAATTCAACGAGTCATAAACCAAAGAAACAATAAAATCAACGCACGAATTGCCGCATAAAGAAGCTGGGTGGGAAGTGTCGGGAATATGCTGATGGAGATGAACTATACATATATATATGGATATGAACAATATTCGCATAGATAAGCTCAGCGGAATAAACAAACCAAACATCTCAAGCAAGGATGAATACAAATAATAAGAAATAACAGATACTCAGCAATGTTAAACAAATAATAGCAAAAATTATAAACTAAAGTTAGCCTTTGATAGTCGACTTGCTGGACTTGGATAACAAAATCGATTTGTATCGATATTTCCGAAACGGCTGCAGTTATCGACATTATACATTTGAATGGGTTCAGCGTATCAAAGTAATCAAAAACAAATTTGTGAGATTTGATTAAGAAATATTTCTTATAGAATATACATATACCTGATGGGGTACTTTTTCCCTCAGTGTAGCAATATATTTCTCAAAAATTTAATATATTTCTAAATAGTTTGAAAATGATTTAATAAATTTAACGATTATTTTCTATGGGTAATGCGAGTAAGGTAATCAAAATGTTGGAGAAAAAGTATGGAATTATTATTATTATTATTATTGATCAAAGGCAGATTTTACTATCCAAAATGTATTTTTATGTTGATTAAACTAGAACCAGCAAGTGAACTATCCGCTTAACAGCTGTTTTCGAGCTATTTCTTAGTCCTTGTTTTTCTCAGAGTATATTTTTTTGGTAATGGTGATATTGAGATAGGTGGCTCTTTTATGCATGGCCAGCAGACAGAATAATTGGCTAATAAATTAGCTAGTACCCATTCTCCCTCTCCCTCTCTAATGCTACCCTCTCTCTCTCCCTCCCCTATGCTATGCTTTAGTTTAGTATTTGCTGGGAATTTAGACAAATTCACCCGCATGTCTCTGACAGTTGCACATCAAAAGCGTTGAGGTGAGCAGTAAGGGCGGGGCGCAATTCATGACGGGCAGACAGAGAAAGAGACAGACAGAGTGAGAGAGAGAGAAAGAGAGAGGGAGAAAGAGAGAGGGAGGGACAGACGGACAGGCACTGACACAAAGTGCATTTGACAAATGACATTTCACAGACTGCCAGACACATTTTCTGGGCTACAACATTTTCGAGACTGGGCCGAGCAAAGTGATTCTAAGTGAATTAGTTGATGTTTTTGTTGTTGTTATTGCTCTTCTCTTCTTCTTCTGCTTATTTTTATATGTAAGCATATTGCTGACAGAAGCGACCGAACCACCAGCAATATAAGACTACGATTTCTCAGTTTTATTAAGTTTCTTTTTCTGTTTTTTTTTTTTTTTGGCTCTTCTCGCTGCTGCTGGCACCCAAAGAAGATCTCAATTTCCACTTCAATTTGTCTGCTGTCAGTGGTAATTGAGTTCAATTTACAATAATATGCTCTGACGTCTGTGTGGCTGAGCGCCAGCTGAGACAGCTCAGCACGAGGGGCGAGGGGGTGTAGTGTGTGTGTGTGTGTGTCTGTGTGTGGCAAGTGTATAAGTGTCTTGCGCTTGCAATTTGTGTCGCCGCACTGACAGAACAGATCCCCTGAACTATAGCTACACACACAAACATACACACAGGGGTCAGCTGTGGCTGCCACAGGGTTCAAAGTTTCGATTGAGGGGGCGTGTGCGCATTGTATGCATTTGTTGCCAGCTGCCACATACACACAAATCCTTACACACACTCACACACACATCGATATCGTTGATGTTGCTGATAGATGTATGCCAAGTGCTGAGTAAATCAAGCAAATGCGTTTTTAACTGAATTTGTTACTTGTTTATTCAGGTTGATTATGCATTAACATTTCAACTACTATTTAATTGAACAGGTAAACAGATCTGGTCAAGACATATATACACAAGATATCCAAGAGAAATAGCCATAAGTTCTTCTTCCATAAAATTAGAAATGCGCCTGCATCTTTGATAAGTGGTAACAAATTACTAAAAATGTAGCCTAACAAATTTTCTAATTACCAAGATTATTTGAGCATCTGTGGACACCTAAACATGAAATCAGAGGAGAAAAATTGGGTTGAGTATGATAAATTGGAAACAGTTTAAGGAACTGTGGAGACGACGAGGGAACAGTTGTGTATATAACCAGAGCGGTGACAAAGCTGGCAGGTTTATTTATTAAAAAAAAGGTAAACAAAATAATTCATTAATGCTATTTTTAAATTTTCATTTAAATTTATTACCAGGAAAAATACTCAAAATTGTAGCAAACAATTCGGAGGAAAATTATAAAAAATCTGTGATATTTCTTCAGAATTATATTTATGAGCTTGAAAGCTTTACATGAATAATTTAACGTTTATCAATAAAATTGTAATAACAAAGGATTTTAATATTTTAATAATTGTAAATTTTGAAACTGAAAAATAAAGTCAAGTGAAAAACCATAAAATGATAATACATTTTTAATTTTCAGTCAATTTTACTTCAATAAAATAGTTAACAAATATTATAAATACCACTTTGCTAAGTACAAAGTTCCTTAAGTTTTTGACTGTAAAAACAAAAGTAAACTGTAAACATATCTAAGCAGACAATGTCACAAATGTGATGAACAGAGTCAAAAGGATTGCAGATCAATATGTCGTGATAAGAAAACAGGATAAGAAATAAAACTTAAAATGGAATTCATTATGTGCCTAGACTTAACTAGAGGGAATAAACCTTTTGATTGTGGCAGACTCAGAGACACCGACGCTGAGCAGCAACTTGAGAATATTTGCTGAAAACTTTTCAAATAAAGTTCAACCGCAGATGAAACTTCGAGAGAGAGAGAGAGTGTGAGAGAGAGAGAGAGAGAGAGTGAGAAGCGGGAGCTTGTGTAATAAATCTTTTTAACGAAAACAATAAATCGTATTTCACGCATACTTTGCCAAAAGCTGGGGCCAAAATAATAAAGACAGAGACAGGCAAAGAGGGTGAGTGAGTGGGAGAGAGAGAGAGAGAGAGAGAGATGGAGAGAGTGGCAAAAAGGGGGCAAAGGAACCCCTTAAATGCCTTACACTGAGCAGCCAAGACCAAGACAATTTATGCATAGGTCGAGTTTCAGTTTCAGATAGACAACAACAGCAGCAACAGGAAATGACAACAAGCCGAACTTTAGATACACTGGCCGAAAGGCGACAAACTGCCGATATCAAAGTGATACTTTTAATAAATATAGATATAGTAAATAATTATGTTATGGTAAACCGATGCTGTTGGTGTTCTGTGAAAATGTTGGGCAACTTAAGTTGGCATATCTTGTAAAACAAAAATGTATTTTATTTGGCAACTCAGTTCCTATTAAAGCTATAGGATATAGTAGCACGATATCGATGATTTTTACTCCAAATGTAAGAAGCAAAATAACATCCATATCATGTGAGTTCTATTAGGGTTACTTGATAAAAAAAGCTTTCAAGCGATCGTTTCAATTGTAGCTATAGTATATATAGTATATTAGTTTGAATCTCATAATTTTGCATCCAAATGTAAGAAAAGTAATTGTATGCATATTGGGTAAGTTTGTGTAGTTAATCAATCTTCCGACTGATCGGTTGCAATTGGAGCTATATGATATAGCAGTTTTGATTTTGATGATTTATTGCTTAAATGAGAAGAGTTTAATAATATGAGTTTGGCTAGAATAGCTTATTAAAGAGGAACGAACAAGATGTCATCTTTGAACCGATTGTTCCTATGGGAGCCATATGATATAGTGATCGTGTTCGTCTGGCTCCGACATATATGCCAAGATATGGCAAGTTTCATCAGCTTCAAATGTGAGGAACTAGTTTGCCTAGAAACAGAGAGGCATTCCAAATGGCTATATCGGCTCAAGAAAATATATATACGTTATGGTTCAATATAAAGTTGTAATACCCTCATTGGCAGGGTATAACAATGGCAGGCCAGACAAGTAATTTCTCAGCGTGGAGCAGTCAAAGAGTCGACGAGGTTTCCCTTGAAAAACACTTAGTGCAATTTTTTAAGCGCACATGTGTGTGTGATTGTGTGTGTGTGTGTGTGTGTGTGTGAGAGTGTGATTACACCTACTTGAAGTCATATATCTTTCACTTTGCGCTTTCAACAGTTTGTGACGTCGTCGTCGTCGTCGTCGTCGCCTCACATTTATCCAGCTCCTTCACCCTGAGGGGGCGAAGGCGTTCAAACGCTTTGATATACCGCCTGAAGTCGACGCAACTCTCTGTGTGTGGAGACATGCTACCAACACTTTGTGGCCCCCTCCCCGCGCCCCTCAACCCCTTTCCCCACTCCTCCACCCGCTGCTTGTCTATTTTGTCTGCCAAAAGCACAGAAGTGGGCATGTCAGCGAAAATCACCGTAAATTTTCCGCATTGTTTAAAATTTATTACACTTTCTGATTTCCATGGCATTGCTGAGGATAAAACGCCACTTTTGGGGTAGGTGGTTGTGGCGGAGGGGGTGGTTGGTATGGGGTTGGGTAACCTAGCACGCCTTTTTGTTTGCCGGCGTTCTTTTTTTTGTATTTTCAGCTATCTCTGACACGTTGCTGTCTAATAGTGTAGCCCGTAATTTTCTTATCATTTAGCGGTCATGTTGCAAGTTGCGCCAACAAGCAGATATTTCAACTTGGCAACAATTTGACGGGGCGCAATAAATATTGGGGCATAATGTCAACTGAAGTGGAGCTCAAATACTTAAGCTGTCGCAGCGGGGAGGGTTGGCTCGAATTACAAATGACAGGTGAAAAGATATACTCAACAAATTTAAAGGCTTAGTGCAAGTTAATTGTTTATTATGTATTTTACTACTGATTTTAATCACGTTTTTATGTGTCTAGACTTTGTTTAGTTCACATTAATTAAATATACCTAAAAAAAATACAAAGCTAAGTTAATTGTCTATTATTACACACATATTTATTATATACTTAATTTTATTATTAATTTTAATCTTTTTTTTAATTTGTAGACTTTGTTTTGGTTACATTAAATAAATAAAATATAAGCAGAAATAGAAAATAAATAACAAAATTAAACTAAGAATATTAGAAAGCATTCCTGATTTCGTGATGATATGTGATATTATCATTCGATTTGAGAAATAGCTTCTTCCCTTCCTTTCTGACATTCTGAAAACATTAATGAAATTTACTCTATCGTTTTATTCTAAGATCAATAGCATATTTTTGACCAGCAAACAATTTAAAAAGAAGGAAATCTTAGCAACAAGCTATACTTTCTAATACAGAGTTTATTTCTACAGTCTGTCTATTTAAGAATTAGCCTTCAGTAAACTTATTTAAAATGGGTCGAAAGAATTTTTGCAAACGTGTGTTATAGGTAGAAAAAGCCTCTTCAATCCTATAAACGAATATATATATTCTCGATTCCCTGAATCTGCGGATGACCTTATTAAGATACATCCGTCAGTCTGTCTGTATAACCAAGCCGATCGCAGAGACTATAAAAGCTGGAGACTTCAAAATTGGAATATAAGTTATCGTACACCAGCTTAAGTTTATTTAATGTTAACGATCGCTGTACGACTTTAAATGGATAAGGCATTTTGTGTAAGAGATCTCCAAGTCGAGCTCTCTCGACTTGAGCATTATTACTTGCTTTCATTTTGACTCTTTAGATACATTTGCCCAATTGAAGATTGCAAAACATAATTTTACCTCAATTTTCATCACTTAAGAATTTCTATTCTAAAATTAAAAATTCTCCCAACAACATGTTCAATTTAGTTTTTAATGTACTACATTTCCCTGTGTAGACCCAAAATACCCCTTGTTATTACGGAAGGTATTTTTTAAAATTATACGAACCAAAAAAATGTGAAAGCTAACAAAAAGAAAGAAAGGTTGTAATAACGTGCAATCACTTTGGGTATTGCATATTTGGCATTGCACAAAGGACTCCAATTCGCAATTCACCTTCCGCACACACACATAAACACACAAACACACACACACACACACACAACAGCAACAACAACAGTAACAACAAATCGAAGCAATTTACGAAAATGTAGAAAATGTCATTGGGCTGTCAGAATGCATCGTTGCTGTTGACATGTGCCGCACTCTCCCGCGTTGCAATATGGCAAACATTTTTATAAAAATCTACAGCAACAACAACAATGCGACACATAACAAATTGCAGAGCAATACAACAACGACTACAACAACAACAATACCATAATGCTCTCTGTCCCTGTCTCTCTGTCTTCGCCTCCGCTTCCGCCTCGTCCCTGTCACTGTCGCTGTCACTGTCTCTGTCTCTGTCTCTGACAGTGAAAGCATTGTTGGATGACAGCGCTAGAGTGCCGAGTGCCGAGTGCCAAGCGGAGAGTGGAGAGAGAAGAGAGGAGAGAGTGCAGTTTACAGTATGCTGTGTGGAGAATGGAATAGAGCGCCAACAACGCTGACAGCGACAGAAGCAACGCTAACGTAACGCAACGCAACGCAAAGAGATGAGCGCAGGCAACGTAAGGGAAACACGGGGTGGGGGTTTTTTTTGTTTCTGTTGGCCGAAAATTAATGGCTAGTGGCAGTGGCAGCTGCGCACAAATACATATACACGTATATTGTAACAACAAGTAAGAGTGCTCGAACTAAGCAAGAAAGAGGGAGAGAGAAAGACCTGCTCAACGTGGAAATACCCTCTATCCAGAAGATAGCCTGGATATTCCTAGCTATTATATTCTTACATTAATGTTATAATGTTAATAATTGTTAATATATATTTTGTGAAATTTCATTGCTATTTGCTGGAAAAGCTAAAGTGCAAATTGTATTTTCTTACAATTGGCTAACAAATATTTCATTTATGAAAATCTAAGCAAATACAAATATCTACACATTTGCACATTCTATAGCCCATTGAGAATATGTACAGGGTATATATGTGAACAAATTTGAGTACACAAACAGTGTTGACATGCATGCATTTTGAATTTCGGTTTCAGTTGTCGGTGTCAACTCTGTTTTACTCTCTTAGCTGACTCTATTTGCATCAATCGGATCGGTATGTCTGTGTGTGTGTGTGTGTGTAGGTGTCATCAACTTCGCAAACCTTGCCTAGCGCACACTGGAAAATGAATAGCTTCCAGTTAGTTGGTTATCTAAGCAGGCGACGCATCTCGCCATCGATGATTGCCCATAAGCATAATTATCGCTACCCAGCAGCGAACTGGAGAATGAGTTACCATTACAGAATTCCTTCTGTTTGCATACAAGTTTAGTTATTACCTAGCAAATACTCCTCTATGCAGAGTTGTATGCGGAAGCATCTTTTTGTGTATTTATTATATTAATTGGTTTCTAATCTGTTTTACTATCTCCTTTAATTATTGCAGCTGCAGCTTTGCTTAGTCTATTTTGGATTTAGTGCTTTCCTTTATCGGTTATGTAATTTGTGTATTGAAATCAATTTTCTTTCCTACTATATTTTGAATATATGTTTGTATACATCGATTCTATAAGCGGATATAGCGAGTAGAGATTACGAATCGAATTCGTAATGGGATCCTTTCGCTGCTGGGATGTTCAGTGCGCAAAATAGAAGTCGAGGCTTTTTCGACATTAATCGATTTTTCGATAAAAATCGTTGCAAATTTATAAATGCTATAATGTAGTTGAAGCCGTGTGTCTTATTGCCCAAGTGGATTGCCTATATAAATGATATTTATTGAAATAAAAGTTGTGTGCACTTTTTGTAATTGGAGCGAGCTCAACTGTGCAGAAATACACAAAGTGTCACAAAGAGCCCGTAATTACGGTAACCTGAGCTAATTTTCGAGTCTACCAATCAATTGTCGAGGGCAATCCCAGAGCAGAGTAGAGCAGGCAGAGCAGAGCAGAGCCGAGCCGAGCATCCTGTGTTGCCACAGACCCAAACCAGACCCAAACGAGTCATCAGGCAAATCATTTCAAAACGAGCTGTCAACCCTTTGCTGGCTGCTCGCTGACAACCCTGAAAAATATCAAATTTCATGCAATTTAATTTGTGTAGAGGCTGAGAAACTCAGCGCAAATATAAATAATAATAAAAAGTAGAGAAGCGGCGAGAGGGAAGAGGTGCCATTCATGAGGATGGCTTTGAGTGACAGCAGCGCGGCAACACCTAATTCAATTTAACAATTCATTTATCATAATCAGGCATCAAGGCGTTGTCACTCACAATTACCATCAAGCCGAGACACAGAAAGAAATAAAAAATAAATAAAAAATGCCTCACAAAAGGCTGCGAGAATCTCTGTAGAAACTTTTGTTCCGCTACTCGTCTTACGCACTGCCCTTCCGCCTTTCCCTTACCCTTCCTACCCCATTCTAACCCCCCGTCTCCCATCCATTGTCTCGGGCATTTCCTGCCCGACTGCCAAGGATTGCCTATCTGTCACTTGGCTGCCACAGAGCACAACACGCAGTGGCAGCAACGACATCGCACAGCGGGCAATGACAACTCTGAAGCTGAAGCTCAAACTGTAGCCGAAGCCTTAGGGAACAACTCAACAGTTGAGAGCATCTCTCTATTTCGAAATGCGCCAAACATGTTCATAAAAGTAAGCAGTTACTAATAGGCAGCTTATACAGTTCCATTTTCAATCTGATTGAGTTAATTTTCGGGCTTTCGCCAGATATACCCAGATACTTTATTCTTTATTTTTTACATTTTATATCTTAATTTAATTCATATTTTTAATTTTAAATCAATTGATTTTAAATTTTAATTTATATTTTCTAAAATTTCATTTTCTTTTAAGTTTAAACAAATTCATTTATAATTTTAATATTATTATTCTAATTGTTTTAATTTAAATCCAATTAGTTTTAAGTATTATTTTTAATTTGCGAAATTTATTTTTACAATTTTGACATATCTTTAGGGACTTCAGCTAGCTTCAGTAGACACTTATTGTTAGAGAAAACATTTTCATTAGGGTGTATTTTTTTATATATATAAAATATGGTGTATGCGAGATGTAGTAACTGATTGTACTGTACGTAATATCTATTGAATGATTTAAATATACAAATTACATTGCTTATCTGCTGGGAACATATTTCAGAACTATTTTAAATTATCTTATGCTTCAAGAATGAGATGAAGAAAAAAGTCTATTGAGAAAATCTTATTTGTCGTTTGATTATTAACCAAATGGTTGTGGCGCGATAAAATTATTTTATAAATTTTATTAGAGCATTTAGAAATCAAAGTAAAGAAGAAACGTCGGATAAAGCTTCAAGTTAAATTGTTCGATATAATTAAATGGATTAAATATGTTTTTCGCCGAAATATATCGGAGCATAATATATAAATAATGAAGTAGACTTGACCTGTAGACGGCGAAATAAATATTTAAAATATTATAATTGTAATTATAATCCTAAAGAAATTTCTAAAATCATATTGTTGATATTATTGAAGTAAATTTGGAAATCTGCTAAGCATTTAATTGCTTTACTTATGAATAATTGTGGTAACTGAATTTACTTTATTGTGTAATGAAGCAGTCAATGGAACAAATACCAAGGTTTAGAGTAAATGCATTTTTCACAAATTTATTTTTCTTAATAAAACATACTGTAAGAGAATCATTTATTTTTTTATAAAATTCGAAATGCGTAAGCCGTCTCAATTAACCTCAATTTCCTGTACATATGTATGTAGGCCTTGCTAAGTAGGTGTTTATATGTATGCATGCGTTGCGTAGACTTGTTGACAGTTGCTGACCAGCTCTTGCTGTCATTAGGGGTACTCTGTCATCATTTTGGCGTTGCGTCAGTCATCCGTCAGTGTCGTCAGGGCGTGATATATCGCACGGCTTACGGCTCGCAAAGAAAAGAATGCCTTGGACAAAAAAAACAAGCAAACCAAAAACAGAAACAACAGCAACAACATCATCAAAACAAAGAAAACAGAAGCGAAAAAAAGTAAGGTACTTTCCAGAGCACACACACATGAGCCAAAAGCGAACTTGTTGAAAATCACACCTCGCTCCCGCACACACAGCAGGAAAAGAAATGTGTCACAGCAACAGCTACCAACAGCAGCAACAACAACAGCAACAAGAACAGCAGCAACAACAAGAACAGCAGCAACAATGATGACAATGACAACGGGCTACATTGTTGTCACATGTCACAGGAGTTGAAAGATTGTGAGTGTGTGTGAGCGGGGGAGGGGTGCAGAGGGTGAAATACGAGTCCTGTGGCATGCAGCATATATAAAAATAAAGAAAAATGGAAATGGACGAAAAATGATGAATGACAAAATTATACAGCAAATGCGACCCAGTCTGACATGTGACCACTAATGAGGATCAACTTCGCTCCTCACAGGAGCTGCCTTCAAATTCTTGTTGTTGTTTTTCTCATTGTTGTTGCCACTTGAAAGCCAAATTATGGCATTAAATTTCATCTGTCTGTCCTCCACACCCAATTGTATTAAATTTCCATTTGCCATAAAATCTATACAGCAATTTTTGAAATCTCTTGAAAACTGATACCAAACACACAAAGTTGACAGGCTGCTTTCCTTTCCCTAACAGGCGTTGTGATTTTGGTTACAAGTCCTTATCTAAATGCTGTTTGCCACACATGCCATAAAAGTGTATGAAGGAAGTTGGCCATAATCACCTACACACACACACAGACACTTGGCTCAAATGAGCGTGTCTGTGTTAGAGATGAGACAGCTTAATGGCCAACGAATAAAAACAGTTAAGTCAGCAGGAAATGAGCAGCGTAAAAAACCTATGCATGATGAAAAGTCAGAGTTTTTAAAGCTAAATAACACAGCGAATTGGAAAAACGCAGAACGAACGAACCAAAATGTGTTTACCGCTAAGCACTTAGTCGTTTTCTGCAATGTTCATCGATTAAATTACTGTATAGCTAATGGGCAGGAAATATATGAATAGGAAGTATATTTTTATATAATTATAATTTTCGTTCGTTCATAAAGCTGCCTTAGAAACAATCGGTCGAAAGATACGTTTTTATACAAAATGAACTTTTTTTGATTCATATGATATACTAACCCAACTCACCAGTTATGAGTGTCATTATGATTCCAAGACATGGGCAAAGACTACTATATCATACAGCTTTCATAGGAACAATCTGCAGATGGTTTTCTTCAATTTCTATTTAAATGTCTGCAGGTTGACTACGAACTGTAGCGCTTAAGATGACTTTTCTTTCTTATTTTCTAGTATAAGACCTTATAAATAGACAATTAAAAGTACAAATTATATTTAACCCACATGCATATACATTAAAATATATATACAATAAATACAGAACGCTCTGATGAATTACATTTCTTGGAACTAAAGGCTTAGTCGTGTTACTTATGTTACTAATTTTAGAATTAATAAAGAATTTTGTTTGAGATAACTGGCTATGCGAAAAGACTGTTTCACAAAAGCACACAATTTTCGACGTCTAGTTTTTTAAAGAAGCTTTATTATATAGCGGGCCGATCTGGCTCACAGAAACAAGCCGAGAGAATCTGCTACAAAAGTAAACTAATAAAATCTGTTTCTGAGCCGATCTAAATAAGATTTATGTTGTTGATCAACCTATATATATATATCGCTATATCTTTATTTTATTGGTATTGATATTCACTAAACGGGTGCAGTTATCGATAGAAATTAAATAAGCTTGACCAGTCTATGGCATACGAAAACATATTGAATTGAATTGAACTTATTTAGCACTTAAAGAGCCTTTGAATGACTTATTCAGACAGTTAGAAGGAAATGACTAATTCGACTCTGCTGTTGATAAGGCTTCCTTCTGCCAGTTTCATGCTTTTGCACAACTTAATTCAGGGTATAAAAATATATGCCAAATATGCCAAACAGGCAGACGGACCAGCCAAGGTAATCAAATACGTATAAGCCTTCTAAAGTCGCGAATATCTTCTCATTTTGGAGTGACACATTTCGAAATGGGCATTAAAACCGAATACTTTCAAATAAATGGCTTCGGCAATTACGAAAATTTGACAGCGGAAGCAGCTAATTTTGAAAAATAATAAATAGTTGGTTGGACTACAAATGGTGACATGGCAGTTGCGGTTGCAGTGGCAATTCTCCAACGACACTTTCATTGCCACAAAAACGAGACGCGTTTTGCCCCGCCCCCCTCTCCCCGCAAAACGACGCCCCATGGTAGTAAACTTGAGCCGTTAAATGAGTCCCACTGTGCGAGGAACGGCGCCGACATCAAATGTCGCGATCGACGATCCAAAAACTGTTGTGCGAGTGACTGTGTGTGTGCGAGTGTGTGTGCGAGTGTGTTTGAGTGCGCCTAAGTAGTAGTTGTCATTTGAGTGACTTTAATGGTCTGTTGAGACATAATCGCTGCCATTTTAAATGGAATTTTATTGCCACTTCACGAAATTTTTATTGCGGCAGTCGTTGGAGTTGGAGGCGCAAAACAACAACAAAAAAAAAAAGACTTGGCGACTTGGTCGGAGACCAACCCAAATACGTTGGCTGCATGCGGTGACGATGACGTCGACCAGAGACAGACCGCAGACTGGGGAGTTTGGAGCGCGGTGGCGGCTGCAATGGCAACCAAATTGTTGCATTTAAAAGCAAATTGATGGCCGCAAAACTAAAGGAGGCCACAACATCAACATCAGCATCAGCATCAACATCGAGTGGGGCAAGCGAATTCAAGTTCTGCCCCGTCCACGCATAAAGCAAAAGCCTAATAAGCCACAAAAGAGCAAAGGAGCGGGAGATGGTGGTTGCAGCAGCAGCAGCAGCAACGAGCAATAAGCCTAAACAACGATGTGTTGGTATAATTTTGTAGACTAGTTTATTGGACACATTAAATATGGCCCGATAATTAAGTCATAAATTAGATTGCAGCCGGGGCAACATCAACAGCGACGACGACGTCGTCGCAACATCGACGAGTGTCACCATATCAGGTTACGTGGCATCCGCAGCAGGCGGCCTGCCAGCCACCGGAGTGTTGTGTGTGATAGGGGGGGGAAGTTGTGTGGGAGGGGGGCAAAGGCAGCGGGGGAAATGCGTCTCATTTAAAATTGATGCCTAATCGAATTTCTTTATCGCGTGTGTATGTCTTCTGTTAGCCCGACACGGCGACGACTAAAAGTGACTGCAGAACTGCTGAGTGGCTGATACTCAAGACTCGAGATCTGGCCACAAAATTTATGTATTTGCATATTGAGACACTAAATGTTTTAAGGTCTACGGCGCGCGATCGTGTCAGGAAGCTAATGTTTAATGAATTCAATTTCTTTATGCGCTACTTGTGCCTCTCCCTTCTCTCATCTCCCATCTCTCATCGCCCCTCTGCGATCTGTGTTGGCGGCTCCTGAGCAGTGTTTACATGCCGAGTTTTTGCATCTGGGTTTCGGGCATTTACTTTACGCGAGAGGCCTGTGCATTTTACAAACTGAAAATATAAGTTTGAACACAATTAATTGATTGTATTCAAGCGTTTAACACATTGCTTAAGGAACTCAGCTAATTTTACTACAAATACTACAAATATGTTCAGTTAGTCCACCTTCGAACTATACTCAACAAATATAAGCATAGGTATTTTCATAAAATCAGAAAGTGGACATAACACTAATAATTTCAAATTCTACAGCAGACTGAACAGTCGCTGTGAATATCTCCCTGATGACGAATCGAAGTATATAAAATATAAAAAGAAAAAACTTGATCTGTTACCAGCGAAAAACAGTTTGATGTTGAATATAATTAAATGAATTTAAGCAAAGAATACAGTTCTTATGCATATTATTAAACGAATTAACCGCAGACCAAGTAATTCTTATAAATCCGAACCACAAATATCTTCAGTTAGTCAGAATTCGAATTTATATTTCAGATTTCCAGTAATAACTTTTGAGCAAGGTATTAAACCGGAACCGTTAAGTGAAATGAACCGATTTAAATTCACAAACTGAACCGGAATAGGATTCAAAACATTTTTAAGAATGAGAAACCGAAACTGATATTATTTTTCACTAAAACATTGCTTATTCATGTTTAGAAAACATATTTCTGAAAATAGGAAATCTAATATCATATTTAAAGTACTCCAAAGCATTCCTTATAAAATTCAGGAAAAAATAGGTGCAATATCTTTTTTTATAAAAATTATAAATGATAAATAAATAACGTCCCTTTCCCTAATATGAGATGTATTTTATATATTGTACAATGAACAAATTAAAACTGATTAAAAGGGTGTAGTAAAGATTTCAACGAATATCAACTGGTTTTTGGACTACCGCTAGTATTCTGGCTCATTACTTACTGAGTGTAGCCAAGACTTGGCCGATGACATACGTAATTTACGAACACTGCTTCCAATCTCCGTTTTCGCTGAGAGTCTACAGCTTCTGCGGTCATCTGAGCCGAGCCAAATATGATCTTGAGGATGTCAATCAGCAAACAGCTGCTGGGTAATGGAGACGTCTCCGCTCACAGGCTGTCAGCTCATCAGGTGTCGAGTGTGAAAGCCAACCAACGACTTCTGTGGTCACCACAAGATGCAACTGGGGGAACCGGTGCAGCAGCAGGAGCAGGAACTGGAATAGGCGTGGACAACCTTCTCGTTTGTAATTGAATATAAGCTCAGGCTAACGTGCAAATGTTTTCAGGGAATTTGCATGTAAATTCGAAATGCAAAATGTAAAGTGCAAAGAGCTCATCCTTGTCCTTCAATCACTTCAATCACTGCAATCTCTGCAATCTGAGGGGAGAGGAGAGCAGTGAAAAGGAGGATGGCTCTGTTGATGGATGACAATCAATCTCAAGTGTCGGGCAAATATCAGTATATTTTCATTGAAGCGTAGCACGAATCGTGCAACGTGCAACGTGCCCCTGACACATGCAACTCAAGTCTGAGTGAGTGACAACAGTCGCACTGAGTGAATGATTGAATGCCCGATAGCTTGACTCACGGACAATTGAAAGACTGACTGGGCTTAGAGGCACATATGAGAATATAATCAGACTTATTTATAGTCGAAAGTAAATTTAGATTCTCCGATAGCTCAGATAGTGCTGTGGCTCTTAAAATATGCATAAATCATAATGTATGTACGTGACTAAGCCATTGAAAATCATTCTTGCTCTCCTTCCAAGTTATTATTAGCTCTACAAATTTTATAGGCTTTTTGGAAGCCAGGAAATTTCAGAGAACTTTGTCAGAAGTAATCAGATTTTTGGGATTTTTGATCAGCAACAGAATAATACTACAATTAAAGTTGGAAACCCGATTCTAAGTCAAAATACATGTCCACATTTCATCCTATAAAATGCTTTGAATGGTTGTCAAAAGTGACAAAACTACATATCAAATTGACATGCAATTCTGGGAAGGTTATTTAAATAACACGCTTCAAAAAGTGATTGTGGGAATGGGACTATCCTTTCCATAGTCTTGCCAAAAGTGATCAAATTTAAAAATAGCCAGGGATTCTATTTCATGCTTTGGCCTATAGATTAATACTAGATTCAAAGTTTGAAACGCGACTCTGGCTCAATTTGCAAGTATAAATAATATTTTAAAAATGCTTGTTTATTTTTTTGTTATTAAATATGATTTTCAAAACCATATGCCGATCTTTGAATGATGTCACCAGCAATCTACCCACCAACTTAGGTAAATCTAGCTGGAAATTCGTGACAGATATGGCTTTATCGATTTGCATATATCAATGTAATCAATTTAGCAGCCCATCAATTTCACTTTGATACTTTCACAATAAAAGCACTTTGTCTGACGCTAATGATTATATATTCTTATTTTTTATAGTCTTAAATCTCTAGCATCAAGATGGTCTGAAAGCAAAATACTTTTGTACCTTTTGAATTAGAGTATAAAAAAACAAATAAATTTAAATATGTTGATGCTACCGAAAGACATATTTATGTTGTAAAAAGAGGTCACCAACCAATACAATAAATTATATATGCAAAATAAATGATGAGAAACAAGAAGACCAAATCAAAGTTGTGTCACTCCACAACTAGTTAATGGATGAACACACAAATTCTATGCGAGGCATCCGAGTTGACTCTTGTTTCATCAGGTCGTCCACTGGCTCATTGAATATTGAATAAACAAAGGGACGGAGGGACGGAGAGAAGCACATCTTCAGCATTGCAGCCAAATTGCTGTTGATGCCCAGTTAACAAGTCACGCCGAGAGAGCGTCTCAAGAGCGGCAGCAGCTGCCACTTGCCACCACTGTCTGCCTGCCACTAACCCTACGTGCCACCATGTGCTCCATCCTGACTGACTGGCTGGTTGGTTGGTTGGTTGGCTTGTCATTCAATGCCATTGTCGTTGTCACTTTCATCATTGTCAGCTTCGTTGATTTTGTCAGTGTCATTGTTTGGGGAGTTTGAGGAGCAGCGCGTTCGATTTGGAGAGGCTTCGGCCAGCATCTGATCAACATCAATTTATTAGTTTTATTTTCTGCACGGCCACAACATTTATAATCAAATCTTTTTCATCGTTTCAGTTTCCAGTCTTTTTTCTCTCAGGGATTTGTGTCGCGTCACTTCCGTTTGCCGCCCAAGACATTTGTCGTCAGCACGAGCGACAGCTTGGGCTCCCAGTTGCCCCGGCTACCTGCTGTGCTCCCCTCTCCCCTCTTGCCGATAATGATAATGATGATGATGATGATGAGTTGCCCGGTGCCCGGTGCCCGGTGCCAGGTGCCTGATGAGTCTATTATCAAGCTGGCCGTGTCAGCAGTTATGCCTGATGTCCGAATAATAGCTAAATAAAAAAAGAAAATGCAGAAGGGAACCCTAAATAGCAATTAGCTTGTAATTTGAGTTTGCCTCGGGCAGCGGAAGTAGTCATGATAATTGGAATTATTGTATACAGAGCTGGCTCACATGTGGGAATAATTGAAAGAGCCACAGGAAGCAGCTAAACACACAAGTCCCGCAATGAGTGAGCAATCGACTTGGCTACACTCACAGAGCTAGTTACTAACTCTAATTAAGCAAATAATTTCCCTCTAATAACAATAACTTCAAGTGTTTATTGCAAAACAATTAATTGCGGATTTATTGTAGCTGCAAAATATGCTAAAAGTTAATAGTCGCATATCTGATTAGCATATATGCTATATATCTGGTTGTTAATGAATAGTGTTACTAGATTTATAAATAATATATTATATTTTATGTAAGCGCAAAAATATAAAAAATACGCCTCAAAGTATGTACAAAAATATATATATTAATAGTCATACAACAAATATTACGGTTATGAGACTTTACTTAAAATATATTTATTGATCGTTGGAAATTTCTAAAAACTTTAAAAATCCATACACATTTCTATGAGCTGCAGAAGTAGAAAAGGTAAAAGTAAAAGTTTCACCATCGAGATAAATATTTTTCAATGAGGAAAATGGATTTTCTATTACAAAAGTATTCAATTTTGTATTTGGATGTTTCATATTATAATGAATAGAAATTGTTAAATATTAAATAGTTGAGCAAAATGATCTATATTTTTTCAGCTTTATCTGAATTGTAGAATACTTTCTATGAATATTCTTTTATTAATATCTAATTTGATGCTTAATCAAGCCATTTCTTTGTTGACAGTTTAGCCGAAAGTTGAGTTCTAACAGACTCAGATGTGTGATTTAGATAGAATAAAATGGAATGTTCTAGTCGAGAGAGCTCGACTAGGCGATACTCTGCACACAACTGTTAAATACATGGCAGGGTTGCTCAACATTAAAATATGTTTTCTTACAGTTGATCAATAATGTGTCTTTGTATATTATATATCTACTGAAACTTTAACTTTACATTTGTGAATTTGATGCAATCGGAAATCGATGTGTATCAATATTCGCAAAACGTTGTCGTGTTATCGATAAAATAAAATAAAGTTGACCTACGATAACTTGTATTTCAACTATGTCTCTCGCACTTGTAGACAATGAGTTTGACTCGGATATTGATGCTGACAGAGAATATATATATTCTGCTTTCTGCTGCCTGGCACAACTTTATCACACACTTTCTGACATTTTGAATGGGTTCTGGGCATAAATATGTATTCTACGTTTCCTCTTCGGAAGTGGTCCGTTATTGAATAAATAATCCAACTGAAATGCGGCACATCAAGAATAACTGAAGAGGAGATTATTTGAGTAATTTGTAGCCATGTTGTGTCATGTACTCTTAATTTAAGCCAGTATAATCTTGTGCATAGTTAATCGCACGCAACCGTGGCCATTAGGAGAGTTGCCTGGTGTAATTGCTTTCCATTCTTGCTTTCAGCTGAAGTGTTCGCTTGACGGCTCAACACACCCAACTGCTGCCCCCTTCACCCGTCCGTCCAGCCATCCATCCATCCATCAGTCGTCGTCAGTCAAAGTTGTACCGCCCATCAGTCAGCTCGTCACTCAGTCATTCAGTCAGTCAGTGAGTCGGTCGGTTTTTGCCAGTTTGCGAGCTTGTCATGCCTCCGAAGGCGTACCGTGCCCCATTCAGTTGCAATGTGTTGTGTAGACTGTCAACGCGTTTGCTTGCTATGTGTCTGTCTTCCTCTCCGCCCCCTCTCCCGCTCTCTTTCTGTGTGTGTGTGTGTGTGAAAGCTTTGAATTTATATGGCAGTGTCAGTTGTCAATCACATTTGCAAACTGTCACACACGCGGAGCTTGAGCTGGCAGCTGAAGCCGGAGCCGGAGCTGGAGTTGGAGTTGGAGTTGCGGCTGCTGCTTGGAATTGGGTGGGGGAACTGGGGCCAGGAAAACGGGCACAGCGGCAGCAACATATTAATCTTTGCCAAGCAGCAAGAAGGATACGCGAGCACGAGCAGCAGTAGGAGAACCGATGATGAAAAGGAAAACGAGGCGTTGCTGCGGAAACAGGAAAAAGCAGTCAAAGCAGACGTTGACAGGCATAAGTAATGTAAAAAAATTACTTTATAATGGAGTGCGAAAATGAAAATTGCGACAGCAGCAAAAGGAGAGTGGAGAGGGGCAGAGTGAGAGTGAAGCGGAGACGTCACATTTGGTGGATTGCTACAAGCAATTTAGGTAAGATAATCACTCGAGGAGTGTGCCGCAAGAGCGTCGCATTATAGCTGGGCAACATGTTGCTGTTGGTCGGGCCATGTTGCTGGCGTGTCATTGTTGTTGTTGTCGTTGTTGTTGCTGTTGCTGCTGGCGTTCAACTGACTGACTGTTGCCTGTCAACTGTTCTGTGTGTGTGTGTGTGTGTGTGTGAGCATTTCAAATGCGTTTCGCTGACACCTCAAACACACACACACATGCAACAACAACAACTGCGACTGCGACTGCAACACGCCCTTGCGCCAGCCTAGCTGACAGCACTCTGACAGTTTTTGTTGTTCACGCGAGTAATTCATTTTATGCTGCTGCTGCTGCTGTTGCTGCTGTTGGTGCTGCAACCAGCAACAACTCCCTTCTTGGCTGTCGCCTCGTTGCTTCATTTCACATCACAAAAATGCCAAGCAAAGCGACGCGCGTTGACATGTGAGAGACGACGACGACGACCAGGACGCGGACGAGGACGAGGATGTCGGCTCTGCCAGGACATGCTGCCAAGGGCCCCCAACGAAACGTTCCTGTGACAAGTGACAGTTAAGTTGCTGCTGTCGTTGTTGCTGCTGCTGCTGCTGTCGTTGTTGCTGTTGTTGCTGCTGTTGTTGCTGTTGCTATTGCTATTGCCACTGCGCCAACGTCAAGCGACGTAATTCATTTTGCATGTGCGTGCAAAATTTTCAAGCGTATTTATTACGTAAATTAACAACAACAACAACAACAGCAGCAGCAGCAACAACAACAGCAGCAACAACAACAGCAGCAATAACATATCCCCACATCAGCGACGACAGCAGGATGTTCATGACGCAGCGGAAATAAATTTTGCGTGAACAATACAACGCATTACACTGCAGGTTAGGTTACTTTTTTGCACCTCTCTCTTCTCTCTCTCTCTCTCTCTCTCTCTCTATCCATGCTGGCTGACAAAATTAATGGCACAGCGAGCTGCAGAGCTGACAGCCAAGGAGGAGATGAGAGGGGGACACAAGCAGAGAGCCACGCACACATGCTAATGAGCCGTCAGCTAAGCGAGGAGCTGATGTGGCGGGAAGAGGTGGGCTGGAGGGGAGGCAGATAGAGCACTGGCAGACAGTGTCCTGCGGCAGACGAATGAGACGGCTGCCAGGCAGGAAGCGACTGTCAGTAGGCAGGGGGGTGTGTGGCAGCCGAGGTGCTCTGGAAACCTATTTGCGCCAACGTAAGTGAGAAGAAATTTAATGAATGAAAGACAGTTGTAATAAATATGGAAACTTTAAGTATAGCTAAAGCTCAACGCAATTTAAATAAATCAACGAAGAACCATTATTTCAAACAGCGAAAGACTATACATATATATATATATGTC
Organism: Drosophila planitibia; assembly: GCA_035043785.1. Lineage (NCBI taxonomy): Eukaryota > Metazoa > Arthropoda > Insecta > Diptera > Drosophilidae > Drosophila > Drosophila planitibia. The sequence continues at coordinate 718,477 of JAWNMS010000066.1, forward strand.
TGCAGATTAATTCAGGTCTCTCAGTCTGCTTAATATAATCATTTTTAACTGCTTTAAGCAGCACATCTCTGATCCCATAAAGTATATTTCAGAATTAACAGTCGCTTCGCTATGGCCATGTATTTCTAGAGCTAGAAATTTTGAATGTGGAATATAAGTTCTCGTCTCAAGTTTAATAGATAATTCCACACGTTTCGCGTTTATCGATAATAATCGATATCCGACAGTAAAAGACACAATTCTATGGATATAGCTTGGTGATTGATATATAATATACCCTGACATACTATTGCTCAATTGTTGACAATTAAAATCGAATAAGGAAAACCTTCTACTACTAGTTGAGCTGGTTCGACTATTGCATTCTAAATTGTTGCTTACGAATGATTTGATTGAATGTCAATTGACAGATCATGAAAAGCAGCATGTGTAAATAATACTTACGATCACTTTGCCTAACGAGCGTTTAGCTAATTATTCAAAAAGCACAATAATTTTGCATACTTGTAACTAATATATGTATCTGCTAATGGAGTCGGTCACAGTTTATGAAATGCGTAATATATACATTAAATGCTGCACTCTAAATTAGCCGTATCTAATCGGTAATCAAGTATGCAGTAAAAAGTCTACAATATTCGAGAGTTAAATGGGTGAATGCAAATCTTGGCTCGAATGGCCACATCAGCCGACAAACGGAGCTGCGAATGTATCAATTTACATGAAGCAACACTTAATTTGAAAATTATATGCAAGAGGAAGTGCAATAAATTCACAAACACGTCGCCATGGCGATCCGGTCCGGTCTACAATGCGAATCCACAACCGAATCCGATGGGATTCGGGTTGGCAAAGAAAGAACGGGGACAATCAGCAAACAGTCGGCGCTCTTTGGCTAAACCCGTTTGGCTTTACGCGCTGCCAGCTTAGCAAATGTTTCTATCAATTTGAAAAGCGGCTCGTAAAATTTGAGAAATGTTGACCATAACCGTGGCCAACTCGAGCTACCAAGACAGGCAACAGACAACAGACAACAGGCCACTGGCAACAGCGACCCGTTTAATGTTACATCAATTTATGTGATTTCCACACAAGCTAATTGATTATAAGCTCGGTAAACTATGCAACAGTTGACAGTCGGCCAATGCCTAATCTTAATGCATTTTTATGGTGCATGCAACATCCAGTGACAGTTGGCTAGCTATCAATTTTGATGAAAGTGCGCTGAAGTCGCCAGACACAACTATTCTCAACTACCCACTGACAAGCTGAACAATTTTTCCTTGCCATGTCTGAGTATATGTTATACAAGCAATTAAATAACACCCAGGGATTGCTGGTTGTCCCATAGAGAGATGTTTGGATATATATACTACAGAGATACTCTTTGGCTGTGCATTTTGTATTTGCTCTTTTTTATTTAATATCAACCTAAAGCAGTCCAGAAGTATTAAAAAGAATTTGTTCAAAATTAAATATTAGTTTAATTATGTAATTTGATCTAAAAACAAATCTTAAATTATACTCACAATTAAATTATATTAAAATAAAAGTTAATATTTAAATAAAGGCTTCAAATGGTAAATATTAAATAGAAAATAATTTTAAATTGTCAAATGGTCCAATACGTATTGCAAGCAATGGAGAAACCTAGAAAAAAACAATTAGATTAGCTTAACAATTTTTGACTGAGTCAAACTAATTCTTATCAAGCAATTAAATATATCTAATGAAATCGGAAATGACTGCTTAAGTGTTTTCCTATTAAATACACAATCGCTCTTCTTGATTACGAGAAGGCATTTTTACAATGAGTTAGTTATAGAGTCCCTGAAATACCTTCATCAAATCAAAATGAGATCGTGAAGCGAAAGGCATGCAATGCGAATCTTTTGGATTCTGGCAAAAATAAAACTACAGATAAATGTAAAATATTCAATCTGCTAGTTAATGACTTAATCACATGACAGCTGCACAAGTCGAGAAAAATGTCTACTGGCCCAAGGTTGAAGCAGGAATTCTACCAAAGATACACACACACACACACAGAGGCAGACAGGCGGAGAGGGGCTGACAGTTGGAGGCCTGTGCGGAGAGACAAGGAAATTTGACAGCGAACACGCAGGAGGTCCTCACCCGAATGCGAGACCACCAAGGGGCAAACGGGTAGCTCGGGGCAGGAGGTGGGCTGCGGGGTGCGGATACGGGTCGAGCTGCTGTCAGTTTGGCAAGCTTTTAACCCATGCTCGCAATTGAATTTCTCTGGGGTCGCACACACACACACAGCAAAACACAGCGGGCCAGCTGAGGCTGGAGATGCGGGGCGAGGCGAGGCGAGGCGGGGCGAGGACTTGGACAGGACTTTCAGCTAACTGACATTGGCAGGCGGTCCTCGGCGGGGGATCGGCAGCAAAGCACCTTGACTTGACACTGATAGCAGAAAAGAACTGAGCAGGACGAGGCAGGACAGGACAGAGCAGGACTGGGTAGCTGCCCAAACCCAAGTTCGTCGCTAAACAAACTTGCAGTCGCCGCGCATTGAATTGACTTTGTTAAGTTGAGTTGACTTGACGCTTGACTGGCAAAATGTTCGAGTGGAATATATGCGACTATTTACAAGCTTTGGGCAGGCATGCTGTGAAATCTGCAAATTGCCATGTCATTATTTGTTAGCATCAAACCGACAGCCGACAGCCGACAGCGACCAATGACTACGCTGGCAGGATGAGACAATGTGAATGGGAATGAGATGGAGAAGGAGTATCAGGACGCTGTCGACGCCCCTGCCTGTCTGTGCACACGTTGCCTGGCGTCAAAAGTGTAATTGGCAGTCCGCCCTAAACCCGAATCCCGCTCACTCCGTTGCCCATTCCCATTCCCACACCCATTGCCATTGCCAGTCCGATTGCGATTGCGTTTGCGGATGAGGGGTGTGTGTAACCCGACGTCGGCTTACACACTCAAGTCAAGCGTCCGCCCGTCAGACAGTTGGTAACTGTCAGTGGGCATGTTCGACTTGACAGCATAATATTACAAATCCCTGCCGAAAGCAGACACTAACGATGACATGCGGCCGACCAGTCGAGCGAGTGTGCAAACGGCCAAAAGGACAACCGCAAGCAGAGGGGAGCCAAACGCAAACGCAAACGCAAAGGACGACTACGCAAATTTTGTAATAAAAAGGTATATGTATATGTATATATACATATATTTAACGCTATTCAATGCAGGTAAAACCCAGACACACACACACACACACACAGCCAGTTGCAGATGCGAGTTGGCAGATGTTAAGGTCCGATGTGTCAAGCATGTTATTTGCAAGATTGCTCTGAGGTTAACCAGGCTACATTGTGGCTGCTTATATTATTTGCTGAAGGATGCACGCAAGGGTATCCTTGAACCCGTTCAGTTTGACAACTGATATATTTTGGGCAAAGCCAGACTTTTCAGCAATTGAATAACTCCTTTTGACACAAAATAAAAAGTGGAAAAGAGAAATGCGCTTTAATTAAATTAAAAAATGACCAGAAATTTAGAGAATGGCTGTAAAATGATAATTTCCCTGTTTGCTTTTTACAAATAATTTCAAATTGTATGAAAAACAATTACATAAAATCAGAAATGTGTATTTGTGTTGTTCAGCTATATTTTCTATTATTTAGAAATTAATTTCTAAAATGAGCAATAGGCCTTTGTAGCCAGTTCTCTAACTCTTAAGCATAATATATGTATAATATATGTCGAATACATAAATTACACATTTTTATAATTATTGTTGGGAGGAATTGCTCTGCGACTTACTATATCTATTGTGCCCCCTTCCGAGCCTTCTGAGCACGAATGTGAGGATCCTTGTTGCGTTGAGGTCTTCTATGTCTCTGAAATTCAAGACGTGCATCCCTAGGATGCTACATCTTCTCCTAGTTAATGCGACACATTCTGCTAGGATGTGCTTCGAGGATTCCTCCTCTCTCACAAAACCTGCAGAGATCGCTACTATATTTTCCTAGTTAAGTTAGGTGACTTCTTAGTCTACAGTGTCCTGTCAATAGACCGGTAAGTACCCTAAGGCTGTTTTTTCCCATGGTTGTAAATTAAATAAATTATACATGAATAATATTAAAAAAATGTCTATCAAATTGTATATTATATTTGACATAAAAGGCTGGATCAGTAAAATTGTATATATTTTTATTGGAAGTCGATGTTCGCGAAACGGAAGCAGTAATCGATACAATGAAATAAACTTGCTCAGCTTATGATAGATGATATAGTCTCTGAGACCGGCTTGTTCATAAAGACGGACATGTCTAAATCGCCATGGCTGCTGATGCTGATCAAGAATATATATACTTTGAGGCCGTACAGTTCACCGGCTGTCTTTTACATACTACTGCACAACTTTAATTTACCTTTCTTCCTCATCTTCAAAGTATTCCCGGTATAAATATAACGTTATTTGTGCAAGAATATATATTAATAATTATGGTAATAATTGTGATAATTTCAAAAGACTGCCGCAATAATAACTGAATGAGTGAGTGATAAGGATATTAAGTATGCAGGGGCAAATCTAGACGCACTCAGATAACTTTCATATAAATGCTGACGGTTGAGTTCAGTCATTAAGTCATTTGCAAAATGTATTTGCCAACATAATTGTCAGTCATAAAATACAAGTGTATAGAGCAAGGGGCAGCAGCAGAATTATGTGATAAATGAAGATGCAGCTGCTGCAGCTACATCAACGCTAATTGCTCTCTGCATTATACAGATACACAGATGCACACAGATACAGATACAGATACAGATACAGATACAGATACAGATACAGATACAGATACAGATACTGAGATAGTCAGATACTCACTCGGCAAATCATAATTCATTTCTCTTGAATGCCAACGAATGCCGCACACTTGTGATGTGAGTGTGACAAATACACGACACAACGTCTGAGTGGTCTCCAACTTATTCATGAGTATATTTATATACTCATGCTCAGGCTGGTTGAGGCTAAGCTAGCGGAGCGGGGCAGGGACAGGGACAGGGAGAGAGGGGCACTCGCTGCCAGGGCGACAGCAGAAATGTCAAAATGCATTAACATTTAATTGAGGCTAATTTAAGGCGAAATATTTCGCTCGGCACATATGAGAATTTATGCGTCTCATTTTGTCGCATCTCTTCACAGTTTCTTTATTTATTTATTTCTTTTCTTGTTTCGATTTTCCTTTCAGCCGGATATGTTGAGAAATGAGCGCATTTTGTAAAAATGTCACATTACATTTAATTTATGCGACGCCAACGCACACACGCACCATCAACTTGTATCTGTGTGTGCACAAATGTATCTATACACACACATACATACATATGTATATGTATCTCTGCAGTTCTGTTCTGTTCAAGTGTAGCGTGAAATTGTTTTGATGATGTTCCATAAAAATTATCCAGCTGTCATTATCAACGGCAATTTAACCCCCGCTTAGCGTTAACTATTTGTCAGTTTGCTATTACAATGTGTGTGTGTGTGTGTGTGTCACGGTTCACGGTTCACGGTTCACGGTTCACGGCTCAGTGTTCACGTTCATGTTCACGCCTTGAACCGTGAGCCACACCGCCTTTGATTGACAGCCATGCAAAAGCATTTTGTGGATTGCCCTCGTGTTGATTAACACAATTTGCTTTGCTTAGCCAAAGTCACGTCACTGCGGTTGTCGTCTTTGTTGTCGGCTCTTTATGTTTTTTGGCCTTCCCCCCCCCAACCCCTGCCCTCTCTCTCTCCCGCTCTCCTCACTCTATCATTTTGCTAGCATGTCAAAATAATTTTCCTTTTCAAATTTGACATGACCATCTCGAGTGGGACACGTCGCCTCTTTGCATGAATGGACGGACGGAAGGACGGAAGGACGGACGGCTTCCTGCTTTGAGTGCTTTAATGAACTTTCGCGTGTGTGTTTAATTAGCTGGGCAAATGATTTTTCAGCTCACTGTTGGTCTATTTGAGGAGCACTTTTGACATGGCACCAACTAGCAGCATAATATTTGGTTTATCCTAAACTAAATGACTTGTGCACATCCCGTGACACAAAACTGAACAACAAATTTATTTTTATTATTAACAATCAGTAATAAATTACCTAACTAAAGTAAATAATTACCTAAATATTACGTCTATTTGCGATATAAATTAAATTAAATTGGACTAATAAATTATATGCAAAAGTCAATAAAAAAATAAAAATTTATTTTCTTTTTTAGTATTAACAGTCAATTAAAATTAGATAAAAATGTATACATTTGTATAATCAAATAATCTTCGGCCTATTTATGATAATAGCAGGAATCAAATGTGAGTTATAAAAATTCCACAAAAATAGGCAAAAGGCGTCGTTTTATTTGTAAGTAAACATTCGCATTGCATAAATAACGTAAATTGTTAATAAATTTGAATAATCACATATTAAACAATTTTTAAATTTATTTACACACATATTTAGCTGGTTTGGTGAATACTTATCACTGTCAGGGGAAACGTGTGTTGACTTAATATTTAGTCATTTTTGCATCAAAATATTTGCGGAACAAATTTGGAGAGACTCGTTACTCGCAGCCCCCTCCAACAAATGGGGGATGAGCTCAACCAGGCGACACTTGACGCAATCTGCAAAGACTGTTATTTGCACACGTGCGACTAGGTTAAATTCCTTGAGCATGGGGCAAGAGTGAAATTTAGTGTTATTATAATGATGATAATGCTATGACTAATCCATGCATACCATTAATGACCTATTTTTCAAGCAACTTAGATTGACGCATTGAATGTAGAATAATAGCGGAAAATTTAGTGAAAAATCTAAGTAATATTTAAGTATGCCTAAATTTTAAAATCTTTTTATCTTTAAGTACAACTTTCGATTATAACTGTTATGATTACCTTTTAACTTTTTAACTTTTCGATAACTCATTCATTTTCATTTTGCATTTATCGATACATAAAACACAGTTGTAAAGTGCAATTGATTTATAATATACCCAGACATATTATTGATTAACTGTACAACAAGAAGCAAATGTATTTTCATATTGAAATAAATAATATATATTATAAATTTAACAATTGGATTTGGGGTATCTCCCAGTCGAGCTGTCTCGACTTGAATATTCTAACTACTTCTGCCTGCCTTAGAAGGTGATTTTGACTGACAATCGATTTCGTCATTAATATAGACTATATAGAGTCGATCAGTGTAAAGTTGTTGAGCTGTTGGTTCAATTCAAAAGCAATACTCAGTATTTCCTGTACAATGATTCTATGTTCTACACGTCCAGCTGTTAATTATGAATTCAAATTTGAACTGCCAATCAAGCTTTTGTAAACAAAATCATTAAAGTCACTCATTCACACACACACACACACACACCCATTTATGTATCTGTATGTTTGCGTCTATAAATCTGAAGTATAAGAGTGAACCATAAATTATCGTCGCAATTATAGCTGGCATTTTGCACATTCATTCGAAGCTGTTCCGCTCGAATTGCCGCCTAGAGAGAGAGCGTGAGGGGGAGGGAGGGAGGGAAGTGAGAAAGGGACAGCCGAGAGGTTATCAAAATGCAATAAATCAGATTGTTTTATATATGTACAAATATGATATATTTTATAGCGCAACACCCAGCGACGACCACTGTGAAATTCTCGATGCCATGCAAGTTGCCCATTCGTTAAACGATGGAAGGAGTGCGAGGGGTGTGCGAGGGGTGCGAGGGTGCGAGGTGTGTGCGGAGTGTTGTCGGTGTTTGCGATGTTGGCTGTCTGAACTTATAAACAGACATTAAGTCTGTTAAGCACGAGAAAAATTCGCATTATATGGTGTAAATCAAAGACAGACGACATCGCCTGACACACAGATTTATATCCATATGTTTAAACAAGTATCGGCCGGCTGCCAGTTGGTAAAAGTGAAAACTGGATATTACGGTAACACCAGATGCAGACCGCTGCTATATAAATCAGTCAGCTCCGGTGAGTTTGTTGTATTGTACGTTTCCAAAGTCAAATAGAGACGATAGAGCTTGAGAGAGCAGGCAATCAACTTTGGAGTGTTGGAAAACAAATAAACAGCGTGTTACACTTGATAAACACTGCAGATAGTCAACTCAACATTGCTGCTGCTGCTGCTGCTGCTGCTGGGCTCGATGAATGCTTGGCAAATATTTGCACAGTTGGCTGCTTGGTTGGTTTGTCCAAAAAAAAAAAAATGGGTTTTGAAAGTGGTTGAGCATCGTTTTGTTTGCCCAGAACCAGTAGCACTCATAGGCAGCATAATCCGGGGTATTTACACCTCTTGGGCCATGTTGGTTGATTTGTGCGGCTTCGGGTTGTAAATCTAATCGTGATTACAAGTTCTATTTAACCTTTTCTCTGCCCCTCTCCCCCCTCTCTAGCTCTCTCTCTCTCTCTATCTCTCTCTCTCGTTTGCGCGGCTCTATCCAATATTAGTTCAGTGAAGTTGCTGTTAAGTGTGCAAACAAACTTCAGTTTCTTGTGTACTTGGTTACAGTGGTTCGAAACAGCATTCACAACAAGTTCCTCATTATACGCTGCATAGTTTAAACTGGGGTAAAGGGTATAATGAATTTCTGCAAAAGCATGTAACAGGCATGCAACTACATACAATATATATATATCCTTGATCAGCATTCGGAACCCAGTCGTTTTAGCCACGCTTTTCTCTCCCGCTTTACGAACAAGCCGATCTCAGACACTATAAGATCTAAAGAGTTAAAATTTCGCATATCAAGCGCAGATGGATTTTATTTCAATTATTCGATAACTGCCCACGTTTCACGAAAATCGATATAAATCGATTTCAGATTTCAATAAAAGACGCAATTGTAAAGATATAGTTATCAATTTGATGCATAATATAACCACACAACATATTGATCAAAATATAAATCAATTTCCGACAGCAATAAAATATGCAATTATATAGATCTTTATCAACTGAGAAAATCCCATTAAGTTCGGTAAAGAAACACAGATTTTATTATAGATTATTTATAGGTTTATTTATGGATTATTCAACTTTAATATTCTAACTTGATTTATCTCAATCACACATCTAAGCCAGCTAGAACTAAGCTGTTAAAAGTTGTTTTCAGAGTATTTGCTAGTCGAGCCCCCTCTGCTAGAGCATTCTAGCATATTTGTTGCGTCGATATCTTATTTAAATTCATAATCTTTTGAAATACCAAAGTGTATATATCTGCAAAAGTCTACTAATGGGCAGTTCAAATAATACGATGGCCTTAAAAATAAAACTAAAAAAAATCAAGGTCTTTTAATATTGAAATAGATAGGACAGATAACATGGGGAGCCAAAGTTGCGGCTTTTAGTCCACCAACTCAAAGAGCGCCGGAAGCCTGTTATCCCCTTTCAAAAACGAAAAAAAAGGAGAAAAAAGAAGAGAAATTGCTGCTGTCGTTAATTGAAAAGCCATTGAAAATCCTCAACTCGACGTTGGTTCGGCTCCAAGTAAGAAATAGATGAAATGGAGCTTTTATCGTTTATTTATTGCAACGTCGTTTTTTTCTTTCCATTTCGTAATTTTGATTGATGACTGACTTAATGTCACTTTTTTGCCGCCGCCGCCGCGTGGACTGTTGTCCAATGATAAATTAATAAAACTTTGTTTATTCTGTGGCCCCCAGTGCGAAGCCCCATTGGCAGCTCCAGCGCCAGCGCCAGCGCCAGCCTTAGCTGCCAGGTCCAGTGTTCGATTTTTGGTGTCGTCGGGCAAGTTGGAGCTACGCATTTTGTGGTGCTCCCTTTCACATATAATTTGCTGTCATAAATCGTGGGGACGACGCTGGCGACGTCAGTGGCGGCCATCTTTTATTGTTTGTTGTTTATTGTTTATTGTTTGCTTAACAATTTTTCAATGTATTCTCGTGCCCACACAATTTGCTTGCGTGCCTCCAACGAAGTGGCCCGCTCCCCAGACCATAAATCAAATTCTGACAGCGCATTGTCATTTAATCAATAATTTATAAACAATTTCGCGTTGCACGGCGCACAAAGCAAAAAATAAAAAACAAGTAAAAAAAATAAACAATACAAATTAAAACGTGCGTGCATTTTGCCTGTTTCTGGCTCTGCTGGATGTTGGCATTAAAATAAATGGGTGCCTTAACCCATTTAATGAGAGCTGATTGAAATTAAGCCCATAAATCATTTAAGTACCCAATGACTTACACGCTCGTTCATAAAAGGTATTATGGCAATAATATCGCTCAGATGTTGCAGCAAAAGCATTGGAATCAAGTCCAAACTGCAAATTTTAATATTTTATATCTTTTTATTTACTTATTTATTTTTTCAAACTCTATGAAGATTAGCCCCGACGGTATTCCAAGCATAATAATTAAATTAAAAAAACAGTTGACATCGATCCAGCTAAAAACATATTTAAATTATAAACAATAAACAATCCTGACAAACTATTTTCAAATGTAGCCATATCAATAGTCAAACAAAACTGCATGATATGAATAAATAAATATGCAAAGGCTTTTATCAAATATTTACACATCTTTTCCATAGAAGAGCAATATTTATTTAAATTTGTCAAACATACAAAAATGTGTAATTATTTGCTTCCTCGTTTCCCTTTTGCGAAAAATTGGTAACGCATGGGTTAAAGTGTGGACAGCTATATAACATTTTTGTTGTTGGGCCTTCTTCATGCTTACTTTTGGAGGGCGTTTTGACACTGAAAAAGTACGTGCCAAAATGACCAAAAGAGCGAAAAGGCAAAGCAGAAAAAAATGACAAAGCGTACAAAAATTAAATGTCAAAATCCCCCAAGCGCCCAAAAGCTTGTCAGCTTGTACAAAACAGTTAACGGTAGACAGTAGTTTCAGTAAATGGGTGTGCTTAAGTGTGCAGCCTAGGAGGGATGTGGGGGGCGAGGGGGGAGTGGAAGGAGGTGCCTCTCAACGGAGGTGCTGATGGCGGCGGTGGCGGCACTTTTGATTTTACTTTACTGCTGACCAAAGCGCAAAATCACTTTTGACGTTTTTATTCTTGTGTCGGGGATTGTTGGGGATTTTTTACTGAGTCTTTTGTGTGTTTGTTGTTGTTGTTGCTGTTGTTGTCTTTGTCTGTTTCTCTTTTCTACTAGTGTGTGTGTGTGTGGAGCGGGCGACTCGTTTCGTTTTCATTATACGAAGCGCGTCCGAATTCATTTCAAGTTTTGCCGCCGACGTCGCCAAAGTCGAGTTGAGGCGTCTTCAGCTGTCCAACTGTTGGCTTTGCTCGCCACTCGCCTTAAGTCCAACATAAGTCGGCCTAAGCGCTCAAAAGCCTAAACGAATGCACAGCCATATGAGTATCTATCTCTCTCTCTCTCTCTCTCTCGCTCGCGCGACCCAAAAACAACCAGATGAAATACAAAAAAAATACATAATAATCATCAACATCAACATCAACATCAACAACGCATAGAGGCGGGTTGAAAAGAGAGCCGGAGAGACCGTTCAGCTGTCAAGTTGGCTTTGTATTTTGTATTTTGCGCTCAAAACTTAGACAAACTTGACAGTTGGAAGACAGTAGTATTTATAACTTCTCCCCCCGCCGCAGCAGTACCCTTCCCTGGCAACAAAAATGAGACAAGACTGACAGCGGCTCAGCAAAAGAGTTAATACTGTGATTAAATGACCGCCAGAGTGCCACTGTCAGACAGTTGGCTGATGGTGGGCGGCTTAAATGCTTGACAGCTTGATGCCGGCCAGCTTCGGTCGGTTGCTGCCGCAGACATTTAGCCAACATTCAACATTGATGCCAGCGAAACAAAGTTGTATACATATTTTGCCATTTTTGAGTCGCTCTATTGAGCCTACGCAGAAGCGCTTGTTAAATCCATCATTGATCGCCAGACAAGACAGTTTAAGTTGGCATCGATACAATCAATGAATTTCAATTGTGACACGTCAATCCATTAAAACACTTACAGCAAATATGCCTCCCAACAACAAACCCACTTTCTTCTCAATGCACATATTATTATTTTAAAATTGTATACAATCAATGAATGTCAGATGAGAAATCTTTATAAAAATACACTTTTTTCTTAATAGATATTATTATCAAAAATATACATTTTTTCTTTAATTTATAATAGATATTTAGTCCAAAAAGTACACTAACATTTTCAACTCTAAGTAGGTTAATATTTGACAAAACTTATAAAAGACTATTATAAGTTATGGTCTTTTTATTTTGATTCGTATTGGGAACATTGATCAACATATGAAAATTTTATAATCCATTGATGTGTGATATATTTAAACCAGAAACCTTTCCTACATCCTTCAAATCTCAAAAGCTTTTCATCAATTTATACATAACTTCAATTTGAAAATCGAATTATATATTCATCTCAAGTCGAAAGCCTAGGTTAATAAATAATAAAATAAAATAATTAAATAATATTAAAATTATTATTTATTATTTCCGACTTAAAAATACTTCTGTCATATTATTCATACAAATAGAAATGCACTTTAGATGGCAATAAATATAAAAGTACACAATTTTATGACATACATTTTTACACCTTTTTGTGCACGTGTCAATTTGAAATTATAAAACCCATTTTTACACAACTCTTATTTAAGTACACCAATAAACTGGAGGCTGCTCATCATAAATCTCAAAGTTGATCACAAAACGACGCTGCAATGTACTAAAAACCATAGACGATAAACAGCTGAGGTCTTAAATATATATATATTTATATATATATGTTGAGTATGAGCTGTCTATCAGCAAGCGTGTACTGCTATATAAAATGACAATAAAATACTGTGTTTTATGCTTTGACATACTTATAGTACACATTTGTTTCCCTTGAGCTGATGTGAAGCTCTTAATATGCCCAATAAGAGAAGATGTTAAGCTCTTCAGCCCGACCTACGAGTATGCCATAAATCAGGGGGCTTAGTATAAAATGGATGGGGGGAATGGTTCATATAATTGGTTGAGTAGTCTGTCATAAGGCGTATGATAAACCGTCGAGATTTGTAAACAACAATCATAGATTAAATAGAATGGTGCAGTGATAATCGTGTGCCAGTCGACAATCAACGTCAACGACAGCAAAAAAGACAACAAACAGATCTTGCAAATCTCAAGATCACAATCTAACCGGTTGAGAGTTATCTAAATGGCATCTGGAACCCAAAGCAAACTAACCAAATGTGTATGAGATACTAAATTTAGACAGCGAGGCACGTTCACGAGACCTGCACCACGAATCCGTTTGCTCGAGACTTGACTTGACTTGGCACAATCTGTTTGCCACATTTGCCATGCAGATGAAAAGCTGTTTATTATCTTTGCAGCTAAGCATTTAAGTAGCTGCAAAATGTTGATGTAGTATATTACTTAAATTTACTATACGCGCCTGTCATGTTTTCAAATGTTTTCAAAGAAAACAACACACGCACACACACACACACACACACACAGACAGTCACAGACAGACAGACTCCCCACACCACACGCCACACCCCCTCCACTAAGAGTTGACACTTGTCAGGGGGGCTTTTGCAATGCGTCGTCGTCTGTTTATCTTGAAAATGCCACAAAAGCCATGCCGAAGCTATTTTTAAAAGATAGCTCTTTACTTAGCGGTAAGTATTACAAATGCTCGCTGCTGTTATTATTATAGTGTGTGTGTGCGTGTGTGTGTGTGTGTGTGTGTGTGGGTAGCTTATTAGTTGAGCGTCTGAATCGGCAGTCAAACAAATTTTTAATTGCCCACACAAATTATCACTTGAATCTAGCGCCCCAATGAAAACGGAACCGTCATAAAATTCTATAAAATATAGTGGACGGGAGAGGACAGGCGAGTGTTGTCTTTAACGGGGGCCAAATCTTGAACTCTCTTCGAGTATGTGGCACATTAGCGCCATAAATTTCAATTTTAATTGCTTTGTATTTAGATTAGAGACGCAGCAATTGTGTCGCCTCCTACTTATGTAACCTATTCAATTTAATTCTATATTCTTTAACAAAATGCTGCGCCCACAAGAAATGTCTTATATACTTATATGTGGCGTGACAAAGTGTCAAAGCAAATAACAAGGGAGGTGCCGTGGGGTAAGCTACACGCCGCATACTTATCGAAGATCCAATGCTCTATTAAATATGAATAAAATAGAATTGCATTTTATAATCAATTCAACCGTAAGAATTTGCATATTTAATTGAATATTTAGAAAATAGCTAACAGATTTGCTAGTTAGATTTATTTTTAAATGCGAAGCATAAATTACTTAATTGCTACTTTATTATAATCAGTAGACAATAATAAAGTACTCTTTAAAGAAAGATTAATTCTTTCCATTGTCAAAATATTTTCTTGACATAGTGTTTATACTCAGAGAGTTCAAATCGTTAACAGAATTTATAATTACATTTATGTGTAGGTCAGTAATCTAGTTAAGCACACGAAAACTCAATTTATTTCATATGCTAATGTGTTTTTTTTTGCGTGTTAGTAATAAATAAAACTAAATAATGTTGCATGTGGTTTTGAAAAAATCGAACACTAATCCAGTAGCTAAAATTAATTAAAATAAATAATGTTGTTTGTTGCTCTAAAAAAACAAATCGAACATAATTTTTTAGATAGATAAACACATTACTCACTTTTCCAATTAAGTGACAAAGTTGCAATGAAAATGTGCAATGTTCACCTGGCTATGCAACCTCAGCTAATTAAGAGCTTTAAAATTATTTCGTCACTTATAACAATTATATATTACATTTTTGTCGATTGAGAAATTTCCAAACTCGATCACAAAGCCAAACAACATCAATAGACTGAGAGTATTGAAGATGTTGGGACACAGAAAAATCGTGTCGAAGTGTTTAATAAATAACAAATCACCCAAAAGACCTCAGACACACAGGCAAGTGAAACCCAAAAACAGAACATAACACAAAACTCAAGTGATCAAGTAATAAACAAAGGCCTGGAACGATTCGCTTTAAAATTTATGTGAGTTGATCTGTTTTCAAGTGGCCTCATGTGCTGAAGTGGAACGTCTTATCAGCTGGTACAATATTCCGGTACAGATTTACAATTAATTGCTAGCAATTGTGAATATGGCAGTGCAGTCATAATAATAAAACTTGTACGTATATGTCGATGTGTAGAGTGTAACTGTTGTTTTATTAATGCTCATAATTAATGCGATATCTTTGTGCAAATCAAATCGGGAAACTACTCAACTTCATTAGCACGTCGTAAATAATGTCAGGAAACGGCAATGTGCAGCAAATTTATGTGCTGAATAATTTAAAAATGTTGAAAAAATAAATAATTTGAAAAGAAAGTCGAGCACAAAAGCTACAAAACAAGAATTATAAAATCCAACACAGAAACAATAGAATTTTAACAAGAAATATAATTTATAGCCACTTAAGTCATAAATTTATTTTTCATTTCGACCAATTCACATTTACAACGAGCCACGCAAGCAGCATACTCCCTCTACCCCTCCCTAAAATACCCTATAATTAGAGTAGTTTTAGATAAAATATGAAGTTTGTCAAAGATTCAAATGTAAATATATATTTTTGTACATTATTTATATTTATATTTATATTTATATTTATATTTATATTTATATTTATATTTATATTTATATTTATATTTATATTTATATTTATATTTATATTTATATTTATATTTATATTTATATTTATATTTATATTTATATTTATATTTATATTTATATTTATATTTATATTTATATTTATATTTATATTTATATTTATATTTATATTTATATTTATATTTATATTTATATTTATATTTATATTTATATTTATATTTATATTTATATTTATATTTATATTTATATTTATATTTATATTTATATTTATATTTATATTTATATTTATATTATATATTTATATTTATATTTATATTTATATTTATATTTATATTTATATTTATATTTATATTTATATTTATATTTATATTTATATTTATATTTATATTTATATTTATATTTATATTTATATTTATATTTATATTTATATTTATATTTATATTTATATTTATATTTATATTTATATTTATATTTATATTTATATTTATATTTATATTTATATTTATATTTATATTTATATTTATATTTATATTTATATTTATATTTATATTTATATTTATATTTATATTTATATTTATATTTATATTTATATTTATATTTATATTTATATTTATATTTATATTTATATTTATATTTATATTTATATTTATATTTATATTTATATTTATATTTATATTTATATTTATATTTATATTTATATTTATATTTATATTTATATTTATATTTATATTTATATTTATATTTATATTTATATTTATATTTATATTTATATTTATATTTATATTTATATTTATATTTATATTTATATTTATATTTATATTTATATTTATATTTATATTTATATTTATATTTATATTTATATTTATATTTATATTTATATTTATATTTATATTTATATTTATATTTATATTTATATTTATATTTATATTTATATTTATATTTATATTTATATTTATATTTATATTTATATTTATATTTATATTTATATTTATATTTATATTTATATTTATATTTATATTTATATTTATATTTATATTTATATTTATATTTATATTTATATTTATATTTATATTTATATTTATATTTATATTTATATTTATATTTATATTTATATTTATATTTATATATTTATATTTATATTTATATTTATATTTATATTTATATTTATATTTATATTTATATTTATATTTATATTTATATTTATATTTATATTTATATTTATATTTATATTTATATTTATATTTATATTTATATTTATATTTATATTTATATTTATATTTATATTTATATTTATATTTATATTTATATTTATATTTATATTTATATTTATATTTATATTTATATTTATATTTATATTTTATATTTATATTTATATTTATATTTATATTTATATTTATATTTATATTTATATTTATATTTATATTTATATTTATATTTATATTTATATTTATATTTATATTTATATTTATATTTATATTTATATTTATATTTATATTTATATTTATATTTATATTTATATTTATATTTATATTTATATTTATATTTATATTTATATTTATATTTATATTTATATTTATATTTATATTTATATTTATATTTATATTTATATTTATATTTATATTTATATTTATATTTATATTTATATTTATATTTATATTTATATTTATATTTATATTTATATTTATATTTATATTTATATTTATATTTATATTTATATTTATAATGTTTTTTTTAAGCTGATGCTTGCAACATAATAATTCGCTTCATAATTGTCTGCTTATGCCAAAAGAATTAAGAGTAAATGTTTTGTATTGTTCTTTGTAGACTGGGCTTAAGTGTAATCAGACTTCGTGGCTGAAAGTGGGGGCTTTAGTTCATGGCTTGAGATAGTTTACGTTTGGTGCCCCAACAAAAAGAAATGAAATACTGAAAGACTAAAATTTACGCCGCTTTTGCTGTTTATTTTTCTTTGCCGCTTTCATGAATCTTCAAGTTTATTATTGTTGTCTGTTTTGTGCTGCTGTTGCTGTTGCTGTTTGCCGCTTCTGGTAGCAACAACTTTTAACACTCAGACAGTAGTAAATAAGCGGGTTATAAAAGGCCAACTAATTACAAGTTGCAGCCGCCATCAGCATACATATGCTAAAAAGCAAATTTGAATATGTATGTGCCCCGTACTATTATTATCATTTCCCTTTATGTTTATGTATATATATTTTTTTGTTTTTTTTTGGAGACCCTTTGCATTATTGTCTTAATGAACAAAGGCGACGGCTTCTAGAAACATAAAAAAAAGAGACAAATGTATCTCGTTTGAGCGCAAAACACAAATGTTTAAAACAATAATAAATTATCGTTGCTGCTGCTGTTGTTGTTCTTGTTGTTGTTGTTGTTGCTGCTGCTGTTGTTGTTGTGGTCTCTTGCCTTTTATCGCTTGATAATCGCTGGTCATTAGTCATTTTGGCCTCAACCTCAAGTATTGTATGTTTTCTATATAGCAATGTATCTGTATCTGAATCGCTGGCTGTTGCTGTTGTTGTTGTCGATGTCTTTGCCACGCCAAAAGAGTAATGTGAGCAACAACAGTGGCAGCTGCTGCTGCTGCTGCTGCGTCGTTGCTGCTTGTTGTGTTTGCCTCTTCATTTGGTCCGCAACAACAACACAACAACAACAACAACAACAGCAGCAGCAGCCGTTGCCACGTTTAATAAATCGTGTACTGTCGTCTTTTATTGTTGCGGCGATGTTTCAAATTTTATTTATTTATCTGCTGCCGCTGAATTGGCTTAATAATGTGGCCAACAACAGCCAAACGGACATCAGCAAAAACAACAGCAACCACAACAACAATAACAACAGCAGGTCAAGCCCACATTTAGCCAACTTCTGGCGATATCACACTTAACAGGCGGCTTCGGCAATCGGCTATCTTGACAGTGCCTGAAATATTTATGCTCTTTAGATTATTTGGGTGTATTTGGGGGCACACAAGTCTAAAGTGGACAGCAACTTGAAAGTCTTTTCAGCAGATGCTACCGGAATTTGATTGATGTTTTTATTTTAAGCTTAAACTTACTTATTTCCAACTACATAAATACATATCGAGTTTTGTTTTGTAGCATTTCAAACTAAAAGTAGCTCAAACAGCATTAATTTTTTTCTTATTTTAATAAATACAAAGTTTTTGGTAATTACAAAAAAAAAAATAAAATAATCATCATAATCGCAATCATACTTAACCTAAAAATAATTAAAAACCAACGCCAATTTTTCAAAATGTTAGATGTGAATATAAAGCCCCAGTATAAAATTAATCGCATGTGAATAATTAGTTGAAATTGGCAGATTTCTGCAGATGCCGCCGAAAACTACTTTCATTTTGTTCACGTACCCAATCTCATATTTTGTTCTCAATATATTGAAATCTCCAATTCGAAAGGGACTGTCTTTTTCACTATAAAAGAGCTGCTAAAATGCTATAAAAAAAATGTATTTTTTTTAATAATTCTCATATTTTATTGTCAAGAATTTAATTAAAAATCATATGGAATAAACAATAATTGAATAATTACCATGTCGAAACTGATTTGCGTCGAAAGTGTTGACAGTTTGCAGTGACCTGATTTTGAAATGCTTTATAAATTACAAAGCGATTAAATGCAAAGTGAGCTTATCGAATCTAAAGCCCTAAGGAAACGTTTTTAAGCCGTGGCTTTTGCTGGCCCACATTATTTATGATGGCCAAATGTGAATGTTCAATATATCAACACATATATATATATATATATATGTGTGTGTGCACACTGACCGGTAAACAAATGTCGGTTCATATATCACTGATATATGTATCGATCTATCAATAATATATTAGAGTACAAGAAATGCGCTCCCAAAATGTCGGCGGTTGCTTTGAAGTGTCAACAAGAGCCGTCAAATGAGCCGACAGACTTGGCCAACAAAACGCTCGACTGTGTGTGTATGTGTGTAGTTTATGTTTCAGTGTATATCCAGACACGGGGCACGACCATACCTGTTGTTGCTTGGTTGGGGGCGGGTGCCATAATAATAATCACAGCAGTTGAAGTATTTATGTCGCAGCTACAAATGAAGGCCTCGCAGGCTAATAAATTCAGCAATGCGGCAAACTCAATAAATCTTTTATAAATATATTTGGCGCAGTGCATATCAGAGATGGAGCATAATCGATAGTTGATGAAATCGATAGACAGCTTTATTTCTGGAAAACCATAGCTATTTATTTATCAAAAGTTGTCAATAGCTTTTCATACTGCATTTATTTATGAAAATATTTTTAAAATTTTGAAAGTGACTAGTTTTTCAATAAAAAAGTAACAGAAAAAATAATAGTTTATTTTATTTAGCCTTTCGAAGGTTGATAAATGTTGCCAATAAGAAATTAAATTAAACAATCTGTAGTTCGTCGCATTTTCAATTCTTTAATCTTTATTTTAATTTTATTATTACTATTATTTTTAATGAGCCATGCATATTAATAAGATTTTGCTTGGGCGAACGAATTGTTATTTTCTCACAAATTTTAATCTAGTTAATTTATTTTAATTTATTATGTATCTGATACATAAATAAATTGCAGCTGTCCAAACGGAGTGATGAACATATATATATTAAAATAAGGGATTGTACAGGAAATCAAAAATCACAACGTTTGAGAACGAAATGAAATGCCTGCCAAGTGTGTGTTGACAGTTGTCGCTGCACAGAGATGTCATTTTGAAATACAAGAATTAATAATAACAACACGAAGGAGAACAACTACAAGTTGAGCAGTAAAGCATTAAGCAGAAGACAGCGAGACCGCCCATTTAATGTAAAATAATAGGCTGTGAGTGGAGTGCAGCCCAAAGGGAAAGTGTCAAACGCAACATTATGAAAATGACACGAGGAAGCCATAAATAAAATACAAAAAAAAAAACTAGAAAAAGAAAACGAAAACCGAAACCGGCAGCAACAGCAACAAGAGCAACAGCAGCAGCAACAGCAACAGCAACAATGTCACAACATCCCAGAGCGATGTACCACAGCGGGGGTGTAGAGAAATTCACAGAAAATATTATCAAGGAGTTGACAGCGGGCAACAAGCACTTGAGCAACTAAAAGATACAAATGTATCCGCTAGTCGTCGCCCCGGGGCACACAGACAGACATGGGCCGCAAGTCGTCGCCCCTTGATGCCACACAGCCACACAGCTCTGTCAGTTAACGCATGATTGACGCTCCACCAGGAGGGCAAACACGAAAATTGTAATGACTTTGGTGTAATTTATAACAAAACTGTTAATTAGCTGCGACGACGACGCTGACATCAGTCAGCTGCTGTATAATTTATGATGACATGCAACATGGATACCATTCGCAACAGCTGCTGTCAAATGTGTAAAACCAACCGAGTGCCACATAGAAATACTTCGATTGACCTGCACACAAACCTTTCTGTTAGCTGTTCTAGCTGCCAGATTTTTGATTAGATAGTTCGCCAGTTTTAAATCTTTGCCAAATTGAGCAGCTCATCTACCACTTACATAAGCAGCAGAGCTAACCCCGAGCAGTCTGTTGCTAATCGGAAACAACACCTCATAAATCAGAGAGCGGACAGCTCAGCGCATAAATCATCTGATCTTAAATGTCAAGTTGTTGGTCGCTGGTGAGACTATAGCAATTCAGCTGGAACGAAATCACTGCAACAATTGTCAACAATCGAGTTTTATACAATCGCCGACACGATTTATATGATCGCAATAGAGCAATAGACTCGACAACAGAATCTAACAATAACAAAGAAGAATGTTGTCATCGAGTCAGCTCGACTACAATACACCCTAAACCCAACAAGCGTGGCAATGTATATTATTTGTCAATTAGAAGCCCCTGCATTTAAAGCTGTTGCTTTTATTGCTATCGAAAAAGCGATATGTATCGAAAGTCGCGAAGCGGAGGAAGTTATCGACAAGATTAAACTTTGAGAGAACTTATATTGCAAATTTGAAGTGCCTAGCTTCCATAGCTTCTGAAATCCAGACGGACATGACTATATCAATGTTGATGTTGATCAGGGATATATGTATATACCTGCCTGTTACATACTTTTTCCCCAAACTGTACTCTTCTAAAGAAAGGAGATTTCTAAATACATAAATTATATGCTAATAGTATATTATATTTAGCAAATCTTCACAATTGACTTGTAAACACTAAAAGACCTCCACAGGGCATCTGCCAGTCGTTACTCATTTTCTTTAGGTAGTGTTTATAAATTATGGTCAGCTCTTCGTGCTGTTTAATCGTAACATCTATATGCGAGCGGGCCAATAAAATTGTTTTTATGGCCATTTGGCCATAACTTTCAGCCCAGATATATATATATATATATATATATATTTATATATATACACGAATAAATGTATATAAATACATATATATGGTTGGCAAGTGTTGCCATAAATAATATGCCCAATGCTTAGGAAAATCTTTTCAAATCACAACCACTGATTATTATTAAATTCTTGGCCATAAAGCAGCAACTAGGCTATGGGATTACCTATTCAGGAAGTTATATATAGAGTTGAGTCACAAGACTACTTCGAAATCGTTCATAAATTTGAACATATGACTGAAAAAGTACTTTTTATAAATCCAAGAAGTAATGATGACTATTAATTTATTGCAGTAAGCACTATATAAATGCGCAAATCAAAGTAAAGGCAACTCGAAGCCAAAGCAGCAACAACTAACAGTCTAAAACAAAAATAATTATTACGAAATATCATAAAAAAAATATAAAAAGTTTAATTTAACTTGGGCTCGTCCGGGATTTGAACCCGGGACCTCCCGCACCTAAGCGGAAATCATACCCCTAGACCAACGAGCCAGTTAGTCATCGAGAGCGCTGGCAAAGCTTTTAAGTTGCAATCAGAAATGATCACGGACAAGAAAGACAAACCAAAGAGCAACGCAAAAGAAGCCGAAGAAGTTGGAGCGAGCAAGACTTGCTTCCCTCTCCCCCCCTCACTCTTATACTGACCACACAGCTTTGTTACCAAAGCAAAGCATGTCTATTTATAACAAAAAGTTGCCATGTTCGTTTGTCGCTGTTGCTGTTGCTGTTGTTGTTGCTCGCGAGTGTTGACAACAAAACAAATTGTTTAACATGGACAACACAGCAACACAAAAGAAATACGATGCATGTAAATAAATTCAATTTGGAACAACAGAAAATCAACAAAAATACAAAAAAAAAAATAGAAAACAGCGCAATCAAGCGCCACACAACTACAACAACAACAAAATCAAATACAACAATGACAACGACAACTACAACAATGACAACTACAACAATAAACAACGATCACAGACCTTTCAGCAGAAATTGTACAATCAAAAAAATATTAATATTAATCAGAACAAGAAAAAGAGAAACAAGAAAATTAACTTTTACAGACGAACACAGAATGCTCTTCAACACTAAAAATGTTTATAATTTTTTATAGAGGGAATTTTTCTTTCTTTTTATATGATGATTTTAATCAGACAATGATCAATTTATTATAACTGCTACTTAATTTGTTTTCCTTCATTTTAAATATCTCATTTAATTTGTTCCTTTTCTATTTTATATAATTCAATTGTTGAAACCTTTTTTACAAAATGTGGACTGTTTTATTCAACATAAAATAAATAAATATTTAAGAAAATTACTAAATATATGTTATCTATACATTGCTACATGTGTATAGCAATAGGTCTATGGAAAGAACGAATAAAAATCTTAGATTAGGAATCTCAAATCAAAAATTTGTTCTTAAAATGAAATTGATTATAATTTCTTGCTTTCTTACATAGAGCCATAAGTTGATTCAAGGTTCTTGACTTCTAAAGAAATAGACTCAAGAATATCCAAGAATATCTACATGATTTGAGAACTTTGACTTTTTTATAGCTTGAGGAAAGAACAACTATCTTACGCACCCCAAAACAATTTGTATAATCTTTAGTTTTTTTTTTTGACATGTTGATTTTAATATGCCTGTGCCCAAGTCTAATTTATCTATGTCTTGATACAGGTCAATGTTTTATAGCATTTTTAATAGGTCTATAAATATGCAAAATATAAATAATTTATGCAAAATAAGAAAGATAAACAGATAAACATTTTTTAATTAGGTATCTCAATTCAGGAATGTATTTTTCAGAATTCCAAATAAAAATGAGCAAAGTAAAAAGGCAGGCAAAGCTCGATTTGATGTTTTTCCATCAATTATAAATGGACTCAATCCACTTGCCTTGTGAGTTTTGACACTTTCATTAATTTTCACTTGTTTTGTGCTTGAAACAAGAATAAAGAATGCCACCTCGAATATTACATACCCTCATACAACGAGTCAACCTGCCAAGATATTAATTTCACCATTAATTTAAGAGTTCGTCCGATTGTTACTATGAAAGCTATATAAAGCACTTGGCTATATACAGGTCTAGTGAGGTCTAGTCTAGGTTACAAACCTCACAAAGGAATTATACTACCCTCTACAAGGGTTGATTTCTCTCGGTGTATTCACGACACTTGGGTATATGGTGTGCTGCCCCTCTGATTTCCACATTGTGGGTCTGGTCGGGAGGGGGTTGCTGCATGTTAGCATCTTATCAACATGAAGTCAAACATGGAGGGAAGAAATAACTCGCAATCAGAACTCAAGTTGAGGCAATTGAAAAATCAATAATTGCTGGACGTTTGACAGGCGATGGCGATAATTTCAAATCATATCAATTGAATAATGTCACAATTAATTTGCTTATAAGATATGTACGCTCGATTGGCCGATCGGCGCTGATTGCTACTGTCACATTGTCGGGTTATATGACAATTGTCAGCGCTTTGCAATTAAATGGGATTTTTATTTACTTTTTTATTTTTTCTTTATTATTATTGTTGTTTGTTTGCTGAGCGCTGCTCATTGAATGTCAATTGATTTAATGTATGCCTTTATTGATTTTTAATTTCAGCCTGGGTGTTTTATAGCTGTCGCCGCACTCGTCAGAGTCGGAGTTTATTAAGGCTTGCTCAAATGCCACCGCACCTTCCCTAAAACACACCGCCCACCCCCCACGACCCACCTCCTCCATCAGCCACTGCATAGCAACTCATGAAATTCAAATTTTGGTGGACTAAAATCAAAAAGCCGAAAACACAAATTATGCATTTCGCATACGAAATATCAAATGAAAATACACAAATACTGATCAGACTTTTTTCTGCTTTTATTTTTATCTTTTTTTGATTGCGATTTGACTTTAAAATGAAAGCCTATCGCTTTTGGCAAACATACGAGAACCAAAGACAACAAAGCACAGTTTATATGAATAAAAACAGAACAGAACTACAGAAAAACATAACAATTATATTATTATTTTTATTTTTATATATATAAAATGCAAGCCAAATTAAATTAAATTAAATACATTAAATACTCACAGAAATTTTCAAAGTTAAATATTAAATTTTATTTTATTTATATTCCATATTTACTCTGGATATTTTTCCGTGTCGATTGATATTAGTCGACAATAAAGGAAACATAAATAAGACTTTTGTGCACTTTCTTTTCATTCAAACGTGTATCATAATTTTCAACTGATTAGATTTAAATTGAAAAGTATTTGAAAAGTATAATATATATATATGTATATATATATATTACATCTTACACAGAAGGGCATTCAGTTGTTAAGCAGGTTCGCCTATGTAAATAAAATAAAAACTCAAATGACGCATGGAATAGAATAGATTATTAAAATTATCAATGCTGCTTGTTGGCAGACTATTAAACTAAACAATGCAATAAAAGTTATGGCTAATAAATAAAGTAAAGATTTAATGCTAAAACTAACTAAATATAACTGCCTACAAATGATTATTAGTATAGATTAAATCAGAGATTAAAGTCATTTGAACACCAAGTAAATTACGTATGCGGAATTAAATGGTATCAAAGTTCGAACAATTTAGAAAAAATATATTAGTAACTAGACATTATAGTAAATAGCATCTCATCCATCAAATGTGACGGAATATATAAATTATTAAAGTATTAAAATCTTACTAGAACACATTAGAAAATATAAATCATTATTCCTATTAACAGAGCCGAAGGTCTAATCTTTTGTGTCTGTAAGAGTATTATTAATTATAGTTAATATTAATAAATAATCAAAAATAGTTCAGTTGCCAGCTTACATTTGTACAATTTTATCACTGTTGGGGATTTCCAATCCAATTTCGAACAGCTTATATAAAAATGACACAATATAATAATAATAAATTGAAATGTGACTTTTATATAAATGTATTATAATGAATACTTCTAGATATATAATAAATATTATTATTTTATGTATTTAATTACTATATTTTACTTACCAAATATTGTTTTAAGTTTTCTAAAAAATTAGTATACAATAGTTCTCCTAGCAAAGGCTTTATTAAATGCAAAGTTGAACACGACTAGATTGCCATAGCTAGGATAGGAAAATCTAAAGTAAATATTTGACATAACTATCAGAAGAGCCAATGATGCAATGATTAATAATAACAAACATTAATAAAAGTGCTTATTTTTTTAACGACTCCATAAAGTACATATACATACATTCTTGATCAGCATCAAGATCCGAGTCAATTTAGCCAATTCTCTCCGTTTGTCTATATGAAAGCGCCGTTCTAAGAGACCATAAACTTGAAATATGTTCATCGTATATCAAACGCAGATCAAGTTTGCCTCATTTTATCGATAACCACACCCTTTTTGCTTACATCGATAAATATATATTTCCGATAACAATTAATTGATAGATTTATGCTGCTATATGATTGACGATCTTTAAAAATGATCATATTGAACAATCTACCATCAGCAATATTACTAGGTATATAACAGCTAGGAGCAGGGTAGCCACTTGTCCAGCTTTCTCGACAAACATATAGTAAAAAATGCAATCAACCCACTGTTTAGTAAGACAAGTAAAAGCGTTTATAATTTAATGGCGGCACTCCTTTAAAAAATGAACCTACAATCCAGCCTTAGACAAAATTCGAATAGAGACGCAACCAAGAAAAAATGATCGATTCGGATGATATCGATAACAATAGTCAACATCCGTGATGCCCACGGTCTGCAAGCACTTTCGCTCTGTGCTTGAGAAATGGGGTTAACAACCCTTGATGGGATCAGGGTAGCCAAATAATGAAGAAGAAGACAAACGTATTTTGTATTTTGAAAAAATTGTTTTCACTGTATATTTTGTCCATATGAATTTGTGTTTTTGCGTGTAATTATTTATTTACTGCGCACTTTTTGATATATTGTTGTTGTCATCGTTTGCGGATTTCTGATTTATTTTTGTTGTTTTCAGTTTTGAGTTTTCTGTTTTACGTTTCTTTTTTTTTTTGTTTGTTTTGTGGTTGCTCGTGTGGCATTCATCGAGTGGCAATCGCAAATCTTCTAATTTATGTTCATTGAATTTATACACAGTAAATAATTATATGAAATCTTTTTGTATTTTGTATTTTTTTTGTATCAATTTTTTTTAAATCTTTTTGTTTTGTTTTGTTTGTGTTTGTTATTACAGTTTTTTTTATTATACGCTGTAGTTTACATATAAATGACTTAAAACATTATTGAAATTTGTATGCATACTATTATTTTGTAGTTTTTTGTTTTGTTTTTTTGTTTTTTCTTTTTTTTTTTTTTGTATGTATGATGTAATAGTTAAGAACTAATTTAAATCTAGACAAATTAGAATAAAAACAATGCTTAAACATTCAGTAATATGCTTGTATTGATGTATGTATGTATGTATATATAAACAAAACCTGATAAACATACGATTTTCGTGCGATTTCCATACATATATATATATATATATATAGATCGCAAGAGAACTGGAAGTCATTAAAATTTGCATCGCTAAGACTTACAAAAACTTTGGTTGAACTTTGAGAACAAAAGCAAACTTACAAAATAATGCTCAATAAAAAAGAAATTAAATAAAAATTGAAATGGATTTTTGTAATGAAAACAAAAGTGTTAAAAAAAACTGAGCAATTTTATTTGCTTTTGCTGACTTGTGATAGTAATTTGATGGATATTCATTTTACTGTTGGCTTATTTGTTTTTTGTTTTTGTTATTGTTTGTTGTTATGGGAAACTTAAATGTAATTTTAGCGCTCGACAAATCTACAGTTTAGTATCACAGAACAGCGAACGCCGCTGAGAGCGTTACCGTAATCATCATCAATTCTAGCATGCTTATATTTCCGAGCAACACACAGATTTGTTGTTGTCCTCCTCCTTCTCGCGAGCGTGTTGTGCAACACTAACTTTTAGTGTTATTTGGTATCCACTCTCCATCGCTCCATCTCCTCTCTGCTTACTGATGAGCTGCGCCCATGCGCTGACCATACATCGCATAGGGCGAGTAATAGGGACCCAGAGCAGCTGCCGCAGCCGCCGCCGCCGGATTGAAGGCACCGCCAGCCCCAAAGGGGAGGGTGCACCCGAAAGGGCGCCCGGCGGCTTGCCATATGGATGATAACGGGCTGCCGCCGCCGCCGCAGACATCGGACTCAGCGGCGGTGTTGGGTAGCCAGCGCGGAGCGCCGAAGGCGGGAAGAGGGAGCCGAGCAGCGACTGTGCCTGGGATTGAGCAAGTGCGGCAGCAGCAGCAGCCGGATCGGAGAGATTGCCGGTGTGGGTGCGCAGATGGGAGAAGAGCTCGTCGGAGGTCTGGAAACGCTTGCCACAATACGCATCGCCCACCACCCAGCTGCAGACGTAGGGCGCCGAGCGGGCAGCGGCCGCATTTGCCGCAGCAGCCGCAGCTGCCTGGGAATAGGGATGCGTGGGTGGCAGACCGGCACTGGCCATGGCCATGCCGTATTTCTGATGCTCGCACTGGGCACAGCCGGCGGGGCAGGGGGCGCCCATGAGCATCTGTTGCGTGTGCTGCGAATAGGGGCAGCCCGGACAATACGGATCCTTGCACACGGGCACAATCGCCTCGCCGCCAGCCGGTGTCTTTATGCGCTGATAGCTGATATACGGATTGGGCTGGCCCGCTGGTCCGGCACCAGCACCCGGATAGCCACCGTTGGCAGCCGCTGCCGCCAGCATGGCCGCATGATGATGCGAGAAGCCGCCGCCAAATGGCGGACGGAATGCAGGATTCGCGGCATGCTGTTCCATGCCCGGCGGACAGCAGAGAGCGGAGAGAGGATTGAGGCCGTAGGGACTGGCTGCCTTGTAGGCAGCTGCAGCCGCTGCCGCTGCCGCCGCCATGCTGCTCATCTCCTTGGGATGCTGGGCGGTGCCGTTGGCGTTGTTCAACACCTCCATGCCGGAACGGACAATGGGACTGGCGCCGCGCTGCGACGAACCCGCAGGGGACACCGTCTTCCGACTATTGTCCAGTTCCATTCTCGACTGGATGGCATCGTGGCCGCTGCTGGTGTTGGTGGGCGTGGCATTCGAACGGTTGCGCGAGGGAACGCGCTCCTGTGTGGAACTCTTGGAGCTGGGCCTCGTCGGGATTTGGGTGTCGTCACCCAGGCAGCTGCTCTTGAAACTGTTCTGGTTCTGTTGACTCAACACGTTCGTCTCGTACGGCTTGAAGGCCAATTTGATCTCGTTGCCACCGGCACCGTTGCTGCTAATTGGTATCGATGTTGTTGCTGTGCTTGTTGTTGTAATCGGTGTTGTCGACTTGGGCGATTTGGCTTGGCTGGGTGACTTGGCCTGGCCGATCTCGTTGCTGCTCGTCGAGCAGCTCGACGACGTCGACGATGAGGAGCATGTGCCCGATTTCTTGCTCTTGTCCACGGCCAGCAGCGGCTTCACTGCCGACGAATCGGCTCCAATCTGTGAGCAAGTCTGGGCCAGCAGTGCCAACGGACTCTTCTTGGCATCCATCTATAAATAAATAAGTGCAATTTTGGATTTAGTATTTTATTTTTCTAATTTCTAAAATTATTCATATATTTTTTCAATATAGAAGCGAGTTGAGAAGGATTAAAAAATGTGTTTACTTTTTTACATTTTTCTCTGTTTAATATTTTTAATAAATATTTACAAAAATTAGCATGGCTTTAGTTTTTTATATACACTGGTTTACATATTTTCTATAATTTTCTTAATTATTCCTAAATATTTTAGACGATCTCTTTAACTCAAATCAAAAATTGTGCAAGTCTTATTTGGCTTTAAGTAAAAAACTTGTGCAAAATGAAAACCATGTAAAATTTTCACAAATCGCTGAGTTTATAAAAAATCAAAAAAATGCTGAAAATTTCATGTTTTACATCAATGTGCTAAAAATCTGTAGTTACATTTTGTAAATGTTGTAAAAATATATTATTTTTTTAAATTAGGTTGCAGTTTTTTTGTTAAATTAAAAAAAAGTGGGTTGCAATTTTTGTTGTTCAATGGAATTTCTGTGTTGCTTTATTTAAGCAAAGTCAGCTAATTTTTTAACTAGAATGCTTAAGTAAGCATCTTATTTGTTGAACGTTAATTGCAAAATTCATTCATTTTATTAAGCAGCAAAAACAATTTTTTATGTCTGATTTTTTTATTTGATTAGTCGTCTTCAGCATTTTTATGGCTTTTGTTTATTTACTCAAGTAGCTCTTTTTGTGTTTTTTTTCTATATCTGAACTCTTTTATTTGTTTATTTTTTTTGCTGAACTATGTTTGTTTTAATACCTTAAGCTTTTTTGTTTTTAATAGCCGAACTCTTTTTATTTTATTTTTTTTGAATACCTCAGCATTTTTTATTTTTTAATACCTGAACTCCTTTATTTTTTGAGCACCTCAACTTTTTAATTTGTAATTTTTTATTTTTTTTTTTGGTTTTGAATACTAACCGTTGTTGGCAATGGGGCCAAGTAATCCGGTTGCAAGTATTGGTTATTGCCGATGGTGACAACACCACCGCCGCCTTCCAAGACAACCATTTTGGGGCTGCTTTGGCTTTTGTTTATTGTTTATTGTTTATTGGGTAATCCACAGAAAATGCGTCGGTTGACAAATTCCGAGCAGTTTTACAATAAAAATAAAAATTGCAACTGCTGTTTTGCTTTTTTTTTGTTGGTTTCAGTGTAATCCAAATAGAGAATGCGACGGCAAATTTTTTAATCCCACAGAATTTGATATATTTTTATTTTATTTTACTTTTCACACTTTAGTTAAGATTTCTTTTGTGCTGCACTAATTTGACAAGTCGGCCAATTGGCGGCGTATCTTTCACTTATTGAAGCACTTAACACGTTGAAGCACTCGACGTTGATTAAGAGAGATATAAACGTTCTCAAAGATTTTTGATTTTGAAGAGGTTGCTTTTTTTGCTTTGCTTTGCTTTCCGTTTCTTCTAGTTTTTTCCGAACACGTCTGAACGCATCGAAGGCTAAACTCGAACTGAATTCAACAAATTCAACAGCCAGCGACTTGCGACAGAGTGAAGCGAAAATTCACTCAGCTGTCGGCGCTCGCTCTCAGCGCTCAGCACTCGGCACTCGGCTCTCGCTCTCTTTTTGCGCTCTTTGCTGTATGTTGCGCTCAGAACCGGTAAGCACGCTGCACAGCCGTTTGGGTGTGTGTGCCAAAGGAGAGGCGCATGTGCTGTGCGAGCGAGCTGCACTCTGCGTAATTTTCAAATATGGCGTACTTTTTGCCCAATCACATCGCATGCGCCATGCAATGGAAGCCGTAAAGTGGACGAGCAGGTTTTTTTCTGTTTTCTTTTTCTTTTTGCATTTCATTTCAATCAGCTGCATGGGCATTTCTCGCTCGCTCTCGCACACGTTCAGTTTGCAGCGTGCAACACGGCAACACTCGGCGCGAGAGCAACAGTTGAGCATGAGAGCGGCGCTCTTTTTTTTCGTTCTCTGGTGCTGCTGCTGCTGCTGTCCACGGAAGTTCGCCTTTGACGCGCTCATTAATTTTATCTTCACACATATGTCACGCACTCAATCTTGCTCTCCCGCTCCCACCGCTCCAGCTCCAGCTCTCACTCTCTGTGAACTGCTCTCGGCTGTCAACAGCAGGCTGCTCGGTCGCATTGTCTTCGCCGAGATTTGTTTCTCACTCACTCAACACTCTTTTTTTTATGCCATCGCCTCGGCTCGGCTCGTTTTAATGTCATATAAAAATTAATTTGTTTGCCCCCTCTTCTCTTTCTCACTCTCACTATCTCACTCTCCCACTCTAACTTTGACTGTGGCATTGTTTAGCGGTATTCGATTAACTTCTGGTTTCTGTTCTGTTCTGCGGCTTGTTTTCCAACACAGGCGAGCTTCTTCTTGTTTATTGTGTTGGAAAGTGGAAATCGTTGTTTTGTCGTCATGTCAAACTTGCAACCAACAATTTTTCACATGTTTTGTCGTCGCGCGTTGCTAGCAATCGTATTATAAATGCTTCTTTGTGTGTCTGTGTGTGGCTTAATTAATCTCAGCCACAAGTTGTAAGTAGCATTGTGCTGCTGCTGTTGATGCCACATGCTACACTTTCAAACTTTTTAATAGTTTAGTGCTTGTTTGATGCATTCTCAATAATACAGCTAAGCGAGTGCTTTTTTAATGGCGTTGGCAACACTGAATTCTCATTCTACAGATGGTATTATAATAGGACATATTTAATAATATCTTTGGGTTTCTTCTGGGCTATCCCCCAAAAATGTTGATATAATATTGCATTTAAAATGTCTTGTTTTTTAAAGTTCAAATTGATGTATTAAATTTTAATTTAAATTGTATTTTTCTGTGTCGACTGATATTGGTCGATGTTAAATAAATAAGCAAATAAATATTCATCTGTAATTTACGAATATGAATTCAAACAATTTATATATACAATTGCGATAAAAAATTAACATTTTTTCTTACGAATGCAAAAACCAAACCAATTTTGCAATTTTTTGCTTGCTTGTTTTTGCTGACTTTTAATCTATAATATTTTATAACATATATGTGTAATCGCCCTATAACTTAAAGTTAGCATTACTCCTGGGATTCTGTTCAATATATATTTATAAATACAATTTATTTTTTTTTATTTGTTAGGAAATGTGCAGAGAAGAAGAATTATAAATGAACATTTGAAAAATTTGATTATTTTTTCCTACGTTTTCTTTCTGTTTTCAAAAAATGTAATTTTTTAATTTGAATTTTAATTAAATTGAAACAAGTTGCAAACTGTGAGTAAAATTATATTTTCTCTTTCTCAGTTGTTTTTTTAAGAGCTCTTCCACTTATAAAATCGTGTTTCTAAGTTCCTTAAATTTACAAATTTATAAAAGACACATTTGAAAACATTTCTTGTTTTTTTCTCGCAATTTTATAGAGATGGGTATAAGTATATAGTATCCTGATGGAGTATCCTTTTCGATTTAATAACTCCACTGGACCATCTGGCATTGGTTCCCTAATTTCTTTTCTTTTCTTCAGAAATTCACCTCTGCCTCTGCCTTAAATAATAATTAGTAAATAATCAGTACGGATTTTGGTTTTAAGAGTATTTAAAATAAAAATCGTTGCAAATATGCCAGATAAAGATTGAAAGAGATCTTCTCGGGCTTACGGCTGATTCTGGCCATTTAAGCAATGCGTAATCCTGGCCTGAAACCAAGAGCAAGGCTTTACAGGTAGAAAAGTTAGGATCTGAAATGACCTTCACGCAAAACAATGTTGATGATGGATTTATTAGGTAAAAGCGTGTTTTGCTTTGGTTTTGGCTTTGGCATAATTTGCGGCTTTTCTTGATTCAAAATGCTGGCAACTGCTGCAAGTTGCCAGGTTTTTCTCTTTGTGTTTCTCTTTTTCATTTGCGTTAAATGCCAAAATAAATATGCATTGTGCCACGGCACGTAAGTCTAAGCGTAAGTACGTAAGTACGTAAGAAGGTATGTACGAAGTACGTAAGTAATTCATATTTTTACGGCTACTTTGTCAGCGTCATAAATTTTGCCAGCGCATGTGAATTATTTACTAGCAATGCGAACGCATTTGTGGGCGGAAGGAGGGGGTCCATGGAGGGAAGTGGGCTGGGGGAGGGGTCTGCATATAAATAACACAAAATATTATAAATTACACGCAGGGATGTAAAATGCTCAGCAGAAGCGCAAAAAATATTTGTGGCCACGAAAACATTTATGTGTGTGTGTGTGTGTGTGTAAATGGAGAATATAATAACAAGTGAGAACGTCGCAGTCGGGCGTAAGCGACTGTGTAATACTCTGATACCAGTAAGTAATACCAGCTTATAACAGGTGATACGGAATAGGGTGGATGCTGCCAAGAAATGCCGATCTTCGAAGGAGGTTCCTAGTAATCTATCCACCAAGTTTGGCTCTAAAATATAGGCTTTTGTGAATTTTAGGGGGAGTGGATGAAAAAATATTAGAGGAGAGTTTTGGTAAGCTGCCTTCCAGGTTTGGCAACTCTTAAATTGCAGGATTTCTAGGCATTTGGGAAGGTTCCTTGTAATCTACCTTCTAAGTTTAGTAACTTTAGCTCATTTAGCAAACATTTTTTCAGCTTTTGAAGGATAATACTAGCAATATACCTGTCCAATTTGGTGACTCTTGCTTTAGAATTGTGGACGATATATGGTTTTACTGGCTTGCGATTATCGATTCTTATCGATTTTCCCGTTTTACGCTTTGTTGGAAAAGTTGCATTGGAAAATTAATATACTCTCGATGTCAAAGGTAACAGAGTATAAAAAGGAGGCAGCAGCAGCAGCAGAGCACATAAAATTAACCACATATTTCTTCATTTTTATGGCATTTATTATCACTGAAATGTTTGTGTGATAAAAGCGAAACAGCGCAAAAGGCGAACGATGAACGATGACTACGGCGACGACGACGACGACGCTGACGACGCTGACGTCGACGCTGGCGTTGGCGTTGGCAATGGCGCAAAAGGCAGTCATAAAAATGCAGCCATTTACCGTTTGATTTATGCACACCAAAAGCAAAAGCAGCAGCAGCAGTGTGAAAGGGATAGCGCACAAAGGAGTTGTAGGCGGCGATGGGTGGGGTTGGCACGCATGTTGGCAATGCCATCAAGAATAACAGCAGCAAAGCAAGCAGCGCAAAATAATGCAATAAATTTGACATTATCTTCAACAATATGAAAGTACTGAGCACACACACACACACACACACAGCGATTGCTGCTGTTGTTGTTCTTGTGTAGCTCTCTTAGAATATTTGCTAAGGCTAAGATTGAGTACTAAAACTAAACTCTTCTACAACACAGCTCGGGCGTATAAGAGCCGAAGAGTGTTGCAAAGTTTTGATAGCACAATTATTGCTTTCGATTTGATGTTGGCAACAATGCAATAACTCAGCCCACAAAATCCCAGCAATTTAAAAAATTGAAAAACAAACTGCAATAAATTGGGTAAACTCGACTATGCAACACACTCGCACACACACACACACACACACTAGAAAAAACCCACATAAAACAAAATTGTGTAAAAAAGGGACACACATCCGGCATGATAGGGGGTAGTGGAGGGGGCTGGCAGGAAGGAAGGGAGGCAAAGAAAGAGCGACTGTCGATAATTTATCGACAACAATTTATCTCGTAATAGTAACGAGCAGAAAATACACACATACACACACACAGAGAGACGAAGAAAAATTGCTCCTGGCAATTGGTGACATTGAAATTTTACGGTAAACGTAAAGGTTCCTTTAGAATACATATATATATATATATATTTGCCGAGCTGCGGGCAACATGCGGGCATGCCACACTCTCCCCACCCCCTTGCCCCTTGGCCACTCCCCTTGCCAAATCTGTGTAGCTTAATAAAGCAAATTAATGGTTGCATTCCTGCTGACAATGAACCAAAATAAAAAAAGAAAATATAAATGATAAAATAAAGAATAGAAAACAATGCCATATTTGAGATAAAAAATGTGACACGTGCAGGAATCAGAATCTGAATGATAAATTGACAATATAAATTTTATTGCCAATGGTATTGGGTATTAATTGCTTGCCAAATAACAAAGCTGACTTAGGGGAAAGATGAGGGGGAATAGTTGGGGTGGTTTTTCGCTGAAATAATAAATCTAAATTCACAAAATTTTCAAAATCAGTTGAAACTACCGTAAGTTAGATGGGAGAGCTGGACTAGAAGATATCCTTAAATTAATAAATATTTTAATCCTTTTAAGTATAGGTGCAGATTTAAGAGATATGTTTGTTTACCAGATCCTAATGCAATTCTTAGAGTTCATCAATAATATATCTGGCTATATTAATTGGAAGCACAAATCTTTATTGTTCTCGGATATCGATTTATGTCGATATTTGCGCAACGGGCTCTGATATCGATGAAATGAAATAAACTTAGCCTGCTGGGGTATACGAGAACTTTTAAGTCAAATTTAAAGTCCCTAACTCTTATAGTCTCTGAGATCGCCTTTTTTACACAGACAGGCACGGTTATATCGACTCGTCTCTAGATTCTGGTCATGAATATATATAATTTATGACATCAGAGATGCTTCTTTCTGCCTGATGCATAATTTTGTACAACTTCATAATTTAATTTTCAATTTTTAAAATAAAGCCTATGAAATTTCTAATCAAAATTAGAATGTTTTATGGTTATCGTTGATAATATATGTACTTGTTTATAATTGATAATAAAAATAGACCCCCAATCAATAAACAATATTTTATTTTAGCTTACATTTAAGTACTAAATTGGTATTCTGAATTAATTTATTATACTAATAATCGCTGAAATTCGAATATAACAAAAATCAAATGAAATTAATGGACTAGATTTATATGAATCGCTAGAAATGTGCAGATTTGCAAATGATTATTTATGAGTTGAGCAGAGTATTTTATAAAAGTGAAGAGTTTTGAGAGCAGGGCATTCACAGATGATCATCTGTCATGTGCTGACTGACAACATAATAAAATAGAGAGAGAAAAACAAATACTGTCATTCGAGTGTCACATAAAAATCTGTGGAAACAACAACAAGCAAACAAGGATTGCATATCCTTTTTATTTTTATTGTTGTTTTTGTTGTTGTTATTCGTATGTAAGCTGCGCCAAATATTTATGGCCGGGCATAAAATGTTTACGACCTTCACAGTTTAACAAGCGTCTCAGAATCCCCAGAGCAAAAAGACTCTGAGTCCGGATAACTGGCGCTAACAGGATATAGCCATCCATAAGGAATACTCTCCATCCCGTCCCCTAGTCTCCTGTGTTGATAAAGCGCCCATAAATTATGGTCTATATATCATGAATATCTATCGATGCCGAGCATTGCCGTGTGTGCAATATTTTTTTGTATTTCTTTTTATGGCCAACCGAAGATTTTATGATGCGTTGTTTATTGATTTGCTTGATGGCGTTGCTAATTTTGTGCCACAAGCAGGGGCAGAGGGAAACTGAGAGACTCTGTCACTCTTAAGGATATTGCGCAGGGAATGCGAATGCGAATGCGGTCAATCAAGGACAACGAGGCTCGCTGCCTCGCCCAGGCATTGTCCTTGATTTATGTTGCTCATTAATTTCAGTGCCATCAGAGCGAGAGTTTGACACTTCTGCGTATGTCTCTCGGCAAACCGGGCATCCTTCGGCTCACTCCCCTGCCCCTCGCCCCCGGTGTCGTCCCCTGACAGTTTGACAAATAATTTTATTGACGTTCTGTGTTTGGCTTTTAATTGTCCTCCAAGTTTGACGCTCAGCTGCCTCAAAATGCGGCACGTGATAATTGCTCATTTTGTGAGGCATTTATCAAAGTGTTTCGAGGCTGTCGCATTGTCTCTCCCTTGTCCTGCTTGCAACACGCTGTGGCAGGCAACTGTGCCACACTCGTCCTATGCTGGCTGGTCCTCGGTCCTCGCCCTTGTCCTGGCCGGCCTTGACTATCCTGACAGTCACGCGTCATTTATTTGCCCGTTTGGCCGTGACAGTTGTTGATTGCAAATTTCCCGGAACGCTTTTGTAGTTTTTGGCTTTATCAAATTTGTTTAGGAAACTGTTGTCGCTTGTTGGCTCAGTCGAGACAAGCAAGACACATTTTTCTACCGACTACTCAATTTGTTCAAGTCGAAACCTGTTCACAATGCAATTGCACAACAGATAACAACTCAGACATATTTCTTAATTTTTATAAACGAACTTTGTCAAGCAGTTTAGAAAATGTTAAAAATGTGTTTTGGTAGCGTAGGTAACTACACTGTGCAAAAACCAAGCAAAATGTATATGCCAAATATTTGAACAGTCCTTTAATATAAATAGGCTGCTGTTAAAAGTTGTCGTATAATATTTTTGACATTACTAAAGAACGCCTTAGAAAGTTGCCTAAATTGTGAAATATGTTGATAATTGTACAAATGTTTCCCTTTTTATTTGCAACAGATGAAAGACATTCTCTCGAGGAGTTCTGTGGCTTTTGTCTTTATAGGTTAAAATATTTGACACTCAGTCAAGTTTAGTTTTAGAGAATTACAATAAAAATATATTTCCGATAACTATAAAAGACAAAACTGTAATGATTTATCCATGCAATTAATGTCGAATATATCCATACATATAATTATTAAACT
This sequence comes from Drosophila planitibia, assembly GCA_035043785.1. NCBI lineage: Eukaryota > Metazoa > Arthropoda > Insecta > Diptera > Drosophilidae > Drosophila > Drosophila planitibia. Next base: position 756,857 of record JAWNMS010000066.1, read on the forward strand.
GTAAAAATTTCATTAATATAGGACTCGAAACGGAGATTTTGTATAACAAAGAAGATTTTTTTCATATTGAACAAACTTATTTAAACCAGATCATTTAAATAGGAAGTTTGACAATAAAACAGTAAACTGTTTTAGCTACGAATTAAAATAATTAAATTTAAAAGAAAGAAATTAAATTACAAATCTATGATAAAACAAAAAGTGTATCAAATAAAAGATGGAGTCTCTTTTGCCTTCTGGTGGCAGTTGACTGTGGTTCAGCAGATTAATGAATACGTTCTTGGAATGTCCTTATATGTATACTTGGAGCTAAGATGTGATATTTCCTGGAACACACAGCTATTCAGCATTTACATTATCATGTACATATCCTTCGCTGTGCCTTAAACTTATCTGTCAAAATTTAACTAAAATAACAAACTGGCTTTACTAACAAACATACTGCGTACATTTAAAATAAATGAACTTTAGCTAAAAAAAGGCAAAAAAAAGACGCATACAAAATTATATAGAACGAACCATTTCAAATAGTAATCCTTGTGGTGCCTCAGCGCAAAAAGCGACGTGGAAGGAAGCCAAAGAAAACAAAAACTCTGACAGAGACCGAGCCGGAGACGCAGGCAGAGGGGCAGACTGAGGAAGAGACGGCGGCACTTCTGTCTCTGTTCTTGTGCGCTCTGTTGAAATGACAGGCTGACAGCAGAATTCACACTTCATTTGAGGCACCTCACGCTTCGCTCCCATACCAATCCCATACCAATCCCAATCCCAATCCCGAACCAAAAAAACCCAAACCCAGGCGCAGTTCCCTTTCCCGAGTGCTAATGTTGCGCATAATAATTTTGTACTAAATTAAATAGTGCGTGGGTCGTGGTCTCTGTCTGTCTGTCTGTCTGTCTATCTGTTTGTCTCCGTCTGTCCGACTGTCTGCCTGGACAACATGTTGCTGCCTCCTGCTCAGCGGCGGCATCGTTGTTGATTCGTTTTTCATGCATGCCGCGAACGGCGACTCAGCCACTTGAACGTGAAAGGATATAATTTAGTTTTTATTGCACGTTGTAAAGGTTTCTTTTTTTATGTAATTTTTTCTTTTCGCTGCTGCTGCTGCTGTTAATATGAAGTGTACACTCGGAAAAATAACAGGCCTGAATTTTTAAAAATCGCTTTCAGAAATTATTCCTAGCATAATTTAAATTAAATTAAATTAAATTGTTGGACAAAAGGTTGCCCAACCGGATGCGTTTCTATACATATATAAACCAATTCTAAAAATTATTAGTATTGTATATTTTTATTTTTTTCAGAAATATACCTTCTAATAGTTTTTTCTCACAAATATATTTCTTAATAAATGCAGACAACAATAATTAAATTTGTTCCTTTTACTGCTATTTTGGAGATATATATTTCCAAGTTATTTGTTTGGAGTTTAGCTCTAGTTTCCCTCATAGGGAAGTCAATTAAGTAAGGAACGAAATCGTAAAATCTTAAGTTTTAGTATATTAAATGAAATGAATTTAAAAATCAAATTTAATTTATAAAGGAAAGTTATTAATTATTTACTTATACTTATACTAACCTAAGACTTAATAGATAGGCGTATCTCTTTTGTCTATATAAAGTCTATATATATAATCTATAATCTCAACAATTTATCTATCTATCTATCTATCTATCTATGTTGCAGCATTTTCAAAATTTAAGCCTACTTAAAGCTGTACTATAATAAAAGTAATTGATTAATATGATAATAACTTGAAAGATTAATTATGTTTAAATAAAACATGTTGGTTAGCTAGGTTAGGCGATTTTCTAAAACGTAGTTGAAGTTTTTTCTGAGTGTATATGAGTGTGGTATACAAGTATTACTATTTACTTATGAGTGTGCGTGTGTGTGTGTGTGTGTGCTAGTATAAACATCAGTTATGCGTGGCATGTTTGTTTTTTTAAGGGTCCTTTATGACTCTCGCAGTTTGTCTACTCAACTGTTCAGTTGCTCAGTTGCTCAGTTCTTCAGTTGTTCAGTTTCACAGTTCTCGACTCAGTTGCTCAGTTTGGTTTTTGTGTTAATTTATTGATGTGCCGCTCATCGTCACGTGTCCGACGAACGTCTCCGTTTCGAGCCCGGCTCTCTTTGATGTTCCATAAATCACAGCTGGTTTTTAGTATACGGTTTCTCTCTTTTTTACGACTAACTAAATTAAATGACTTTTTTTCTGTGGATGCGTCGCAATCTAAAATACTCGATAGAACTTTATTATTCTTTGCATGTTACGCATACAACTTTTTATCATCGTCGTAAATATTCATTCATTTTAATTCTTTTCAACTTAAAATTGTTGATACAAAATGGAAAATATAAAAGGCTTTCATTTAGATTAAGAAAAAATGTAAAAACATCAGTCTTCCATTTAGATTAAGAAAAATGTGTGGAAATAAGGTTTCCATTTATATTAAGAAAAGTATGTTAAAAATAAGAGACTAACATTAATATTAAGAAAAATATGTTGAAAATAACATGCTAAATATGTGCAAAATAGAAGACAATTATATTTAGAAATATATGGTAAGAAGTAAAACATTAAGTTTTAATTAAATCATTGTCTGAAACGAATTTATTAAACAAACATTTAATTAACACATAAATCATTTAATTAACAATAAATAATTCAAGCGATTTCAAATGCAATTCTATTTTCAAAAAATGATTATAGACCAGTGTGAATATTCCTAAAAATATTATTGTCTGAGTTGTGCTTATTAAATATTAGCTAGACTAGAAAACAAATGCTGAATATGACAAGTGTCAAAGGCAGACAGAAACTGCTCGTATTCGAGGAACTAATTGAACGGGTCCACAATTCACTATCAAAAGAGGGACAAGCATGAGGCCAACACTTGAGTCTTGAGTTGAAGCTGGGAACTTGGGCTGACTGTTGACTGCTGACTGTTGACTACCTAGAACTCAATTTAGGTTTCAGCAGCAACGACAACAACAACAATAATACTTAAGGACACTTGAGTGCAGCTCCAATTATGGAAAAACTGCCGACAGCTTCACGCAGCTCTGCTCAGCGATTCATAATGAAAACATTTAACCTGTCGTCAGCAACATCAGCACGAAAATGATGCCGATTCTCTGACAGCAGCACCATCATCATCATCATCATCATCATCATCATCATTATCAACATGAACAGCAACAGCAGAACGGGGCAACATCCTCCCAACGTGGGGCACTCATAATCAACTTTAAATGTCAGACAACGTCGAGAGCAATTTTGTGGTACCTTCTTCTCGCTTTCAATTATATATCGCGCATCGCTATGATCCTTCGAGGAAGTGGTTAGAGAGTCGCCCCAAACCAGCAACGAGCAAGCAGCCAACAAACCACTTGAGCACCAACAATTCAACAAAAACTTGAATTGACAGCCCCCAGTTTGAGTTTGAAATGAGTCGCGTTGAGCTGAGTTGCGCCGAGTTGAGTTTTGTTGAGTGCATAATACACCTTTCCTTTTACGCTGCGGTCTTGGACCTGAACCTGAACCCGAACCTGAACCTGGACTTCGATTTCGATTTCGGTTTCGACTTGGATTCGGTCTTCGACTCTGGGGCTTCTTGTTGTCATTAATGAGACGTCTTCTTCAGCCACAGCAGGCCGCGCAGTCATTTCCACTTCAAGTTGTCAGGCCAAACACAGCCCCTCATCATATTCCAACATTTTGTGGCAGCTTGTGTTTTCGACATTTCGGGCATTATGTCGCGCCTATTTTTCAACAATTACTCTCTCTCTCTCTCTCTCTATATCCCCCTCTCTCTGTTTTTGGTCGCATTCTCTTTGATCTTACGCTTCACTTCTAATTTGATTATAAACGCACACCTCACACTCAAGAAGGCAGCCCTGCTCTTTCTTTCTTGCAACCTCTCTAAGCGTCTTCATTTTCAGCCTGAATGCTTCTTGGCAGCACTTCCACAAAATACTCTAACCCCCCTCCCCCCCACACACACACTCGCACACACACACACACACACACTCTACTACACTGTCGACTCCATGCCGCATTGTACGGGCTGATTACTACGCGCCGCGGCGCACTCAATGACGCGTTGGAAGTGCCATAAAAAAAGGACATGAAGACATTGAAAAGAACCATAGTCAGGCATACGGGGAGAGAGGGAGGGGTGGGGATAGAGGGGAGACCCCTGTGACTTGGCCCTGGGTTACGTGCTGACAGCATTTTAAATGAAATGAAAACGATGCTTTCATCGTTTTGCTAAACTAAGCAGAAGTAATGTCACTGAACTACACGGGCAGCTCTCCAAGGGCCACAGCCTTTTCTCCTTTCCCCATTTTCCCATTTTGTCGACTCGATAAATTCGTGAGGTGAGCTGAGCTGAGGCTAATGCGATAACATCCTTGTCTATTGTCAAGACTAGGTTCATAAATGCAAATGGAAACTTTAAGTAGTAGCCGTATATATTGATTATCTGCAGATAGTTCAAATCATATATCACATAAATAATTTGCATAAACACAAATGGAACGTTTAAGTAGCAACTTCATGTAGTCAATGTTTGTATATAATGTTGTAAGTTGGTTATCTTTAAGTAGTTCAACTCATAGCTTTAATAAATGGGATAAATACACTCCTCGTCAGCACATCCCTTAAATCAGTTTTCTATTGTCCACTGCATCCAAACCAAGCCAGGCAAGAGACTTAATTCTGGTCTCTAATTAATTTATGTTTATTTAATGCCAGGCTTTTAAATATTAACAAAAAATAATTAGGCAAAAACCAGCAAAATGCACCAGTTGAGAAGGAAATTGAAAATGGCCTGGTTCCACTATGATCATTTATTAAATTCTCGAATGTGTACAGTGCTTATAAGCATTGGTTACCAACAAGTCTAAACTGCAGTGGTCATAATACGGTTATAAGCTGATTATCTGTAAATAAATCACATCATATTTGAAATATAAAAAATACTCTGTAAGAAGTTAGGTATTTTTACAAACATTTCCGAGAAAAGAACATATAAACCACATATGTATTATAAGTCTGCAGAGTTTATTTTCTCACAGTTTCCCTCTGCTGCCACACTCTGCCACTCCCTCAGACAATCTGAGTTAATTAGCAATGCCATTTGATGTAACAAATGTTACACATTTGATCAAACTGGAACCCGTCTGGCACAATTTGTGTTGGGAAAAGGGGTTAGTTTCTGAACGTAAGAAACTTTTATTAATGTCTCGAATTGCATAGAAAATTTTGGGAAATTCGGTTATTTTGTGGGTAATCTGTCAATTTCAAGCAAACAAAAGTGAAATGACAAACCCACAGCAAAAAAAAGGGTTAGACTTGTCGTCGAAATAGAGTATGCCCTCTGGCAATATTCTCGAGCCGCAGTTTGTTTAATGCACTGTTACCCTTTGCAACAAGTTAACCAAAAATTTGGTAACGGTTTATTCTCAAATTTCATTTCAGTTAGGAGTAAACATTTTATTATACTCTTATCCGACTTTGGGGTGGACTAATGCAGCCATAAATCAGCTTTCAATATATGCCACTTGAGAGGTTTGACATTAGAGTTCCCATTAAAACAAAAAACTGAAGCTATAATTAAGTTTAAGCGGATATCCAATTAATTAATACATTTTGTTGACCACATTGGAAAAAACATATTTATTTTGCAGCCAAATAAGCTCGCTATCTGCAATCTAGCAAAATGAAAAAAAAAATAAATAAAAAAGTACGTTTTCTGCTTTTGCTTAGCTTGTGAACCATAAATATCCCTTTAACCAGTTAGGAAAAATATCATAAAATACAAAATGAAGTACGCTCGACGTGACTCGGACACTGTGAAATTTATGTGACAATTTTGTGCGGGATAAATGTGAACCAGGAGCCGAGTCACGACAGAGCACAAAGAAGGATGCGACTCTCATTCGTCGTAGTGTTTTTTGTTGTTTTCCCCCCCCAAAAAATTAGTTGGGTTAAAAGGCACGCACAGGACACCCCGGAAGAGGGGGAGCAGGGGCAGTTGTCTGGGTGCGGCTGCGGGTTGGTTGCCCACTGAAACTAACGAACTAACCTGCAGCTGAGAGAGACAGAGGGAGACAGAGACAGAGGGAGACAGAGAGAGAGGGAGAGAGGCGAGGAGTGGAAGCTGTAAAATTGCTGGGCATGTGGCTTGGGGCAACTTCAGCACTTGGTCGTTGTCGGTCATGTTGCATAAATCTCATTTGGGCTTTATTTACTCTCAAAATGTTCCCGTTCAGATTGCTTTTGTTTTTGCTGTTGTTGTTGGTTGGCTGGTTGGCTGGCTGGCTGGGGCTGCTCTGGCAAATAAATTCATTTAGTGGCATTTAGTGCCCCCATTCACCTTATTGTTTGGGGTCGCTCCTCTGACCAGGACTTCTCCGCGTCCTCGTCCTCGTCCTCGTCCTTCTCTCTGTGTGCGTGTATGTGTCTGCGCTGTGTGCATTTTATGGCAGTTTCTGCGTTTTTGTGGCCAAACATGAAGTGAAAATTACACACAAACACTCGCACACACACACACACACACACACATGTGGATATTGTGGCGCAATTGTTTTGCCTGGGATATGTTTGTGTGTGTGGGTTATATGTGGTGGGATTTGGCTTTAGTCGGCAGTTAATTTTCATATTTTCTAGCCACATTCGCCTTCGTCCCCCCCAACAAGCTCCTCTCCTCTGACACGCCTCTCCTGTGTGTGGACATTTTGTCGTAAATAAATATAACAATTTATTTAGATTGCAATGACAGGCGGATGCTATTAAAAGCGCAATTTATGTGTCTTTCTGTGGGGAGTGATGGCCCATCGAGAGCTGCAGGGTTGAACTTTATGATGTTGCAAGCCAAATGCATTGCATTTGCCGCAGCAACTTGTGTCCTTATGGGACTGCCATTGAGATTAGAGCAGTGAATTATATGCCACACCAAAGCAGACCAGAAAGTACAAATTTTATATTGGGTTAAATTAATCACTGCATGCGTAGGGCAATCAATGTAGTTTAAATGCATACAGCAGCCCTTCGATGTATCTATAAAAGTGGCAATTAAGCCTCAGGTGCCATATGATTTCGCATTATAAATACATCTACTAGCTGAAAATAAAAAAAAAAATGTTGAGCATATTAAACATTTAGGTTATTTAAAAGACATGAAAAACAATTGAAATGTGTAGTTTTAAATTAAATTGGGCTCTTATAAGCTCATATTATAAATATCGCCTAGTTAAATTGAAACAAAAGATAAACACAAAAATAATGAATTTCAAAACCAACTAATATAAATATACAGCAAATTATTTTAATAACTTTTAAAAGTTAGTTTTTGTTTGTATCTAATTGAGTTGCATTTATATTGCATACAATTAAAAATTCTTGGCAAGTTTCTCTGAACTTTCCAACGCTTTTTGAAGATGAATAGAAGCACTCAACAGAGTACTTGACTAGTAGATTTTGTCTAGGCACTTCTGAAATGTTTGTACTTATTTGTAAATATATTAAAAATCACAGCACAGAAAATACTTTTAATTTAGTGGGTATGCGAAATGCGTTTAACGATTTTAATATAAAATTTATTACAGAAAATTGTAAGGGCAAATTATGTGCTGCAATTTATGAGAAGAAATACTTTTTGTGCATTATAAAAACACAATCCGTGGAATGGGTGTATGAAAGCTGGCCAAAAATCTGTTTCATCATGATTTTTACGATTATTACATTTATTTTTGCCAGTGAGAATGCGAAATTTACGAGCGTTCAAGTAAATTTTAATGCGCTGTAAACGGCAAAGAGCCACAAAATGAAGAAAAATGTGCGATAAAACATGAAAAGAAATATTTTCATGCCTGGCTTTATATGCACAAGCACACACAAACACCAATATACACACAGATAGAAAGAGACAGAGGGAAACACACACACACACACACAATATAAATCAACTGTGAACATTTTGTTGCATAAAGTAAAAATTGTTACACACCCGACCCGAGACGAGACCCAAAGCCAAAATGGTCAAGCTGCCCCGAAATTTGTAGAAAATATGTCAAAAATATGCAAATTCCGCTCGAATGCTTTTCGACATGCCACATGGTGTGTGAGATAGTGTTGTTGTTGTTGTTGTTGTTGTTCTTGCTGCTGATGGGAAAACATCTCAAAAAGGTCTCACAGAATTTGTCGCATGCTTCCTTGGCGAACAATTTAAATGCAAATTAATGGTCAGTTAAACTGTCAGGCTCGTCTAACATTTCACTTCTTTTTTCCCAAACAGTCGGGCAGATTCTGTGGTGTTAATTTGCTGTTAAATCTGGCTGCCCAGCAGCTGTAATTAATTGCCAGTGTTTAATTTGGGTTAATTTTATTTATGGGTGCTCGTTAATTACATTTTTTTCAACAGCAGAATAAACAACAAGCTTCACGCAGCCATCATCGGATCACACAAATGCAATCATAAAATGTCATGCCATGCCACAGGTTCAGCTGCTGTTCACTGCCCCTCGCACCCCTCTGAGGCACCAATTTTGAAAACTTGCGAAACGACTTTTACTCGAGTCCTTTGTCGCACCGAACAGTTGCATGTGACACAGCATCTGACAGGACACTTTTGACAGCACAGACAGCAAGGACTAAGCTTCTGCTAATGTCAACAGCAAACAGTGAAAACTGTGCAAAACAGAAAAAAAATAAATAAACAGACAAAAACACACTAAATAAAAATTCAATTTAACTTTTGAAGAAGCTAAAATACTCTACGAATGCTCCTGTGTTTACTTTATATTTAATTTATTTATATTTACACTCTTGATAGGATAGCAATCATATAAAAGTTATATATATATTTTTAAGTGATTCATTTTATGGAGACACATCCCATGAGTACAGCTTTAATTATATATATATATATATATTTTCCAATATTTTACCCATTTTTTACATACATAAAAAATAAATCAAACAAGACATTTTTCGAATAGATTCCAAAAAAAAATCTGTATTTAATCTTATTTTTCAAAGCTATTTGAATATCATATTGATATTTTTTTGTGCCACACTAAAGAAAAAAACTTTAATTGATACTATTTATAACAACTATTTGAATATTATTTTAATAATTACTTTAACGATATTGAATAATTCATAATTTAAAAAATTTGACTTAGAAATAATTTTAAGAACTATTAAAATATAATATTTTTATTGATATTTATATATTATGTTTAATATGATTTTAATAATTATTTTTACCGTATTTAATAAATATTAAAATAATTTTGAAGCACCGTTTAAAAATAATATTAAGGAAAAGTTTTCTTATGCGAGGAATTTGTCCTTTCGGTAGACTACATTACTGTGGCCAATACTTTTGGAAGCGACTGTCTGTCCTGCACACACATATTTATTTATGCTTATTTCGAGCAACACATATGAAAAAAACACAAAAATTTAAAGAAAATAAAGCTGAATAATTTTCAAATAATTTTGTATGTTCTTTTTAGCAAAATGAGAACCCATAAAAAAGGAACAATGAAATATGCCTAACACTGGCTATACAAACGGCTCCGTTTATTCAATGCACCATTCGGTTTCAAGAGCACAATAGAAAAGGAGCGAGATATACATATATATATAGAGAGAGAAGAATGGGGAGAGAGGGAGGGAGAAGGAGAGTGGCGAGGAACAAAAGACAGCAAGAAGCAACAGTGACAGTGGCACTGGCAGCTCTCTCTGACACTGACAGTTGTCAACTGCTGTTGTTTCTTGGTTTTATTCTTTTTATTCCTCGTCCTATTCAGTGTTGCCAGTTGCCAGTTGTTGTTGCTGTCGTTGCTGCAACTGCTGCCTGTTTCTGACGCTTTTCTTTTTGTTGTTGTCATATTTTTACAAAATTGCTATCTTGATTTTTCATTAATGTGGCGCATTGTTTTCGTAGTCCCTGCTTTCTTATCGTTGACATTTGACATTTTCAGCATTATGGCTGATTAAACATATATACACAAATTCACACATTAACAGGAGAACACGGGAGAACAAGAGAACTCCAAACCTGTATCTTAACCCCCATTAAGAAAATATAATTTTAATTGCCTGCTATTAATCAGTGCTCTATTTCGGCTGATTAGAAAACCCTTGTTCGTTTGGAGACGAGCACAATATGGGAACCACTTTGTTATATCAATCTACACTTTCGATAAGAATCTACGATTATTGTATAAGTGATGCTCGCTCTTTGGAGTTCTTCGAGTCTTTTGTATAATGGGCAAGGCAACCAAATGGCTTTTTTTTGTAACATGGCCACCATAACACTTTGTATGTAAATTTCGCCAATAAAGCAATTTCTTTTAATGAGCCACGGGCACTCCAGAAGACCTTAACTATCACATAAAGTAACAAAATGAATTAGGTCCCGACATGATGGGCCCCTATCACTGAGACCAACCGCTTCCAGCAGAAGCGCGGAAGTAATTGAGTTAAATATGCACAAGATGACAGCATTAATTATGCGCAGACCGAAGAGGGACCCGTAGAGAGAGAGGGGAGGGATGACGACGAGGAAAAGAAAGAGTTAAATGTGGTTGTTTGTTGTGGCAAAGCATACGCTGAAAATGTTATATACAATAAAAAAAATAAGAAAAAACATAAAAAGAACCCAGTCCAATAAAATGCTTACAAATAAGTCAACGGAACTCCACTTATCAACTTCATGGGAACCGGCAACTGCCAACCGGCAACTGGCGACTGGCAATTGGCAACTGGCAACTGGTAACTGTGAACGGGTAACCGGTAAGTGGAAACTGTGAACTGGCCCGCACTTAAGACTATTACTGTCCGCCTCATAAGGGTTGCTTGAGAGTGAGTGCTCCTTTGATAAGCACTCGAAACTTGTACGCATAACAAATTTGATAATGAACTATGAAATTTCGGGTAGCGCAAAAGTCTGTCACCCTTTTTGTGGCATTGCTTAAATGCGTTGCACGACTGACAGACACGGAATTTATTTGCTGTCATAAATATTAAAATAACAATTATTGCCATTTAACAAAAGGGTGTGCGGTGCTAACAAACCAGCCAGACTCCCAGACAAACACAATTCCCGGAACTGTTTTGCATATGTCCAAGACAACATATTTCATCTTTCAATTGTCATAAATTGTAATCAAGCAGCAAATTCGCAAATAAGGGTGAATTTACCTCTCAAAATCGGTGGCAGTTGCAGCTAGTCGAAAATGGGAAATAATAAAAATAAGAACAAACTTTAGATGAAGATCTTAAAAATTGAATTAATAATAATAGTGTTAAACAGAGATCAACCTGAAATATTTATATAGTTTGCTTAAACTTGAAATATTATAGTTGAAAGTATTCAATAATTCCGTCGTTGAATCAAGACACTTAGTCAGGTATTCTTAAGGAATCCGCTGGGAAATGGTATGTGAGACCGCAGTCTTGAATTAAAACTTTTACATCGATGTCTTGGCCAATTTATCACCATAAACGCGGCCATTTATTTGATTTAGCAATTTGTAAAATTTTAATGTGCTTCAAAATGAAATAAATCTCCAACTGTGGATTGAGTGGCTGCTGTTGCTGTTGGGCCGAGGCATGAGGCGCATGAGAAAAACGGGGGCACGTCCAGTGAAATAAATTAGGCACAGCTGTGCCACAAATGGTGGGCGGTGGGTGGGTGGTGAGGAGGCAAGGCGGCGAGTAGGCAAGACGGCGAGTGGGTAGCCTACGTCCCAAATGGACGTGTGCCTAATTTGGGAATGCGTGCTGAGGGGATTGGGCTGTGGGGGAGGGGATTGAGTGGCACATAAACATAAATAAGTAAGACAAATAAAGTGTCTTGACACGAACGTTTAGCACCAGAGCAGCGCATGAGCTACAAATACGTGAATGAATGAATGCCCGCTGAAGATCCACTTCCTCCCACTTCCTCCTGCTCCTCCCGCATGCCGCACAAAGTTCAATTGCAGAGCATGACCCCAAAGTGGGTGGCATTTTGGGGCCTGGTAAAGTTCAGTGCTGTGCACTTGTCGCTGTCAATTGCCATTTATTTGTTGTGATTTGTGTGTGGGGGGGTTTGGGGGACGAGCAGCGTATCAAATACAAATTGACAGCTGACACGTTACAGCCCCCAGCTCCCATCCAAAACCAACCTGGAGGGATATCAGGCAATGACAGTTCCTTTCGGTCTACTTCCGACTGGGGAACTATGTAAGTTAAGTAACTGACGTCATGCCTTCTAGCATGCTTTCTAGCAGGTGTTGAGTGTGCTTCCGACTTACATTGCCTGCCATGATTTTTACTTGCACTCAAGCCAGTCGTCGAACGACGTTGTCCGCAAATAGTTCCTTCCGTTTCCACTTGAGTTGCTTTTATTGTTGCTGTTGCTGTTGTTATTGTTATTGTTGGATGTGTTGTTGGCAACTGGCAGCAGAGTTTTTGTTGTTGTTGTTGTTGCTGTTGTTAGCATTACTGCAGACACGCCCCATTGAATGGCAGCGAAACCAATTAATTTGTATGAATTGTGAGAGCTCTACATTATTCTGAGCTGATTAGTTATGCAGCATGGCCGTAAACTCGTATTCAAATAAGCGCGAAAATAAATGAAAGGCAATGCCGACACAACGCTGAATAAATAACAACCAAAATTCAGTCACGCAAAAGCACTCGAAGCTCAAATGCCCTTCAACCAGCCAAGCAGCCAGCCAGCTCCAAGAAGACCAGGAATATGACCCAGTATAGTCAGACAAGCAGGTTGCAGATCGATATACAGTAGCAGACAAAAGTATTGGCAAATTCAATGGTTTTCCACCACAACATATTTATATATAGAAAATATATTTTGCTCAATACTTAAAGCGCATATTAACTAAATATTCAATTAATTTTAATTTATTTTCACATATATATTTAATACAAATTAAAAAATATAATATTTTTTATTTATTTTGTATAATTTTTAAGTAATTTATTTTTGTTTTAAATTATAAAAGCAACCAATTCTGTTCCATAAAACTAATAATATGTTAGCTAAATACTCGAATATTATGCTAAAAATAATAATTTAAATCATTATCAAAAATAATATTAAATAAATGGTTTTTTCATGAGAAATTTTATAGATGTATATACGCACTTGATCAGCGAAAGACATATACAAAAAATATAAAATATATGTATTTCCTGTGACAACTGATATTAGTCGACATTGAATACATAAATAAATGATTAAAAGTGCGCTCCAACTAAATATTAACTTTTTTTCATTAAAACGTTGCTTTTGTTTATTGTTATTTTTGTTTATTAATGCCCATACTTGAGTCCCCATAAAATGAACAAACTGCTTGTTTTCTTATTAATTATTTGAGCGTGACTTAACCAAAAATATATCAATAATATTTATTAAAATAATATTCAAATCATGATTCAAAATAACTTTAAATATAAGTTCTCTTATCCATTTAATAAACAACTTTACTGTTGCCAATACTTATGCCAGTGACTGTCTACTTTTAGCAGCATACAAATTTACAAAAATTTATTTGAATTTGTAAGCAGCTTAAGTTGATTTTAATTCGATTGTAATGAGATACAATTTGTAGAATAAGTCTGAAATATAAATTCAAATTGAAGGTAAAATAAAATGTGTACCTGTGTCTGCTGCAAAACGAGTACCTCTACGAGGTAAAAACTTGACTACTTATGTGCATATATAGTCAATAGTACCCAAAACTGGAGAGTGCATACAAAGTGACAAGCGCAGCAAAATTATGACTGTCGACCACTTTTTGCATATGACTGTGTATAATTTTACAATTAATTATGAAATATGCCACACAAAAAGACCAACTATAAAGGAGAGTGAGCTAAAAAAAAAAACGAAGGAAAACAAACCAAACCAAGCCAAGCCAAGCAACAAGCGAGGAGGGTGCGATGAGGTGCAAGGGAGTCACTACAAATTGCGCACTGCAGATGGTGGAGGGGGGAGGGGGAGGGGAATGGGAGCAGGGGCAGGAGCGGAACCGGGAAACCGAGTGCTGTGTATAACTATGACTAAACAAAACGATACGAAATGACACGCTGTCAACGTGGTTGGGCCTACAACATTGAGTATGCTGGCCAAGTTGGTAGTTGGTAAGTTGGCAGTTGGCAGTTGGCAGTTGGTAGTTGCCAAATTACAATAATAATAACAGTAATAATGAAACAGTAGCAGCCACACGACAATGCGACAAAGTGGCAGTCTCATTTCCAGTCTCAGCAACGAGCTGAATTTCCCCTCCCCTTCTCCAGCTGCCCCTTCTGGTTTGGGCCTACAGCGAGCAAGTCAAACGACGATTAACGCTTGGCTGATTGCCGCTGCTGTTGCCGCTGCTGCTGCTGCTGCTGCTGCTGGCTTTGGCCTGCGGCTCGAAAAGTGCTGGTCATAAATTACACAATGAAATGAAAAATGTTTGCCAAAGGGAGTTTTTCTTCTTTTTTTCCCCTCTCTCTCCCTCTCTCTCTATTTTGTTTTTCCATGTGTCGCTTTGGGTCAAAGCCTGGAGGTCGCCACGCGGTTCGAGTTCTGGTTCGGGTTCGGTTCGACTCAACTTTATGAGTTTACAGTTATGGAGTGTGTGGTCAACTAACTCTGTTTCCAACAAACTACGGCGACTGCATGTCATGCAATGCGTCATGAAGCTTGCCACTTTTTGTTGCATGTTGCATGCTGTTGCTGTCGTTGTATTATTAACTAGTTAGCAACATGCAAAGCCAAATGGCTGCGCTTTGGCAAACAGCTTGGCAGTTAGAAATCGCCACTCTTACATCATTATCATCATCATCGTCGTCATCGCTCTTGGGCAGACCCGGGCTGTGGATGAGGGGGCTTCTTTCATGTGTCGCCCGTTGCATGTCGGCCGGCATTTATGATTAAGTGCGCTACATATTAATATTATCGTGCGACTTCACCTGGGCTTTCAATGGTCTTTCTGCAGACAGTTTGTATGCTAATTTGCGAGTACTCATTCCCGCACCCATACCCACACCCATACCCGTATTCGCATTCACACTCACACACACACACACACACACACACATACACACACATACAATCACAATGCTTTATTTAACTGTTATTTTAATTTATGGCAATTTTATGCGAGTGCGCAGCAAATGCTGAAGTTGCTCGCTCGACTCTCAAATCCGACCACATAATAATAAAAGCGGAAACTATTGTATTAAGTGTTTGATTTATGTTTTTAGTCAATTGTTTTATTTATGAGCTTACACTGCGCATTGTTCGAGCCTTTGCCATTTGCCTTTTGTGGCAACCAGTTTTGGGGAAGTGAACTTTGCTCCGGGGTCGCAGTATAACAATTGAAGTTGATTTGTTCCTCTCAACCCGCACCAAGCATGTGTAGAGCCAGCAATTCACCGGAATGGGTTACGAAAAGCCAAGGAATTTGTTTAGCATTCCGCTCAAAATGACTTAAATATTTCCACTGGCATTAAATTGTGCAATAATTGAGAACAATGCGAAGAAACAATTTATCATTTGATAAACTCAGAGATATCGCTATTTATGAGTATGTCTAAAACAAAATCTACCTTTTAATTTTAAATGTAAAAAATATATTTGTTTATTTATATATATATATATATATTCAAAATATTAAGTTTATATATTTTCTGCCTGTTAATTCTTCATTTTACTCGCAAATGCAGCAATTTTAGAACTGATCCATTTTTTTTTGCTGATTGCTGTTTTTGGAAATTACCTTCGATTCAATTAAAATATATTTTGCCATTTATTTATAAACTTTGTATCCAAAATATAAATAACTAACTGTAACCTTAAATTGTAAAATATGTCTGCTCAAGATATTTATACAAGCTATAAAGTCTTTTCCTCTGCCCATTCTCCATTTTATTCTCGAATAGATTAGATTAGAAATTTGAAACGGAGCAAATGCTTTTGTAGACTGACTTCTGTTTTTAAAAATCACTTTCGATTCCTAGCATGCACGACGACACTATTTACTTTTGTGGTCATCATCATCATCATCATTCATCATTTTAGACAAGCCCCGGCAATTTTCTCACACTTTAAATTGACACATCACAGCCCCAAAAAATATCTGATAAATTAGATCCTGATGACTAAACATAAGTACGCTGATATTACTTGCCTGTTTTCTTTTTCGCGTTAGCAGACCAAAGTAATGACCAGAACTAGAGATCAACAACCAGAGAGCCAAAATTGGATGTGGAAATGGAAACCAATCGGTCATTGTCAAAGCGAGTTGCAAGCACGCACATTTCATCAATTAATTATACAAGTTGAGTAGGAAAAATACACATAAAGTACATATACACACATAAGCCAATGAGATTGCATAAAATAAATGTGAATATGGCCAAATATGAATATGTTTGATTGTTTGTTTGGCTGTGTGTGTGTGTATGTGGCAACGTCATCAAAGTAATCATCCTGAGACTCTGACGAGCGACTGTCAGTTAAAGTGATAGAGCAGCAGCGACGAGTCCAAATGATTGCCTCCATGACTTGCCAGCTCTCCCTCTTTCTCTCTCTCCCTCGCCCTCTGCCACATCCTCTCTCCTCACTCACTCACTCTATCATCGTCTCAACATCAGCGACATCATTTATCATCAACCTGCCTGTCAGTCAAGTCACTGGGTACAAAAAATTACCGCCCTCTCCTCCTCCCTCCAACACGCATCACATTGATGGAAGGACTGCGGACTGCGGACTGAGGACTCTGATGACTTGCCTGCTGCAGTGTGTTATCCTTGGGTGTGCTGTCAAAAAATTATTATGCCTATTAATTTTAGCCATGCGGGCGTTGCCTGCCCCTTTATCCAGTTCTCAGTTCTCGGTTCTGTTGTGTTGTGTTGGTGGTAAATTACACAACAAAAAATTATGTTTGGCTTTTGCCAGCGCCAAATGGGCGTGCCCAACTCCCTCCCCTCCCTCCCTGCCAGCCCGCTCTCTCCCTCCGCTGTCGCTTAAGACTTATTTTGCCTCATTCATTTGGCAGTAATTTATCCTGTCATGCTGTCATTATGACAAACAAAAAAAAAGTGAAGAAGAAATAAACGCTTAAAGCGGGCGAAAAAAATTATTTATTGAAAATGATTATGCACAGGGTCTCTGTGATGGAGTAGTGGCTCCTAAGGGGTGGTTGGTGGGTGGTTTCCTCTTCTTGCACCCCCCCCTTTTTTTTGTTAATGATTCGCTAACGCCTTGGACTTGACACATCGATCAAAAATCATTATGACTTATTTGGGTCTGTGTGGATAAGAAAACGTGGCATTCAAGTACACTCGGCAAAATTATAGGGTAGCAATACATATGAAAAATGTTGCACAACAGCTCAAATTGATTACACGCTGTTGGCCATGAGATTCTCTGAAGTCTGTTTAGTCTGGACAGTAAGTACAATATTTATAATATTTATAAATTTGAAATGTGTAATATTTCTATATTTTAATAATCTTTGTTTTACATTTGATTGATTGATTATTTCATATATACCATAATATATAAATCTATAATGTTTCTTTTGCATTTTCGGGCTATATTAATTTTTATTTATATATTTTAGGTATACATATTTGAAATGTCTCTAAAAATGTAATGTGTATTTTGGTTGCGTTTACAGGGTATCTGTGCGTGATTGACTAGTATTTCAGCTGGCTTTTGGGCATGGCTGTTATCGTTTCAGTGTTTTCAATAACTAATCAATCTTAAGTTTGACTTGATGTCTGCGCTGCACGCGATGACTTATTTCGGGTAGTGTTTTTTCTTTTTCTTATTCTTTTTCTTTTTATTTTGCAGCAGCAAGAGGAAGAGGAAGAGAAACAGGAAAGTTTTTCTCTTTGGCAGAGCTCGGTGTGTAATCGACAACAGTAAAGCAAGTGCCAACTTTTTTGCTGGCGCACATCAATCAGCCTGGGGTGGAAACGTAAGCTCACGTCACTCAGCCAGACAGTCCTTCACTCACCAACTCGGAGTGAGAGAGAGAAAGAGTGACTCTGGGTGTGTGTGCGAGAGAGAGAGAGAGAGAGCGAGGAGCAGTTGGGCTTTGAGCTTTTGGCGTTGACAGCCGGAATACAGAATGCGGACGAAATATGTCGATACGAATCAAGCGAAAGTTCAAATCCAATTTTTAGTTTTTTCTTCTCTCTTTTTTTTTTTTGCTGCACGCCATATAATAATGAATCGATGAAATGCTTTGGGGGGAAAATATGAAAAACTCGAGCTGGCAGCTCGCGCACTCTTTTATCCTTTTGGCCCCAAGCACCGAGACTGAACTATAAATGCCCGACAATAAATAACCACAACTTAAGCATATTGCGGCTAGGAGCAGCAGCGTCTAACAGTCTAACAGTCTAACCCTCTGACACTCAGCTCGGCATTCCGCGCGCTGCACTCGCCCGCCCGTCTCTAACGGCAGCTACTCTCCGTCAGCCATATTTCATTTTCATGCTCCCAATTGTTTTGCTTTTGACAAATGAGTAAGCTAGACGCTGCACACACACACAGAACGACAGAGAGAGAGAGTGGGAGAGAGGGAGGGAGGGGGAGAGAGTGAGCTGCAGAAAGAGACACCAGCAGAGACTGACTGACTGCTGCTGCTGCTGCAAGTGAGCGAGTGTGTACAAGGCAAGTCATCAAAATAACAAATAACGACGACTACCAAAATTGATTGCATGCCATTAATTTTCATTTCAAATTACGCTGCCACTATGTCTTGGTCTTTTGGCCCCCCCTCCC
The DNA here is from genome assembly GCA_035043785.1 of Drosophila planitibia. Taxonomy (NCBI): domain Eukaryota; kingdom Metazoa; phylum Arthropoda; class Insecta; order Diptera; family Drosophilidae; genus Drosophila; species Drosophila planitibia. The sequence continues at coordinate 775,673 of JAWNMS010000066.1, forward strand.
TCTCCTCTTCCGGATAGCCCCGACTCTGCTTTTGGCTCAGATTCTGTGTTTTCCTGCTTGGTATTTGGCCTGCAGCTGAAATGTCAGCCAGGCAGCGTCAGACAGTCAATGGGCCAAAGTCAAAGTCGTGCCAAAGTCAGGCCACGGGCCAAATGCGTTGAACGTAAATACGTCAAAATGCCATCGCATGCTCAAATTGTTATTAGTCTGTGTGCTAAACAGTTAACTGGTTCCAGCCACAATGGCTCTTAACCCTAAATCTGATTTAACAATCTATTGATGACTACTTTTTGTCCAGTTAGTCCAACTAAGTCTGTTCAGCTAAGAAAACTAAAATCACTATTTATATCAACACTCAAATCTTGTATTTATTTTATTCTAGTTTCATTCGCTATATTCTATATTATTATACTATTGATATACGCCATGGATATTAGCTCTCTTTACTCAACATAAACTTTAAGAACTGTTTTAGCCACCAATGGGAATTAATAATTATCTTGAACGATTTTGCAGGGTATTTCGCAACTGATGAGTGCAAATATTTCAGTTAGTGCTTCTTGCACAATTGAAATGGAGAGTAGCAGCAATTTTGCTGGCCGATTTGTAAATTATGAGCAAAGACGTCAACTGTCAACTGCACTCGCAACAAACTGCAACAAACTCAACAGACATGGCCAAAAGCTGCTGCTGCACATGGGTTGATGATGTGGATGTGGATGTTGCAGTTGAATGTTGCTGTTGCTCATGTTAATTGTGGATGAGGCTACCTACTAAGTCTGTGCGTTGTTGAGTGGCCGAACTGGAGGAGTCGTCGGAGCCACAAAGCTCGAGTCCGGGCCGAGTCAGAGCACAGCAGCCAACTGACATTTGACTGTCAGATGCTGTTGGCTCTCATTCGTTAATGTCAGAAGCAAGAGTTAATCTCGCGTGCATTTCAAAACAACTCTGAGAGACAGATGGACAGAGAGAGGGAGAGAGAAAGAGTTGGAGAGAGAGAGAGAGAGCCAGAGAACGAGAGAGTTGACTCTGTAGGTATACACTGCCCAGGAATATATAGCTTCTTTTTTTTTTTCTGTGCAAGAGCCAAAGCAAGAGCAACAGCAGCAGTAGTAACTGACTGACTGACATACTGGCAACCACCAGCAACAGCAAAGGCAACAGCATCAGCAACAGCAACTGATGGATGCCTGAAAGCCAGCCTGCAAAATGAATGAATGACAGGGCAGGCATGTGGGCCGGGTGGCTGTGGCTCTTACTCGTACTCGTACTCGCATTCGCATTCGCACTCGTACTCGAACTCGTACTCTGACTCTGACTCCAGCTCGTAGTCGCACTCGAACTCATAGTTGGACTCCATGCACGCAATGACGTTCAATGATGGCACTAACACAAACATGGAGAGTGGAGGCCAACCGCGTGATAAGTTGCCTGGCCAACTGACCAACCGGCCTGCCAGCCAACTGGCAAAGGGATAGCTACACTCAGAAAAAAATCATTGTCATATTTTTGGCGCCAGAATTACCAGAATCTTATTATACAGACAAAGTATTTCTTAAAGATAAGTTTGTGGGACTCTAAAATCCAGTTGTTTTCTTTGTTTAATTTCAGCGCACATTATTCAGAAAGTTTATTTTTTTCTAAAAACAGGTTTTTTGTTTTTTCCATTTCCCAAATCTCTAAAATCTGTTTCTTATTATTATTTTTAAACATTAGTATTTCAACCATTTTAAGATCGAATAAATTTGGCGTGTCTTAAATAGTTTTTGAGGGCGTCGTATTGATAACATGACTACAATCAATACAAATAATTAAAGAGTGACTTCAAAAATATTTCAAGTCATATTAACTTAATAAAAAAACTACAAGTAAGCAACAAATATCCTGAACATATTTTGCTTGTATATTTAGAAATTATTTCAAAGAGATTTTCTTTTAAATTTATTATGCGTATTAATATTAATATCAGAAAACAAGAAGTTTATTTTTTTATAAAATTCTTCTGCGTATTTATTCATTTATTTGTATTTCTTATAAAATTCTTCTACGTACTTGCGTAAAGTAAGCAATCTATAATTGTGCCTTAAGTTCAGTGTTATTGATGACATAGTTTTTGTTTTTCTGAGTGTATGCGAACAGAAGGCAGCAGGGAGACTGTGAGCCAGCAGAGCTGCAGAACAGTCTGTCAGCTGCATTTGCATATGGCTCGCATTTTCTGTGGCCCGGCATGCAAAATTGCTTTATGAATTATAAACAATGCTCGGACCGAGGCTCGTTAGTTGCTTGTCTGCTTCATTGCCCTGTGCACAACGTATATTTGTATTTTCAGACAGGCCTCCCTCCTTCATATACTATCTGCATGTATCTATCATTCAGACGCTCTCCATCTCTATCTCCTTCTCTGTCTGTTTGTTGGGTCCCATTGCACAACTGACAGTGATTATGTCGCCAAGTGACATCCATCAGCAGCTGTGTAATTTATTGCCGTTGTTTGGCCTGCGCCCGGGCAAGATTGCACCCAGTTTATGTACATGGCAAACGTGGGTGCGTTTTACGTCAATCCCAAAGCGAGCACAGCCTGCCGGGGCATGGTTAATTACAGGTGCAATTGAGGAATCTGTTTATATTCGCACTCGTCGAAAGGTTAATGCGCTTATCGAAAGAGCTTAATTAACCGATTAATATCCACGGCAACACAAAACAAACACTCGCAGAAGATGTATTTGTATAGTAAGTAATGTGTTTCCTGTGAGATTAATTTTCGCTAAATATTTGCATTCAGCTTTGAATCCACCAGCATCTTGTGTTCAACATATTAATTGAAATGGTGCCAAAATGCTTGAATATTTGTAGTTTGTTCATCTTTTCAATTAAGTTGTATAAATTTATGCCCATTAAAACTGGGGAAAAGGTTTTATGAAATTGTGCAAAAATACGTAAAAGGCAGAAAGAAATACATCGAGGCCAATCGATTTCCGATAGCAATAAAACACACAACTATAAAGCAGAAGCTTTACATTTGATATGTTATATATTTCCAAACGTATTATAAGCAACTGTAAAAAATTTCATGTAGATCGTATAAGAATCGTAGATTTTGTCAAGCAAAACTAAATTTCATATTCTACAAATGAATATCAGCAAGCCTACAATGAAGTAAAGGTATCTTCTAATCGAGTTCTTTCGGTTAGAGCATTCTCACTTGTATCCCTTATCTACATATTTTTGATTCATTATAAGTGTGTATATAAATATTTAGCCAACTTCACGAATAAATCCAGTCAGTAAGAAATTTTAGAATCTTAAAAAAGGCTATTTCTGGTAAAAATGATTTAAATTGCTTGAGATTATTTAAATGCAACTCACTGACACTCTCCTGTATTATTTAGAGAATATCAACATTTTATACGACTCCAACTTTTAAGCATTTTCGGAAATGGTTCGCAACAAGATGCACTTCAAAAATAAGATTAAAAGAAATTTTTGTAATTTTTGACAAGCGAACGTATCAAAATAGAAAGAATCGACCCATTTGAGAGGTTTACAATATCAAAGAGCTTTGTGTGCACACTCACTCACGTGTATATATGATATGTAGCTATTAAATGAATAAAATGTGCAAAAATAAAACGCATTTTGGCTAGAAAGCAATTTCCGTATTTCTTACGGCACTCGAGATGTGCTCAAATCGGATTTCTAACCGAGCAACAACAACAAGAACAACAACAAAAAGCAACAGGAGCTGAAACACATGCAATCAAATCGGAATTGTGAGTGCCGGCGGCTCTCGAGTTAATGATATACACTCACTTGAGGGGCATTATCAGGCACATGGTGAGGACTTTAAAGAGGGTTTCATACATCCGCGACAACAAAGCACCGGTTGCCCCGACCAACGGCATTCGTTGTACGTTGTACGTTGAACGTTGAACGTTGCACGTTAATACGACGAGGCAACATTGTGTCAAGTTGCGCAAATGCTGCAAGGGATTGCAAAGCAAGCAGAACCCATTGAAAACCATCCAAAACTCGAACGCAATACACCCTTTTTAAATGCATACTTGAAATCAAATCAAAAGCATTCCCATGATAAGGGTTACAAAAAAACCAGCAGAAGAAGTAAAAGAGAAATACAAATAAAAACAAGTAAGAATGCGGCAGTCGAGTGAGCTCGACTACGCTATACCTAAACCCAGCTGTTAAATATACTCCAACTTTTATTTTAGTATAAAAATACTTGGATTTTTCAAATCCGATTTCGATAAAACTTGAACAATTAATCCATAATATGTCAAGGTTTATTACAAGTTAATGGGAAGGCAATCGGAAATTAATATGTACCGATATTCGAGAAACAGCAGAATTTATCGATAAAAATGAAATGAACTTGATCTTTGCTGGGTAATTGAACTTGTCTACATCGAGTAGACTTTTGATGCTGATCAAGAATATGTATGGGAAGGTGCTTCTTTCGGCCTGTTGTTACATACCTTTGCACAAACCCATTATACCCCTTCTAGCCATTTTGAATGAGTACAGGGTATAAAGAGTGCCGCCACTTAAGCGCGGTTTTCAAAGACTGAAGTGACTGACAACATTGCCAGGCAATGATTCAATTTCAGCATTTGAGTTTGCAACTGTGAAAACAATTAAACTCTAGACACAAAATATTTGGCTTGCGCATAAATCAGCGTTTTAGTTCTCAATGTTTGATGTCATAAATCCGCTGACAATGCCTTAATGCCTCAGTTGACTTGCTTGTCCCATAGGCTTAGACTCAAGTGTCGCATTATCTCTGCATTTGTCTGCAACCCCAGAAGGTATGTCCCTAAAAGCAGCAGATGTGCTTGTGTCCTTTTTAATGATGTGTCGTCATAGCTTTTTTACCCTTTGTTATCATTGCCCGGTTGGCATCTAATCTCTTAGCCATTTAATTTGTATTAGAACGCGCCTCAGCTGGGATTAGTTGTCAGTAGAGCTGTGTGCACCACCCGCTCTGCTCAATAATTTCCCACGGCCTGTGTTATTGATCATGTCATCGTTCGATATGTCGGCTTTGTCAAACGGAGCTAATGGCACTTCCGAATCGGGTTTGGGTTCAAGGAAGCTTCCTAGAAATATGCATAAGGCGCTCGCAGGCTTATAAATGGCACATTCGAAACAATAGTTCGGATCGAGCCTGGAGCGCTCAACGTTTGTCAACAAGGTGAAAGATGAAGGCACCCAGCATGGTTCCATCGAATTGAAACTAAGACTCAGAACTTCAAAGACGGCAAAGGCGGTCGGTCGTCTACCTACCGAAACGATGCAAAAATAAAGAACTGGGCACAAGCTGCTTGGTTTCATTCATGGGCCTGCAAATATTTCTGTTCGACAATTTCTTCATAATTTTTGCGGCACTTTTTCTGTGATTCCTTTGTGGCACACACACACACACACACACACACACACACAAATTAGCAGCAGTGGCAGTCCTGTCCGGCTAACAAGGGATAATGACCATACAAGTTGTCAAATAAACGCATAATGCCTGAATAACGGCCGACACTTTTATTGGCCTGGTCGTCATAGTAATGAACGTGCCAAATGGCATAGTTGCGAGTATCCTGACTCTCCTTCCACTGAAATGTAAACAGTTTGCATTTCCTTTCTTCAAATTAAATGAAATCCCAATTGTATACAAATCCATGTATGTACATACGCATTTAGGAACAATAGAACTGTCATTTGTCATGTGGAATGTACAATAAAGTTAGCCTTGAATATTTGCACATTTTACATGGTAATAGTTGGAGTAGATAGTCCGCATTAATCTGTATAAATACACCAGTTCCTACCTAGCTGACTGTATTATTGACAGATTGGTAATTGGAGGTCGGATTAAGGTTGGTGAAGCTTAGCTTCCTTTTGTAATGCAGATAAACATCCAGAAAAGTGTATGCAACTTAAACAACTCCCGAAGATTGTCGTGTGAAAGTTGATTGCATTCCATTTTAAATTTCATTTTAATTTGCTTGATTTCCATTTTAATTTGCCCAGGAAATCCATTTTCCACTATACCATTTCTATAATGAATTATGATTTCCTGATTCTTCTGCCAGAGCATTTTTAGTACATTTCAGTAAACAATAAATTATAAATATGTTATATTAAATATAGAATTTTGTCGATAAAAACTGGCGAAGCGTCTCATTACAAACCTGGCCTAAACGATGAGTTAAAAGAGGTTTTCGAAAATAACCTCTTACTTACAGTTGCTCACTGTGTGCAGTTGTGTGTAAATTAACCCCGACCACAACCATTTTGAGGCAAAACTAACAACCACCAAATGATGTTGGTATATGGAAAACTTGTGACGTGAAACTGTTGTGATTGACGCGACATTAAATGACAGGCTGACAGACACAAGTTTCTATGACAGGCAGACAGACAGACAGATGGACAGACAGTTTGACAACGACTTTGTGCAAGCAACAATAGATGTGTTGATGATGCGACCGTCTAATGAATGTCACAAAAAATACAAGTACTCAAACTGAAACTCAAACCAAAATCGCATTACTTATTCGTTTGTGTAGCGATACTTATAAGGAGCGGCGTGCCTAGACAGGTTGCACGGGTTCTCCTTCCAGATTCGATATAGGTTTTCAACTTGACAGGGAGCTGTGCATTCTGTTAGATTTGTTAGTCAGCAGGTAGTTGGACTGTTAGCTAGATGCTACTCTAATTGGTGGAGTCAAACAGTAGGGCGGGCGGAGGGTGAAATGTTTTTTTAAATTGGTATCATTGCATTCACAGGTGATAAATTCAATGATTATCAACACGTTAGCCCGCAACGCTAATTAAAAATGCATAATAGTTTGGCGCGGCGTAAGTTCAAAGGGTATGCCAGTAACCGCTGGCAGGTCGCCTATTGTAGATTCGCTGCAATAATCATAAACAATGCCATCGAATGAGCGTCGAACTATGAAATTGTTGCCCGTCTTTATGGGCCGATCCGCTCTATGCATGGAAATGAATGAATTTCATTTTGGGGAAACGTGCCCCTTTTTTTATATGCCCCTTTGATATATGAAAATTATCAGAGGCAGACGGACCGACCACTTTGTCGGCACATTTTTGCTTTCCTTTTCGACTTTCGTTTTGGTTTTGGTTTTCATTTTTTTGGGCTGTTAACTTTGATGGGGCGTCGCTTCGGTTCGTTGAAATGTCTGTTTATATTTTGCATATCAATGTAAATAAGTATAAATAATAATATGGCTTGCTGGCTGGCTGGCTGGCTGGCTGTCGGGCTGGCTGTCGGGCTGGCTCTTTGCTGCATACGCGTTGAAAATGATTAACCATAATTTTGTTTTAATATTTGGTAATTGTATAATTTTATGGGCATTTGCATTTCGTACCCGAGCCCCTTTTAAAATTTATGCATAATTCATGTGGCGTATGAGTGATATTTGATTACCTCTTGGGTGTGCCCAAACACAGGTGAGTGTGTGGGTTGTGTGTGCCTGATTGGGTGTGTGGGTGTGTTTAGAACTTTTAATGTTTTTCGGACACTCATTAATGAGCTGTTAAATATTTTATTTATTATTTATAGTTTTTTTGTTTAACTTGCCTCGTTTGCAATTCTGATTTTGAGAGTAAAACGATTTTAAATCGTTTTTCTTTCTGTTATAAACTATTTCCTGTCGTTTTTGGGCAATATACAAGAGCAGAATATATCACACACTCAAAATAATATGAGTTTGATTTGTGAATCAAAAATCGAAACAATTGCTATGGAATACATTAGCATTGGTTGTGGCCAGCATTGAAATGCTACATGTGTTTCTTAGATACGCAGAAGTGCCACAAGGTCAGTTGACAATGTTGGCCTTTGTCTATTGTCTTGGGATTGAAACAATTTGAGCAAACAATCAATTTTAATTTTTTCTTTCTTTTTTTTGTGGCCATTTAGGCGTTTTGGCTGCCAAAAAAGAAAACCGCAAGTCGATTGCAAACATGTCCTTTGAAGTAACGCCGTTCCGCTGCGGGTCCTGGCTCTAAAAAGGAATGTGTGTCACACACACACACAAACACACACATGCTGTCATGCATGCACACGCACAACCAAATTGAATGGATAAAAAATAAAGCGAAAAAGGAAATGACTGCCAGCCTAAGCTGCTGACTGCAACTGACTGGGAGACTGGCCGACTGGCTGACTGCCTAAAAGGCTGACTGGCTAAAAGACAGACTGGCCAAAAGACGGACTGGACTGGCTGAGATTTAACTTGGCTACCAAAAAAAGCAGAAGCCGCTGCTGCCTCTGCTACTGCGTTGACATGACAAAAGCGAAGAAGACGAACGAATGATGGGCACGTTGTCGTCGTCCATGTCACAGTGGACTTCAAAGTCGGCCCGTCTCTTCAACTCCATCCCTCTCTCTCTCTCTCTCTCGCTGTATCTCCCTCTCTATCTGGCACTCACTCCAGCGGTAGCTGTCAAAGATATTTGTATTTCATTTTGATGATGGCATGCGGCTGACTGACTGTCGCTGAGTCGCTGAGCCGATTCAAACGAATTGGAAGCCAAAAACAAACACAGTAGCTGCCTGGCTGCCTAAATAAACGGAGACCAATCAACCAGGCAATAGAAGTCGGTTGAGGGAGGCTGCAAGAAGAGAAGAGCAGAGGGGTAGGGGTACCCAAGTGGTTTTCTTCATCTTCTTTTTTTTTTTTTGGGATGGCACTTCTTATAAAACACGCAGCGTTGTCGGTGATTTAAAATAAATATTGGTAGCTGTCACATTGACAGCAAACAAAATGTGATTGTTCGTTGATTGTTGACATTTTGTGCTACCGTTCGCATCGGCAGTTCACCTTGGCAGTGGTTCAGTGTTCCAGTGGTGCAGTGGTTTCGGTTCGGTAGTCAAAGGGACATATTGAAGATATTAAATTGTCTGGCGTTGTTCGTTGTCGCATTAATAAGCCGACTCGTTGGATCTTACGTTGCGGTGCGTTGCCAAAAAAAAAAACAAAAAAAAAAACACAACGCCAACAATGAAAAATTTCAAGCTGTTTTTAAATGTTTTATTGGCTTTTTAATAATGTTTGCACATCAAAGAGGGCCGCACATGCGCACACACAGAGCGAGAGGGCGAGATGGAGAGGGGAATAGGGAGAGATAGACAGGGAGAAAGAGAGAGAGAATCAACAAAAGGCCGCCGTGGACGTGGCCCTCGTTCTACCAAGTTACGCGCTCGAGATCCAAAAGAAAGGAAGAAATAAATCCTCAAGTGACATGAGTCAAGCTCTTTGTGTGCCTCGGCGGCTGCAGAGGCAAGTCTTAGTGGATTGGGCCAGCAGTCGTCGCAGCAGTAAGTCATGGATTATGCCTCGATTGATTTATATGATAAAACCGTTATAAATTATTTTCAATTAGTGCACCAAATTTGAGAGAGCGCCAGCCTCAGATACAAATATTTCCTGATGCTTATTTTTTATGCACACATTTCGACTAGAACTTTAAATCCTTATGTTGTTCATAAACTTGTAAAATAAGCATTGCAAATTGATGTAAATCAATCCAATACAAAAGATTATTTCTTATTTTTATATATTTTATTTAGTATTTATACAATATGTATATTAATATATTATTAATGTAAAAACTAAAGGCTTATTATTGAGTCTAAAATCTTATAAGCCATCGTGCAAATCGGATTCTTAATTTATTCAATTCCTAATAAGAATTAAAATTTATCAAATTAATTTATGCAGATTCATATGCAGATTCTTATATACCAAGTTTGTATCCAAATAATGGGTATTCGACTCCTCAACCGAGAACATCAATAACATCTCATTATACTCCAACTTTGTAAAAATTCAGACCTTGAAATAATACAATGGAGCAACGTATAAATCTCAGGATAAATAAGCAAATAACTATGTATGCAAATTATAAACATAAAGTATAAAATTTAATTTATCCTCGATTTTAAAGTCTTCAGAGTTGGCTTAAGTGCGAGTAGATCGAATTATTGAAACAAAGAATGATAATCCAATATTAAAGTGCTTATTCATAACTGAATCAGTTAGAAATGCTGCAATGATTTGTCTATATTTAGGAATTTTGTACATATTCGAGAACTAAATGCCTTTGGCTTTAATAAAGTTTCTTATTTTGTTTTTATTAGATAAATATAAGGTTTTGGCAATATTTAAAGCTCTCAGCAAATTTCGTATCCTGCCTATCTTAAATAAGCTTGTCGCTTTAATGATAGTATTTCTTATCGATATTCGGAAGTATTCGTTTGTTTTGTTTCTAGCCAACTGAGAGATGTGAAGTGTATCTTTTATTTGTGTCATTGTTTCGGTTGCCAAGTGTGTCTGTTCACTTATCATATCCTAAAGTGTGCACATCCTGCCAACCCTGCCGTGCGGTCATTTAAGGATCTGCCATATGCTGCTTCCTGTTTGAGCAGCATCTCATGTAGCCACTTTTTGACACTAATAAACCAAGTGCCCAAATGAAACGACCAAATTTACGAGCATGCATTGAACGTGCCATGTCTCTTGAGGGGTTGTTCTGGCTTTCATCTCCACTGCTCCTACTTTTCCTTATTCAGTGACTCGGTGACTCTTGGCTACGCTCTATTAAAAGTATGTATATCAGTGCCTCTAATGTCGTACGTGTGAATTGCTCGACGAGGCGATGCTGGATTCTGGATGCTGATGCTGATGTTGAAGTTGACGTCGTTGTCAATGTGGGCTGACTCCTGCTGATGGTCGTAAAAAACAAAAGGTCCTGCTGTGGTGTTGGGGGGAGGGGGATGGGAGATAGAGGGATTTGTGGGATATAAAAACACTAACCACCCATGGCTGAGCCCCAACGCTTTTGCTAAATGTTCGATAATTTTGGCCGCAATTGCACTTTTATGACATTTCACGGATCATATATGTTTGCGTGTGTGTGTGTGTGTGTTGTGTGTGGCAAGCACATAAATTGTAACAAGCTCCACTCCGCATTGTTAGTTATCTGCCCAACATAAAACTCTGGCTGCGATAGTCGCCAGCTGTCGTCGACGATGTCGTCTTGAAGGCTTTTAATAACTATTTCTATTACACTTGGCACTCACAGCACGCAGGAGCATAAATGTAATATAAAATACTTGGCAACGTTTTGTACTTATCTGTGTGTCCATTCCGAGTATTCTGCTTTTTCCTCGTTTAGGGCTCAGTTGGAGTTGCAACATAAAAACAAAAATAGTCCAGTCAGACACGAGATATGTATAATAATAAATTTGGTGCCAGGTTTTTTTAAGTGTCCCAGATATTCGCAACATATCTATAAAATGCTGATATGTGAGGTGTCTATTAATTATTTATTTAATGTTGACCAAAAGCAGCTCACTATTTAAAGAAAATAATAATTTAAAATGAAATTCAAAATTATTATTATAGTTACATTTTAAATTTTATTATGCATTTATTTCCTAATTCAATATGAGAGACCCTATGTCAGCCTTTGAAATTTATTAAATATATTAAACCGAAACCTAAAGTTGAATTTAAATCAACACTTAGATAAAGACATATGTGATGTTTTTGAAAAGCAAGATGTTACTTAAGATTAAATAAATAAATAAAATTAAATCAGAAAGTTCTTTTGCTCAAGGTAACAATTAAAAATGAATTAATTAAACATATGAATTTGCTTTCAGATTGAATTAAATCTGTTTAGTTTGTTTACTGATGCTTTATCTTTGGAAATTGATAAAAGTTTAAATACAATTAAAATAAAAATGTATTTGTGGTGTACATAAAAATTTGTAATCCCATTGAACCAAATCTGATTAGTTAGCTTTTGTATATATTTAAATAAATATTTTTGTAAAAATTTAGAGAAACGCAGCTGTGTATGAAGTCTTCCTCTGAATATGACACATTTTGTTTGCTTTGTGGTATTTAAGAGTCGTGTAAGCTCAAAAATAATTGTAAGTCAAATGCAAACTTAACCACCAGACAAGTAATAACATTGTCATGTTCACGTTTAGTGTTTAGCTGAAAACCACACGGCCAAAACTCAAAACTCATTTAAATCAATGCCATTTGCCATTAGGCCAGCTGACCAAAAAATGTCATTGATAAACGTCGTATGTCAAATGGGGCGTGAGGTGCCTGAAGGGCGGTGCCCATTTACAGATGGCAGTGTGTGTGTGTGCTGTGTGTTGTGTGTTGTGGGTTCTGTTGCGTGTTCGACGAAAGCTGTCAAAAATGTCATGGAAAATGTTCAAACGCTAACGCTGACGATGACTGTGACGATGATGAGGTGACTTCTAACTAGCTGTGAAGCTCCTGTTAACGAGCTGTGCCCCACATGATGAACTCACCTCTCCACACCACGAGCCAGTCATGTGTGAACAGTTAGTTGTGACCGAAATGGGTAGGGGCTGGGGAGGGGAGATAGCTGGGCGCTATGGGGAAACTAACCGGCTAGTATAAGTTGTGGTTGTTGTTGTTGCTGTTGCTGTTGGCGTCTCACATTGAAATTAATTTAGCTAGCTTTCAATTATGTGCCACAAACATTCATGCATGAAACTAAGACACGTTTAGCATGGGCACTCGGCGGGGCCCAGTTGGGGGCAGGGGCAACTGCCAAGCGCCAGTGTGACATGACAGGCCTGACAACCCCAACTAACATATTGACATTTTTGCTATACATTCCGCACTAGCAGGCAGTCAGCCCCCTCCCCCCGCCGACCATTCTCCAAAGACAGCGTTGGAGACCGACAACAACAACAACAACAACAACAGCAACAACAACAACAACGAAACATGTGTGAGTGTTTATGTCGGCGTGTCAATTTTCGTTGTTGACGTGTTGCCAGCCCCGCCTATTTCGACTAACCGCCCGCCTGTCTGTCCGCCCACTCGTCTGTGTGCCCTTCCAGTTCTTGTATTCTGTTGGTTCCATCCGTCTCGTATAACGTGCCACCAAGTTTGACTCGTCGTCGTCGTCGTCGTCGTCATCGTTGTCGCCGTATTTCGTATTATTATTAAATTTTACTTTCGCCACTCAATATGGGAAATGTCATCTGTTTATGATGGCTTTTTGACATCTCTCGTTATTGAATGTGTTTGCCTCTTGTTGTTGTTGTTTTCCTTCTTCTTGTTGTTGCTATTGTTGTTGTCCGTCCTCGGCTCTCATAGCATATTTCTTTTATGATTTCTCAGTTGTTGTTCTTGCCGTTCTGCTTCTGCTGCCGCAGACAACTTTGATGTATTTTCAATTTTGCGGTTTTTCCTTTTGCTCTTCTTTCTGCAACTTTTGTGCAGAAGCCAGCAAACTCACCTACAACTACAACAACAACAACAACAACAATATCAACGACAACAGCGAGTCTTTGTCTGCCTGTTAAGGTTTTGAGCATGATTTTTTACTGCCTGGCGGCTTTGACATGCCCATCACATTTATATTGATTTGGCTTGCCGGAAACAAACTCGTTTCGTTAAATAGCATAAATTATTAAGTACATACAGCTACGGTCAAAATATTGGTAGTAAGATAATAAAAAAAAAATAGTTAAGATAGAAATAACCAATTATAAAGATACGTCAACACTTGAAGATGGCATAGCTGTAAAATTATTACCAAAATATAATAAAGATTTTACATTTTTCAAAGGCAGTCTATATTAGTGGATAATATTTCTAAAAAGTAGATATGAGTCGGAAATGTATTAAAATATACAATATATAAAAATCTTTTATTTAGAATATCCTTTTTCTCTAGTTTTATTTTTTAATTGAATCCCTTTTAAATTGATATACAGAAATAATCACCACAAGGCGTTGGTGCAGAGGACCGTTCAAATGTTGGCCAAAACCTCTTCACAGTCTCCCCTAAAGCTCTAAATTATACGTAGTATTCACATTAAGTTCCCAATCGGCTTGACATCTGAAGACAGTAACAATGAACCCCTTCTGAATATTAGCTCAGCTTGAAACTATTTCTATAAATTGCATTTTTATCGTATTTTACATTTCCCTTAACCGGTCAAGCATTTGAGTTTTATTGAATTATTAATAAAAGCAGCACTCAGTTATTCAATCAAGGTTTGGTTATGGTTTCTCCCATCAGCTGGTAAGTGGACGCTTTACCATGTGAGACACGATGAACCGTATAAAAAAAGGTCAACACGCACGGACAGTAGCCAGTAGTCTGCGGCGGCTACTTAGTGTCAAGACGTGTCATAAACACATCAACTTTACTGTCGAAACAAATAAAAATATAAACTTTGACACACACACGCACACACGCAGAGCAGATATAAAATCAAAGTGGACAGATAAAAGCAAACACAGCCATAATAGACAACACAAATGAGAGCCAATCGTAAAGGCTGTCAGGTCGTAGCAGTGTTCAGGTTTCCAGCTCTTTACATCTCCCTCTTTGGCCCTGTCTATCTCCCGAGGGTGCACACTCTTGAACAGAGCCATAAAAAATACATTTTATTTTAGAAAATTGCATTAAAATTGTCATAAAAGAGCTGAAAGAGAGAGGCTGCCGGGGAGACTGTGGCGGCTGTCATTCTGTGTCTCTGGTGCGGAGGCAGCAACCCAAATCAAATATGGGAAGCTGACAAAATGTGACAATTACTGGGGACAGTTGACACAAAGGAGAGTCGTAAAAACCAAAAGCAAAGTATGTAGTTGGACACGTTGTGCTGAGCAGGGGACTTGGGGCATATAACTTCATAGTCGTGGCAGCTAATGAGTCATTATGGAGTTGTTTGCAGGTTTTACTAGTACTGACTGCGCCCTGAGTTCAACCACTTAATCCTATAAATACCTGATTTCGAAATCCCATAAAAATTATTCGTCTATTAAATTTAAATGACTTAAATGGCGTTCCATTTCCAACACACACACCCTGACCATAAATAACAAAAAATAAAGAAGTTTTTCTCTTTTTGTTGAGTTTCATTTTCGACATTTTTAGTGCCATCGAAATCAATTTTCATATCGTTAATCTTGTAAATTATGCATGTCGGATGTCATGTAGTTATTTTGCTATTCCCCGAGCACAATTTGAGTCCATTTTTTGGTAGCACCATCAGTTTCAAGTAGGCGTTTTACGAACCTGTTTCAAGTAGGCTTCGATTTCAAAGCTAGGCGCATAAGCATTTTGTTTGCCCAACCTCAATATAACAAGTGTTGAATCGATAAAATAAAAAAAGCCTACAAAAGACTTTGATTTTATTGTATTTTCAAAGATGTTTATAGACTTCAGTTTGGAAAGTGGAAAAGAAACGCGGAGAACCTTTATACGATATCATATTGAGCTATCAAATCTACCATATAGCTAACAATGGATGGACTGAAAAAAGGATCCATGGATAGGCCTGCGGATAAACAGATGCCTTCTAATACTTATGTGAATCTACTAACTTTTTTGATGTGCGTTGCTTTTGTTTTGGCAATTTCGAAAAAGCACACATTTTGAATAATAAATACCCCATGAATAATCACTGATTGAGCAGCTTACTTTGTAACTGGGCAAATAGCAAAAAGCAATTAATCAATAATACTAATGAGGCTTGTTTTTCATACTTGATCCTATTTAAGAGCGCTAAACTGATTTAGTCAATTTTAGTACAGTCTAATACTCTCTGGTATTCTACTTAAAAGGTAGCCTGATTTTGCTAATTCCAACATAAGTTGTACTAGTCGCAAACGACGACACATCGTTTGCTAACTTCATCTATATTGTTGAGCCCGCAGTGTGTACATCTGGGATATGGTACAGAAAGTGGCGACCCTTGTCAAAAATAAATAAAACGAATGGCCCAAAATGACATAACTGTCAAATTCGTAATTGTTCATATGCAAAGAACCGTAAGAGAAACGCATTTCTTTGCAGCAAACAGAGGAAAATGTAAAAGAAAAGCTGAGCAACTTAAGCGCAACGAAGCCGAAATACTCTGCTTAAGCCAGCTATTCCTGTGGCAGCTGATCTTATGATATATATGATTCTGTAGATAGATTCAAATGATAATCATTATTCTTGGTATATACGCCATGAAATGTAGCATGTTTAATTCATAAAAAATGCAATCAATCCAAAAAGTGACTCTAGCAAATACCAACGACAACTTGAATTATTGCTAAAACATAAATGAAATGCGAGTTGCGAAAAGCGTACAAGATATTTACACAAGTGGACATGTTCACAATTGCAAAGAGTGCAAAATGTGCCAACCACAAAATCCGCACTCACGTAACCCCTGAAGGCCCCCGGAACCGGAGCCGGGTCTACAAGTTTGTGACACATGTAAATGCGTGCTGACAGCACTAGGGGAAATAAGTACAAAAGAGGCAAAATACAAAAAAAAAAAGGAATAACACGCAAAAATAAAAGAAAACTGTCAGCAAAATTAATGTCATGCGTGTGCAATGCAATGAAAAATTATGGGCCGGCTTTATGTCAATAACAAAAGGCAGGCCAACAAAAAGAAAAAACAAACCGAAAGCCAGCCAAACCAGAGACAATGATTGATTTGACAGGACAACGCGGCAGAGCGCGGTTCGACACGATATGATGGATCCCATGCGTAGGATGGATGGATGGCTGGATGGATGAATAGATTGATGGATTGATGAATGGGTGAATGTATTGAAGCAAGCATAACCTACAAGTGAAACTGTTGTCATTTGGAGGCGCCTGAGGTTACTCGCACTAATGAACGCAAATAATATTTATTTCTCAGCTCTATGGAATTGCTTCTGCAACTGCTCAAACAAATATTATTTTCGAGGCATTTGTCAACATTTGTCAAAGTTGACAGCACACGCCCGCTGGCGTTGCCTTTGGCAATGCTTGCACTCCATCCATCCATCCATTTAACCATCCTTTCATCCACCCCGTCGACATTGACGGCACTCGCCCCTTTCACTGGCGAAAACGACGCCTTTACGCGAAATTAATAACATGTACAAACAACAACTGAGCCAAAGTACTTATCCTCGCGAAAGGGCAAACCGAGCATGGACCGGGCATAGACCTTCTTTGGGGTTGCATACGAAGGCGTTCTGCAAGGACCTCACACATGTCCTGGGGCATGAGCAATGTTCACATATGGTGTGTGGTTTTTCTATGACGTGGCAAGCAAAAAGTTTTTCGATTGCATGCCTCCTTCGAGACAAGTCGCAGGCCAAAAACAAACCGACTTTATACATTTATGCTGGAATATGACGTGCTCTTTCTGCTTAAGTTTAAATTTAAAAAATAATTGTCTTAGGCCTGTGGACCCTTTAACTCTTAAGTATCTTACTATATAATAAATTTAATTTATTAAAAATATCTATCTAAGAAAACACGTTTAAACAAAGTATTATTCTAGTAAAAAATTAGAAATTATGCGTTTTAATATTCATACTTAATATTATTATTATTCGTATTTTAAATCCTGGAACACATTATTTTAAAATTTGAAAAAATATGCCGAACTTAAAGTCTGTTTATTTATGAAAGAAAAGGCAGCCAAACTCTTAAATAGCAACAGAGAATAATACCAATAATATCTGATATTTACAAATAAGTTCTATTATAAAGAAATATATTTCCAAAACACAGAAAATAATCTTATTATTAGTATCAATTTTTCTTCCGCACAATTGTGCATTTAATTATTAAATATAGAGAGTTATATCTATACTTGAATCTAAACACATTTAATCATTTCATATTAAAAACCTTTGAGGCTTTCAAAAAAAATGCAAAAACCCAACAACTATCAACACCTTTCAACCGCGAGCCCCGAGCAGTTGGTGTTGGGCAAGTGCTACCAAACCTATTATTTGGGTAACTCCGACATGCACACACTCACACATACACACATACACACACATATGCACACATCATACTTCATAAGGCAGGGCAGAAGCATATCAAATTTCGAGCAGATTTCAATTTGATTTTATGTGCCTCCGGTGACGACAAGGACCATGGACCCTTTAGCCCAGCATGCCATGTTATGGGCATAATTCTGTCAGCCCATATTTCTCAACCAGAAGATCACAAACAAAAGGGGTGTTTGCCTTGGTCTTGTTCAGCTCGAGCCCAGCCCAGCCCAGCGCAGACCAGCCCACCCCTGCCCGGGGGTGTTTTTGTGGCTGCTGCGGAATGAATGCCGTGAATAAAGCGATTTGTCTTCTTTGTTGTTTACGTTTGGTGTTATAAATTTTGCGTCGGCTTTTCGCCCAAAACGTACGGCGCCCGTCGTAGACCCATCTAGAATTGCCCAAAAATTATTTGTGCATAACAGGGATAATCATAAATCTGGCTAATTGCACTTTATTGGGGTCTCTCGCATACGTCCACATTCTCTGTATCAATCTTAGGGGTAAAATTGAATTTGACATGCCGCTCATAGGCATTAAATCTGTACATTTTTATAGTCTGACAAACGGGCAACATATAAATTTTCAGCTTTTTGACGATGCTGTCATTTGATAAGGCTAATGGCCTTTTGCCACTGGTTCCCTTATTTCCCTCATCTTTTTGCGTTTTGCTTGGCAGCAGAGATAAATGCAGCTTTCCTCGAGTAGGTAATGCGATTTATTATTCGATTCTATTTAATGAATACAATAATTATTGCAAAATGCAAGAATTTGAATGTTTTACAAATTTAAAATCAGATAATACTTATTTTTTATTTAGCATTTATAAATTACATATAATTAATTTATTATTTACTTATTTAATATGGAGTGAAAAAAGTCCACAAATATGAAGAAAAAAAACTTAAATTTGCTGTTAATTAATTTACACAAGCTGAATGGGTAACATTTAAAATGAAAAACCCAAAATAAATAAATAATGAAGAAAATAAATCTGGGCATATTAAAATGTAAAATGGTGCAGCATTTGTTGCAAGGTTTGGCCAAACACAGGAAAAATCCAAGCAGTCCAAAATTTATAAAGCGTTATTACGAGTCGAAGAGAGAGATATCGATTGAGTGGGGAATTGAAGAAAACATAGGAATATCTCTGAGTCTATAGAGCAAGAGCAGTCTACCACAGTTAAATTATTTAATGAGAGATTATTCTAAGAGGAAGCAAGTTAAATTGCCCACAAACCTGTGACTAGCATATAAATACATGCAGACAAAAGTTACTTTTAAAAATCGTAAATTTTCGGGCGTTGTTTGAAATAATATAGAAAACAAGGAATGGTGTATCCCACACATAAAACACAACACTCACTCCGTGTGGGATTAACAAAATAATTCTCACAGATGCACACATGAAAAATGCATTACACTTGGCCCAAGTCGTCGGCACATAAGTAATTAGCTGAACATGTTGGGCAAAGAGAATCTGAAATGAATATGCAGCTGAAGAGGCATTTTCATACTCATTTCCATTTCCATTCCCATTCCCATTCCCTGCCACAACTCCTTCTCCCGTTGCCATATTACAGTGACTCTCCGGCAGAGTTGGCTGTTGCTCGGTCCCCGAATTCATTTAAATGAATTTGAAAATCGAAATGAGCATACCCGGCTGTAAATCGTGTGTGTGTGCCAGTGTGTGTGTGTGTGTGTAGGTACACGGCTTTTGATCTTTGTTGCGTTTGTTTGTATACAATTTGATGGCTCGTGTTGATGGATCGTAAACGTGAAATGATGTTCGCGATGCCGCCTCCGACTACGCGCCCGACTCCGTTGATGACGATGACGATGATCAACGCAACGATGACGGCACAAAGTGTCTTTGATCATTTGCCGCGCCAGTTGGCAGTCAAAATGTTAATTTATACGTTGCTGCCACCTACACATGCCCCCAACACAACACAACACAACACAACACAGCACAGCCCAACACACAGCACAGCAGCATTAACAACTTTACAAACATGTTTGAGATTTTTATTGCGGTGTGAAAATGCTTGATTCTTCCGTAAAATACCAAAAACGAGAGAAAAAAAAGAAAAGGATCAAACAAGTTTATGGGTGGGCAATCGGGCAATATATACCGATACCAGCACGAATATCAGTACATATCCACATATATATATATATACAGATATGTATATCTATACACACGTGGAGAGCTCGATGCGGCTTTGGGGTGATTGATGCGCTGTGAGCACCAAAACAACAAGATGCTGGCAACAACAACATTAACATCAACCGATCTTCATTATGAACAAGTTGTCGGTGAATTTTTATTGTTGGAAATCGATCAAACCACTTGACGGCTGATCAAAGCCACAGGAACTTTCAGTCGGCGTATTTTATACGATTTAATTAATGTACCAGCAGGTTGTAATTTTCATAAAATATGTATTTTCGCTGCTTTTCAAAAATGCAATGTTTTTGCTTTTTGCGTAAATTGTTTACATAAATTATTCAGTGGCAACTGAATAATTTAACCCGGTTTTCCTTGATTAAAAGAAATAATCAAAGCTATGTAAGCTGCTAAATTATTGACATTTCGTTTAATAATAATTGCAATTCGTCAAGTTTTTTTTGCAAATAAAAATGTCAATTTAAAAGAAATATTTAATACGAGTGGCACACACATCCTTGCGAGCCAAACTCACTTCAGACTCGACCCGTTTATCGCCAAACCACGAAGCGCAATAAAACAAGGTTTTCTCGAATTATGCGCGCTGAAAATGCCCAAGATAAATACTCTCACACATATGGACATGGTTGTTAAAGCGTGGAGGACAACAGCAAGGCAAGCTGTGCCCGTCTGGTTGTCTGATTGGAGTGCATGGAGCAAAAAGAAACATTTGTCTCGCTTAATTTAAACAGATTTGCGAGATTATTGTCATGCCGACGTTAAAGCAACAATTTCAATTTTGCCGCAAACAAACAGCAAAAAAGAGACTGCAACAACAACAACAACCCGCTGTGCCAGCTGACACACTGCGAGAGACAGGAGCGAATTAACAACCTCAATCGCAAGTTGCAACTTCAAGTGGAGCACCATTGGCGGGGGCTTGAAAAGAAAGAAAGTTGCAAACGACAAGGAGAACGATGCAAACGCATGCGAATCTTGACAGCCGGCAACTTTTAATGTTGCCTCGCGAAAGCAAAACAAAACAACAAAAAAATCAACGAAAAAATAACAGAGGCACATAATAAAAGATGCCAAGCAGAGACAGAGTCTCCTCCAATTCCGAGTGGGTTGTTATTTGATGGCAGAACAAATTTGCAATGTCGCTGTGATTTTGCGCCAGCGTGACAGACACTTGCGCTCTTCGCGAGCCGCCACGGAATGTGCACACACAAGCCATATTTAAAATGCTTTGATGTTGCACCGACTGTTGCAGCCACACAACTACAACTGCAGCTACAACTCCATCTCTAAGCCCCAGCTTAAGCTGCAAGGCGTTGCCTCCGAGAGAGACTTATGTTGCATGGCTGTCCGCTTGACACGATCAGAGCAGCCTGGCTATCCCAAGGCAACACATGTCCAGTTTTAATTGCTGCCATCAATGAATGCATCAGCTAACGGTTGACGCCTTGACAGTTGACTACTATAGCCTGACAAGCTGACTGCCTGCTAGCCGCTTGATGCTAGCTGCTTGATGCTTTCTGCTTGCTGCTTGCTGCTGTGCCCGACTAGCTATTTAGCTAACTGCCAGCCAGTCAGCTACTCATTTCCGGAAGTTGCAAAAAAAACAAAAAAAACAAAAAAGCAATAAAGAAAACCCGTAGTTTATCACTATAGCAGCTGCTGCAAAGTCATTAGACTCTGTCACGCTGTCAGTCAAGTCTCTGGCTGCCAGCAGTAGAAATGTAAGCAGCGGGCTTTAAACGCAGACATTTGATCTCGGCTGTCAACTAGACTCGCGTCAAACTGTTTGGACAAGCTGTTCGAGTACATAATGTCAAACAGATGCAATACAATAACAACACAACATGCAACATGCAACACATAACACGTAACATGCTTGTAACTAGCTGAAGCGTTCAAGCAAATTTGTTAACAATATTCAACGCGTATCAAATTTAATTCCATGCACTGATTTCCCAATGGGTCAAGCTGCTGAGGTTGCTCAACTTAATTCTATATTCGAACACACAAAATGTATTTTTATGTATATGATATTTAGATATCTTTCTAAAATTTACTATACTATAATACTGTATGTCTTTAAATGGCTACTTTTACTCTGTAATTAAAAAACCAAATAGCATCAGAAGAGCCCACTTTACCAACCTACTCCACTCATCCTAACTATCATCCATCTTATCCAGCAACATCGACCGAATATTTAACTTTATTAAAGACTGTTATTTACTAGAACACATTTAAAATACAGTTATAAGCCACTATTATTATTAGCTTTCTTGTATTCTTGTATTATTAATTGATATTTTATTTCTATAAAATATATTATAGTAACATAAATAAATAAATACTTTAAGATTTAAAAATAAAATGTATTTATTTATTTCAAGAAACAAGATTAAAACTTCTACGAGTTCCAGTAGGCGTATAGAAATTTTGTAACATATTTTAAAAGCTGACATTTTCAAAATAGATAGAAAACAAAAAAAACTTATAAATTAACCAGTCAAAACAACGGAAATAAAACTATCGCCACAAAACAATTAATATTCCCTATTTAGTCAATTTAACTCAGGCTCAAATATGATTCGTTTGCTTGGCCACCACAAATGGTGTTCAATTGCTTCCCTCCGCTTTCATAGCGATGGTGCCGATCCTAAGCCCATAGAGCTCTATACCAAAACTCAAGAGGAGGAGCTTATCAAGGAGCAAACAAAGGATATCAAGGAAGAGCAGCAGTCGAAGCCGAGCGAGCGTTATTTGAAATTTAAGGAGAAACTGCGATCGGATGCACCAGTAATCAAGGTGCCCAAAGGCATGATACATCCGGCTCACGAGAAGGAGCCTCTGTTGCCCTGGCCAAACAATACCAATCCACATACAGGTGAAATTGGTGGACCACGCGGACTGGAGCCCACACGCTACGGCGACTGGCAGACCAAGGGCCGTGTTACAGATTTCTAAAAAATAAAAACAAGAAGATAAAACACCCATGCAACACTCATACCTCCATTTGACAAGGCTAGCCTTCACGAACTCTGATTTATTGGCCGTGTTAAGAACAGAAGCACTTACTATTTGTTAGGCTCTGCCGCTGAAATATCATTTGGAACGGTAGCAGGGAGATCATTCAACCTTTATCATTGTTGTTTGCTCTTCTGCGAAGACATTACATAAATTTCAATTGTGTGGTTTTCTAGAATTTATGTTCCAGCAATAATAAAATATAAATTGATAGCCTCCTCTACTAGCTGCTCTCGCCAAGAGAAAGGGTTCTCGGAATAGAGTGCATGGCTCACAGCGGCCATTATTTATGGTTGGGGGCAGGGGCAGGGGCAGAGGCAGAGAATCGTGCCTAAGTCCAAATATGTCGAGTGTGCATCGCTCGATTCATTTGAAATCGAGGCGACAGTTTACGTGATTTTTATTTGAAAAGTTTTTGTGTTTTCTAATTTTGTAGCCGGGCCGCGTAGTTTGCCAGAACTCGAAAGGGGTTTTAAAATGCCATAAATTGTTGGCGACTATCTAAAGAAATTTGTGGTGGCCAAAGTAAATGTCTATGTGATATTTGCAGCTGTTTTCTTAACTCAGCTTTTGTTGATATTTTGTGGTCTTTGCACAGATTAGTTGGCCATACAAATAGAAACTCCTAATGAAGAACAGCAATCAAATAAATAAAGCAATTATAGTCCGGGATTAAACTAGTAATCAATCATTAAGATTATATGGGATGTTTCTCTATTATATTGTTTTAAATAATCACAGCGCTCTTTAAATAAATGAAAATATATAATATATTTATTTATTAAGCTCTCATTTATAATTGTTTTATCCGTGTATCTTACTTGAATATATTCGACTGATATTAGTCGATATTGAATAATTAAAATAATACTCCTTATAAACTCACGTTTATAATATTATATAGCATAAATTAGTAGACTTGCGAAAACTATTGAATGTAAATAAAAAAACCATTAAAAGGTATTTAATACAAATGACAGTCCTCCATATATATTATATGTAAGCTCACATTGATATTATGCTATAACAAACATCAGACTGGACGAAACTGTAACATTTATCGTTTGTGTAATTCCAGCTAAAAAGAATCAGAGTGTTGTATAATTTAGTGCAACAATACGGTCTTAACACAACCGTAAAGAGTTGAGCACAGAAATGTCTTAAGTAGGCGCGAAATTGCTCGTAAAACGGTACGAATGCGAGTACTCGATGTGGATAGAGCCGGAGAGAGGCACGAGAGATGCCCGAGAGATGCCCAAGTTGGCCGAGAGACCGATGATGCCCTGGGGCGTTCCACATTGAGCAGCGAACCGGAAAAAATCAAAGGCAAAACAATGATCAAAGCTGTCATTACAGATCTCGGGGCGGTCTTTGATCTTGCACCGCAATGTGGCAGAGGCCGTGCATAGTTTAATGTTTTGTTTTTTATTTGATTTTCACTTTGTTCTATCAATCAGCGCCTACTACTTTGCGACGCGACGCAGCAGGAGCCTGTCAGAGATAGGGTTTGGGTTGATTTTTTTCGGCTTCGTTGGTATTTGGTTCGGGGGCCCCATAAAATGATCTTGAGAACTCTGGCATGCGAGCGTTCGTTGCTTCCAATTTTTCACGTAATAAAAACACATTAGCAACAACAACAACAACAACACGAACAGGTCGAGTAACAACACGTTAATTTTGTTTTAAAAATAAAATAGACGAAATAATTGTAGCAGGCATCTGAAATCGCATTTGATGGATGACTGTGTGTGTATATGTGTGTATAGCTATAGGAAGTCTCTCAGTTGTTCGCATTTGCTGAGTAAGATGTCGAGAGTTGTGTGCATTATTTCACCTCTCATTTATTTTTGGGGTGTACATAAAACGGATAGTGGATTTCCTGGAATTTATGCGGAATTTTCTTGTTGATTTAAATTTGTTTGATTGTGATTGATCATTGATTTGGCTTTGCCGATGGATAGCATGATCCATCTGTAAATAGATTCCAGAGTGAGGTGTGTTTGTCTGCTCCAAGAATGTTTGTTATGCATTTGCTCCGATGAGACAATACCCAGAATTCCAGATTGATCAAGTCAAACATAGAATATGTAATATTACACATTTGAACAATAGTAAACAGCAATAACTAAACATATCTGCACAGCGACTCAGATACATGATTTAAATTATTTTGCAATATTTTTGAGCTCATATTAAATGCATTTTGAAGCTCTTTTCCTTCTGCTCATGATAAATTCACTTCTCTAAGAAGCATGGCATTTTCTTGCACAAAACTATGAATATTAGAACCAAATTAAAATTTTTTTTATTCTTATCAGTCTACATTTCTATATTTCTTTTCTAAATGTATCTGTTTAAGTTTTTCTAGCTTGCATTTCTTTATTGCAGCGTTTCTCTTGCATTATGATTATGCCTTCCTCATTTAACAATCGTATATCACAAATTTCCAAATATATTTCTAAAGAACCAATATTATTTCAATGCCCAAGGACTCTGCTTAAGACACCCTTGGGCTTGGACTGGTTTCTTAATGAGCCTAACGCATTGGACCCACATCCATGTCTGATCTGCACATTGATTTGAGACAATAAGTCTATTAAAGTTCAGAGTCACGCATCGACCATTAAATGCACATATTAAGGACACGAAACGTATGCACAAACCGCGCTACCCGCTTTCCCTGCCGTTCCGGCGATTGTCTGTTTATTTCACAAATTTTGTGGTCATTGGGAATTAGTTTTGTTTGGTTTGTGTCGGCTTCAAGCAACATCATAGAGAGCCATATATAAAATGCACGCCAAACATGACATGCGAATTTCTGGGATGTGTCCAAAACGAAAGTGATAAACGATACACAGAGTAACTAAGACGGAGACTCAAAGGAGAGGCAAGGGAACAAGGGAGCGGGGAGCCGGGAGAAATGAGAAGGGAGAAAGCTGAATGGCAGCTTGGCAGCCTGACACTTGGATATGCGCACAAATAACACTTAACACAATAACAAACAAACTTTTCGACTAATGACAGTCCAAGTAGCAAACAATTTATCCAATGCCAGCCAGCATGTCCTTTTTGCGCCTTTGCCGCTGCCTGTGTCTCAACTAGAACAACTACAACAACTACGCTTCCCGCTGCCAAGTCATTAATCTTATTTCGTTTTGGTTGCACGACGGCAGGAGGCCAGTTCTGGCAGTCTGCTCGCCAGTCCTCGCCAGTCCTCGCCAGTCCACGCCAGTCCTGGGCGCAAGCCTCCGTCGGCGTCGTCGTCGTCGGCGTCGTCGTCGTTATCCTTTCAAGCGTGAACACATGCGATTACGCGTGGTGTGTGTGCCAGTTTCCGCATTTTCCTGTGCCAGGCGGCTGCCATGATTAAGTGCCATTTTGAAAAGTACTAAAATCCGGTCGGTCATGGCCCACACTTTGACTCCCCGCCCGAGTTGCTCACCAATGTCAAAGTGTCAATGATATATGTTATACGCCCCGATAAGACGCTCAGCACCCACCCACAGCTCAGATACGCCCCTGGACTTTACCGTTACAGGCCAACCAACCAGCCAACCAGTCCCAAAAACCGTTGCCAGCAAGTGAAAAATATTGCACGTGGACAAAGCCTTGTTGGCGAAATCAGTGCACGTTCACACAATAACATAATAGTTGGCAATATATTGTAGATTTACCGCCTGTCCTCCTCCCTCTCTGCCCGCTGCCACATGCTACAACCAACATTTGCTATTCTCCCTCTCTCTCTCTCTCTCTCTCTCTCTGTCGCGCAATTTTTCTTAGTTTTCCGCATTTCTGTGGGTTTCCCTCTGAGTTTGGCTATCAGTCGAGCTGCTTCGGTAGCTTTACGTGTGAAATATTATTTGGCAATGACATGACACAATATACATTCGATTGTTTTCTTCCTTCTGGCACTTTGTTCGTATATTTTATGAGTTATGACTGCGTATATAAGTTTACAGGTTGGTGGACAAAAAGCAGTCAGCTACTCAGGCATAGAAGCAAACCATTTTTTAATGGGATTATATTATATCTGCTTGCGTACACATTGTGCCACGTGCAATTTAGCAATACTTAAATTTGCTGTTTAAACAGCGTTAAATTTAGTGCATTTATTGAACTAGTAGCAAAAAAAGCAAAACAAAAATTGTATTTCAAAAACTTTTATGCGAGTTTTCGAGTAGAATTTCGACTTGCCCTTTGAACAAAAACCCCTTTTTTAAATGCACCATTGAGCATTATTAAATAAAATAATGTTTTTATTATTATTTATTTATTTAATGCCGACAAATATCTGTCTACACAAAAAATACATAAAGTAAAAAAAATATTAAGTTTGCTTTAAAAATCAATTACATTTCTTGGTGTATTTAAATAGAAAATTGGCCCAACATTTGCAGCATGGATTGGGGAAACCCCAGAAAAAATATATATTTATTATAATTTTGCTAATCCTTGGTACTGATAAATTACTGCATTCTTTAATAATCGATGTTTATTTTGCATAATGATATATTTATCTGTATATATTAGTTATAATTTTGCTTATCTTTGGTACTCATAAATTAGCTGATTTTTTTTAAATTTATGTTTATTTGGCATAATGATAGATTTATCTGTATATATTAATTATAATTTGGCTTATCCTTGGTACTGATAAATTGGCTGCATTCTCATAACTTCTTTTGTCATAACTTCACTATTGCAGATTGCTGCAATACCTAAAAATGTTGCTGAAGTTCTCCAATTAGTAAAATAATAAATTAGTAGGTTTATGTGTACAGATATTAAACTAGTATGTTAATTGCCTTGGTTACTAATAAATATGAAACTGTTCACTCTAAAATATGCAAGCTGATTTATTACATTAATGACTTCGTTCGATTGTTATTTTTGCATAATGCCTTAACTTCTTTATTGCACTTGGTATTACAGTTGCAACACACACAGAAAGTATTTGTGTAATTAATATTAATAGCACTGTAAATCAATCCACTCGGAACTATTCCCAACTCGGCGAGCAGCACAACAAATGCAATAAATTCATTGGCGAAAAATTTCCGAGTAGTGATGGGAAAAACAAAGCCAAAAACAGCAACAGCAACACAACAATCAGTGAGCAGAAAGAAAATAAACTAAAGCCATACAGGAAACGCAGACATGGCCACAATATACAACAATTTAC
This sequence comes from Drosophila planitibia, assembly GCA_035043785.1. Classification (NCBI taxonomy): domain Eukaryota; kingdom Metazoa; phylum Arthropoda; class Insecta; order Diptera; family Drosophilidae; genus Drosophila; species Drosophila planitibia. Next base: position 803,952 of record JAWNMS010000066.1, read on the forward strand.
AACCTAAATCAAATGCAGTTGAATGACCAACACAGACGCCATAAATCACTGCCCAGTTGAGCCGCAGACGGACGCGCACGCGGATGTGGAAGCGTTGAGCACCATGTGCAGAGCCAGGAGCATCCAATATTTTAGTAGTAGTCGGCAAGGGAATCAAGCTACAGAGCTCCCCCCCTCGCTCAGAACCCCCGCTAGCCATGCCAACCGCCCAAAAGATTTCGAGCACACGACGACGACGACGACGACGACGACGACGATGAAGGCCAAATGCAATATGTTCTCAAATAAAAATGTTACAAGCGACGACAGGACTGAGCATGTGGACCCGAGTAACACAAGAAATGTGTTGCACAAATTTATTAGAAACCCTAACTAACGAGCAATATCCTTGCCGGGACGGGGACTGGGACGGGGACGGGGACTGGGACGTGGACGTGAACCCGGACGGGGTACAAGGGGTGCGAAGGGACAACGGACGACGTCGATATCGATGTGGGTCGGGCAAAAATCCAAGTGATGTGTCAAATGTTAAGACATTACAAAGCACTAAAGGCAAGGACATGGCAATAGCAACAGGAAAACAAATCGAACGTGTGCCCAATGCCATCAATCTTTTGTTTTTATTGCCAGGCAGCAGCGACATCAACATCGACTTCGACATCGTCTCAGTTCTCGTTTCCCTCAAGGTTCCCGTCGAGCATTTCTTATGAACGGCCAAAAGGACATGTGCTGACTGGCTCTGTACAAGTGTGTGTGTGTGTGTGTGTGTGCTTGTTGTGTGCCCGACATTAACTCGACAGGATAACAAATCTGTTAAATGTGACAAACGAGCTGTGCCGTCTTTGACAGCCTGATAGGGATGCAGGCGGGCAGGCGAGCAGGCATTCGGTTAAAGAGATCTAAAAGTCAAGTTTCCCGCCAAACTCCCCTGTTGTGCGAGAGTCTGTGTCATTTTTCATTGACCTCTCTCTCTCTCTCTGTCTCTCGCTGTCTTTTCAGGTGACGACCTTTTCTACTTTACTTACGTATATAATATATATCTGTGTATACATATTTATCTATTGCATAGGCGTGTAGGAGTTGCCTTCGAAAGTGCCTAACGATGATTTCATGGTGGTCAAACTGTAATAAATTTTTATTGTCCTCTATTATTGAGCGATAGTGAATAGAGTCAACATTAATTTATGGCCATCTTCCAGAGCGGCTGCATTACGGCTTTGCTGGGCTGACACAGAATCCAGCGCGTCCTTTTTGTGTATCCCTTATCCGCACTCTCTCTCATTGTGTATGCGTGTCACACAGGTTCGGGCCCATTTTTTGACCTCTTAGATTCAGGTCCTGCCCTGCCTAAATAGGTACACATATCTATCCAGCTGTTTAAGCGCTCTTCATGACAATTTTATTAACAATGCTTATCAAGTCTTAGCTCTGACTTTGTGGCCTGTGCTGTGTAGTATATGATTAAATCAACTAAACTAGAACGCATCTTCTAGTCAAGTGGTTCCGACTAACAGATATCCTGTAGTGTGTAAACTGTATACAAATTTTAGAAATATGCGAGGGAACAGCCTGAAAGGACTTCCAGTTAATCCAACTTAAAACCAATTAAAGAATAATTCCATTCTCCTGAAATGTTTTTGAGATTGGCTTAACCATGAATAAAATATATTATATATAATCGCATCTCCCAAATTAAAGTAAACAAATTAGAATTATCAAAAAAGACGCTTTAAAAGAGTGCTTTGAAATTTAAGACAATTTTTAAATTTTTAAAAATGCAATGCAGAAATGTTCAAACTATATAATTATTTTCAAAAACAAAAGACATCAAAATCCAGACTAAAAATAATATGAATTCCATTGAAAATGAAAACTGTCATATTTTAAATGTTCTGTGTCATGTTGCGCCGAGTGCAGACAGGCAGACAGACGGAAAGACAGACGGACAGACAGACAGGCAGTTGAGTTTAGTTTGTTTTTGGTTCTGGTTTTGGTTTTGGTTTACTGTGCATTGTGAATTCCATTTGAAAGAGTTTTCATTCTCTTTGACGAAAATAGCGCCACGTCATGCAACATTTAGAATTGAGGAGGCGGCGGTGGGCCATAGGCGTCTCGCCTCTCCCCCCTTGGCTGGCGTAGCAAAAGTTTTATGGGATTTAGGCAATATGCCCCGTCTGGCATCTTGGCGTTTTTCTTTTATCACATGCCTGTGCCTGCCTAGCTGCCTGCCTGGCTGCCTGCCTGCTTCTACATACATAAATATTCTGTTAGTGTGGGATTTAATATTGTTTATGAGGCGTCGCCATAGTCAAAGCGAAAAGAATTAAAATGTGTGCACTGCGGCGGAGATGAGCCATTGCAAATGCCGTTGAAATAAATTATGGCATTTAGTGTGAAAAATGAATACATAAATTAGTCGAGCCAACCAGTTGCGGCAGCTTAAGTGAATAACCAAATCCCCTTTCCTTTTTTCCCTGCCATGAATTTAGCACAACATTTTGAGGAGTATATATTTATTATACTATACAAAAAAGCTGCTGACTTTTCAGTTTTTTTTTTTTTTTTGTATTTTTCCTTGCAAAGTTATTGGTTTAAAAATTCGAATTGGCCATGAAATGAATTGATTTAATTAATTAGTTGTTCATTATTAAATGTATAATAAACATTTCCAAATTGATTAATTTTCAGGAGAATATATTAATAAAATACAAATACAAAGAGAGTGCGAAATCAGATTTGTTAATGAAAAGAATTGTATTTATTAATTAATAGTTGACTATTATTCATTTACAAGAATCTACGAGCTTCTACGTATAAGAAGCTATACGCCATTCCACACAAATTTGAATATTTATTGAGTACAACAAGAATAAAAAGCCATTTGTTATGCGCACAAAATGCCACTTTATCAAATTTGAATCTTTTTCGTATTTTCCTTTCGCTGGCTGTCGAAAATGTATTTAACACAATAATTTTGTTACAATTTGCAATATGTTTTGTTCGACCCGAAACTCGATTTGAACCCAAATCCATGCCACAGACCAATACAAACCGACCCCCTGGTACATTGATTTGTCGTCTGATTGTAAATTATTGCTTTGACCATTTTGTGCTGCTGCCAACATTTGAATGGGTCTCGTTTTTCATGGCAGCGTCTTTATTCTCTATTCTTTTTTTTTTTTTGGGTATTGGCAGAGCAACCATTTTTCAGACCGGAAGTTTGCACAGTGTAATTGTTTATCTAAATGCTGGCAGTTGTCGAAGCGGAAATGTGGGTTTCTCTGATATGCTCCGAACGCTTGTTGTTGATGATGGCCAGCACTTTTCGTAATAACTACAAGAGAATTATTGTGCATTCGGCAAATGATTTATGTGACACTTCTCATATGCCGACAATACAGACTGCAACTGAGAACTGCTCTCGATTCCTGTCCAAAAACATGATCGGTAATTGGATTATGCTCCTCCATACAAACAGTACAAAAGTACACATGGAGAAGGCATTCGAGTAGATGGCAACTTGATATGCGCTTGGCGTGCAAATGTCAAAGCTACCAGGCTCAGCAGAGGCATTGCCATAGAAATCTGAAACGAAACTGGTGCACACATTGGCACACACACACGCACACACACACACACACTCTCAGTTGCACACACAGAATATGGAAATTGGCTTCACTGTCATTTTTATTGCCTTTACTAATGGTTTTTGGCTTGTCATGCTGAATTATGGCTTGGCAAACACACACGCACATTTGATGTGTGTGTGTGTGTGTGTGTGTAGGTGCCAGGAGATGGTCACAGAGCATTTTACAATGTGAGGGCGGTCAAGGATATAACGGCTGGAGAGCAACAGAGACACAAAAGGACGAGCACTAGGAACAAAGGCTGGAATGGTCTCATTGCCCGGCAGGAGGCAGAAGTCAAACGAATTTATAATTTATTGCCATCCATTTGCTGCAGTTGACCGTAAGGAAATCGAGCCAAGGATGTCTCTCTCTCTCTCTCTCTCTCTCTTGTCCATGGATGCAACCAAATTATTGTTTTCATATGGTTTCCAGTTTGTCAGCAGCCGAGTCAGCCAGCAGATGTATTTTCCTCTTTCACTAAACAGGCCCGTTTGTCCTGCTGAGCATTTCCAGAAAAATGCCCGCAATACACATAATACAGACATTCATACATATATTTGCCCTCACAAATCAAACGCCTAATTTGATGCAGCGAATTGAAGAATAAATCTCCTCGTTTTTCACATTTGAACAACGCAGGGTGTAACTAATGATAGCAAAAGGAATGGCAGATGCTTTGTTTTAATTCATCAAAGCAATAAAATGAAATGCTATAAAATGTATAATAAAATAAATAAAAAGCCATAAACTATATGTAAATATATTTAAAGCTTAAAGTTCGCTCAATATAGTATTTTTTTAAGTCGCAATATAAACTAAAAGTAAGCAGCAAAATCAGCAGCGATGAAAATGCTGCTCGATGATGAATAGCTGCAGCAACCTGAGCAGCAACTAGCAACACGAGCAGCAACAGCCACATTGGCAGAAGTAGCAACATTTGCAGCAACATCATCAGAGGCATCCAGCGACAGCAACATCAGCAGCATGAGCATCCTAAGCAGCAGCAACAGCATCATCTACTGCAGCAAAATTAGCAATAAGATTAGCAGCAGCATTAGCAGCGGCAACATTAGCATCCGCAACATTAGAGGCAACATCATCAGCAGCTGTAGCTACATTTGCAGCAATATTATCAGAAACATCCAGTGACAGCAACATCACACATGCACAAAAGCCACTGCAGCAGCAGCATCAACATTAGCAGGCGTTATCAGCAACATTATCAGAAGTTTCAACATTTGCAGCAATATTATCAGAGGCGACCAGTGACAACAACAGCAGCAGCAAAATTAGCAGCGGTAAAATTAGTCTCAGCAACTTCTGCAACAGCAGTAACATGTGCAGCAATATTATCATAGGCATCCAGCGACAGCAACATCAGCAGCAAGATCATCCCGAGCAGCAGCAGCAGCATCATCATCAGCAGCAACATTAGCAGCAAAATTAGCAGTAGGATTAGCAGCAGCAACATCAACAGCAGAAACACCAACATCAGCAGTAATATTAACAACATTTGCTGATACATCAGCAGCAGCAATAACAGATCCAACCGTTGGCAACAATGGCTCTAGCAATCTATGCAACAGCAGTGTGTATAGCGGCAATATGGCCAAAAGGAACAATTGTTAACACAACAGTAAAAACTACAGTTTCGATCAAATAATTTGACGGTTATTTAATCGGAGATACTTCCTTCTGCTTGCTCATTACTTTTTATAAAATTGCATTTTACCCTTTAAACCAGCTTTTGATAGTTTCAGAGTACGCAAAAAATTAACAACACAATTAAGAAGACATAAAATGCAATACTATTAAATTAAAACAAGTATATACCCAGTGATTATCGACTAACTGAATGTTGTAGAATGAGGCAAACCGTGTTTATCCCCTGTTTATCGCCACCGGCTAAGCCCTTTTCCTGCTCTTTAATTCCAAATCCACAAAACGACTTAGGACAATTGTCATTGTGCGCATTATTCACGTCTCTGATTGCATTGGCTGGTTAGTAAGTACATCGATTCGTGGGGTTAGTCGTTGTACTTGTAGGGTTTGTTTGCCGCTAATTACACATCATCCGCATATTGAGCACACACATCAAGCTAAACAGCTCATTCCCATTCAATGCGGCTTAGTGAAGCCCTAGAACGAGAACGACAATGCCAGCCTAATAGTAGATGTAAGCAGTTGCAGACTCTATAATTTAAAAGAACCACTCTGTATAATTTCCATTTATCACCTTTTTATTCCATTTATTTTTTTTTGCGTTGTCCAACAAAATAGACCCGCAATTAAAAGTCAATTAGGTTAAGGCCAAAGCCACACACACAAGGAATGCACAAAGGATACGGGCTGATGTGCAGCAATTTAAAGCAGCTGACGAGAACCACACATTGGTAATTGTTGGGTGCACATGATGAGTGGTGCCAAGTGGGAACTACCCACTGCAATTCACACATTCAAAAGGGCTGATTCAACACACAACACAAAGAACAAAACTAGATAAACCTTTTTGCACCTTGCAGATGTCAAACAATGAATGCTACCAAAATGGAATTCTCATAGGAATTGAAAACGAAATTTGTATGCCCTGCAATTAAGTTAGAAGTTAACAGATCTAAGTGTGGTTAATTGAACAAAGCCTAGAGCATATATTCCTTTTTCAACTTGAAAGAAAATAAATAAATCTGTTTATAATATTTGTTGGTCATAAAATTGATCGAGTTGTGCATAAATATATAGATTTGTTAATAGTTTAAATTACATATTTCTCGGCACAACATTTTTGCAGTTGTAAGTTAAGAGCTGTGCAAAAAGTAATGCATCAAATTTTGTAATAACAAAAGAAACTAAATACAAATTGTGTAATAAACAATCTTTGAAGTTGTGTAAAACTAAATGGGACAAGTTTTTAAAATGGTTTTAGATAGATATTCTGCTTTTTGTATTCACCACCCATTGAAGAGCATTGTAATTGGCTGAGAAAAAAATCGACAAGTCATCAACGAGATAAATTAAAAGACTACCTCGTGAACCCGAGCTGTCCCTAAGGCGCCTCCTCCTTTCTGGCTGGGGACAATGCAAGACAGGAAGTATATGTAAGCAACTACGTTTAGTAGGTGTGACCAGACCCGTACCGGGTTCCAGTCAAGGGCGCGAACCCAGACCGGACAGGTCCCAGAGCGCATGTGACAAAAGTGGGATGAGCTGTGCAAGTGCCAGAAGCCGCATTTAAGTGGGTGGGACCCAGTCGGGTCTTGTCAAGGGCCTACCGACTTTTGCCACTGGCTGTCAGCTTAACAAACTGTTAAGTTAAGTAAATACATATGTGTGATGTATATATATATATATATATATACTGATATACTGATATATGTATATAGCATATAAGTAGTCTTTTAACGGGCCTGTATGCCAAGTACAATACTACTTGTAAATGAATAAGTATACGCGCTAAAATTCAGTCAACCGCATTAAGTATTTAAGCACTCAACACGCTCTGCAGACTCGGCAAGTATCGCATTGCCGACAGTCGACTTTGCTGTATATGTTTGCTGGTAGCTCACCCTCTGCAAAGAATTTCGCATTTGCAATGCACAGCTGAAAGCTGAATTGCTTGGTTAGCATTTTTCCACAACAGCGCATACACTTTGAGGTAGCTTTTCCGCTAATGAACGCATTAGGCATAAGGCCCGTTCTATATCACACTACTTACACCTTGTTGCCGGCTTAGTTCTCTCTTATGCACTTTTCCCGGCGTATTTTATTAAGTACTTAACATGGCCTGCACTCTTTCTTGTACTGCTTCTGCTTCTGCTTCTTCTACTTCTTCTGCTACATATTTAGGTTTCGCTTTGGCTACAATTAGAGACATGCTGCTCTACAGTTATGTGCAGCTACGGTGAATTACACAACGTTTGAGGTTAAGCGGATTTTGTAATTATCCGACTCAGAAAGGCAAGCTTTGCCAAACCGAGGGGTTGCTGTTGATTCCGTTGCCTGCTCGGCGGGGTTGAATGTGGGTGGGTTAACTGCCTAGACTGAAATACTTAATTGTCGCTGGAAATAAAAACCCCTTCAAAGTGCTACTTATTTCAGTCATTAAAATATCGCTACACTTAGAAAAAGAAAACTCAATCAATTTTAGAAAACCAACACACATTTGGGCCTAGGATAGCTCAAAGTATATTTCTAAAAAGGAACTTTGAGTCTTTCTGAATACCAGGGATTTTCATTTCTCAATTCCAGGTTGTACTTCTTTAAAATTTAGAAATAGTTCTTTGATAATTTTTTATAATCAAGCTTCAGTAATTTAAGATCTCACATATGAAATATGTAGTTTGAAAAGAATGCACTCAGCCAGACTAAGTAGCTAAGTAGCAGTAAGAGTCTGCACTTCTGCTGCTTTGGAATATTTTCTATTATTAAGAAATATATTTATATATATCTATATTTTTTTAAAGAAATTTTGTAGCGTATATTTAACAATTGTTCCTAAAAAACAGAACAGATATATCGTTTATAGGACGAATTTAATTTAGGTGCAATTTTGTCGAGAATGAATGTACGCATTTAATAATATATCTAAAGGTACACAGGTAACTGCCATACTTTCAAAGCACGACAGCAGTCAATTCATTTAATAGTTCTTAAAGAAGTTTGCAGGCAGGTAACTTGCCTCACGTTTGCATTCCATTGGAATCGAGGGCGGTGGCAAGTAATACGACAACAGTTAATAAAATCTAATATGCTTACCGCAAAATGGCTGTTTGGGGTTTGTAATTATGCACGTTAATTTGGCCTACAGCTACCGCCGCTTATTATATATGCAGCCCGAGGCAGAGCAACAAAGTTGAACCCCAAAACTTGTGCATTGTCTGTCTGTCTGTCTGTCTGTCTGTTTGCCTGCCTGTCTGTCTGTCTGTCTGTCTGTCTGTCTGCCAGTCTGTTTGGCTGCCTGTTACTTACTTATGAAATTGTTCATTCCATTTGTGTGTGTGTGTGTGTGGCCGCATGGAAATTTTCATTTTATTGGCGCCGGGAGCGCTGTCTCGTTGATAACCCTCCCGCTCCCCATGTCTTACTCACAGAGTCGTTGTAGACGGCATTCCAAAATCCTATAAGTAATTGTCATCGTAGTTCGGCGCCTCTGCTGCTCTCTCTCTCTCTCTCACTCTCTCTCTCTCTCTCTCTCTCTCTCTCTCTCTCTGTCACCCTCTCTTATGGCATTTGCATTTATATTAATTAAGCGTCGCTGGAGCTGCCTTCCTGTCGTTGTCTACGTTGTTATCTGCCCTACTATCATCGAGGACGTCTTCGCTGGTGTAGTTGCCGTGGCTTGTTTTACAATTTCTTGGCTTAGGCCTACTCCAACCCGCACTCCGCCACTTGTGCAGACATTTTAATTGCTCGAAATTGATGATAATTAAGCCAATATACATATTTGTACTTCATACAGAACTGTGGCACTCTCCGTCCTCTGTGTGCTTGCTGGCGATTGTTTTCATTTGGGTTTGGGGGCTTGTTAGCATATTGATTATGCATTTGTTTCGCTGTCATACGCTTATTGGTTGTGGATTGCATATGTGATTAAGTAATTAGTAATTTGAATTATGCTTGGTCTTAACATTTTGATTCTACAATAACTATTTGAGGCTTATTTGAATTTTCAGATTTCACATCTTCTGGCTATCCATCCACTTGATATGCACTTGACAAGCTTACCAAAATTTCCTCGAATAGATAAAAGACAGTCTTTGGCAGCCCCCCCAAAAAAGGCAGCTGTTGCCCCTTGATTCAACACCTTCTGTATCAACATCGAAGTCCAATTAGTATGAGCAACGTGTAATAAATAATAAAAAAATATAATAAATGCCCGAAAATATGTATTTGAATCGTGGACAGGAAATGTGGCGCTACACGCGCATTGTGCCTACTTCTGAAATTGCCACAAAAAAATAACAAATCAGACGCCATAAAACTCAACTCATAAATTTTGAAACTCCGCACCCACGACAACAAGGCATAAAAATTGTGTCATAATAATAAATTAGGTTTTTGAAAATATCCCTGGTCTGCTCGGGCAGCCAACAAAAAGATGTTTAATTTTCTATTTTGCCTTTTAGATTTTATGATGTATTTTATAGGTTTTTATTTGTAATTACATACAAATTTCTGTGGTGCTGCTTGAAACATTTTGGGTCTCTGCGCTTTTCCGCGAAGTCATAAAAATATGATTTCCACGCAACAACCAACGAGGAGATAGTCAACCCACGTACATAGGTATATCCACACCGCACACGGGAGTGTCGCACGACACTTTTCCCGGCCTTGCAGACACACTGCTTTCCCAATTCCTAGCTGGCTTCTATCACGTGCACTATCAGATTGTCTTCATCGTCATATAAAGCGAGTGCACGCGCGCTCCTTCACACTTGGCGGCATTGCTCAGCTAAGATTGCACTGGGGCTCATTTGTTCATTTAGAGTTGCACACTCAGAAAAAAATTGAAAACTTGCATTAGAAGTAATTTTTTGATACAAAAGCATTTCTTAAAAAAAGGCTTCTTCCTCTATTCTTCAGAAGTATTTTTCTTAAAAATATATTAGTAAGAGAAAAATCGAATTGCACACTTTTAAATTGAAAAATTTATTAAAATAATGAAATGTTCTCGCTGTCAGCTTTGGGGCCTCGTCTAGATCGGCGTAAATTCAGAAGGTTTACCAAGTAAAGTTATATGAATTAATAAATTGAATTAAATAATAAATAAATAAATAATAAATTAATATAAGAGTCCTTTAAAAAATGACTACATATTATTGCTAAATTTAAGAAAAATATACCCTTAAATTAAGAAAAGAAATTACACTTTCTAAATAATAAGGCGAGTAACTTTTGGCGCCAAAAGTATGGCTAGTTTTTAAAATTCAGTGTGCTTTTTTTCTGAGTGTAGTTAGCCCGGCCAAATGCCCGGCGCCAGAGTTGTCTACTTATGAGTTTCCTATGCCTTTTACAAGTGACACTTCAAATAATAATGCAGCAACACGTTTTCTGCATTTGGCGCCGCTGACAAACCAAACTTTAACGTACCGAACCAAACCAAGTCATAATAATTACATAACATTTTCCTGGAGATTCAGAACAACACTACGTGGCATAATTAAAATAAAATGCATTTCATTGCGAAGGGGGGTTGAGCAGGGGGTGGGAGATAGTGGCAGGGAGTGCACACGCGCAATGTGCGGCACCCACAATCGGGCACGCTTCCCTGACTGGCTTAATAAATGCTAATGTATTTTATGTTTGTTTTTTTTATGACAATTAATAGTTGTAATTTCTGGAAATCATAAGCATGAGTGAATGGAAATCTAATGACTTCGCTTCCTCGTCATTTACCTTGTTAGCGCAACTAACGAAGACAAGGAAAAGTATTCGTGGAAGCAGATTGGGAACTTTCCAAGAAAGCGATCATGGAGGTCAGTTGAGGTGTGGTGGGAATAGCTTATTTGTAAAGATAATATATAACTTATATAAAATAGATTCGACTCCAATTTATAGTAATTATTATACTGTGGTAGTTTTTGAAGATATGTGCAATTTTATTATAAAGAATAAAAGCTCTCTACATTATTGTTATATACCACGATATATGGGATTTGGAACACCCAGTTGGCATATTTACCATTTTAATTGGTAAAACACTTTTAAAAAATACTAATAATCAATTTTCTTACAGCCTGATTGGACAATTTATTCACCGATTTTGCTTGTCAGTCCAGTTTGATTGTTTTTTTTATTTCAGTGAGCGCATTAGATCAATGGGCCAATCTTTTTCCATGGGTCAGTTGATGAATGGCAGCTAATTGGAAAGCGCTGCGAGTGTCCTGTTATTAACCCAGTGCCTTTCACTTTAATCAATTCCATGAACAAAACCCGTTATTTGTGTGGCCCTAAGTGCTGGCCATAATATCCCAAAAAGGATGCCATTAAAAAGTGTAGAGTGAAAGGCAAACGGGCCAAGCTGGAAACGTGTGCTAAATCGCTGACTCTGCGGCGCCAATGGGCCAATTTAGTCATATATCAAAATATAAAAACCAAACTAAATCAAACTATGCAGAACTGAGCTGCAGAGATCGACTGTTTCATTATTTGGACTTCCGCTGGCAGACATATGGCTGGCTGTCTGAGTCCCGGGTCATTAATTCATTTTTGGGGTCTCAGAAATGTTGTTTGCATAGAATTCCAGTGGCATCCTTTGAAGTGGAGGGCTGGCAAGTGTAGGCCTGCCTGCCCGGCTTGTCTGCCAATTTGGCACGTAATTTAATATTAATTTGTTAAACCTCATAAGGGCGCCTCCCACAACCAACTGGCCAAGCCGAATTTATGCAGCACCGTCAGAAAAGATTACAGCTCACCTCGCTCGTTAGTCGGCTTAAACGTTTTCATTGTTATGCGTTGCGGCAACGCCTCAGCAAGCCGGCCGAAGTCAACTTAGAGTCTTGGCTCTTGGATGTCTCTGGTTTCGGTTCTTGAGAGTCTCGAGTCTTTAGCTCTAAGGCGCAGCGCTTCTTTTATGTTTGCTCGATATAATTACGTAGCAAGCCCACTCGAAGCTGTCGGCCCTGTCTGAAATCATCATCATTGCCCCGTGGGATGCGACGGCGACGGCGTCGGCGTCTGCCTGATTGTTATGTATTTTGATAGGTTTCAACGAAATCAGCGCCCTAATCGCTAGTTGCATGCGAACTCAGCTCGCCCTCTTTGCCTTTAATTATTGAGCAGTGTTCGACAAGTGATTATACGGCATTTGTGTCGTGAGATGAGGGCGCTCCCTCTACCGAACCCCTCAACGCTGTGCCCCAAGGCCTTCATGCAACAGCGAGAGCCAGAGCGAGAGCGATGGAGAGATGCATCTCTCAAGGGCACCCTCAGAATCTGTGCGCGGTGATTATGATTTTAGCTTAGTTAAACGCCATAAACCGATGGCCAACAACGCCTGGTTTCCCAGAATGAATTAGCAGCGGGAACCGACTGTAGTTATGGTTATTATTAAAACAGTGGACTTAACGTTAAGCTATGGCATATATATAGAAGATTATGTACATGATTTACTGTGAATATTATAATATTCTGAACTCAACACATCTAAGTAATTCATGTGAATAAAACACAATTTATACACTCGCACCTTGGGCAAGGTTAAGCACATTGCATGTGGCTTAGTTTTCAAGGATCATGCCAAGGTTATGTAATTTCCGATTAGTGCTACCTAAAACCGCACAGGACCTACATCAGAGCTACCGTTTGAGAGATGGCAAACAACACGAAGTGGGACTTAAAGAATAGAGCTGCCGGAAACTGCAACAAATTGCATAAGCGTCTCAGATAAATTGTACATATATTTTGGCAAGGACATGCCCACCTAAAATTTGACAGCGACACCCCGGATAGAGAGAGGGAAAAGACTGAAATATCCCATCGGAAACAAAGCAGGAAAACAAAAGAACTGCGAACCAGCCATAAAACGATTGTGCAGCTAGCAGGCAGCCAGTGTCAAAGGAAAAGATGCCACATAAATTTTGGTTTTGGGTTTTTGTTTTGCCTTAGCTGGAAATAAAATCCATTTATGGTTACGCTTATGGTTCAATTAACACTTTCAATGGCAGAAACAGCAGCAGCAGCAGCAGCAACAGCAGAGAGCCAGACAGCAAAAGATACATTTTCAGCTAAAGATACAGATACAGATGCAGATACAGATAGAGATAGAGTACGTGAGTGTGTTAGGGGAAAGCTGAGCTCAGCAGGGTTGCAGACAAAGGCTAATCATTAAGACAATACATAAGACACAGAGGATGTCATAAATTTCAAGTGTAACACCAAATGTCCCTTTCTCTGGCCCATCTCTGCGTCTCTCCCTGTCCCTGCTCGAGTGTGTGCCAAGTAATCTATCTGATATGCTGCCCGCTGCTCGTGTTGCAGAGGTCGTAAAAAGAAATACAACCGAAACCCGCAAGTAATTGAAAATAATTCAAGACACAGCAGCGCTGAGTCTCAAGTACTTTTTAGGGCAATAAAAGATCCTTGGGATTAATGAAATGCATGGCAGATTCCATCAGTCAGATAATACTCACGATCAGCTGCTGCTGCTGTTGCAGGCAGGTAGAGCTTCTAAACGCTCAGCTCGGAATATTAAAGAGATTTTTAAAATAGATATATAGCTTTAAAAAAGTATTTGAGAGCAGAAGGAATATATACTTTTTATTACAGATTAATATTAGCAAAAAAAAGAAAAACAAAACATTTTTATTTTAAATTTGAAAGTGATCATCTAATAAACTATATGATTATGGAAAATAGTTGTAAGTATGATCGCTTGGTTTTCTTTTAATGGTGATTATGATTAAAATATTTAGTAATTTATCTAGTCTTCCTTTTTTCCCTTTTGTTCTTATCTATGGCCAAGTTCACAACACTTGAGTAACCTGCCCCAATTCCAATTTTCTGGCCGTTTCTTGAATAAAAAGGTATGCGCTAAGTTAAAATTCAAGACAATCTCTAACTCAAGTGTGCCCTGCTGCATTAAGGCTCTTACCAAGTAAAATTGTCCCCGTCAATTGCTACCCAACTCGAGATACAATGATATTCCTCAACATTTCCTCTCAGACAAAAGTGAGAACGTGCCAGAGATAACGAACCAGATTATTGATAGTAAAACCAGACCAGTTGAAATTATGTCTTCCTCAAATTTAGAAATTTCGTCGAAGCAACATATAAAACAATTTTCCAGGCAAATCATTACGTGCATAGAGTATTTATATGATAAGAGTAGTGCTACACGCTTTACGAGTACCAGGAAACAATTATTAAAACAGAAAAGAAAGAGTTATAATTTAGCTTAGGCATTTATGAATGAATCCGTTGAGTTGAGAGAAATACTTGAAAATAGTGTCGTCAAGTTCGTGGAAAACACATAAAAGTCCAAGCAGTTAGGTAGTTGAAAATGGTTTGCTACTGCGCTCTCCAAGCAGCTAAGAACCTGTTCGAAATTTATAGCTTCCGTTGGAGCTGGTTTGTTTTCATGTGACGAAAGTAGTGTGGACCACACTCTTGAACTAAGCAAACAATGAATGGAGGGACGGATAGACAGGCAGACAGACAGCAGCAGCAAACTAAATAAACAAAATAAATGAAACCACTCATATAATGAAAATATGAATGGATATCAGAGAGAACTGTGACAATAAGGCAACAAAATGTGCACATATGTGTGTATGTGTGAGATACCAGCACAAGGATCAGGATAAACACAAATAAATGGATAGTCACTGTGCACATAGCCACTTGAACAAATAAACAATGACAACAACAAAAAAAAGAGAAGAAGAATTTCACAAAGTGCTTAAATGCAAGAGGAGAAACAACAACAATTGGAAATAACAACTGCAGCTTGTTGTTTATAAATACAAAAGTACTTTTCTGTTCCGGTCCAGGGGTTGCAACAGCTCTTTATTTTCTTAGGATGAGAGACGTTGCGAGCAGCCCAGTAATGGAAACACAACAAATTCCAAATTCAAAATAAATACAAAAGAAACCGAAAACCAAAAATGCCACACGTTGAGGGTTCGAGCATTTTGAAAATGGCATCCATCAGGATACTAAACGAGTTCAGCACGTTGATATGTTGATGCGTATTGTGGCAGACAGCCAATTAAACCCTCATGCAGATTAAATTTATGTGAGACTCGACATGTGTCAGCTACTGGGCAAGTCAGTCGATTAGCTGTGACGTCGACAGAAGTGACGAAAGATTGAAAAGTGCCTAGAACTCCATCAGGCTGTCCTAGTCTAGTATGTAAAGTAGTTTCTCATTTTAAACAGGAATCATTGCACTGCCGATTTAATCTATTGTCAGGAAAATAACCATTACTAAGCTTGCCCTCCCATCAAGGGCTTCTCGTATTCCACCCAACTAAGCAGGATCACCATAATTCTTAAGGAATCATAAGTTCCAAAGAGGGATAAACACAAGCGACAATACAATAGAGAGATCTCCTTAAGTTTTATCCTATCCCGCCTTATTTTGAGATTGTCATATTGTCAACACAGTTTGACCTTTTCCTTTGCATTTTGGACAAAAATATGCCAAGCATTTGACAAAGGTTGGAATTCCAAGTAGAAAAACATGTTTTTGCTGCAAAATGTAAAGTTAAATTAAATTAAATTATCACCCTCAAAGAACACGTTGTTTAAAAGATTGAGTAATATTTGTAAATGTAAAAATGTAAATTTTTAAAAATGTTTAATATTTAACAGCCTAGGCTTATTGATTTTGTAGGTATAAATATTACACTTTTTTTGAGAAAATGGAACAATAAGTATTAAAGTATTAAATTTAATACATTTTAGTTGGAGAATAGGGTATAACAATGGATACATATACATACTTATTTAAATTGAATAATAGATTTAATAACACTCTCCCAATTTAATTTGGAGAATATGCAACACCGAGGGATATAAATATAAATATAAATGTAAACATATATAATTCACTGAATAACCTTCTCAAATTTTTATTTAAAGAATAGAAACTTAGCCTATGGTATTAAATATTATATTATGTTTAATAGCCCAACATAATGAATACTTTCATAGATCTGCAGAGGATGGTTGTTAAACTCAAATTGTTGAACTAACTAAACTAAACTGATTTAAATATTATAATATAAGTTGATATAAATTAGTCGTTTTACTAATAGATCGATATGGACAAGCCAAAATCGAATAACTAATAAAAAAACACATTTAGTATTTATCGGAATCGTTGACACAATCTTAAGAATAGCATTCGAGTCATTTTTTTTATTTTTGGCTTACATAAAATGAATAAATGTTTTGTCTGGCTTTGTCTTTTGATATTCAAATACATTCGAATTTTAACATGCTTTAGAAGCTGACTCATTGGCATTTGCATAAAATGCAATGCTTTCTTTTGACTGTTTCTGTTATGAACTTTTCTCTTTGAACTACTATAATATCATTAGAATGATTATTATAAACTTTGAATAAAAACGCTAAGTTTATTAAGATATCATAGCGAAACGAACAATTTGCATAAGCATTTATACAATTTAGTATAGTTTGCTTTTGATTAGACTACATAAAGCCAAATACATTTTGGTATTGTTTGATATGAATCAGACTACTATATTTAGTAGTGGTTCTTTCTTGCTTTGCATAACACATTCGGTTGTTGTGTTAACACTTTTTATTGCCCGGATGTATTCACCGGATCAATTAGTCGAATATAAAATGTTTTTATGGCCATCGTTAAATTGAATCACATCGTTTTCTATTTTGGCCAGTTTGTCAAGTGGTTAGCGATGAGCCGGCAGATGAATGGCTTATGCAAGTCCAGGCACACCATGAATGAATCAATTGAAGACAAAACGCTTCGTATTTGATTTGAATTAGGAATGCAGAACGCGACGTTGAACGTTATGGGTCATTAAATGCGGAGCTTTGGGCAGGCAGCAATACACAAATACTCATATAGTTGGAGACCCAAAGTCCACATCAGATATTATATGGCATGCATAAACCGTAAATTGCTTGTAATCGTGCATCTCAATAAGGTTAATTTATGGGCGAGGGCATTGCGGCATTATCAGATGGTGTCACAACTGGTAGATACTTAATATGAATTTTATAGGTATTTTTTTCTACATTTCGCAAAATGATATGTGAGTTGAAAACCAAACATGCACTTGCCTTTGGGTCAGCTCTTATCTGATTTGGTTGCTACGCTTGCTGGGTGCGCCCAGAAGATCATACAAGAGAATTGGAGTTTTACTCGTACTTTGCATTTATTTATTTTCATATTTGCGTTAACATTTCAAACAAATCAAAATTCAGACGGCGCCAGCAATTTACAAACCAATTGGGAATTGGGGATTCGACAACAAGGCCTCAAAAACGAGTACAGAGAGTTGGGGCCTTTGTCGGAAAAAGTTATGTAAATCGAGGCGATCAAAGAAAACCAGAAGCAGGCAGCATGCAGCAGTCGCGAGAGATCTGAAAATCGTACAGACTTATGCAAACATTGGCTGGCAGTTGGTCTGACTGACATATTGACACATGATGTTGAATGTTGAATGTTGAATGTCGGTTGTTGGTTGCTGGACGATTCGACTGTTTGACTGTTGGACTGCTGGACTGTTGGCGTTTGCATTGTGCAGAAAGCGATGTCGAGCCAACAAAATGAAAGTCAAGAACTGTGGCCATGTCAATACAAGCCATATATCAGTCATGCCTAGAAATCAGACAACCAATCGAGCCGGTCCAGCAGTCAGTACGTCATTCAGTGTCTCTTCGCGTTCCGGCTGTGTTCTGACTGTGGCCCTGACTTGTTGTTGTTGTTGTCTGCAATGCATTTCTGACATTTTATTGATTGAAGAGCCAACAGCCACATTGACGCACACAATGCGTTGCAATATCCCCCACCCCTCCAACCCGCCCCCTCTCCCATTTCCATTTTCATTTCCATTCGCATCCCCCATTGCCATTGGCCATTACCAGCCCCGATAAATGCAAATATTTAACAACTTTGTTGTTCATTTTTTGTCTTTTGGCTTTGGTCGACGCAATATCTTAAGCTAACGAGCTGCATGTGAACAGAGTGTGTTCCGTAAACATTGAACTTTTATTTAAATAAACTCGTAAGCCCCCTCGATATTGCATTGAATACATGATTGAATATGAATGAATGAATACAGTCATGTATGCTCGAATGACGAATGGTTTTATGCCTCGTTCTGTTTTCCCTGCCACACACGATTCCCATTCTCAATTGTTGCTGCATGCCGTGGACATGCCCCTGCATAACTCACTGCCTATGAATGATAAATATTGATATATGAACTATTTACATGCTGTATTGTGACATGCCTGTTTGAAGTGCCACTGCAATGGTCAGTCAGTAGTCAGTCGGCTCTTGATTCAAATTTAACACCTTGATACTCAACCAATTGTAGTTTTTTAAACAAACACGTGTTAAGATTAAAGTATTATCCAAGCTGGACTTAAAAGGAGACACCAAATGTATGTGTGAATAGCATATAGGACTAGTTTTGGGATGATAATGGAATGGCAAATACATTTAACTTATGCCATCACATATTTAATCTTTTAATTTCTTATCCTTATATGACATTTACATTGACTGATATTTTTCACTGTGACTATCTTCAATAGCCAATTGAAATCCCAAATTGGGGTTCGCAATGAATTGTGTATCAAAATGAATACTTGCAGGCTGACGATCTATTTGCAAGTTGAGTCGAAATTACTGATCTATATACATATACATATTAACACAAAAGTATAAAGTGTATTCTACCATTCCAACTAATTTATTAATGTTGTCAGTTGTACAGCAATCAGCTCTGAGTGAATGAACACGACGGCATCGTATCAATCAGCTGCTGTCATTCACATTTGCATGCTTTGAATTGCAGCACAACGTTAAACACCCTTCGCCCATTAATGCCAGTGGTGGTTGTGATGGAGGTCTGAGTAGAAATTAAATGACAACTGCAGACGTCTGTGATCAATTGACAGTAACCACAAGTTTGACCTCGGTGCCCCGGAACATAAGCTGAGCCACACCAGACCGCGCCACGCCGCAGCACACCAGAAGGCATACCACGACAAATCGACATCCCGATGCGACATTCCGACGTGCCCTACTAGCCGGGATTGTGCTGCTGTCCAGAGTGTCAAATTACCCAGAAAGCCGTAAATTCGGGCCCGCTGGCTGCTGTCATTTGGCCAAGCACCGTTCACCAGTCAACCGGTCACACAAAATTGGCTGCTCTGTGTGTTAATCTGTGTAGCAGAGATTAGCGCCCCATACGGTGATGATGATGACGATGGCTAAAAGGTGCCCGATATCGTCCGCACTTTTCCTGTGCGAGCGATTTATAGAAGTAAATACATCTCTCTACTGCAAGTCCGGGCACAAATGTGTTATCCGATGCGTCCTGTGGTAAATTGATAGCTTGTCCACTGGCCAACAGCTAATTAGCCGGTGCCCTGGTCATCGAGGACTCTCAGCGATTTGCCAAATGTAGCGAAAGCGTGTGTCAGGTAATCCGATCCAAAGAGGAACTTCTGCTGGTCGAACCTCAAAACAGGAAATCTCACACCAACAAACAAGGTATATATACATACATATATATATATATACTCCTAATGCCCTTATTTGACTTTTGTGTATATGTTTTTCAAGGTAATTAGCAATGCACAAAGCACAGACACATTTCGAGATTTGTTGGAGCACTACAAACATTTGCGGTTTTTTCAAATTTTCATTTTTCATTACTCTAAATGCTCAGCCGTAGTCCCATTGCTAATCACTTTATGTATGCGTAAATCCAGTTTTCAAAATGTTCAACTGGCAGCTGTTGTTGGAATTTCATTTGAATTGCATTCGGGATTGTTTGCTTTGTCGACTTTTTGTGAAATCCTGATGGAAATAATTGTTTATGCATTAAATAAGCCGGGCGAGAGTGCATAGCTGAGACAGACAACTGACAAAATAGTCATCGCATCTACATCTAGCTGTATACATATATATATGTATATATGTATGTGTGTGTGTATGCATAGAGGACAATGGCTGGCAAAACCAACAAGTGAGAAAATAAAAATAAGGGGCGCTTAACACGCTGACAGCTATACAATGGCACTTAATGCTGCCTAGAGGGTAGATTTTGAGGGCCTTTGCTCGTATTTCCTTTTTGCACATTTATGATCGTATCTAATGCCATGATGGACAGACGGCAGAGTCCCACTGTCACATGTCAGGGATTAGCCGTAGGGACTACGGTCTCAACTTCTGATTGTTATCACACGCAATTTTGTAATTTGATGAAAACAAACGAATTAAGATAAACATCGCACAAATCCAGTAGTCCACACCGAAACAATGCCCAACTACTAAAGCAACTGTTAAGGCAGCCGACATGTTTAAGTTCTCTCTCTAATCTCTGCCCAAAATCTGGCTAGGTTCACAATTTTCACGGACCAGCAACTGTGAAACTTGATGTGGTTTAAGCTACCAGCTTCTCTACCTTTTGCGTAACCCGATATGCATCACTTTCTATCTTTTGTTGGTCCCTGGTTCTTTGTGGATCATTTTGCACATTTTCAAACCCAACCACTGATTGTACTTAAAATAGGTAGCATTTCAACAACAATACACATGTTTTAAGAAAGAGGGTCTCACAAAGACACCGACATAAGTACTTTGTCACCATTCTTAGGTGTGAGCTAATTGATGCATGTTTTGTCACTCCGCGGGAACAATAATCGTAGAATGCATTCCTATTCCTTCTAAATATTATATAACCAGTCTTTAAATACCTTAAGCACGCTAATATCTATTTGCCAAATGGAAAAAAGTATCCAATGAAATCTATGAATCATATTGGAACGATCGGTTAAGTATTATACTTCTATTGAATTCTTTGTCCCAGTTGAAAAATCCCGTCTTAGTCTTTTACTAGAAAGGAACACACAGAAAAATCTTCAGGGGAACAATAATTACTGAAAGCATTTTTAAAGATGGTCTAATCAGTGTTGTAATACTTTCTGCCCGCATATTTTTATCACAATTGTATCTGTGAATCATAAAGGAAATATATGTTAAATATTAAATACTTCTATTCTTATCTTCAATGCCAAGAGTTTTTAGGAAATTACAAGTCTTACTTAAGTTTGAAAGCAGTCAGTAAGTTTAAGATGAAATCTAAACTTTCCTAGATTGATCTTTAAAAATAACTTTGACGCTGTTCAGATAAAACCAAGGGAAACGTTGACTGCTTCAGATATCCAATCATTTTCCATCCGAGTTGGAATTTTTAAAAAATCACTCCTATAACTTAATTTATAGACATATCTCAATCAGCTACATTTTTAACTGGCACACAATAAAATAACACTAAATTTCAAGCAAAATATATGCCACAAAAAGGCAAATGAACCGCGAACCTGTTTTTAATTTAGAAGTAGCTTGGGAAATCATAAAACGTCGAAAATGGCTTAAGTGTTCATCTATTAACTGAACTTTTGACAAGGCCTTAATAATACATTTCAACCAACATCTATGGCTCAGTCAACCCACTTGATTCATTCATTAAATTTTAGCCATATCGAATCAAAACGAAACGTGTGTTAATTGATTATGAAAAATAAAAAAATTAGATTTGAACTGAGTTCAAGAAATGGCCCAAACATGTGAAAAACGTTGGCCAGCTGTATTTTGAGAAGTCAAGTATTCGTTTTGGTTACATTCAGCAAATTATGCATGCTGAATGAAAGGCTGTTTGTAAAGACGTGGAGTCATTATAAGCAATTGCCATTAATGACATTTCGACTGGCCAATACTTAAGACGTTAGCGTGGCAGGGGAGGATGGAGAATGAGCGAAGAAATACAAATTAAGTGGCATTTCCTGCCACTTGCGCGACTTCTTTCCATCGCATCGGATCTTTGTCGGCAACCAATAATTATATGCGCCATAAGCGCTTTGTCATCTCCACGGGGCCTAGAAAATGCAGATTAATGCCTGACTTTGCCTGTTTGCCGGTTGGCCAGTTCGCCTTCTTTGCCCATTGTCATAAGCATAATTTTCTCATCGATCTTGTGATTAATCATAAATTGTGTATTGCCTGTTGGCTTTTGTGTGAATCGCCGACAAACCACCAAAGTCCGAACGAACAGATGTATTTCATTAAAGTTACTGGCTTTTTTTCATTGGCACAAAGGCACCGGCACCTAAATAGTCGTGGGGCATATTACGGTCTTTATTTCTTATTATTATTATTTTCGTTTTTTTTTTTCTTTCCAAT
Organism: Drosophila planitibia; assembly: GCA_035043785.1. Taxonomy (NCBI): domain Eukaryota; kingdom Metazoa; phylum Arthropoda; class Insecta; order Diptera; family Drosophilidae; genus Drosophila; species Drosophila planitibia. The sequence continues at coordinate 826,488 of JAWNMS010000066.1, forward strand.
TTTTCAAAAATTAATTGAAAGGCCTCCAGGGGTATTCAAGAGCACGTCTGATTACATCTGCCAGCTACCAGTGTTCCACATTTGATCGATCTATCAGTGTTCGAAATATTACAAGGAATGTAAGCCAGTTTGACGGTTTTCGGTTGAATGCTAATGGCACAATATTACAGAGCGAAAAAATAGCTATTGTAATTATAAAACGGTTAGGAAATAGGGAAAAAAATAATAAAAATAGTTATGCTAAAATATGTATGCTAGTAAATACAAAAGATATTTTGTAGCCCAATAATAAGTGGTAAAATCCGCTCATAGATATACATATATATATTTTTTTAAATTTGAAATAGTGTTGAAATTACTTCAGATAATTAAATACCGTTGCTAATAAAATAACAAAGTCTTTTCAATGAATGTGTAGTGATTATATTACTCTTTTTTTGTTATTTACACTACAATGAACTTTTGCCAATGCATTTTCATGAGATGGCAAACAAAAACTGGCAGAAATGCAGCCGCGATGGCAAAAACAGCCATTTCCGATAGCGATAAACACGTTAAATGCCAACATGTGCAGAGTTAGCCATTAATAAACTGGAAAGGCGAAAAATGTTGTAAAGTATTTCTTTGGGTCTAGACCAAACAAAAAGCCTAATTATAACGCAAAAAGGCCGCGACAAACTCATTTGTCCATAGTGAAAAATTCGCATTTTCCAGCGACGGAGATTGCCAGCATTGCCATTCCAGGACGAGCCACATGCGAATACAACTGCGAGTGCGAAAGCGAATGGTGGCAAAATAGCCATGACAACAAATCAAGCGTCATAATGTGTCAGGCAATGCGTCAATGCCAACTGTGGAACGTTGCAGCAGCGAACGTTGCAGTTGCAGTTGCAGCCGACGCTGCCAGACGCATTACAACGTAATTGACGAGGATTGTCAACACTTGGCCTAAGACCACCCCCCGGCCTATCCTCCTACACCTCCACACCTATACAACTACCTGACCAAGTTGGAGAGACCCCCCTCTGCCAGCCAACGCAACACTTTGCTGCCTGTTGCACTTCTGGCTCTTGACTTACTTTTCGCAATTACCGATTACAGCTTTGCTGCAGGCCCGTTTTTTTTTCTTGTCTCTTTTCCTTACTGTCCAATTGCAATTGCTGCAATTGCTTGACGCATTTTTTTGCGCCTGCTGACATTTTATTGTCAGCGTAGTAACAATTTTGTTCGACTCCTCAAATATGTGAACTTGGCAGCCTGATGAATGGTGTATTAGACGTGTATAAACGACTTCGAGAAACTGCCAGGCAGTAGCTTAAGTTATGTCCTCTTGCCATGCCCACATAATATCATAATCATTCCAAGAAACTCGCAACTATTGCAATAAAACATTAATGATATTTAATTAATCTTTCATTTTTAGCTATCGAATTCTTATAGGCTCAATTAAATGATTAACTTACTTAAGAAAAAGAAACAAGCAGCCAACTTGACAGATTATTATTATATTTTTTTACTTAGTCTTTTATTAATAAGAATAAATCCGCCTATAAAAACTTTGCAATATAAAGAATATGTCATTAATATTTTAATTTATTAGACTTAGACTTTTATTCTTTAAAAATATATATATTTATAATTTAATATATAATTCAGCTAAAAATATTTAATAATGCAATAAAATAAACATTGTGCGTATTTTTAACTAATGCAATTTGGAATACTTAATCAAATAATTCACTTACTTAGATTAAGAAATAGTATAACCTGCGATTGCCTATACTTTTATTCTTGAAACAACAAGTACAATTAATTCAGCTATAATCAGTATATTCCTGTTTATAAGTTTATCATCGATTTTCACGGAAAAGGACCCCAAAGGAAGCCTTCGTACTCCATCATTACATTAATAATACATAATGCAAAAGAATTATGCTCCTTTACATTGGCAACTTAAAGTTGAACGTGCTTGTTAAAAATAATATCCATTTAAAATGTATGTTGCCATTACAATCCCTATATAATCAGTAAAATAAATTTATATTTCATAAGAAGCTGCATAATGGATCACCAAAAGGGCCAATCTACCAAGGTAATCCAAAGTAATGCAGTAAATTGCATTTAAGGATATCCAAGCAAAAAAAACAACCAAAAAAACTGAAGAAAGAACCCCTTTCACAATGATAATGACGTTGCTGCTGCTGCTGCTGCTGCTGCCAAGGAAAATGGTCAGTACAGGAAGAGGATGAGGATGAGGATTGTCATCAATATATGTATGGATGTATGGATGTATGTATGTTTGTATGTTTGAATGTTGTTGCCCCTTTGCGGCGGGTTTCAGTTAACGTTTACGGGGCTCCACGATGACAGTTGACGGTCCGTCAAACGAATATCTGTCAACAAGCTGAACATCGTTTTCAATTTCGGAACGTTCGCAAAATGTCAGCGGGCACAATTTATGTGACTCCGACTGTGGATAGAAGCCGATTAAAGTGCGGGGGCTGGGCCAAAGAGTAAAATTCTCGTTGCAAATTATCGTACACTGGAGCTGTATATTTCTTAACGCTCGTTATGGGAGAGTGGAGTGCCGAGGTGGAGTAAGAGCAATCAACCAGACGACAACCAAACGATGGACCGACCTTCCATCAATCGATACGATGCACCGACGAGGAGGGAGACGCAACATTTTTATGCGTCTGCATAATGAGTTGCAGTTGTTGCCGTTTGTTGCACATTCATTGCTCCGATGTCGATGTCCTGCGTCAGTCGACTGCTGTTGATTATCCCTTGACAGGGCATCAAATGCGAAAACGACCGCCCAATTTACATACAATGCATATCAATCCAACAACAGCAACGGCAACAGCACTGGCAACAACAACATCAAGTACTGTCACTGTCACTACCCTGGCAGTGTGCACCTTTGTGGCATCAGTTTCTCTGTTGCCTTTTTTCTTTTTCGCTTTTTTTTGTTGCCTTTCGTCTGGTTTTGTTTCCTTCCTTGCGGATCTCTTTACCTTTTGGGCCGCACAATCAAGCGTACTTGTTGTCCAACTCCAATGGCAACCACTTCAGCGGCCATGACACAAAGATTGACAGCATGTCGTCGCTGTTTGGAAACCTGATTGACATGAGTAATCAAGCAGCCGAAATGTGCCCACAAAACGCAGCCAGAAATGACACTGACAGCAAGCCAACAACCAACAACCAACCAACCAACCAGGCACCCAGTCAACGAAATAACAAAGTAAAACTGCGTAAGGGACCAATTTAAAGCGAATCTCTTGACGAGAGTAGTAAATGGAAACATTCTAAATTTGGATTGACAAACACATAGGCGTGTTAGCATCACTAAGAAATACTTTCTAATTTCAGTTGAACTTCATTAACTAATAAGCACCAATCTCTTTTCCACTTTTACCAAGAGAGCGATTTTAGATGATGTGCGACCAAGAGATACCCTGTGCTTGCTTATAAGCAATTATTTTAAAGTCTTTTATTAATCCACGCTAAATTAATATAAAATTGGCATATCATCCTTATGTTATTTACTTTGAAATAATAAAGTTAATATAAAGGCAGAAAACAGACAACACACGCTTACAATATTCAACAATTATAGCAAAATATTAGCTAATTTTGAATTACTTGAATATGGTTTTATTTTAATTTTTATGTTTCGCAATATTTGATAGAGTTTTTTGAATTGCGTTTTTACGTAGATAAAAAGCGATTATAAAGAAAGACAAACTAAATCGAATCGAATTCGAAAGCTGAACAAATACTTATGTAAATAAATATCAGAAATGTTACTACATTTTAAATAAATTTTCCATTAGATGTCCATCTAGTTTAGATAACAAGTTCAAGAATTCAGGAATTCAAACTTAACTTTAAAAAAGGATTTCAATTAACACAATAAGTTAATATATATTAATCAATTTTCCAATACCAATAAATATGGATTGACATATAAATATTATAGGCTTATTTGTTGTCTGCGATGTGTGTAATTTGGAAGAATGTCTTGGAATCGTTTTTAAACTGTCCTCCCCTTTCGTGCGATTGTCAGCTAATTTACGCATCAAATGCAAATTGTAGAAGGGACGACAGCATCCCCGTCAACGGGTCGAGTCCTTTGGATTACATGCACATCCAATTCCATTGTCAGCTCGTCGTCGCTGAAGTTTCGCCTTTGATGAAGGCGACACGACATTGACAGACGGCAGCCGATTGACTTCTGACAGGCAACCAGCCACTGAGGCAGCCAACCAGCCAGCCAGTCAGTCAGGCAGGCAGTCAGGCAGGCAGGCAGATCTGGCAGAGCGTCCGACGGGGCTCGATCATCGTGGAGACGGGGTCCACGCAGAGCAGTGCAATTCTGATGACTTTTTGTCAGGCTGATTGACGTCAACGACTCAACGTCGGCCTGGCGTATAAATCTTGCTGCCTCATCTCTTCCAATCGCGGCCCGGCAGCTATCAGGGATTATGGACGAAGCATAAACAATGCCATTTTAAATTGGCCATCGATGTGACAATAAATCGTACAATGAATTACTATCCGTGGATTTAATTTAACTTAATAATATAAGAAAGAAAAAACGCCATTGCGAAAGAAAAACCACGTCGGTAGTTGTTGAGGTGAAAGTCAACGAACTTGAACCGAATTTGGGCGTTACTAAAACGCAATTCGAAAGTAAGTCAGAGGTTAGAAGCAAAGCTAAAACTACACAAAATCTGGCTATAAAAAGGAGGGCTTCAGCCCAGTTTAGGCACAGTACGCTTGGGTCTTGAGTTCAAACAACAACTAGCTGACATCAACCAACAGTTCAATTAGCAACAGCACCATGGTCCAGAAGGTAAGCCAAGATCGAGACTCGACCAGTCTAGTCCGTTCAATCTCTAATCATGTTTTTCACAGATTTGCGTGGCATTTGCCCTGCTGGCCTGTGTGGTCATTCGAGCAGCTCCTTTCCATAAGGGAGCAACCAGTCACGCCTCCGTGCATCTGGTCTCCCATGACGATCACAAGGGATCCCATGACCATCATGGTCATGGCCATGACGATCACCACGACTCGCATTCCGAGTACAACTTCAAGTATGGCGTCAAGGATCCCAAGACAGGCGATGTCAAGGAGCATAGCGAATTTCGTGATGGACACAAGGTTACTGGACACTATGAACTGATCGATGCCGATGGACACAAGCGCACTGTCCACTATACGGCCGATAAGCACAAGGGCTTCGAGGCCCACGTGCACCGCGAGAAGGTGCACGACCATGTGCCCGAACACCATGGACACAGCGGCTATGAAGGTGGCCATGTTGAGTTTGAGGAGCACTCACAGGCAGAACACTCAGGACACTCCGGCTACTCTGGACATGGTCATGACGATCACCACTCCCATGGCTCTGAGCATGGTCATGGCCATGGCTCCAGCTCAAACAGCTATACGTTGAAGCAGGAGCATGGCACCGGACACAGCCACGGTGGTGGTCATGGTCATGGACATGGACACGAGGAGGCACACATTGTCTACGAACACGATGGTGGCCACGATGGTGGCTATGAGCACTCCTATGCCGGACACGAGCACAGCTACCACTAATCAGAACAACTCATTGGATTGCTGTGATCTCTTGTTGAATGTTATACCAAATATTATTGTTTTATCCTAATAAATCTTGCAACGTTTTTCCAAAGTGAATTATTACTTGACTTTTTAATTTTTTCAAAATTTAACAATGATTATTGATATGTATTTGATATTATCAATGCTGAATTTGAAGTGTATATTCTTTTGACAATAGATCGTTTTCCCTCACTTATTTTATGACGATCAACTTTTTATTTTTATCACATTAAAAATATAATATAAATATATATATATATATATAAATATATAATATAATATGCTACGAGTTAGAGTACTAGCTACAAAGTCGAATTATTTATTAATGAGCCTATATAGCTTATTTTTAAATAATTAGTCAATTAAGTCATCATTAGTAAAGCTTGAAAGCAAATTGAAATTATTATAAAAAAGATCGTACAAATAGAAAAGAAAATATTTCTCTTTCTTGTCTTGATCCAACAAACAATCGCATATGAAATTAAAAACCATTCAAAACGTTATAAATGGGTAAGTTAATTTTTTAATGGGTAAATTTGCATTTTGTATAATTTACTTATAAATTTAAAGCAAAAATCGCCAACAAAGCCATTTCAAATGATTTGCAAATGGGTTTCGGCAAGGTAAAGAAGATGGCAAAATGCAGAATTTCACCATTGCCAACATAATTTACTATCACTCAAATTAGAAAGCAACCCCTATTAGTAAGCAGCGAGCTCAAAAAAACAAAATAAATAAAAAAAAGAACATATTTATCACTTACCACACAAATTCACATTGCGCGTCGCAAAAAAAATAGCATAATAAATAAAAATAATAGCAACTGCAATTTTCGCACTATATTTTATGTATAATGTATAATATGCGTGCCACACAAATATATACACACAAACACACACACACAGGCACAGACACTCGCACATACACGAAACGTATAAAAATAATAAATTACTTCAATAGCCGGATAACTGTGAGGAGTTGGTTTGGTTTGAATTGGGTTGGGTTGGGGCTGTCAGGGGTGGCAAGGGGAGGCTGTGCGACATGGTGAGGAGCGTTTATTATGCGCACAATAAACGCGGCGGGCGCAGTGGCGACATAAATTAAATTTATGATGCTTATAAATATTCCACAGTCATTTGTAATATAGCAACAGGGCGGAGAACGGGGCAACAGGATAACGCAAGGATGCAGCCTGTCTGCTCTACAAATTGTAGGCTACGGGGGTAGAAATGGCAAGCACACACACACACACACACACACACGCACACACACTTACACACAATCATACATAAATAAAAGAGATCGCTGTGAAATAAGCGCTGATTTATGAATATGGGACGAGTAGTCCCGAAATTGTCCCTGGGCCCATCAAGCACTTTATGCGACAACTTAAAAGACAAATCATCTATGGAACTCGTTAGCGAGTAGCTCGAAAGTTTACACAGAGAAAAACAAAACAAATAAATCGCATACACCTTATAGATAAATTCAGTTATAAGCAGATGCGTAATACATGAAGAGCCAATGAATGAAAACATTCACCATACAATGATTTATATTCGCATCGCATCTCGCATGTTTCATGTGTTCCATGGCTGACCCAAATTATCCCCTTGTCAGATCCAACTCACGCACATAACTCTCGGATTTAATTTGTTTAAGTGCATAAATCAGGATTTATGCAGCATATGCTAGATGATTAAAGCATGTGGAATTCAAAGCATGGATTGAATGATTTACAAAGGCCAAACAATAAGGGATATGAAACATGAATGTTCTCGATAATGCTCACATATATTGTGTTTGATATCTGGCTAACTATAAGTGATATATAATACAATAATATAGTCATAGACATCTTATCTCCTGTATAATATTTTCGCATTCATTTGTGAATGGGCATCTCAACTAATCGATACTAACTAACTACTAACTATATACTAGCTAATCTAATAAATGAATTCCTTTTTTTAAATTTGTCGTTAAATATTACACTTTTTTCATTTTAATTATATTTTATTTTTTGTATCTTTCCGTGCATTAAATAAATAAAAGCAACAAATGATTATATTCCACTCGCTGGCTAAATATAAGCTATACTTCATTATTTTGTATCTCCCTTAATTTTTTTTTAACTTTAATTTATAATCTGTTAAATGACAATTGGTTCTACCACAGTAAGCCAGCCAATAATGTTATAAATTATTTAACTAATTTGATATAATTATCTAAAATCTTTGTGAGGGATTCAAGTCATGATATCTTTTCAGGCTAATCTCTAATGTCCATAAGTTAATTGCCAGGAGATTTTCATGGTCGATTTAAGAATTGCACAAGGAATATTGGAAGTATTTCATCGCCTTTAACTTTTAAAATCAAATAAGTAAATTTTTTCACACATGCGAAATTATTGAAGAGGCTTTAGTATTATTATTTTAATAGTTTTGTAAGCTTTATAATTTTCAATTGTAGATTTTTTAAGGTTTAACAACAATACAAGTTATAAATACATTTTTTCATACGGACGAGCAATTGAATTGTTTGCATAAAATGCTAATTTTGCTTAACTTTTCGGGTAATCTGGCTTATTTCAAGGAATTTATATAATATGTTTGTGGTAATATTGTTTCCGATTGAGGTAAATAAAGTCATTAAATCGTCAATTAACACGAATGCAGTTAAAATTCATTCTTATGCCTTAAGTGGAATTTCATTGAGGTGTCAGGAAATGGAATTCTATTAAGTTTAAACAAACTTGTATAATACATACGCATATATCAAATACTTAAAACCAAATCAATAAATTGCAATTAAACTCAATAAATATTAGCTCGAAGGTAATTAGAACTTGTTGCCTGGCTTATCGCATAGTCTGGATCAATTTTTGAAGGTTACATTAAATGAGCTCAACTGAAAGTGTACATTGCGTTAATTGCAATTGCAAGTCGATCATAAATTCGTTGTTTGACACTCTGTGCACATAATTAATGTGAGCAAATTATATGTAAATTAGTTTTAATTTAAGCTGCAGATAACGTAAAGTTGCTCAGATCGTAAATTAAGTTGATTGCGATTTATTTCAGTTGTCGAAACCTAAAAGAAACAGCGCACAATAACGCAATGAATTTGAATTTAAGTAGCAAAGTCAGACCCACTCGCAAATAAGTATTATTACCAGCCAAAAAGCCAAAAAGCCAACCAGTCAGTCAGTCAGTCAGTCAGCTAGTCCAAACTAAGCGAACGCGTTGATCATTTGCATTGCAAATTGTTTTGGTTGCCTCGCAGACGCATTAAAAATGAAGTAAATATATATTTTATGTTTCACTTGTCGTCGTTTAATGCCATAAAAATGGGTATGTGTCTTATTAACTGATGAGGCTGTCGTTTAAAATACACAAAACCGGTATGGCACCAGCCAACCAACAGAGCCAACCAAGAGAGACCCCACCACCACCACCACCACCACCACAACCGCCAGTGGTGAAGTTACCCAAAACCCAACATGCTGGAGCAAAACTGGCAGGGCGCCCCCAATCGGAGAGCGCCCGTTACCTGCCTCGGTGTCATTAATTTTGGAATCGTAAAGCCCACAATATGTCAAATGAGACCACACAGCGTCGTAAAATTCAAACTTTATGGCACTCACTCAGTTAGCCAGGGTTCGGTATTCGTTTTGGTTTCGGTTTTTTGGTTTTGGGTTTTGGGTTTTGGATTTGGTTTCGGTTGTTTTAGTTCGTTCGGTCGGTCTTTGAATTTTTTATCAGAGTGGCGTTTTTAATGGTTTCGCTTTAGGTGCTGTGCTGTCTAAATGTGTTGCGTGTTTCGGTTTATAAACGCTTGCCACAAAATTAAGCGTAACTTATTTGTCAACTCGGCCAAGATTTCGAATTTCGTTTTCGGCTATGGGAAAACTTGATATCCAAAAAGGTACCACTTATCATTCAAATCGTGCTGACACAAACATGTTACTGCCGTCATTACTAATTAGTAAATACAATCTATGCCTTGGGTCTACGAGCGTAACTATCTATTAAACTGGGGCTACGCGCGGAATTAATAAGTGCAGACTGACTAACCAGCTCAGACTCGGTAATAGTTCCTGTATTATATAAATTGATAAGAGCACAAGAAAGAACTGCTGGCAAAGTCGCAGTTTACAGACCCTTCCAGACTGGGATCCAACTGCCCATATTTAAATTTAAATAAAAGTTAAAAAGCCAACCGATTGTATCTAAGAACGTGATCAGCAATATGTGGGATATATTTGGTATGTTTCATTAAGACAGCTTAAAACCTGAGAGACTAGATAAGGGAACATGGCTATATGGATATATATAGCGGATCAAAGAATGAAACCCTTGCAGACAAAATAGGTAATTATTATTGCCATTGGATTGGTCAGATGCAATTGAAATTTTATCAAAACTAAGGGATCTGCTTCCTTATATGTTTACCACAGTTAGGCACGCTCAGGGGTTTCTCGGAGATATGTTAACATTGAAAATTGAATTAAAGAAAGAGAAAGAGGTATTCAGGTGTCTACTTCAATACCTGATCCAATTTCAATGCATAGCAGAGGGTATCTGCAATTCGAATAAAAATCCCAAGAAGAGAGTCTTTTCAAATCAGGAAATCAACTGCAACGCGGAAAAGAGTTACGCCTCCGACTTTATCACTTAATTTAGGTGTCACTACAGCAGCAGCAGAAATGGCAAAACTCGAATCGATGCGATTGTAACAGCTGCCACAGGGCATGATAATAATCTTAAATGCTTTATAATAACCATAAATGTTTGCAATGCATATGCCAAATGGCTTTGGTCGCTCGGAGACTGGCGCAGAGACTGGGCCAACTCGATGGCCACACAATCGCCGCATGGGGTCCCCCCAGTCGCTCCCCAGCCCCGCCCCTCTCGTTGCCTTCATGGTCTCGGTGGCATTTGGATTTTGCCAACTGACCGACTGAATGCATGAAAATTGTTTATGGGCATTTCGTGTGTGTGTGTGTGTGTGTGTGTCAGATCTGTGGTGCATTTGAATTTAACTGATTTTTAATGTGCATGCAGACAAACAGAGAAGGGGTGCAGGGGGTGCCGGGGGGAGGGGGGTTGCAAGAGTGTGTGGGCGGCACACAACGCGCACAGTGTAAGATAAATAATCACATGGGGCATTAGTTTGGGGTCGCCGTTTTTGCATTAACCAATTTGCGGCAGTTTATTGCTGAATACATTTGGCATGATTGGGTTGGGGCTACTGTTTAATAAACTCGTTGATTTATGGCTAATTAAATTAGTTGCCCATATTAATTTATGCTTGTTTACGCGCTCATGCGCAATGCTCAGCCTCAATGGGTCATTGCTACGGCTACCCAAACACCAAGTGAATGAGTGAATGAGTGAGTGAGTGAGTGAGTGAGTGGATTTCATGATTAATGATCAGCGAATCGGTTTGTCGGCTTAAAATATACTTGTGTCGGTACGTTATGATTCAAGTGGCGACCCTGAAACCGAGAACTGTGCAACGCCCTAGCTGTCAGTTATGCATCACGATTGGAGGCTTCCATCAGCCATCAGCCATCAGCCAACCAACCAAACCAAACTCATCGTTAATGTCCCGAGGTATCCCATCACAGAATCGTGCTAAATTTCCATGGTTGGCTTGGGGTGCTTTGGATGTTAGCCACACACACACACACACACACACACACACACATAAGCCAAGCGCATTTTAGCCCTGCTTATCCCAAATTATAATCAACATAATAATAGCCTCCCATTAATGCTGATTATGGGTTACGCTTGCCAGTGAATGTTTTTGCCGCTTTACGCACTGTAATTATGTTGTACAGTGTATGGGCAAGTGTAGTGTATCTTTCCAAATAACTAGCTAGCTACAAGCTTGTAACTTTCGCTTCACTAACGCTGTTAAGAGAGAACAATAAATAATGGTAGCCAACGTTAAACTGACAGCTTACCAAACCAATTTCATGTACATATAGGCATTCATGTAGTACACGATAAAGCTTTACACATCCAGCTTGAATGCATTTTGATTAATTAAAAAGGTAAATATTTAAGAATTTAATTTATTCAGATGAATTTGCATTGCTGTTTATTTATGTGTATTTCGACAATTACTCAATAGATAAAGACATGTAAATAATTTTGCTTGGTATTTTAATTACCTGTGAAAAATCGGATATTGTAATTAAAAATTATTTGCCACAAAAAATGCCTGTTAAAAATGATTATTCAAAAGAAATTCAATTTGTTAACTATAATTTTAAATATTCTCCAAGGGCATTTTCATTTAATAAAGAAAACTTAGAATAAGCTAATACAAAACTCATTGAATTACTTATTATGTTAAATTAAATGAATAAAGAATCTTTAAATAAAATATGAATATAACATTGTTAGGCAAAACTTATTTATCATTAATAAAATATTGTAATATAAAACGTATTAATTTATTTATTAAATTGTAGAACAAAGCTTAAAAACAGTGTCGTATAAAAGTATATTATCAACGAAATGTTATTTGATATGGAATAAGTTGCTTGCAATGATTTCCATGAGCTTTTTATTTTGTAGTATTATGCAAGGCACAATTAATATGAAATACATTCATGCGCGTGTATACATTTTATGTTTGTCATGTAATCAAAATTAATTTCAATATGATTGATATGATTTAGTAAAACAAAAACCCTTTCGAAAACGCTGTGCATAATAAATCATCGGAACAAAAACGTGCACGCGGCACACATTAGTCAAAGAGGCCAAAAAAATAAAAAGCAGGCATTCGTTATTGCTATGTGTTTTATTGTTATTGTTGTTGTTGTTGCTGGCAAAACGCATAAACATTTTACAGCGCAAACAATTAACTAAAAATAACATAAAAGAGTAGGCAGTGACCCAGACGGGGCCAAGAAACACACACAAAAATGATTAATGAACGTCACAAAAGCATTTCGGGAAAGTTACATAAATTAACACATGTCTTTGCCGTAATGAGTCAAGTTGTGTCAGTCAAAGCCAGCCAAGGGCGGTAAAACTAGTTAATACATATCTATAATGAATGTGCCAAATTTCTTCATGATTTCTTATGTATTCTTATTAAAAAAAGAAAAGAAAAAAAGCGTATGTTGCATAATTGATATTTAATTTCGCAATCATTTTGGAATATTCTAGCTTTATCCAAATTACTATAATTTAATACTGATACATTTTAGGGCGTCCCAAGTTTAATTAAAGGCCTACAGAAAAGTCATCAACTGTTTTTTTAACATCCATTAACATTTTTATTTATATATTTATACATAAGTATTTTTGGCGAACTTCACAATTGCTAACATGAGTGTGACAGCTAATCTAATTATCCGCATGTATTGCAGACGACATAAAATCAATTTTTGGAGTTAGAAAAAAATCTGGCAAACGAATAAGGGCTAAAAACAGATTGTGCACTAGAGGCCTAAAGTAAGGTGCAAGAATATTTCTGAGCCGCATAGCAACTCAAGATGGAACTTTGCAAAATTCCCATGTAAATTCCACAACTTGAGCGATCCAATCAACAATTAAGAGCCCCCTTAAGGCTTAAGGTGCCAATCTAAAGTAGAAAGGCCTGAAGCTAACAGAGAAATGCCGCTCATCAGTAAATCTGTCCAAGTCTGTCACAATTTTTTGGGCCCAACAAGTGAAAACCAAACAAGTACAAACGCTCTGGACCTGAACAAAACGTGTACAAAGACCTTGATGACTGTGCCCAACCTAAATATACCCAGTACACATTATTCTAATTGACCCCAGTTAAAGCTATTCTATGCAATTCAACATACAAAATGTATATTTAATAAAGATATATTTCTACGAGAAAAGCACTTCATTTAAATAAATAAAATTTCGATAGACTGCAATTATGATGCTGTTAGTTGCTAACTGATGTCGATTTCGCTCAGTTCATCGAAAACTATGTGGTATTTGGAAAAGAAGAACTTTGGAGCCGACAGCAAGAGCAGTGGGCCGAGTATGTTTGTTAAGCAAAAACAACAGCAAGGGAAAAATGAAACAAAAGGCCAGGCAGGCCGAGCAACAAATGAAAATGCTAAGTTCATTCAAATGGGGGGCACAAGCTTGAAAAGTGCGGCAATAAAAAATGTGTGTGTGCACATGTGCCCCCAGGACAATTCACAGATAGTCTAACACACTCTCACACAAACTCATGCACAAAGACAGACCCTGCACCCAGCACCCAGCACCCTGCACCCTGTATCCAGTGCCCAGATCTCAGGCTCGGAGCCCGGCTGCGTTGCAGGCCCAGTCTCAGGTCCGGGCCAGACACTAATTCGATCTGATAATCATGGAGTCCCGCCAAAGGGCATGAATTGTAATTTCCTCTTTCGCGGAATTAACTGTCGGGCCTGTCGCTTGGTCGGCTGGCTTTGTAGCGGTGGTTTTGCAATTTTCTTTTTTTATTTCTTCTTTTATTATTGTTAGCCTGTTTTGCAAACACATTTTGAAATACAGTCTACAAAGCCATTGTTTTCTGCCAACCGCTTTGTATTTATGTGTCATATTTATTTATTTATTTAAAACATTGCGCTTTTGTTTTTTTCCCCCACCTTTTGTTTTTGGCCTGCTTGTTGTTGTAGTTTATTTTTTTTATCGGTTCACTGCAGGTCTGAAAAGCCTGGAAGCCATTTATTGTATAACATACTTTGTGTTGTATATCTTATTATCCTTTGATGTTTAGATATTGTGTGATTTGGTTTATGAACTGTCTCTCAAATATATGCTGGATTCGAAAGAGGCCATCATTTTGAGCAAAACAGAAATATGATAATAGCTTTTTTATATATATATATATTTTTATCATAGTTATTATTTGAATATTTCCATTGTTTTGCAATTCGCCAACTAAATGTATACACAATGTATGTTCACAATAAAGTCTATTGGAAATATTGACAACTATTCTTTTTGCAAGCCAAGCAGAAAAACTACCTGAAGTTCCATTCAAGTACAACAAATTTGTTCAAACTGTCTTTTCTCTCGGTTAGTCAGCCGATGAGTAACAGCTGGAAAAACTGTCAGATGGCAATAAACCATAATAATACTGAAAGACTAACAAATTTTTTTGCACAACTGCCAAATGCTGCAAATAGATTTAATTCAGTCGAAAGGCAAATAAAACAGAAACGAGCCGAGTCTCAAACGAAAGCAAAAAGTTGTTGTTCTTTTTTTGGTTCTGGCTCAGGACGAGCTGAGCAGGGCAATTTTTGCACAGGGGGTAAAAATAAAATCAGCATTTTTAGTAGTTAATTTAATTTATTGCAGCATTTTTATGGTTGACTTTATTGCATAATAAAACATAATTTACTGCGCCATTGAGACTTTTGCGTTTGCGTTTGCGTCGATGATTCTAAAGCGCAGCCATATTCCATTTGCCTGGCCGGGTCGAGTCGAGTCGAGTCGAGTCAGGTCAGGCCAGGAAAGGGAGAGAGGGGGGAGGGGACAGAGGGGGCAGCGGAGGGGGGAGCAAGGCGGGACTGGCGGGTAACTGGCGTTCAGACAACGACTTCCATCCAGAGACTTTTTGTTTACGTTCGCAGAGAGCAAAGCGATTTGGGGGGCGTTGTGTTGCATGCCTCCCGGGCGCATATGGATGCTTTGCATATGTGTGTGTGTGTTAACGGCAGAAATCTGTCTGAGCCATATATAACAAATATCGAATACTGATTAAAGCCGAAGCACATATCAGCTGACTGTGGCCTCTTAACGAACAGCATGATTTATTTGCCCATCGGAAGTGGCACAAAAGTATCTGCAATTGTGTGGCTGCTACTGGATTTCGTCAGCTATTTTGCTCTTTATACTGTTTTTGCTGGAAACGTTTAAGATTTGGTTCCTTTGAGCAATAATCATGGCATAGATAAATAAAAATGAAAATAAATAAAAATTAAAATAAAATATTATGAAAATCAATGTATATAAAATTGTTAATTTTTAATATTTTATTTAATTTATTAATAGAAATGCTATGACAAACATTTAATCTACAAAGGCTCATTTATTATTATTCGATAAAGATATTAAAAAAGTTAAAAAGTATATATTTCATTTTAATTGTTTGCCAGAAATACTATAAAAATAAATTAATAGAAAAATTATATTTTAATTAATTCATTGATATAAATGTAAACAGTCTTTATTTTTTATTAAACTGTGATAAAAAATATTATGAAATTAAATAAATATATAAATAATGCAGAATTGCAGTTTAATAACTGAACAATCTAGCTTAAGGAGGATTTATAGCATGGCCATTTTCCAAATTAATTGTATGTCATTATTTGAAATGGATCTTAATTATAGTAAAAATTCATTGTAATTTATTATATTATTTATTATATATTAATTATATATTTATTATATATTTAATACTTCTTAATACATATTTAGATATGAAAGAACACACAAAATATTAGATAAACACCATTTCAGTCTAGAAATAAGTATTTAAAATACTCATAGCTCATTTCCTTTAATATTTCTTTTGTAAAATGTGCTTGATTATTCCAAAAGTACTTTTACCATTGAATTATTAGAGTTGAATTTACTAGAGTCCATTGAACTTTTTTCCCTCTGCACAATTGAAGCCATTTTTTGTGTATTTGTGGCCCATTTGCCACTTGTAGCACAGTCATTTGATTTAAGCACCAATTAAGAGCACAACAACAGCATCAGCATCAACATCAACATCAGCATCAACATCAACACATCATTATATTTGCCACGTCCTACCGCAACATAACCAACTTTTCGCTGGGACCCACTGCTGGGTGTAACACAAACATTCCATCAGAAAGTCACATATATTTCATCAGCGAGCCCATCAAATGGAATTGCATCACTGACCCCAGGCTCGTTGCGCGTTCTATAAAAGCCTGAGCCGTGTAGGCAAGGATCAACAGTGAAGAACTGGAACCCCAACATGCAGCTACAGGAACTGCTATTGGTCGTGGCCGTGGTACTGCCCCAATGCCTGAAGGCCCTGCGCTATAGCCAGGGCACCGGCGACGAGAACTGCGAGACCCTCAAGTCCGAGATTCATCTGATCAAGGAGGAGTTCGATGAGCTGGGTCGCATGCAGCGCACCTGCAATGCGGATGTTATAGTCAACAAATGCGAGGGACTCTGCAACAGTCAGGTGCAACCCTCGGTAATAACGCCAACGGGGTTTCTGAAAGTGAGTATGCAATTTGGGATTAGGCCAGTCCAGTCAGTTTATTAACTAATACTTGGGCTAGGAGTGTTACTGCTGTCGCGAGAGCTTCCTCAAGGAAAAGGTCATCACGCTGACCCACTGCTATGATCCGGATGGCACCCGCCTCAACTCGCCGGAGATGGCCACCATGGATATTCGCCTGAGGGAACCCACTGAATGCAAATGCTTCAAATGCGGCGATTTTACGCGCTAAACCCAATTTCAGCTTAGCCCACAAATAAATTTCCCCCAAAATATGCAATTGTTTTTGTCGTTGTTGTTTTGGTTGTTTGTTGTTGCTGTTATTCTTCCTGTCATCCAACATTTTTGGGTCCCAGGGGAGCCGGTCTAGCAGCTGTGTGTTTGATGTGCTGATTGAAATCCAGTTGATTTGGCTGCCGGGCACAGTTCAGTTCACAGCTTGCAAGTCAATTGCAAATGCGGTTTGCTGTTGATTTGCCCTGTTCACATCACTTACACAATATTTGCGTCATTTCGCTGCGGGCTCTCGACGTACGCCATTCGAATATATATTCTGCTTTCGAGTTGGCAATTGAATCATATTGTTGTGGATGGGGCACATAAGGAAATTATTTGGGTAAGTAATACTTGTATAAAGAAAAATATTTGGGTTTGTAATACATGCCTCACAAGCTCAAATATTTTCTTCATACCTGGTCGCAACTAGCACAAAAATACTTAAGCAACTATTGATAAGTCATATTACAATATCTTATAGATATTTGTCATATCTAGTTGGATGGCAGTTGTAGATTAAATGCATTCGAATTAGCCCAATATGCGTATTCAAGTCTACATAAAATACCAATTAGAATTAAAAAGCAATTAGACCAATTAAAAGTAGTTGAATTTTCAAAAATTACAAATAATAAATTTGTTTTTTAAAACTAGGCAGTTAAACTTTCATTTACAAAGCAACTCTCGTAACTGATATTTTCATAATTGTGGAGCAACTTCTAAGATCCATTCAATCTCCTATAAATTATATTTCAATTTATTTAAGACT
Source organism: Drosophila planitibia (assembly GCA_035043785.1). Lineage (NCBI taxonomy): Eukaryota > Metazoa > Arthropoda > Insecta > Diptera > Drosophilidae > Drosophila > Drosophila planitibia. The sequence continues at coordinate 844,420 of JAWNMS010000066.1, forward strand.
TTCACAATTTATTTGTTAAATTTATAAATGGTTTCCACTTTTCAGGTCAATTTCTTAAGTTTATGAGTATACTTCTGGTAGCTGGATCAATAGTATTAGCCCATTCTTTAAAACAAATAGACAGTGAATATTTCTAAGCACTACAAGCTAAATAAACGAAAAAAGGATTAGTGAATAAAAATTTGTTTATAATTTGGAACAAGACATATTTAATTTTTAAGACTTTAATTCAAATTCATTTTAGGCTCTTAAATATTCTATTTTACTGGGCATATTTATATTTGAGAGTGTTTTAACCGTTGAGGTGGCTGATCAACTTTATGAGCCAGTTTAAATAGTTGGAAGAATTTGCAACAACCTACAAGCTGCTGGCTGAAAGAAAACACACCTATTTGCTCACTCTATCAGAGAAGAGCTCCCCGTTGGAGCCACACGGCGAAAGGAACGTGACTGGATCGGGAACTTGGCGAACGGAGCATGCGCCCCTCCCTCGGCCCTCCTCCCCTTCTCAGAGTGGAAGCCAAGGAGAAGCTGGTGCTGCGCTAATGCATGTTTTATATAATTTATATTGTGTCGGCACGTTGCACGTTGTTGATGGAGCAACTGACACGATGCCACCCAACACAAGCTGATAGCTGATGAGGCAGGCTGCTGCTGCTGCTGCTGCTGCTGTTGTTGCTGATGTTGCACTGTCTTGGGCTGCTGTTAATGGGCGTGTCGCCTAAATTATGAGTTTCGCACACACAGCCAGACAGACAGACAGACAGACGGACAGTCAGGCAGACAGGCAGGCAGGCTGGCTGGCAGGCAGGCTGGCTAGCAGGCTGGCAGGCAGTGAGGCAGGCAGCTGGTGATTATATGGATAGCGGCAGAATGCTTAAGTAAATTACAGTGCGTGCAAATGTGCTTGTGAACATGAAATTATAATTTAGCCCGCAACTGCAGCAAGCGCTGCAAAACGCGCTCCAATTTACAATTAACCGATGTATCCGACTTGCATGCACTTACTTTTTAATCAACTGGCCAACGAAGCCAACTGAAAGGCAATATCTGATCTACACTTAACGAAATAATTGTAGTTTAGTCAATAAGAAATATTTACAAATTTAAAATAACTCTCTTAATATTTTTAGCAGCAAAGCACATCTGCTTAATACTAATCGAGATTCGCATTGAGAGCTTCCCTTTTGGATGCCAATATTGGCACGGGTTAGTTTTAATTCTACTTGTCAATTTCAGATTATTATTCACATTATAACATTATCTGAATCAATGTATACCTTTAAGTTCCTCAAATCTATACAAATCACTATATTTAACAGTTGTTAAAGTATTCTTAGTTTAATAATTTAACATATTTCTCAACAATTAAATTGCTTAGTCAGTTTTTGAAATTTACAGAAAGTTTCTCTTTTAAATTCTGTAAAATTTTGTAAAGCACTTTAAAATTAACAAATTTTTAAAAAATTGTCAAATATATATAGACAAGATATTCTAAAACTTAGAAATATTATCTTCTCTGGCTTAAACAATTTATAATCTAAATCCATTATATATTTGTATATGCATACACTTATATATAATATATGCTCGACTTTAACAATTTAAGCCAAGCTTAGTTCGACCCATAGTTAAACGATTTATGAGGAATATTTTTTCTGAGTGGATGACGCTGCAACATTTTAAAGTATGCGATTAAGCGGCATGTCTTGTCAACAATAACTTCAGCAATGTTATATTATAACAATCTGCAAGTTGTTTTCCTTTCGGTTAAGTGCAGTTTATGCTCGATTATTATGGGTGCGAGCCCAGTTTCCGGGTGGGTAAGCAACTACAGGTCTCAGCTCGAAGGGAGACCAGAATACCTACTTTTTAAACAGCAATCTAATGAGTTCATTTATAAGTATAAATTGCTTGCTAGATAAAACATGCAGAAGGCAAACAACTGTAAGACGAATGAGACATTTTAGTTACAATGTTAGCCACAGGCAATTACAGATTAACTATAAAGATAGTCACTCCAATATAAACATGATATATACGCGCATGCATGTAAAATAATGCTCATATAATTATTCATATCTCTTAGATCTAGAGTGCATTATGATACCAAAGACTATAGTTATATTGGTATCTCTACAGGCTTTGATGGTGTTCTTCCTTTAACAATTTTCCTTATCTGGCATAAGAATCAAAATTGCAAAAATGCCTGCGGATATTCATTATATATTTATGCATTTAACGAAACCGACATTATTAATGAGCCAGGCAATCTTTAAGAATACTTAATTAATAAGTATCGTGTTATACGCACGTACTACACACTGTCAAGAACCGAATCTGATTATTTCTTTTGTTTTGCTGAAATCTAAAATATATACAATCTGTCACGCATTGAACACTAAATACGCTCATCAATTTACTAACAAATTGCTGAACTCCATTATCTCAGCTTGGCAATGTATATTTCGATTTAGTAAAAAATTGTTGCATATTAATCAGATATAAATTAAACGGATCAACAAAGCAGCCGCAGTGTATATGAATTCGCATAATGCGATTTCTTCCGACTCTCGGCTAATAATAAATGACTGTTAATTAATAACAATTTTGAAAAAAAAAAACAAAAAAAATCCAAAAAAGTCGATACAAAAACGAAACAACAGCAGCTACTTGAATGTTGTTGTTTTTATTGTTGTTGTCTAACATAGTTTTTGTGTTCAAATGCGTTGATATTGGCAATTAATTTCCATCTTGATTTCTATTCGTTTTCATACATACAAGATATATGCCATAGTATACTACACTATAGTATGCATATATTTATATAATTTGTTGGCTGATTTGCATGATTTTACAATCAATATAAAATCTGTCCGTCTGTCTGTCAGTCTCACTCTACGAATGTCTGTCTGAGTGTTTGTCATTTGTGATATATATTTTGGTGTGCCTTTATTGAAAGCCCAAGGCGAAATGTAAACAATTAACAAAGGCAGCAGCAGCAGCAGCAGCAGCAGCAAATCGCATTCAGTGATGGAAAAAAGCTGTTAGTGTGAGACAAAAGCAACAACAACAGCAACAAATCAAACAACAACAGCAACAAATCAAATAACAACAACAACAATGGAGCGCCCACATTAACAAGAGCTTAGATAGCGTGACATCATTTATGGATCTGTCGATTGTATCGGCACTTGAATGAAATGGGAATGTCTCAGAGAGACATTCGGACAGTCGGCCGGACAGCACAATTTATTGAGTTTGGCAACTCTTTTGCCCTGTCATTAGCACATTAGTTTCGCATTGATTGGAATTTATGTTGTGTTTATGTTTATGTTATGACTTTAGTTTAGACTAATGCTATTAACAATATTTTTATCAAACTGCCATCTTTGCGGTGTGCTTTTTTTTTATTTTCTTAATTTATGCATTTAGCTCAGCAAGTTGATTGTGCCTCCATAATAAAGTTGTGGTTAAAGTTAAATATTTATTAACTTACATATTAAACGAAGCTTGACTCCAAATGCCTTATATGGACTATGGAATATGTTGAAAACTTGTGAAATAACCTCAGCACTTCTATTTATATGTTTTTTATATGGCCTACTTGATTATTTTTATTTATCTCTTCTTAGATGTTAATTGAATATAGGAATTGCATTTAAGATTGTAGAATATTTTAAAACTAATATTAAATAATATCCTAATAAGATTTTATAAGGTATTTCAATGCAAAGTATGTCCAACGTTTATTATGGATTAAGGAAAATAAATAAAGGAAAACTTAATTAACAATTATATCAAAAATATAAAATAATTAGGATGAATTAGTTAAGATAAAATAGAAGAGACTAGTGAAATAGGGGACTAAACTTATGAATTTGATTTTAGATGTAGAGGCGTTAATTTAAATTTGATGTTCGAAATAACAAACAACAATAATATAATCAAAGTCAACCTCTTAAAAATATAATTTCTATAAAAGCAAATCGGCGACACGATCTGCTATCATTTTTTCGTTGCTTTTTGGTACTTTTACCATAAAATAAAAAATATACATAAAAATATATATATTGATTATCATTCTTTTAACGCATGTTTAGAATTGTTTAGTAATATGGTAAAAAATCATAATTTAAAAAATTGCAGAACTTACTATTTATTTATGAGCATTAAGAAACAGTTTCGTAGCTTGGATTTTATTTTTTCAGTACTTTGTGAAGAATTGCTATTGATGTTTGTGGATATTTTTCTTCAATAGTGCCACAAAGTTGAGCTTATAATTTAATGCTCTAGTCTGTAATGAATAATCAGTTTTATAAAAGTTAATTAAATAATACTAATAATTTATACACATAAAATATTTGTTTCAATTGATTTACTATGTTGTACGATATTTTGCTTAGTTTGATTTAGTTTAATTAAATTTTGACTTGTTTATCGTTTATATATTTCGTTTGGGAAGTGGTTTTATTTTACCACCAACTGTTTACCTTTTATATGCGTTCATCAAAGTCTTTCACAGCAGTTGCATCATTTGTATAAATGCAACATCTAAAAGTGGCAAGCAGCAAGGAAAACGATTTGAATATTTTAGAGCAGTGATAAATAAATAAATTTCTTAAGGGTATCTAAAGTTTCGCTGTGTGTCAAGAGTGCTGCACGCAAATATATATTATGTTTGCAGCAAAAGCTTTGCGAGGGCTTAGACGGGTTCAGTGAGGAGTGGGAATGGGTTATGGGGTGGTTGCTGGGGGGAGGGGGCGGGGGTTAGCTGTCAAGAGTAAAAGCGCAACGAAGCGCAACGTTTTTGCATTTTGCATTAAATTTATGATTTTTACAGCTGACATTTGTTTGGGGCGCCGCTGCAAGAAAACGAATACAAATACGAGCACTCATCATATTCACAATGCATGAATGTATGCATGGATGCATGGGTGTACGAGTGTGTGTGTGTGTGTGTGTGTTGTGTGTGTTGTGTGTGTTGTGTGTGTGTATTGTGTGTGAGTGTGTGTGAGTTATGCCCCGCAGCATGTGCGTAGAGTGACAGAGCAGAACACGTAACGAACATGCGAGTGTGACAGCAACAGCAGCGAGAACAACGACAGCAGCATATTTTTCAGCCAACAGCAACAACTGCAACAGCAGCAACAACGGCAACAGCAGCAGCAACAGCAACAGCAGCAGCAGCTGTCATAAGATAAAAATTTGCGCGCGCCTGCATTTTGCATATTCAGAGCTAGCAGAGAGAGATGGAGAGAGGGAGAGAGAGAGAGGGAGAGAGGGTGTGGGTTAGTTGCAACATATTCTAATGCGTTGCGACATGAAGTGACTGCAACGGCGACAGTTGCTGTTGCCGCTTGAGAAGCGCTGACAGCAGCAGCAACAGACGAAATGGGGGCAAGGGGCATACAAATGAAAAGTGAGCTGATTTTTTTTCTTTTTTTTTTACTGCATGCGCCATGGCATCTACTTTTCCTTAGTTGGCTGTCAACTGGTTCTACTTCTGCTTCCCCTTCTGCTGCTGCTGCTGCCGCTGTCGCTGCTGCTGCTGCATGCAAATGAACTGCAATTATGATAAACGTCAACAGTTGGCCGGATACGAGCAACTAAAGTGAGTAAGTAACTAGCCAGCTAAATGACACTGAATAAAATGATCGCCATTAAGCTGGATGGGGGCATGGCTAAGGCTGCAATTATGACTGCAATACCTGGAATGGGGCGCAAGAAACGGCTTCATTCCTTGCGCAAAACCCATAAAAATAGGTATTTTTTTACTATACATACCTCAATAATCTGATGTCGATTATATGTTTAAGTAAGTTATCAGTCCATTTTGTTTTAAGTGAGGAAATATTTAATTACAGTTGATTTTCTCAAGGAAATGCTGCAGTTAAAAATGCCGCTCAACAAATAGTCAATTATTTTTAGTTAGATCTGAGTTCCGTTGTTAAATTTCCATTCTTTGAACACCTCAACAGATTTATTAAAAAAGCAAACCCTCATTTGGCAAAAAATTGCTGCTATGTTGGGTTACTCAAGTAAATGTGCTCGCTTATCAAACAAAGGCAACCTTTTTGCGGGGAATTTGAAAAATAAAATACTGTGGAAAAAAATATGAAATTGAAGCCAACATATGTTGCCTGCTGGCCTATGGCTTTAGAATTTCTCTACAATTTTTCCTTTTTGATCACTCAGCACACACACACATACACACACACATCCTCGCACACACACACACAACACCGACGTCAGAAAGTTACACTTCATGCACATTACTCATACGCCCCAGTGGGCAAATTTATGAACTCGCCAGCGCACTTGAGTCGACGACACATAAGCTGAACAAAAAACACACACACTCCCTGTGCACACACACCCACACATAAGCACACACAGTAACAATAAGTGCGTTTGTGTGTTTATTAGAGTGTACGTGGAAATAAAGCAGCTTGTAAAATATGCCAAGGGTTAAAAAGTGTGCAGCGCATATAATTCATAGTACAACATGAAAGTGAGCACACAAGTGTGCTTCTGGAGACAAACAGGCAGTGTACACGGATGGGGCAGGGGGGTGGTGGGTTGGTTTTTCACAAAAAAAGGCTAAAAGTGCTTGGCAGTTTAACTGCAGTCGAGGTGCTGCTAAGTGGTAAAGTAGAGCGCAAAAGAGAGCATGTTTAAGCGAGAGCGTCGAGAGAAATCAGGCAAGGAAATGGAAAAGAAAACTTAGAAAAACTTAAGAAAACATGTCGGCCAGTTAATCTACCGCAATCTACAGTTAGATGAAAATTACGTCCAGCTAAGCCAACTTCGAAGACACAAAGGACTTGAGCTACGATGGGTTCCGGTTCCTTTAGGAAAAACAAAAAACATAAATTTGTTCACCTATTGTTCAGAGAGTAAATTTCTAAAAAAGAAGGTTGTGGTTTTCTCAAAAAAAAGGATTGCATTTCTCAATTTCAAAGTGGATTTTTCTAAAATGTAGATAAAATATGTTTTTATGTTTGTACATAGAAGAATTCTTATATATGATTTTTTGTTGCTTAGATTAATATTTATTAGTATTTTAAGATATATAAAAAGCAGAAAACAGCTGAATTCGAATATAGCAGCCGAGAGAGCAATTTTCATAGCTGAAATTAAGAAAAGGATTATATAAAAGAATCAAGATTTGCATTTCTACTTTTTAGAAAAATAGATAATTAAAATATATACAAAAAATCCCATTACTTTTGGGGCAACCTTTTCTACATTTTTAGAAATCTTTTTCCTTATATTTAAAAACATTTTCTAAGAACAAGAAAACTTTTCTGTTACTTGGGGCGATCTAAAAATTGGGTCGATTTATAATGTAAGAGCTATGAGCTCCGGGGAGGGCGCAATAAATCAACTAGAAGCCACACAATAAAACTAATATAAATAAGTCTAAAAGTTGGGCATTCACTAATTATGTAAGTCAGTTTTGAGAGACATGTTGCATAAGCCAGTTGAAAACATAAATCGATGTCTGGCATTAAAATGTACCCCTCACAATTAATTTGAGTGGCTTAAAGTTGCAGCCAGCAACCTGGTCAATGCTAAAATAAACACAATGGAGCCACTCACATGTGCCATTTTGTGTGGTGTTTTGTCTAAACTGGCTTTTCCGGTCAATTATGTGTGTGTTTGTGTATGGCTCGAGGCTTTTTCTTTTAGGCCCGCATAAATGAACTGCTAAAATGCTGACAAAAACACAACCGGAATGTTTTCCGGTCTCAGTCCCTTATTTGTCTTTTGGGATTTTCATGCAAGGCCCAAAACCAGAAAAAAGGACAACGACAAAGCCTTTTTTTCCTAGTATGTGTGTCTGAGTGTGTTTTGTGTGTGGCCGCAAATTCAGTTATCCACTTAATTTTGTGGTTAACAAACACACAAATATATCTGTGACCCTTAATTGAAAGCTAAATTGTTTGTGCTTTGCTGCGGCTAAGCGGAAAACAAAAAAAATGCCACTCGACTAAACCGAAACCATTAAATAAAATTTAATTAAACCCATTATAAATACGCGACAAATCAATTTGTATTTCCACGCTCAACAATAATAAACTTGAAAATGATTGACTCGGGTTTGATTGGGTTTCTTTATTATCCGTTTTATGAGTTTTCTTGCCCTGCAGCTAAATTAAAAAAGGGCGAAAATACAGAAATATATATAAATAAATTTAGAAATATTACAAAACAAATGAGTTTAATTTAAAGTGAACACTTTAATATTGGTAACTTGTATTGTGTATTTTATTTTATCTATTTATTGTATGCTTTATTTAATTTATTTATTTTTTCTTTCATTTTGTATTTAATTTCTACCTTTTAATTTTATTTAACTTAATTCCTTTAATTTTACATTTATGCTTATAATAGTCTGATTATTTGTATTTACTTAATGTGGAGTGAATTAAATAATTTAAATGTATATCTAAGAATCAAATTTATGACAGCTATCAGGAAAGGTATCTGCTAGTCGATCACATCGTGCAAAAAGCTGTAAGCTTTCTAATGAGCGTGATACCATGATAAACACATAAAGATCTCATTTTATTATATTTTTTATGATAGCATTAAATTAAATAAGAAACAAAAGTCGATTGTGGCAATAACCAAATATAGCAACGCCCTAATATTAATATTTAAATGTTGCACGTTGATTTGAGGCGCCAGTCAGCAGCCAACAGATAATAAACGCCTCTTCGACATACTTATAAATATTTATATAAAAATAATAACTAGAGAATTACACTTTGGATAGTTAAAAATACTAAAAATAAAATGTATATATATGTATTTATATTTATATATATATATATATATATTATATTCAAGATATATAAAAAAAATATGTAAAAGGGCACCATTTTTTTAAAAATTATTTGTTCACTTCTCTGATTCTTTAAATACAAAACAGCGAATATCATATAACTTTAAAATACCATTTTAGCATAGGTAAAAATATTAAAAACTATATACAGAAAAAATATTAAAAAACAAGTACTAAAAAAGTCTAAACAAGACACTTATTTTGCCTAAAAATTATGCGTACACTAATTAAAAATTGGGCAAATATGGAGCCTTATTTTTAGTGGAGTCTTCTTTGTTTTGAATATTTTAAATATTGACTCATCACTAAAAATGACGTTATCCCAAAAAGACTCTCCCAAAAAATAAAATAAATATATATATATATTTATATATATATATATATATATATTGTTTTACTACTTATATGTAAACGATCTTTACGGTTTTTATGACATGTCCAGCTTGAAACAAAGGCATTGTCTTTGCTGGTCATTACTGTTGTCGATTTTTAAAGGTAGGTGTTCGGCTTATGAGATATCGGAGATGTCAGAAATTAGCATTTGTATAGTACCTTAATTTCACAGTCGAATTAGCCATGAATGGAACATCAGAGTTGTAATAAAACGCTGGTGTCGTTTTTTGTGCTTTTTATTTATTGTGCAGCTGGTAGGCAAATCAATTTAAATGCCAAATCGATTTTGCTATGCATATTATGGGCATAAAATAATTTAGCTAAGTCATTGTTTCTGAATGTAAGAGTTAATTATCGTATGCTAAAGCAAGTTTTTGTTTTAGTGTCTTAATCTAAATTTAATTCAAAGTGGGCGTTGGTTTCTATTTAATGATGCAGAAAGCGCGGATACCTGTTCAATATTCAAATCAACGCTAAAATCGAAATCAAACTTTACACAAATAAAGCCAAATATTTGATTAACTGAAAGTTAGTTCGTCTGTGTGTGTGTGTGTGTGTGTACTCACTTCCGGTTGCCCTTTTCATTTGCAGCGTTTAAAAGCAGCTGTTTTGTGTTTACAGCTTGTTCACAACTTTGTTCTCAATTGCTGCCTAATAACAAACTCCTATTTAAGCTCTCTCTCTCTCTCTCCAACAACGACTCTCCGCAACTCTACTCTCTCTCGCGTTCTCTCTCTAACTAATGTTTTATCTGACCACATTACTCTAGCACATCATTTACACACCGCCCACCTGCTCACCGCAACTTGTAAACAATTATGGCCGACGCCGTTGTGCTCTCAATATTACTCAACACAACCGCAAAAGCACCACAGCAGCAACAACAACAACACCAGCAGCAACAGCAGCAAATAGAGTGAGAAAAAATCCCAAAATGGCTACACAAAAGCGTCGATCGTCCAATGAGCGTCGTTTGGTCGACAGTGTGGCTGTGTGTTCGTAAGTTTAGCGTGTATGAATACATAAAAATCGCTTGTAAGTTTATTATTTCTTATTGTAATCTTGTAATCACTTGTGCCCATAAGTCAGTCAAAATGACTTTGGCTTATGCCCAATTTAAGCTTAACAGTCACAATTACACTGCTACTACTACTACCACTGGTGCCTTCCTACTACTAAATGCAATTTAGTACTTTTTAGTGCCTCTTTTGCAAGCATGCGCGCTCAGCAAAGAGCACAAAATTCACTCTCTCTCACTCTCACGCTGTTAATGTTGCTCTCATGCTCTCGCTAACGCTCTCGCATTGCGCATGGCAACGAACAACAACAAAAGCACACTTGTTGAAAATGAAAACGAACCACAACAAAAAGAGAGCAAACAACACACACACACACGCGCACACGCATGCAACTGTAACTGAACTGGTTTCGTTGAGCAAGTCGGCATAAATTTTAACACTCTCGCGAGCTAAAAGCGGAGACTCGGCAAAATGCTGAGCGCAAAATGAATGAGTCGAAAATGTTGTTTATAGATTTTTAGTCGAATTCTGTTATTTCACGTTAAAGCACATCGTGCGCTGCGAACGGATTGCGAACGGATGTTTGTGTGTGTGAAATTAAAATACGTAACAAATTGCATATATACAAATACATATATATACCACACTCGCACACACGCAACACACACACACACGTATATATAATTTTTTGAAATATACAAAGTGATCAATTTTCAAAAGGTGCTTTTCATTAGACTGAAGTTTGTGTATATTTAAAAATACTTAATATCAAAAATCTATACAAATATTTGCAAATAAATCAAAAGAAAACTTTCAAATTTCCCCCGCTCCCTTGCCCCGCCCCGCCCCCTCGCTCTACTGTCAAAAAAAATATTTAAAAAAATCACACGTACGTGCCCCAAAACGTGGCAATTCAGGCGAATAAAAAAAAACCAAAAACCAAAAACAGCCAAAGAAAAAAAGAAAGCAAAAAAGAAGCCAGAAAGTAATTTAATAGCTTAAATTTCGATTCTCATTGTTTTCGATTCCGATTCGAAATTCGCATTTTGCAGCTTTTGGCGCGTAACTCAACACATAAAAGAAAAAAAAATTTAATTAAATTAAATATATATCGTGCGCAAAATAAAAACATAATAATAAATGTTAAGCAGCTGCAATTAAAATACTTAATGAATTTATTACACAATTAAAATCAGCAGCAGCAGCAAATAATAATAGTTAATATGCTGTTTGCGTGAAAGTCAAATAAAGCCCATTGAATTATTAATGATATAAATTACAAGCAAACAACAACAACAACAACAACAACTGCGACAAAAAATCAACAACAACAACAACTGCAATTCAAAAAAAACAACGACTTAATTGAAAACCACAACAACAATAGTTTCGAGGCGCAGGCGCCGCTTTTCACACGAGTTGGCAGCACGCCACTGACAGCGTTGCCAACACCACCAACAACAACAGAAAAATTGTCTGCATTAAATTGCCATTTACCGTTAAGCAAGGGCAATTTTACCTCGCCTGCCGCCAGCTCATAGCTCAAAACTCAACTCAAACTTAAACTCAACTCAAACTCAACTCAAACACCTCCGCCTCAACCAAAGAACAGCCGTCAAAGTGGATTTAACAAACTATAACAAAATGCTGCAATCCAGCAATCATCACTACTTAAGGCCGGATTATATGACAGCAGCCGCAGCGCCGACAGCGGTGAGTTTCTCTTCCTCTTCTACCCCTCCCCTCCTTCTGCTTCTTCGACTTCGTTTTTTTAAATATGGATTTAAGCCAAAGCCTTTTTTATTGTGCTCATATTGCAATAATGAGTTGTCAGTTGGGGTATATATAAATAAATTAATTAAATTTGCGGAATATACAAATATGCCTAAAACTATACATATCAGCGAAAGGTTTTCACATTCGAAACACTAGTTATATAAAACTAAAATAATTCAATTAAGACCAACAATTTGTATATTTGCATTGAAAACATTAGTTGCCAGCTGCGGAATATGAAACTATGTTATTCAATTAAAGTAAAACTAAAGCAAATTAGCGAAAGGGTTTTTTGAGTTTTAGTTGCTTTATTATTATCAAATTAAATTGAAACCTATATGTCAGTTTTGGAATACACAGCCATAATAATATTAAATTAAAAACATTTATTTTATATATTTTCATAGAAAACATTTGTTGCTAATTGAGAAATATTAAACTGAAGAGCGAAAGGATTTTTTATTTTCATTCCGAAAATCCAAATTTAACAACAACATAAAATGTGGCAAATTGAGGTACTTTGTTTAAAGTAATCAACATTTAAAATTTTGATTCATTATTTTGTGAGCAGGCTAGCAACTCTTTAAGTTTAATGTTCTATCTTTAAATTTTCAAAGTAGCGGATCTTTTAATCCGTGGAATTAACAAGAAATAAATTTTGAAATGATTAAAATGCTAACGTCAATTTCAAAATTTCAAAATTACTTTTATAATTTATTTAATTACTTAAATTACCAACAGGATGGCAACGGTGTATAAGAAGTATTCTGTCTAAAATATATACAACAATAATAAAATTTAATTTAATTTATTATCAAATAATGTTAAAACACTCAGTTAAAAACAGCAGTGCAAAGAGTTGCCAGACTGCGTTAAGAATAAATAGAGTCAAGCAGCTTAAAGCAGTTTATAAATGAACTAATTTAGAATCCGTTTCGTTCATTTCTTATTCATCATATTATATTATTGCTTTATCCTAACTGATATAGCCAATGAAATATTTTTGATTCACTCCATAGATAGATCATACTTTAAATGAATGCCGAAGTTCAATTCACTCCATATTTTTATTATAATAATCTTCAGAATTTATTAAGTTAACACTGATTAACTCCATGTGTGGACTTATTTATTTATTATTTATTTTCATTCGCATATGAATGTCTTTATTTACCTTGTAAGATATTCAAACTATTTACAAATAGGTGAGTCTATTTACGTCACTCACTTAAAGCTCATTCACAGTTGATTGAAATACTTTTAATTCATTAATGTATTTTTATGATTGTCAAGAATTCTTGCTCAATTAATATGAAGTAAATAATTGCTTTTAGTCGAACCTGTTTCTTTTCATTTTGAATAATCGAATAATAGAATCGAGTGTGTTTAGCCGACGAATTGTAATTTATCACAGACCAGCTAAAATATGGCCAGGTAGCAAATGAGTTGCCATTATTTATGAACTCTATGATATTTCATAAATAATTGAAATGTCGACAGAATTGCAATTACTGCACTTCGCCACAAGCGAATTTATTGTGCGACACAACAACAACAACAGCCACAAAAGCAACAAAGGCAACAATCACAAACAACAACAACAACAACAAAACTCCTACACATGTCGTTTCTCAGACAGACATACAGCCAAGCTGGCCAAGTTGGCCATGTGCTTCTGGGCTAAAATCGCTGACTACTGCAACAGCAGCAGCAGCAGCTGTTTACGACGCATGTGAAACGTGGCAAGTGGCAAGTGGCGAGGAAAATCCAAGCCAAATAGAAAATTCGCAATCGTAGCGCGATAAATTATCCAATATCAGCACATAAAACTTATTTATGTTTGTGCATATTAAACCATGTAAATGCATGTAGATGGGACTGAGAGTGAGAGAGAGAGAAAGAGACAGAGACAGAGACAGAGACAGAGAGAGAGAGAGAGATGGCACCTCTGGCAACTGTATTCAAATTTATGGTGTACCAAATTTAAATTTATAATGACTAACCAAACAAATGCAATTTCGCAAATGCAGCCAAACACAACACACAACAAAATACTTAAACTATGGCAGTTAATCAGAGTCAACATCTTAGTTCTCTGCTTCTCTCTCTCTCTCTCTCTCTCTCACTCCCCACAAGTCTTAAAGGCCAATAAATATTCATTGTAATTTGTGGGTAAATATTCGCACAATGAACAGGAAGAAAAGAAAGCGCACAATGAATGTGAGTGCATTCATTAAGTTTAATGCAGTTTCAGCTGTACTCATTTCATTCATTCATTCACCTCTTAACTAATGGCTGGGTATGAATATAATATGAATGGAGAGTCTTCATTTTAATTTGTGTGTATATATTCTTCAAGTCGTACAATGAATGTGAGTGCACTCGTTTCATCACTTTAGAATTCAATTGAGTTAATGGGTGAAAACATTTGATTCATTTCATAGATGAATGTATTTATATTTCTCTGATTGCTGAATTGATTCTAGCTGAGCATGAATATAATATGAATAAAGAATCTTAATTCAAAACTCATACTCTTTAGAGTTGATTGAGCTAAAGCTGAAATACTTTTGATGCATTCCAAAGATAAAACTGATTTATATAAGCACTCAGTTCATTCATTCATTTAAATGTTTAACTCATTCTTACATTGTACTAAAGAAACAACTGACATGAAATTTTGATTGATTGATTGATTTAACTGGTTTCGACTGGTTCACGAATTATATAGGGCAGCATGTGGCCAGTGTGAACTAGTTCCAATGTGATTGAACAGCCTTCCAGTTTAATTTATGGCACATAATATAGTTTTTGCAGGTGAAGCAAAGATAATAATAAATTGAACCAATTTATTTCATTATAATTTTGTCATAAATCGTGAGTCGTTTCCGTTTCTCAAATAGATCATATCAGATATAATTTCCTGGCTGCTACAAATATATCAGCAATGTGTCGAATAACTTTAATTTATATGCGTTCTGCAAGGGTATGCAAATATTCGACAGTTTTTGTATCTGTTTCTTGTCGTTGTCTTTATAGATAATGTATGCAGCTTTTATAATTTATAACGCTGTCATCTGAGGTAAATTTATTTACTTGACAATCGGACAGTCGCCGAGTGAGTAACCCTTTCGCAAATGAATAAACAAACAAATATATGTATATATATATATATATGTATATGTAAATGCTATCTGCAAATACGAGTGTATCTATAAATTATTCAATGATTAATGATGCCTGCCCGCTATTAATTATAATGAAATCAAATAAACTAAGCTTGACAGCTGTCAGTGTCATCATTTGTATTTTATTTTTTGTTGCTTTTTTTCTGTGGCGCTCCACGCAATAAAAAACGGCCAACAAAATTATGGCTGACTTTGCAACAACATTTTGTTGTTGATAATTCGCTGTCATATGTGAAAAATGCGCACAAGCGTGCCACAAAAATGGGCAACAACATATGCCAAGTGTTGGATAATAACTCAAACTGAAGAGTCAAAAGCCTGGATAACAGTTCGGTTAACAGTGAGCTAAAGTGACAGGCGCCTTGTGTAAATAAAGTGCAAATGTCAGCTGACCGCAAACATTCATTAATATAATTAAATGTGTCAGTCAAGCGGCCATTTATGCAGTCAGTCAATCAGTCATTCAGTCAGTCAGTCAAACATTCATGACACAATGTTAAATCGCTTAAGCAGCGTGTGCAGTTAACAGTTGCAGGCTAACAGTCAACGCACAGTTCAAGCTGGCAACGCTCTCTCTCTCTCCTCTCTCTCTCCCTCGCTCTCAGCTTGGGTTGTTTTTCTTTTCTGTTATTCGCCTGTCATTGTTGTTGTTGTTGCTGCAATAGTGCTGCCAGCTTTGCGTTTGCGTGTGGCTCTAATTAAAGTGTCATCAACAGCACAGACTTACAACAACAACAGCAACAACAGCAACGAGAACAACAACAACAACAACAGCGTAGACATTGTTAGTGATAAATTGCCATTTCTAAAGCTGTCATGTTAATTTTTCGTGCACACTGCTGCATAATAGTTTTCGCCTAAAGTGTTAATTAATTCTTTGAATAACACAAATGTGTGTCGTTTCCTCGTGTGTGTGTGTGAGAGAGAATAGAAGAATAATGTTAAGTACGCACAGTGGATCTCAGCTTAAATGATTCAACGAGCTGTCAAATATTTTGACGATCTTTGTTCATTAATTATTATATGGCAATGCTGTGCTTAAATGCTGTTTATCTTCTTGCTCACAGTTGGCAACCTGTTAAATTGTACACTTAGAAATAGCTAACTACGAAAACCTTAAAAATAAATAAGGCGTTTTTGCTCTATGGTTGGTATTAGCCAAGGTTGCAAACCGGTTCGGAATCCAATCGAAGGTTCAGTTCTTTTGTTCCATGAACCAATTCTTGTTACGAACCAGATCTCTCAAAAGAGATTCGGAAATTTGCTCGGAAAATCGGAAACATAATAATATTTTTGAACGTTTTAAACAACTTTAATTTGCAAGTTTCTTGCTGTAATCCTAATATTATAACTTTAAATATATATTAATATTTTACATATTTGCTGAAAACAAATATTTGAAACAAAATTTGTTTTTCATAAATATTTCATTTATGATTCCAGTTTGAGCTCTCTTTTTGAACTAAATGTTCCCCTTTGTGCTTTTGTGCAGTTACATATATAATTATACAATTGTATATATAATTAGTAAATTGTATAGTCATATATATATTTAAGCATATACGAATATTTACAAATGGGTTTTTATACTTTACTTAGTGTCAATACTCTATCAAATGTTGGTAGTGGTCAATACTTGATAATGTGTCGACTCTAAGTAATTTCTAACTTGCCATGCATGTTTTTCTAAATTTGCGATCCCGAACGCGTGCTCTGAAATATCTTTGCTAGCTTGTTGAGATAACAAACCGATTAAAAGTGTTACCAAAAATAAATGTCATTTAACTAATATTTACTGTTCTTTCATTAACAAATACTTGAGTTGTAAAGCATTATTTTTTTATGGCGCCCATAATTATTTGAACGATCAATTGAGTTATGTATAAACCTATAAATAAAAGAAATGAAAAAACACAAACACAAACGAACAACTAATAAAACACAAAGTGACCATCTTTTATTGTTATTGCCGTTTGTTGCTCGTTTTTTTTCCGAGCTTCGCAATCAAAAGGCATTTATCAATAAAATTGTTGAGCCGTCAATCGTGCCATTGACGCCTAAGTAAGTCGCCCCCCTACTCCCTTCTCCCCTGCTCCGCCCCCTGTGATTGCCATATTGATGCTAAATGCTTACGTACGATACAAATTGAATGAGCGAAACTCAATGAATTCATTTAAATGCACGCGAGGCACACTGACTATGATAATGAATTGAAACGGCTGCTTAAATGCAAAATAATAACCCGTTTCAGCCGACAAGGAGAGGGATAGCGAGTGTCAGAGAGAGAGAGAGAGAGAGAGAGAGAGACAGCACATAACACAAATTATGGACAGCGATAATCGCACAGCGGATCGAAGACTGGGGGCTTTTTATGGCGCAGACTGCAAAAGCCAATAATCATAAAACACAGCAACAAATTAACTAATAAATTAATATAGAAATAATCATATTAATGTGCAAGCTGATAACTGTCAATGCGTGGGGGAATACCATATGAATATTGATTGGATTAGGGGGTTAAAGGCTACAGCATTTATTTTGCAATGATTTAACTATTATAGACAGCTGGCGATAGGCTCTGTTTTTCTGGTCTTTGAATTAAATAATAAAGTTTGTTTTGCTTTCTGTCTTCTTTCATATTTCGTACCAATTGGGTCTTATATATAATACAAAAAGATAATAGTTGTCAACCCTTTCATCACTAACCATTTTGTATGCAACAACTTGATTATCATAAATTGAAATTATTCATTTCATTCCATATTAATTGAATAAATTAATTACTTATTCGTTATTATTTTTGTCTTGATAATTTTTATGAAATTCAAAAATCTCAATATTAATTATGTATTCATTAATACTTATATTACTTTTTCATATTCATGCTATTTTATGTATATCAATTAAATATTTATTTATTATCACTTTGATTAAAAATTCAGTTTATTAATTATATAAATTAATTCATTTTCGGTCACATTCTGTCCTGAACGTGTTCAATTAATTGATAGAATTTCATAACATAAAATAATAATAATGAAATAAATAATCATATTTAATTCTCCTTGGATTAAGTTGATGATTCAGATATTTTTGTCCAGTACACGTTGAGTCCAGTCAGTAATCAATGTGATAAGAAAATGCCACTGGCTTAAGTTGCATTAATTTCTGTATTTTATTCCCAATTTTTTTTGTGTGGAATTTTTCCCAAGTCCCAAATGGGTTTTAAAGCCTTTTGCTGACCATTTCCGATGCGTTTTAATGTGTTGTAAGCTGCGGCAACTTAAATGCTTTTCAAATGGTATCAATCATTAAGTCGTAAGTCGTACACTGGGTCGTATGAGTGATTGCCATAAAATGATATAAATGCTAAGCTCTCCGCAAGCGCACAAAGCCCACCAACAAAAAAAAAAAAGAAAAAATGGGCTCTCAAAGCTCAACAGCACATTTGACACTAAACACGCACAAATTGCTTTTGAAGCCAGACCCCCTAAAAAAAAAAAGAAGCCACAAAGCCCCGGACGGATGGACGGACAGCCGGACGTACAGTTGTACGGGGCACATGTTTGAAGCTGTCCACATTTATGTGTATTTATGTATTGATGTGGTAATGTGTGGGCTTGTGGCCATTGTCCGCACAAAAGGCATCTAATAAAAAGAAACTGAAATGTAATGTTGATAAGCCAGAAAGCGGTCAACACTCATACACACACACACACACGCCCCAATGCCAATGGGGCTAAATGTCTGGCGCCGGCGACGCAGACGAGTTGGTTTTTGTGGCTGGGTTTGGCTTTCAATCAAATCAGGCCAAAAAACCAATAAACAATCAATCTCAATCACATCAATTATGCGCCGAAACAACTTCTGAGCTGTCCGCTTGTCTTATCAACACATTCAGGCGTCGTTGTTTTATTTATTCACATTTTTCTTTTCATTTTATTAATATGGTTTTTTATGTTTTTTTTTTCTGGTCAACAAGGCGACACTTTTTTTAAACTCTATTCTATTGATGTTAATCATTTTAATTGGCGCCACTTGAGCGGCGCTAGTGTGTATTGTGTGTGTGAGTGTGTGTGTGTGTTGCGTGTGTTTGCCTGATTGGTGGCTATTAATTTTTAAGCAGCAATTTGAAAGCGGCTCAAATTTGTTTCGTGTGTTGCAAGCCACATGCGACCCCACTTCACACGTATTGAGAAAGTGAAAGTGTCCAACGAACTTTTCAACGAGTTTTTTACAACGAATTGAACAAAAATTAAGAATGCTGTTGTCTAGTGAGTTCGACTTAGAGATACCCTATTAAATATATGCCAGTTTCAATGGCAAATTTCCCTTTAAAAAGTATTAATTATTACTACTATTATAATAACAACATTTAAGCTAAATCAACTGAAAAATAAGCACACTAACATCAACTTAATTTCTGTCTATTTATTAAATTAATGTCGATTAATATCAGTCTAAACAAAAAATACAAAAAACAAAGAAATAATTTAAATTATATTTAAGAATAATCGTATTTATTTAAATATCTTTAATACTTAAAAGATTTCATCATTTTCATTAATGAAATGCAAAGAAATCATAAACTAATAACTGCCTTAAGCAGCAACAATGATTTGAGCAACTTTCTGCTTACTAAATTATATAAACATTAGTTAGGAAAATCAACAGCTGTCGCTTGTTGTTACCAGAACCAGAACCAGAACCAGAACCAGAACACAGAACCCCATCCCCACATATTCATTACACGCTCGTTCCCAATTGGAAGCTATGAAATGTGAACCATAAAGTTGACAGCAAGTTCATTTAAATAGAAACCGACATGTGTCAAACTGACACTTTTTGATTGTTGATTTTGCCTATGCTCTCCACTGTAAACCAATTTCTTACACTTCAGTCCCCCGTCACCATGCCACCCTCCCCGCCCTGGTGTTCTTGCTGTTGCTGTTGACACTCTTTGAACCCAGAGAAACTTGGCTGGTTGACACTTCAAGGCAAGTGTCCCAAGGTTGAAAGAACACAGCACACAGCGGAAAAAAAACAAAATCTACAAAACAAAACAAAACGATGGGAATGAAAATGAAACTGAAAATAAAACAAATTAAATACGATGTCAGAGTTGTTATTTTCAAATGACATGAGCGTCATGTCAAATGCCAAGCAAAATAACGCAGCAACCTGCTGTTGACAGGATCCCCTCACGTAAAACTACCAAGAATGCCGAGCAAATGTTTGCCAACAAAACTATAACCAACAGATTCAATTCAAAGTTGCTTGCAACACAGAAACAAAAATAACTCAAAACAAGATGCCACAGATATGTTGAGAATGTTGATATTTAAATACCCCCGTTGAGCGATTGGATTGGATATAAAAAGTGCTGTTATGCATTGTTGGGAATTTAATACAATTTATAACTACACTCAGAAAATGATTTGCACTACAATTGAAAAAATAGCCCTAAAATATAAATCACCCGTAAAACCAAAAACGATTTCGTTTTGTTTTTAGATATAATTTGCAGGTCTAAGGAAAAAAAATCTTTGAATTAGAAGGGTTTCTCTTTTATTTTCTTGAAATATATTTCTTATAATATATCTAAAAATAGTTCTAAGAAGTAGAAATGGAAACACCCATTTTTAGAAAAACTCCTTTCTGAAATTCAGAAAATATTTATGAATTTTGCAATATTGACTGTTGCCTTAGAGTAATTCCACAGACATATTAATCTGAATAACCTTTCGATATGCCTTATGCCTTAACTATCTAAAATGTTGATATGTGTGAAATCTCAAAATCTAAGGTTTTATAATAAGATAAGCAATAAAATATTTAGACATTATTTTTAAATTTTGAAAAAGCCTTAAGCAAAGAAAATATAAACCTCAGATGTTGATGATAGTTGACGATGTTGATGTTAGGAACACAATAAGTATTGTAACCAGTTAGTTGGGCTGCATCTTTCGATTGATAATTCCTATGACAGCTACATAATATACTCCGATATATGTACTGCCTGAA
The DNA here is from genome assembly GCA_035043785.1 of Drosophila planitibia. Classification (NCBI taxonomy): domain Eukaryota; kingdom Metazoa; phylum Arthropoda; class Insecta; order Diptera; family Drosophilidae; genus Drosophila; species Drosophila planitibia. The sequence continues at coordinate 865,674 of JAWNMS010000066.1, forward strand.
GGCAACAAATATATTCCAAGTTCCATTAAGATAGGGCTGGCTAGATACACTCCACAATTAATGTTACTCAAGAATATATATAATTTATTTTCGCTTTCCATTCTTGATAAAACTCTAAAAATCATCTAGTTTTCTAGTTTGTTGTGCGAAACATTGTTGAAAATGCAGCCAAAGCATCTAAAAACCTTAACCACAAACACTCTCAGCTGATTGTCATCTGCTGCTGCTGCTGGTGAAAAGTGAAAATGCATTTGTCTTTGCAGACGACAAGATGACAAGCATCTCACGCCTTCCACATCACAGCTCCCCTTCCACCGCAGCCCTCAACCCGCAGTTCAACAAATTTCCCAGCTGACGCTTATCACGTGCTAAAGATCGCTGCACAAAGAGGCTTTTCACGCTTCCCATTGCCTGCTTATTTAAATTAGCTGCAACTTTAGCGAAAAAAAAAAAAAACACCCGCCATCTGCAATTCATTTATACTGCTGTCTGTCTGTCCATCTGTCTGTCTGTCCAGCTGTCTGTCTGTCTTTTAGCCTCTTCCGACTGTTATTTTTTGTGTACTTTCGCAAAAATTTGCTTATCGCTGTGGAAAAAATCAACCAAAGGGCGTTTTGCGCACACAAAAACTAGTTAAAAATTTTTGTTTGCAGCCGACTCGACTAGGCGATACCCTGTGGAATGAGCTTTAAATTAAGCCAGTGTGTCAAATCGGAAGCAGCATGTTTACCAAATGAAATTCAGCATCGGAATCAGAATTCAAAACAGATATAATTTATCAGATCAGATCACACAGCCAAAACATCGAAGCGGAGCATCAACTCAATTTATATGCTATATCTACTTTTCCAATGTTGGTCGTCTTTCTTCCGCACTCAGTAACACCAGACTCGAACTTTCTAAATTATTTTTTCACACTTTTATATTGTTCCATTACCGGTACCGGTACCGGTACTGCAGCATAAAAATCAAAGAACCACTGCGTAATCGTTTAGCGTTAAAAAGTTTGGAAAAATAGATCGGAGTCTCTATCAGATTTTTTATACCCTTACCTAAATTTGACACGCTCGCATTTCACATTCTGAATATATCCTCTTAATATATATCCATTTGAGGAAACGAAATTATATTATGATTTTACCAACCGATTTTTAAGGTCAGAGAAATTTTTATTAACTTAACTTTGTTCTACATTTTTCATTGCTTAAGCCTTAGAAAAGATTTGCCACTGCCCTTTTGCCAGTTCACATGTCTAAAATACCCCTTTTATTTATATTTCCTGAGTATGGCGACTACAAAAAATGCAACGTCTGAGCACAGAGCTATATCTCTTTATTTTCTAACCCCCCGAGTAATGGATGTGTGTGTGTGTGTTTTGGCTGCATTGCTGGGTGTAGAATTTGACTCTATTCGCATATTTTCGCATTTTATTATGCAAAGTGATGGACGGGGGCAGGCAACAGACTGCAAGACTGTCAGACTGACAGAGAAATGAGACTAAGTCGTGTCGAGTCTGGTGTAAAGGGCGTCAGCATGTCACTCAGCCAGTGGCCTCTTCTCACACCTCTGCTCTCTCTCTTTCTCTCTCTCTCAAGCATAGACAGACCAAGTATAATTTCTTTTCTTTCTTTTTTGTAACTTTTTATACACAAATTGTATTCGTTTCACAAATTAAAAAATACAGTTGTGCAACACAAAACTGTCAGTCAGTTGCCTTTCCGGCCTAAATTGATGGGGGCAGGGGTAGTAGTAGTAGCTGTCTGTCCAGCTGTCTGTCTGTCCAGCTGTCTGAGTTGACTTGCATTGAAGCACTTAAACGGAAGTCCAACAAACACCAAGTGCATTTAAACAAGCCAATTTGCAGTTATCTAATTTAGCTTGTTTGTGTGCCAAAAAGCAAAACTAAGAAGCAAGTTTTGTCTGAAGATTGTATCTATTGGGGAACAGCAGCAAAACGCCATCGAAATGCTCAAAGTTTGTTACTTTTCAAAATGAGCAAGACTGACACGTAAGAATGTTGTAGGCGACTGAGCTCGACTACGGCATACCTTGGACCCAACTGAAAGGTAAGAAAAGAGAGTTATCAGATCAATATGAGCTTACTTTTTGCATTATAACTTGGGACTTTATTATACGATCTTGTTGAAATTTATCAATAATATGTCAAGGGACACTATATATAAATTGTGGCTTTTTTGCTATCGGAAATCGGTAGCTGCTATCGATAAAATGCAACTTGATCTGCGTATGGTCAACAAGAACTTAAATTAATTTATATATATATATATATATACTGTTACATCCTTTTACAAAAAAGCATTACATTTAATGCGTTCAGGGTAAATTAATGAATTTATTTCGCTCACTCAAATTACATGTGAATAACTTTTTGTTTTGTCTTTTTGTCTTTTTCATAGGCTCGTAGTTTATTACAAATGTTAAAAATGCTAAGGCCATGCACGCAACGTGGCATGCGGAAATTGCATACATGAGTTAAGGCAGTTAATTAAGTTATAAGCAAGCAAACATTATTCATGCAATAAATGCAAACAAAAATAAAGAAAACACGCAACGTGGCAAATGAAAAGCGAAACCAAAAAAATTAATAATCGCAGGTGTAGGGGTGAGGGGATAGGTTGCAGGGAAATCCGCAAGAAAAGTCGGGAAAATTGTCCCGATACGATTCGATACGGCAGTTGTTCTGTTCGCATCGCTGACAAGTGTTGTCAACGCATGTGTAGGGCGCATAATTATAAATAACACGTAATTAACGCGCCGCAAATGCGAATGACAACTCTCTCTCCATCTCTCTCCCTCTCTCTCTCTCTACTCTCTCTGGTGGTGTGGGGTTCACGCGTTGCACGGCATTTGGCATTTTGACAGCGCCCAAGGCAAACAGTTGACAGCCACAACGCTGACAAGGTGCAAGTTGCAAGTTGTTCGCTGGCCGTTGAAATTATAAAGTGTCATTGGATTTATGGTGGACGACATGCCGAATGATGTCCATATGCTGCACGCTGCACGTTGCACGTGGCAATATTGTCACTTCATGTGCGAATATCTTGCATATGCAAAATTGGCAAAAACGCTGACAACTTGAAATGCTAATTATTGTCAAATTAATTTAGTCAGCTGTCAGCTTAAATACGGCTACAAACGGTCTTTTTTTTGCCTCATTTCGATTGTTGATTTCGCAAAGAATTTACATATATAAATGTATATATATATATATACATATATATATACACAGACCTATATGTATAAATATACATAAGTAAAATTAAAATGAGTGCACACCAGTCTGTCACCGGGTAAATTTATATGCAGACCGAAAACATCTTGGCATTATTATTATACAAATTGCGTGAATTAATGAATGCTGCTTGTAGGCGCAGTCAAACAGTCAAACAGTTGACAGACTGACAGACAGTCAGTTTCTGTTTCTGTTTCTGTTTCAGCTTATGCAAATTGCAACAGCAGCTGTCGCCGAATTTTTTTCTCTCTCCCCTTTTTTATTTGCAAATTGGGAATGCCATTAAAAAAAATCAAATATATTTGCGCAATATTTATTTCTTTTTACTGAAAATATCAAATTTATTGGATTATATTTGCTAAATATGCTATAGAATTTGTATGGCAAATAAATGTGTTTTGAATATTACATTTATCATGTACAGCATAATATTATATTATGGGAATGCCGTCAAACCAATTAAAGAATATTCATGCAATATTTATTTATTTTTAAAAATATAAAATATTTTTCCTTACAAATAAATGCTTAAATTCAATAGTCTTTGTATAGTTAATAAATTGAGCTTACTGCGAAATTTATGATAATTATAATAAGGAAATGTCATTAAAAAATAATACTGTCGCAGAGAATTCAATGTCTTTTTTTATGTATCAAATATATTTCATTATTTTTACTAAATATTATTTATTGTTTGTAAGCTGCTTTTCAGTTTTCAACAAACATTTTTCGTTTCCGTATATATAAAATAAAATAATAAATTTTTTAGTAAAAGTGAGTTTCAATTCAATTCATAGCCACAAAAGCTGTTTCAACTGTTGTATTTAATTTATAAAGATACAGTAACAGACCTGATAATATACTAAAGGCAAACATATTAATAATTTATTTTATACGCAGAGCGGAAACCACCAACAAATATTAATAAATTTAAGTACTTTATATTTATAACTAAGCATTTTAATCAACTAAGCTGTACAAATATTTATACAGCTCATATTTTGAATATATATAAATAAAGAGAGAGAGAGAGAGAGAGAGCGAATGTAAGAGAGGGTGAGAAAGAGGGAGAGCGAGGCTGGTGTAAATCAATTCGGAAGAGCTGACGCGAGTAACGCCCACATTGACATGTTTCACGGGATGGCGTGACAGGCTCACATTGCGTATGATTGATAAACACATCGCTTGCCCAAATTACACAAAGCTAGACAAAAACAACAAGCAGCTGCTGCTATTTCTACCGCTGCTGATGATCTGAAGAACCTTGAGCTGTTGGGCACCCAAAGTAAAAGCTAATAGCTTGTAGACAGCATTTGTTGTTGCTGTTGTTGCTGCTGTTGTTGCTGCTTTTATATGCGGCAAATGAGTGATGAGCCGCATAATGGAATATGGCAAATGGGCGTTGACAAGAGGCAATAAGAATTTGTGCGGGGGGAATGCCAAAAGTGTTGTATGATGAACATTTCAGTCGTGCTATGCCAAAAAAAAAAAAAAAAAAAACTGGCAATTAATTTGGTCAAGCTAACAAGGTTAATTGCATTGCGCATATGTTGGCCATAAATTTGAATAGAGGAAAAGTAAACATTTTTGAACACTCGATAATTAAAATAATAAATATTATATAAAAACCCCACTAATTCGCCAGGGAACAAAGTGAAAAGAAGCAGTTAACTGCGCAACAAAGTGGCAGGTTAAATGTGCGAATTGCAGCGCCAAAAACACAGATGTTAGCATACATAAACAAGCAGCAAAAGAGTGCAGAAAAAAGCTTAAGCGACAAGCGTTGGAAAAATAACAACAACAATATCAACAACAACATTTGTTAACTGACAACTAAATGGACACGTAATGTTGACAAAAGTCTGACATGAAATCTAACAGAGGGGCACAAAACCCGACAGACCTCAAATGAAAGAAACAGTGACACATGAAAATGGCATTAATGTGTCACTCAAAGCGTACACAGCAGCAGCAACAACCGTAACAGCCACAGCAACAGCAACAACAATTGCTGCTGTGCAACTGCGACAATTGCAATGATATGGCTGACAGTTGTTGCTGGCTAAAATTGCAACATTGCCCAACGCCAAGTGCACTTCACAATGCATGTGTGTGTGTGTGTGTGTCAAATTAAGTGGCAACGCCAAAAGAGCATTGCCACACGTAGCCAGCCTCGTATTACCTACACTACACCCCCCTCCGTGCCCCACCACAACTGCTCTGCTGTTGCTCCCCCGAGTCATGGAATAAGCTATACTTTTGTGTTGTGTTGCCAACTCTCGAACATATTTACTCGGGCCAAGTTTGACAGTCAAATGACGCTGTCAGCTGTCAATATGACAAGTGCCAGTTTTGCAGCAGTTGACAGTTAATGTGACAGCGTTTGTGCGCCGGGCTAAATAAACTACAGGCATATTGGATTGCACATTTTGAACTCAGTCACTTATTTCTACTCGTCATTTGCCATTTGACATGTTGCACATTTTGCGCTCGGTTGCATTTACATTTGAAATACATCGCACTTGGAAAGTGGCACACACATTTTTGCCATTTCTGTGCACTCAACAAATATCTTTTGAGCAACACAATCGAAGCGTGGGTTTTTTTTTGCAATAAATCGCATTTATCCCTAATTTATTACATTTTCACATTTTCTTTTATTTTCTTGCATTTTTCAATTGCATTTCAGTCGATTTGCTTGACAATTGATCAGTCAATCCTTATTGCTCGCCCTTGCTTTTTATTGCATTCAGTTCATTTAACACTCGCAAGGCAACAAAAAGATGAGAAATGTGTATCGAACTATGCTTCTCTTATTTTGTATCATATATTTAATTATTTAGCAGAACTTCAACTGAAGCTTCGTTTTCATATACTTTATAATTTATTTATTTAATGTGCGCATAAAAAGTCCACAATTTTGGAAATGGGACTTACAACATAATAGAATAAACCCGAATTTACAAATAAAAAAATCAAAGATTATATTTAAATGAAAAAAATAAAATTAAGAATACATAAGAAAAAAATAAAAATAAAATAATATAAAAACAATATTAAAATGTAAAATGATTCAACATTTATTGCAAAGTTTGGAACAACTCAGAGAAAACGCAATCAAGAAAGAAAAAGAGAAAATAAAGATAAATTGTGAGAGTTAAAATAAAAAAACATAGGCAAGTCTCTAAACCTGTATATGAGGATAAGATGATGATTATGAAATAAAGGCAACTTTAAAAATCCAGTGTCTTTCGAAATATTGCACGATATGAGCAATGAAATACATAAATAAATAAGTAAAACCAATAAGTAATTAAGTTTAAAACTCCACAGCTAACTGAACGAACGCTGTAAATCTCTCCCTGAATACAAATCACTATGGAATTCGAAATAAATTATATTAAATAAATTTAAAAAAAAGGAGAAAGAAAGAAATATATTTTAATAATCAGTAAGCAATATTTAAACTGAGAGCATGTTAAAGTGTTTCAAGCTGCGCTTTAATAAAAAAATTGTTGAAATCCAAAGGAAACTCGCAACGTTTGTGGGTAAATTATAATTTATGTAAATTGTGAGAAAACGGCGCGACATCAAGGAGACAATATCTTTGTACGAGTATGAATGTTTTAAGAGCATTTATGTAAATTCTTTTTTTCTGGCGCTGCAAATTTATTAGCGACACGAAAAAAAAAAAATAAGAAAAAGGCAAACACAAAAAAGGTGTTAACAGATAATGGCGAAAATACACATAAGTATTAAGTATGTGCGCAAGCCAGTCATTGCCAGACACACACACACGCCACACACACACACAAAGTATAAGTACCCAAACATCTGCATAAAGTTTTATACAATTTTTATCGCTTATTTTATAATTCGCAACAAAACTGCAAAGCGTCTTGGCAAAAGACGACGACATCGTCGTCCTCCCCTCGCCAGGGGCTTATGCAAAGCGACGTCGGCGTTGACGTTGACGTCGACGCAGGCGTCGCGCAATTTCCGCTTTTTATGCTTATCCTGTAATTCATATTTATAGCAGCTATTTTTGTATCGCAAGGCAGGCTCCGCACAGGAAGCAACACTGGCAGCCGTGGCAGCAGTGGCAGCAATGGGGCAACAGCCACATCCACACTGAACCGCAGCATCTTTGAAAATTGCATTTGAGAAAATATGGCCTGGATCCGGGTAGAGAGCTTGCTGAATTGCATTATCTACGTAGATAAGTTTTATTGCGGTTGCCCCCGCATAAATAATTTAAATATATCAAGTCTGGTGTAACTAACACATCGACCCCGCCCCCTTTACCCCCTCACTTTAACGGCCTTACCAGATATTAAGTACTTCACATGGGGCGAAAACACTAAAGAATTTAATTCCTTTTGAATTGAATCGAACAGGAACTAATTTTTACTCAAAATAAGTTTAGAAGACAGAAATTTGTTTATTCTTTTATGACCTCGTTTTATAATTTATATATTGTTTTGCTGGCTCCTCATAATTTTTTCTATTTTATATATACTTCAATATATTTCGAATTCCATCGTGATTCGTCTTAAGGAAGAAGCTTAATAAAATATTAATAAAAAAATAGATTTAATTTATTGTTGTCAAACACTTATCTTCTAGTTCTTTATTTCATTTAATAAAATATTCAATCCAGTTGAGCCTACTTTTAATAGATATTTAAAATAAATAATAAATCAAATTTAATTTAAGCATTAATCAGACAAATTTCTGAAATTATAATTAGAATACAAATGTAAGCTAAGCATTTCAAACATCATAAAAGTAGTTCATTAATGCAGTACACTAAAAACTAGGCATTACAAATTTATATATTTCATAGAATGCATACTAAAAAGCAGAGTAAAATAAAACAGAAGATACATAACATTTAATACATAATACATAACGCGCATATTCGGTAAAACTTCAAAAGCCGATAAAGCAGCCATCAAATTTCAATTTGGGAAAACAATTTCGATGTCTGGCAATATTGAGCATTCGACACAAGTATTCGATTGAACTCAACTTGAAATGTTGAAGCCACTGCGGCTTGTTCGCATTTCATGGTTTTTGTGGATGGCTGTCATTGTTTCAAAAGTTTCAACATTTTGTTTGTCATATTAACATAAAGTATGATTTTTTGAGTGGCTTCAAGTGCACAGTTGATCGTCTTCGACTTCTTTCTGTGCCCCTCTCTGCACAAGCTGCCTCCCTGCCCCTCTATCTACCTGCCTGCCCCACGATTCCCACTCGAGTCGAGTCTTCGCGTGCCTATTTGCCCATTTGTTATTGTTTTTATTTGTGCTTAATATTGTTTCAAGTGTACATTTGCCCCGCCGTCTAAAGTGTGTCGATGTGTCATATGCTGTGCCACAAAAAAACAACAACAACAATAAAATGAGCTTAGGGCATTATTAAAATGCCGCTGTGTAAAATGTGACACATTTAGCATTTCATGTTTATTGTTTAATACTCGAATCATTTTCTTTGACAGCTGTGAAATATTGTGCAAATAGCCAAAAAAAAAAACACACTCGTGTACTTATAATTGAAACTACAGTAAATACTGCCTATAGGAGAAGGAGAAGTGCAAAGCGATCAACGCAGAAGGGAGGATTTTTATTGTAATCAATCTTAATGGAAATATGACAAAGAAGAACACAGCATTAATGAGACAAGTTGACAATGAGATTTTAGCAATTTAAAAATATGCTAAAAATAATAATATTAATATTAATAATATAATAATAATAAACTTACAGTTAAACAGATAAGGTGCTCTATAATCTGTAAGTTTGTTATTATTGCTACAAATAATAATAATAGTAATAATTGTAGATATCCATCTTTGAGTTTATGTGTGATCTAAAAGTTTATTATTATTAATATTTTTAGTATTTCTAGTAGGCATCATAAAACTCGCATTCGCTGTGGCGACCTCAACGCAAATACGCCGCGTATACGTAATATTTTGAGATGTGCAGCTAAGCGCTTCGGACTTTTATGACACACACACACACAAAAGATATATGAACAGCTAGTGCCACATACATGTGTGTACATATTTGCAGTAATTGCCATTGTAAATAGGGACAGGAAATGTGGCTAGCTGTTTAGTTTTAAGTGTCTAATTAAATTATTCGCATTTAACAACCAACTGTGACTTGATTGTGCAAAAGCCATGACTAAACCCAAGTAGCCGACGTGGAATCGAAGCTTTTGTTGCTTGTTATTTACTTGTTACTGTTTGCACACATTTTTCACAAGGTGTAACATTTTAATTAACACACAGCTCATAATTTGTGAGCGGCAGCAAAAAGCACAGTGAATCTATTTTTTATTTAAGTTCATTTCGAAATGTGTGTGTGTGTTTTTGTGTGCGTGTGTGTGTATAATTTGTACAACTAGCACAACGAGTGCTAATTAAGTGTGATAACTGCCTATTTTTTATTTTATTGTGTTGACTTTGTTAAATTTAGCACTTTTTTGTTGCAGCTCTTTCAACGCAACTCTGTTAGACAAATATAAATTGTGGGGCTATCATTTTTCTACGGTACAGCTTTAATTAGCCAGCTCAAGCCCATCAATAGGTCTTACTGCTAACAAATATCTTCTTCTTCCTTTTGCATCAGTAAAAAAACGCCGCCAGACAAACCGCTTGGCGTATCAATAAACGGGCGAATGAATAAATATAAGCCTCAATAACAGCTATTGTTCAGTCATAAATTAAACAAGCCCCATATGGTCTTGCTGCCTATCTATAAGCGAGTATAAATAATATAAATATTAGGCGAGAGTGTGCACACACACACACACACACAGGCACACACTCCTCACGCAATATTTATGAACTAAATCAGAAACAACAACAGCAAATGCGAGACATGAATACGCCTAATGCCAAAAATCAATACGGCAACTTTATCAGCGCTCATATAAATTATGACTAATTGTGCTAAAAACGTGACAGAATGGCCCGACTAGCTGCCATAATTAATAAAATGTTGATACTGTTCGTGGAACGAGCTTCAGCGAGGACTACCCCAACGAGTGCAAGCGAGAGGCACCGTTTCCGGGTAATCGATTTGACATCAAATACCAGTTAAAAAGGGGACCAAGGTCGCTTGTACTCGATGACAACGTGTGCCTATATTTCTTGTGGTGAATCCACAAAGATTCCAGGAAATAGCTGTTCTAGACTCAGTCATTAAAGTAGATATAGATTCATAGTTGTGCGAATATACACAGAAAAATAAACTCTAGAAGTTTGATGGTTATACACTGATCACATTAAAAAAAAGGCAAAAAGATATAATGAAATATGTAACGCGCAGTATTTATAATCCTGATCAGTATCAACACACGAGTCGAACTCTGAGACTATAAGCGCTTCCAATTTGGAATATAAGTTATCGAATACCAAACACAGATGAGGTTTCTTCTTAAATTGTATCGATACATTTCGATACCAATTGATTTCCGATAACTACAAAAATCTCAATTGTAAAAATAAAGTAAAAATATTTAATTTACCCATATGAATTACTAATAAACTGTTAAACATTTCATTAAGATGTGATAAGAAACGCGGACTGTGCTTGAAATAATTAATATATTTAAAAACTGGGCTCAGAGTAGCTCCAAGTAGAGCTGACTCGACTATGTTTAAATTTAAATAACAATTTAAATATTTAAAAGCTGTGTCCAGATTGAAAATGGTATATTTATAAAACTCAACTTATCCTGGCCATAATTACAAACTAAATACGTATTTTAGTGCATATAAGAACACTATCGGCACACTATCGGAATACTATATTTATGTGTCTACGTCAAATGTGACATGTGGTACCCGCACCTAATATTCAGAGCAATTTGCATCATAAATATAAGCGAAATAATCGTTATAAGAACTTTTGTTCAGCCGCTCCATTCCCGGCTGCAAAGCGTCATTTCCCAGCTTGGGTGAATTTTTCGATATTGTTTCAGCTCAGTTTAACGTAAATAACGCCCGCCTTAAATATGGTCCTTATCGTGACACTACAAAAATAAGCACAAAAACAAGCCACACTATAACATTAGGGTATTCACACACACACACACACACACACACACATACACACGAAGCAAGTGTGTACATAGGACAGAAAAAAGCGCTTAAGTACCGATAAGAAATTTGCCATTTTTACAATAGTATCATAATAATTTATGGCGGCCCATTGAGTGTTATAAAAGCTTCAATATTTTGTAGTTTATGACTTGCGCCAGTTGGGCATGGGCGTAATTACACACACACATACACACACACACACAGGCACACACACACACACACACAATATACATAAGCTGTACGTCATTATTGCCAATGTGCGCTGGGCCTTTGTTAGTAGAAATGAATTATGGCTCTCAACTCTTTACTCAGTTTAGGTTTTGGGCTCCCTCTCTCTGTCTTTCTCTCTCTCTCTCTCTTTCGCTCGGTGTGTGTGTGTGTCTCGCCTGCTGGGCCATAATTTATGGCATGCGGCGAAATGGATTTTATTGCAAAAACCATGTTCGAGTTTATGGCACAACTGTAAGTGGGTAATATTCATTTCATTTATATGCACTTTGCTTTTGTGCCTTGTGCCGGCATTTCTCGTGCTGCAAATCGCTAGTTTTCACTTTTCAGTGTAGGAGGGAGGGAGAGGAGAGCACTAAAACAATGATTAGTTATTAGCCATGATTAATGCGCAATGATTAGGCCGAAGAGGTGCAGCCTCAGCCTAATCATTGCCAATGTTACGTTGTCATATTTGATGACCATTTTATGGCCAGCAATTTCATTAAATGAATTGCACGAATTGGAAAATTATTACTCCAACAAATTGGCGGGGTTATAAAACTGATTAAATACGCGTACCTTAATCAAACTGTGCTCAACGCAACCCAACCAGAAGCATAACCCAAAAATGGCTAATGACGAATCAAATTATTTCCATTGCATTAGCTCATCCCACAATCGTGCCTGAAAGATATGAAAGCGACCTCATTTAGCTATTTTTATGCATGATTAAAGATTAACAAATAAAATGATAAAATTAATCTACAGTGAATGAGAGAAGGGAAACCATATTTAACAAATAAATATATGCAAACAGAAAATAAAATTTCTTAAATAAATTAGTTTTTTAGCCTCTTACTTCAAATGTAAGCTGAAGTCTTTTAGTTGAAAGAATTATACTGTTCTCAAAGTTAATGAAAAATAAAATAAATAGTGAAACTCTCCTGCACAAAAAACCGGAATTAATCTAAAAATACTTAAACTAAGTATGTATCTTGTTCATTGAATTGAAGCGTAGATATTATATACAAATTATACAATTCTTATAACAAATAAAAAGGAATCTTTATCTGAAATGAAATATAGTAATTTTTGAAGAAATCCTCCCAAATTAAATATTCTTTTGCCAAAAAACTGAATTACTCTAAAAAAAATACTTAAACTAATCTCGAAATGTTTGCATTCACATATATTTTTTTATCAGCCTAAGCATAAATAGTGGCTATATATATTCCGAGTTCTCAATCGTTTCTTCCGCTCTATTATGCCTTTAGGAAAGCTTATCTTGTTTTTAGCGCCCCGTGGCAATAATGGTTGGGGCCCCCGCCCAAATGGGCTTCTACCCGAAATGCTTTCACACTACATTTGCGTCGTAATTTCATATTTAATGTACTTTTTATATCGTTTATTTGCAAACGTTTTAATAGCCCCATAATTCCATTTATTTGGCCATGCCGGGCATATTTATGGCACTCAGCCCTTATTTATGATGGAGCCCCAAGCGAAAACAAGGGCAATCTAAGTTCTGCTTTTCAGATGTGGAGAGCAACACAAAAAAACCCACAAAAAACGAAAGCGAGTACTCGTACTCGTACGAGTGTTTTTCATGATCACGCCGGAGTGTTGGCCCAAAGATTAAGATCAGGCATCGTGCTGAAAATGCACAGAGTTTGCGACCGAACCGTTAAGGGAAGTGTTTAAGTAACAAAAGTGAACCAAAAGTGTGCAGAGACAATGCTATTAAAGGCGACAGTGGTTTCTTGCTCTTATCTGATGCCGCCTGGCACGATACGACGACAGTTGCCTTACCTGACCATTTTTCAGCATCCCTCTACACTAAAAAAAATTGGCCTAAAATGAAAATCGCCCTAAAAAGTTTTTTGATTTTATAAATAATTTCTAAGCATTAGGAAAAAATCTTATAAATTTGGCATGCCAAATTATTGTGACTTATAATAATTTCTATTATTAATAAAAACTTTTCTAAATTCTTTTATTTTTGAGATTAGCTCGAAATATGAATTTATGTATTACTTAAAATGTTTGTTTAGATGATATCTTAAAATACAAATATTTAATAATAATATAAGTAACAAAAACTCGAATATAAGTATTCTTCTCTGGGAATTAGACATATGTATTTTATCTAAGTTTTAGAAAAATCCACTCTTAAATTTAATTTTTAGAAACTTTAGAAGTTTGCTATCTGATCAAAATTGTTACCAACCATTGTTGTGGCAATTTTTTGATGAGTGTACTTGAAGATGTTTATGCATATGGGTAGCTGGCTAATAATTTTTAACTCTTGACTGACTTTGTGCTTCCTTTTTATGTTTCTTGGTTGCAGCTGGACAATAAGAGCAGCCCGTTGGCGCTATTGGCGCAAACATGCAGCGCCATCGGTGCGGACACAACAAATCCGAAGCTGCTCGCGGCGAATATTGAAAAGTCGACCAAGCAGCAGCCGCATCAGGCCAAAGGCATGGCTTTGAATATGGGCAATGTCAACGGTTTGGCCGGCATGGGGGGGGATAATGCACGCGATAAATCCTCACCGGTTAGCAGTCATTCATCCAGCGTCAGCACCGGTTCCGTTGAGCAGCAACAGCTGCCGCCGGCACACAGTAAAACACCCAGCACATTCAAGCCCTACGAGACGAACAACAACAGCAGCAGCAACAACAACGATTGCGGCGCCACAAATCTCACCAGCAGCAGCAGCAGCAACAGTGGCAGCAACCAGCGCGTCAAGACGCCCAAAGCGAGTGGACTTACCTCCTCATCCTCAACAAATGGACAGCAGCGTTGCGATTCAAATCAAAGTGCCAGCAGCTCACAGCGCGAGTCGCCAAATGCATTGAATGCCTCCACAGCCACCGCCTCCGCCTCCGTCTCTGCCTCTGCCTCTCTGCGTCGCACACCCAACACACCGGCTCTGCCCCAGCTAAATGGCAGTCCGGTGCAATCGTCCGCGCCAGTGCGCAGCAATTCCAAAGAGTCGCCAGCGATGCACAGCCCGAGTGCGGCAAGCTCGAGTCGGCTGCAGGAGGCAGCCTATGCGGCAGCCAAGGAGGCAAGCTATGTGAAGGCGCTGCATGCAGCCAGCCAACAGGCGAATCCCTCCACAGGCTCCTACTATCCGCCAGGTAAGTGTCACCACCAACCTAAGCACCCCAAAAACACAAATGCAATAAGCCAAATTCGATTGAGCCAAATTAATTTTAGTTTCACTCGAAATTGAAAAACAATCGCACGGTTGAATTTGAATGCTGAACATATTAAGTGGAATTTACTCAGCTTTTAATTTATTATACCATATTCCCAACGTAATTCTCTAAAATATAAGAGTAGTTTTCGGTGTGAGCTACTGCAAGCAGTAGATTATACATATACAGATATACCATCCAACTTAAGACAATTGAAATATTGTGTGGCTAAAATATTAAACTGCAGAATGAGATATAATCTTCAGATTGTCAAAAAACCCATTTATCGGGCCAAAGATTTAGATCATAAAATACCATTATAACAATTTTGCTTAATTTTTAATGGGTTCGTGCAAATTCCAGCAATGCTAAATTGCCAAGTCAACATATTCTAAACTTTATAAAACCTTTAATAATTTTAGCCAAGTCAAAATGCCACTTTCATTAAACGTTATTTTCTAACTCTTTTTCAAATGGCATCGCTATAAGTGAACTCTAAAACTTTCTAAAATGGGATGTTGTTTCTTTCTAAAAACCAGAGTTTTTCTCTCCCAAATTCCAGGCTATATTTTTCTAGAATTTAGAAAAACTTTATAATTTATGGAGTGCTTTTAATTGTATCCACAGAACTTTAATATTCGACTTTACGTCGTTTATATTATTATTATTAAACATTAGTCTTTTAAGCTTTCGTAAATACTCTTAGGGTATTTCTTCAAAATCTTCAAAAGTAAGAATTAAAAAAAGAAGATCTAAGTTCAATTTCCTGTGAACAATCTTTGTATTTTTGAATACCATATTGAATAGCACTTTTAGTTTAGTTTCTTTGGTATATCACCAAATAAAAACATTTCTAATATTCAGAACAAGATAAACTCGTATTTTAAATGCTCGACCTTTGTGAGGCAGACTCAGTTAACACGACCTGTTTTTTTTGTGTCTAATCTACAGGCTATGGCACACCTTATCCGATGGACTTGATGACAGCGCAATCGTTGATGTCGCCACACCATGCCATGTTTAAGGCCTCGGCTATGAATCCCTATCTGAGCTATGCCCGGCTCAAGGGCCTCTCCGACCAGTCGGCTATGATGGCAGCCTCGCAGAACGTGTGTCGGGATCCCTACTGTACAGGTTGTCCAGCTAGTCCGCATTATATTAACAAGGCCGCCGGCCAGCCCTGTCCCGCCGGTTGTCCGCAGTGCGAGTCGGGCAAATCGGGTGGCAACTCTTCAGTTGGTGGCAGCAGTGCGGCAGCAGCAGCGGCAGCAGCAGCGGCTGCATCATCGTATCATGCACAGCTGGCAGCATTGGCAGCGGCGTCCCAGTTGCCGTACGTGTGCTCCTGGATTGGCAGCGATGCGGCATATTGTGGCAAACGATTCGGCACCTCCGACGATCTGTTCCAGCATTTGCGCACCCACACCGCCTCCGTGCCGGATGCAGTGCTCAGTGCGGCAGCGGCGGGTGGCATACCACCGAATCATCCGCTATTTCAGCGCACCTATCCGACACCGCCGCTGAGTCCGCTTTCGGCGGCGGCCCGTTATCATCCGTATGGTAAGCCATCGATGATGCCGCCATCTCTGGCACCGCCTGGCATGCCCGGACTGCCGCCACACCCTGCATTGGCGCAATACTTTGCGCCGTATTCGTTATACGGGCCACGTATGGGTTCCTCGCATCCGTAGTCGGAGTTTGGGTGGAGCAGTGGAGCAGAAGTTTGAGCAGCTGTTCAACATTCAGTCAAATCATCATTTTGCTTGAGTTGCTCCTGGGGGGGCTAAAGAGTGCCGGGCGGGCGCTGCTCGGTCAACTCACTCGTGAAACGTGAAAAGCTAGTGATCTAATGTACGTTAGTTACATACAAATGTTAAAGAAAAAATAAAAAATAATAAATATAAATATATATACATATATATATTAGCTTTAGGCGCTGCAGCAAGTTGAAAAAGTTCTATTCAGAAAAAGAAAAAACGGATATGCCACACAAATCAATTTGTTCGACAGTGTGTCTCTCTCTGTGTATGTCCCATTTAATGCTTATGGTAATTTTAAATATTATTTATTAAATAAAAAACAAAAGAAAAACACACACATATATATATATATATACATATATATATATATATATATGATTGCATATGGCAAACCAATTATGAAATGAAAAGATTGTCCAAAAACTAAAAGTTGTAAAAGTCTTGTACATTATAATATTAATATAATATTATAATATTATATAATATGAATCTATGTTTATGTATATGTATGTAAATGTAATTATGAACACTATTTTAAAGTTCATTTAAGTCACTACAACAAACATCAATAAATCAAAGAAAACTTTACAACAAACTGTGCTTTAATCGAAATGGATCTTTGGCTCAGAATTGATATAGCTCTGATTAGAAATATTGGCCTTGGGCATTGGATATATGGATATGCACTTCATGCTGTCGAATGCCTTATCTAAATAGCTTAAACTCTAAACGAAATAACGAATAATAAATGGAAACACGAAGAGTCCCAGCGCCAGCCCATAAACCAGAGACCCACAAATCATTGCGTTTGCCCCGCTGAATTATGCCCGGACAAAGCTCTGCCGTAGTGGGTGTTTTTTTTTTATTATTTTTTAGGAGGGTGAGGCGGTGTTTTTTAAGTTAGCTGCCGATGCTACCGATGCGACGGTCCAAGGCAGTAAATCATATTTTATATTTCCCCCAAAAAGAAGTTGCAACGAACTGTAGCAGGCAACTTAAGGGCTGGTGGCTGGAGTCCAATAGTTACTCCGCTCACTGCCCACATATGGCGTCGATAAATTAAATCGAGATGGGTGAGTGGGGTGCAGAGTTATATTTTAGCCATGCCCCTGCATTTTGACAGCTAGCCGCCCAGTGACTACCTGACAATTTATTGTATTATACCGTTTGGCATTTGGCTACCCACATTGGGAATGACCTCTTTGGGTGACTCACGTAGTGTGTGTGTGTGTGTGTGTGTGAAGGTGAAGCGTAAAGGGGGGTTTGGCAGGGAGTCATAAAAAATATGCTATAAACTTGGCACATGCACACACATATTGGCATTGGCGTTGGCATCAATAATTCTTTCATAAATGTCCATTTCGCCACATACTACTAGAGCAGAGAATCGCAGAGAGGCGACTCCGTGAGGCGACTCCCATATCGATGGGGTTACATATATAAGTGATGTTCACGTTCACTGCTTCTGACAAGCGTTGCTTTCTCTCTCGCCCCCTCGCTCTCCGCCTCTCTTTTTCTTTTTTAAGAGGTATTCCAGCTTTATAAATGTATGTCATCTGTGATCCTGTCAGGCGTATACAATATGAATTCACATTAAATAATGTATTATTATTTGAAAAATAAAGTAATAATCTACATGCTGAGCAGCATCCATTTCTAAAAAGCAGAAGCATTATTATAATTACAACAAACACACATAAAATATTTGCAAAGTTTTCGACTATATTTTCAAAACAACATTTTGAATTATTAATAAGTCTATAAATAAAAGATGAATTTATAATTTATGAAAAATGTGAGAGCTGGTATTATAAATTGCCTTTTAATTTAAATTATTATCTGAAAAGCCAAATATTGGTCTCCCCTTTTATTTAAATTTATATTTTCTACAGGAACTGGACACTTTGATTTCTTCACTATCTAAGGTGTTCCCGCAAACTTAGCATAGGGTATCTCCCAGTCAAACACTTTTAGCTAGCGTAAGCAACTGTTTTTTCTTTTTTAATTTTTTACCAGAGCAGGTAAAAGCCGCCGCGGTGGCCATTATAGTTCTCGCTGGCCGCGTCCATTTATCATTGAACAGAAGTGCCGCAGCTCGCTCCCCGCACACCCCTCCTGCTGGCCGCATAAAAAAACTGTATTTCTCAGCCAGCGGGGAGAGAGAGTTTGCCAAAAGAAACAAAAAAAAAAACAGTAGCAACAATTTATCGGTTGGGAATTTTGTGAAAATATTTCTTCTACCGTTTGCAAATTTATTTTTCCTGCTCGCTGCGAAATATAATGGAGATGAAAAATCGGCGCTGATAAGAAAGAAGTAAAAAAAAAGAAGAGAAAATATTACAAGCGGTAAAATATAAATTATGCCTCTACAATGGGCCACAAGTAGCTATTAAAACGACCAATCCGTTAGTAACAAAAGGTAAGAAGGTACGCGAGGGGCAGACACGAAGGTGGCAACTACCATAGCAGCCATTAGAAGCGCCGACTGGTCCCATGATAAGTGTTGACTGCATATTTAAAATGCAGACACAGTGCACTCCGGGTAAGATCGTAATTCATTGAAATTTACGATTGCAGCAGCAACAAAAAAAACATCAACACAAACAACAACAAAGCAATGGCAGTTGCACAAAACTATGTGAAATATTCACAACTTATCACACACTTACTTTTTAGTAAGTAGCCGAAGCGTGAGTACTTAAGTGATCCTCTTAAAAGTAGTAAAAAGTATATTAATTATAACATTACGAATATTACTTCTATTATGATTGCTGCTTTAGACAGAAACACATCCAACGAGGAAGCCGCACAAAAGCCTATGAAATACTCACAACTTGTCATGCCCATACTTTTTCTTCAGTGGTTGTAGCGTAAGTATTTAAGTAATGTTTTTTAATATAGTAAAAAAAAAAGTATGTTTCTTATAATATTATGAAAAATATTTCTATTATGATTCATACTCTAGGCAGGAACTCATCCACCGAGCAAGAAGCTGGCAATTTAAATGACATATTTCTGCATGTTGCATGCATTCCTCCTTCCTTTTTAGGCATAAAGTTTGCAAACTAGTTCAACACGTCAAAGCAAGTTTTATGCTCTCCTTATGTGGAACACAATTGCATTTAGATATAAATATATATTTATATATATATTTATATTGCATATATCACTTATTTGGAACAATCAAGGAAAGGGAGAGTATGTGACAAGCGTGGCAAAAGCAGAGTGCAAGCCACAATAATAATTTTCAAAGCGAAATGACAGCCGACAAAACCATATATCATTGTGTATGGGGGCCATGGCGTTTCTTCTGTCTGGCTTTGCCACCCACGAGCTGAACTTTTGTCATTTGAAAGGCGTCGCTGGCTGTCTTAACCAATGTCTGACTGCCAGTCCTGTCCGCCCGTCCAACCGTCCGTCCGTCCGCCCGTCTGACGGGCATGTTAAGTTTTAATTTCTCGCCAAAAAAAGAGAAAACAACAAAATCGGTTTTTTAAATTACCGCTGAAATTGTCGCATGTGCTGATGCATTGCTAGCAAATTATACGCGCTTTATGTGACGACACGCATATAAATACATATATATATATATATAAAGATATATATTTATATATACAGACAAATGTTTGCGCATGTGTACACTTAAAAAAATCGACTGAATTTTAGAAAATCTCCCTTCTCTTGGCGCCAATATATGTACACAAGGAATCTTAGATTAGGTTTCTTGATACTTTAATTATTATTAGACAACAATTTTAGATTGTTTATGAATTCATATTATTTAATTTTGGTTTGTATTTTGAATTTGTACAATTCAAATTTTGTACTACTATGACTTATTAGAGAAATGTTCAAGGTTTCAAGGGATTTTTTAATATACCCAACAAAAGTAACTCAGATATATTATAGAATAAGATGTTGAAGCTCAATTTTCAGCAAAGTCGATTTTCCTATGTCAAGCATAATTTGTTCTTGATTTTATTTATCTTGAATGAAGTATATATATATATACATTTCATATATATTCAAACTCCAATAAATTTAAGTGTCCCACACCAAGCCATAATTATAAAATTGGCACTTAAATCCAAAATGTATTGGTCTTAAAAATATTCTCACTTATGGCACTTCTAACAGCGCTAGTAAAAAAAAATTAAGCATTTTTTCTATGTATTTATTTGGTTACTTAGTTAAATTAAAATATTCCTGGCCTTAAAATGTTCTCGAATAAATAAATATGTAGCATTTACTTGCTGTGTACTTATATTGTTGCTTAGTTCTTAGCTCCACTTACAGCAGAGACCCCACAAACCGAACCCAGCCCAGAAACTGTCTGATGACATTTCCATAATTAGTCGAGCGTGTCCCGACTTGTCTTTCTTCGTTGCATGTTTGAACGCTTGCCTTGATTTGATTTGATGCTCAAAGTGAGCTGCAGATTGTGGCACACTGAACACTGAACACTGAATACTGAGTACTGAATACTAGTGGCTGCTGACTGCTCACTGCTGACTGCTGGAAACTGGAGACGAGTGCTTCAAGTTGTCCGTCGTTACAACGTCTACACACATAAAGACACATTTATTTATTATGCACAGTTTGCAATCGTTTGCAGTGTGTTCCTGTCCTCATCCATTGCAGCCATCGTCTTCATCCATGTGCGAATTGACGCCGCATTTATGGTGTTGAAATATTAATGCCCAGAGTTGGTTGGTCATGTCATTTTGATTTATGAGTCTCTGCTCGCACAATGCGTGTATCAAGATATGGCCACTGGATAGGGGGATAAGGGACAAATTGTGGGGAGAGAAGGTATTATGAGATATGAGTAAGAGGCGCATTGAGATGTTGAAAGTACAAGTCGCAATAAGTATGAGAATAAGAGCTGACTGACAGACGTATGAGTGCGGATTGTTACCTAAATGTAGATACAGATACAGGGTGGGACAACATTTCTCTTCTTTTTTTTATCAGTATAATAGTGATATTTACGCAATTTATAACTCGTATATATACAAATCGTAATTGCGCTTTGATGATTTAATAATGATAATAACAGAGTGTCGTGAGCAACACACATAAAAATTGTAATCAGCCGCGAAATATATTACCATAAAAAAGAAACTATGATTGGCTGACCTCAGCAGATGCTGCACCCAAACGACAGCTACAGAGAGCAACATACATAATCCAGCTTCAACGTTCCAGGGAAACAAACCCAATACCAAAGCAAGGAGCACACGATCGAAGCGGCAATCGCAGCTACAAGCTAAAAACAAGCCAAAGACAGCTACTTACTTACTTACTACTTGCAGCGAGAAGCAGAGAGAAGACCAGAAGCAGAAATACGACGACAACAACTGGAGTCGATTCTGCTACATATGTATATATATACATATATATATATATATATATAGATATGTGTGTGAGGAGGCTTGGACGGTTAGTCTAAGGTCGGCTTGTTGGCTTGTTGCTGGCAAATGCATTTTTATCTTTTCTTTTTTTTATTTTTGTTGTGTGTGCTTCTTTCTCCTGTTGGATCGAAAATGCGTGGACATTAAATATGCATGAGGGGACATAACATATAAATAAATTTAGCAACAGTTTGTATGCAGAACTGGCAAATGCATTTATCGATGATGATGGTAATGATGATGCCCCTTCTGAAGGTGTTGAGCCAGCACACACGACGCCTCGCAACGTGGCCTCGGAGAGAGCACGCAATCGCCACGGCAGACCGACCGCCGTGAAGCCATTTGACAGCCCAGCACAGAGCAGAGGGGTGGCGGGGGAAGCAGAGTGAACTTATGGGGGGAGGGGCATGCAGCTAACCATAGAGACTGTATGCACGGTAAAAATTCTCCATGCTCCAATGCTCCCATGCTCCTTACTCCATATGCCATGCCCAACCCAACCGAGCGCGGTTTTGAGCTTTTGGCTCATGCCAATTGCCTCTCTGGCTTTTGGTCAATGTGGTCAACGACGTGCTGCATTTTAAATATGAGCGCATCTGCTGTCTCTTTCCTCCTTTTTCTGCTGCTGTTGCTCGCCTGTCCTTGTCTGCTTACAATGTTGTCAAGAATTTAGCTGGCAGTTTGACACTCGCATGGATTGCATTGCTCCCTGTGCAGCGCCCAGCCTGCCAGTCTGCCTGCCTCAGTGTCGTCGTGTTGCACGTAAATTTCTGGTACGACAATATATGCCACGATTTTATGGGTTCCACGTAGCACGCGCCCCTCTGTCAGCAGCGATTTGCCCATTGTCCTCTCTCTCTCTCTCTCTCTCTGTCTCTGTGTCTCTCTGTCTCTTGTAGTAGTAGTGTGTGAACATATTGCAAATGTTGGGGATTGCTCTCGGATCAATTCAATTAGCGGTCGAGCCGAGCATTATGCGCCTATAACCACATATCTGTCTATCATTGTCTGACATGATCTAATTGTTATTTCAAGCATTCGAAATGGGCAAATCTGTGTGTAGAACATTTGTCGCCATTCTAACAATTATGCATATTAGCATGAATTTGACCTATTGGGCACCAATCAATGGATAATTACTAATTACTGTTCAATACAACGAGCATAAGGGTTTGAATTGTGTTAGATTTATAGATAGGTTAATAGTAAACCTTAGCAAACATTTGCAAAAATATATGCAAAATCAAGAGTGCTGTAAAATATAAAAATTGAATAGTTTTTGGAGCACTCTGGATTCTGGTCGTGCACAGATAATTAGTGAATCAATAAATATATATCAAGATTAAGGCAAATTGATTAAGGATTGTCAGTTTTTGGAAAAGGGTTGCTGAATTTCATAAGGTGATTGTCTGAATTGTTATTTTATTGACTATTGAAAAAACCGTTTGAGGCGATGCAGTGTTAATTTCTTAGATAGTAAAGCTAATACCACTCTATATGTGGTTCATTAAAGAGATCGATTAAGTGTTTTGCATTATATTATTGAATCTGTTTAGCTAAATGAATTGTTTAGCAATCATTTTAATCTATAACTCGTTCCTTAAATCGAAAACTATAAAATGTTAATCATTTATAGACTACTTAATGGAAAAAATTACACTCGCAAAAAAAATTGCGATGAATTTAAAAAAATCGAGATAAATTAAAAATCGTTTTGAAAACTAGAATTATGTCTGCTTCTAATATATAAAAAAATTCCTAAAATAATTAAAGCTTTTTCTATTCTTCAGCCATACTATTTCCAGCAGAGCGTTAAGTGTAAAGATAATTTATATTTTGATATTTGAAAACCAGCAGCAGCTGAGTGCAGTTATGAATACGTTGTGACAAACTCGGACGTCAGTTGGTCAGTTTGCCATCATATATCATCTATATACGATACGAGAGGGGGAGGGGGCATAATACTTTTAACAATGTGTCGCCGCATTTGCATACAGAACAGCAGTAGTCGATGTATGCATGTGGCATTGTATGGAGATAATTTCCTCAGTGGCCGCAACGTGGCCGCTATAAATTATGGCAACAGGCTTGTGGCAGCAGCACGGCTGCTGTTGATTTTTATCAACGTCATCAGCTTAATTGCCTCACTGTGCCCCGGCCAGTTCAGCGACAACGACAACGACAACGACAACGTTGTTGGCTATGGGCCGCTTTTACAAATTTATCTAGAAATTGTTGTGCATGATATGTATGGTGTGTGTGTGTGTGTGGTGTGCGCTGTAGTTGCAATTATTAATGAAATATTGCTGTCAGTAATTATTTGTTATAAATTTGCATAGATATTGCAATTTGTACACTTCACTCGCAGTTCACAGCTTAGCAATTCACAACCTCTTCCGCTCTCTTTCTCTCACTCTCGCACTCGCTCTCGCACTCGCTCTCTCTCTCCCTCTCTCTCTCTCTATATATATCACTCACTCGCCCACTTATTCGCTCTCTAGTTGCTTAAGTCAGCGGCATTATTAATGACAATTTAAGCGCATAATAAATATCGTTGACACAAGCGTTTGAGTTAGCTGCGTGTTTATAAGGCTATATTTATAAACATATACGTTTAAGTCGGTTAATTATTACTTACAACAGCAGTAAAGCAAGTAGGCTACTGCAACTAGACTGACTAAACTAGACACATACCATAAATACCGTTCTCACCTAATTCTGTTTATGTTGATGTGAACGTAATGTGACATTTTTCAAATGAACTAATCCCGAGCAGCTCATAAAATATCAGATAAATTATATTGCTGTACAAACATGAACTGCATGATTCTAACGACTCCCAGAAAATCACTTGTAATAACTAGTAATTAGTTGACTATATTTTATTTATAATACTTGCTAAATGTTAGTTTGCTTTAATTATTATTATTATTACTATTTTTTATTAAATATTAATATTACTATTATTGCTATTTATTTCATCGTTGCAGTGCTTGAATTTACTACTCCTTAGCAGCAAGAGCAATAAAAGGAAAGGCATTCATAATGAATGAAAAAAAGGGAATATTAATAATAGCTTATGTAACAGCTCCCGTAGTAGCTACTCGGAGCAAAGCTCTACAGTTTGATTGATATGCTCCCGCTCTGCTATCGGTATTTCTGCTATTGCTACAAAACCAGAGAGCAGAATGGAAATAGTTTCGCCCTTGCTACAGCTATTGCTCTCGCAAACTACAAAGGAGCGTAGCATTTTTAAATATTGCTTTTAAATTAAAATTCAAAGAACATATCTTCTCCCTTTATCTGTATGTCA
Organism: Drosophila planitibia; assembly: GCA_035043785.1. Classification (NCBI taxonomy): domain Eukaryota; kingdom Metazoa; phylum Arthropoda; class Insecta; order Diptera; family Drosophilidae; genus Drosophila; species Drosophila planitibia. The sequence continues at coordinate 890,946 of JAWNMS010000066.1, forward strand.
TTCACAGCTTTAAGATTATTTATTAAATTAATGTCTCACAGTTTGATGAGCTTATTTATAGGATCTTTATCTCAAATCGTGCTCAGAATATTTAATATATAGCAATTAACCTTTAGTTATTCCGATCTAGTTCCTTGCATTAATTGAAGTGAAGCTGCCATCCCTGACCAGATCTCAAAGTTTAAAGCTCACAATTTATGAGCGACACCTGCATAAACAAATTAGCGAGCATTTCACAAATACTCACTCGATCATCAGCAAGAAACTGCATCCAATTTTGCGTGTATATGTGAAAATCGGCAACTGTGTGTCAAAATTTACAATTTTAATTATAAAATCCAAACATGTTCCATCCACTTGGCAACTGCGAGAGCGTCCCCAGCTAATCTGGCACAATGATTTCAAATAAATGTCACAATTTGTAAACAATTTGCGGCGACTTAATTTATATGCCTGTATGATGCTCTAATATTGTAATTATAATTTGTAAATTAGTTGCTAGCTGCAACATGCAAATGCCAGCTAACGGCTAAAGTATCTATACGAGATTATACTTCCTGATTGAACTGATATTTTGGCCAATTTGCATAATTAAAATGTCCATGTTTGTCTTTAATCCTACACAAAACATAGCTGATTACAGATTTTATATGTTCAGCCACTTGTAATGCATTTCATAAGCTGCATTCAAATCTGCCAGGCATCTAGAGATGGCCATATTTTGAGTTGGATTTTGATGGGAACTTGAATATCATTATGCATATGAATTACAATACTTTTTTTGATTAACAAAATCCATGTTTCTTCTCCGATCATAATGCAATTTTTACAGTTGATCATTAATGTCTCTGGGTATATTATTTACCAATTATGTCTCTTAATGCTATCGATAATCGATTTGTATTGATATTACCGAATCGATAAATTAAAAATTAGAATTCTCTAGCTCTATATAGTCTCTGAGATCGGTTTGTTCACACAGGCATGGCTAAATCGCCTCGGCTGTTGATGCTGATCAGATATATATTCCCATTTTGGGCTCAGAAATATTTCCTTCTGCATGCTATATACTTTTGCACCTCTTTACCAAACCACCTCTTAACCAAAATATTATTTTTAAAACTGTGAATTTTCAATATCTGATTAAAATGATGTCACAAATATGGATGGACAATGATAATGCGGTTGCCATTCTGCTGCCAAGATCCGCGCGCAAAGCGATTAGCGATTAGTGCTGACAAAAGAGCATTTTTACCAAATTGGAGAACGTTATCAACAGCCACAAATCGCATCTGACTCTACTCAAAGGCCCCAACACAAAATGGCCAAAATCGTCGCTCTGCGAGGAGACGCCGCAGAAGCAGCATCGACAACGGCAGCAGGAGAAGAGTTATGCGGGGCTGTCAATTGAAGAGGGCTGTGGAAAGCAGCGGAATTGAGTGCTACCAAAAATCTTAATGTGAGATCGGCTGATCCGAACGATAGCCTTGATCTGTTTGACTATATTCAATTTCCAACTCAGAAATATTTGCGCAACTGCCAAAAACCAATATCACAAAATTGGATGGAACCCTTGCTAAAGAGCAATTTATCGATAAACTTCTAAGCAATACACTCGCTGAGAATGGTCTTAGGGTGCCCGATATGCCCGTTTATCCCGATTTGGATCAGCATGAATTTGGAACAGAAGCTAAGTGAATCTGTGTGGAAAAGTCTACCGAAGTATTTGGGGTCATTTTGCCGCCAGTCTTATATGATATTGATTTCGACGAGGAACCGTTTAAGTTTTAAATATGTGTTGTCAAATAAGGTAATTGTATGATAAAACCTGATAAGGATCTGAGCATGAAATATGAATAATGTATCTGATAAGTCTTTAGTTTGTCAACGTATATTAAAATTTGTATTTTGATGCCTTAAGAATTGCCTTAGATTGTTATTCTTGTATAATGAGAGAAATATCGGAAATAATACTACATAGTGTACTCTAATCTTTTAAAATATTACGCTACACATTAAATATTATTATTTAAAAGTAAAAAAGAAGATCCTACAAGCACACTTAAATAATTTCCACAGTTGCCAACTGCTTCAAATGTTAATTTTATATAAAAGATATATGTATATATAAATAAAGTGTTTAATAGAATTAAATTTTTTGCGTATTTGAAATATTTAACATCGTATTGAAAATATCCATCACGAGCTCCTCTCTACGGTGAAAGCAAGTACATAATTGGCAACTGACAGCGACCACAATTTGCGCACACACACACACACACACACGCACACACACACTCAGACACACACACACTCAGCACACACACAATCAGACACACATGTAGTTAAATGTGCATGCAAGTACAAACATTGTTTGAGGGCTTGTTATGACGAATGCTGAATGGTGAATACTGAGTGCTGACCACTTTGCCCAGGGCTAATCGTCTGAAGTAATTCCCCAACAAAAACTGCCACTCAACATGCATAATTTAGGTAACAAATGATAACTCGAAGAAATGTGAAACCATGCATAAATTTCCATTGCTTGCAAGTGCAGTCGGCACTCAGGTGAGTTAGACTGGCATCTGGCATGCACTTGCCGACTGACTGACTGACTGACTGACAGACGACCATAGAGTCAGACTGAGTTGCATGCGAACTGCTTTTGATTTATTACAATTTCAGAGTCAGGGTAGATGGGTGCGATGGTGGGTGGTTGGAGAGGGAACGGAAGGTTGCTCATCAGCAGCTGCAGTCAGCTTTGGCTTTGGCTTTGCCTCATAATTCATTAACAAGCGGAGGCAGTACTGGCCAGAAGGAAGAAAAACATCATCCATCAATGGGAGATAGAGAGAGAGAGAAAGCGGAGAGAGAGAGAGAGCGAGATTGCCTCAGAATGAATGGCATGAGAATGTTGTCAATGCAATGTTGCATCAAGATGGTGTGGCTTATGAAAGGAGAATTGATGATTGTAGAAGGTATGTTTTATGCGCCAGAGCATTGCTGAGCATTATGCTTAATTCAATTCAATATCGAGATCTATTGTAACCAGATATGAACACATATATATACACATATAGATAGCCAGTTTAGCTCGTAGAAAACTGGTTTGATTGAATTTACATTTGACTTGTCGTATTTATTATACAGAATGCCAGTCATTTCAGTTTAGTTCAATGTTTGCATTGCTAAAGTATTGCTATCATTTAATTAGAGCAAATAAAATGCAACGAGAGTGCTAATTAAATGCATTTTTAATTTGTAATCAATTAAGTCAATTACACTCCACTGAGTATTGTAGATAGCGATTGTGCTAGTAATTGCTTTATATTGTCAAACGGGAGTCAAACGAATCGATTAAATTCATTGAAGTTCAGCTGTACTTAAAACTCGATTTGGAGTGGGTGAAAAATTACTTTATAACTGTCTATCTCTGTCTCTCTCTCTCTCTCTCTCTGTTGAAAAGGTATCAAATAATAAATGTTCTCAAAACAAATGTTTCGAAAATGAAATAATCTCTTAAAATTGCACTACAATTAGAATGTTGATTTCAATGCACGACTCATTAGCTTAAGCGAATAATAATAATTACTATAGTACTCAATAAAGTACTTGTTAAATCTCGTTTGAGTGTTAAACTGCTGGCTAATATATAAATATTTTAATTGATATCTATTGAATTGTGTTACTCTTTAATGATCTAAAATCAAGTTTATTTTATGCAAAGTGTTAAAAAATTTAAATTCAATAAATAAATATCCAGTAAATTCGTGCATTTGTAACTTAATTGTATTACTAATTGTAATATTATTTGCACTTAATAATAAAATTAATTTTTGTTTGATGACATGTTTTTGTAATTTAAATATCTGTTTTTAAATTCTTTACTATTCTGCAATATATTTCGAATCGGGATTCGTCTACAGGGTGACATTATATTATAATATATACAAACTTGAGACCTTAAATGTAAAATGGCCACTAAATTATTAGTTACAATCTTCCGTGCTGAAAATCTAACAAATCTATCGAGTTAATCAACTGCCCATCAACATTTTGGCAGCTTCGACCAATAAATTGCGACATATATTTGAGGGAAAAAACTGGGTTTAGGAATTGCTTCGGCTGACATACCACGTACATTACTTACTCTTTCTAAATGCTCGACATCGTTTAACATGTTCCTGGAATTCAGTGGGTTCCTTTTATGCCGACAATGCGCTCCAATGCGGTGGTCACCTCGCCATCGCCATCGCCATCGCCATCGCCGTCGCCATCGTCAACCGCATGGTTTGATTTTGTCTCCTCTGGCCCATTGGATTGTTCGATGTGCTTTTCGGTGACCATGGACTGACCATGTTGGTTAGCACTTATTTGGCAACATTGTCATCGATATAAAACGGGCTTTGTTTGTCCACTGGTCAAGGCAGCGGCTTCGGCATCGGCATTGGCATCCGTTGCGCATATTTCGAATACTCCATGCCAGCTCTTCTTTCTTCTCTGAATCTGGGAGTGTGTGTGTGTGTGTGTGTGAGTGTCCATTTCTGTGGTCAGCTCGAGTCTGAGTCTGGGTATCGTGTCTGTGTCTGTGTCTGCTTCTGCTTCTGGGTCTGGGCATGGTGTCTGCTTCTGGTTCTCCGGACTTCAGCATTATCAACTTGTGTGCATCAGTATTTGGTTTCGCGTGAAATTCACTCACGACTTGTAATTATTTAATTTTATTGTTTGTTTTACGCTGCCGTCAGATCGCAACAGCAGCAACAACAATAATAACAACAGCAATATCGTCGCCCGGCCTGCCGTTTAACAAGATTTCTATATCAGATCACTTGTATACAATAATGGCCTTCAAATTACAGTGCAAATAGCCGCATTGAGTTTGGGCGTCATAATCTGTATATGGTTGAGACTCGTTGGCTTTCGATAGATAAACAGCGAGTCAACTAGCAGTGTGCACTGCATTGATTATAATCGATGAAAATATAATTTGCATATAACCAAATTTAACAACTTAAACAAGTGCACTTTGAATGCATCTTTCAAACAAACAGCTGTCATTTAACCCCAACATTAAATTTGCATTGAAATCCTCTTTGTTTTGCCATATCTATCACATCACAGTTGATACAGCCCTTGAGTATATTTGTGAATGCATAAAATATTTCAATTTAAATGTGTTTTTTTCTGTTTTTTGTTTTGTTTTGCACAGATGCAGCTTAACTCAGTTGTCTGTCAGCATTCATATTTTTTCATCCACTCCCTGCAACTGTAAATAAATGTACGAATATTTTGAAAAACATTCAAATTCCATTTGAATAATTTACGTTGAAAAATTGCTGACCTGTGAAGCAAATGCTAAATAATTTAGAGCATTGAATTCCACAAAACTGTTTTAGTGTTTCTTTTTTGTTTTACATCGATTGCCAAATCCATCGAGTTATTTCACTTGCTTGTGGAATGCAGTTTCGAAAAAATACAAATAATAATACTTCAAAGAGAGGAACATTCTAGTGGCACAAACAGTCATTCTTGACAACGAAATTAGAGTGTCAAACATTGTTGTTGGCAGCCAAATAAAAATATTATACTTACTAAGCTTCAAAATTAGTATGTCAAAATGGAGAATGTGAATACTTTATGAGATATTAAGATTTATATTCCTTTGCAAAAAAAAATAATTAACTAGCAGATACCCTAATTCCAGCTGTTAAAAAATTGTGCGATTGCAGTTTGGTTAATATGAAAATATATTTTTAATTACAAAATTTGTGTTTCTTTTATACAGTTGATCCATTATAGGCCTTGGTATATTGTACATTAATTGGAATGCTATACTTTTATCGATATTCGCGAAACGTTATCGTAAAAATGATATAATGAATGAAAAGCTATATTCCAAATTTGAAGTCCCTGCGTCTTATAATCTCTGAGATGGCAGCTTTCATACAGGACATGACTAAATCGACTCGTCCGTTAATGCTGATCAAGAATATATACACCTTATGGGATCGAAGAGGATTCCTTCTACCTGTTACAGACTTTTGCATAACTTCATTACATTCCTTGACCAATTTGAATGGCTTCAGAGTTTAGCAAAAATCCCATCTCTGATAGACGTTTATTTCCAATAACATCCGAATCTATCTGACTTCAAGCATTTCAATATTAAGGGTTCTTAAATGCTTTATTATAAGCTGTTAGCACAAATGTCAAAATTAATTACTTATGTCACTAGCAACAAATCATAAAACACAACATTTCAACATTATTTATAACGCAAGACAATCAAAGTGATCGCCGTTTCTTTGATCTGTTCCGACGTGTGGCCTTTTTTTTTGTGGAGCTGTCAAAAAGGGGTAACGAAAATTTATGTGACACAAATATTTAGCCATCAAATCATCACTCAAAAAATATTCAGCTTGATTATATGGAGGTTAAGACTCTTAATATCTGTGGACTTCACAATTTGTTTGAGTAAAAAAACACAATAATGAAAACGTCTTCTCCAGATATGATATGATGTGTGAGCATTTTATTCGTAGTCGTATATACATATATATATATATTTAGATTGTTCATTTGTTGTTGGTAATTTAAAAGCATCATAGAACATTGTCACATGCGTGTCTCTATATAAATTCATAGCTGACAAATTGTTGGCACAGCTGTTTGTGTTTTAAATAAGCAGGCGGATTTTAGTTAATGGCCCCCAACGGTTTCACTTAAGTTGTTTATGGCTTTTGTGTGTGGGAATAGAGTAGCCGAAATAAATTTCAATGTGATCTCAAAAATTCCACAGAAACATCTATATTAGTATTTAGGCGCTGATATTTCACTTCCAAACAACAACCAATAAATTGCAAAATATATATTTCACAAGATTTGAGCGAAAATTAAACATGATAGATTTATGAGTTTATAACACGCTAAAAGTATTTACTTAAAATAATTCATAAATTATGATGCTTCAAAGAATGTTGGCAAATGTTTTGCTTGAGCTGTAAATTAAACTAATAATCTGCAGACCATTTGTTTGTTGGACTATTAACTAATCAACATTATTATCTGGTGAATAATGAGACATATCAATTTAATATTTATATTCTAAGTATTTGTAGCAGCTTCGTAGCTCATTAAATGTATTGAGAATTTCAAAAGTATTTGGACTTGACATGAACTCATATCTTAAGTAACTAATGCCGCAATATTCATAAATCATGAACACTAAACACTTTGTATTTCATCAACTAATAATCCGCAGGGTTAAATATTTATATATATATATGCATTTGCTTTGAGGCTGATTTGTTTTTAGCCTGAGTAGAAAAGAAAATTCGAGTCGTTCACATCATAAATAAAGCACGGAGAACACTTTGTACTTAGCATTTATATTTAAATTTAGGTAGAATGAAATAATGCGTACAGAAACACATATTAAACCAGAAAAAAAAGCAAATAAATAAGCATCTTAAGCTATACAAGAAAAACGCCAACGACGACGCCTTGTGTGCCCCAAAGCCATGGGTAAAAGTATTTTCAAATTAATTTTTATTAGCAGAAAGCTAATAAACAAAAATAAAAACAAACACCACACACTGACACAGACCCCTAGAGCACGGTCTTTAGAGCAAACATAAATCTAGTCAGCAGTCGAAAAAGATACATATATACATATATGATAGTGTATACATATTTTTATTAGCGTGTCGCGACATTTCTCAAGGCACATGTCCGAAAATAATGGTGCTACTATTTAGCCATTTCACTTTTAAAAAAATCTGTGTAGTTCTATTCGTGTGTCTTTCAATTTAATTTATTAATCGAGCGTGAAGATATTAGTGGGGGCTGGGGAACGGCAATGCCTCAGTCGAGATGAGTCCGTTGGGGAATTTTGAAATTAACATTTTTTTTTATTGCTCAATGTGCCCAAAGCACACAAATTGAGGTGCGCCCACACAGGCCGTGAATTTTGAATAGCCCCCATTAAATTGCCAGCTAATGAGTAGCAGCTAATGTGCAAAGAGTGGGCCAATTTTCAGCAAAGTAGTGCATAAGTTCTCAACTTGATCTGAGTTTGTTTTGGAAGTAGGCTAAATGCGCTTCACCACGCACACCGTTGATTAATTTGATTACTTTGGCTTGTTTTTGACTTTCAAATAGTTTGACTAATGCACATCAATCTCTATCAATATTGCATATATTGCCACCGATAAACAGAAGGCACAATTGAACGAGAATGAGCGCATTTTATGCACTTGCATATGGCATATAGAACGATTATATATCGGGGTAGCTCGACTTAGGAATACCTTGAATCCAGGTTTGTGCCAATCAAAAGGCGTTTTAGATAGTCAAGCAAACACACTGAAACTTTTAATTTTACAGAAGCTTAAATTTCTATCAGAAATCGATTTATATCGGTTGTATCGATTACGATGAAAAGAAATTAACTAGATCTGCATGTGGTATTCGTAAACTTATATTCCAAGTCTAAGGTTCTATAATTTCTTGAGATCGGCGAGTTCATACAGACTCGCAGATAAATGGATATGTCTAATCAAATCGGCCACTTATGCTGATCAAGAATATATATATTTTAAGGCGTTGGATATGACTGCTTCGGCCTGTTACATACTTTTAGTGATTTTAAATGTGTTCCAGATATAAAAACATAAATTATTGTTCGCTTTTATTAATCGTTGCCAATATTGTAATTATGATATCAAAAAACCCACTGCCAATCAAGAAAGAAAATATTTATATATGTTATAAATTAGGTAAATTATTAATTGTGACACAATTTTTATGGCATTGCCTGTTGACAGATTTATGTTTGTTTTCGAAACAATATTTATGCGTTTATATTTATTTTATTGTTATTCCTGTTTCAGCTTAACGCTTACATAACAAATACGTATGGAAGTGTATATATGTACATATGTATGTATATATATACATAAAGAAATGTGTATGTGCGTGTGTGATGCATATTTATGGATTCTACATAATGCTTAAATTACGTCATGTCACATTGCATAGCGCCTTATTTTAAAGCCATATATTACAGTCAACAAATTTGAATTATGATCGCCTGCAAAAGCCATAAAAATCAAAGCGCCTAATTAAACAAAATAATTTGCACAAAATATACGGCTAAAAATGTTCCTAAAAAGTTGTTCATTTATTATTAATCCAGTCTGTGAGACTAACAAATCCATGGCATTTATTAAGTATACATCAAGTTTAGTTGAAAACAGATAAACATTTCAGATAAAAGTCATCATTTATTTCACACAATAGATTTTTGTCTTAGTAATTAATATCCAAAATTGGATTTAATTGGTATTTAATTCAGTTTGTAGAGTGCCTAATTACCAACCATTACTCAGACCATATTAGTGTTACGTATTTGCATATAAACAACTAAACATTTTAATATTTTAATGCGCATTTTATTTACAGCACAGCTCATTTATATATGTCAAGCTCGGCGCATAAATCAATTTGACAGCTGGCTGCTGCCGTTGCCATTAAAGCCAGCTGAAAACAACTTGGCTACAAGATACCGTACAGCAAAATATTTACATTTAGATCAACAATCACTATTTGAATAGAGTTTGATCAATGCTATATTTACCCAGGCTGTCAATAATTAATTTAAAAAAGCTTTGTTAAATTCTTGGTTGCTAAAAGCGATTTTAACAGGGTATTCAATTGTTTGGTCAAATACTATATTATTAATAAGTTTCCAAGACAACAGCTCGTCGCTCAGTTTGACGTGCTCTGACTGCCTGTCAATAGTTGGATTGATTGATTTATGGATGCCATTTAGCTTTGATTTGTGTTTTTGCACAAATCCAAATATGACTTTATGGCAATTGTGTGAATAGATATTCCCAAAAAATGAGAGACAGAGGCAGACAGAGAACGAGTGAGATAATAGGAGACGAATTGCCATTGTCACGAGTATTTGCATACAACTTCCGCTTCGACTGTTTCCGCAGCAACCAAACTGTTTTGGGTCTTAAAATTTTGTGCATGCCATTATTAATAAGAAATGAGGATGCTGTTCACTCATCATGAATTTCCAATGCTCTTTTCAAATGGTATAATGGAGTTGTGCATAAAAAAACATTCAGAAAGAAGCATCGCCCTTTAGAAGACTAAAAAGTGTATTAAGCTAAGCGGACATAAAACTAAACGCAGAAACTATTGTTCTAGTCTCAGCAATTAAAATAGATATAAATCTATAGTTGTGCAAATATAGACTGAAAACTACTATATATATTTGTCTATATTTTTGCTAATGAATACATACAAAATGGAAAATAGCTCATAATGAAGTATGTCCAACCACAAATAGTATATGTACATATTCTTGATCAGCAAAAATAAGGGTCGATTCTGTATGAACATGCCGAACTCAGAGACTACATAAGCCGCACTACAGTTAAGTATAAGTCATTCGATATAAGTCTGACGCAAATCAACTTTATTTCATTTTAACGACAACTGCACCCGTTTCGCAAATAAAGATACGAAAGCAGTAAAATCCCCAATTGTAAAGATATAGCCTTCCAATTTATATATAAAATACCCAGACATATTATTGATCAACTGTAAAAAGTTAATTTGAGTCTGATAAGAAACTCAGATTTTGATAACCAAAACGTGTTTTCCATTTGAATAAACTGCTATCAGCAAGTCTATTATAACTTTAACAGCTGCGGGTTTCTCCTAATCGAGCTCTCTCAACTAGAGAAATTGAAATCGATTTATGGTTTTCAAAGAAAACAAATGTTACAATACATTTGCAATTATAGACACACGCATCCACATTATTGATATGAAAACCACAATAACCCAACCAATCCAAACCTATCGATATTATCCACATAGGTATCGATGTTCGACGATTGTAGTCAAAGGTCGAGCAAGTTCAGAAATAAATACGACAGTCTTGACATGTTATGAATGCTTCGCAAATCTTTGGTCGCAACTCGTGTACTTGTTTGTGTATGAATAGGTAGTTGCATATGGAAGCCAAAGTATGCGTAAATTGGCAAGTGAATTAATATTATTTATGACAAAACATGGAATATGATATGCAGCGTTGGCTTTTGGCTTGGCACTTAATCATAATCAACTGTCGCGTAACTGGAAGTGTGTTTTTTTTCCCCCAGCAACCGACACATCGAGCCTCACCTAGCCACCTCCTAACTTGGCACTGCGGGTCTTTGTCTGTCTGTTAACTGTTATTTCCTCGACTCCCATGAGCTACCAAGAGCGTGCAGGCCGACCAAAAATGAAAAAAGAAAAAAAAAAACTAAATTTGTTTGAGAAATAAACTGTGTGCATAAATCAAAAATGTTGACGCTATGATTACGATACATTTTCGGGCCTCTTTTGGGGCCGAAGCAACAGCAACAGCAGCCACAGCAAAAGCAAAAGCAAAAGCAGCAAAAGGAAATCGTGTTCGGAGGTGTTACAGCACTGACAGTTATTCTATAAATTATGACAACCGACAGCTACATTTATAAGCCACAACTCTTGCATTGGCACCGCATTAACTTTACATAAATAAATTGTTAACACACAGCCAACACCGCCAACCACAATAACAACAACCCACACTTATTAATTTGACCGCATTTTAAAATTATGCAAAGCAATTAACTAAAATATGATGATGGTCAGCACAGATATAAACCAAATCAAATTACCGACAAATTAAATGGCTCTTGCACTACTTAGCAGCTAAGCAATTAGCATAAAATATTTTATTCATTCAAGCAGAAATGGTTGTCAATAAAATAACACCCATGCAGTCTCGAAAGGCTAATTATAAAATGGAATCAGTCAATCTAGCTAATAAATTAGAAAAACTGGACTGCGCAATTACTTGCAATACAATTTCAAAAAATGCTGTTCATTTTGTTAACAAACGGCTTAATCTAAATCTTGATCATACTCGAAACCTGAATAATACAAAAAACCCCATTTTCTTGCTTCTAATAACATTTTAAGTAAGTGCCCCTTAATAGGATGTGGAACTATTAAAAAAATAAATGCGGCAAATTTGAGTTGATTATTTATGAAGCTGCTTGTTGTTAGCACTTGTCACAAATCAAATCATAAAATGCATTGTGTCAGCTTCCTTATTAATTTTTATTGTGCAATACAAAACAAATATCTGATTCATTGTGGTTGTCTCAAAGCGAGTTTATTCACTTACAAAGCCCAATGAATAAATATTTTCAACATTGAGCTAAATGCGATCAGGAGTTGGACACACCAAAGAACCCCAACACAATCAGGCCAACAATCGGGCTAAAAGTATATAAAATTATACATCTATTGTTTTGCTGCTGGGCCAAGAAATAATCGTGAGTTATGCTGCTAATTTGCATATTCGCCAGCAATTAGCATACATTTTAGATGTACAGCGATATCTTGGCTTGATTCAAATGGCTCTTGACAGCTTGGCTCATGGATGTTGATTTTAATAATAGCTAAATGTTAAACAAGCATGTCGAGAACTATTGTGTCTTTACTCATTAGCAGGAATTTTGTTGAATAACCTTTAAATGTTATGCACAAAGCTTTAAATTAACACATTTCAATTTGTCTAAAAAAGAAAACAAATATTTCACAGAAATGCCGCTTCTTAAAATTTAATTTCACATTTTATAAAGAAAAAAAATAAGATAATCATTTGCCCACCTCGCAGTTTCACATAAAAATATTTTATTCAATTTTACGATGCTCGCGAATTATGTTGACATTAAATATTGTGTTAATTTAATATTTAAAAATATGCTAATGAAAAACGTACTTTGAACTTGAAACACAAAAACAACGAAGACGCCAATACACTTTAATTCTAATTAAAATACTCTTCAAAATTGCACTTTCTAAACTAAGTTATTTATTAACTAGCCAGCCAGCTGTGTAAATGTAAAGTTAAATATATTTAATAACTTCAAACGTTTTTTTAGTCAAAACGTTTTTTATTAAAGTCAAAACAGTTACTCATATATACTATAACTTTTCAACTATTTCGTTTAAATGTCTGTTGCAGTTGATTAAATTTGTTTTCTTTGGGCTGTTTTGAAATGCTTGTGTATAATAATTGGTATAATTATTTGAGATATTTATTAATGATATTTGAATACAAATTCATCGGCCACTTTGTATTTAGTGCGAATACATTAACTGCTCAACCGTATCGACGCCTCGGGTTTTTTTTTTTATTTTGTTGTTTCTCTGAAAGCTAATCATTAAAATACAATATTTTAAGCGCGTCATAAAATTTTATAACAAACTTCATTAGTAGCGCCCCTGATATATCGATAATATTCATATATATTCAAATACCTGCATTAATCCGAGACATACATTTATTGATTTCTTAGATCGTAAAACAGCATATATAATATGTATCGAGAGTAGGTGTCTTTGGTGACAGCGATATATGCATATACATATTTAATCATCAATGGCACACCCTTGTGTACAGTTTCACCCATATGTATATATTATATCCATTTATTATTGATTAATGTCATTAGCTCGATTACAAACAGCTCAAATTCATGGTCTATTGAGTCTTCTATGTAAAAATCAATTGCATTTTAAACGAATGTCATCGAGTTGATTTCACAAATTGCGAATAACCTAATGGACATCATCCAGACTCAATCGATGCCTCCGGGTGCTGTGTGCCGGATTAAATGGATGCCAGCCTCCACTTGGTCAGTTATTTGGAGCGCTATCTATATATGTGTATCTAACGAGTGTCTTTGGGGCAACTGACAGTCGAACAGTTGTACAGTTGAACAACCAGATGACAAGTGCTCCGACAAACGTAGACAACATCGTTACCATGTCCTATGTCCATGCCCATGTCCAAGTCTCTCTTTCTATTAACATTTTACAAATGCCAAATGGGGTAAAAAAAAAATACTGCGTTGGGACATTGATGCCGGACTAAATTGTGCATAGCTAATTGGACCACGTACAGCAAACTCCAACTATTAATTGAATGCACCTTTTCAGGCGATGGGATAAACTTGAAACTGATTTGTAGTCCGATTGAGCAGCAAAAACACTCCAAGTGCAACTAACTACAGCTCCACTTTTTAGATACCCTTTAGAAATGTGAGGCATATAAACTGGAGCGACATTAAAAATCTATTTAAAATTAATTATAGTGAAAGAAAGATTGCTGTAACCTACTTTAAAATTCGTGGCAAGTTTCCCAACCAGCCTTTCCCTATGAATCAAACAAGCCTGTAACTTTCACAGTTTGAATACTTTAGTCAATAAATCATAAAAATATAATACTGTTAAAATTTTTAAAGAATTTAGCCATGCTTTATGCAAAATGCTCTGTTTTTTCGCCTGTCTTCTTTTAGTAATACTGATATCAGGCCTTTTAAATTTTAAATCTTTAAATTTATAGTTTTAATATTTACTTTACTTGTTATCAATTTTATTTATTTTTTGAAAAATGATTTAAACTAATTGATGAATTAAACTAAGAGCACATATTAAGAAAAATAGATAAAAAATAGGAAAATTGAATTTATATTTCATACAATATAACGAATATTAAATAAATGTAAATTTAATAATATAATAAATATAAATAATGTAAATTACAAATTAATATCACCAATTTCAAAATTGTAATTTTCAATATTTAATATTTAAAATATATAATAACTTTTTTGTTTATATAACAAAATACTAATAAATAAACTCACTAAAATTTACATTTACAAAAATATGCTGATATATATATATATATATAAGTAATATAATAATCAATAATATAATAAAATATCATTAAATAAATTCGCTTAAATATGTGGCAGCTATTTGGTCCAAACTAAGATAAATATATTAATAAATAAATAGAGCGATTCAACTGCAACGATCTCACTTGATTTAATGTATGTGTTGTGAGCATTTGACTTGAGCAGCTGCAACTGTTCGGCAAGTTGCCTCTCATGTTGCATCACCCATCAAATCATCGGAGATGTATGTGCACCTTGGCATACCCCCTACCCCCTACCTGCCCCCTACCTGCCCCCTACCTACTCCCCCTCCCCACTCAGCTGTACGATTTAATCGTCCGCCATTCATTGGCCGTCTTTATTCACATTCTGAGTATGATACGTGAGCCATCATCAACGTGGGCAGCGTGTGGTGCTGCTTGGGGTATGCCACTTCCCTTTTTATTGTGGGGGCATAAACACATAGATATATTTTGTATATAGTATGCCATGGCAAATGGGAGGGGTGCTGTTCTGGGTGTGTGTGTGTGTGAGTGTGTGTGTTGGCTCATATTGTAGGTTTGTAACGTTTTTATGATGCCTGGCGGCATGTTAAAATTGAAAAACGCATTTGCGTGATAAATTGCAATATTTAACACACACGCCGACACACAAACACACGCACACACACACACGCACACACACACACAGACATGAGCATATGGCAGCTGTAGCATGTGGTGTCCAGTTGTAATTGCAACAACTGCCGCCGCTGCCCCCAACCCCAATACACACACACACAAACACACACATAGCAACTCGGACTCGACAGAGTTGGACTCTCAACTCGAGTCCGGCATCGGGGCATGAGTTATGGCACCCGTCAACTCTGCAGCAGCGTTGTTGAATGTGGCGAAATACGAGCGTATAATGCAAACGCCATTGCATGCACACACACACACACACACACTCGCACACACAACACACACTCGCACACACAACACACACACACATACAGCTGCAAGAAAGCAGTTAACATGTTTCTCCTTCAGCTTGTTTTTTTTTGTTGTTGCTGTTGCTGTTGTTGTTGGCTGTTTCAAGCCAACGCCGCCTGACGATATGAGTTACATGCCGTGCTTAATGGCATAATTTAAAGCTGCAAATTTTGTCATAAATTTTAAAATTGATTACCACAACGGCGGCAGGGGCAGTAATGTTGTTTTTGTTATTTTTGTTGTTGTTTTTGCTCGTTAGCCGAACATTGCATGCCGCCTGATGGCTACATTGGCAGCGGTGTTAAATTGTGTTACCTCTACGAGGTCTCTCTCTGTGTGTGTGTGTGTGTGTGTGTGCCTCTTGTGTTGTGTGTGTGTTGGCCATAAAAATTACACACTTTGCCTTTTGTTTTAGTCATTTTTCTTGTTGCTAATGCTTTTGATAAACCCAGTCGAGTTAGTGAAATTTTTCATTTTTTTATTTTTTCTTAAATTAACCAGACGAACACATTAATTATGTTGCCAAATTTATGAGTTGTGAGCAGCACATTATTTTTGAGTTCAAAATAATTAACTCTTTTATCGAATATTTGTCTAATGTCAACTTAATCCATCACTCCAAATGGCACTTGTATTGTACTATTTTGGGAGAAACCGAGAACTCCGTCTTCAGTGGCTAAAAGCAATTAGCAGGCCAGCAGTTTTATTAGAGAGCGGCTCCTGTTTCGCTTAAATTGATTAGCTGCCTAATTGGATTATTATGTTTTGGTTGCCCCCAAGGGCTATGGCATGTCTAAGCACGACGCAGACAAGCGGGGATACTCGACTTGGTAAAAGGCACAAGACTTAGATATTAAGATTAGTGATACACTTTAAGGATTTACACTTAGTTGCCAAGAGCCAGACTCGATTTCCATTGCGTATTAACTGGTAAGAAAGTAGACTGACTTAGACACGCCCAAGATCAAATACTCTTGTAGACTGAAGGCAATCTGTGAAGATCTAAATTTCACTATAAATTAAAAACTGATGAATTGGGTTAAGATAACAAAAAAGTTGTTAACACAAGCAGAATTACTTGCCCAGATGTGAGGAATATAAGCTTGGTTTGGATAGCTTGTCAAACAAAAAAGGTTTTTAATTAAGAACTCATATGTCGACCTATTGTTCATATGACAGCTATATAATATATATGCAAAGTCTTATGAAATAAGCTTTAAAACAGAGGAACTATAAAACTAGGCAAGAGTAAAAATTGGAAAAGATAAATGTACAAGTTCCGATAAGCATTTTATCAACATTTATAACATATTCATAAGATTGTCTTTTTTAATTAGAGTGTCTAATTTGAGTTCATTATTTGGCCTCCAAAATATTTTGTCAAAAAAATGTAGACATTATCGATCGTTATCGATTATAATCAAGTTGTCAAACCGGAATCCGAATCGGAGCCTAAATTCGACGCAAAATGATACATATATACATTACTAATTAATTTCTCGAAAGTGAGAACATTAAAGCTGAAATTTAAATTGCAGAGCCAAACTAAGCACAAACAATTTATTTATTGCAACAATCTGTCTAAATTCGACTGACAACACACTTATTTGCAAATATCTATTTTTGAAATGTGCCCACTTTCGATGGACATCAAGATCTATACTTATATAAATAATATAATACGCAAATTACCGCCATAATAAATTGATACACATATTAGCAGGTTCGCTTAAGCAGTGCCATATTAAATAAATATATTGTAATTGTTAAAAACAAAACAAAATGAAAAAATAAAAGAAAAGCAACTTTCTAAAGTATAAATATACCATTAACTCAAAAAAGAAAAAGTGCTTTTAACTCATAAGCCGAATTCATTAGCCGCTGTAGAATATACTGCAATATTAGCTGCTGACACGAAAATAATATCTTGGCAGATGAATTACTTGCAACACTCTTAAAAAATAAAATAAAAATAACTGACAGATGCGAAAACCACAGTGAAAATTTGTAAGATGTCTATAATTACTGGCAATATCAGTAGTGATGAGCAGAGGCCGACAAAGCATGCGAGATGGTGTGACTAGGACGATTCAAAAGCTGCCAATTATACGCAAGTCGACTGATTATGGACTTTAGGTGTAAATCAACCAACCAACCAACCAACCAACCAACCAACCAACCAACCAACCAACCAAGCAACCAACCAAGCCAGCAAGCAACAAACCAACTTAAAAGGGAGACATGGCATTATACTAATTTAATTTTAAACGAACACAAATGCCGCTGCATATAATTTAAATAATTGCATAGGCCTGCAAGGCAAGACCATTGATGATGTTATCATATGCGGCCGGGACTCTTATCAACAATTTCCGTTGGCAGCTGCATTCCGGCTCGGAGCTCGACTTGGCTAAACCCAACTGTTCGATTCCACTTCACTCGTTTCGCCTCGGCTTGTTCATGTAATTATAATGTATCGCTTAATAGCCACACTTTGGGGCCTTCAGACACATTTCCGTCTGCCTGATTATTGGTCATATATGTAAATGCATGTGTGCCGATATAGGGGGAGTTGGGCAGGAGTGAAGGGGGGAGGGGGGACGGATAGGTGGCAGAGTATTGCTTTGCAAATTAACCATCATTGAGGGGATAGCAGGCAACAAACTATCGACTGATAAAACAATTTACTCTCCACATCTGTTTCGTGTGCTCAACTTAATTATGGTTACAAAATTTTATGAAGCCATTTATTTCACTCACAGCTCCGAGCACCACCAGCAACACCAGCAACACTTGCACCACTTGCCACAGTGCCTCTATACTTAAGACGACGACTGGTAATCAGTGGGCTACACTTCCCTCTGCACTTTTTTTCAATTTAAGCCGTGGATACATTGTTCAAAAATGCATTCAAAATAATATTACATAATTATACAAATTAAAAGAGAGAATGGCCATTTAATTAAATACTTCGTGGTACAACATAATAAAAATCTTTAACGAACCAAGTTTTTATTCTTAATGGCTAAGAAAGCTATAATGAAGTAGAAGCAGCAACGATCTCACATAATACATATATATATATATATTTATATATTTAAAATGAGATATATATATTTATATATGTATACATTAATATTTTAATAATAAATGAGAACAAGTTTGAATGCTCTAGTCGAGAGAGCAAACATGGACTGGCAGATGCCCTGAATCCAGCTATTAAATATTTAGTTAACACATAATAGTATATTCAATATGTAAATAGGTTTTGGCAACTGAATCGGTGTTTCTGCGATCATTAACATGGATCATAAAATGCTTCATTCTGCATTTGCACAAATTAATTATACATTTTTTCCACTTTTAATCGCTTCAGGTTATAAGTATATTTAATATGCATAGATAGACTGGAGAGCATAATAAAATGACTAAAAGTGTTACAATCCAACTGTAAGTAATACTCTACTATAATACTATACTATAAACAATACTCAGCATAAATCAATCAATCAAAAAATATGAAAAACATGAAACGCTTAAATCGATAGATAAAAACAAATTAGCATTTTACAGCATTCGTTATTAGATTTCCTGCGATGCATAGTTGCATATAACATGTGTATCATATTGTCAGTTGTCTGGACCAGGCTGTCCATGTTGGCCATCTCGATGGGCACACAATTATGCATATAAGCGTTCCAACCTCTGCTCGTACATACTCCATCATTAAGTCAAGCAGACAATTTGTCAAATGGCAAACAAGAAAAACAACACGAAAATTTGCATAGAAAATAACAAACAACTAACATTAGACAACAAGCACACATACATACAAAAATTTGCATGTCTGACCGACTAAGTTGGCCAACGAACAGCAACAAGTTAGCTACCAATAACCATTTTCTACAAACGTCTGACGATTGGCGGTTATATGTTGGTAACACAGAAGCACAGCCCCAACTGCAATTACCAAAAGCGAGCCACGAAGCCAGCACACAGAGATCGGCCAAAGAGGCAACTGGCATGGCCACTGGCCACTGGCAACTGGCAACTGGCAACAAGCAAGCTTGCAACAACAAACGTTGTGGCAAACAACATGTGCGTTTGTGTCTGCAACGATTAAGTAAAAACAATTTACACGCCTGCCTGCCAGCCCGACGAAGACGTGAATGTGAATGTCGACGTGGACGTGGCTGTGTCTGTGTCTGTGGCTGTGGACGTGGCCAAGACCCAAGTGTCCGTCCCGGTTGGTCTTTGGGGCCAACAGACGTGTGGCGTTAATATGCGTCGCTCAGGCTTAGCTTAGCCAACTTGGCCAGTCTCTGACTCGGACTCCGACTCCGACTCCGGCTGTGGACGGCATGCATGTTAGTGCTTCCTTTTGGCATCGCCAACATGTCAATTATATCGTATCAAATTAATAATTGTACGCGCCGCGTACACATGACCACATACAAATACAACAGACTGTAAGTATGTATTTTTATACACCTGGAGAAATATAGCAAATTAATCGGCCTGAACTTAAGAAAATAGCCAAAGGCAACTCAGCTTATTATTCAGAAAGCCGTTGTTTGTATATTTCTAAAAAACAAAGGGATTTTTTTGTTTCAGGCAACATTATTCTAAAATTTAGAAAAAATTTGCCTAATTTCCAGTGTGCTTTCTATATGTGTACTCAGAACACAAACCTTTGAATTTATTGTCTAAAATCTGCGATAGCAAAATAAATTTCATTACTTTTTCTGCATTTTTGAAATTTTATATGGAGTTTAATTTATATTTTTAGACATATTTTCTGTTATTAAGAAATATATTTTTTTATTATATTATGAAATTTATTTTTCGTATATTTAGTAATTATTTCTACAAGGTAATTATTTTGTAAATTTCAAGCGTACAATTTCTTGTAACGTTTTTTACTGTCTCATTTGAAAAGTTATATTCCCAAAACATATCTTGTTATTTCTAGATTAAATCAGTAACTCGACTGGAACTAAGATTTTCAGTTGTGTACTTAAGCACTTACTTTCAATAAGTAAAAATGAGATATTTCTAAAATAAAACATGCTCGAGCTTAAGTTTTTACTTTAATAGGTGGATCGATTTACATTTATTTTAAGAACAAAAATGGTATAAAATACTTTTATCAAGAATAAAATTGTTTTCGATAAAAGTTTTGTACTTAACTGAAGAACAACATTTCTTGACTTAATTATTGTGTACTTGGTTGAAGAACAGAAATGTTTGTACTTCAAAAAACTCAAAAATTGTTCTTAGTTTTAATATAATTGAATATAATTAAATAATTAAAATTGATTTATACGTTTTCAAATACATACGAAATAATTGTACATGATTCAAGAGTTGATCTTCCAATTATAAACGTCTCAAATAAAAACCCAAATGAACTGATAGCATATAAAACTTCCAGCTCAGTGTACTTGCATTTAGAACAGCGCTTTTCTCCGAGTGTATGTGTTGAAAAAAAGTGTATAGAAATAAAATGATGCACGTCTTCGCCTCATTTGCCAATAAAGTTGGTTTAAGGAGCTGGCAGTTGCTGCCACTAATCGTGGCAGACAAGCATGAACTGGCCCCATACTTAGATAAATATACATATACAATTACATGTATGTGTGTGTGTGTGTGTGTTGTGTGTACGTATATTTTAAGTTAGCTGTCAATTTGGTGTTGTAAGCGCTGCTGGAGAGAAATGCTTGAGTTTCGATTTCAAAATCTACTTAACCGGCATTTTGGCAGGCACTTTTGAAAGTTAAACACGTTAAGACATTAATTAATATTGCCAGTCTGCGACTTAGTCATTCATCAAGGCAAAACAGTGTAAAAGATGTGTGTATATATATATTTATATACTTATATCTATGTATGTCTATAGGCACTAATCGGACTGCTCAAATGTATATGTATATTATCGTACCTTAATAGTTCCAAGTTAAGACTCCCTCGAGTGCCCAAATTCGTGGTACTCCCCATTTTAACAGACTTCAACAAAAAATCAATGCCATTAACCATAAGTTAAGAAACCTCATCATTTATTAGAAACACCATTAAATAAAGAGACCACAACATGAAATTACTAATGATTATCTACATTAAAATAATTAATTAAATATCCAGCAAGCTTGACAGTACAATCTTAGTACAATGCGACTTATACCCATATATTATGTAGATATAATGTAGAAAATAATAATTTCCCAAAGTCTTATTTAGGGGAAAAACAATTTAAATCTATTAAGAATATTTGCCGCAGAATTAACGCAAAGAACCACAGATTCCAAAGATTAAAACTGAACCCATTGGAAATGGGTAAAACGGTTATAATGGGAATGTAACAGGCAGCAGAAAAATATATATATTCTTGATCAACTCAAGAATCGCTCTATCCATATTCATCTGTCTGTTCGTCTGCGAAAGCTGGAGACTTAAAAATTGAAATTTTATTGAAAAATAAATGTTTTCGTTCCTCTGACTTGTTTTAAAAATAAGTTCCAAAAATATATGTTAAGTGTATCATCTGAGTTAAACAGGGTATCTCCGAGTCGTAGACTCTCGAACAAAGCAAACTATTTATTTATTGCAGGCAAACAAAATTAACTTCTGTATCAAAACCTGGCAAATTAATCAACATTTTTAGTGGTTTTAATAAAAATGTACCAAACACGGCAACAACAACAAAACTGGTTTTAACATTTGAAATATTGTTGTTGTAGTTGTTTGTTGTGGTTGTTGTTGTTGTTGGTGTTGATGTTATTTTATGTTGTGTTGGTGTCGTTTGGCTGTCTGTGCAAAAGCAGAAACGGTAATTATCTTTTGACAGCACTTTAGTTGAATTTGGTAATGACACACAGCTAAAGATCGAAGGCGATGGCAACGGCGACAAAAGCGGCGCTTTAACCCAGCTGACAGTTGAGGTTAAAACGTGCCCGATTAAAATGACAGACAGACAGTCGAACAGACAGACAAACACACAGACAGACAGACAATCAACCTGTAATTTATAACTCAGATGCGACGCTGGAAAGAAGCAAAGTGTTGGTTAAGAGACTTAAACGTTCGTATTACAATTGACATATTCAGGGAAATAAAAGGATGCAGGGGGAAACGCCCCCTCCGCCCTTGCAAGCGCTTACAGTTGCGGTCAAAATAATAGTACTGCTGCTTCACATAGTGCTATTAGTCACTATTTCCATGGCTGCTTTCATAATTCCTTTGATTCGTTGGACAATTTTACTCTTCTCGTCGCAGCTCTTTTTGATATTTTACCTATTCAATTTGTTTATCCTTTTTTAGTCGAGTTATTCCATTAGTATTATTTTAACAGACTCATTTGTGATAATTTTAAAAACTTTAATTTTTTTTGTTAATATTTTTATAGTTATACCATCTTTTGATGTTTGCAGAACTTCAGTATTGATAGCTTGTGCTCAAATAAAAATTTTCACAATTTTTAAACTATATTTTAAGTATTTTTGTTTTTCATTTTCCCAAAACAAATGAATGCACTACTATTATTTTGACCGCAACTGTATGTACTATGTATGTACTATGGTAATAATTAAAAATATTTGTATATGTGTATGTTCATTTAAATACTAGCTACAAGCCTTACGACTCAAAAATATTTTTAAGAAAAATGAATTCATTAAATTAATAAGTCAATGAAAAGAAGGGTATTGAAAATAATACTGACTCTTTCCTAGCTCCCGTTGGGTTGAATTTATATTATTTTTATTTTTATGCAAAAATTATATATGTATAACAATAATATATTCTTTCCTGTTTTTACTATAGATAATATAAGAAACGATTATACAAATTTGCATGTTTGTTTTTTTCTCTTGCAATCCACTTTATTAACAAATTAACAGCTATGTTTAAATGGTGAAACCACTTAGCCTCCACAACCAAAATGTCCCTCTGTGGATTGCATTTTGCTGAACTCTAAATTATCACACAGCAAGGCACGCTCTTTGTCGGTAGCACTGTCAAGCAAATGTGTACTAAATTAGTATTATTTACTATTCTCAACAACCTTTCCCTTAGGCTTCAAAACCAACAGGCAACTAAAATCAATTGAGTGTGGTAAATAGAAATATAGAAACCAGCTGACGCACAGAAAGTTCAAGATCAAACTATCGCCCACCTCTAATTCGATCTGTTTACGCGCTTGCTTGCACTGTGTGTGTGTGTGTGTGTGTGTGTGTCTGTGTGTGTGGGATGAGAGGAAAATGAAAAGGGCGCCAACAAGAGGAGGAGAAAAGAGCGCAAAAATCACAGAGACAAAAGCAGCGAACCAACAAAAAAACGCAGTGCATTGTTAACAAAATTGTTTGCATATTGCAGCCAACAATAATAATAATTATCAAAGAATAAAGCAAAACAAACAAATCAATAAGAATTAACGAAGCCAAACAGCTGTTGGTAAAAGTGTGCAGCTGATCGAAATCGGTGTCGTCATGGCGAATAAGAGGCTCAGCCTGCTGCTGGAATGTGATCAGCTGCTGGAAGTGGATCATGTCAGTCAGAGTCCACAAGCCGCTAAGCGTTACAAATCGACGTTGCTGCAACAACAGCACGCCTCCCCCATCTCCCAACTATCGCACACAATGCGCAACACGATCCTCAACGGTGGCACTCCAAAATCGAGCAAGTTGCTCACGTACAGCAACAGCATCTCTTCCAGCTATGCTTCCAGTGCCTCACTGGATGATGAATACATGGCGATGTTTGAACTGGAAGAACAGGCACTGCCGCCGTCATCATCATCACTGGATAAGTTGCCCTCCGATCTGGATGCACTGATCACAGGCCAGCTGAAGACAAGCCCGGTGCGTCGTTGTCTCAGCATGGAGGAGTTAAATGCGACGCCCACGCTAAAGAAGACGGCGTCCATGAACGATGCGGATATACTCAATGCATTAGACGATGAGCCGGAATTGATTGGGGATCTCAGCAAGCCGTGCACATTGCCCGTCCTGCACAGTGGGATGCGGCACAGTGATCTGAAGACGATCTCCTGTGACACACTTGCTCGCCTGTTGCGCGGCGAATTCCCCGAGCTGTTGGAGAATAATTATCAGATTATCGATTGTCGCTATCCGTATGAGTTCGATGGTGGCCATATACGTGGCGCTCTCAATCTGTATACCCGCGACCAGATCATGGCTGCCTTTCCGGTGGAAGCAGCCGCTGCGGATCATCGTCGCATCTATGTGTTCCACTGTGAATTCTCGTCGGAGCGTGGTCCGAAACTGATGCGCTTCCTGCGCAGCAATGATCGCAGTGTGCATACGCATAACTATCCAACGTTGGACTATCCGGAGCTGTATCTGCTCCACAATGGCTACAAGGAGTTCCATGGCCATTACACGGATCTCTGTGATCCGAGCAGTTATGTGCCCATGCTGGCACCCGCCTACAACGGGGAATACCGTGTGTTTCGTGCCAAGACCAAGTCATGGAATTGTGGCGAGAGCGATGGCGGCGACAAATGCATCGATGGCTCCTTGGGGCGCTCACGCACCCTGCGCAAATCCCGCTCCCGTCTGCTCTATGCCGAGTGAAATCTTGAGGGCGTGGTCATTAGTTTAGTTTAAAAGAAATGTGTTAAATGTTCAAACAAATTGGACGCGAATTATTTTTGTTTCGTTTTGTTGCGTTGCTGTCCAATTTTCATTTATTTGTTTAACTTAATTTTACTTAATTGATTCATTGATTCGTCGTTTTGTTCAGACAGTTCCATTTAATTGATTGTCACAAAATGTTCTCTAGTCAGTGCAACGAAAATTTCTAATCCCATTTCATTTTTTTGTGTGTATTTTTTTAAATTTCTTTCGTGTTGAATTATATTAATAAAAAACTATGCGATACAAGAGACTGTACAAGAAAACAAAAAAAAAGAAATAAAGCTGTTTCTAAGCTAGGCCAATTTTAATTTTAAGGCTTTATATAAATACATATGTATTCTACTTAATTATTAAGCAAATCTATTTATATGCAAACAAAATAATATATATATATTCCAAACAAATATCTTGGCCATTATTTGCAAACACTTTTAAGAAACGATTAAATTTATATATTTTAATTAATACAAAATGCAAGGCATAAAATATAATTATTAAAATCTAAAAGGTACAAAAATAAATACCATTTATACAGTGTACCGTGTACAAGAAAAGTTACTTCGGTCCATAAATATTTAATTTACATTTGTGGATGTACAAATACATCTTAGTAATTAAATAAATTACTAATGTAATTATATGTAAAAAAATACTGAATACTAAACAAAATTCAAATTGTGAAGTAAGATTTAATAGAAAAGACGAATTTAAAATATTTATGAAACATTTAAAGTGGAAACTTCTCTTTTGAAAGATATATAAGAAACTTAAGTTAATTTATTTAATTTTCCTTATATAGTTTATAAGATATATATGTCTACTATTTGTGTGATCGTTGTTATATCGACGAAAACAAATAAGCACAGACACCAAAAATATAAAATATTCTAATCCATCCTGAACTTTAAGATGAATATATGATTAAAAAAATGTATGCAAAAAGTCATTGAATAATATAATTTAAAATTTTTGTTGAATGCTCCTAATTTATAAGCATTTTAATTAACATATTTATAGACTCAAATGAACTATATAACTTAGTTGGATGGTTAAGACAAGAAGTTTAAAAATAATTTTAAGTATTTTTATTGCTATAATATTAATTAAGGTCCACAATATATAAGATATACAAATAAATATGAGCAAACAAGACAGGAATGACAATGCTGATTTTTATTTATTTATTATTTACAGCTATTTAACAAAAAAAAAATGTGTTAAAAAATAGCAAGTAATAATAAATAAAATAATTTATAAAAAATATTTTAAAAATTCCGTTTCAAACTATTTACATATTTTAAACATAATATTAAGTTAAATAATATTTTTTCTTTATTTTTGTGTTAGTTTCCTTAAAGCCCAGCAGCTATACGAATTTCTGGTTTAAAAAAATGAATTTAATAAATTTTGTTTCATAATACAATAAATTAATAACTATATTCAAAGCACAGCTTAAAAAATCAGATCTACGACATTATTCGACACATCAATTACTGCCAGTGAATTTATTTATATGTGAATTATTTAATCTCGTGTTTCATTATATATTATGTATATAATAATTATAACTCTAGAACCTATAAAGAAAAATGAACAAGTAAAATGAAGTTAATGAGTTATTTAAATATTTATCATTTTCACACTTGAACAACTATGAAAAATATAATTAGTTGCTGCATTTTACACTTGGCTAATATTGTAAAATAAAATAATAATTATAACTAGTAAGCTTATTGAAAAATAAAAACGACTATAAAAGATAAGTCAATGACTTGTTTAAAATATTTACAAAAATATAGAAAAATTTAAGAGAATCTTAAGATTAAATGCATTATATAAAATCTTATTGTTAGTTGGCTTGTAATAATGCAAAGCAAAATAATAATTACAATTTGTAAAATAAAATTAACTAATTTATTTATTTATAATTTGTATTATTTTATGAACATATTTCGTATATGATAAGGTATTATAAAATATTTAAACATTTTAAAAGTAAATATTTTAGCTACACTTTGGAATTTTCACACAGTTACTTGGCTCGTAATACTTTCGCTTGCCACGCCTGCTGAATGCTGCTGTTGCCGCAGCTGCTGTTGCAGATGCCTCTGCGTGGAGAGCGAGAAAGAGATAATAAAAATGAAATATGACTCGAGTATGTTCGTTGCAACAACAACAGCAACGGCAACAACAACAAACAACTCTCTGTAGCCACTCTATGTATTGCCACTGCCATTGCCATGAAAATCGGATAGGACACAAGAGCACACATATTTTATGTTGGTCGAGTCGCAAAAATACATTTTTATTTATTACCAACAGCGGAATATTACGAATATTACACAAGAGAGCAACAACAGCAATAACTTTCTCCAGAGAGGCAGAAAAATAAGTGAGTACTTCGATCTTAGGCACATCGAATATTACATACCCTTGCAGAACGGACACTAAACAATTTTCATCAATTCTCGCAATAATTGTTTTAAAAATAATATCTATTTATTTATCATTTTAAATTAAGATTTAATTACTTCTTTTATTTGTATGCCGTTCAATTTAAATGCAATTTTAATTATTACTTTAATATTTGTAATTTTAAAAATGTTTTTTTTTAATTTCTGGTTCAAGCAACTAAATAAAAAAATAAATATTTAAGCAATAAATATCATATTTGAAACAATTTTATTTATTTGAAAATAAAATAAAAGTTGTATTGATTTATTTTATGAGATTTTTTTTTTCTTTAAGCCGAATAATTAATCTGAAATTTAATTTTAAATTCTTATTTTTTACAGCCTAAAAATAATGATGCCTTTTTCGTCCACTTTAAATAAATAAATAAACAAATCTAAATTTCACTTTTTTTATTGTATTAAATCCAAATTTATCTTTTTGCTACTTAATTGTAGCCTGCCTTTAGTACAATATTTACGCCATTTTTTCAAAAAGGTCGACTGTTTTTCGTCCACATTAAATAAACTAAAATACAAACAAAATTGTTACTATTTTATATAATATATTTAGTAAATTGCAAATTTGAAAAGTCGTTCGCTATGAACGATATATGATATGGTAAACCGATTTTGATGTTATTTTGTTCAACTCTTACGATCATACCAAGTTTTATAAAAATAAATTCAAAATTGAGGAATTACGTCTCATAGAAACAGGCAAACTTGACTATATCGACTCGCCCAGCAATGCTGATCCGGAATATATATGCCTAATGGCGTTGTAGACATCTCTCCCAGTGCGTTACAAGCTGCACAATAAAATGAGTATACCCCATGCAAGCTGTTAAAAGCATATCATAAAATTATATTTATGAGTGGGCGGCATTCAGATGAAAATTTTATATATCTTTAGCGTGTTTTAATCTCGGGCATAATTTATGGCAATTCATTAAGATGCGCGTTGCACCTGTTGCACCCACAACATAAACAAAGAAAAACTCTTTATTTTAGTGGTTTTTTTATCTTACTATTTCTTTTGTTTTATTCGATGTGAGAAAACTTAACAAACTATTGGACAATTGACAATTTAGCACTCGATGGTTAATTGTGTTTGGAAATGTTAACAATACATTTAAATTCAGATTTCGTTTTCGCGCTGGTTAAATGGTGCCTTGAAGCCAGCTTTATTATAGAATTCCACGGGCAACGCCTCGTCCGCCTCAAAGAAATCCGAGTCCCGCGAGCAACAAGGACCCAATTCGAGCTTGACAATCGTATCGCCCCAAAAGCTGACCATCTGTCGCTGGATGAGCTCGTCGCGCAGCTTGACAACCCATTCGTTGTACTCCCAGGGCCCATAGAAGCCACAATCGCTTTTGTATTCTTGCAACAGCTCCGCGGCCTTCTCGCAATCCGCCTGATTGGGCGACTCGCCCGCGAAGAGCAACTGCCAAATGGCGGCACGCGCCGCTTTACCAATCTTATCCACATTCTGTTTGTGGATGTCATCCGGCACGGTCACCGTGGTCAGCACATAACGCTTCATCAGCTCACGATAATCGCTTAGCGGCTGTTCCTTGCTTATTTGCGCCTCAAAGTTGCCCGACAAAGCAGCTGCATTATTTGTGCCCCTTTCCGCCTCGCTGCTGGCTGTTGCATCCTCATCCCCGCTGGCTGCCTTCTCGGCAGCGCGCACCTTCAGGCTGGCGGCAAATGGAGCAATACAACCGGCATGTGCATAAAATTCCAACGGTGGCTCATCATCGCAATCAAACAAATCGGAGTCGCGCGACCAGCAGGGACCCAATTGTTTGCGCACAATCGTCTCCCGCCAAAAGCTGAGCTGCTCCCGCTTCAGCAACTCATCGCGCACCTTGACGATCCATTCGTTGTATGGCCAGGGTGCGTAGAAGCAGGCATCGCTTTTGTATTCCTCAAGCAAATCGCTGGCTTTTTTCTCTGACTCAGCGTTGACGTCACTGCTAAACAACAGTTGCCAGATGACGTCACGGGCCGCTTGCGCTATTTGCTTGAAATTCTCCTTGGTAATGGCATCGTCCACGATCTGATCAACAGTTACTTTTGTCTCAATTAATTTTATATATTCGGCGAGCGGATTCTCCGTGCTGATTGTCAATTTTCCCTCGGCCTGCAAAAAATAACAATTTCAACATTGAACACTGTTAACTTTTACAGATGTCCTCAAGTTACCTGTTCGGGTGTGGATTTTTGGGCATTGCTTGTCATTTTGTTGTCTACTTCTGTTGAGTCAGCTTTCCGCTTGGACATTTCCCGTTTGGGGCGTTAATAAAAAAGATTACTTTTATTTGTGCAAAATAAAACACAAAAATGCCCTAAAAAATGTGGAAAGAATCAAACTAGTTGCTGCATAACAGAATTGCTCCACACTTAGCTGACACCACTCCACATTAGAAGAATAATTGGACGTTTTCAATGTCGAATGTCGAAAATGAACTAAAAAATGTCGAAATTAATCAAATTATTTGCTGCTAAACAGAATTGCTCCTCACTTAACAGACACGACTCTACATTCAAATATTAAACTTGTGACATTAATAAATGTTCTGCCCTACATTTTGAAATGAGTGTCATCAATGAACTTATTTAATTTGTGTAAATTATCAATAACAATGCACTATTAAAAGTGCAAATGAAATGCAATTTAGTTGCATTAACGAATGGCTCCTCATCTAACGTCACAACAAACTTAAGGCTTTTAGTATTTTATGCAATATGGACGATGGTATTTTTATCATCAGCGAGTTACGTTCACATTGCTAACTATTAACAAAAAATATTCGTGTTTGAGGGATTTACACTCGTGCCCAATTACAATATAATTAATGCAATTCAACGTAAAGTGAATTGTGTAATAAGCAGTCGAGTACTTAATAACACCATCTAAAAAACCAGTTGCAAACTTCGGCCTTATTTCGCTGTATCTCTCTCTGTGTGTGTCTCATTCTCATTTCTCAATTGGGTGCAAGAAAATTTGAGGTTAAAATATATTTTTTGACCACGGCAGCAAGAAGCCAAAATTGCGTTAATGTCTCCCGCAACCAATAAATTGCCTCTCGATTTGAATATAAAACGTTCCTAAAAGGAGTACAGCAAAGAAAAAAAAAGCCATTAGCCAAAAAAGCTCCAAAAATCGAACTAAAGTCGCGGAGTTTTTGTATTGCATTGGTGTGTGTGTGTGTGTGCGTGTAAGTGTGTGTTCTGTGTGAGCGAGAGTGTGCTTGCGTGTGTGTGTGTGCGTGAAATTCCTTTTCTCGTACCACGAAAAGCAACAAAAACGTCTCAAAGTTATACTCAAATGTGTATGGCAATTGTGGTAAGTAAATCAAATGTGAAAAATGGTATTAAATCATTAAAGTGAGCATATAAATAGCCAGACAAATATACATATGTATGTGTGAATGTAAATAGTGAAATAGAGTTAATATACAAGTGTGTGTGTGTGTTTACTGGAAATTAAATTCCCATAAGATGCACACATATGCAATTCTGTTAATTGCTTTAGCTTAAAACTTAACAGTTGGCATATCTTACATATCAGTCTATCTCGCTCTGATGCACAGCCTGTCAATTTGCTTGTGCGTTGTGTGCAATGGAATGATTCAAAAAGATTTCCTCTTTGGTGAAATTGATTGCAGTGCTTGAATTAATTTTATTCACTTTTAATTGCTTATGTATATATTTTGTTTTGGCACATTCTGTGTGTCAGCTAAATGACCTATATACTCATATATATGTATGTATGTGTTTATATAAATATACAAAACTGTGACGTCGATGAAAGTAAATTTCAGCACTGCTTTGACCCGGTTTACAGTAATGGTGAAATGTAGTGCAACAGAGAGGAAAAAAAACAAAACTAGAACATGGAAGTAAAGCGAATGCTTCTTTCTCTAATTACTCTCAATGGTGTGCAAGTATGTGTGCATGCATACATGAACATGTATGATGTACGTGTGTTCGTCAGCACGAGCTCCTCACTAATATCTAATCTGTTAAATGCTTAAGCAGATTTATCATATCAACGTCAAAGTGCACAAACAGAAAAAACGCGACGCAAAAAAATGTAAAACAAAACAGATTCACAAAGACACAAAAAATAGGAGAATCGAATCAGTTGAGTTTTATTCTGACGCGATACGCATCTTCTACGCAAAAAACAAAAGTTTTAATAGAAATTTTCCTTTTTTGTTCTTTTATTATCAATTATTATGAGAAGCACTTTTGTCTGGTAGGTGGCGCTGTTCTCTATCAACATATACATATGTATATTATTTTCGTTTGTTTCTGTCTTGTCTCCATCACACAGACAGACGCACACACACACTCACTCACTTAAGAATTCGTCGCAAAATATTCGATATATTTTACTTGTCATTTACGTCAATGCGAACACAAACAAAAGAAAAAGAAAACAAAACATCAACAGTCACATTAACAGCAGATGCATAACAGTAAAACACATCATTAATATAAATGTGCATATGAATAATATATACACAAATACTGCATTAACATTCATACCTGTTAATTCCGCGCTGTTAACTTACATTAAAAGAGCGAGCGCAACAGCTGAAAAGGTTTAGCCGGAGGATTGTGATGAAGGCACAGTTAATTCAAATTAACTGCTCCCATTAACACAGTCTTTTTTCACTTTCCTTTCCGTTCTGTGTCTGTCTGTCTCTGTCCTTGAACAAGTTCAATGATATTGTACGGCGTATTCAGTAAATTCAGTTGTTTTTCATTTTGTTCATATAATATAACTTCTTGATAAAAACACAAAAGACATAAACAGACACAGACACACACAGTACATATATGAAAAGCACGGATCCAACAGCGTTCCCAATCAACCGTTTTATTATATTTGGTTGCTCTTGTATCTTGTTTCGTTATGCGCCTTGAGCCACTTTCAAATTAGACGAACACAAAAATGTCTACATACACACATATGTATAACATATGTTGAGCTGTATGTGTGTATTTTCTGGTATGTTATTATTCACACACACATTTACCGTTTATTAAGTTTGAATAAATTGTCTAATTTAGTTTTTGGTAGTTGTGAATTGTCACTTGAGGCAGGTATGTATGCCATGTGTGTGTGTAGATAGATAATTATCTATGCATGTGTGTGTGTGTGTGTGACAAGGACAGATAAGATTACGAAATATTGTGCAAATTTAGTGGAATATTCATAGAATTTAATGGCGAACAATTAACTCATTCCAATAGACAATTGGAGTTTAAATTATTCATTTCGGAAATATTTTTTTTTAGGGCATTTACTGAAGACAGTGATATTTGTAAATTTGTCAATAAATTGGAAGTTGCGTTCAATTCATGCAGCCACACACGCACACACACATACATGTGTATTTTACTTTTGCTATTGTCACGTTTCCGCAAGGCGTGCGAATTTCATCAGGGGATAAAATGTATATGTTGTCATGGCTAAATATAGAAAAGGACAAAAACGACCAAAACATGCAATACACTTACAACGTCAGTCGTCAGTAGTCGGTAGCCGTTAGTTGCTGCAGAGAGAGAAATAGAAAGAGACGGGAAGAGAGCACTAAAACCACCAAGCAGACAAGTCTAAATATAGTTGAGCAAATGTTGTTGTGGTTGGCGCCCACCAATGCAATAAGAGCAACAACATTCAACGCCAACGACAATTTTTTGACTGGATAACCTTGTAACGGGTTCTTCTTGCCTGTGCATGGCCTGAGTCGAATGTGCATTGCATCAATACTGGAAATCATTGTTTGATTGATAATTGTACAGTGTTTTCGAGACAAACAACGCTTGACTCAACTTCTTGCTGCACACACACACACACACACGCAATATTGAAACAATCAGACATACATTTATTAACATACACTTACACACATACATAAACACAAACACGAGCAATGTTTGCTTCCTTGCGATAAAAGCGATAAAGCTGACGCATTTGCCGGCTTAAAAAGACGTCATTGGAAGTTATTATTGCCGCTTGACGACAAAACAAAACAAAAAAAAACACTGCTACGAAGAAGACATTATCAGCAGACAAGAAACTATTTTTAAAGGGCACTTCAAATATAATAAAAAAGAGAGTTGCATAAATACAGAACAACTACTAAAGTTTGGCTAAATCAGAATGTAATTTTTGACAGAAAAATATTTAAACAGCAAAGCAAATTATGTTGTTGATATATATTTGATTTATGTGAAAAACGGAATTGAAAACAGGCAAATATTTTATTTGATTATTTGTTTAAATTTGTTTGATTTATGGTACACATTGCAGTATTAAGAAACTGAATTTGGATATTTAAAAGAATGTGTTTGAATTATGTTTTACTTATGTGTTAAGCTTAGCAACATTGACAAACGGAAAAGGAATTTCGAACTGGCAAATATTTTATTTGATTTAAAAAAAAGGTTTGATTTATGCGTAAAGCGTTGGAGTATAAAGAAAATGAATTTGAAATAGTTTGATTATTTTAATAAATTTGTTTTAAATATATTTAATTTATGTATAAACCTTGGCAGTGTTGAGAACAGTCAAATATTTTCTTTGATTACTTATAAAAAAAGTAGTTTGATTAATGTATATCATTTTATTTATGTGTAAGACTTTGCAGTGTAGAGAATCGGGAAAGGAATAGGGCACAGGAAAAAAATGATCTAATTAATTAATTTGATAAATGCATGTGTCGACAAGCGGAAACGAAAATTGGCACAGGCAAATATTTAATTTGATTTTTGAAATAAATTAGTTGAATATATATATTAAATGTATGTGTTAATCTTTGTTAGTGTTGATAAAGGTAATTTGGCACAGGCAAATATTTTATTAGGTTGTTTATTTAAAGCTGTCTCCAAAAGCCCATCAACAGAAAGTCCACATTCAAATGCGATACTCAAGTCAAGTGCAGCATACTTAATCATTGACAGTTAGTTAAATTAAATACATAGTTGAAATGGTTGTTGGGCGACCCTCGTCTGTCGCTGTTGGGTGTCGCAGAAATGTTGTCGTCCCCAAGTACAAAAATTATTTCCATGCTCCACTTTGCTGCACCTACTCCCCTCTCATCCCCTTCCGGCTTACTGCGATGGTCGTAAAATCGATAATTTGGAGCAGACCCGTTCAGCTTTTAGCACAATAACCGACCTAGTTGTGGTTTTATGTGTTCCATTTACTCAGTGCTCTAAATACGAATAAATATTACTATATATTAATGCCATTGCTAATGCTAATTTTTGTTGTTTTTCGCACTCTCAACTCTCAGCTTTGTTTGCCAATTTTGCTTTGTGTATTAAGCGAACAAACATGTTTTATGTAGTTATATCATTTTAATTGTTTTTTAGTGGAAGCACTCCAATTGGACAAGTCAAGGAGGAGCTTGTTTAAATATTTATATTTGTTTTTTTTATATGCTTCCCTTTCTAAACAATTATCAAAAATAATGATATATTCGATTTGGCAAATTACCCGCTAATGTGTTTTTATACCCATTGAAAATGCGCCAAAAGGGTATATGAAAGTTGTGCAAAAGTATGTAACGGGAAAGTTGGAAGCATCTCCGACCCCCCCAAGAATATATATTGCTGATTTAAGAGTATTTAATTTGTACTTTGCTGTCAAAATTTATTTCAATAAACTATAAAAAATAAATAACTTTAATTAAATAATTTTATTTTAAAATAATCTCATTCTTTTTGAAATATCGGCAGTTAAGCATTTAAATCTCAGTTACGCATTTAAATCTCATTTAAATTATTAAATGTTGTTATTTAAATTTCGGTAAAAATAGCTTACTGTCTTCTTAGAGCCAATATATAGCTATTGGTAAGCACACCCAAAAAATACCATATTTTTCCAAATTATACTGATGAATACAGATAATTTTTAAGTTTACATTTGTTGACTGAGCAGTTCTAATTAGCTATATATGTGTATATGTATTTTATTATTGTAGACCTGCACTTGACAGATGTCAGTTTGTGATGAATAAATTGTTTCCTAATATGGTACTTCACATTTTGTGCCCCAAACACATTCCGTTAGCTAATCTAATCTTTGGTTATAATAATAATATCAAAGTTTCAGTGGAATTCGAGTTTTTGGCTGCAAATTAAAAAGTGGGCTATGCATTCAAGAGATTTCCATACGAACAACGATAAGGGAACTTGAATTTCCCATTGTGATAACAGGAAGTTCAAAACTTCAAATGGGAGAGCAGTGAGAAGACTAGAGAGAAGAGAGCAATGTTTAGAAGCTTCTGCTTGAACTAGAAATGGTGGATAAGGTTGGACAGAGCCAAAGTTGACTGCACTCGGGCCAGACAAGTCAATGCCATTGTGAAACATGTCGCTGGTAGACACACAAACACACAAACATGCAGCAACAACAACAAAGAGACAAAAGCAACACAGTCAAGCAGGAACCCAAGAAAAATGTCGAGGAGGTAATATTGTCTACTTAAAAAATAAAAAAATAAATGTGCAGGGATAAGCATTAAGTGAATTCAATGTCTGGATATTAACAATGACGAACAGTAGCCGGGTTCAAGGTACCTTTATATCTATATGTATATCAATTGAAAAAAATAATAATAATAATATCAAAATTCACAGCCGGAATCAACCCCTCTGCTGCATTTTTTGTGTATCACTTAAAAAACTGTATAAACAAATTGAACAAGGCTGGGATGAAATTTGAATCCGGCTGTCATTTGATATGTCTACACGTGTCCATTATAAACTGGGAAAACATTTAAATAAACCCCAGACTCAGACCCAGACAGTGGCCAGACATATTGCATGGCGTGTGAACTGAGTAAGCGAAAATCTGTTTAGTTTAAACTGGGAATAAAAAATAGACATGTGAAATGCAATTGCGAAAACGCATACATTTAAGTTTTCCTGGGATAGCTGACGCAGAAATATATATATTTGATTTTAATATCGATTCGCAGGTAAACTCAAATATTTAACAAGTTAAAATGTTGTAGTCGAGGGCGCTCGATCTGGAGATACCCTGAACGCAAGCAGACTTCTTTGACGCGATTTTCTCTTGAGTTTCTTAAGCTATCTTGATGAAATTTGTATAGTTTATCAATATTATGTCAAGTTATATTTAATACTCAAGTAGAAGGCTTTAACTATAAGATTGTTGACTTTAGTGCTACAATTATTGATAGTAAATGAAATAAGTTAAATCTGCCTTTTATAGGAGAGGCTCAGCCAAATGTGCTTGCAGAAACGATTTAAGCAAATAATTTGCATTGGTAAGAAGACTCTAGAAGTCAGTTAGCTAAACTAGGTATAATCAGCAACTAAATTTGTCGATTTTGTGACAGAAGACATAGCAATATCTAGGGAAACAAATCTTAGGCTCGGAAAGAATAGAAATTCTCAGTCCAACGAAAATTCTAGATGAATCATTATTGATGTAAGAGCTATAGCTTTAGAAGGGGAGGTACAGTGGAATAAGAATAATGATATCTGAAAACTTATATGCTAAATTTTGAAGTCTGTGACTCGAAGAGGTCTGAAATCGGTTTGTTCTCAACTATTGCTGATCAGGAATATATATAGATATATTACGATTTCTTCTGCCTGTTACATACTTAGTCACAATTTCAGCATTCCCTTTTTCAATGATCAAAATCACAGCCGCAAAATTAACGATACTCACACACATATAGAGCCTATCTAATATGCATACGTATATATAATATATATGTAATATAAGAGATAAAAGGCCCCTCCCTCTGATATACCAGATGCAGCGAAGCGTGGCATGGGGCCTTTTATTGACGTCGGGTGGGTGGTTGGTGGCAGTGAGTGAAAGGCCTGTGTGCGCCTAACTGGAATAATACATTATAAATTACAGTTTTCATCACTACAAGTGCAAGGTATTATTTATATATGCATATACATATACATATATATATATATGTATATGATGTACCTGTTACATAATCAGCAAGCAAATCTAGTTTTGCCTTGCATACGCTATAAGTTGAACTGGTTTCAATTTGAGCAGCATTTCCATTTCCATCATTCCCATTCCCATTACCATCATTGGATACATTTGTAACTGTTTTGCGGTCCGACTGACCTTGATGATTTATTTTTATAGTCGTGTGCGCCACAGTTATTAATTGTATATAATATAACTGCCGCAACTTGGTTTGTTATTTATTCTTAAATAACAAAAATTGGCCTTGGCTCGAAAGTTGCTTTTCAGTCACTTTTTTTTTTGTCGACTTGCTCGCAACTTTTATATTTATGGTAACTTTTAAAGATCTGCTTGATTTATTGATAATGAGAAATGGAGCAACTGTAGTATTACATAATGTGTACAATGTGTCTATATATATATATATATATATTTTTTTTTTAGTTTTAACGACTGTCCGCATGTCATGCATACATATGTAAATTCATTTTTAGATTCTTAATGGAAAATGTAGCAACACAAAACGAAAATATTCAAAAATAAAAACATTTCAAAAACAGAGACCGGTCTCTAAAGCGCTCTCTTTTTCTCTCCCACTCTCTCTTTTGATTTCTCTTTGCTTGCTTGAGGCCATTCAAGAAAAAGATCTCCGATATTTTCCCGCTCTCTTTGTAGAGTCTACGTTCACTTCAATGAGTTTGCATATTTGAATTATCAGTTTTAATTTACGCTTCGTTTCCCAATTATTTGTCATGTTTATCTATAAGTAGTACGTCAGCTTCCTTATTTTATTGAATTTGGTTGAAGGTAATTGACAAATAAACGGTGACAGCAATTAAGTCCATTTATGAGATGCATTTCGTCTGCTTAGACAGATGTCATAAGCGCCATCAAATTGCGCCAGAAACACTAAAATTTGCTTCGAGACGGGAGCATTGTACTTGGGTACATACAGTTGCGGTCAAAATAATGATACAATGCAAACACTCAATATTTTCATAATGCCTTTAATTCCTTTGACCATTTCACTCTTCCATATATCTGCCAACAGTCATTTTTTATATTTCAACTATTCCTTTTGTATATCTTCTATTTTGCGGCTATTTCAGCTAATAATAGTAATGCTGGTGAAAATAGTCGAATTATTTATGTAAGGTTCACTATTCCACTACAATTATTTTGACAGACTCATTTGTGATAATTTTAAAGACTTTAATATTTTTTAAATTTTTTTTTATAGCTATTCCTTCTTTTAATGTTTAGTTATCGTCAGTATTTATAGCTTGTGTACAAATGAAAATTTTCATAATTTAAAATTATATTTTTGAACACTTTATGATGGCTACTATTATTTTGACCGCAGCTGTATATACACACATAGATATGTGGGTTTGTGTCCATATTCTAGCGCTGAGCGAGTGTAGAAATGTGCGTCACAGCTAGCGGAGCGGCAGAGCGGGAAGTCATAGATGAGAGAGTAAACAAAACAAATAAAGCGAGTACTCGTTCTGTTCAGTTGTTCAGTCGTTCCATCGAGTTGTGCGTCACATCACTTCTGGCGCTCTCTCTCTCTCTCTCTCGCCATTTCTCTCGCGTGCTCTCGCAGTAAGTGCTTGTACGACTTTTTTGCTGCCACCCGCAGTGAGTTAGCTGGTGGCGGCAACGTTCGTTCAGTCGATAGCAAAAGATGAAAGAGTGCTCATCACGCAGCATTTGGTGTCTGCTCAGTGTTGTAATCGATCAGCGTCTTCGAATTGACACCTGTCGATATCTAATCGAGATTTTATCACGTCGCATTACAGGCGATTAAGATTCCTCCCTAGTAACAGTTAACTGTGTAGAAACTTGTGCAATTTAATCAGAGTGTCAATCTCTATATTCCATACGTAAATATATACTTCATAGTATAATATACATGTATATTTGTGCTTGTGTTTCGCTGTGTGTGTGTTTCTCAGCATTGCAAAGACGTAAAACAAAATCAAATCCATTGCATAAGTCAAGTAAAAACCCGAACAAATCGTCAAGCAAAACAGCTGATATCATCATCAACATTCTCTCGTGATTCTCTGATCGAGCTATAAAAAAGTGAAAGTTTGCTTTCATGCGAAAGATCCAACAAAAGAGTGACTAAACCAATGTACAGAAATAAATATATACATTTATTCATACCCGACTGACTGCTGAGTACTATAAACATATGTGTAAAAAATAAAAATATATACGTACACTATAAATACAGACAATTTCCAAACGCTTGTTAATTTGTTAAACGTTTACAGCTGAACGCTAAAAGTTGCTGGCAATAAATTTATACTGTTTTGTGTACAGCACCCTCCATTATTTATCAACATTATGCCAAAAACGAAAACGAAAACGAAAGCAACAAAAATAAAGAATAGAATTTCAACAGAATTGAATTGTTTGTGTCGCTTTATTTAACAGTCGAATACCGACAAGCCCAACACCTTCAAACAGAACCAAATATTTGCTCAAGATATTATCCATATATTAGACAGACGGACACACAAGCACATGCATATATACTTAACTGAAAAATATGTGTTGCTGTTTTTTTTCTATATACCACACAATAATATTTTGTTGTGTCTATATTTGAAGACATGATATATGGTTTTCTTCAAAATAGAACAAAGAATTATGAAAATATACGTTTGTCTTGAGAATATATATATATAAATATATTTTGAACCTTTGCCTAAATAAAATGTTATCATTTACATAAATATTTGTCCTCTCTCTTGAGACAGAGGAGAGTGTTGATTAATATTTGTCAAGCTAATTGCTGTACTTAATTAATAAATGTATCTTTCTCAAATTCTGCTTTCAGTTGGTTAGACCTGTTCCCACATCTATGGAGTTTCATCTAGACAGTGCAGAATACTGCCAGGCACAGCACAAATAAAAAGTAAGTCAAAAACAACAAATCAACCGAAAAAAAAATACAGAAACCAAACAACAGCAATTAAATCGAGTGCCAAAAGCTACACAAGTCAAGGCTGTATATATAAATTACCATATATTTCCAGCTGAATGTGTAACACGTGCGCTTAACTTTTCGGGTAGTTGTGGTAAAAGGTCATTGTTGGCCCATAATGAACTGTGTTCACCTTTGGTATTCCCTCCTCCTCTCTACACACTTGGAAATGGGTATAATAAACAGACAGAAGAATCAAATCGGTATTTTTGAATATGTAAGAGCGGGAAAGTCAGTCATATATAGCCAGTTCTTTGTTATGGATAACTTGTAACGACTGTCCACAATCTATAAGCACCGATTACTGATAGCAAAAAATAACACAATAGATATATCTTGCTTATCGGGTGTGTATACTTTAGAAGTTTGCATAAGAAGCACTTGCAAAACTAACTGCTTACAATTGACAAATAGTTTTTAAAGCTTCAGCATATTTAACATCAGTGCTTAGGGTATTTGCCAGTCAAGCTTGTTGAGTGTGAGCTAATTAAATGAAAACTATTAAAGTGTCGTGCCGAGTGTTTGATAGAACATCAAAAGTCACCTTTCATTGCGTGTAATGCAGAGAAATGTTATTTTTCCTCACTCTGTGCCCAATGGAAATAAATTAGGGCGCACCAATAAATTTGGCTACTAAGTGACCAAATTGGTCGTAGCCATAAAGTCTTTTTAAATGCTGAATCAATTGCGCTTAATTAAACAGATCGAAATGAATTGTTGAGTGCTAGAATAGAATAGGAAGAATGTTTTTAAAATAACCTTGCCAAAAGAAGACGATAGTTTTTCGATATACAAATTCATCTCTATATATATTTATCATCATTTGTTGCTATTTATGCTTATGTCATGCATTAATCATTTTCCATTTTTACAGGTAATCAAACCGTGAAAAAGGCCTAGCATAGCCTGAGAAAAAGCTGTCAGCTCTCCGGAAGTCGAGGAAGGACTCTAATCAGATTCGAAAAGTGGACAGAAGAAGAAGAAGAAGAGAAATCACATAGAGGAGAGTGCAGAGGAAATAACGAGGAGTCAGAAGCTAAGAGAAAGGTCTGGATGAACGGAGTTCATATCACGAAAGGAATACATTCAACGTATAGGAAGCAACAACGAAACAGTGTTGAAAAACATCAATACCAGCAAATTGTAATTAGAGAGAGAGAGAGAGGAGAGGAGAAACAGCAACTGCACTCGAAATAATTAAAAATTGATAGAATCGCGTAACAGGGATTTTTTTGATATAGGCGACGGTCTTCTTCTTCTTTAGGGCTAAGAAGACACAGAAAATTCGCAAATTTCGTGTGATAAGAATTTGGAGGGAAAAATACCCAACAACAAAGAAAATTGTACTTAATTATTGAAATTTATTTGTTTATACTTAAATAGCATTGATTAGTTCTGTGTGAGTGTGTTTTGGTGTAGACATTTTAAGCCTACAAAACATCTAATTATATTTATATATATTTTTTTACATTTTTTAAAAACAAAAGAGAAAATTCTACATCTAAACCACAAACGCTGAATTTTTCGACTAAAAATAAAATCGAGTAACTTCCCAAAAGTCAAATCAAATCAATTTTGTAAAAAACAAAACAAACAAACAAACAAAAAACTGAAGATAAATATAAATATTGTAATAGAAATTCATCCATTTAGTAATTATACAAGTTACAACGTACACTTTAACTGATTTGTAAAGTTAATAATAATAATATTAAGCTAAGCAACAAAATGCGTCAAAAAGATTTGCGCCCGGCTCCAGCCCTTATCGAGTATAAGGGCATGAAGTTCCTAATCACCGATCGACCATCAGACATAACAATTAACCACTATATAATGGTGAGTGGTGCGCTCTCAAATGAGATCTGCCAATTGTCCCAAACTAACAATTGTATTATGTATTCATAGGAGCTTAAAAAGAACAATGTTAACACTGTGGTGCGTGTCTGCGAGCCCAGCTACAATACGGATGAGCTGGAGGCTCAGGGCATAACGGTCAAGGATCTGGCCTTCGACGACGGCACCTTTCCTCCGCAACAGGTCGTTGACGAGTGGTTTGAGGTTCTCAAGGATAAGTAAGTAACATAAACCCTAGCTCCAACTCTCAATGTGCCTTACTTTAAATACTCCCAAAATCACTCAATCAAAGTCATATTTATATATATATTTTATTTCATTTTGCAAACTGTTTACTACGGCTTTCGATTTACTGACAAATTTGTGAAAGCCATCTAACTGAATCATTTATTTGTTATAGAAAAACTTAACTGAATGAACTGAAAAACATGTATAATTTGCTGGGAAAAATAATTATAAAGAGAATGACAGCGTGGTGGTTTCATAGCAGGCAGCTAGCGAACGTTAGCAGCGATCGCTCAGCGCTGCCAGACTGTGAAGAAAAGTAGAAGGAATTGGTTTCTTTTAATAAAATATATTGTTTGCCAACTAATGTTAATAAAACCATTTAAGTTGGGAGATTCCACTCAACGGGTTTCCACATAAATTTTGAAAAGATTCGAGATCAAGCTTTTATCGATAACTGCACCCGTTTCGAGAATATCGCTACAAATCGATTGGTCTTAGTAATAATATACACAATTGTAAGGATATAGTCTACCAATGGATACACAATATAGCCAGACATATTATTGATTAACTGTACAAATGTAATTAAGGGCCAACAAGACAAATTTATTTCATATCAAAGTGATTTCTTAAATTTGTTGATTAGAAAATGAGTTGAATGCCAGGTTTTAAAACCTTGAAACATTATTATTGATGTCAGACGCAGTTGCACATATAGTTAATAAACATCAGTAACACATAAAATGATTCGCTTAGATAATGGCAACAAATAGTTAACATTAAAATTTAAACAAATGTCAAGTTTTTATTCATCTATAAGCGATACCAAAAGTTGATTTTGATCAATTTAATCAGTATTATTTGTTGCTTTGCACACAGACAAAATGAGATCGAACATAAAGCCGAAAAAAAACACCAATCCTTACCCCAAGTTGCTAACAAAAATTCCAAGTGCTGCGCCTTAAAACTCATTTTAAACCTTGCCTAAAAATGCGATAGATATATACACAACATATATTCAAATCCTATGCTCATCACAATCCGTAGTGCTCCACGCTTGAGCTTTTTGCTAAATTTGTACTTATCAGTTTTCCGTGTATATACTCTATATATGTATGTATTTAGTTTGCTGTATATAAACACACACGCACACACATACACCCTCCATTTTATACCCTTTCCATATTTAATTATATTTTTGACTAGATCTCGCCGAGTTTTCTGTTGTAATTTTCCTTCGCCTCACTGATTTTTCGGATGAGTGTGTTTTTTATACCTACTTCCTTCCTCTCTTCGTTTCTTCGTTTGTGTGTGCAACAACAACAACAACAACAACAATTAAAAACGCTGGCTAGTTTTAGAAAGTCCACAAGCGCCACACTATCCTACTACAACAACAGCAACAACAAACACAAGCGTTTCTCGCTCAGACACATACCAAAAACGGCTTCAATGACAGCAGCCGCAGCGGCAGCGACAACCCGAGCCAGTCTCTCGGCCGCAGCAACAGCAACAACCACAACATT
Source organism: Drosophila planitibia (assembly GCA_035043785.1). Classification (NCBI taxonomy): domain Eukaryota; kingdom Metazoa; phylum Arthropoda; class Insecta; order Diptera; family Drosophilidae; genus Drosophila; species Drosophila planitibia. The sequence goes on from JAWNMS010000066.1 coordinate 935,433, forward strand.
AACAACAACAGATACAGATACAATGCCCCTAACAAGCGAGGCAGCTGCTATTTTTAATAATACTGCATTTCTTGATTATGAAACTTGTCGGTAAGCGTAGACAACAGAAAAACCAAAAACCAAAAACCAATAACCATAAACAAAAATGCTTTGTAAACCTACCTACCCAAAAACCCCCCTACCAACTACAACAAATATTCACAAGTAGTATTCAATTTACTCTATATCTGTATATCTCTCTCGATATCCACATATTATACGCATAATATATTTTATATTGTCTTTTCTGTCTTTTCTCTCGCAGATATCAACAGAATCCGGAGGCTTGCGTTGCCGTACACTGTGTCGCTGGTTTGGGACGTGCCCCCGTTTTGGTTGCACTTGCACTCATCGAATTAGGCTTGAAATATGAAGCGGCTGTAGAAATGATTAGAGAGTGAGTACAAATCAGAACAGATCAGAACCAACCACTAAGCATACCAATACAACATCAACAAATGTGTGTTATTAAGCATCTAAATGCAGTCTGCAATCACAAAACTGATCACAACTTCAAATATCCTACGATGCACAATCGAAAATCGAGGGGCAGCTTAGGCAAGGATAGAGTATTGCTGCTATCTTCACACACGCACATTCAAGCGTCTGCTGCTGCTATTTTCGCCTTTAACAGATCGACAAAAAATATCGATAAAAATATTTCGTGTGTGGGAGCCGAAATCCAAAAGGTCTGCTGAGAGCCATAAAATCTCTCGCCTCTACAGCCTTTATAAGTACACTTAGTACTTGACGATTCTCATATTTAATTATTGTCATTTTGATGCACTTGCCGCCTCGGTTTGTGGTTTTATGGTGTTTTGTAGATAGCCGCCGTCAAAATATATCAAATTCATTATGTTGACACCGTCTCGAACAACTGTTCACAAAATCCACATAGCTTAACAGTGCGTTAACAGAATTATAAGAACATTATCGCCACAGAGTCTTACACCTTTTTTTTATTATCGATCATTTTTGTCGATCAGCAAACAGAGCTTTAGTAGAAAAAGTCGTTACGCGCTCGCAGGCAGCCAGCACACATGTTCATAAAGTGATCGGCTCTCTGCTACTAGAAGAGACGCCAACCAGCTGGGCGGGCACACGAGGTCTGTAAAATTGTCGACGCTTTGCGTTCGGGTCGCCTCAGTCGCTCTCACCACACGAAGCCGTGGTGCTAGTTAGTTTTTAGTCGATTTGTATGGTATGCTTTGTGGTTTATACTCAGCTATCTCTCTTATACTCATCTGCATTTTGTTCTTCTATTTGTTCAATTAGTAAACGACGCGGCGCCATCAATGCCAAGCAGCTGTCATTTTTGGAGAAATACAAGCCGAAGGCGCGGCTAAAGCACAAAAGTCTACACAAAAATTCATGTTCTGTGCAATAGATTTCCAAAACCATATGTATATTCCCACCAGATAAAAAGTGTTCATTTTTTCAACAAAAAAAAACAAACAAAACTGAAAACATAAAACAAAAAAGCTACAAAAACAACCAAACACGCAAAGCAAACAAAACTGTAAAACTATAAAACTAACACAAAATGTACAATTGCAATTAACACTTGAAAGAAAAGCTATAGTTGAGAAAACAAAATTGTAGCCCAGTTATTATTTATACCAAAATTCTCACAGTCGTATCGTATTTGGCATCGATTGTATTTATTGTATGTATTAATTAATGTAATTTATTTCATTTGTATTTTCAAAAAAAAAAACACATTTAAGAAGCCAATTCACATTTTATTTAAAAAAAACCTTCCGCCCCACGCATACCCCATAAAATGGTTGTAGCATAGGGCATAACAGTAATAATAATAATAGTAGATTATCTACCCAAACAAACTCTGTCAAGAAGTATATAGCCAAAAGAAAAATTAACAAGAAATTGAGAAACAAACACAAAAACAATAAGTAAAATAACATATTAAACTCAGTGTTGGTAAATGTTATAAGAGTTGTAAGAAGCTTAACATTATGCATTCGGACAGAGTGAGAGAGAGAGCTCGTGCAGAATCTTCTTACATAACTAAACGCTGTAAAGCAACGTAAAATGTACTTAAAACACATGTTTAGTTTTTTTTTTTTAGCTGCATCCCATCCTTTGATTCACCGATTGATCGTTAGAGAAAGAGAGAGAGGAAGTAACAATAATGCATAAAACACAAAACAAAAGAAAAACACATCTAGCAACTATCTTAAGCCGATTGCCGATTACCAATTACCGATTTAATGTTATTTTTTTACCATCGCTTACTGCTGCTGTGAACTACTCGGATTTTATATTGCCAACTTTCTTTTATGTTCTCAATGATGGCATAATGGTAATGCTCCTATAAATACGTTTTTCCTTATTTCTCTGTAAAATACTAAGCTCAGCTGGATAACTATTTTTATAAATCTAATTATTATTATTATTATTATTAAAGCATATACAATATATACATTATTCAATAACTACAGTGCATATAAATTTTTACATTAATGACTACATACATTTAAATTAAATATATATGCAGCAGTTGCAATACAAATACAACACACAACAGCAAATATATATATATATATACATACATACATATATATATGTATAAACATAGGAACAAAAAATACACTGAAGAAAATTGAGAAAATGAACATGAAACAAAATGAAACAAACCTTATATAACAAATTATAGTGAGGATAAAGCAGAAATTAAACAATTAAATGCTTACAATTAATTTATCCAATATTGAATTGTAATTTTTTAAAATGTTAGTCATTACAATGAAATAAAAACTATATATAAAAAATTAAACAAATTTGTATGAAATGCACAATTGCGAAAAATTCATTTAGTGCTGCCAACGATTTTCAGAAAAAGGAAACAGTCGCCGCGAACATAACCGATCAGCACAGCCAACACATAGTGACTAAATCCTCTCCTTAAGCAGGTCGCTAAATAAATAATTCCTGCCCATGGCAAGTCTCCAAATTATTGCCCACGCCCACACCATAAATAAGGCTCGCTCTTCGCGGTCAGAGAGTACTCAACTCTTGTACGAGGTACCAGCGCAAATTCCGCTCATTTGAATCTATGAGTAACAATTGTGGAGACTTCTTCAACGTACTCCTTGTAATTTTGTTAGCCTTTTATAAATTGAAAACAACGAAATCAGTTAGAATTTAACGATGTTCTCTTTATTTGTTGCATATGTAAATAAATATATGTATTGATAATAATTACAACTAATAACTTTTACATTTGTTGTGGGCACACACTCGATTAGCACTGGTGCCAGTTTTTTTGTCTTCTAGTTTTTGTTTTTTTTGTGTACATAATTACTTATTACATACTGTAAACCTAAATTCTCAAAGCGTGTACAATTTCGTCAATATATGTTGCTTTTCATTTTATAATATTCATTTCGTTAGTGATATATGTATGTGTCTTCAAAGTCAAAAATGTCTAATAATGCAAAATATATTTCAAATGTATTGTTAATTTTTTTCTTTTTCTTTTTACCTTTTTTAATTGCGCACGTTTCGTTTGAGAAGCACGTTGACAGAAGGCAGACGATGTTAGCTAACGGTGATTTGGTAACATGTGTTGCGAACTGTGCTCGTTAGTTAACAGCGTCTGCTTCTGTCTGTAACCAACAGCCAAATGTAAATGGGATAGTTGGATTTTTGTTGATTTTGTCGAAATAAAATAAAAACTAGCATAGCTTCTAAGTAAATGTTTATTAAATTTGGTTCAGTGCACTCTATTTAGGAGCTATGCATTGAACAAAATATGGGCCGCATAGCCAAATGAGTGCCGAGCCGAGTAAGTAGAGACTAGAAACAAATGGTTTATTTTCCCTTCTTTTGTATGGCTGAGCACCGGAAAAAAAGAACACAAAAGCGATTTAGAATATATAATGCAAGCAGTTGAAAGTTCCCTCAATTTTGTGATATATATACGTACGTAGGTATAAAGAGTGTGTGGAAAGCAAAAACGTAAACGATATATACAATGTGTAAAAAAATATATGTTCCCTTTTGCAAATCCAACATTCAATTCAGTTTTAATTATCTTATATACATTCCGCACCTCCGTCATAATATTGATTGAAATAAAGTAAAAATCAAAATTAATTAATTACTCTACGCTTCGTTTAAGTAAACACACATATATATGGAAATAAATACAAAATTGGCAAAAATAATAATAATAGTACATTGTTTGAGTAAATAAAAATTAAAGTAGCTGCTGCTGCCTTTGAACTGTTTTTTTTTCACAACAACTGTTCTGTTGGCCTAATTGGCCGCCGTTGCAAAAGCAAGAAAAACCAAGTGAATATTTCATTAATAATAACTACTAAATTTAAACATTTTACTACAAGTATTTACAAATCACAGCTACAAACACTAAGTCAGGCGGGCGGGCGGGCCAGTGTTGCATAACATCGTCGTCGACACAAAATGTAAAAACAAACAAGTGCTGCAAATTGGCGACGGCAGCGAGGCGGTGACTAACAAAAGAATACCTCTTTTCTTTACTTGCTCCAGCGTGTATATGATATATATATATAGTGTATATATATATGGATATATAATGTAGAACTAAATAAAAAATAGTATATCGCTTAAGGCTGATTTGTTTGCTGGCGGCTTTGCTTTGCTTTGCGTTGCTTTGTTTGCTTCAATGAAATCAGAGTGCGGCGCGCGCTAATCTTTATCTAGTTCTCTCGCCTAGGTGTGTGTGTGTTGTTGTTGTGTGTGTGTGTGTGTGTGTGTTACGCTTACAGCCAGCCGCCCTTGCGGCCAAACAACAAGGAACTAACGGAACCCACAAAACTCTGCGTAATGCTCGGCGCCGCCGCCTTTGATTCATTGTCGCTGCTCATCTTGCCGGCAGCTGTTGAGCTGCTGCTGGTGTCCGTCGCCACCTTGCCCAGATCGGGACGCACACGTCCACCTAATCCTCCGCTACCAGCACCAGCAATGGTGCCCAGATCGGGTCGTTGTGCGGCGAGGCCATTCTTTAAATTGCGTCGCGACTTTTGTCGCTGCATTTGCTTCAAGCGCGTTTCACTCGCACCAGCTGCAGCTGAGGAGGAGGAGCCACTGACTCCGGCTGGTGGCTTGGACACCACTTTCGTTGTTGTCTTCGGCTTGAGTGTGAGCACAATGCCCTGATCATCGCTATCCTCGCTGTTGTAGGCGCTGCTTGTTGCACTGTTGCTGACTGCAGCAGCAGCAGCGACGCCTCCTTCACCTCCTTTCCACCCAGCACTGTTGGAGCTGGGGATTTGAGGCCACGATGGAGTACGCCCTTGATTTGTGCGCGATCAAAGTGAATGTCATCCACAATGCTATTGCTGCTCGTGTGCAAGCTCTGCAGACTGTCCCCGGATGAGGAGCCACAGCTGCTCAGCTGGGACAGGGGCGAACTGCTGCGATTGGCGATGCCGGCACCCCGGCCACGCTGTGCACTGATTATGTTCTCCAGTCCGATGCTCTCCACCTTCTCGATCAGGTTGAGCGAGCGCAGCGCTCGTCGCTCCAGCTGTGACAGCATCACCTTCTGCTGATGCTGCTGCTTGGTCAGCGTCCGCTGTAACTGCTGATCACTTGGCCCGACCAATTTGCGCCGTATCAAATCCGCACCCGACGAGAGCAGACCGAACAGTGGCTCGGGGGATTGGGCTCGTGGCGGGGAACCCTCGGGACTGTTGCAGGGCGTCACCGTCGGTGAATAGTTGGGACCGGCGGGCGTGTTCAGGGCACTGGGCGTAACCGCCTTGATGCCGCGCTCATTCAGCATGCCAGCCAGTCCAAGATTCACCGAGAACGTCGAGCAGGAGTTCTTGCGAGACATTCCAGCGCGTGGCGTCGCGGGACAACTGTGGAAAGAAGGTATTAATATTAATTGATATCATATAAATATATTATTATAAATATAAATATATATTTAATTAATCCAAAATTATAAATATAATAAATTATAATTATAATTAACTAATTTATAATCCGTAATAAATATTTAATTGATTTATATTTATAAATATAAATGGAATATATAATATACATTTAACTATTCATAATTATAAATCATAAATACATAATATATTTAATAATTAATATAAATATATACATACACTTAAATATATAATATATATTTACTTAATCCATAATTATAAACATATTTAATTGATTTATAACTATAAACATATAAATACAATATATATTTATTTAATTTATAATTATAAACATAAATATATATCTTTAATTACTTAATATATAACAATAAATATAAATATATTTAATACATTTATAACGATAAATATAAATCAATTTAATTAATTTATAATTATAAATATAAATACATATTTCATTAATTCGCAATTACAAATATTAATATTTAATAAATGTAATTCATTCATTATTATAAACATAATTAAATAATCTTTTTAAGTAACTTATTGTAAATATAAATATACAATCTTTCAGACGTACCTTGGCTGTCTTGATGTCGAGGTGGAGGCCATGCGCGAGGACATCTGCGATTGGGAGAGGAAGGACAGATCGTTGACGAACCCATCGTCGGGATGCATGACCATGCTGTTCGTGTATGTGTAGGTGCAGCCGGGCGCTTCGAATTGTTTGCCCAGACCAAGTTCCTCACTGACATCCTCCTCGACGTCGGACAGCGTGTAAACCTGCATGCCCAGATCGTCGAGGCCACGTCCGCCACGTATTGTCACACCTGGTCGCTCCTCGAGCAGGCCGCTGAGCGTTGGCGTCGCGAGGCGCGACCAATGATGCAGTGTCTGTGATCCCTCCATGGGTTTCACGATCTGCAATTTCTCTGGCAGACGCCACTGGTGCGTCGTCGTCGCTGTCAGACCCGAGGAGCCCATCGAACCCACCGACATAATGCTGTCCGGCGTACGCACGCCCATCGGCAAACCCATGCCACCTGTCGCACCCAATCCGCAGCCACGCGTCTGCTGCTGCTGGGGATCGTCGTAGTTGTAGGTGCCGATTGGCGCATACGAGAGCATGGCACGGCGGGCCAAGACCTCGGCGGGCGTCAATCGCTTGAGTGCTGCCTCCAGCTCCTTGGCACCTGGTGCGCCAGGCACACCCGATGGCTGTGCGGGATAAACGTCGTCCGATTGCGCCGAGTTCAGACTCTCGTTCGATAGCGTCTTGAGGCCAAGGGATTGGCTGCTGCCGCCGCTGGCGCCGCGATAATACGAGCCAGCTGGATACGCCATCGAGGCCATGCGCGGACCGGAGGCACTGCTCATGGACATGGCGCCCAGTTGGGTCATCGACACATTGCCACTGTCCATGTAGTTGCCACCCTTGGTGGCACAGCGAACCGTGTCAAAGGCACGCTTATATGGTGGCGGACCATAGATGCTACTGGCTGCCATCATGTTGCCACCACCCGGCAGCTGCGGCAGATGGGACAACATGCGTCCAATGCGATCCGCACAGCGTTGGCTATCACCCGAAATGCCCGAGTCGAGGCTGTTCTCCGAGTACAGCGATGACTCCATCAACTCCGATTGCAACGATTCGATGGCAACACAAGCCGCTGCACCATTTGTGCCCAGGCCACCGCCGAGGAACGAGCTGCGTGCCTGGGGCTGTGTGCGTTTCCTCTGCTGCTTCAGCTGATCCTGAGCGGAGTGAAGCAGAGCGAGCACCTCCTCGTAGCGCTGCTTGAACTCAACCAGCTCGAGGGCGAGTGCATTCTGATTCTCCTTGGTCACGTGCAGCAGCGACAGATGCTCATCGTTGTCCTGCGTCAACTGATGCAATCGCATCTCAGCCTCCGCCAGACGAGCCGTCAAACTGATAATCTGTTCGTGCTGCAGGCGATTCTCTTCCCGTTGTCGCTCCAGCTCCAGACTGATGTTGTCATACTGTGAATTGGCATCGCTCAGCTGCGAACTGATGTCTGCCATCAGTCGCCGTTCGTGCTCCTCCACCTCATCGGTCTGGTGGGCCAGTTGGGTGGCCTCGCACTTCAGCGATTTGTTCTCATCCAGCAGAGAGTTGACCTTCCTCTGCAGCAGATCCAGCGTTATCGACTTGGACATCGTTGGCGTATCTAATTGTTACAAGCGGTTTATCATTAGTATTCGTTTATAGTTGGTTAATATAGTTTAAAAATCTCACTAAATTTTAGTAAATCGTCACATTTATTCAGAAACTGTAAATTTCTAACATTTATGATTCTGGCTTTCGAAATAACATTTCTAAATTTAAGGGTGGATTTTTCTAAAATGTAGAAAAAAATATGTCTAATTTCCAGGATTTAGAAACAGCCTTTCTAAACCTATTTTTAATATTTATGAATTGTTTCTAAAAACAAGATCAATTTTCCATTTTGTAAGCCGATTTACACAAATTTTGGTGATTTTTTTCCGAGTGTGGCTGCTGATAACTTACCCCCATCGGTGCCATCGTCTGCATCGTTGGTTAGCACCGAAATCAGTTCATTCTTCTTGTGCAGCTCGTGCAGCAGCTGGGCGCGATCATCGTTGGACGATTTGAGATCCGTTTCCAGATCGTTGACACGCGCCTCGAGTGCATTATTTTGGGTGAGCAGCTCCTTGCCAATTTGCACCGTCAGCTCCAAGTCCTTCTCCTTCTCCTCGAGCAGACGCGTCACGGCTTCAATGTCATCGTAGGCGCGAGTCATCTGGCTAACACGGTTACCACATAGAACTGCAAAGGATAAAAAAGAAAATAACTTTAGAATAAATATATACACATAATAAATCAATTTAAAATTAATACACATAAATACAGATTAACTCTAAACTACCGATTTTAAGTCTATCGGTTATCGGGCTTCACAGGCTTTAAATATCAACATTTCATTTAGCTTGGCAATGCTGCCCGATCATTACGTAATTGAAAATACCCTAAGAATACCTTCCATGAGTAATTGCTCATTTTGCTGCTCGCGCTCTCCTGCTAAGCCAAAGGCCGCTAGCAGACTGAATTCTTGTTGCGCTGGCGTCGCTGCTGCCGTTGACGGCGCTGTTGTTGCTGAGAGTTCGAGTTCATCTTCGTATTCAAGTTCATCGTCTATGATGCAGAAGAAGTCGTCGTCGTGCCAACTGCCCGTCGCTTTCGTTTGGCATGCAGCAAATGCACATTCCTCCATTTCTAATGTTGCTGCATCAATAGAATCCACAGCATCCACTTGATGAGAGCTGCGGCTGCTGCTGCTGCTCTTCTCAGTGGTTAAAAATCGATGCAGACTGCTGCTGCCGGCAGCAGCCGTCTCCGTCTCTCTCTCCGTCGTCTCTTTCTCCCTCTCTCTCTCCATCTCTGCTGTTCCTTCGGCATTGTTTACGTGCGTCATGTTTTACAGTATTTTAATTGTTTCTTTTCTGACTGATTTTTGCCTTAGTCACGCTGCATTTTTCGCATTTTGCGCATTTATTTGAAAATTGTTTGCGTTTTAGTTGCTGCTTGTGTTCCGTGTATCTTACTTGCTAGCGTATTATGTAATAAACAATTTCATTGTAAAATTCGCTGTCAAGGCACTCGGATTGTTTTGCATTATTTTGGTGGTGTGTGCAGCACTTTTTCTCTGGTGGTTGCTATTTTTTAATTAGCAGCCTTTTCTTTTGGGCTGTGGTTGATGTTTACTCTCTCCACATGTGTCACATGAGTTGTATCTTTTCAATATAATTACGTTTTTGCCATTACTCTTTGTATAAAAATGATTTGTAACAAAAAATATATAGGCGGCAAAACACTTAAATTAATTGCTAAATTAATGCGAATTGTCTGAAGTCAGCAGAGCAACTGAAAAGTGTGAAATGAGAAATGCTGTTTTCGCTCTCATTGGCGTCCTCTCTCTCTCTCTCTCTCCTTTACTCGATTATTTGCCACCCACTTTGCCGTGCTGAGCGTGCGCAGTAAAGATCTGGTTTTGCGGCAGACCCAGCATAAAAACCTAGCTTTGAACTTCTAAACAAGTATTTCCGATATATTTTTAGCCATGAGCGAGCGACGCTACTCTGCTCTGCTTTAAATAAAAACTCTCAATCTCAAATTCAAAGCCACTTCTTGCAAGCGCGACGCACACACACACACTGACACCGACATTAGCAGCAGCTCAGCAGCAGCAGCGCGATTGGCATCGACGCAACAGAGCAGCAGCAGCGCAGCAGGCTGCAGGCTACAACTGCAACAGCAGCGCAAAAGTAAAAGGCGAGGTAGTGAAAGGAAAAGGAGCAATAGAAAGGTTTGTTTTTCTTTTTTTTGTTGTAGCAGCAGGTTCGACGGGAAATTTAAGCCATGAATATATACATATTTATAGACATATATATGTACAAATGTGCCAATGGGCATAACTCACGTGTCGAAAATATCCAAACAGATTTTGGCTGCACAAATAACTTTGACGAGCGTTTCACTTCACTGATTGTTGCTAGTAGCAGCAAGAACAACAGAAGCTTATAATCAAAGCAAATGCCACAAGGCTGTGTGGCCAGTCCAAAGGTTGTGAGACATTAACATTTAAAAATTCAATTCTAAAGTAAAAACACAAAAAAAGAGTCAGCTGGGCAGCAAACGGCGCTCCAAACTCGTGACGGAGCAGAGCAACGTAGTCACACACGCACACACACACACTTGCAGACTCACACGACACACTACACACAGCTCACCACTAGTTGTAGCTGTTGTTGTTGGACGGGAGGGTTTTATAATTTTTTGCTTGCAATTTGGTATCGAGAAACAGCGCACTATTCCTTTTGTACGTATTGTATTTTGAAAATATATAGCAGTATAGTTGTTTTAAATTCTCGTTTACATTTTGACAATATATTTTGAGTTATATTTCACATTTACAATTGGCACACGAATTGTGTAATTTGCAGATTAGCAGCAGATACACGACGAACGCTGAGTGAATTTTATTTGCTGTCAGTTTTTGTTGCTGTAGTGGAATCCACCACCAAAGTTGGCATCCACATATAGAGAGAGCTTGTTGTTGCTCTGTTATGAAGCAGCTCTGTTAAATTGGTATTCATTTAACAGAGAGTGAGAGACTAACAGCATTGCCAGCATTGAGAAATTTAGCGCCCACAATACCCTAACAGACTGTTTATTATTTTATCGTGAAATAAACACTTTTGTTGTAGATCAGTCTGCACATATCATTATATATATCTAAGACTTGTTCTATGCAAACACATTAAATTGTATTACTTTACGCTAAATATGGCTGTCAACAAACTAAGAATATTTTGTTATAGAGCAGAGTATAAAGGGGTATTCAATGTGCGGCACTCTGAAGTTTAGTTGTTACTTCAGATATTTGAGACTGCATTATAACACGAATGCTAACGAAGCGCGTAAATAAGCTCTAATTGTTTGTTTAACTGCCATATATCATTTTTTCATATCGTATTCTCATTTTTATTACTTTTTCACGATGCCGTTGAAAGCGAGCAGAAAAACCGGAACGAGCATACCTAAAACTAAACCGAAATCCCATTCATGTTCAGGAAGATGGAAGAGCGAACATCTTTGCGGGTATTTTTCCGGGTATTCGGTAGTCTGGCAACAGGGATAACCAACTTCCCTAGAAACGGTCTTTCAAATAAAATCCAGGTAGAAGTTTTGACTCAAGTTTAAATGTTCGCGGGAGATTTAAAATGCTCCGGAAAATGAACTGCAGAATGTGAAAGATTAAAGTTTTGGCCTGTTGAATTTTGGATCTGTTAAATATATTTTATATCTGCTATATTCTTGTGAGCCCAAAATAAGAACAAATTATTTGATGTCTTCGATTCTTACAGCCCAGTCGAATTCTTTGTGATATAATTTGAATTTTAATCAGTTGAACTTTTATATTTTTTGTTGATCTTGCTCTTTTCACACTTTGATATTAAATAAATAATTAATCTGCTAAATTCTTGTTTCCCAAATAAAAATAAAACTTGTATATGAAAATAGTTCATGTCTGCGATTCTAACTAAATCTCACTCTGGCTTATAATCAGACGAACTTTCATGTTTTTATTTCTTAATAATCTGTTTAATAACAAATTATAATAAAACTATGGAATTAGTCAAGATCTGCGATATTTACAAATACTTTATAATGAAATAACATGTTTAATCAGTTGTATTTTTTTATTATTTTCATTTGTTTAATCTTTAACTGTGTAAATGCAATTATCATTAGTTTCTTGTAAAATTACACTGCACTGAGAACCCATACTGACTCAGTTTTTCCGCTGCATAAAAAAGTCAGCATTTCTTTTTTCCTAAATTAAAAAAGTCGATTTATAGCAAGTTAAACGACAGGGGTAATATATTCTTAATTATAGTCGATCATTAAGCTACACATTTAATGACTCTTTTTTGCTTTTGACGCCAAATAGAACCGATTCCCAGACAAAAAGGGCTTTGCGCATTTTATTGCGAATAGATCTAGAATGAAGCGCTGCAGTAGTTGAACATTAATCGTAATGATCAGCAAGTCACGGCATTGATAAGGTCAAAAACTACAACTAAGATAAACGCAGCAAAATGCATTACAAGCCCTGTAATACGAGGAAAAAACGCCTATCACTGTCTAAATATCATGTGACTTGGGGGGCCCTTAATAGCTTTTCGCATATTATATATATAAATATATATACAGAATATACATATGCCATACAAACAGTAATTCATAATGATTTGTGCAAATATCAACAAAACTTAGCGGCAATATCTAATGAATGCAGAACAACAACAAATACAAAGTCTACAAAATTTAAACAATTAATGAAATTGAAGAAAAAACAAAGAAAACAAGTAAAAGCAAAAAAATGGATGTCGTGCTGTTTCACACGTCGACCACAACAAAGAAAATAGCGAAAAGCAAATCAACCAAACAAACTTCAAATTATCGAGAGAACAATAATCGTCTGACTGAGTAAATTTAACACCGATCGAATCGATAAGATAAGTTAGAACTTAACAAGTCCATGTCCAATTTTGCACAAGCAAATGCAGCGTGGCAAGGGGTGGGAGAAGGGGGCGCGGGCGGGGGTTGTTGTGGGAGAAAGATAAGGGAATTTTGCTGCACTTCACTTCAAGTTGGGCACAACAAACAAAACAGCTGCGGTCAACATAATACTTCTTCTGCTCAATAAAATATAAAATCTTAAGTGTTGCATTTTTGTATAATCTTAATTTATGGATAATCCCTTTTCGATTTTTTCACACCTTCTTTTTTTTTAGTTTACCTATTCCTTTTATATATTTTTCTGTTTTGGGATCTTTTAGCTGAGTATCTCAAATTTTAATTACTTCAGCTAGTTTATTTAATTACATTTACATTGAGTAGAATAATACAACTTATCCGCCTACTTAAGAGCATTCCAAATAAAAGCTTAACAATTTATGGTGATTTAATTAGGCGTTTTAAGGACAAAACAGCATTAAAAAAATTCAGTCCGAAGCAAAATCCTATTTCACACACCAAAAATTATTTAAAATTACTCAAAAGTTTGTCGAGATAATTTATTAAAATTACTCGCTCGAATTTCAAGAAGAGTAAAACTATTAAATAGATGAATGAAATAAAAATAAAGTTGAAAGTTCGCCAAGAAACATTATTATTGACTATTGTACAAATAGGTGTATTTTTAAGTCAAGAATATCGGCAATAAGTAAGACTATATGATTCTCCCACAGTTAGACGAAAGATAAATAATAAGCACTTTTAAGTCAATATATACGCATAAATATTGATCTGATTGTAAATGATAAATAAAAAAAAAAACAATTAATATGTCGAAGTGTCTATGAAAATTTGCCCGTACTAGTGCTATTATTTTGACCTCAACTGTATAAAAAAGACAATCACAATTTGACAATTTTTTAAATATATATATGACCTATAAACTACAATAAGTATTTATCGGTAAAAAAAAAGTGATATTGATGGAAATATATAGAATGTTTGTTGAGCTAATAAACATTATAAATTGTTGCAAACTTATAATATATTAAGTATAGTAACTACTATTAATATTTTTGAATTCAATATTCTTCAATTTCCACCACTTTTTAGTGTTGAGCAATACATCTTCATGGCTTCAAAAAATTAAGTCAAAGCGCGGCTAAAATTTAGTTGCAGCTTTTCTATTACTTTAAAATTGAGTCCAATTTTGTGAAGTGCATTTATTTTACGGCAAAATAGTTGAACGAATCAGCAAAAAAAAAGTGCAAAAGTTAAATTTTCTGCAGAGTTCTCAATACCAACGCGATTCGGGAAACTGCTCTAGAAAGTATGTCTAGAAATGCGCTAAGCACTAATTTTTAAGTGGCTATTTCGAATTTTAGTCAACAACTTTTCTCTTTTTAATGTGTGTCCAATTTTGTGGCATGAATTTGCAACAGTATTAAAAGATATTAGTCATTTATTCTTATCGTGGTGATTATTTAAATTTATTTTCTTGTGCAGCACTTCGAACACTCGCTTTTATTGAATTATTTTTATTACCATATTCACTTAAAGTAATTGATTTGTGGAGTTTTTGAATACACTCTTTTAATTAAATATTCAAATATTTTTGATGAAATAAAAGCTCTCAAAAAGGTGTTCTTGCTATAATAGAAGAAACATTTTTTTTAATAATTTTTATTTCCATAAAAATATGGAAAAATTATTTTATAAACATTTATTGGAAGTATTTGCTTTGTGGAGTTTATCATTATTAAAATATTCAAAAATAACAAGAGGATAAACCCTTTTTTTGATACAAAAATCAGTTTATACATTTTATTTACCCCATTTACTAAAGTTTTCCAACACTGTATATTATGAAAAAACTCAAGCATGCCAAGAAAAGTACCACAAATTAAAAAGTAAAACAATTTTTTTGTCGAAAAATCAGTTCAAAATTAAATGACAATGACCCTAATGAACTTTAATTGCATATTGAAAGATTTCAACACATTTTTGTGCTCTTTTATTTGCACAAAATGAAACAAAAATCAGTTAATAAATAAATGGCAATAAATGATCGATTTGAACACATTTTCATAACTATTTGTTGCAGAATGTGTTTGGCTTACCTTTGTTGGTCAACAGACTGCGCACAACTTTCAGACAATTCCGGCCATCGACATTCTTGGAAGCATAGTACATGAGCTCCCACGAGTTGGCCTTGTCCAGCAACTCCGGGGGCAGCTCAAAATTGGGGCCATCCGACGCAATGGCGCCCGTGATGGGACTTGGCACAGGTGTGGCCGTATTTGACTGGGACTGTGGCTGCCCCTTGGAAGCAAAGTCATGCAAGAGAGCGAGAAGCGGTGCCGATACCGTCGTCTCCACGCTGGACGACACCTTCAACTGCTGCACAATGATGCGCATGCGCTCAACGGCCTCCAGTTCGAGTTCGAGGCGTGTCGGTGCCGGTCCCGTGCCATGGACAATCGCCGACATCATGGAGGAGCAGCAACTGCTGTCCAGACTCGAATCGACTGATTTATCCAATTGCTGCAGTTTCTCTGCAGTCCGCTGGCAATTGTTCTCCAGCTGCTGACCGAGCAGCTTGTATGTGTTCTCAAAGTGTTTGCTGGCATTCGACGGCTTCTGGCTGATGGTGGTGAGCGAGTCCGCTGTGGAACTGGAGCTGCAGTTGGACATGAGAGAGTGGAGGGAACTGCTGCTCACACTGTTCGCTATGCTGTGCGTGGTGCTGTTCAACATGTGCAGCGCATCCTCGCCAGCTATAAAGTGGTTTGTGTAATCGTCATCAGTGTCTTCCGATTCCACGGGCAGCTCAGTGATGATGGGCAGCATTGTTGTAGCTGGACTTGTTGTAGTGGTTATTGTTGTTGTTAGCTTGACATTTTGTTGCTGTGGTTGTTCTTGTTGTAGATTGTTCTTTAGCGCATTGTGTGGCATTTTGTTGCTGTTGTTTTTGGAGGCAAGCGCATTGTTTGTTTTATATGTTAATCACCAGATTTGCACTCGCTTCTCTTGCACTTTATTTATTTACGGGCCTGCAAGTAGTTTCAGTGTGAATGTCAAAAGTGTACTGACACAGCCAGTGTTGGCTAACACACGCACAAAACTGTCCTGCGGCCAGCAAACTTAATGCGCATTTAGCGGCTTATTAATGTTTTTATGACACACACAAAAATATTATCTTTATAGTCACACTTATCGTTGGTCTATTTTTATTTCATATGACTTATGCAATCCGAAAAGAAAACAAAAAAGTAATATATCTATTTGAAAAACACAATGGCAAACAGTTAATTGCTAATTTCAAATACAACATCACTTCAAAAATTCAAACATTAACATACAATGCAATGTGAAAAACAGATTTAAATGTGTATAAGAAAAATTTCAAAAGAGCAAAAAAAAAAAAAACGTTAGACAACTTCACACAAAAGAGTGGACCGAACAACTGACTTGGAAATGCGATGCTAGGAAAATGTCGAGCCCAAAAGAAACAAGTTTATAGTTTTTAGCCAGCTTCAAATAACAAAAATGTATATATATATATATATATTTATATAAGATGCGCCTTTCCACCCATTCATTCACTCTAATCTGTATTTGTATTTATGCATGTTGACGATCACGTAGCTGTTTTTTATATGTGTGTGGGCTGCGCGCAGAACACAGAGAGCAGAGGATGTCAAAATGACCATGGGTTGTTTTGGGTTTGGTTTGGTTTTTCTTCATTTTTTTTTTTTTGTGTGTGGCATGTTGAATAAAGGAGGAAATGATGCAACATTAAGTTAACAGCAAGTGCTGAAGGCTGCTTGCTTCAACAGCTTCAGCTTCAGCTGCAGCCTCTTCTGCTGAGCTTAATAACTATCAGATCATAATTTATGGTCTCTGGCGCAGAGTGAAAGAAAATTGAGCTGAGCTAGAAATAAATAACCGTTAGCTGCTTGTGCCAAATCAACGGCTCAAATCGGTTGAGAGATGACCAGCATAAAATGCAATAAAATTCAAGGCAAAATCAAGCGCTGTTTACAAGATATAATTCGTAAAAATAATGGACTGTAAATAGACTGCATAAAACCTCATAAGATCGTTATAAGACCGCACTTAACAACTAAGAAGACTCCAGTCGTGAGAGCTAGACTAGGAGATACCCTGATTAGCTAACAGTCGAACTATAACTTATCATCGAATAAGATTCAATTGACAATTGAAATATATAATATATAATATACAATCTAATATTTTCTTTAAAAAAATCCCCTTAGAATGCTCTAATCGTCAGAGCAGTTAGTAAATACCCTGAACACCCTGTCGTATTTGACTGCAATATATTCATCTCAATAACTAAACGTAAATTTTTTATCATTTTTATTATATGTAATTCGATAATGAAATATCAAATATTTAACCTTAAATGGTTTTTTAAAAATAATACAGACAGCACGACGGACATGGCCAAATCGACTCGGCTGTTAATGCTGATCAAGAATATATATGTGGTTGAATATGCTTCGATCTACCTGTCACATACTTTAGCATGATTTCATTATAGCCTTTTTACCTACTTTTAACGCATTCAGGGTATTTACAAAAAAACAACTGTACAAAAAATCATTAACAATCGACAAAGTTAATTTAAAAACATTTTTCAGTCACGTGCTAACAAGCTTTAATGTTTAAAATATACGTATTTTTAACAACTTTCTGAACTAACTAGCAAAATAAATAAAAAACTAGAGGCAAATACTTGAATAAGGAAATTAAATATTTGTTTCAAGAAAACATTTCTTACTCATTGTACCAGGTAAAGCTAACTTTATATAATCAAGAAAATTAAAATGAAATCTAACCTTTGGCAATTTCAATATTTTTACGATTTTGACTAAAACACGTATGATATCATACAAAATATATATGTATATATTTTGATTAAATTACATAAGCTTGTGGCGTGAGTGTAGAAAATATCAAAATGCATACCACATTTAATAATAAACAATAAGCAATAATATTATAGTACATAATCAACAGCCACTGTTAAGAAAGAAAAAAGTTGAATGAATCAACACAAGTCAGTTTGATTAATGTGCGTTGAAAGTTTAAGCGAAACTAAAGGCAATTAGAAATACCCTACAAAAATGTCAAAACATATATTTATATATATATATATATGTATATATATATATATATATATATATCTATATTTATTTTAGCTGTGATAAATTTAAAAAAAATATTTACATTTGAAAAAACTAGTTAGGAGAATTCTTAAAGAAAAGCTACCTAAAAAAGAGTAATCGATAAGTAATAAAATATGTGTTTGAAGGGCATAGAGAAATTCAGCGACTCGGCGAGCAAAAGACATCAGAAAATTGTGAGAGGTTCATCGACATGCATAAAGCGTAGAGCCCTCATATAATAATAATATATTCATATGTATGCATTTTTATGAGTCAGACTTTAAAGGCAAGCATCGGCAATAAATCGGCACACACACACACACACTGCACAACAAAAGTGGGTAAGTGTTGGTAGAAACTCAGTTATCTGTTAAGATAATAAAGCTTGTGACAAAATGTGTGAGAGAGTTAAGAATCGCTAATTGACTGATTGACAAAAACTATTGGCGTACATAATTACATAAAAGACAGGTGAATAAATAAGGCAACACACACACACACTGGCAAAAAATATATACAAAACAACAACAACCATAAATATGGAAGAAAAAATGCCAATCAATGGCGCACACGCGAAAATGAAATGGAAACGGTAAAAACGCCGCTGCTAAATAAGACAAATTTTGTAGTTTTATTTTGTTGATTTTTTTTTTGTTTTTCTTTTTGGTTTACATCAACTTTCACAAAAAAGTAGTTTTACTGGGGAATTAATTATTGGCAAAAGTAGTTGGACGCAATTAAATACTTCTACATTTGGTCAAAAACTTAAGCTGCATTGCAGCACTGGACACTACTAAGGAAGTTCAGTGTAGGATAATCGCATACGATATTCAATTTGTATACGTTTCACGCTCCATTTTTTATGTGGTTTTTTTTCTGCTGCACTAATTGTGGCCCGCAATGTGAATGTCCTAATCAATAGGCCAGTGACATAGACGTAGTGCGAAAAGAAGAAAGAAAGAAAAAGACAAACAGAAACAAACCGTTGCAGTGTTGCGAAATGACGTAATTAAACTATGTCACTTGCTGTGTCTGTTTGTTTGTGTGTGTGTTTTTGGCCGCGGACATAATCCGTTTACACACACAAACACACAAATATATACACAGGCAGGCGGACACACTCATGACACAAATTTCGTTGCCATTTTATGCATTGTTTTTTTTTTGTTTTTTGTACACCGGCATCAGCTTAACACCAATCAACCAATGTGGGTCTGGGGGAAATGATCTGCAATTTGACGTGCCTAATAGCCTACAACAACGACGACGCCACAAACGACAATTTGTATTGCGGTTTATTCTCCGCTTGATGAGTAACGAACGGGACGCGTTTTTATTGCTTCAAGATAAACTCACACGCGCAGGTGACATGAGATTGTCGACTGATTGATGCGATACACGGAAGAGCAGCGCAACAATCGCTGATAATAAACAACAACTGGACAGAGCGTGGCCGGTATGCAAGAACTGGAACTTGAATTGGAACTGGATAAGCGGCATTTCCAGCTAGCGCAACGGTAAATAGTAAAATGCACAAACAAACAAGCAAGCGAACAAACAGCTGTGGGAATATTTAAATTTGTCTATCGAACAACCGACAGACGCTAAATTCCAATGGAAGATGCGGACGACGAGTTCTTATCAATAGCAGTGAAGAATGTGTGAGAGAGAGAGAGCACACATCGACCTAACAGCGAATTAACAGCCAACGGACAGGCACATGGAAAAACGATTATGTAAAGAGCAACAGCAGCAGCAATAAATGGGAATGAAAACAAGAACAAACTAAGAACTGACGGACAAACAAACAGACAGGCGATTGCCCCTGCTCATGGCCATGCCCTATAATGGGTTACAACTCCTACACACACACATGCATTAGTGTCGACCCCATTCATTAAATGTTTACACACTCGACCAACAAATTTATTTCTTAATAATTCAAAAAAGAAACACACACAAAAACACACCCATTTATACAAGCTCACATATATATATATATATTATTGTTGCTATGTGTGTGCGTTTAGTTGTCCTAAAAATAAATTCAGTTGTATGACGCCAGGCGAAAAAGCACTTGGAGAAATTCCAAATTCAGCTGTTTTGTTTTTTTTGCACAGATGAATAGTCGGATAAGTAATAATGATTTTCGTCGATTGCGTTTCGCTTATGATTTTTGCCATACATATTTCTTTGGTTTTTCTTTTTTTTTTTGTGTGTTATTGCCAATTATGATTTATTTATAATTATTATTTTTAATTTTTGTGGGGCACGCGCACAATTTCTTTGCTTTACTTTTTTTGGTTCAATGTCGACGTGTGTATATTTATAATTTACATATTAAATATGCGTTTGTTTTGGCACTTTTCATTTGTTTGTTGCGGCGCGCCGCCTTCGCTTGGCAAAGACTTTCAAATACACGCAGACCGACGACGCACGCGGAATGAGAATAGCCAATAGCAATTCCGGCACACAGCCGGCAACGATAGCTTCAAATAAAAATAAAACAGCTGTGCGCCGTGTGAATGTCAGCGCAGCTGTTTGTGTGAATGGCAATAACAGCTGTCTGTCAGTGGTGTGACCGTAGCTAGGCCACATTTGAGCTTTTGATTTAACAGAGTCGCTTGGAGTTAACAGTATATTTACAATATTTGGCTAGAATTGACTGAATGAAATATCACTTTCATTGATCACAAAACAAAGATATTTTACGTTTGTTGTATATTGCTTTTTAAGCAACAAATCAAAACCGAATTTGTATTAAATTTAAAATTAGTGTGGCCATTTTTATCAATGATGCGAGTGAGCAACAAGTTTTGTATTATGAAAGAAAATGCTGCGCTGCCAACTTGGCGCGCTTTTTAAATACATTTATCCAAAAATGTTTATATAATACTTTTTAAGAATACATAAATATAATATGTATATATATATATACGTATATAAATTCTATGCTTAAATACTAGTGGTCCCTTTCACAAGCTGTTGACAATTGACAACAAACTACATATTCATAATAAAAAAAAATTCTTTGCAAAGGCTGCAAGAAAACATAAATAATACTTTGTCACAAGTCTATTGGCGTCAAGAAGAATGAGCCACAGTGTGAATAAGAATACATATAGAATGTATTTTTATCTGCCTTTTGCGTTTCGCAGATAAAAGAAAATTGCGTTTTTTATGTCTCAAGCAATTTTTCGAACATCTTTAAAAATGAATAAAAACAAATTAGATGTATAAATATATACAACGAACAAGTTGATGCCAAACATTTTTCAATACTTTTCTGTCATAAGTTGTGGGATACAGACACGAGTACTTATTGTATAACCAAGGCAATTGTTTTAGAAATACACATTACTATATATATATATATATATATAAACACATATATCTGTATTGTATATACACTCAACTATAATTGAGCAATTAAGAATGGGGTGGAAGTTAACACATTAATGTGTGAGCAATATGTCTATTGGGCAATATTCGAATATAAATTTACTAAGCTTATCACTCAAGTTGTGTTAAAAACAAACTGACGTCATGAGTCTATTTAAAGGGTCACTTAGTCTAGTATATAGTTGGAAAGGGGTACTCACGAAAATAGTTGAGGCACTCTCTAGTCTGTTCCTTGGTCAATCCGAGACCCTCGATGGGTATGTGCAGCGCTGGCGCCGGCACAAACCAATCCTCATTCGCATAGCCCGCAAAATCGGTGAGAAAATCATTTCGCACTTTATATTTGGGTATCTGTTCCTCCAGCAACGAAAATATCTCCACCTCGGGCAAGTTCTCGCTGCTGCACAGATCTATAAATGATATATGGTATATTATATATGAATAATTACAATACATATGGGGCCTGAAATAGCTCACCCGTTAGGCAACCGGCGTCGGCTGTTTGCGGTTTGCTGCTTGCCACCGTCGTTTGTTGCATGAGTCGCTGCGCTTTCAGCTTGGGCAAATGTTTGCTGAGCGTCGCCTGCGCCGAGGGGCTGAGCGGTAAAGGGCTCCCATTGCCCCCTGATGTTGCGGATAACATCAACACTTCTTAATTTCTGTATTTTTCTATATTCTTCTGTAGTTTTTAATTACTACTATTATTATTATTTTTGTTTTTTTTTTGTTGATACTGGTTCAATTAGCGCTGTCCAGCTCTGGGTTCAGTGTCTAGTTAGTTGTTTGGCTGCAAATAGATGGAAATGTAAACAGGGCTTTGTTAATTGACTCGAACTCGAACCCACATAACCAACAAGCAGCTGGCACCAAGCAGCTAACAGCTAAAGTTAGCAGTTAGTTACTCGTTTTGTTTGCTTTTTTCAAATTATTATTATGGAAGCGCTTATCTCTGGGCCCCGCCGATAAAGTCAACGACAACCTGATGATTATTAATACTATAAATATTGGTAAACGTCAAAGGATTTTCGCGTTAATTTATCACAAAGCAAAATTCGCGCATAGAGGAAGAGGAAAGGGTAGAGGGAGGATGGGGGGTGTCCGTTCTTATCACAATATTATTACATTCAACTAATGTTTTCCAGATTTGTATTTCCAATTTCAATCGATTATTACGTTAGTGTCGTTCTAGCATAAAATATTTATTGTTCTTAATCATGCTGATGACATTTGTTTTATTTTTAATTAATTGTGTAGATTTTAAAACCAATTTCTATCATTTTGTGAGTAACAGAAATAAGTTGGACTTTTCTATATTACACGCATAAAAAAAGAGCGTTATTTAAAGCGTTGCATGCAGCACGTCGCGCAAGCGTCAACTGATTTTTCATTGCCTGCTTTTCGATTGTTGTTAAGTGGAGGAGGAGTCTGCGTAGCAAGCAGCATTTGCTGCTGAGTCATGCGCTCAAAAAGAGAACTCCGCATTGAGTGATAATTGCTGCTGTTTAAAGTTTGTGTACATTAACTAAGAGCAAGAAAGACCAAAGAGATGGCCAAAAGCATAGGCAAAACTAGACAGACGACAGACTACGTGCCGAATGCGGCGTAAACGTCTGCAGCAGCTCGTAAGCGAAGCGCGCACTTGATAATAATGCGCGACGATGGGGAGACAGAGACAGAGAGTCAGGAAGAGAGAGAAACAAAAGACAACATGTAATTAAACAATAAACAAAACAAATGCGAAATTGAAAGTCAAAGCGATGTGATACTGCCGATTCCAAGATAACTAAACTGAAGTGGAACTGAATCACTTGGAATCAGTTCAATTGAACAGATTCTATTTCTAACCAATCGAT
This sequence comes from Drosophila planitibia, assembly GCA_035043785.1. Taxonomy (NCBI): domain Eukaryota; kingdom Metazoa; phylum Arthropoda; class Insecta; order Diptera; family Drosophilidae; genus Drosophila; species Drosophila planitibia. The sequence goes on from JAWNMS010000066.1 coordinate 958,888, forward strand.
AAGCAAGTGCAATATGGAAAACAAAAAAGGTGAAGACTATAGCAAATTTATTTATTGATGTGCATATTTATTTATAAGAATGTTTTCGATTTATAGCGCTGTTATAAGAAAGGTATCCGCTGATCTCTCTCACTGAATTTCCAAGAAAATTACACTGGAGTGGAACTGAATCGTTAAGAATAAGTTCGATTGAACTAATATTCAAGCAGATTGAACTGATTATCGATAAATAAAACCAATTGATATTATTAAAAAAGTGTTTAAACTATAGCAAATTCCTTTATTGCATAATTACAATAAGTCTCGAGTGGAACTGAATCATTAAGAATAAGTTCGATTGAACTAATAAACTAACAGAACAATTGAACCGGCTATAACCATAATTATTGTAGTCATAATTATGCAAATGCTTTGAAGATGTATTCGATAGCGATGTTAAAAAAAGTGATCTTTTGATCTACCTCACTGAATTTCCAAGATAATCAGACTGGAGTGAAACTGAATCGTTAGGAATAAGTTGGATTGAACTAATAAGCAAATAGCACAATTGAACTGATTATAAAATGTAAAACTCTAGCAAATTTGTTTATTGCTGTATATAATTATAATAAGAATATTTACAAATTATAGCTGTGTCAAAAAAGAACAGCTTATCTACTTCGCCGAATTGAACGAAAAAGTGCAACTCTAAAGTTGACGACGCTGACGCACAAAGGCCGCGAATTGGAAGCATGTGACGGTGACGACAATACCCACCCCACCACAGAACCAACACCACCACAAGAGAAAGCAGAGGTATTCCCTGACCGTCGTTAGGCCGTCGCTTTGATCAAGAACAAAGGTTTTATTTTTGTTGTCGGTTGCGATAACAGCACTCGAATATTGGTGAATTGCCTTGCGCTATCGCCGCCAAATGCTGCACATCAGCATTGCGTAACAGGGGGGGACAAGTGACAACAACAACTAGAAAATCTAAAAGTGAATGGAAGCCGGCGGCGAAGAGCAATTAACATTTCTTGTTGTTTGTCGCTGTTATTTTCGTTACATTGTACAACACTCTCACTCGCACAGGCACGCGAATGTGTGTGTGTGTGCTTGAATCATTTTCGCATCTAATTTTCTAGCTTGGTTGCGTTTCGCACTCTCCACTTTCCACTGTCCACAACTGTTCACAGCAGTTCACGGTCCACTGTCCACTGTCACTGTTAAGCGCGCGTTGCCAGACCCCTGCTGCTCGACGCGAAACTGAATGGATGGCATAATGCTCTAAAATAAATTTGGAAGCCAAAACGAGCGGCAGCAGCAGCGTTGGCAACGCTTGCCAAAAAAAAATCACACAAAAGTAAAAAGCAAACATTTTTGTTAAAGTTTCGTTTGTCATTCATTTGTTGGCGTCAGATTTTAGTTCTTAAATTGCTTTGCCATTTTGTTATTGTTGTTGTTTGCCTTTCTTTTCGGACTATTTTCACGATGTACTAAATTTTTTGGCATACGCACAACGAACGTATTTACCATTCACTTATATAAGCAGCGACGCCGACGTCGTCGTCAGTGGGGCAGGGTCATTAGACGACACCGTTGTAATTTGTCAAATAAAATGAATTTATTTCAAGTGTTCCGCATGCATTGCATGAATCAGCTGCTCAAGAATTAGCTTAGAGTTGGGGAGGGGCGCAAGGTGGGGGATGCTGCAGCTTCGTAGGGGAGGTCAAAAATGGGATGCGTGGGCGCAGGAATCTCGTGTGCGTAAATGCTTGTGTGTGTGCTGTGTTTGGTTGATTATAAAACACTATAATTTGCTGAACAACACTCAACACTCGCGCACTCATTCATCAACATGAATGTTTCTCATATTTCATAATGCTTTTTTTGCGCGTTTGTTTTTTTCTTTGTTTTGGAAAATTTAACCTTAAACTGATTGCACGAATTATTGAATTTTCATTTGCCGTACGTTGTTGTTGTTTTTGGATGATGGAATGGTACCCACTTTTGTTGTAGTTGTGCATGTGTGTTTGCCATTTTATTTGGATGTGTTGTGGCTGCTGCTTTCACACACACAATAAAATCGAAACAAAAACCACATGCCCTTTTTTTCCTTTGCACGAGCGCGCGTCAAATGTCAAATGCAATATGTTTGGTTGAGATAAAAAGAAAATACTTTTGGTGTTCGGGTGTGCGTGAAGTCACATCGAATTTAAAACTAAAGAAAATAAAATGCTCGTCCAAATAAATTGGTTTTTTCTTTTTTTGCAGCTGCAGCCAACTTCTTGCGCACACTGAAGATGGACAACCAAGCGATTGTCACTTGACAGCTTTTATCGATGTATCGGTATTTGTTTGGTGGAAACTTCAGATTTTTGTGAAATATCGATTGATTATATACCGATATTTCATGTATTTAGCGCTTTCAATTTATTTTTTTGTTAAAAATTCTTAATATATTAATACACACAATAATATGTACACATTGCGATAAATAATTTAGTGTCTTTTGCAGTGCCTTTTATGGATATATTAAAAATTCATTACCCTGCTAATATTTGAAAAATTAAAAATTTTTGAATCGGATTTTTATTTTTGATTTATGTTTTTTTTGTCTACAAAATATGTTTCTTTTGTTGTTTACATAGCATTTTACATTTGTAAATATGTAGCGCTGTCTAAATTATTTACGCATTAAAAAAAGGAAAAAATATATAAATTGATAAGTTGGGAGGTTGTTTTCGCAAATAGTTTTGAGTTAAAATCCAAATGATTTTTGTTTTGTTTTTGGCGTGTTAGGAATGCCTAATTATATGATATATATATATATATATCTTTAATTGTAATGTAATTGTATTTGAATGTGCCCCATTTTTCATTCAGCTTGCGGACCACTTACATAAAATTCGGAGTCTTTCAAAAAAATGTTACAATTATGACAAAATTAATTTGATTTTGTTTAACGAATAATAACAATATATATTTTGATGCTGATGCTCGATATCGCATCAATCATCCATCCACCAACTATGGGCTCCATTAATCGTCGGTGTTCTTGCGCGTGGATGCAATCAAGTCCACGGCACTGATTGCATCCGGAAACATGGAGTGATAGTTGATGAGGGGCACATACGCCGCCGTTATTACACGTCCGGCAAACCAACGTCCGTGCAGCGAGTTCACAGCTAACACAGCCGTCGCCGTGCTCGGACACTTGACGTAAACGGTGCCCGTTGCCGAGACGGTGTCCACGTGTATGTGCAACACGCCGCCATGTTTAGTGCACTCCTCGAGCACATCGTCGCGCACCTCAGCGTCCCAGGTGGGATTCGTTTCGGTGCGCGGATCAAACATATTGGACAGTATAAAGCACTGCGTCGCTATCGATGGTGTTTCTTGTTCATGTTGCATCGGCGCCGGTTGCGGTGCCGTCGCCAGCAGCGCATTCGCTGCAGCTTGGGGCACAGCCAGACCAGCACCCTCGGCAAGTTTAAACATGAGCTGCAATCGTCCCGTGGCGCCGAGATCAATGCCACTGCGATCCATTTCATCAGTGTCCAGCGAGCTGGTGTTCATGTCCAGCCGTTCGGTCACATTGCCCACCTTCATGGGACGGCCGGCGAGCTCAAAACCATTCAATTGTTCCAGTGCCTTCTTGGCATCGTCAGCATTATGATACTACAGAGAACATATATAACATATAATACATAGATTTATAATCACATATGGCGTACATACCGTTATAAAGCCATAGCCCTTGGAGCGACCCGTCTCATTGTCCATGATCAGCTGGATGACATCGATTTTGCCAAAGGGCTCAAAGATGCCGCGCAACATGTCCTCGGTGATGTTGAAGTGGAGCGAACCCACATAGAGACGCATGGGACCCGTATGCAACTTGGGTTGGAACGGTGGCGGTGCACTCTGCAAACGATTCTTCTCGGCCTGGGTATGTTGCACCATGATCGGTACACCCAACAACCGCTGGCCGGATAAGCCCAGGGCAAGAGCAACAGATTCGGGATCCTCGAACTCAATGTAGGCAATGCCCTTGAAGCGTTTAGTCTTGTTGCACGTTATCAGTCGAACATCTCGCACCTTGCCCACGCTGGAGAAGAACTCCTCGAGGTCGCGGGCGCGTACACGTTGCGACAGTTGAATGCAGAAAACGGTGCGTGCATCACGCTCCTCGGGACTCAGCTCGGTGGGCGGTGTACGATCCCCGGCGCCATTCGGTGGTGATCTGCCACTGGCAGTGCCACCACCTCCACCGCCACCATTACCACCACCACCGCCACGTCCACGTCCGCCATATGGTCGCGGTGAGTAGCTGGTGCGACGGCGACTGCTGCAGAGATGATAGAAATCAAAACGATTAATACAAGATTTACCTGTAGTCGACTACGAAATACCCTGCACCCAGTTGCTAAATGTATTTTCTAGTTTTATTGACAAATTTCCCAGAATTGCTCTAATTTTTAAAGCCGACTTAGGAAATGAAGAGTAAAACAACGTATTAAAACAAGTCCGAACTGAAATCACATTTTCCACTATAATTTGGACGATATTCAGCCGATCTTAAAGACATATAGGCAGTTGATCAATAAAATGCCAATGTAAATAAATATATATATATATATATATAAGTTGGAGGCCTCTGCCTTTAAAATTGTCTCATTTATTGCTATCGGAAATCGAGAAACGGAGGCTGGAGGAGGATTAAATAGTATAAGATAACCTATATTCCTGATGTGAAGCTCTTACAGTCTCGGACAGACAGGCGAACGGAAGGAGAGACGGACATGCCTATATCAACTCGTTTGCGATGCTGATCAATAACATATATATAATTTATGTAGTCGGAGCTGCTTCCTTCTGCCTCTTACATACATTTGCAAAAAAACATTATCTTGTAAAATTTTCAATGGGTTTACAGGGTATTCAAATTCTCAATATCTTCACTTACTTGGTGTCTCTGGAACGCGAGTGACTGCGTCGACGTTCGCGTATTGGACTGATGCGTGGCTTGCGCTGCGCGTCACGCGAGCGACTGCGTCGACGTCTGTCCCGGGAACGACTGCGTTTGCGTTCCAGGTTGCTTGTCTTGCTGCTGCCGCGACGATCGCGAGAGGGATGATCCCGATGCGATTCGCTGCGTCCGCTGGCGCGTCTGCTGCTGCTCTCATCGCTGGGACGGTGTTCGTCGCGCGAGCGACTGCTGCGTTTGCCATCGCGATGGTTATAGCGATGTTCGCGCTGTTCCCTTTCCTTATCCTTATCCTTGTCCTTGTCCCCCCTGTCCTTGTCGCGATAGCTAGTGCGCTCCTTTTCGCGTTCCCGATCCTTGGAGCGTCTGTGTTTAGCATCACGCGATCCGCTGCGACTGCTATGTGTGTGTTGGAAAATAGAAAGAATGTTGTAAAACGTATTTTCTTTAAAGCTATTTTCATCAATTTCCCAGCAGCAAACTAGTGAATTAGTTCTTATTGCAGAATGCATTCTGAATGCTTACAATATACAATTATGCCGCAGCTTACAAGTCAAGCACAAACGTGTCTTATTACATATTTATATATATATATATTGATTTCTTATCGGTTTCATTCTCTTTTAATTATTGCGCAGGCGCAGCTTTGCTTAGTTTGCTAAGTCAGCAAATTGTGTATATTGTAAACGTTCCATATTTTGAATATATATAACTACATTTCGAATCTACACATCTGGACAGTAAAATAGATATGAAGACAAAACTTGGTGCCAAGCACCATGCACGACTGCTTTTTTAGTTAATTTAATATGGGATTTTTTTTACAAACATTTCTTTCAGCATCTTCTTTCATTGATCCTTCCTGCCTTGATCTTAGAGCTTACGCTCTATCTTCAATCATTGGCCGTGTAGTGATGTTCTTGACCCATTTAATTCTGTTCGATAGTTCAGTTGAACCTTTATTATACTGAGTATATGCAAATATTACCTTTTGCAAACAAAATCAATAGAGAAATGGAAGTTTTCCTAATTTTATGCCGCTCGCGCCTCATTCACTGTCCAGCTCAATACAAACTTTTAACAAAGAAATTAGCCAGAGACTTCTGACTTTCATTGAGAAACAATATCAACAACCAATTAAAAATAAATATATTGTATATTGAACATGATATTTCTTGTAATTTTTTACACCTATTTTAATGTCCAGGTCCCTCACATAGTGCATAAGACAGCTGTGTATAGATTACGAATTGAATTCGTAATGGGGTCTGTCTTTAGCTGCTGGGTTGTTAATGAAACTAGAAACTTTTGACCGATTAATTTGGGGAGTGAACTGGACTTACCGAGATCGGTGACTGCGCTTTTTGCTGCCATTCGAGGAGCGAGTTCCGTTTTCCCTGCTCGCAAAGCGTTGTTCATCCTCATCGTTGTCCTCGTGTCCGGCGCTCTCGCTGCCGCCGCTGCTGCGACCGCGTCCTCCACGTCCCGTGCTGCCCGCACTGACGTTCTACAGATACAGGGTGTGTGGTTTTTTGGTATTTTGGTTGGTTTTGTTTTTGGGTTGTGGACATGGGAGAGTTTTGGAATTCGCAAGCAATAATATGTTGTACATATATATAGAATTTTTGGATTTCAATTTGTGGTGAGCATTGAGAGTGACACACAGACAAACACACACACATAGAGATATAGATAGACAGTGAGAGAGAGAGAGAGAGAGAGAGAGAGAGAGAGACACACACACGCACACAAACAGAGCGTTTGGTTTTTCGTTGTTGGATTCGCACACGTTACGGTTAACGGTTGTTTTTCATTGATGTTGTCGGTTGTTGTTGTTGGTTGGTTGTTGTTGTTGTAGTTGTTGTTGTATTCATTTTACAAATTTGTTCAGATATTTTTTGATTTTCATATATTTTTTTTGGGGGGTATTTGTTTTTTTTTTTTTTTGAATAAGAGAAAGCAAATCAAAGTAAATTAGTTAAATTTTTTGGTATCTGCAAGTATATAAAATAGAAATGCTTAAGTCAACAATGATCGTCTTACAGATCATTGCCAATTTATAGCAATAGAGCAGTAGTAGTAATATAAAAGTGATACATATGCGATTAATAGACCTATATAGTAGTAGTACACACATATATATATAAATTATATATAGTACCTATACTGGATAGGAGTAGTAGGCTGTACCACACACAAAGAAAGAACACTTGTAAGCAGTTCACGGCGAAATGTCTCCATACTCAAATTATGCAATTATTCTCTTCGTTTCGTTATTGTTTTTTTTTTATTTTGGGTATAGCGCTGGCTAGTTTGGTTGGGTTGGTTGCTCTTTTGGTTTGGCCTTTTTCTTTCTTTATTTGTTTTTGGTTTTGGTTTGCCTATTTGCGGACACCACAGATCGCAGGCGCTCTCTCGTCTATATATGGACATATATACATATACATATAGATATAAGTTAGAGTTATATATATAATTGTTGTGTAATGAGAAATAGTTTAAAGTTTTGCTTATTACGTTTTTTTGAATTTGATAAGTGGTTTTTGTATTCATTTTTATATTTGGGCTTTTTTTTTTTGGTATTTTTCAGACTCGACTCCTGAAAGAGCAGTGAAGTGGACTTGTGAGACTTTCTTTCTTTCATTCTTGTCTGTCTGTGAGTAGTGAGAGTAGTAGTTGTGCTGCCTGCTGCCCCAGACAATAGGTAGAAGAGTTTATCTGAAATTTAGTGCACGTTCAGTTTTCATTGATTGATTTTTTTGTATTTTTTTTTTGGTATGGAGAAAAAAAACAGAAACAAATCATACAGAAAACAATAAATGCCTAGATATGTTTTGGTTTTATTTTTTTTGTTTTTAGTTTCTTTTTTTTTTTTACGCAGTTTCTGGCACATTCAAAACTTACCAAATGGTCTCCAGCTTTTTGTGTTTAGAATGACCAAAACAATCACTAGCAACAATATTGAGCTTATACGATTTCTGCAAAGACATTTCACCCTTAAGAATTATTCTCGCTTTTTTCTTTGAATTATTTGCGTTTTTTTTTTGTAGTGTGATATTTTTTAAATATATTTTTTTTTGTTCATTTGCACATTTTGCATAGAAAGAGAGAGAGAGAGAGAGAGATAGACGGAAAGGAGAGCAACCATATCAAATGTCATTTTCCATTTAGAGAACAAATTTTACAAAGTGAGGGAAAGCTTGAATAATGTTCCCAAGTGCATTTGAAATTCAATATGCTCTTCCATCAACTGCAAATCAATTCTAATACACACACACACACACATACATCTTCCATCATATTCACTGTTAAATACTTTAATTTATTTTTAAACCTATTTTAAGCATTGTTTATCTCTTACAATTTGAAAAGATTAGATAAACTGAAACGTTTAAGTAACGAGCCCCATTGGATTTGCCGGAATAAAATATACAAAAACAAAAAAAAACAGACATGTCTCTCAGACACACAGATGGGTGGCGTCTAGTATAAAAAAACAGAGCTGTTTAAGAAACACCGGCCGACTTTTGCCCTATGCTTTTGTCGATAGTCGATCGCATTGCATGGGAAATTGGGTTAAAAATCGATTCGAGACAGCCACTTTGCATGCAGTGCTTACACACACACACGCACCTACACACACAAAGGTGACCAATGTGTGTACGTGCATGTGTTTGTGTGTATGCTTGTGTCTGCAGACTTAAAAAAATACATACATACATATATACGTACGTACATAATACACACGGCGCGCTTGTGGGTGTCTATTTAGAAGAGAAGTATACAAACATTCATATAAATAATAAATATACCGTTGTTATAATGATAACTTATTGTTTTGTACAAACCGTTTGCTCTTAATTTATATGCAATCAAATTTGATGCACTTACGTTTTTTTGATACGGCGCCTCCAGCATTGCTTCGACATCAAAGTCCTCGGCCATGTTGAATTGTTGTTGGAACAGCGGGGGAAGGGGATGTGTCGCCCTTATTCTAGTTTTGTCTAGCACGGTTTGAAGAAACCAAAATTGTTGTTGTTGTTGTTGGTATGCGCACAGCACAACTCGATGGCTCACTTACGCACTTTCTTTTCAATTCTTTTTGTTTGGCAAATACAATTTTCCTTAAATTTTTTTTGTTGAGATTTTTTCCACAGCGTGGCCGACTATCTTGTCTTGCTGCAGGGTTGATAATTATCGTACATCGATACTCACACAAGTATCGATACTTCTTAGCTCACATTAAACCAAAATAAAGGGCAAATAAATAATGTACCGCATATAAATACATACATACACATTTAAATATCGCATCCATAATTTATTTCTCACTTGAAACAATATTATTGCCTTTTCAATATTTGCTCAATATTTGCACAGCTTGCTGGCTCATTTCAATGGCGTTGCCAGATCGTTGCCACATTAATCGATTTGTTTATATTTACATATACGCAGCGAAATTTTGGCCTTTGCAATTTTTTTTGTTGTCGTTGGCATGTAATTGACGTATTAAATTCATAATTCGTAACCTATGCCGTAAAATTGATTGAATGGCGTTAAGCAATAAACAAGACGAGCTAATTCGAAGTAAAAATTGCTGGCAAATCTAATTGTTGAGTCATCATCATCAACAGCAGCAGCGTCTCCACAAGCAAGCAAAAGACGAAGTGCTGCAGCAGCCTCGGAGGCGACGGCAACGGTAACGTTTACCGTTAGACCGCATACGTAGCTTGCGTGTGTGCTACAGGTGAGGAGAGGGGAGGGGGCAATTGCGTAAAGTATATTTAATTGCGTGTTGTGTGTGTGTGTGTGTGTGTGTGTGTGTGTGTTTGTTTGTTTGTGTTTGTGTGTGGCGTAAGCTGCATCTGCGGGTGAAACTTCCCCACTCTCGGGTCAAGACTCCACAAAACCATCCCCCATTACACACACACATACAATTCGCTTACGTTACGCGTCGCTGACTAAGGTGTGTCGAAATTAACTAACTATAAAAAAACGATGTATACTAAAATGTAATTTTTCCACACAGGCTGACGAGTCTCTCACTGGCTTCAAATGGAGGACTATAAATTCCTATTCAAAATTGTGCTCGTTGGCAATGCGGGCGTTGGCAAAACATGCCTTGTGCGTCGCTTCACTCAGGGCTTGTTTCCACCCGGCCAGGGTGCCACAATTGGTGTCGATTTCATGATCAAGACCGTTGAGGTCGAGGGCGAGAAGATTAAGCTGCAAATATGGGATACTGCCGGACAGGAGCGTTTCCGTTCGATCACACAAAGTTACTACAGATCGGCCCATGCGCTGATCCTTGTCTATGACATTAGCTGCCAGCCCACGTTCGATTGTTTGCCCGATTGGCTGCGTGAGATCCAGGAGTATGCGAACTCAAAGGTCCTCAAGATACTGGTGGGCAACAAGACGGATCGTGATGATCGTGAAATACCCACCCAAATCGGTGAGGAGTTTGCCAAACAACATGATATGTACTTCCTGGAAACGTCTGCCAAAGAGGCTGAGAACGTGGAACGATTGTTCTATGAGATTGCCGCCGAGCTGATTGGTCAGGCGCGCAGCAAGGATGGGAGCAGTGCTGCTGCAGCGGCGGCTGCACAGCGTCAGTCCGAGGGTAGCGGCTCCATTGGCCTGGGCAGCTTTAGTGCCAAAGCAGCGCAGAGCAATTGCTGCGGTGGCAGCAGCAGCAGCAACACTAATCCCAACACTAGTCAAGCCGGCTGAGCGGGGACACACACGGGGAAACAGGGGCACAGAGACAGGGACAACTGGCAGCTGATATGCAACTGATTGACTAAAAGGATGCTAAAGATTTGTGTTAAAAAAAACTCCATTGGATGTGTAGTTCTTAGTACGCCTTATGATTTTCTTATTTAGTATTATCTGTTATTGATCTGTGACTGGATCGGGATATGCAATGTAGCATCACCAGTATATGCTTTAATTTAATGCACATTTTTATGTATTAATTGTATATTTTTAAATGCATTTATATATATATATATATATATATATATATTTTTACAAATGCTTATTTATTATAATTTTTTGAGCAATACTTACTTGATTAAGGCGATTTTATGACATTCCAAAAATTAAACACATGTAGTTGAATATGAGATAACGTCAAAGATAAAAATAACTCACTTTGTAATTAAATGAATTAAATAAAGTTTTAAATGTGAATGTGAAACTGACTCAGGCAAAAGCTGTTCTGTTTTTGGGAATGGGCCAGAGTGAACAATTATTCAATTATTTAAACAATAAAGAAATATAGTTGGATACATAAATGTTTTTTGTTTATTTTTTCATTTATTAAATATTGGTATTCTTTAATTGGTACATTTGTCGTTTGCTGACTTTTCTCTAGGAGAAAATTTCATGCTTAATATTAAGCTCTCTTTTTTCATTTTGTATAAACTACAATATGTATATGCTTTCGACATTCAGCTCTAAAAAATATATAGGTGTATATATATATATATATTGCGTGTATATATAAATAGATATGTATGTGCATGTATTGGCTAGATATATATGTGTATATATATTGTTAATATCCTTGTATAGTGTCATAGTAGCAAAAGGGCATAAGTATAATAATATTTATATGAAAATATGTAGCTGTAGTTAGTTTTTTTTTTGGGTAGCATTAAAGTCTGTTAGCGGGCCACACACGAACACATACACAATAAATTATATACATTTATGCATAAATAAAATACATAATAATACATGTAAATGCTAAAAATTAATATATATATATATATGCTTGTATATATATATAATAATTTCATTTAATACAAAATTTATGAATAATTAAACCATTTTAAAAAGTTAACAACAAATTTGGGGTCGGCCCTTCACAAAATTTAACATTCCTGACAGCCTGGCACTTTCGTTTTGTTCTATATATATATATATGGTATATATATATTCATGTAAATATTTGTATGGTAGACAGTGTTTGCCAGAGCTGGCGCGAGATTCGTGTGTGTATGTGGATTGTGATCAGGATGACGATGGCTACTGGGGATGCGGCTACTGCAGCATCAGAGCATTTAAATTGCGCTGCAGTATCGTATCCTTCACCGAATTGAACACCACGTTGATGTTGCGCGTGTCTATGGCAGTGGTAAAGTGATGATAGATCCGGCTGGTGCTGCTCGTGCGTCGCACACTCATAAACATTTGCAGCATGAAGTTTTGGACGTCGAGCAGCAAGTGCGGATTGCCACTGAATTGTGGATAGTACCAGCGTATATCAGTCTCTGGATTGCGTACTTTCTGTTCGAGCAAATCGGTCTTGTTCAAGAACAATATTATCGAAATGCCTCTGAAGGTATTGTTGTTCACAATGGTATCAAAAATATTCTTGGACTCCTCCAGACGATTCGTTTTCCTTGAAATTAAAAAGCATTGATCAATATCATACATACATAGTATATAGAGTTATTAAAAAACTCACCTATCTTCGGCAAGCACCTGATCAAACTCCGAGCTGGACACTAGGAATATAATCGATGTGACTGAGGTATCAAAGCATCTGGTCCACTTTTGGCGCTGTGTGCGCTGACCGCCCACATCGACAAACACAAATGGAATGTTCTGTTACAAAATCGAAGTATTCAATTTAATTAATATGCTAAATTTTAATTGTATCTCCATGGCAGAAACTTACCTGTACTTTGACACAAAACTCGTAGACACCTTTGGTTGCTCGCCGACAGTGCAGTATATCTTTGTGTGTGGGCACATAATCCGGTTTCGCCAGCCGCTCGATTTCATCTAGAAAATAGCTGACCGAATCGCTCTGTAAGGTGTAAAGTAAACAAATGTGATAAGGGGTATGCATCAAAATATATATGATTCGAAAAACTGTGCTATACAGTAGATAAATATACACTTCTTTTAGCCAAGAGAGTACATTAGTTACAAGATATGCAGATACTTTTATATGTAAAATTACATTTACATTTGTACTCTCCCCAGAAACATTGTTTGGCATGAAATATGCCAAAAATATGTGTTTGAACTATAAATGAAATATATAAAAATAAACCTAGAGAGGAAGATACATATATATAAAAATACCTTTCTATATAGTACATTACAAGACGCAACTATTTTCTAGCTTAAGCTATAATCTTTTTAAGCAGCAATTACTTTGAATAGAATAATATTGTCCAACAATTTGGCACAATAAATCACAAATTCAATACTTTCAATAATTCTGTTAAATTATACAAATTTAGTTGTGCTTACAATTTGAAATTCGCGTCGTCGCTCGTAGGCGCGCCTAATGCCCCGATCCTGCCACAGTCGCCTAATGAGCGGGGCATATTCAACGAATCTGGTTGCCTCTATCGCACTGCACTCCATTGATTTGGCATCGTTGGCATCCTGTTCGCGTCCATCGTTGCCCCACGAGATGTCCAACTTTTCGCGTGCATCGAGGAGGACTTGCATACCTGCATAGAAATTGCATTAGTTGCGTTATTTACATACATATTTATATTGTTTATTACATACCTCGTATAACATTTTGGTATATCACATATTGGTACTCGCGCAGCAGTTCCGGATCGAAATTGACGCCGTGTATGATGCGCATCTGTTTGAGGAACGTTGACTTGCCCGACTCGCCAGCGCCCAGGAGCAACAGTTTCACCTATTGAGTCAGACAATTGGTGAGTGTGTGAATGTATCATCAAAGAGTATTGCATTAAGTACGTGCGAAATTGAAACCTTGACCGACAAAAACCAACAAAAATAATAATAAAAAAAAAACACACGCAACGCACAAGAAACAACTGCAACAAAGACGCTGTTAATTGAATGCCTTTTGTGTGAACAAGATTTTTGTATGCCCTTCAAGTGGCTATTATAATTTGGGCGTGAAATGTGTTAATCACACTTGAAGTGGATGCTTCTTCGAAGCCATATTAAACATGTGTGTATATTTTTGATCAACATCCGAATCAGTCGATGCCATATTTATACATATATCTATATGCAAGAAGCCTTTCAAGTACTCTGTAATGATTACAATAGACTTTGTCATATAATTAATTCAGAGTCATCTATTTCTATTTATTTTAAGGATTAATTTTAAAAGTTTTATCTCAGGAATAAAAATTTCTATTTTGTTTGTCTCTTTGGTTTTTTCTCTGGGTTTTCCGCAATTCATGCAACAAATGTTGAACTATTTTTCATTTAAATACCCCACAAATCTTATTCTATTTCTTTGATGTAAATCTTAATATTTTAATTTATTTGTAATTGAATTAAATGCATTTTTATTTTTTGCATTTCTGAAATATTAGTCGACATTAAATAAGCAAACATATATAAAAAAATAAATATTTTTTTTGAAAGCCAAGACGAGTTAATCGTGTCTTTCTGCCTGTTTATCTGTTTGCTTCTGTGGTTACCATTTAGCTTTTAAAATGAGTAACTAAATAAATATTTTTTGTGAGCCAGGTTTAAGCTGTTCTGTAAGGACATATTTTTCATGAGCATCTGGTTCAAGACAAACTCTCGATTTCACATTAAATATTTATGTACTCAAATTTGTAATCAACATTCGAGTCAAATTATCTATTTGAAGGTTTCATATTCAACAAATATGTATTTTTTGAACAGCATTCGAGTCAAGATAAACTGTCGAAGATATAATAGACATATGTGTATAAGATTATTATTTTATCACCATCCGAGTCAAGATAAACTGTCTGCTTGCCTGTTTATTTCTGTGGATGAGCTAACTAAATATATATTTATTTAGGCCAGTTTTACGCACTACTGCAAGTGTATGCAATTTTCGGCTTGCCGATCTTTCTTGTATTTGTTGCTGCTGTTGTTGCAATGATTGCCTAAATGATGCAACAATAAAAACCCAGAGCCAGAGCCAGCGCCAAGCCCAATAACAACAAAAGCAACAATAACGAAAAGTGAAAATTCGTCTGATGTTTCATTTGTTTGCCTGGGCGGCCCATGCGGGCCACAAACAACCGGATGAATGTTGTGCGTGTGTTATGTGAGTTTGTGTGTGTGTGTGTTGCTCTCTCTCTCTCTCTCGCTCTCCCGCTCTCCAAGCAAATTAATACTAATTACTTAATTAAATGGAATGTGACTGCTGCTGCCCCCAACCAAAAAATGATAAAAAAAAGAGAAGAGAAGCTAAAGCTTTGCTTACCTGCCGTCGAAACGTGTGCTTCTCCTTCTCCAAGAAGCGATCGATCTCTTTGGATTTGTAGCGTTGCTCCAGCTCCTCGGGCGTACTGCGCAGCCGCACCAGATGTGTGAGAAAATTGCCGCAGCAGCGCATGCAAGCAAATCTCGAGGTCTGCAAACGGCTGCCCTGTCTTCGCAAACGTTCCGCGCCATCGGAGATGAGGCCGGCATGGCCAGCGGCGCCCGGATGCGACTGCTGTTGATGGTGCTCCTCCATGAGGTGCGTCAGGGTTCCGGTGCGTGTATCGTTGTTGCTGCTGTTGTTGTTGCTGTTCCTGTTGCTGCTGTTGGTCACCGATGTTGTTTGGTTGCCGATGTGTGTTAACGTGGTCAACGTATTTCTGGACATGGTTGCGACTGTGACTGCGACTGCGACGACAGACAGCCAACGCCTGACGTGCACACTTTCTACACACGCACACACACACGCACGCAGTCTCACTCAGTCTCACACACACACACAGACGCGCGCTTTGAGTTGTTGATATTGTTGTTGTTGCTGCTGTTGATTGTCTCCCGTTTGGGTGTTGATGCTATGTTATTGTTCTAGTTGCACACACATGCACACACTCGCACGCACACACACACACACGCGCACACACACGCTAAAATTAGCCTAGTCGCGGGTTTTTTTTATTGTTTTGGCCAAATCATATCTTGACCACAAAAACAGCAGCACCGCGCTCTTCCCCTCTGTGTGTTGTTCAGCGCGTGCATTGTACAAGCTCACAATAACAACAACAATAACAACGACATCTGCTTGTTCGTGTTGTTGATGACAAATGGTTGAGCACTCCTTTATTACGCGTCGCCTTCTTTTTCTCGTATTGGCAAATTTTGTAAATAAATTCGCATTTTCACTCCCAAAAACTGAATGTGTAGAGTTGTATTTACGATGTTGCACTATCGATACTTTTACAGTCTAACTATATCGATGTTTTCGATGCGATGAGCAGACCTGCACTTGCAGACAGCTGATTACTTGATATGTAGCAGTCGCTTTATAACTAAATATATCGATATTTTTTGTAAGCGATAAGCAACTCTGCCTTTGTCGACAGCTGACGATATATTAAACACACAGCCACACAACTGTGACGAAGTCCCAGCCGCTGTTTATATTATTTTGCACTGTTGCGGTGAGGTTGTCATTTGAATTATTGTTGCGTTGCTTCACATTCGAAATTGTATTTTGTGTAGTGAAACATGTTTATTAATACAAGCAAAGCGTGTTTGCTGCGTGCAGCTTTGCGTCTACCCGGGGGTATGCAGTATCTCAAGAATTACACAGGTAAATTCGAGCAAATTGCCGGGTTCTTGAAGGTCAACAAGTTTAAATTCATTAAACTAATGCTGACTGGCGATTTATCTGCCGATAAAATAACCAAGCGCAGAGAATAACGTAATTGAAATCAATTTACACGTAATAAGCAATTGTCTGCCACCCTGTGCCATATATCGGGCACATATATATTTATTTAAATATATTTATATATAGACTGGAATTTGCACCCAGTTCATCTGCGCATTATATTTGCTTTGTGAATATCTATATTAATTATATTCTCGTCGCATTTAGCCATTGAACCCTTTCACACAAGCACCAACGCCTTGAACTACGTCGCCTCGGCGCCCGCACTGCCCCTGCCCCATAATGTGGATGCCGCTGAGACGACACGCTTCTCGCCGCAACGCGCCCGCGACATGTCCGACAATATAATGGCATTGTCGCATGCACCCATCTCCATGATTGACATCACCACGGATAATAGCCAGAGTGCTGCTGCAGCTGTTGAGTCCTCTATGGCCTCGGATCCACATGTGCAATCATACGACTGCTTGGGCGCCGTCAGCCTAAACGCTGTGATGCAGAGCAATGTGCCGACACCGTTCGGCGGCATGCACAGGTTCACGCATCTGAACATGCCCGGCGGCCAGTGGTCGCAGGAGTACAAGTTCACCTCACAGAATATGCAGAGTTCCCATTATCGGGCGCTGCGCGATAGTACACGCGCCGATTGGGTGACTTACGATCAGAATGCCACAATCGATGCTGGCACTGGCCAAGGTGAGCTGTTGTTTTGTTTGTTGCATTGCTAACCGTGCACCTGTTGCATGCCCGGCGTATGCGCATGGGCTCTTAACACGCATGCCATACTCATAGTGTATATACATATATATATATAGTATATCATACGCAGGCTGGCGTCGTTGCTACAGCACACAAGCAAAGCCATCAACCCAAGACACAGCAACAGCGACAGCATCTCCTCCTCCACCTCCAACCGGCGAGAACTTGAGCAAGAAGGAACAATTGAAACGGGCCTTTAAGGAGTATGGTGCCACCATTATCGTATTTCATGTGGGCATCTCGCTGCTGTCGCTGGGTGGCTTCTACGTGCTCATCTCCAGGTAGAACAAACTAACCCATGCGCTTACTCGCATCTGCATCCATTTACTAATGGCTACATTTGATTAATAATTACTGTTTGATAATTAGACTAATGGATTTGCTTTGATTTTTGCAGCGGCATAGACATGATGCCCGTCATGGAGTTCCTTGGCATTGAGGCGTCGGCATTTGCCGAAAAACTCGCTGTGGGCAGCACCTTTGTCACCGCCTATGCTGTCCACAAAGTATTTGCTCCACTTCGGATTAGCATCACGCTGGGCTCGGCACCATTTATTGTCCGCACACTGCGCGCCAGGGGATTCCTCAAACCAAAAATTAAAAGCACCTAGTGCTCTATATCACGAGTGCAAATCAATTATATATTTTTTAACCCCACAATTGTCATATATATATATATACTGTAGTAGATTAGCTGAGCATCCAATTTGATTGATTTGTGTAGACAACTTTGTATTGGAAACGACTCGAAAGATTTGTGTTTGATAATACATACAATATAATCGAAATAATATTCACATCACGTGTTCTATATAAAATATGATTATGCCATATCATTTATTCTGTGTAAGTATATTTTTGTTGGGGCTTTGCAATAATCAAATATGTCTTGCCAGTCATCTGATAACATTATAGTAATGTTTTATTTAGATCTTAAAGAAATATCGGCCTTGATATAGTTAAATGTATATATTTTTTGTAATGAGATATTTCCAAACACAGCATTTTCGATTGCTTTATATTATAGTTTTATCCCAATATTAATCAGCTTTGTCAAAATTGTAGAAACTTAGAAAAATTTGAAGCCGAGTTTATTTAAACAAAACAAAACAAATATTTTCCTATTGTTAGTCAAATTATGGCTTTAAATTTAGTCCAATGGATATTAACTTTGCCAATATGTAAGAAACATAGAAAAATCTGAAGCTGCGTTAACTTAAACCAAAAGAATGTTTAATACAAGAAATAAAAAATATATTTTCATATTGTTAGTCCAGTGTGAGCTATATGATAATTGACTTAAGCCAATACTAATTTGAATATGGTTTTGTTAGACACTAAATCAAAGAAAGTTGTGTCTCAATTAAATGGCAATTCATATTAAATTTAACTATCTGCCAAACATAAACTTTTTTTACAGCACTTGGAAAAAGTATTGCCCAGTTTTTGAAAATTCCCAACCAGTTCTGCAAATAAAAAGGTTCAGTTTTTTTTTTCAATTTCAGTTTTTACTGCTTTTTTGTTTAGATTTTTTTCTTTAGCATATTTATAGAAAAAATATTTTCATTTCTCATGTTTCTTGTTTTTTTTTTCACTGCTACACACATTTTTCCTTTTTGTTATTGGGCTTAAGCTATAAATTGATTTTAAGTAAACAATAATTGTAATAAGTATACAATGTAATAATTAAGACTTAACAGTTAGACACAAAAGAAAAATAGCTAATGGAAGAAACAAATTAACAATTTCCAAAAAATATTTCCAATGCCATTTTATGTCCACTTTTCTACAACGCGTCAACTGTCTCCATCTCGCCAAACTGATTTATCCCCCCATGATCCCCCGACGTTCAACTCATATCTCAACCTTCTATATATATAAATGTATATATATATATCTACCACTCGTCCACCGTCTCTGTTTGTACGCATTTAAAGCCTAACAACTAATTGTAATTGTACGTGGTGTGTTGTGAAGCATTCGAAAGCCGGCTTGATTTTAATTTGCTTTTATTTGACTTTAATAGCCATCGACGGCTTCCTCGTCGAGTTGGGCCTCCAATTTCTCCTCCTCTTTGGCTTTGCGTCGCATAATCCAGGGCATAAATGCCCACAGACTGGAGCCGGCCAGCAGTGTCAAGCCGAGCGCATGAAACAGCGGATTATAATCGTTGACCGCCTCCGTCCAATAATTGCACAGCGGTGGACCCACCAGCTGCAATATGCCGTTGATAAACAGACTGATGCCATAGGATGAGGTGAGACGCTCCGTGCCCAGCATATCGGCCATAATGACAGCGGTGATGCCCACATAAATGCCCGAGGCGAGTCCGAAGAGGGCGCACCAAAAGCAGACGCCACCATAGCTATAAGCGAAGGGTAGCAGCGCCAGCGATATGCCCGATATAGACAGACCACCGACAAAATACCATGTCTTCGGTATGAAACCCATGTCGGAGAGCGCCGAGCCGCCAATGCGTCCAATTAGATCCGTGGTGGAGACGACGGACAACAGATACGCAGAGAGGGATTTGTCAAATTGTCGAGCTAATCCAAATGCGGGCAGCAAAATGATGAAATTCGTATAGCTGATGGCATTCGTGGAGTTCGAGATGAGTATGACCAAATACATGGGATCCTTGAACAGGCTCAGATCAAAGAATTTACTACGCTCTCGCGGCAGTGCCTTGCCGCCCTTCGTCTCATCTGTGGCGCCACCATCCAGGGCACCGGACTCATTGCCGCCGCCGGCACCGGCTGCAGTTATGCCGGCGGAACGCAACGATAAATGCGACGAGAACTCTTTGGGCTGGAAGGAGAGCGTGCTGCCGTGATACGGTGTGCTGATATACAGGAAACTGCTGGTCGATGGCGAACGCTTGGACAGACGATTCCGCGAGCTATTCCGCATGGCCAGCTTATTGGAACTGGACCGGCCCTCGGGCACCGCATACAGCGATGACTGCGAATTCAGCTGGCCCGGCGTAAAGGTCTGATTGCGTTGCGGCAATCGGACCGGTGTGCTGATCTTGCGAGCACGCGGCTGAAATTCATCGCCTGGCTTCGCATAGCTCTGGACAACAGCAGCGGATGCGCTGCGCACAAACTGCTGCTTGTCATCATCGTCGTCCGGCAGATACAGCGGCGACGGTGGCGAATTGTAGGCCAGCATTTGTTTGCCACCCCCCGTCTGCTCGGCGGTCTCATCGACATTCTCGAACTTCATCACAATGCCAATGTCCTCCTCCTCGGGTATATCCTCCAATGCCTGACGAGCACGCGGCACACGCACCATATGCTGCTCCACGGGCTCATAGAAAAGCGCACCCACAAGCACATTCAACGTGACGCCGCCCATAATCAGGCACGAGCCACGATAGCCATACATCTCCAGCAGCCAGCGCAGCACCGGCGGCAATATAATCGAACCGATGGCACTGCCCGAGATGCACAGCCCATTGGCCAGGCCACGCAGCTTCACAAAGTACGACGTGACAATGTACACAGTCGGCGGAAAGGAGAGGCCAGCGCCAATGCCAACCAGAACGCCATAGCTGCAAATGAGAGAGACAAAAGCGGTCTTATTAAAAAACTCTTGTAAAGTGTGGTTCCAAATTTGAAAGTCGAGAAATACTGGGACTGGGAGATACATAAAGACAGCTGTTAAATATACAGTTAGTTAGATTGGCTTATTCTACGATTTCCCAAATTCATGCAACAAATGCTGAATTAATTTTGCATTAACGAATTTTGCATTTCCATTTAAATTGTGAATTTTATTTTTAGTTTAATTTAATTTATTTTTACTTTATGTATTTCTCTAGGTCGATTGGTAGGAAGCGACTTTAAATATGTAAAATATAACCTTTGCAGGTATATTATATATTAATCTAGATTTCAATTCAAAATCCTCAGTACAAACATTTTGAGACTTCAAGCTCTGAATTATTTCACTTAAATTATTTATTCAAGCAGAATTTACTTAAATTTTGGCTAATTTTCAATTGCATTACAAAATAAACGCTGAAGTTCCTTACTATTTATTGTTATTTTTTGACTAAAAAAATATAATTTAAATATGGTTTTTATTTTTTATATATATCAGATGTATTTCGGAGCACATCGAGATGCAACATAATGAATAGTTGTAGAAATGTTCTAAGAACGCAAATGATTTCAAATGTAATCAATCAACAATTAAACTAAATAATTAGTACATTTTCTGTTCAAAATTGTATTTTTCTTTGGCATAAAATTTAAAAATGTAATTTAACAGCTTTCTTTTACTTTTATATAGGACTGCGAAAGTAATATATATTGGGAGATGAACTCAATGAGTATTGCTACAGTATCTAAAAAAACTTCGTTAAAATTTACTTTGAATTCTATATATTTTTATTTATTTTTCCAATTTAAATTTAAGAAGCAGATATATTAAATTTAATTTAAATAATTTTTATTTTATGATATTAGCATAAATATTGAATTTAATCGAGTTCAATTAATATTTGTTTTTTGTGTCGATTGATATTAATTGATATTAAGTAAATAAATAAAACCTTTTAGGATTGTAAGCAAATTAGTCGCTGGATAACGCATAAATTATATGTATTCGAACTCAAAAGATTTATAATATATATTTTCGATGTTTATTTTTGTGGTTAAATCGGTTGTAAATGTCAGAGTGAAAACGGGTTTCAAGCGAACTGGTTAAACAATCAACTGTTTTGTTTATCTTTTTGAACTCGATCTGAACTGTGCTTAATTATTAATTAGCTGACAAATTAAACAATACTGACTATTAATGGGGCATTGACTTACCTGATGTACAAATAGCCAACGGATGAGGCCCAATAGGATAGGATCATGCCAAAGGAGGCGAACAGGGCGCCGATCAATGTTACCGTACGGTAGGAATACTTAACAGACAGAATACTCGAAATAGGTCCTACAACGGAAAATAATGTAAATGATTTCATAAAGGATATTTCAGGGGTACACCCAACTTACCCAGTGAACTGTAGAGGAAGTAGCATAATGCCGGTATCCAGGAGGCCTGCGTCTGGGTCGTCTCGAACGCCTGCAGGAACTCAATGAAGAGCACACCGAAACTCTTTATGGTGCCGGGGATGAGTATGTTCGTCAGGCAGGCACCAAACAGGACTAACCAACCCCAGCCTCCATCAGGCGGCACCAGATCATATTCGCTGCTATCCTCCTTGTTCTTATTCAGCAGGCTAACTGCGTTGACAATAGATAATATAACAAGAATAGAACACTTTATTACACAGGTGAAAAAACAATTAACTAACTATTAATAATTTATTCTCAAAGCAACTGACTACAACTGCGAGCAGCACTAAAAAAATGCAAAATTGCCGTTGTTCATTTTAATTATTTTGGTTTCATTGTCTTGGTGAGATCATCAGTGATCAAATTTTCAATTCACTGTATATAGTTTGAGTATTATTTTTTTATTATTTTTACAATAATATTATTAATATAGTGTTGGGTATAATTGTTTTCGATGCAGAAATTTGTATGTATAACAGGGTATCAAAGCAGAATACGAATACGAATCGAAACCGCATATCAACCGATTGAAATTCAGCATTGGAATCGGCAACAGAATCAAAATTTAAAATTGTTTTTTCGACCTAAATGGCGGAACTGATGTTAATTGTCACGCAAAGACCGAATCGGAACCAAACCATCGTAGCGGAAAATTATATGTGAATGTATCTGGATTCAAGCGGATATACGAGAACTTGTACTCCCAATTTGAAGTCTCCGAGAGAGAGAGAGAGAGACTGATCAATAGGTCGACCGGCTGCTGATCCTAGATCAAGAATGGAGCCGGAGATGTATCAATCTTTTCTGCGAGAAGAAAGTAACAAGAAACCCTGCACAAACTTAAGTTTCATTATAAGTTTAAAGAACCGACCGAGCTACATATGTATGTGAATATATTTGTGCAATATAGATTTGTTTTCTCAAGTGTTATCAGAGTATTCGCGACTCAAACGTTCACATATTTTTTCAAAATTGGATTTCCGCAATTCGAGTCACAAATGTTGAACCACATTGAAATACCCCTAGAAATCTTGCAAATATATCTTATTTTCCTAATTAATTTTTGAATATTCAATTTTATTTTACATTTAATTTAATGTATTTTCTATTTTTTGCATTTTTCTGTATATAAAAATAAATAAATGCCAGTAGCTGACCGCAAAATATAATAAAAGAAATTTTGGAAAAATTCCGAAATATTAAGCCAAGTTTGACAACCTGATACATAATATTATAGCCAAGAACTTTCGAAAAGCGAAAAGTAACTTTCTATAATTCACATAGAATTTTTGGGATTTTAGTTTTGTATTTAAATGTACGCATAAATTCAAAATTAAGACTACTTGGAGAAGTTGTCAGGCAGACAGACAATATCAAGGGTATTTATACATGGACACAGAGTACAATTTCGCAATGACACCCAATTATTTGCAAATACCGGTATGCAATTTTCAATTCTGATAAATAAACTTTGCTAAAAAAACCGAGATTATTATTGTGATAACGTCAACAGCAACTGCAACAACAACAGGAACAGCAACAGCAACATTGTATTCCCATGGCGTGTTTGACATGTGTGGCGAGATTAAGTTGAAGGTAATAAAACTCCTCAAGTGTTTGACAAATGTTTATGAGCAGCCAGCTGATTATTTATATTTAAAGTATGCACAGCAGCGTCTTTTGGGGTCTACTATGTCGCCATCTAAATTTAGAATATAATGCATATAACTTTGTATGTATCTTATCGGCGATACTTTCACCCTTTGCTCCACGCACACACTAAACGGAGGTGTCTGCTGCCGAATGTGAATAACTGATAGCCGGCAAAACGTGTCGCAGCTTGAACGGTTGTCTCTCTACGTCAACGTTCCGGGGCCTGTTCATTATTTTACTGTTTGTTTTGTTGTTGTTGTTGTTTCTGTTAATTGTGATATGGACAATCAAAGATAATTGTATTGAAGAAGGGAGCATGGCTTGTAATTCATTTAGTTTGTTAGTTTGTTTCACAAATCAGATGACACAATGAGTAAGTGGAATCGTTTAGCAATTATTTTTGTTTTTTATTTATCTATTTAACCAGTCAAGCGCATTCGGTTACAGGTATTTTCTGCTAATTACGAGCGTGACTGTACTCAAAGTGTACTTACTGCTTATGATTGAATTGTACTACGCTGCTACTGTACTACTGTTATACTGTTTTACTGTGAAATTGAGCATTGATTTAATGGGCTTAACAGCAAATTGTTTTTCATTTGCTGTTGTGATTGATTAAGGTTATGTGTCCCATCAATCAGTATAACAAATTGTACTACACAAATTGATGGCAGACATGTACAGACAAGCAATTTCGTGTCTTTTATATCGTTCAATAATTTTTGGTTTACTGACCTGTTTTATCACTATTTTCTTTTGTTGTTGTTCCATTTAATTTATGCTCTTTGCTGTTTGCTTTATTTGCATTTTGTGTACTTATTTTTTCCTTATGCATGGTCTGTAAGAAGAAGAATAATGTGAAAAGAGAGAAAGAAAGAGAGAACAATTTTGTGATTTTGTTGTTGTTCTTGTTATTTGTGCTTAGTTCTGTATTGATCATTAAGTTCTTTGTAATTGTTTCTAATTGAGATATTTACGATGTTTAATTTTTTTTCGGCGAGAGAATCTCTATTGTGTGTGTGTATGTGTACATATTGTATGTGTATTAAAACATGCAAGATACAAAAGTTGACGGGGGAGAGAGCAAGAGAGAGAGAGACAGTGTTCTATTAGTTCTTCTCACAGCGGAGGAGGGTTGGCGGCATTCCGAGAAAGAGATAAAGCAGGAAATGTTTCATACGCATATCTTTTCTATATTTGGGATCAAGTATATAAAGAAATGTTTATATACATATAGTATGTGTGTATGTGACGCATTTTTCGTGGCTTTAAATCTCGGCTTTTGGACCAAAATAATTGCATGCTAAATGCTCGAACATGTTTCGTCATTAGTACAATTTCTCGAACATAGAATCGGCAATCGTCATCGACAAAACCAGCGCACAGCTGTTGATAAACGGTACAAAATCCAATTCGATTAGCAGTCTGCAAAAGTATCAAAGAAAAAAATATGGGCGATGCCATTCATTGCACGCTTGATGGCGTGATCCTACTCTTATCGTCTAACCGCACTATCGCACCCCAACCCCCGCCATCAACACTCTATGCAGCTGCGTAAACATAGCGCACTATTTTCTCACAGCAATAAAGCAATGACTCATCATTCACAGCGAGGATCATTCGAGTAAGAGAGAGAGAGACACACACATAATTATTTTCCCCACTTTGCAGAATTTTTGTAAGTGTGTGTAAATATATATTTCTCTTTTTCGATGTGCTTTTTTTGCGCCGTTGCCTGTCGCTAAATGAATGATGAAAAACCTATTTCAGATTGGATCTCATGACGTCATTATCTATGATTGAAAAACAAAACAAAATAATTGTGGGGAATTTTTTGTGAGCTGTACGAAAAAAATCTAAAGATCATTAAGGGCAAAAGAAAAGTGCGAAAACTTAAAAGGTTATTTAGCACACATAGTTGAGATGGTGGGGATTTTCCTTAAATTGATTGAAATTTATTATATGATTGTATCGAAAAGTTATTTCTGGTTTTTTCTTCTTTTTTTCACAGATCGTTGAATAAATATGTATATATGTATATGTGTGCGTATTTCTCAAGTGTGTGGAATATTTTTATGGAATTGAGAACGACGCAATCAGCTCGTTTGTTGGCCCCACCGAAGTTTGAAGGTTGTTTCCTGTACAGTTATATTAAACAGCAATTTTTTGTTTGTTTTGTTTTTTTTGTGCTTGCCTCTAAGCAATATTACAAATTTCAATTCAATTGGGATCCACAAATTGAAATGTATTGTCAACAATTACGTATGCTATATATATATATATATAGATATATATATATATATATATATATATACATATGTTATATGCAATCGAACATGACATCTATATTATTGTTGTTGTTGTGCCAGTTGAGACTCGATTGTGTCCAGAATGATCTTTTGGAGCAGTGCTCAATTATATGAATTGTTTAACATTCAAGTCACTTTGCATGTAAATATAACACCAAAAAACAGAATGAAACAACTGTTATACTCAATATTCAGTATAACCCTGCTCTTAAAACTTAACTGGCGGAAATCGATGATTGTTTTGTTTTTTTCCTTACATTTGACATGTAGCGACTGTTATTGACTTTGAAATTTATTTTATCCTTCGCTTATTTCTCATGCCCGCTCATCGAAACTCGATAATCATTGCATATTTATAGTACTTGCATTAAATATTTATTATTGTATATGTCTAACACTGGGGTAGCTATAAATCACGTAGTAATAATTTAAACTACTGAGAAATGCAAACTACTGAGAAATGTGTTGTGTCCAATGCAACGGTAATTTGAGACAACAACAAATACAATACAAACAATAATCGAAAGTCAACCTCACGAAATGGCAATGACGAATATGGTTATTGTTATTATTTGCTGTTGTGCTCAATTGCTCGATTGAGATGTGGGCATACTTGTTGCTTATTGCTGATAAGGAAACTGTTTGGTTTTTTATTTATTTGTTTGCTAATGCTGTCACAATCAAGCAACAAAGTTTTTGTATAATAGACAGACAACAATTAGATAAAATGCTGGTACGTTTTGGCCAAGCAGCTGTCCATGAAATATATTTTGTTTTTGTTTCTAGTTTTTCTGAATGTCAATTTTCAATGAACAGCTGATGGGCGGTATGTTTACAGCTGTGTTTGACAGCTGTCGCATTTGTGTTGTGTGGAAATTAAATTCAGTTAAATGCATGTCTTTTTTGTCACTTAAAAAAGAACAGTAAAAATAATCCACGCAGATAGTTAACAAGGCAAGTCCATCAATTCATATGAAGTTAAGTTTAGCGACACTAACTAGTTTTCCATTTTGTTTTGTAGTTTCTTCAATAACAAATTGCTGTTATTATCTACTGTATTTGAGGTAAAAACAAACTTATCTACGACCCGTAACCATAGATAAAATATTACGGTCTTTAAAAAAATTCCAAGAATGTTCATTAAATGCCGATTACATAAGCATTAAGAGGAGTTTTTAAACCGTTGTTGAGACAGGTCATAAAAATGAAAGCTGCGATATTCGAGCTGAATATTTCGAGTTAAATGCAGGTAGCACGAACAAAGCCGTAGACATGATGGCGACAATGAGTCGGCGCATCTTTTGTCTGCTTTAGCCAAATGAATAATATTAAATGCGTGGGCCGAGCGAGTGAGCAGGAAATGCGCACTGCATGCAAACTGTTATCGATAACATACCAGACACGCACGCATACAGTCAATTAACAAAAAACAGGCATGCATGCCTGCATGTCAAACACAATTGTGTTTACATTAACAGCTGTTAAGCACAGTGCATTGGCCCCACGCCAGCTGCTGTACGACCGAACAATAAACAAAGCGCAGCCAAAGAAAAAAGAGAACAAAAGATGTGTCAAGCCAAATAATGAACCAGAAGATGGAGAAGAAGCGCAAAAGTCAGTGTGCTCTGCTATAAATTAATGATCTCTAGCATGTACGCGCTCTTTCCCCCTCCCCCTCTCTCTATCTTTCACTTTGCGTTTTGCACCATTCCCCAATTGTGTGATCGATTTGCCATCGATAGCACAATCTACAGTTTATCTCAAACGGTAGTCTGGAAAGAGAGGCATATAAAAATGGTTTTAATATTTATTTTTAGTTGATTTCCATAAGCAATATCGCACCCTAAACTAAATAAAAACAATCAGCCTTAGCAGCAATAACATTATAATAATACAATAATACAATCGCCTGAGCGTGAAAAAAATAAGTAAATACAAAATAATTTAAAAAACGATGCTGCGACAAGTAAAACAATTAGACATTGTTTTGTTGTCTTGTTGTTTTTTTTAGGTTCAGCACGCAACATTGACCCAATTTAAATGTAACAACTCACTTTAAGGCGCACGCAAAGTAAGAGCAAAACAAAAGTATTGCTATTGAGTGAGATAAGCAGGCGAGCAACAACAGCAGCAAAAACCAGCAAAATTTTCAGAAATAAAAGCAAAAGCAACAAAAATGAACAACAGAAAAGCGGCCCCCACTAACACACTGACATTTATGTTGCCGACGCCAACGCCAAACGCCACTGTTGCGCGCGTGTCGGGGCCTGCGTGCTTCACAGACATACATATGCAGTAACAGAGTAAGAGCAGCGCGCCAGAAAAAACTGTTACGTGTACGTGGAGGCGGGGGGTAGGCAACACACTGGCATTGACTAGTAATAACAGAACAGCAACAGTAGCAGCAGCAGCAAGGAGAACAACATGCCTATCACTGATTTCCTTTTTCACACCATGAGCAAGGTATCGGTATCGTTATCACGTCGTCATTGACGCCCACAAATTAAAAATCTTGAACAGCACTAACAATAACAATATGGAGAGGAAAAACAGTGCAAAACAACACAAAAGCTTTTCATTTCGTTCTTTCTCTTCGTCATTATATTGCTGCTGTTATTTGTTGTTGTTGTTGTTGTAGTTCATCGCCCTTGAATCGTTGGCTGGCTGCTGCCAAAAGGGGCCGGGGCCTGTGTAAGGGGCTTGGGCAAGGTAATGTTTTTTTTTCTCTTTGCCTTATGTCGTCGTTTATTATTGTTGTTGTTGTCGTTGTAGTTGGGTATGCGTCAGCTGTTCTTTTTTTGTACAATTTTAATCTACTTCTTTAAGCACTTACCTTAAATTTAATTGTTTAGCTATTTAAATTCGTCCAGAGCAGGCGGGACACAAACACACACACACACACACGTACACACACTCACACACACTTGCACGCACACTCACACTCACACACACTGATGCACGTTTTTTGCACGTTTTATAATGAATGATTTTGTTGTGGTTGTGTTTTTATTATTGGTTTTTGGCTGTTACATGACATTGGGTCAGCTTTGTTGCGATTTATAAAAATTAATTAATGAATGTAAATTAAGAACACTATGTACACAATTATAGACGTATTTTGTACGAAATATATATATACATATATATACAAAAACAAAACGCGAAAAACGAAAGGTTCCCGTCGTCGTCGTCTTTCACGCGCACACCACCCACACGACGTGCCACACTCTCGAACGTGGAAAAACAAATGAACGCAAGTCCGCTCGCGTCTCTTTAATCGGAGAGCGGTTCCGTTCCAAATCGAACTAGTTGCGCTGAACGAACGGTAAACAAAAATAATATTTTGTGTGTGTGTGTGTTTATGTGTGACGAAAACAGGTTTGTCATTCAATTGTACGCATACATGTAATATCAATAATAAATTCAGTTTTTTCCTATATAAAACATGGGCGGTATATTTGAGGGTATATTTGGGTTGATATTGCTTATATTCATGTGTAGAAATACTAATTAAATTTAAATATTTAAATTCATAATTTAAATGTTCAGTTTGAATATACAAAATATATTTCAAATGATAAAATTGTCAAATATTTTATAATTGTGTTCTTATTTTAGTATAAGAATTCAATGAAAGTAAAATGTTAAATGTTCTTCAAACCGAAAAACTGTTAAATTGCTGTTATACTCAAAATGGCTCAGCAGCTAAAGTTAAAATCGATATATCGATGCGCTACTGACTTATTTTTGGCGCCAAATGATGTTGCACTTCGTTTTTAATATTTGATTGAACATTTATTAATAGTAAAATGACGACAATTACAATTATTATTGAATCGCAAGAATGTCAGTAGTTTTAGTAGTAGTATACGTGTGTGTTTGTCTGTTTCTTGAATGTGCATTAGTTCGTAGTACATATGTATTAGTATCACTTTGATTTTAAACTCAAACTTAAAAAATTGTGTGGCGCCAACGCAATTAACCCATGGTGCCCAAATGTTTGTTAGTATTGACGCCGCCGGCGGGTGCATCATTGGTGATACAAGTTGGAATGGCACTCGACCATTTGCCGTTTTTCATGCACTTGAGGACCTTGGAGCCGCGCAGATCTAGGCCGGCGTCGCAGGTGAAGGTGATGCTTTCACCGATGGCATAGTAGAATTTAACGGAGGACATGCGACCGCTGATAGCGGTGCCAGGATACGAGCAGGCCTGCACACATTTGGGCAAACCGCCCGACCAGCGTCCGTTATCCTGACAGGCAATTATTGGCTGACCTTGCATCATGTATTCCGGGTTGCAATTGAATTGGACCACATCGCCGGCACGATACGGTGCCGAGCCCTGGGCGTAACCGTTTTGCGGTGCGCCCGGATTATCGCATTGCACTTCGACACAGGTGGGAAACGGTGTCGCCCATTCGCCCGTAGGCAAACAGATCGCCTCCGTTGGTCCGCGCAATCCGTAACCCGTGGAGCAGGAGAATGCCGCTCGTCCGCCCACCTCACGCGACAGCACCGAGACGCGCGGCGAGCTCACATTGTTCGCCATCAGCGGTATATCGCCGCACTCCACGCTCTCGCAAACCGGCAACAGTGCGCTCCAATTGCCACTGGGCAAGCAAAACAGCTCCGATGCGCCAATCAACGAGTTGCCATTCGAACAGGACAACAGCACGCGTGTGCTCAGCTTCGTATCGTTGGTGTTGACAATCAGGCCCCGCCTTATCGGTATTTCGGGGCAGTTGATTGCCTTCACCACTACCTCAACGGCATGCTCGTGCCGTGCCGGTGTCATGCATGAATACGAGCCGGAATCCTCGGCAACAGCATCGAATACACTCAGGCGATATTCCAATGTTGAATCGCGACCTTCATCTGCCTCGGTTACCCAGCCCTCCGTATAGTTTCTGTTGTTCCATTGACGATTAATGTAAATATGTATTAGAAATTGGCATTAGTTTTGGGGTACAGTCGTAATTTGCTATAGTGAACTTTTACTTTTAAACAAGGCACATATCCTCTTGAGATACGTTTCGATGTAATGAGGTTTTCTACACTTGGAAACAAAATCAACTTCAATTTAGAAAATCGGCCCGAATATTAGAAAGATATTTTGCTTGTTTGAAATAATTTCTAAATATAAAAAAAATATTTGTCTTATAATAAATAAGGTGTGCTCTAAATCGACAAACCCTAATCAAATAGACAGTTTTTTATTGATAGGAAATGCATTTCTAAACATTAGAATTGCGAACCCTAATTCTTCGAAAAAATTAGAAAATAATATTGAAAATTACTCTCGAAACAGCTAAAAATGTAAGTTGTTTTAGATTAAGGTTTACGAATTTTATAGGCTGTGTAAAATATTTGTATTTGTAAAAACTTAAAATGCTAATGTGTAATATAAATATAAATAACGAAAACTCAAATGTAAGAAATCTATATAGAAAGAATCAAATTAGAAATTAGACATATTTTCTCTAAGTTTTAGAAAAAGCCACACTGAAATTAAGAAATGCCAACCGTGTTTTTTAGAAGGCCACAATTTTAAATTTCCTTAAATTTTTGCAACTATCTTTTCTGAATGTAAAGCTGATTAACACTTGGACAATTTCTAAAATTCAGGTTGAGTTTTTTTCTGTGTGTAATCCCGTTGTTCACCATAGCAAATTTGGCCTGTGTTTGTATTGGTGTTACCCACTTGTAGGAATGGGTAACATTCCACTTGGGGTTGCCGAAGCGTCGCATCCACAGACATTCCATATGCACCGTGGTGCCAGGATAGACAATCAGTTTGCCATTATTGCTCTGGGCAATGGGTCCGTTCTGGTGGCGAAACAGAATTGTGGGCGCCTTCTCCACTGCGATGATGGGTTGGATGAAGTTAGAGAAAAGACATTAGGATTGGAATGTGTGCATCACATTGTACCTACTCGCATAGTCATTCTCCTGATTGAGTCCCGAGCACACGGGCTTCGTGTTCGTCCACTCCGAGTGTATGCAGGTCCGATCATGACTGCCAGTCATCGAGAACTTGCCAATATCGACGCATCTGGAAGAGTTAAGGGTTTGGGGGGTGGGATTGGAGAGAACGCCCATATATATGATTCTCATTCACCTGGATATGATTGTAGCGCCGGGCGGAAATTCCACAATATCCTCTCGTATTTCCAGATCATTGTAAAAGCTGACCACATTCGGTTCGTTGTTCTTGAATAAACAGGTGCCGTTTTCTGTGAAATATTTTAGAAAATTAATTTTAACTCTTATTTACAGCTTAGGTTTGACATTATCTAAGTAAAATATGCGAAAGTTATTTGAAACCTAATCAGCTAAAATCTAACTCGGAAAAATAAGAAATCCACCTAAATAGATCGATTTATCACGTTTCGATTAAAAAAATATTGCTTAGAATAGTTTTGCAAATATTTACCTTATTGCGTTTACAATTTTCCAAAATAATAAAACAATATAATAAAATTCGAACGATAAAAATCAGCTTAAAAATGCTAAAATCATGATCATTATCTTATGTCTATTAACATTCTGATTAAATACTTGATACTTGAAACTCAATTGGACAAAAATCTAACTTGCAACTTAGAGATAAAGTTTTCCACACATTTTCCCTAGTTCTGTGTGCACTTCTCAAAAATATTACTGATATCGGTTAAGTTTTATATAATATAATAATAATATAAGATTTTTTTATGCGACTTTTGATTAATAATAATAGAGTTCAAATTAAATTACACTTTTCACTAAAATCAGTTCAATTTTTGATCAAGATCTGATATCTATATTGGATAAATCTATACTATATTGGATAAATCAATCATACCGCAGTTGTAGGAGCGCCCAATCCACAGTCCATTGTCGCAGATGATGCGCCAGGTTTGGCGATCGCCGGCCGCGTTGGGAATGCAATTGAAGAAGATCTCTGTGCCGCTGTCGTAGGCGCCATCAATTTCCGCATGATCGAGATTCCTGGAGAGTAACGTTCCGTTTAACAGATGACTTGCTAATCTCTCAGATCAGACACTCACTTGTAAACCAAGGCACCGTCTGTCAGGCTGGGATGACCGCACATCTTCAGATCCTCGCCATGCTCATCGGTGCCGTTGTCATGATGCTGATGATGTTCGTCCAGCTCATTATGTTCGACCCTGCTCCGCACGCTGGTTGTGGGCGTAGGTGTGGGCGTGGCATGCTCCAGCTCCTGACGCGACTTGCGCAAACCCGACTCGCAGTGTATGCTGGGTGGCGTCAGGTTGCCCTTATGGCAGGACATCTCAATGGGATTCGCATTCGTGGAGAGCTCACAGCGCACGTTCACCGTGCTTCCATGTCCAATGGTCAGACCAGCTCGATAACCGCCCTGCGAATGGAGTGATTCAAAGTGTAAAATTTAGGGGTCAACAAATTGAAAATCCTTGTTTCTCCAAGGTGTTCGAGAAGTGTTAGAATTAGATTAGTTTAAATATTACAATAGCTAGAAATCATATTCTGACTTTAAGAAAACCTTTTACAAATTATACACATTTTTCAAATAATAATAATAGAAAAAAATGTACTTAAAATAATTGAAAAGTATGATTCTCAAAGTGGAATATAATCGCAAATATTTCAAATATCTGGTACTCCTGTTTTTCCACAATACATTTTTCAAAAGGATGAATGTGTTACATCATTTTTTAAATAAAATCATTCCTAAGTTTGATATATTACATATGTAGTTTCCCTAAAGAAATAAGCATTGCCTCAAGGATTGTAGCTTTACAGAAAAATATATCTGAAAAATTGTATTTGGCTTAATAAATAATCTTTCGAGGGGCATCTAGGTCAATTATTATAATATCTCGTACTTCTATTATTAAATTTAAAAATTCCTAAGACTAATGATTGCGTTACATAATTAAAAAAAAACAATGACTCTTAAGATCGATAAGATTTTGGAATTCAGATTAATATATTTGCATATATGCATATATCAAACTTCATTTCCAGGTGTTTTATTTTATTTTTTCCTTAATTTGTTTCATTGAAAATACGTATTTTTGTAGCTAAATCGAGAAATTGACGTGTTTAAGTTTAATAATAATGTATAAAAACTTTTAATTGTTTAAGTTTCATCAAAATAAAACCTGAAAATAACTACTATAAATAAATATGAAAGGAAATTGAAATCTTTATCGAGCGAAAACTGTAAAATGCCGACTTACATCGTAGATGATGCCCGGAATGTTGGGCAGGGTGCATGGTACCGAGGTGCATTCCGAGAAGGCATTAACCGACCAGGAGCCATGTGCGCAACGCAGCTGAGCAGATCCCTGGATTGGAGGACAGCAAACAGCTGATTATGGGCAGCAGCTTGGAGCCAACTCAGCAACTCACCTGGGCGTTGAAGCCATCCTCGCATTCCAGTATGATAAACTCATTGGATTGGACCTCCTCGTAGGTGGAGAGTGGCGTCAGGGAGGGTTTGTCGCTCAGCTGCTTGGTGTGCGGCTCCACCTTGAAATACTGGCCGTGTTCGACAGCTGGCACCAGACACGGTGCCGACATGCACTTGGGCACATCCGGCTTCCAGATGCCACGGATGCAACGTGCCGTCGCATTCTCGCCCTTGATGTTGAGCTTGAAGCCCGCATTGCATTCCAGTTGGAGCATAATGCCCACAGAGTTGCGGCCCGGCGCCTTGCCCGGCCGTATTGTGGTTATGTTGGCAAACGAGTCCCAGTCGAGATCTTCACAGGGTCCGCGTATTCGTTTGCCACCACCCGCTGCCGCCTTGCCAGCATCGCCGCCATCGCTGCTGTCCACGTCCGCATCTCCGCCGGAGACGATGCTGGAGCTGCGTTTGCGACGACGTCGCATAATCTGCGATTGCAGCTGCTCGATGAGATCACGTGACGTTGGTGACCCACTGAATCTCTGCTCCAACTGGCCAGGACTATGTGCCTGTGACTTCTGCGTTAGATGGGGCAGGACCAAAGCATTACCACGTTGCTCACCATCCAAGTCATCGTCTAAGTGCCGCCTCATCGGCTCCGGATTGTTGGGCTGTTTGTACCGGCGTCCATCCGGCACATTGATCTGCTTGTAGCGTCGGTTTTGACCCAGCATCTTGCGTACATAGCGCTCCTTGATATTCTGATAGTACTTCGAGTAGGCCAAGTCCAGATCGGACGGACTGAGATTGAGATTGGCGTTGCGCTTGACACGCTCGTGATCCAATTTTCCAGCTGTTGAATGAGGTTAATAAAAAAATATAGACTCATCATCGATATGTATCAATTTTTATAGAGCTTTGAATGCCTTAGATCTGAAAATGAAATTCTTATTTCAAGCAGATTTTTTGTGAGTTTTATTTTAAGCTCTCATTTTTTAATCAAGCCTAATATCATCTTAAAGAACTAAATTCTTATTTCAAGCAGGTTTTATTTGAGAGACGAAATATGTAAATAAGATAATAATAATTGAATAATGCATTCTTATTTCAAACACGTGTTTTTGTTAGTCAGAATATGTAAATAATATATAAAGTTCTTATTTTAAGTATTCATGCATTCAATTCAAGATATTTAAGTTGAAATTAATAAATGCAGTGTTCCTATTTTACTATCTATCATTAAGGAGTTTCGTTGTGAAGCTTATAATGCATAGAAGAAGACGTTTGCGACCTCATAAAGAATATATATATTCTCGATTCGTATATAGCCATGTTTGTCTGTCTATTTCTATGCAAACTAGTCGCTAATTTTTAAAGCTATTTTTATAAAACTTTAATCGTCTTGTTACTAAAGGCATATATCAGAGCCGACCGGATCGGTCTACTATATAAATAAACTGGCATAGGAACTATAGGTTGAAAGATGACATCTTGTATGAAAACATTTTATGTTTAACTTAACTTACAAACTACATAAAAAAATAATTAAATTAATAAAAGAAAAAGTTTGGATTTAAATCTGTTTCCAGCTATGCCAAAATTGAATTTGAGTTATAAATAAAGAATTGAATTTAATAGAATTTCACTCTGAAGACTTTGAAATTACAAGAAGTTTCATATAGGCAATCAAGACTGTACTCTCGCTGGCAACTCACCCGCTTGTGCGAATTCCTTGTGCTCCGACAGCTGTCGTTGAAGTTCCCGTTGACGTCGCAGCAGATAAATGGAGCGCAGTTGCCGCAGTTGCAAGGAGCGACGTCGGCGACGATTCCAGCGCAGACGTGGATGTTGACCGAGGAGGCACTGTGGCAGATCCAATGGACGCCACTTGCCACCCACACAGGTGGCGCCTGGCGGACCCACCTACAAAACAACCAAAACTAATAACTACACTCGGAAAAAATCGAACTGAATTTTTGAAAATCATCCTAAAAAACTGGAAAGTTTTTCTTCTTTTTTGTAATAAATTCTAAATAAAAGAAAGCTAACTTCTAATGATTATAAAGGCTGGCAGTGAATGGACAATAAAAAAAGTTTTTTTTTATTTCTTATAAGTATTTTATGTTACTAAGAGATACATTTCCAAAACGTAGAAATGCAAATCATAATTCTTAAAAGACATAATAGAAAACTTTATAAAATTCAGAAACAAGTAATGAAATTTACTTTCTGGGTTTTTATGTTTTTTGAAATTAAATTGTGTGAATTTTATAAACTATCTAAAATGTTTGTATGAAATCTTAAAGAACCAATGTTTATAATAATAATAATATAAGTAACAAAAAAGATAATGCTAAAGTTACTTATGTAAAACTTATGAAAAAAAACTCTGAATATTTTAGAAAATCTCTAAATTAAAAAATTAAGAAAAGGAAAACCATGCTTTTTATAAATGCTTTCTGAAACTAAAGTTATTTTTGATCACTTTCTACAATTAAGGCGATTTCTTTTCTGAGTGTATGAGAGAGAGAGAGAGAGAGAGATAAAGAGTGGAATGAGTTGATTACCTCCAGGACATAGCCCTTGTCGCAGTCGTACATGATCTGCTTGTTGTTGACAATCTTCTTCACATACGGCCTGTAGTCGTAGAGTCCCATGTTGCCCACGAGGAGTACCTTGCCGTTGGGTATGTAGCCGGGAAAGGAGCAGAAGACCTCATCACATTTGGGTGTCTCCCCCGTCCAATTGCCAAACGAGCAGGTGAGCACATAATCATGTGGATCTGTGACATCCTTGCCCTCGGGACTGACCAGCTTGAAGCCATCCTTGCACTTGAATCTCGCCTTCATGCCGTGCTCGGTCTTCGGGGCCATCACCATGCCATGCTTCGGTGGCCGCGGCATACTCTTGCAACGGGCGGGCACACAGCGGGGTATGATGCTCCAGGTGCCATTGTTGCAGGTCGGCGGACTCAGCAGCGACACTGGGAACTCATAGTTCTCATCGCACTTCACCTCCAGCGCTGTGCCGTGCTTAACCTTCTCCACTCCGCCCAGGACTTGGGTGGGCGATTGCGTAGTCGTTGTGCTTGTCGCCGTGACAATTGTGGTGCCATTCTCATCGACACTAATCTCAATGGGTATGACAAAGCCCTGCGATATGGTGGGCACCACACATGGTGCCAAACACTCCGGCAGGGCATTGCGCCACCTGCCATCGATCTGGCAGACACTCGAGCCCAGCCCGTTGATCAACATTTCCGGCTGACAGCGAAAGATGATGCTGGCACCCAGGCCAGTACCCGCCTCGATATTCTCAATCCAGCCATTATATAGCACGCCGGGATGTCCGCAGTTGATTTCTGCAAATTAAATCTTATGTTAATTTCCGGCATCAAGTTAAATATTATGTTAATTCACAGTATTGTTTAAAATATTACAAAGTACTTGGCCCGATTCCAAACCCGATTTTCAGAATCTGTTCACAAACCTTTTTGAACTAACCAATAATAACTTAACTTCTTATTACAAAACAAATTTAACTGCTATTTTGTAGAGTACAAAAAATAATCGTTAGTTCTAATAAATAATTTTTCATCAAATATTTCAAGTTACCACCGAATTTTAGTTGATTACATTTCGAAAACCTCCTTCCAATCCTTTCCAAACTACCCAAGTAATCAATTTAATTTCCAAAATTGTTTATGAAATTCTAATTATGTTAAAAGTCGAACTGGTAATTTTTAAAGAATATATAATATCAAGAAGGAATAGCTAGGCACGAAGAAGATCACAAACTGAAATTAAATTGCCGTCATCTAACTTTCAATATAAACCACCAGACGAGGTTTATATTGAAAGTTAGATGACGGGGTTAAAGAGCATATAGGAGGCAACCCTGACGATTTTGGTTGTGAAAACTTGGCAAACAATAAGGAATTTTAAAACAAGAAATTATCTTTCTAAAAATGATAGTTATAGGATATTGTGATCAGATTTCATAGAATTGGTTTAATAAATGCAAATTAAGTAATTGTGATTGGGATAACTTGGTAAACAACAATTGTTCCTATGGCAGCTATGGGATATAGTAGACTGATTTTAATGATTTAAATGATTTACTCAAAATGTGAGTAACATTATAATACGCAATTTTAAGTCTGGTTCGTATATCTCTACAAAAAAAGTTGTTCACACAATAACTCTCCCTCGACCGATCGTTCCTATGGTATCTATATGCTATAATCATCCAATCCGGCAGAGTTCGACATATGAACTACTTGCAGCAGAGCAATAACTAAAATGTTATCAAAATAGCTTACAACTGAGTCACTAACTCGCATTGAAACAGACAGAAAGTCGCACAAAGCTATATCGACTCGGCTATATATATATATATATATTATATATATTATTATATATATATATTTATATATAATGTGGAGTTGGAGACTTCCTTCTCCTTCAATGAAAACTTGCGATTTTTAGCGAATCACCTTCTGCTGGCAATTTTCTGAATACTAGGTCATATTTATGTACATATTATTTCGCTGAGTGTAGCAATAGCATGTGACTTACCCTTGCAGCTGGGCACAGTGCCGCTCCACTTGGCGCTCGCACCACAGCGGCTGGAGCTCTCACCGACCAGGGTGTAGCCGTAGCGGCACTCGTAGCTGACCACCGAGTTGTAGGCCAGAGTGGTGTATGTGGCTTTGCCATTCTTGGGATTCTCGGGTGTGGGACACACCACGGAGGTGACCACTAAAGAAGAGATACGATAAGGGGAGGTGAGGTGATTAGGGGTGGTTGGGGGGTAGTTGGAAAGCTACCACAAATCTTTAAGAAAACCACTTTCATTCACAAGGAGCACCGCCAAACAAATAAAACAACTTTTAGTTTTGGTTTTTTTTTCTTTTTTTCTTAAGATTTGTGGTAACTTTTATTTATTCAATAAACATTTAGTGGTAATATGGCCAACAACAACTTTTGCATAAAATTTGAACAATTTGTTTTATTTTGTTTTGGAATGCAGAACAATATTAACAATTGTGGAGTTAGGATCATTGAGCAAACTTGAGCTCGGAACGGTTTGTCAAGTTTGGTTTAGTTTAGTTTGGTTTGGTTTTTGTTGCAACGGAAATTCAAAATTTGGCTCGCTTTAAGACAACGATGCTTGGGTGGTGGTTACATTTGCGCTATCCGCTTTGGGATTGGATAAATTATAAAGACACATAATAAGCACATAAATACTAAGCTCTACAATCGATTGCAATTATACTCACAAACACAAGTGGGCAGCTCCTTGGGCGTCCAGGAGCCATCCGATTGACAGTAGCGCTCATGTTTGCCAACCAGCTCGTAGCCAGTGCCACAATTGTAGGTGATCTTGCAACCGTAGGTGTAGCATTCTCCGGCATGCCAGCCATATGCCGGATCGGGAGGCTGACCGCAGGAGCGAGCTGAGAAATGTTTAAGAAGTGAGCAATTACCATGAAAAACAATAAGTCCTTAATCCTTATTAAAATACCTCTAAATGGAAAAAGTTTGGCTATAATTATTTATTTAAAAACTAAGTTAACAAAATGTATATTAAATTAACTACCTAATATTGTGAACATTTGAATTTTAGCATTTACTTGGCTTAAGCAAAAATAAAAACAAATTTAATGTTAATAATATTTATATTTTCACTTCTATTTGCATCTTAATTTTATTTAAGTCACTTGCAACTAACCTTGTATGTGACTAAATAAATATAAAATAAATAAATAATTTAATGTTTGATGATCTCTTTTAATTATCAAAATATGTTTTAAAATTTTTTAAAAAATAATTGAATTAGAGCTAATTTAAGACATATTTTAACTATTTAATGTAGAGTGTTCTAAAAGCAAGAATTTATTGTCAATGCTTTAGTCAAAAAAAGATAGATGGATAAAAGATACGAATTAAATAATATAAAATTATTTAATTAAATTATAAAAAGAGGTAATCAATCAATAAATGAACCACTCTCTTAATTGTCATTTGATGTTTGTTTTTCAAAACGTTGATTTAAATTAATTAAATAGTATTAAATAAATCAAACTCGAGTGCTCCTATTTTTATTTTTTCTCGTTTAAATTACAATTTGAATTTTAATTAAATTTGTTGTTATAATTTATATTTTTCTTAAATTGTGCACTGTTTTTACTCAAGATTCTATCTGCACTGTATATAATATATGATCATTATTTCTAAATAATACACTTAATATTAATATTTTATATTTTAGTTAATATAAATCTACCTCATTTTGAGAGCATTCCTTAAATTTAGTGAGACTATTTTCTACTTCAATCAAAGGGAGACCGACCATAAAAATATGCTATTGATCTGTTTAGAAATTTAAAAAATATATCCATATAATATATATATAAATAAAAAATAAAAATAAATTGTGCAACAATTTAAATAAAGTCTTAGCAACATTTTGTTTTAATAAATTATTTAACTATAAATCATATTTAACTCACGCGTTGTCTTATAAATAAAGAATGGCAAAAACAAATTAAATAAGAAATAGAAAGATTCGTGATTTAGATCTTTATTTATCTTTATTTATCTTTATTTCGTCTACTATAAATACTTAAAATAAAAATAAATTAAATTTAATTTAATTTAATATTGATGCCTGTCGAATTTAAATGGGAAATATTAAAATCTAATATTTATGCTATGCATATTTGAAAAACAAATTTAAATCATTTAAATTAATTAATAATTAGATTTATGCTTATTGCAATTGAAATTAAAAAAACAAACAAGTTCAAAACATATTTATTTATTTTTTGTTAAATTTC
This sequence comes from Drosophila planitibia, assembly GCA_035043785.1. Lineage (NCBI taxonomy): Eukaryota > Metazoa > Arthropoda > Insecta > Diptera > Drosophilidae > Drosophila > Drosophila planitibia. The sequence goes on from JAWNMS010000066.1 coordinate 1,000,505, forward strand.
CGCGGCTAACAGTTATCGTGAGTGGAGTTTCCATTACGGTTTCCATTACACTTACGTTCACATTGTATATCCGGACCGTACCAGCTGGCCTGGTTATCGATGGCCAGGCACTTGGCACGCGGAAACCCGTTGGTCACATAGCCCGTGTGGCAATGATACTGCACCGTGGAGTCCAAATCGAAGGTTTCCTGCTCCGGCAAGGCCGAGTTGCGAGCATGCTCAATCTGCGGCGGCTTCAGGCAGTAGACTGCAATGGAACAAAATCCATTGGATAGCTATATATATTGGCCAGAGATAGATGCTTCCGGGTGCAAACTTACTGTTCTGCTTGCAGGCGGGCTCGGCGCCGGCCCAGTTGCCATCGGCCTGGCAGAGTCGACTCTGGAGTCCAACCACATGATAGCCGTGCGGACAGGCGTACGAAGCCCGAGCGCCAAAGTGCCGTCCGGCCACAGTCACCTGACCCAGACTGGGCTGGGCAAGCTCCGGGCATTCGCGATCTATGCCCGAGGACAATTGAGAATTCAAATAGCTAAATGGATGTGGGTTATTTGATTGCTTACCCGGCTTGATGCAGGAATTGCCACAGACGCCATCGCATAGGCATTTCTTCTTCTTACTCTTGCAATCCTCATCGGAGGAGCATTTGCGCAGACACTTCTGGCCCAGCAACGTGGCCTGCTCCTCATCGCGTGGACACTCCGTTGAGGGTGAATTGCGTGGATTCTTATAGACGCGCCCATCATCATCGGACTCTAGTGATTCATCGCCCTCATCCCAATCATCATCATCATCATCCTGTTGCGGTATCTCTGTGGTGCTCGATAACGCACTGGACACGGTGGTGACCGTGGGCACGGAAATGACTGTAATTCAGCAAATATTTATATTTTATATTTTTATATATAATTTTCCGAAAATTTTGGGGAATAGAGAAATAGAAAAATTTGTTTTTAGAAATGCATCAACTGAAAAAGAAGCTGAGCTGTCCTTGATAACAAAACTAAGCTTTTTTCATTCTAAATTCTAAAGCACATTTTTTTGTAAGTGTAATCAGCTGTCATCCCAAAGCCAGCCAGAGTCCCTCCTCCCATCCCCAACTACATTTGCCATTATTTGCACATTTGTTTTGATTCTCGCTTCGCACACTCAAACAGTTGTTGGTGGGGGGTTGGTGGGGGCTGCTCGACTCACACACAAAAACATTGACCCATTTGTGTTGACGTCTGCTCCACATGCCAGCCAGCCAATCCACTCAGAGTCAGTCAGTTAGTCAGTCAGTCAGTTGGTCGTTTGCTGTCCATGCAGCATTTGGAGCCTGCGCAGTTGATCAGTTGCTTATATAACACCAGCCAGCATATATACATTTTTCAGTTTTGCAAGCAAGATTTTCATTTTTCGATTTTTGAGCCACAACTGACTTAAACTAAATTAAGTAACTACTATGCATGCAATTATTAAAATGCTTTGTTTGCACTCAATCACCTTTGTAGACGAGTATTGTCGTCACCAGAAACTGCAGCAGCAGTCGATTCATTTTGAGTGCAGTGTATTTCAAAATTGTTGTTTGTCCAGTTGGGTTCGCTTTATTATTTGTATTAGCTTTACATCTGTAGCATTTTGTATTCCGTATTTTTACTAATTTTTTTTGTATATATTTTTTTTGCTTCTGGTTTTTGAATTTTTTGAGACGGAGTTGGGTATTTGCAAACTGCACGCTTTGGCGAAACAACACGAAATGCAATCCAGCTGCTGGAATTTTTGGTCCTTTTGCTCATCTTGCTTTGGCTCTTGCTCTTGCTTGTGACAGTTATCATTGCAGAGATGCAGAGAGAGTGAGAGAGAGCGAGAGCTCAGCATCGCGCATTTTGACATGCACAGGATGCGATTGGATGCTTCTCGTGTGGTTTGTGTCCACGCTAAATGCGTACAAATATCCCAAAAGGTTTTGTTATGGGAATACAAAAATATAGCAACACTTTTAATTGATTTTATTTAGCTAAGCGAGTTTTCTATGTGTTCTGGCAGCTCTTTAATAAAAAAGAAAATGGTAATTTTCCGCCATTTTTAACGGTCCCATTCGAAAGTGTTGTTGGTTTTTTCTTTTACTTTCTACTACAGTTTTCCTCAGCGGAATGCAGCCCTCGCCAAGAACTTGGGAGAGCATAAAAGCTTTCGCTAGAAGCTTTCGCCAAACGCTGCGTTGTTGTCGTGAAATTTTCCAACTCTCACAGGCAGAACGACGCACGGCACGGAGCCCAACGCACAATACGGGAAAAACTATCCGAAAAACGCGCACAATCCAAAACGAAAAGAAAAAAATAGACAGACACACACAAAAAAATAAGCAAAAAATAAAAAAATAACGTACACAATATTTTTTTGTTTTTTATTGTAGACGAAAATGTCTTGGTGCAAATGCGTTAAAGTAAAACGTTTTGATTAAGCAATTAATTGAGTGTGTTGCGGCTGCTGCTGTCGGCTGTGCAAAAAAAAAATAAAGAAAAGAAAAGACAAAACAACAACAAATAACGGCAAGTGCAAGTGCAGCGGGTGGAAATGTTTTAAATTCGTTCGTCGCTTTCGGTTCGGTTCGGGGGTAGCGGTTAGCGGTTAGCGGGCAGCGGGCAGCGAGCGGTGCGAGGGGTGTGTGCGGGGCACGCGTGCGAAAAGCGCGTAAAGAAAAGTAAGTGCCAGAATTTGTGTATTAAAATAAATCAAATAACCAACTAAGCGATGCATACACACACACACACACACAAGTACACCCCCCCCCCCCCCCCACACTCACACTCACACATAATCGAGCACACACACACACACACACACACACACACACAAATGCGAGCAGTGTAAGTGGCATATGCGCAAAAAAAAAAAGAAATAGAAACATTATTATTAAAGGAATGCTTTGACACATTAATTGCTATTGAGAAATTTCGAAAGCAGCGAAAAAATGTGCGACAAATGCGCGACAATATGTCGAACCAAAAAAAAAATAAATAAATTCAAAATACATACATATATTATATTATATATGCAGCTGTATGTATGTATGTACATGATGTAGATACATATGTATGTATAATTGAGTTTATTTATAGCAAAACGAAAAAAGCAACAAGAAAACCAAAAAAAAAAAAAAGCGTAGCGCGATTGAAAATATTTTGATATCCAATAAATATTTAACAAAATATAAAAAAATAACGAAACGGAATTAGATGTTGGAGACCCTTGCAATGGACTGGGGTGTACAGAGAGAGAGGGTGAGGGGATTGGAGGGGAGCGGAGGGGAGGAGGAGAGGAGGGGGACAGCAGCCGTTTGCGCGTCAACAATTTTCAAGCGTGTACACAAAAATCCAGAAAGCCAAGACCAGAGCAGACCAACAAACCAACCACCCACCGAGGCGGCCACTTGATTAACGCCAATGCCAATTCAAACGCAGGAAAATCTCTATAAAAGTTCGCCAGAGAGCATGCGTTCAGCGAGCTTTTACTCGCTCTCTCTCTCTCCCTCTCTCTCCCTCTCTCTCTCTCTCTCTCTGTACACACTCTCTCTCTCTCTCTCCTTCTCTCTCCCTGACTCTCCCTCACCTTTCAAACAGGACGAGCATTTTCTCATTTTGTTTTTGTCATTGACCTGTTGTGGATTCAAATGTATTTCGAAGCAAATGTGACACAAATATTCTAAGTACATGTTTAATATTTAAATAGACATGTTTCTGCTTGTCAAAATTGTATGTGTTTTTTGTTGTTTTTAATATTAACGAATTAACTACTGGAACTGAGAGCCACCTCCACTTTCGAGTGTGTGTGTGTGTTTGTGTGTTTTTTTATGTGTACCTGGCGTAAAATTCAAGCCTAGGCAATTTCCGTGCACAGCCAGCAGTTAATCGATATGGGGGCACTCCAAGTGCCCCAAGCAAACATAATATACAAGAGAGATACACTCTGCATATGAAGCAGACGCTTAACACCAAGGACAACCTACATTTGGCATTTCCTTGAATATCATCTACTGCGGCAGACTTTACATGTGCCTCGGCAAGCTTAGCATTCACTTAAACTGCCACTCGACGTTTTTGTTTTCTCTCCAACTACTTGGTAAAATCTCTTAAGCATCTCATCTGCCTGGCTAAAATATATTTGGGTAAAACAGTATGTGACAGGCAGCGGTAAGAGATAAGGAATCCATAAAGTATATGTATCAATCTCTGAGACTATAAGACCCAGAGTCTTTAAACTTGGCATAAAAGTACTCATGTATCATGCGAAGCTCCAGTTTATTTAATTTGATCGATAAGTGTATCGATATCAATCCTAAGGATATGGCCTTCTAATTGATATGAAATATACCAACAATAATATATATATACTTCGACATATTATGGCTCAATTGTGAATATTTAATTAAAAGTAACTTAAAAAACGCCTACAAAAACTTATTTTCATATTGAAGAAACAATTTCCAAGTTTATTTTACTTGCTTATATTGCGGTATTATCATCATTTATCATTTTCTAGTTCACATCAACTTTTAATTATGCAAACTGAGAAATGTTAGATAAAATCCCCAATTGGTCTTAACTATAAGGACTTCTAATTGTTAATGTTAGCTTATATCAAAAATACTACAAGGAAAAATCAATTAAAATAAATTAAAAACGTTTATTAATTTTACTTATTCAGTTTATTAATTATCTCCATTACAGGACACTAGACGTCAATTTGAAGTTAACAAAACTTGAACCAAAACCGCTAAACTTTAATTTTAAAAAAATAAATAAAATTAAACATGGGCAACGTGTGCAGCTCCGGGCAAAAGAAGAAAAAGGACAAGGACAGCGGCTCCGAGAAATCAGATGAGTAAGTCGAAAAACCCCCAAAAAACTCATTAAAACAAAAACTATATTTAAAACTGCATAATGCATAGTTCCCCACCTTATGAGGAGGCCAGTGGCGACAAGAAGGACACACTGCTTCCCAGCAGCACCAAGGCTAATGACATCAATGAGAAGCGAGCACCGCTGGCCGATGTGGAGGCGCTGCCAGACACAACCCAGCTGAGTGACAGAAATGGCCAACAGCAGCAGCAGCAGCAGTCACAGCTAAACCAGACAACACAGTCCAGGTCCAATGCACTGGAGAAGGGTGAGTATTTAAGAGAGAGAGAGAGAGTTCTTGGACTGAGATTAATCCATATTCCGTAACCACACATTACAGACTCCAATAGCACCACACCGCAGGGGGCGCAGGCGCCTAGCGATGTGTCAACTTCCAGTCCGGCCCTGGGCAATCTGTGCATGCTGCAGGGCAAACCGCCGCCCGGCCGTAAAATTGAACGGGACAAGAAGATTGTCATCTATATACTGGCGGACAACAGCACCGAGTACAAGAAGCACAAACGTGTCATCTACAGTCTGTACAAACATTTCAAGAGCAAGTGCCAAAGCAAGGGATTCGATTTCATCATTGCCGATGTGCATGACAGCGATACGTTGGCAAAGGATGCAACATCAGCGGCATCGGCGTTGCTGGAGCAAACGAATGGCAATGCCAAGAAGGATTTCTCTCGGCTGCAGGAGGTTAAGCGCTGGACGCAAACACCGCTCGAGGCACAGGGTGGCCACGAGGAGGCAGCCAATTGTCTGTGCGAGATAACGCGCCATGTTGCCTCCGCCTATATCATACCGGTGCTCTTCCTTGGCTCCACACTGGGCACACCCATGTTGCCGCTGACGATCGAGAGTCAGGACTTTACCTCGGTGCTGAGTGCGGCCAGTGATGCCGAGAAATTGTTGCTGGAGAAATGGTATACCATCGATAATTCGTATCAGCCGATGTGCCATCGTCTCTACACCCAGCAGATCGATCCGTATTCCACCCAGGTCAATGGGGAGTTAAATGAACTGCTTGCCGTGCTGTTGCGTTTATTCTCGGATGATGTGAAGGACTCGTATCTGACCACTGTTGTCGAGCAGGAGATTAACAATACGGTCCTTATGAGTCAGGAGCTGGCCAAGCGTTGCATTTGGATACAGACCGGTGCGCATTACTCCCGGGCACCGGACAATGCCAGCCAGCTGGAGCTGGAGGTGTTGCGTCGCATCACACGCATCTATGCCGAGCTCAAGAGTCAGCTGTGCGAGAAGAATCTGATTCGCATGTTGCCCACCATGAACATCCTGGACGATGAACTGTCCGCGGTGATTGAGAGTCTGCTGGACAAATCGCTGGCGGGCATCTTTGAGGAGCATCAGCAGAAGAGCATACCCAACAACACGCTGGGCGTGGATCGTGTGCTGCTCGAGGAGCTCCAACTGATTGGACACTATTCCAAGCTGCTCGCCCAAAACTCGGCCAATTTCGACATCATGAATGATGTGAAGCGCTATATTCGAGATGCCACCACTCAGCCACTGATTGTCTCTGGTGCAAGAGGGTGTGGCAAGAGTGTGCTCGTCTCCAAGATCATGGAGAACGTGCATCGATGGAAGCCAGAGGCTCAACTGGTACTCAGGTGAGTAGCGATTGCTCAGAATTTTAGAGCACAAACGAAATCATCAATTCAAAATTTCCATTATCATTATCATCATTTCAAATATTTCCAATTAAATATATTTAAATATCATAAAATTATTATTTTAATTTAAATATAAAAATCGAAATCAGAAATTCGATATTTTCATTATAATTATCATCATTATTAATAATCATCATCATTTCCATTAATTCCAATAAATATATAATTAAATATTATATAATTATTTCAATTTAAATATAATATTAGAAATATTTAAATATTTTAAAATTATTATTTTAATTTAAATATATTATTTTTAATTTTTAAATATTTTAAGATTATTAATTTGTTGTAAATATATATTTATTTATTTTTGTACCCTTGCGATTAGCGATGATTATATAGCCCATAATAAAATATAATGAATTTGTAATCTGATCTTAAATAACATAATTGTGACTTATTCCTAGGCAGTAATACCATCAAATTTTAACTGAAATGTGGGACTTTAATTAAATATTTTGAATTGTTAAACTTGATGTCGATATCTTAAAAATTGCATATGGTCTGAGTAAATATTTTCTGGGTTTCCCCAATTTATGGATCACTTTACATTTTAATAAATCCATTTTTTATTATTTATATTTTACATATCATATTAGTTTTTACATTTTAAAGCAACTTAACTGTTGATTTTAATTGTAAACCAATTATTTGTAATTTATTTCATTTTTTAATATTCTACACTGCTATTTAAATTGTATCCTTTCTATTGTTATACAAATTGTTTTGGTCTAATTGGTTTTTTCTGGTTTTCCCCAAACCTTGCTGTACATCTGGTTTTCCCCAAACCTTGATGTGCATGCATTTAAATTATAATTGATGCAGTGAATTGATTTATTATTTGATATTATTTGCTACACTTTCAATTTCCACTTAGCTGTTCATTTTCATTTTAAGCCAATTATTTTTAATTTATTGTAATTTTTAAAATGCATTTTTGAAGAGTAAAAAGTATTTTTGATAACTTGATAATCACAACAAAATTATAGCCTTTCAAAGGATATGTAATAATCCATACCAGGCGGGAGGTAAACTTCTTTTTAGTAATCATTGACCAAAATCAAAATATTCTAAATTGAAAACAGAAAATTCTAAGAGAAGAAGTTAATTTAAAAGTATTTCTTATTTATATAATTTACTACATATTTTTTAAACTTATAAATGTATAAAATTAGCATAATTGTAGAGAGTTAAAAGAAATAGTAAATAAAATATTTATTTGCAGGCTTTTTAATATAAATAGAAAATTACTAGTAAAAATAAGTTTTAAAATTATAATCCCTAAACGAAATTTTTGTTTTTGTTTTTATAGATATGCCAATTTGAGCGCACGCTCCTCGGACTTGACCTCGCTGCTGGGTTCCATTGCCAATCAGATGTCGGTGCTGGAAACAGGCCAACAATGCCATGTGCTCCACGTAAGTAGCCTAAATATATGGATTGATGTACTACAAGTCTAACTGAAATCTCGTATAGACACTGGAAGCGTATGCTGGCGTCATACGGGAGATCTTGGGCAGGCAGCAGCGCTTCTTTGTGCTGATCATTGACGGATTGGATGAACTGCAGCGGGATGCGGCACTGGATTGGCTGCCACTGCAGCTGGGCAGCTGCGGCAAGCTGATTTTGACAGTCAGCGAGATGGAGGAGGAGGATGCCGCCAACGCCGGCGCTGACGGTGACGAATCCTTTGATATGCTAGCCGCGCTGGCGCAGCTGGGCATTCCACCACGCTGCTTCCTGCGGCTGCGCCAATTCACCGAACGCCAGTGGCACGACATACTCAGCTCCGGTGGCGGTGATTTCTATGCGGCCAACGGTGCCCTCAAGCTGCCCGACGATTGGAAATCGCTGCATGGCAAGACACCCTATCATGCCAAGTCGCTGTGGTGGCTGGCCTGGTTGGGGCATGTGGCACAGCCGATAAGCGAGATTGGGGACATCTCCAGCAAGATACTGCAGGTGCTGGAGAGTAAATTTGCGACGGATCAAGTGGAACTGTTGCTACTCATCGTGCGGTTGTCGCCGTGGGGCATCCGTGAGAGCGATTGCCTGGGCGTATTTCAAAAGATCACACAACTGGAGGCGCAGGTCGTCTTCAAGATCTGGTCCAAGTTCTGCTGGCTGATGGGACCAATGCTTTTAGGTCTTAAGAATATTAGGATAGCGGACAGAAGCTTCGGACGCGCCGTCCTGGCGAGGTATGCGCAGAAGCAGTGGCTGGTTCATGAAGCGCTGCGCGACTACTTCGACCGGCAGGACAGCGAGTTCAAGGGTAGCGCGACGGCCAAAACGTGAGTCCAAGCCCATCATTCCAGCATTCCCGCTTCCATCCTAATCCTTGCCTTTTTTTTTTTAGCTACAACTACCAGAAGTACTTAAAACTGCCTTATCATCATTTCTGTGCTGTTATCGAGGATAAGCCGGCGCCGCACAAAGTCGACATACTCTTCAATTGCTTCTATTTTACGGATCTGCAGTGGATTGCGAACAAGGTGCATGCAACGGGACCGGAGCATCTAATGCACGACATCCTCCATGCCGAATGGTTGGCGGGCATCAATGGATCCAATGGCTATGTGCATATCAATTTTCTAAAGCACTTCCTTGTGCGCTATCTGCACGAGCTGAGCTACGATGGCCAGCAATTCTATACGCTTATGAAGTACTATCTGAAGTCGCGCTTCAAGGACGCCTCAACGCTCAAGGATGATGAGAAGATACGATCGTGGTGGGAGCACACCAATGAACTGGAATTCGCCTTCCTCGAGATACTCAACGCCGATCTGGATGCCACCGACACTGACACTGCTAATGCTAATGATGACAATGGCAAGCCATTGGTCCGGGGCTATGATGTGCTGATGAATCTGCCGCAGCCGGGCTGCTATGTGGCATCGTTGTGCACGGAACGGGCGGAGATTTGCATCTGGGATGTGAAGAACTGTTGTCGCATCCGTGAACTCCAGGGCATACAGCAGCCGACGGCCATGTGTCCAGTGGGTAACTATGAGGCAGCTGTGCTCTGTCGTCGCGAAATACGTGTCATCAATCTGGACGAGGGCAAGTTCAAGGTGAGGCTCAACTAGACTACTGGCCAACTAAAGGACATATCCATATTACCTATCAATTTATGGCAGGTCACACTGAAGGGCGTAATGAACCAGAAGATGCCCTACTTTGGTCTGCACGATCAGAATCACTTGGTTTGTCTGTCGCGCAATCGCATGTATGTCAATCTAATGAATCTGGAGTCGGGCGATTGTGTGACCACCTTCAAGGCGGGCGAGGATCGCTTCCTCAACTCGCTGCTCGTCGCGGGCGATGGACGGTGAGTATACTGAATTTACATAGATTTACATTAGAGTATTACAGATTAAAGTAGCATATATCTTAGGGGTTTCTCTAGTTTAGTTTTGGTAAGACGATTGTCGACTGTTGACTGAGTCGGAGACTGCAACAAAAATTATAGTTTTGCTAACTGCTTTAGATCGAGCAGAATAAATATATACATGTATAGATAGAATATATGTAGATCGGTTAGAAACGTTGCTCAAGCTCTGCCTGGCAGGTAGAGGAGTACAAAAAAATATACAGGAGATTCCCCTTCTTTGAGCTTCTGCTGAAATCATTATATGTGGCTTGGAGTCTTGACTAGGTGCGACTTGCTACGGAGCAGTTTGTGCAACTGAGATTAAACAGTTCCCTCTGAAATTGCTGCTCTTTGATAAATAGCTTACAGGTAGCCAGGGGTATACATAGACCACCTTATCTGGGAGGACGGGTAGAGTTGACAAGGCACCCACATCAGGCTAATTAAAAGCTGCTTTGCCAAATCGTGCAGAGATTTGCAAAAGCTTGTTACTGATATCGAGTTTGTCGTATCTAATCGCCAATCGATTTGGTAGCCGCTTGGCTATATATGTATGTACATATATTGGCATTGCATGGCATCGTTGACTTTAGAGCTCTTTAGGCAAGTCAGTGCCTCGATTTCAATCAGAAATAATAACTTAATATTGCTTCCGATTGACATATACGTCATTGATATCTGTATATATTTAATTGCTCAGAGAAAACGCCTGCGCCTATATGGATCTTTAGCTTTGAGCCATCTGTGAAGAAGGTCGATTACCTATTTTTAATTTTTGTGCACAAATTTTGCAGCATTCTCGTTTGCGGCGATGAGACACAGAAGCCGTTCCCGTTGCTCGTCTGGCATTTATCGCAACGGAAGCTGCTCTACGATCTGCGGATCCCGCATCATGATTTCGTCACATCGCTATCCGCGATCACACACGAGGGCTCCTACGTGTGCGTGGTGGCCAAGGAGCTGAACGAGCCGAGTACGCCAAATTTCATTGTTGTCTACGATCTGCAGAGCGGCACTCTCTTCAAGAAATGGAAGCCCACCTGCAACACGGTTGCCCTGGCCATATCCCAATTGAATGCGTGCGTTATTGCCGGTCTGGAGGATGCCAAGATTATGATATGGGATCTAGTCACCGGCAATTGCAAATGCACACTCATTGGCCACAATGCACCAGTCACCTTCTTGAAGTTGGATCCATTGGGCAAGGTGCTGATGTCGTATGACAAGGAGGGTCGCGACACAGCCATACGCATGTGGGAGTTGAGCACAGGTAAGCAGAAGCCTAGAAGAAATCCAAGTGACAGTTTCACTCAATGCCTTGCCCTGTTCCGTTTGTGTTTGCAGCCAAATCGCTGGCCGTTTTCAAGCCACCGGCACAGATCAGCACCTGCGAGATATTGCCAAGTGGTGCGTTTGCTGTGCTCGCTCTCAAGGATCGCAATGATCTGTTGACGCTGGCGCTGAAGAACTATGCCGGCAACAGTGCCAACGCCTTGGAGGATGACTGCGGCACCTTGTACGGCAATCCCGACAACCAGCACAAAGTCTTCAACTTGAGTAATTAAATGGAATGAATCAATTAACTTTAGATATCATTATTCAAATTAAAACATACACTTATGATAAATGACAAAACAAAAAACCAAAAACCAAAATACCAAAAAACCCAATTATAATTCTGAATTATAGTATACTAAAATATCACAAGAACAAAAGCAAGAACTTCTCATGCATAAATTCATTAGTCGTATTATTCTTTAAAACACTTACCAGATGTACAAAATGCTAAACACACAAAACAAAACAAAACAAAACAAAAAAACAATCTTTACAAATTAAAAATTCATTAAGTCATTTAGATTTATTGCTGTCTGTTTGCTGGATGTTGTCTATAAGCGTCTAGGTGGTGGCAAAGAGATATAGTAGATTCTTGGCAAACTGAACGATTTCGGTGCCGCCCAGCTTGGAGGTGCCATAAATGCGATCCACAAACGTGATGGGCACCTCCGCAATACTGAAATTGTGCTGGCGAGCACGGATAAGCATCTCCATTTGGAAGACATAGCCCTTGGACACACAGCTTGCGATGCACTGCTCCAGCACCGGCTTCTTGTACAGCCGAAATGACCCAGTCAAATCACTGGCATTGGGTCGCAACAGCACCTGGGTCAGATAGTTGGCACCGCGCGAGATGAGCTTGCGCTTGAAATCCCAGCCATAAACGCCACCATTGCCGGCATATCGTGTGCCCGAAACTATATCATAATCACCCTTCTGCTGCAGCTCAATGAACTCGGGTATGAACTTGGGCTGTACGAAAATATATCAGTCAAGTATATCAATCATTCAATCATTGGCCACGTCCGAAATTAATGCTCACATGATGACTCAAGTCGGCATCGATGATAATGATAAAGTCACCGGTGGCATGCTTAATGCCATGCACATAGGCGGTGCCCAGGCCCAGTTTGGCTGCGCGTGGCCGCAAAACGATTCGCTCCTCGCCATATATCCGCTGCAGATCCTTGGCCACGTCTAATGTGCCATCAGGACTGCCGTCATCGATGACAATCACCTCGTAATTGTAGCCACTAAAAAAGAGCAAGCTTCAACTATCAATTGCTCACACAGAGCGTGACTAGTGCAAAAACTCACCTGGCTTTCATGTATTTCGCAATTAGCCAGATGATAATTGGCAAATTGTCCTTTTCATTGTATGTGGGCAGCAAAATGCTATATTTATGGCTATTTGTTGGCATTTTGTTTTGCTTATTCCACGGAGAGTTGCATCGAACTGTTGGATCGAACAGCGAACCGCCAGACCAGTTCATTCAGTTCGCTCAGTAATCGTTTGTGTGGTGTTGTCCAACACTAATTTTCAAACAGCTGTTACTCGATATTGTCGAACTGTTCGATCGAACAGCGAACCAGTAGTCGAGTTCATTCAGTTACCTCGATAATCGTTTGGGGCGATGTTGCACAGCACCGTTTATCAAGCAGCTGTTACTCGATATCGATAACAATTGAGTGCAATCGCTGCAACTGTGCAAACGCGTTTACGGCATGGGCCGCTTATTAAATCGCGTTAGTATTTTAGTTTGTGCATCAAGCATTTGAGGCTGCAACCGGCAACAAGAATTATAATTGTTGTGTACTCGTTAAGTTGTGTGGTAGTGTGCCTCCTCGTAATGGCCAAGAAAATACCATTTAATGTGGTATTTGCATCAGGTAAACAAACGCAGTCAAACCAGACGCAGACAGACAACCATTTATTGCTTTACTTCTTTCGTTGTTGTTTAACGATATTTATTTGAATTTTTCTTTTATCTTAATTTTGTTTTTTAGTTACCGTTATCGCTAGTGTTCAGTTGTGCGCCGAGCAACGCGCGCTATTTGAGGTGCACTTGAGAAATCGATAAAAATACGCATACGCCCAGTGCGACGCTAAATTAAACAACATTTGTACACACAAAGTAAACTTGATTTGCGACCGACTGTAAATGCATGACAATTAATTTAATCACTTCGCTATATACATAAATATTACATAAATCTATCTAAATGGTTTTCCTTCATTATATTTACCTTAAGAAGATAAACATTAAAATTGTCGTTTTACCTGTAGTAATGAATGTTTATCATTACCTCAAAATCTCTGCAGCATTCATCATTATTATAAGGACAGATTGATGCTTTTTATAAGTCTGGCGTCTGTACAAGTATCCAATTAAAAATTCAGTCAACGAGTTTTTATTTTGGCATCCAGCCAGGCGCAGCAAATTTACGGTTTAAATTACTTTTTCGTTGCGCTTTACAAAGTTTTTTCTGCAGTTTTTTTTATTGTACCCCTACTCGGAGACAGTCTATTGTAGCCTCTAAGCCTCCACCATTTTGGAAACGATACCCTACTTTTTTTACGTGGAATTCCGTTTTTGTCGTCTGTATTTGAGTTTTGTTAGCAGCGAAGTGACGGGTCCAATAATGGTCAGCAAGTACACTAATACGGTGGTCAACATCATGGCTGGAATGAATTCATTATCCACAAAGCGGGTAAAAAATCTCGAACTATAGCCCAGAAAAATGGCGATCATGCCAAACGTAAAGGTGACGATGCCATAGAGATTGTGGCGAAAGCGCAACTCCGAGGGCGGCATCACCTTCACCACCAACTTGGGTTGGAAAAGTTCACCAAGCCACCAACAACGCTGGCAGCACAGGCAAAAGCAGCAGCCACACCTGCAAGTCAAAACAAATTATTATTATTATGACATTAGCCAGTGAACCGTATAATTTATGCGCACACGCACCAAATCTCCCATGCCAGGTCTCCAGGTGTACGTCCTTCTGCGAGAACTTGCCCAAGGACCCCAGCAACACCATCGAGCCGCCGACCAACTGCAGCACTCCGTGGTAACGGGATTTGTTCTTGTGCGATATCCAACGTGTCAACGGATTCAGTTTGTAGTGCGACATCAATGCCTGGGCAATTAGCACATGAAACTGTAAAGCAAAAAAAGAAATATATATATATAGGAGTAAAGGTCAGCAATGATAACAACAAATTCCATATTTAACAGCGCGATATGATAACGATGATGTGGTCTTTATTTGAACTCTACTAGTAATTTGTGTTAGCAGAAATGGCAAGTGTAATTTGAGTCAATAACTGTGAAAAGTTTATGGGTTTTCTTAACTGATTAAGGTCAGCACACCAAAGATAACAACAAATTCGTTATTTAACAATGCGATATGATAACGATGATGTGGTCTTTATTTGAACTCTACTAGTAATTTGTGCTAGCAGAAATGGCAAGTGTAATTTGAATCAATAATTGTGAACATTTTAAGGGATTATTTAATTGATTATAATAGATAACAACAAATTCGTCATTTAACAGTGCGATATTATAACGATGATGTGGTTTTCTTTAATTTGTTTTTTTAAACAGTGTTTAAATGGAACTCTGAGAAACTTAAAATTTGAGCAGAAATGAGAAGTGAAATTTGAATTAATAATTTGTTTATTTAGGTACATTATTGCATTATAATTTTCATTTAAGTAATGACAAATAATTTTTAAGGTCAGCACATCGAAGATAGCAACAAATTCGTTATTTAATAATGCGATATGATAACGATGATGTGGTCTTTTTTAATCAGCTTAAACTAATGCTTAAATGGAACTCTGGGAAACTTGGAATTTCAGCTAGCAAAAATGGGAGCTTTAATTTGACATATTTAATTATTACAGTTTATTCGTTATTTCACAATGCGATGTGATAATGTTGATGTGGTTATTATTTTTTAACTGGCTTTTAACTTTGCTAAACTTCGAATTTGAGCTAGCAACAATAATTATATTTTATAATTAGGAAATTTAATGAATGACAAACTTCATTATTTACGTGAATCGTTTGCTAATCCATTAATATTCGAATACTTTTGTGTACATATATCAATGAGAGTTATTTGCAAGTGGTACATTTGTACCTACACACATACATGCATACAATTACGTACACATAAAAACACACACACACGGATATGAATTGCGTTAATCGTTACTTACACCAATGCCTGTCATAAACATATGCATCGCCGTATCCTGGAAATTCAAGCTGCGACCGAGCACAAAGAAGAATGCGGCTACCAGAAAGATCAGTATATGATTTATGCTGTTCAATATGCTCTGGATTTGCAGCCAGGCGGATGGCGGTGAAGCTGTTGAGCTCTTATCTTGCGGCATCTTTGGCAAGCTATGTGCTATGTGACTAATTCAACAAATAATTAGAAATTCAACTAGAATTTAACTGTGCTTCGTTGCGCTACAGTTACAAATTTCGACTAAATTTGTTTTGCGTCGGCAGCCTATTTAAAATACAAAGAGAGAATGAGAGCGGCCACGTAATCGTTATTTCTCTAATTCTAATTCGTCTGTTTTGTTTTTGTTACTGCTTCATTGAACATCTGATGCCGCACTTGATTTTTGTTTATGTGTTGAACACACCGCTTACCAACACTGTTTGCAATCAGCTGGCAACTGGTTAATTTTTGTTGTTTTGTAATTTTGCAGATGAAGACGCCAGCTTCCCGGCCAGCGAGCTAAATACACATGGACCAACGGTGCATGGCTGGCGCAGTGCTGTGGATAGCGGATTGGGCACACATGACATAATCTTGCGTTTCCAACAACCGGCTCGAATCTATCGCATCCAACTCCTGGCCCACCAGTATCTTATACGTAAGTTTCGCTCTATTCCAATGAAGATCAGCTCATTCATCATTCGTTTGCAGCCGAAAAAGTGGAGCTCTGGCTCCACTATTCGCCCAAGTCCATGCCCAGCACACCGTCCTCGCAGTACTTTGATTTTCTTGGCTTTGTCGCGCTCGCCGATAATGCGAACACCAATCACAAATCCCGTGAGCTGCAGAGCGTTACGGTGAATCCCCGGCGTGGCACACATCTCAAGCTGCGTCTGATTGGCGCTTATTGCAATGAGCACAGCAAGGGCAGTGAACAGATTGCACTGATGGCCGTGAATGTGCTCGGGGAGGAACTGGAGCCGGCGGCCCTCAACAATGGCGAGGAGCAACTGGCAACGGGCAGCGAGATGACACCGCCAATAGATACGGCGACCGGTGAACTGGCGCTCGCCTCCATATGTGATGATCTCCTCTTCTCCATGTATGTCGAGGAGTCGATTGTGCAGCACATTCGTGAGCTGGAGCAGCGCAAGCTGCTGGCTGTGAGCTCGGAACGTTTTGAGTATGCACGCAAGCTGAAGCTTTGCATGACGGCGCTGCGAACGGCGGGCGAGCGTCTGGGTCGATATGCGCTGGCCAAGCGACAGGCTGTCCAACAGGAGGATTTCAGTGCGGCACGCTTGCGCAAGGAGCAGATCGAAATGTATCGCACGTGTGTGCTGAAGCAACTTCAGGTGCACCAGCTGCTCGAGGCGGAGGGTCCGCTCAGCCAAAACGATCAGAGCTGTGAGATCTATGCCGGTGGCAAACCCAATCTGCCCCTCGCACCCAGTCTACAGGATGTCGCCCATGCTCTCGCCGAGGCGGTCGACAACAGTCCGAAGCGTGCTCAGGTGGACAAGTTGCCCATGGAGACGGTCGGCAATGACGCGGTCGCTGGCGTTGTCGCCTCAACTGCTGCACTGCATTTGCATGCCAAATCGCACGATGAGTTGCCCCAATCTCCCCGTCTGCCGATGGCATCGCGTCACAGCTCGCCCATGTCCAGTCGCCAGGGATCGCTGAGACGACGCAACAAGAGCGCGCCACGCAACTCCTACGAGGATTACGAGGAGCGAGCGATTCCCACGCTAAGGCAGTAAGTTTTGTCAATATGTATAGTGGAATAGAGATGGGCTCGTGTCTGATTGAAGCACGAAAAAATCGACTGACAACATGACATTATTTTCTTTACTATATTCTATATTTATAATTATTAGTCGTTTAATAGTTTTTGCTTTTTCAATAATTTCAATACATTTTTTTTGTATTCTTATTTAGGGCCTGTTTAGAGATAAACAAAATGTCGGTGATGGAATTGGAATATATTTCTTTTGTGGAACCTAAAAATATAAATGTCTGCTGAGAGTCAAAAGATTAATTGATTTTTTTTACGGCTGTATAATTATACTTTTCCATTAAATACTTTTTTTAATAATTTAATCGTTAAATAATAATTTTTTCTTTGATAATTTACTACTATTATGACGCTGATAATCGCCGTTTAAAATATATCAAATTCATAATCCTGACAGCGTCTCGAACAGCTGTTCACAGAATCCACACAGGTCAACAGTGAGTTAACATTGTGGATTTTAGTTTTGTGGCCGTCAGAATTCCGCAGCGAAATTTTTCGCAACCTGCTTGACACAGTTATTTTGATATGGAGTTTTTCATTATCGAGAGCGTTTTTTGATTCGTAAATTGGACTTAAAGCTACAAAAATAAGACAAATGTCGCGAGTTCTACACTATTTTTAATGATGTGTTCATTATCATTACTTATTTTTTTGTAAACAGGATTTTATTGTATATAATTGTTTCTAATTTAATTAGTCCTTTAAATGATTTTTTATTAATTAATATTCTAAATTTTTAATAAACACACTTCGTGCTAAGCCTTTTTAATTCGTGTCACGACACGCGCCCATCTCTAAGTGCAAGCAAATGTGTAGCTACTGTTGATGTTGTCGTCGAATAGTACTAACATACATTAAGCATGATGCCGCATGATGAGGTATGACAGCGATAAATGACACGATAACAACATAAAATATAATCGATTGTTTTTTCTTAAAACCCAAAACACTAACCGTTAATTTGTCGTCGTCGTTGTATTTTTGATGCATACATTTTATATTTCATTTCATTTCTCTCTATACACGGCGTGTGTAAACGTTGTCCGTTGTTCCGTTCAAAAACAAAAACTGTATTAGCTCAAATACTAATGAATTTTTAAGGGAGTGCCAGGGCAATGCGCTGCTCGAAGCGGACCCAAATCGCAGCCGCTCGCGTCTCAATGATCGCGAGCGTCGCCAGGCAGCGCTGCCCATCCTGGTCTTTGGCAGTGAGATGGTAAGATGCACTCCAACTCCCACTTTCACTACTTGAAATCTAAATTAATTATTTTACGCTCCCTCTCCCTGTTCAGGTTGAGCAATTCTACTCGCGTCAATTTCAGGATCGCGAGGATGGCCTCATGCGTCTGCGCAACTTTCTCAAGGAGCAGGACGGTCTTGCGGAGCTACCCAGCAATGAGCATGCGGCCAGTCCCAATAAGGTGGCACGCAGCGCCGCCTTGCTGCTGCACCGTGCTGTACGCGATGCCGTCTACTCGGTGTTTAGCCAGGCGACGGAGGCGGTGCGTGTCCTGTTCCTTGAATATGTGCCGGGCCGTGTGTCGCCCAGCGAGGTGGCCCGTTGTGTGGATCGTCTGTTGCCCGAACTGTTGGCCAAATCGGGTGATCCATCGGCCCGGCTGCATACGCTCGCCCAGCACACCATACTCAGCATTGCCGCCTGTCCGCAAGTCGCAGAACAACATCTCGTCGCGCCGGCACTTTCGCGCAGCGTCGGCTCCGGCACCCACCAGCGGCTGGCGATGAGTCGGCTGCAGATGCTGGAACAGCTGGTGCATACGCAGGGCATTAGCACCGATAAGCACAGTGGGCTGACGTGTCGGGCGCTGTCCGATTGCGGCTGCTCGGGCATCCATCATCCGGCGGAACCGGTGCGCAAGGTGGCCGAACGCATTTTGGTGCTGGTCTACAAGGTGAATCCACGTCTGGTGCGCAAACAGTTGCCACCGGATGATGATATTACGCGACGCAATCTACTCTATCGCCAGTTGTTCACGGAGTTCGATAAGCTCGATTTGGAGCGCAAACAGGAATTGCTGGAGGTCAACAAATATACGGATGGCGCCGCACACAGTTCCTGCAGCAATGGCACCGATTTTCTACAGCCCACAACGAGCAGCAGCAATAGCAAGAGTGGCACTGCCGGCGACAGTGGATTCGTCAGCTGCAATGGCAAACAGCAGTACAATGAGCAACTGAAGCGTTCCATGCTCTCCGCCTCAAATTCGCGCAAAGGATCCGCCTCCAACTCGGAGTCAACGGAGGAGACGACGCCCAAAATGTATGTCAGGCGCTTCACTCAGTCATTTGCCCATTCCTAATCCCTTTTATTCTGATAGCAATTGTCCGTTTTGTGGCTGGTGTTGCGCTGGCGGGGATGCCAGCCAATTGGATCGGCATTATTGGAAAACGTGCCCGTTTCTCACCAAGTGCCCACAATGCAGCCAGGTGCTCGAAGTAGCCGCTCTCAACTATCATTTAACAAGTAAGACTTTTATTTATATTCATATACATTTTAATTATTATAATTTGCGTTGATTTCTCTAGCGGAATGCGAAGCAAAGGATAGTTATGTGATGTGCGCCCGCTGCACAGAGTCGGTGCACAAACAGCTCTACGAACTCCATCAAATGGAGGACTTTTGTCGTGGTATGCCCAATAACTCTCTCCTATAATAAATCACAATTTATTTGTTCAATTCTCTCAGAACTCAAAACAGGCGCCGCTCGTTGTCCGCTGTGCCATGATGATGTGCATCTGCCCTTGGATGGTGGCTGGAAAATGCATCTGTTGGCCGCTAGCGGCTGTCCAGGCAATATACGTAAACGCAACTTGAAGAAATAATAAAACGAATACAAAACAAAATTACGTAGTTGAAAGTTGCCTAGACTCATCAAATAATCATCAACTATATATGCTATTTGCTAGCATAATTTAAATGAATTTTTGTTATGTTCCTCCTTTGTTACGCGACTTGGTTAATGCCAGCATTATTTACGAATTCTATTTTGTTACACTTTATACGAGTATATAAGTTTTTTTGTACGCAATGTGATTTGTTAACTATACACATAACACGAATTTCCAAACGTCCTACAATAATAAAAATAAAGCCCATCAAGAATTTCAATTAAGCCGCCAAACTATTCGATACAATACACGATTCCTTCGTGTTTTTTAACACTGTTGTGCCGCATTTTAGTCGAGATGGCAGCCCTGTTGCAAATAAGTGCTAAAATTGGTGGAGACACTTAATTGGGCATTAACACGCAAAAGCCATTAATTAACTCATGAATTTTATGCAGCTAAAATTAAATTAGTGTATTAAAAAAAACCAACCCAAGGATACCATCGTTAAAGCAAAAAAAAGGTGAATGTGTGTTGCAAAGCAACCCCCAAATGCAGCCCAGCTGAGTGTGTCCATGTGTAAGTGTGCGTGTGTTTGTGTAGCGTGTGTTTGGCTGAAACGAGAAAAAACACAGCCGGCAAAGTTAGTTTTGCATTGGAAAATAACAGCGAACTGTGCACGCTTCAAAATTGTTGCCAATTAATACGTGTTGTTCGCAAACGTGGCCAATGGCTCACAACAACATAAAAGTAGCTAACTAGCACTGGCAATTATCGGAAAGGCCGCTATCAATTGTCAATTGAGCAACAAGACGTCGACTGTTATTTTCCCCCTCACTCCACACTTGTAATAAATTATATTTCATATACTAAGAATCAAGGAAGCACGTGCGTCAAACACGCCACATCAGAGAAGAAACTAAAAGGGGAAAATGCAACGTGTACGAGAATTGCGGGACTACAAATACCTGAGAAGGGAGCAAATCAATGGCTTTGACAATTACAAGGTACGCGAAATGTTTGTTGTGCATACTAAAAAGCGTTGTTCATAAATAAAACACAAAACAATCTTTCTCTCTCTCTCTTTTACTCTATTTCTCAATCTCTCTCTCTCTCTCTCTCTCTCTTACACACATGCAGTATAGTGCGATAGACACCTCGCCTCTGAGCCAATATGTAATGCATCCATTTTGGAATTGGCTGGTTAAGGTGAGTGTTTTGTTGTTGTTGTTGTTCGAAAATCAATAATATTAAATATTAATAAATAATTTGAAATTGATAAATGCACTTTAGTTCTTCCCGCGCTGGTTTGCGCCCAATCTGATGACATTCCTTGGCTTCCTGTTTAGTGTGATGAATCTGGTGTTTCTCTCCTATTACGATTGGAATTTCAAGGCCAGTTCGGGTGAGGTGGGCACAACACCTATACCCAAATGGGTTTGGCTCAGCTGCGCACTGAATATATTCATTGCGTATACGCTGGATGGGATCGATGGGAAGCAGGCGCGTCGTATTGGTTTGTCGGGGCCGTTGGGCGAACTGTTCGATCATGGTTTGGACTCGTACACGGCAATGCTGATACCCACGTGTCTGTACAGTATCTTCGGACGGAGCAATGTGTATTCGGTGCGTCCGATGCGCATGTATTATGTCTGCATGACGGTCTATTTTAATTTCTTTGTATCGCACTGGGAGAAATACAATACGGGCGTATTGTATTTACCCTGGGGTTATGATCTCAGCATGTGGGGCAGCACTGCCATGTACTTGGTCACCTGGTGGATGGGCTTCGAAAGTTGGAAATTTGAGTTGCCGCTGGGCAGCTGGGGTTCGCTGCCCCTGGGCAATGTGATGGAGGGGGTGCTGCATATCAGTGCCATGGCCAATCTGCCCCTGGTTGTTATCAATGTCTACAAGTGAGTCACTCCAAAATATTCTCCACACTCAACATACTAATTATATTTATTTTGATGATTACAGTTCGTATGCTCAGCGCACTGGGCGTTTGTTATCATTGACGGAGGCGATACGTCCGATGTGGCCATTTGTGGCCTACTTTGTGCTGCTGCTCACCTGGCCCTGCTATCGCCCAATGACATCATGGAAAGGGATCCGCGCGCCATGTTCATGCTAAGCGGCACCATCTTCTCCAACGTCAGCGTAAGTTTCTCAACGCCAAACAATCAGGGGAACTTTTCTATTTAATTCTTGCTATTCATTCTCGATTTACCATTGAGTTATCGTATATCATTAGTACAGTTCAATTTGCTATCGGCTCATGACTCAGTTTAGATATGAGGTGCCAAGTTTTATTAGTCACTTAAGAGAGCAATTGTATGTACGCGTATTGTTTGGCTAGCAAACAACATATTTCAAAGCGGCAGGCCTAAAAGATAACGCGTGTATAAAAAGTGTCGTATACTAATATGAAAAATGTGCCAAAAAATAGATTGCGTTTCTCAGATATCCGCTCTGCTTGGGGCAAGGTCGGTGCCAATAATATATAATCACACATTGGTGTGTGTTTTAAACAAAATTTGAAGACGGAAAGTTTTTCAATTCAATATTCTTTTGTTAAATCGTTCCCTTAGCGGACAATTTGAGCCCAATAGAATTTAGGTTCTGATTCTGCTTATGGTGCGAAGAGTATACAAAATACCTATAAATATTTCGGTGTTTTTTCCAAACTTTTTTACGGTATTCTGTTGTTTATTAGTACTTTGATTTTCACAATAAGTAAATTAATGAAATTGAGTTATCTGCAAGCGAGTGAGGTCGGTCTGCAAGGGTATACCCGGTTATCCTCGGCATACCTTTCTTTCTTTTTATGCCATGAACCCTTTAAAAATAGGTAAGCTCAGTAACAGGCTATAGAAATCCTGTCTCCATTCCATAAGTTATATATAGAGATCGATCTGGCCATGTCAATCTGCCTCTTCGCCTCTGTAACCAAATCTCAGAGACTGTAAGAACGAGACACCTCAAAAATATAAGTTTTCTATGCTTAAACACATTGACATAATATATTTCGCTATAATATTTTAGTTCCGATACGATGTGTTCGGTACGATTAATATTTGATTTTATTTTACAAATTTATCACCTAGCAATAAGTACTAAGATTCATGATATTAACGAGTACAAACCTGTGCCTTCGACTCGCAATTGTATCAATTCTTTTGTTTAGGTTTTTCCAAAATTTTGAATTCAGTTTCTGATTCCACTTCTGACTTTCAACCGGCTAATATGCATTTTCGATTCCAATTCCGGGATGACACACTGATTTATACTATTTAAAAACTTAACTGCAATACTCCTGCAAATTTCAAACGAAAATTCAAATAAACTCGACAAAGGCTTTGAATTTCGTGACAATCGACAGACGAGAACGTTATGGAAGTAATTTTCTGTTTATTTGTTTCGACTGACACTTTAAAAGTAGAAAACACATTTCCAAAAGTGCAAAAACCAAATAGATTCTTCAATAATGCCACCATTTTGCTGTGGCGGAAGACGCTGTGCCGCCGACATTCGCCGTAGACAGGAGGTCGATGGTGGATTGGAAGATGAGCAAAGGGGAACTACATCCTCACCGATAACGGTGACAAGTGCCGAGTATCCGCTGACGCTCAAGTTCTATGCCCGACACGATTGGCCGTATTTCAATTGCACGGATGAGGATGTACGGCGTATGCGTGAAGTGCTCGATAAGAAGGGAGCAGCTGAGGATGCCACCACAGAGGGGGATGCGCCCAAGAGCTATGTGCCCAAGCATGCCACAGCGCAGCCAATCACTGAGAATCAAATCTATGGCTGGTATCAGCATCGCGCCTATCGCTATTTGAAAAAGGATCGCGGCATCTTCGTCTTTCCACGTGAAGGTGATCCACTGATTAAAATAATTCAAGCCTCCAAGTGGATAGGTCGTTAAATGACTAGGAGCAGTTGTGGCAAGTTATCCGAAACACCGGAGGAAACCTGTTTCAAATAATAATCATGCAACAATTGCTCTGATTTTTCAACTCAACTTAAATTCCTAGAAAGATTAACAACAATTTTCTGAGTTCGTTTCAATAATTTAATATAAATCATTGTCTAGAAAATATTACACAATAAAAGAAGCAATTTAAGTATAAAGATCATATTAAGCGATATAAAATAGTTTTAGACTTAACGAAAACCGACAGAAAGTTAAAATTTTGAATTTGACTTTCTTTTAGAATAGTTTTTGGATAATTCGAAACCTAGTCCACAGTAAGGTCAAAGAGATGAAAATTTTGTGCTGCTATAAGCAAAAGCGATTTTACTTATATTGTATTAAAATTATGTTGCTTATGCTTATTACTTAGTTAAAACTGCATTAAATATAGATGGCTGCTGTTATATATTCGTTTATTAAATGTCGACCAATATCAGCCAAGTCAAAAAAATACAAAAATTACAAAATAATATTAAATTTAATTCAAAATAACATTTAATATTTAAATTTCGGGGTTTCAGGGAGTATTTAAATTAAATTTTATATATATAACAATATACTTAATACAGCCAGCATTTTAAACTAATTAAATTACTTTTCCATTACTTGCAGTGCCGCTTGATCGTCTCCCAAATGTCGGTGACACGTTGTGAGGCCTGGCACTGGCAGACGCCCATGTTTGCGTTGTCAATCCTGGCCGGCTTCTGGCTGCCGGTGCTGGAGCGTCCAATGCTCTACATGCTGCTGATTGTGACGACGCTGACGCACTGGCATTATGGCGCCAGCGTGGTGAATCAGATGTGCGAACACTTCAATCGTGTCTGCTTCACCGTTCACAAGCGGTTGCCGACACTGGACATTAAAAGCCAGACGAACCAGCAGGAGCGCAAGGAGGAGCCGCAAACATCACGCAAACTGGATTAGGCAAACAACAACAACAAAAACCTAAGCAATTTTCGTTTCTCTTAGTTTGTTTCGTTCATCTTTGGGGTTTGTCGTTTGTCAGATATTAGTTTGCTTAAAGGCTAGCGCTTTATTTCAAACAAATCGCTCAGGTAGCAAGGATCATCATCCTTAAGACAACACACACACACACACATACAAGCAAACTATCCGAAGAGTATTTTTACATATTTAAATTAGTTTTAGCTATAATTTTTGAAAACAAAACTTGCAAATTGTTTGGGTATTTATTCTGAATTATTCGAATGTTTGTTTCCATGACAAGTTTGGACCTCTCTCTCATATATATATATATATCATCCAGTGAAATATATAAATCATTGACTTCATTTCACTTTAAAATCTTTCCTTCCATTTTAGGTCATACACACATATTTTAAAGACTTGATTTAGCCCAAAAAAAAAGACGCTCGCTTCCTCTACTCTATTATATAATCAATTTAGTTATAGTCCGTATTCAATGCCAGTGTTTTTAGTGTTCATGTGTCGTTTAACTTTTCGATGATGCTAGATATATATATATATATGTATATATATATATATATATATGTATGTATGATAATAGCATACTTTAAATGTGCTTAATTTATTTGTATTATTTTTAAAATGTTCTATTTTAGAAAACGAAAAAAACTCAAAATGAAAAGAAACTTCAATGGTGACACGTGTTTAACGAAGATAACCGCCAAGACCTCTTATTCTTTAAACGCATACTGTGTAATTATTATTTACAAAAACACTTAATGCAACACATAAATGTTTACTTTACTACTTATTGTACATGGATAACTGTGAATGTCGCTTCCCCCTCCATCCCATAAGTTGTGCAAAAAAGACAACAACAACAGCAAAATACACAACAACTTTGAATAATAAATTATATTTTCAGAAATGCAAATGACAATCGGAGCTAACAGTTTTTTAAATAACCTTTTAATGAGTCCGCTGCCCAAAACGAGTTTCTTATCACAATTACAGATTCGAACCGAAACATTTTAATGAAGTTGAAATTTATGAATTCCCTTTCTTAATTTTAAATTTGTAATTTAAATTTGAATTTTTCGTTTTTCGAATTAAAATTTGTTAATTCTTCTTTAATGTTTGTTACTTAAATTTGGATTTTTTATTTTATAAACTCGTTAAGTAAATTTTAATTTAAAAATAAAAAAATACTCCATAAATTCATTAATTTGCTGCTAGAATTCAAAGAGGTTTTAATAAAAAATTATATTTATTCAAAAGTATTAAATCCTTTTTTAATGCTAAATATTTAAGTTTGTAATTTACATTTTTAGTTTTTCCAATTTTATTTAATATTCAAATTCAATAAAATTGATTAATCATTTTTTAATTTAAACTGTCAGTCTTTAAGTATGTAACTTAAATTTTTGACTTTTCGAACTCGCTTTCTGCATTTTATATTCAAAACAAAAAATACACCATAAATCCGTTAATTAGCAACTAAATTGAAAGCCTTCCCAAAATGATTATCAGCCGATCTTATTGATAATACCCGTTTTCTTGCTGCGCCCAAATCGATTAGATTATATATTTGGAGTAAGGTTAGATTAAAAATGCACACACAAATGACACCGGATATCTAATAGGGATCACACGACCGTCATCAGGGTTTGCACAGCTGTCAACAAATGCAATCATCGATCAATCTGAATACGTGCTCCATCGATTAGCTTGTGTCTACGCAATAAAATGCTTCCTCATTGCCCAATTGGTGTGAAAATCTAATTCACGTTCCACTGTGCGCAGCGAGAATCCAAAAGCTGCGCAGCAATATATTTTTTTTCTATAATAACAGTTAAGCAGCAGCGCGGGTGGCAGCGACGTCGATGTACCCAAGCCAGGCAGCCGAAATGGGCACAGCAAACGAATAAATAAATAAAAAAACAAAGGACAGAAACAACAACGACCAAAAACCAGAATGAGAATCAAAAGAAAGCAACAAAGCAGCGACGCAGCAGAATATGAAAGTTGCGCATGCGCCGACGTCGACGTCAATGTTAAAGCTGGCGTTGCTCACCTCAAATCAGTTGCAAGCGAGAAGCGCGTGCGTTAAGAACGTAGAACTAAATCGAGCGGCTGTTATTGGTACTTTTTTTCTGGAAAATGCTCACGCAGACTTTCACGCTGCCGACTCTGCTGCTGCTGCTGCTTCCGTTGGCGTCAGCGTCAGCGACCGAAACGGAAGCGCTGCTCAGCATCAGTCAAATTTCGAGCTCGAGTTCGAATTCGAATGCGAATGAGACTCCAGCTGTTAATAAAGAGGAACAGTTTCCGGCAACAGAAGCTGTTACAGTGGCTACAGTGAAGCCAGCTGTTGTGGAACTGCCGGATGCACTGCGTCGCCGTGTGATTACCTACGATCAACGGCAGGAGGGACAATACAATATACGCGCCGATCTCGATAACTTTATGATTGTGCTAATACCGCCCGGTGTGAAGGAGGGCTACAATTTACTCGAAATGCTGGCCGCATCCACATTACGTGGCGCTGGCAAAACTAGCAGCGGTAGCGGCGTCAGCAGCAGCAGCAGGAGCAGTAACAAGCGTAAACATGCCCAGGCCGCGGCACTGAAATCCTTCTATCAGCGCCAGAAACTGCAACAGCAACAACAATTCCAGCAGATCCAACAGCATCACCCAATCTCTCCATCGGGTCTGCCGGATTTCATTGAGGGACGCACCCCCTACCATGTGGACATCTCGTCGGCCAACGAGGAGTTGCAGTTGCAGCCACGTTTACATCGGCAGCAGGTCGATGTGTTGCCGCCACAACTGATTCCCATGCCGCAGTTGATCAGACCGTATCATCTGGAGGCGGAACCGGAATTAATACAGGCACTACCACCAGTATCCGGTGGAGTGGGCAACAGCGGAAGCAGCTCCTCCTCCTCCTCCTCTCTGGAGCGCTTCAATCCGGCTGCTGCCTCGCAATATTATCGCAATTCGCGTTCACTGCTCGGAAACAGTTTTGTGGACAATAATCAACTAGCTGCCAGCGATTCCTTGGGTTCCACATCCACTTCCAATGCCCGATCGATCAGTGTACCCCTGTATCGGAGTGATGCAGTGCAGCACAGCAATGTTCTCTATCCGCCGATCGATGTGCCCGGCTATATTGTAAAGGAGGCAGAGTCGCGCAACTGGCAGCTGGATGATGAGCCGACACCGATCCTAATGTCCAGAGCCGATCAGCTGGATGCGGACGTGCTCAGCTTTGAGCTGCTCGGCGATGCCTTGGCCGAATCGAAGACTCTGCTCCGGGATGGATTGGCCCGCTGTGCGCCGGGGCAGCGACGGGATAGCTATGGCGACTGTCGCCAGATCGAGGGCTACTGAGACTGAGCATCACTTTTGAATCCATTCGATTTTAGGCTAGTTCATCATAATAAATGCTGCTCTTTTTAATCGCAATGCATTTCGATTTAAGATATACACAATAAAAATCTACATATAACTTTTGATTAATTCAAATTGGGCGCCAAAGCATTTGCATATTAATGGGAAATTTAACAGACCAATCGGAGGGGAATTTTTTAATGGGCAAGCGGAAGCCAAAGCGAAAGAAAGAGAGAGAGAGAGAGAGATTACATTTGAAACATAAGCACAGGCGAAATCAAGTGGGCGAAAAATAGAGGAAAAAGTTCCAAATGCTTTGACTAAGGTTGGAGCAAGAGAGAGAGAGAGAGAGCTAAATGTGTGTGTTTTTGTGTAATGTTTTTGATGCGCTGAAGGACAGGTCAAGTATAGGGGGAAATAGGGGGAGAGAGAGACAGCTAAATGTGTGCTGATGCGCTGAAGGATAAATCAAGTCTAAATTAATGGGGGGAAAAGGAGGAAGAAAATAACATTTACAATTGCTTTGACTAAGGCCAGTCACCATTAAATTTGCTACGTTGCAATTTTCAATTGCAAACCAGTTTTTTTAATCACTACACGAAAAAAGAAAGAGGGAAAAAAATATTGTGCAATGGAATTTCAAGTTTCTGATAGTAGCAGCAGCATCTTCCTGTGGGAATAGGCGCATTCCTCTCGGCTGCTTAGCTGATCGCTAGCCTTGGTCATTGACCCTGGCCACAAATTGCTGAACAACTGAGAAACTCAACAAACAAAACAAACGACGAGACGCCGTTAATACTTACAATAAACAATAACAATAATAACAGCAGCAACAGCAACAACAACAACAACAAGCCAAGTTCGGAGCGTATTACGAGCCCAGTAATTAGAACGTCTCCAACAATGACTTACGTTTTTTTTCTCAGTTTTTTTCTCCAACTGAATTTGGGTTATTCGGCTAAGCAAGTTTGCACATATAATTAGGCATCAATTCAAGTGCGACTTAACCGACACATTTCTTGAATAGTTTCCATAATTCCGACAGGGAAGCATTGGAGCTGCTCTTTAGGGTGGACCTAAGAAATGATTGCTTTTGGTGATGATATATTATAATTCGACTATAATAATCAGATTCAATTTTGAAGTTACATGTAACATTTTGATGTTTACCTATCGCTTATCTATATCTTAAATCTTAAAAATATTTCACGCGATATATTTCTAGCCAGCAAGCTTGAATAATTTCCATAGTTCTGACAGGGAAGCATTCGAATTGGGCTTTAGAGTGGACATAAATAATTTATAAATTTGGCCTGAAGCCTTAAAAATGTATAAGTGATTATACATATATTATAATCCTAAGACAATATTATCACGTTCAATTTTTTATCTAATGCTTATCTTATGTTTAGGCATTTCTTTTTTAATTTTTCCTTACTCTTAACTATATTTTAAATATTAAAAAAAACCTTCTTTTTTTTTTTGTTACATGTGAAATATAAATATTTGTCTAACTCTTATCAATATCTTAAATATTAATAAAAATTTCAGCAGCTGTATCAAAATTATCTTTACTTTCAATACATATATATATATATATATATATAGTATCATAGACGAACTCAAGATGAGCTCAGTTTCAGGCCGCATCGTTGATGTGCATTGATTCATTACAGGCTGCGGTCAGTGGCAGCTCTCAGATGACTCTTGATACGCATCACAATGCGGAAGTCTCTTGGCCATTGAACTGCACTCTGCTATATCTATATCTATTCGATTCTATTCACATAAATCGGGTTTTGTTTTTTTTTCCATCTTGGCTGATGGGGAAAGGCTCATCTGGACGTGTTCTGTTGCCCAGAATGGCGGCGGGCTCATTCGTTGCCCGCTGTCCGACGGCAACGGTCGGGTCCTGTTGAACGCGAATAAAAAGCGAAAAAACGAAAATAGAAAAAACTCTTAGAAAACGAAACGAACAATGTGCAAATTCTCGAATCATTTGTTCGTCT
Organism: Drosophila planitibia; assembly: GCA_035043785.1. NCBI lineage: Eukaryota > Metazoa > Arthropoda > Insecta > Diptera > Drosophilidae > Drosophila > Drosophila planitibia. The sequence continues at coordinate 1,031,000 of JAWNMS010000066.1, forward strand.
TGCTGCTGTTGCATGTTGTTGGCCAGGCAGTGCCGAAGCCGTTGAAGACACGCAGCATTGCCACCGATTTAGTTGGGATGCTCTACGATGAAGACTATGACGATGATGGCTATCAGTTGGAGGAGCGACACTACGATCAGCGGCAAAAGGGTAACGAGAATTTCAAGCTGTCACTCGACGGCTTCGTCATCAGTTTGCCAAACAGTGACGGTTCGTCCTGGATGGAAATACTTGCCGCGGAATATTTAGGTAAGCACGCAAAATCAACATTTACAGCAATTACAATATATAGATACGACTATCACCTTTTAGATTACGCAATGGCAGTAAGGTCAACGACTCGAGAGCCAGTCACAAATTTTCAAATGTTGGCTGAAAATAATGCATCGGAAAATAATGTAACGGAAAATAATGTAACGGAAAATAATGCAACGGATGTGGCAACGGCACACGTTATAAGTATACCAGCACCCAAAAAGGATATCGAGAGCCGACAACAGACCAATGATGAACTGCTCAACTCACCTCGGTATATATATATATATCTATATAAATTTTAGCTAAAGCATCAGTAAAATATATAATAAATACTTTTATTTTTTCAGCACCAAATTGCATATGCTGCAGCTGCTGCAAAAGTTGCGACGCGCGCACAACTGATTGCATATCTAATTAGAGATATAATTCATTTCATGCATAAATTTAACTTGTAATTTTTCATGGCAAATAAATTTTTGAAAAATAGCGCCAACGTAATTGAGATTTTGTGGCTACCAGGGCTGACACGCGATAATTGTCAAGCAGACAATAATTAACCAACACTGTCAGGGCAGCTCTAAGACTATCGATTTCAATTAATCGGTTAATATTGAAGACCAGCTTGGCATTACTTTTCATGTATTTTTTACTTATCATTCAGAAACAATTCGCTGGTGCGACCGAAAGTGATTTGACAATATTTTCGGAGAATATTCAAGAACCTTCGTGTGCCAGGCACAATCTATATATAAGCCGAACCTGCGGCCATATTGCTCTTGTACACACAGTGCGAATACGACGCAGTTGACAAACGCAACACACAAATTGCGAAATAAAAATAGAATATTTTCAATTGAAACAAAATTACACAAAAAGTAAATAATTTCTACAAATTGTAAAGAGCTGAAAATTTGCAATATGCCGGAGAAATTTCTGAAAATTACCTATAACATTGAGGATGCAGGAGCAGCGGGTGCAACGCGGAAGCTGAATACATATATTCTATTGCCGACATATCATGAAGATGTCCAAGAGGCAGTTAAACATTTCCTGTTCCAGGATAGCAAACTGCCTGTGTTCAAGTTCAGGACATATTGGATGGGTAAGTAAAATATACATAAATGTATAGTGTTCGATGATATAATGCGCAATTCAAAACGTGAAATCAATGCAAGTGCAAGTGCGCAAATATATATGTGTGTGCGTCTGTGTGTTGTTTATGTGTGCATCAATTGGGTAGAAAAAGACATCTATCTGCAAATGTGTCTGTGTGTGCGAAGTAAGTTTTGCAACTCTATTAACTATTGTGAATGCATACACTCATATGTACATACATTCATACATATATATATATATATATATGTGCATACATGCATACATACATGTGTATGTATAATGGGCCCTCCATTTGCCCATTCTGATTCACAATATTTATACGTATCAGTTTGAATAGAATCAGAATCGATAACAAAAACTAAATGCCAAACAAGAAAATCCACCAAATGCATGATTCACTCGATATACCACACACATATTTTATTATGTTTGTATATTGCTGATAACGTTAATAAACCAGTTTTATATTTATATATAACTTAACAAAAAAACTCAACTTTCGACTTATAAAAACTATAACGACTTATAAAACTATATATAATATGATGAAATTAAAATATATATATTATATATATAAAATGTTCATAAAGATAGCTTTAAAATCGAGCAACAAGTTCTCATATCAGTATACAGGCTATATATATGTATATATATATATTTACTGATCAGACATATATATATACTTTATCAATGCGTTACAAGCTTCACCACATATAGAAAAACTCATTAGTCTAATTTACACAATTGCGAAAATAATAATATATCCACTTTCAAAAGTCTCTTTTAAATTTATAAATTTAGGCAACTTATTAAAACGTTTTAAGAAGCAAACGAAAATTCTTAACAAAAAAAAAAGGATAAAGAAAAATCTAGTAAATTAACGAAGAATAATATCACCACTTTTGATACATGCAAATTAGAAATAAACGAGTTCTATAAAATTCCGTAACAGGTACTATTATTTTTCTTTTTGCTACTTTTTGCAACTTTTTCAAATGAGAAAATAAAAGAATTCCAGGAGGAACTCTACAATTTTTTTAGGTGGAATACCAAAAAACAATATGTATAGAAAATCAGCACTGGAAAAAATTTGCAAATTAGATTTTTCATTAATAACAGAAAAATATTCGTAGTGGTCTTATTATTTCTTACGCAACTGTACATTAGATAGAAACTGGTTCTATTTGTAGTCTTTTTGCTCGACAAAGAAAGAAAGAAAACCTACAGAATTCATTATATATTTATGTATCTATGAATAATATATTAATATTTTCCATTTCGCAATTTAGATAACGATGGTGATGAAATCGAGATCGCCAACATGTCTGACTATAGTATTTTCAAGGAGAAGTGTGGGGACAATATGCGTATTCAAGTAGCACCCCAGATATGCTCCTCGTCGGATTCCGCCGAGCCGAAGATAGCTAAAGCTACACCCGAAAATGTTGATGATCCCACCAATTTCATCATACACGACGGGGTCGAGTGCGATTCGTGCCATTTGGGGCCAATCATTGGGTTCCGCTACAAGTGCGTGCAGTGTCCCAATTTTGATCTGTGTCAGAACTGCGAGCGGGCACACAAGCATCCCAATCATCTGATGCTCCGCATGCCCAACAACAATGGACCCAGTAACATCGAAGCCTGGGTAAGTAGCCCAGGCTCGCATCATCGTCGCTCGCATCGTCGTTTCCGGGGCCAATGCCCCTTCTCGGATTTGACTGTGGGTGCTGACGCTGAGACGCCAACTGGCTCAGCTCCAGGTGCTGCTCCAGCTGCTGATGGGCCCAAGGAGAGTCGTCGCGATCGCAGACATGCACGTCGTCATGGCGGTGGCAGTGGCAGTAGCAGTGGCGGCGTCTTCTCCCAATTTATGGAAATGATGATGAATTTGCCGGAGAGCAACACAACTCCAACGACGTCTGCAGCTGCACAAGCCACAGCTACAGCTCCTCCGAAGGAGCCGCCAGCTGAGCAGGAAACTGCTGAGACTAAATCACAAAATTCAAAAGAGGAGGCAATTGTTGTTGAGGATGAAACTGTTACCGAGGAACCCGTCGCTGCTCCACGCAGCCCTAAGGAGGAACCCAATCTGCAGGCCACACCTGCCCCAGCTCCCGCCGCTGCTGCTCCTTCTCAAGCTTCTGGTAGCAGCACACCAACCACACCCGTCATTAGCCTGGAGAACTTGGCCCAGATGGTCAATCCCGAGTATGTGCGTGCCGGCATCGAGATCTTGAACAACTTTAGCGAAATGTTTGCAAAAATGATTGATCCCAGCGAGGCAGCTGCCTTTGGCTGTGCAGAATCATCGATGGCGTCCTCCACATCCAGTGGCTCAACAGCTTCGGAAAAGACGGAAACTGGCGCAGAGACCACAGCAGCAGCAGCTGAAACTTCTTCAGCTCCAGTTACAGTTGCTGCTCCAGTTGCTGTTCCAGCTTCTGCTCCTGCTCCAGTTGCAGTTCCAACTCCAGTTACAGTTACAGATCCAACTCCAGCGGTGCCGACTCCAACTGCAAATGCCGATGCCGAGAGGCAGCGCAGACAATCGGAGAGCTTGGATCAGGATTGGCAAATGATTGACAACACCGCAACGCCAACTGCCAACGTTTCCAGCACGGATGCGTTGATCAATTTGAACAATAACAACGACCACAGCACAATTACAACAACAGCAGCAGCAGCAGTTGCAACGGATATTGTTTCACCAGCTCACGACTATGTCCAGTTGGGTGAGATGCTGCGCCAGCATGTCAACGAGGAAGAGCAGCAGCTGCTACATCAACAGCAACAACAACAGCAGCGCGAGCAGAGCACGGCTCACACTCAAACATCGCAGGTGAATACGGTGAGCACCTCGACTTCAACAACGGATGGGGTGGCCCCAACAGCCGCTAATCCTCCCCCACAGCTGCTGCCCAGGAGTGGCGTCCAGTGCTCGTCTACCATCAGGGTGAGTAGCAGTGAGATGTAAACTTTTACAGGTCTCATAGCTCTCAGCGTCAGTTGCAATGAACCGTATCCTTATTAGGGTTTTGTTATTGTTAGTATTATTGATGGTACCTCTAGTACCAGTCTTAGCAGCATGCGATAGCGATGGCATTACAATTTAATAAATTAATTTAATTTCTACAAGCTTTAATTGCTACTATGCAAATATATATAAAGAGAAGAAACCAAACTGCACAGCAAGTGCTTAACAGGCATTTGTTAAAAGGAGACGCATAATCGCGGCCTTTTAAAGTTCACCATGATTTTACGTCACTAGTAGCCTCTTACATTAATTTTCTAACATCGCTTGAAACATTTTTTTTAACATTCCCATTTTTTCCGTAGATGAACGCGTTAATGCCGCCGTACACGCAATGATGGCGATGGGTTTCAGCAATGAGGGCGCCTGGCTGACGCAGCTGTTGGAATCTGTGGAGGGCAATATACCAGCTGCATTGGACATAATGCACACATCGCAAAGTGGTCGCAATTGATCCTTGTTATCGTATATCTATCATTTAGTTAACTTTAATATTCACAATGTTCTATATTAGCAGCTTCAGGCATAATTATGCCAAATTGTTTCTTGTGTTTGTTTTACTCTTGGTGATTTGTTTCCAATTATTTTACCGAACGAAAGATACGTGAATATATATCTATGTTTAATCTACAAAATATGTATCTATGTATGTATAAGCCGTAATTATTCAAAACTATATTATCCACTGGTGTATTAAACAAACAATAAAAAAAATTATAATCAAAATAAAATCGTTTTTTATTATTGGTGAATTGCTTCCATTTATTTTACCGAACGAAAGATACATGAACAATTATCTATGTATAATCTAAAGAATGTATAAGCCCTAAATATTCAAAACTATATTATTCAATGGTATATCGTGCATTAAACAAAAAACAATAAAAATCAATATGCTAAAATGGAAATGAAAATTGAAATATCGACAACAGCCCAATTAGACAAGAAAAAAAGTAAAAATAAAACTGTTCTATCAATCGCCGAATTGTCTGGCAATTAGCACAACAATTTCGCGAGTGAATCTCCTAAATTCGTAATTAATTGTGGTAATGGTAACGATAAACGTAAACAGCTTGAACAGCCGAACGTGGCGGGCTTTCCACTGACGTCGTGCGAAACCCGTATTATAGCTAAACATCTGCGATGCCATCAGTGTTGCAAAACTACCGAGAGAGCAGAAGCGATGCACGAGCTGCAGCCATTTGAATGTGTAGAAATAGAGCGGCAAACCGCTAAGAACACTGCCAAGCAGCAGCACACAACCGACGATGCCTATGTATGATAGAGAGAGATGATATGTAAATAAGCTGTATGTGCCGAGTTCACTTCTCACTCTCTCACCAAAGAATCCATGATTACTGCGAAAGTGTTTTACAGTTGCCGTTGGCTCTTCGCGCTTGCGTTCCAGTTTTTGTAACGTTTTAATGGCGACACCGCCAACACCAATGCCAAATGCGAGCAGACCAAAAGCACTGTGGAGCAAATCCAAATTAAAAATGCCCATCCACAATTCCAGGACTCTACTGTGACGCACCAAAAGCGCCTCGCCCAGACAGAAGACAAACTGTGCGAAATTAAAAATTGACAAAATAAAAAATACATTTTAAGCTGCTTGTGCTCAACTTACAGCCACTGTGCAGAAGAAGGCATGTCCCGCTGTATGCACCATTTTCAGGGCTAAACATTTGCGCACAATGATCACAGTGATGCCAGCGAGCAAAATGTGCGAGATTAGCGCGCAAAAGCCAAAATAAATCATTGCCGCGGAAGGATCCACAAGTAGAGGGTTTTTTATGCCAATGGATGCATTAGTGCTTTCGATACGATCCACAACGGATTCCACATAGTCCAGCAGATTTGTGCTCTCGCAAACATCGCGCATAGCCGAGGAACTGCAACCCTGTAGCACACTCGTCGCCATCTTCTTGTTCTAATTTATTACAGTTGAGTTTTTTGTATCTACGAAAAACTTGCACATTCAGCAGACAGATAAGTTTCAGCAGCCGTTGATTCTACAGGCAACTGCGCGCTTTGAATGCCAGAGAGCATTTGAAGCTGTTCAGAAGGGAGAACTTCATGTTATGTTTGTGTGTATGTGCAAAAACAAAAAAACTTTCAAAACAAATGGAGCATGACTCAGCGGTTTTACACGTGCTTCACCTTGGGGCGTAAAAGGCGGCAGCTGATCGCCAATCGCGGCATTGGTAATCTTTCACTTGCACACACACACTCATAAACATATTCATATGGATTCATATAGGTATTTTCGGCGCATTCGAAACCGGTTCCCTTTAATTAGTCGTGCATTCTGACTGGCAGCAGTCAGCTGACTAAGAACAAGATCGTTTTGCATCATGAGTCATATCATTAAATGTTATGAAATAACAGCGAAAAGCAACTGTTCGATAAAGGCACAGCTGAAAGTGGACGTCAAAAAGCTAAGAGTTACGGCACATGTTGATCTCTTTTGGGGTAGTTAAGTGTTAATAAGTGTGAATTTTTCATATCTGTTTGTTTTCTTGTAAATATATAGAAACACAAAAATACATTTTCTACACAATTTTTCACTTTTGAAGTAAAACAATTTTTTTTAGACTTTATATAATTTTTTTTTTAAATTTAATTAATTACTATTTCTTATTACATTAATAATAATACCATTATTATTTGACAACTGACCTGCGCAATCCAATTGACATTTTAGCGCATATACTCTCACTGGAAAGTCCAAAATCAAAAAGGGGATTTACATTTCTAGCAAAGGCGACGCAATTTCGTTTCTTGCATGACAATGTGAAATACAAAACACAAAAACTGTTCAGCAGATGACGTCATTTGAGTGAAAAATTCCCTTGTGCATAAAAATAGCAAGACAAAAACAACACTAAGGCAAACGCACTTAAACCATACACATACACACGCGAAAGAGAGTAGGTGGTGGTAAGCAATGAGTAACGGAGAGAACAGCGTTCACCGTTCAGTTAACAGCTGTCATTCATATCGTTCGCCAGCTCTGTTCAACTGGCACTCCCGATCAAAGCGTAGACTTTACTTGAGTGTCTCATAAATAAAACAAAAAGTATTTTCAACTCCACAACAAAGAGCTGCAAGTAAGAAAAAAAATAAAAATAAACAAATAAATTTGTAAACATTGCACGAACAAACAGCATAAAGCGACACAGATTTCGCGGTTCCAAGAAAATCATTTTCGGAATTCCCCACTCACCAATACTTCGCCAATTATTATCTAGGAAAATCTATAAACATATATATATATATATATATATGTATGTGTGTGCGTGTGTGTACGTGAATAGAATACGTCATGGCCAATTGGAAAACAGGAAAAACCTGATAAATCAATGTACCATATTTAATTTTATTCGCATGTGATAAAAACGAAATCTTTAATGAACACTAAACATTTCACAATTAAAGTGCTAAGCACTGATTTAACTTATCAACAGCAAAAAAAAAAATACAGAAACGCTACGAAATCGTTGCAGTTGGGCGTAACCGACTGCGAAATACTCTGATACCAATATGTAATCTGATAACAGGTGCCAATACTTAAGGGAGGTTCCTAGTAATGTATCTCCAAGTTTGCCTTTAAAATTGCAGCAGATATAGGCTTTTGAGAATTTTGGGCGCGGGAGTGGACGTGGCCGAAAAATGTTGGAAAACGTTCTTAGTTATCTACCTTCCACGTTTGGTAATTCTAGCTCTTCAGTTGCATTAGATAAAGGCTTTGGTCGTTTTTTCCATTTTGTTTTATCGATTTTTCAAGGGAGCTATAGGTAACATACATTAAAAATTTGATGGCTTCATCTTACAAATTGTGAAGATATGCGCATTTCAGATTTGTAATGCCAAAATTCCCGGTTGCGGCGGGTGTGGACTTGGTCTAAAAATGTATATGCCGATATTTGAAGGAAGCTACCAGCAAGCTATCTTCTTAGTTTGGTGACTCTATCTTTAAAATTGTGGCAGATATGCAGTTTTATAGATGTACCGAATTTTTCAGAATATATCGTGGGAGTGGCCATATTTCTTGTCGGTGCCTTAAGACGGTTTCCAGTAATATACTTCGCAAATTTGATGGCTCTAACTCAAAAACTGAAGAAAAAAATAGTCGTTTCCGATTTTTAGGGCCGGACGCTTGGGAGCGTCGGAGGGGGGTGTGTCATATTCCGATCTTTGAACGATATCGCAAACAACATACCAACCAAATTTGGTGAGTGTAGTCTTCAAATAGTGGAAGATATGTATTTCGATTTTCGATTATTGATTTTATCGATTTCCTAGCCACCTAGTGGACGTAGCACGCCAGTTTGTCTGACGCGGGCACAGACTAGTATTTGTTCCAAGTTTGAAGTCTCTATCTATAAGAGTGTCGAAAATATATGCATTCATACAGTCGCATCGGACGGACAGACAGCATGACAAAACCAATATACTCTAGATACCTTCGGTATCAGAGTATAAAAACAAAAGGAACAAAATTACCCGCATTGAATTAAAAAATATAATTAGCCACTTGGTACAATATGATTATTCCGCATCGAATTTAAAAATGTAATTACCCATTTGGAACAATATGTTAATTCCGATTTTAGCTTATGACATGCATTGAATTAATTTGTTTTGACTCTCATTATTACATAATGTAGCCATACTTATCTTGATCTAAAAATACAAGTGTAAAAAATCATCAGATGTGTCAAGCGAAATCATTTATCATGTTTTTTGTGAAAATATGATGAAACTAATTTAAAGCTGACTATATAAGACAAGAAAATTGAATATTCTGTGCAATTTTAAGGAATATTCATACAAATATATTTACATATTTATTTACGATTAGTATTTATTTAATAGAGTGCATTTTATTATTATTGGTTTGATGCTCTTTTGTAGCAAACTTAATCAATATATTTTATTATTTTTATTTGCTTTATTAAAAAGTTGCGAAATTTACAAGTCTAATTAATCAAAAGATAATTTGCTCTAGAGCAGCTTATTATTTTTTAACATTGCTTATAAAAACCGGACCCTCTAGTAAGTTGTCAGTTAATAATACATTAAATTGGCGATAAGATTTCCGGCACTTATAGGGTGTTTTTAATAGTGTGTTTTTCCATCTGCTTAATTAGTTTGTTAAAATAACGCACACACACAAACACACGCATTCATGAAATCCATAAATCTGGTCATCCACGTAGTCTTCTTCAATTTCTTGTTCAATTTAATTATCATCGAGTATTTCTTTATATTCTTATTGTACATGCACAAATACATATACATATTGCCAGCGTCGCTGTCGGCGTCGAAGCGAACATTTAGTCTGGCCTAGCCGACGCACACATACATACATGGATGCTTATAAACAAATCCCGTGTGTCACCGGCTCAACCAGTCGCAGCTCAGCTCTGAGCCAGGTCGGTTGTGTGGCATCGTTTGCTTGAGCTTTTCACCCAATTGCATTTTATATTTGTTCGCAAGTCGCTATTCAATTACAAGTTGTTGCTATTTTCTCGTTTACTCCCCGTTAACCAAAACCAAAACCAAAAACAAAAAAAAAACAAAATGCGACGCTTAGACGCTTTTGGTGTCATCGCTAGTGCGGCTCTGGTGCTCCTATTACAAATGGCCGAACCAGTCAAATGCGAAGGGTAAGTACACAAATTCACTACAATTTTAAATATACATATACTTATATCTATATATATAAATATATAAAATACCTGACTATACATTTAACTGCCTCGGCTAGTGACCTTTAGTTTATGCCCATAAATATGTCGAGGCTATTTTCAAAAATAATTATTCATTTTATTAAATTCAATTAAATTCATTAATTTTTGTTGTCAAATAATCGATGCAAAAGCTAGTTACTTATATCTCCGTTATATTCCATTTAATATATAATATAACTGCATTATTCGGTTCGTTGTCAAGGAAAGTAAATAGAAATGAGATCTCATATAAAAGTCGCCTTTGTTGAAGCGTATTTCTATATAATATAGCTTCGATTTCGAGTTTACTTAATGCTTATTTGCTATGCATATTTGCACATCTCATTAGCACATTTTTTTTACTTTTTAAATGTCTCTTTTATATACATACATTTTCGTTTAGTTAACAGTATTTTTTTCGAGTGTTATTTAAAAAAAAATTCACATTTATCGCTTCTTAAGTATTTTTGCGTGTTTATCATTTTTTTTTAAGTGTTTCTACCCTGAACAAACCCGTTTATTATTATTATTTGCTTATACAATTTCTAGGTAATTCTGAGTTGTTAAATTATTATTCAGTGCCAATAGCAATTAGTTACTTTTTAAGGCTGTGAGAGTTTTTGAATTTCCAAACCTAATCCAACCTTTTCCAGCAAGATCAGCTATTCTATATATGCATAATATTTTTGTATATTGAATAAGCCTTTGTAGTTTATTTCTCTTGGTCAAATTGAAGCCACGCAAACTGCTTTGAACTTCGCTTCGAATGAGCCAAAATAATAAAAGAAAAAAATGTCTTCATCGGTTTGCATTTTTGTTGCCTTTTTACATAACTCTCTCGCGACTCTGAGCCGGTTTCGACAGAATCAGGTTCTGGAAATATTTACCTTAGCAAATTGAACAAAAAAAAAAATAATAAAAAAATACGTTTAATTAGCTTTTGAGCCTTGGGCAACATCCAAATCTAAAATTAAGACGAACTGATAAAGCAGCCAGCAACAAAAAATATATATTTTTAATAAATAATGAGGTATGTAGATTAAACCGAGCCCACCTCTGTGAAATATTATAAGTCAAAGGTTAAACAAATAGAAAAACAAATGCTAATGACTGACCCAATATTTAAATATATGTATATATATGTCTATATAGATAATGAAATCAATGTCGACCTATGCTGATTATTTTTAATTAAGTCACAAACTATTATTTTTATTATTTTGTTTTTTGGTGCAGTCAATACACCATAGTTGGCCCGGGAACCATACACTCGAATCGAGACTACAATGTTGCTGTGGCTGTGCACCATACCAAGGAGCCGGTTACGTTGAAGGTTGGGATTACGGGTCCGTCGTACAATGACACCCAAACGGTTGAGTTGGCCAATGCCGATGAGCCCAAGCAGATCATCTTTAAGCTGCCTCCGTTGGAGTCGGGTGACTATAATCTAACCGCCGAGGGTGTGTCCGGACTGGATTTTAAAAACACCACGAAACTCAGCTGGGACAGATTCCGGCCGTATGTGCAACTGCAAACGGACAAGGGCAAATATAAGCCTGGCGATATAATCAATTATCGCGTCATCTTCCTGGACGAGAATCTGAAGCCGACGGATGCCGAGGATGAAGTTGTTGTGTGGTTCGAGGATTCAAAAAAATCGCATTAAAGAACTGAAGCACATCAAGACCCGCACCGGTGTCTATACGGGCAAATTTGAATTGTCCGATTTCGCCACATTGGGCTCGTGGACACTGATCACCCAGAACGGGGATCCCTTTGCGAATGAGCGTGCCTACTTCAGTGTGGAGAAATATGTGCTGCCTAAGTACATCGTGAAAATGGATGCCACAGAGCAGGTGTCTGTCCGGGATGGCGACATGCAGGTGGTGATCAAGGCCAAGTAAGTAGGACACTGACTTTCTCCTCCGCCCAAATAGAAATTGTCTCTTCATCTGTCTGTCTCTCTGGTCACAGTTACACATACGGCAAACCGGTTAATGGCAAAGTTGTGCTCAATCTGCACACGGATGAGTCGATCACATGGAGCAATGTGGATGGCAAAACTGTGAACACAGTCACACCGGGACATGCAATTATTCGTTCCGCTGACATGGTCAATGGCAAGGCCAAGTTTGATATCAATGTTAAGGAATTTGCCAGCTATTTGCCGCACAAGACATCATCGTCATATGCCCAGATCCTGGCCACCGTCGAGGAGGAATTTACGGGTGTTCAGCTCAATGAGACGGCTGGCACGCAAATATTCCCCTATCGCTATGAAATGTACTGTTCGGACTATCAGACCTGCTACTCCTTTAAGCCGGACCAGGAGCACCAGATGATCTTTAAGATAAGCCTAGTGGATGGCACACTGCTCAAGGACACTAAGACGCCAGTGAAGGTGAGGCAGACATTCAATTCACGTATAACTAGCTAATCATTTAATCCAATTGCATAGGTCAAGTTCACGGAGGGCATTCGCCGCAGCCATTACGGTGACGATTCGGAATTGCCAAAAATTGAGAATAAAACCCTGGAATTTGAGAGCCATCTGAATGAGTCCAGTCTGGCTGTCTTTAAGGTTGTGCTGCCCGATCTGCCGGACATGGAGAACTACACTCGTTACTACAACATCGAGCTAGAGTTTGAGGACGAGCAGCGTCAATTGTATACAACCTATCCCTATAGGGAGCCCAAGAAGGTTGAGCGAACTCCCGAGGAAATCGAGAAGGAAAAGGAATGGTTCAAGCTCGAGGTACAACGGCCCAAGGACGTTTGGAGGTTTGTTGCTCTGTTTGTGTTTTTCCTAATCCAAAATGATTTCTATCTCAATTATCCACACATTTGCAGTCTGAAAATCGGTCAGGAATATCAGGTGACCCTCAACTCGAGTCGTCCGCTCAATTACTTTGTGTACAACATCATCGGACGTGGCAATGTTCTGCACACAGAACGCGTTGTGCTCAGTGAACCAAAAACCGTGTATAATATCAGTCTGACGCCGTCATTCTATACGACACCCTATGGCCGGATGTATGTCTACTATGTGGATGACACTGGCGAATTTCGTTATGCCGAGACAACATTCCATGTAACTGTCAAGTTGCAGAATCAAATTAATATCACCGCACCCGCCGAGGTTAAGCCCGGCGCCGAGGTTGAGCTGGAGATTAGGACAGCACCGATGTCATTCGTTGGCCTATTGGCCGTCGATCAGAGCGTTCTGCTCCTGGGCAACAACAATGATATCAGCAAGGATGCATTTTCGTGGCGCCTCAGTCGCTACGATACCCATACAGCCTGGCAGGGCGGCTATTCCTACTATCCGGGCGAACGCAGCGGCGTTATCACCATGACCAATGCCAACTTCTTCTATGATCGCACTCCACCCAAACATAGTATAAGTAAGTAAAAGAGAATTAAGAGAGGGACAGAGAGAGAATCAATAGGATCTACATCAAAAAATCCTACGAAATGAAGATGGAGTTGGAAATGTCTAGCTGGACGTAATATGAATGGATACTCATAAGCCGACCCAAAGTACTAGATTATTTAATAGAAATAGAAGATCACAACTAATCCGACACAAAAGGAAGGAAGTCTGTTTTTAGAAAGGAAGAGAATGATTTAAGGGGTTCCGATGATGTTCGTAAGGAGCATAAGATTAAAAACTATGTAGATCTTAAAATGGTATATATATTGGTATTCATATTTTAGAATTGATTTGCCAGAGAATTCCTTAGATATTCGTATTATAGAATGGATCTGTCGGGTTAAAAAGGATCAAAGAATTCCTCAGTCATACTGAGGAGATCACATAAAGTATTCATTTTGTATAGTGGATTTAACGTGGATAATGTAAAGTTAAAAGTTTGTATTAAGATCAGAGAATTCCTTAGATAGTGATACACAAATGTGCCAACTACTTCCTCATTTAATTACTTTAAGCAATTTGATTAATTAATGTTATTGCTATTAAATTTGCAGACACTTTTTCAGTTGCCCATCGCAAGACAGCAATGGTTGCGAGTGATGGTTTGCATACAACAGCGGCGGCTTTTGGTGCTGCACCTGAAGCTCATTTCATTAGTAACGCTGTGGTAGGTGGTGGTGGTGTTGGTACTGCTGCTAGTGCTCCTGTCGTGCGCAAGAACTTTGTGGAGACCTGGATATTCGACGATATCGAGAATACCAAGACGGAAATCTTCAAGTGGGTGAAGACCATACCGGATACAATTACAAGCTGGGTGGTGACAGCATTTGCCTTGCATCCGGAGAAGGGTTTGGCCGTCACCGATGAGCAGCTAAAAATCAGAACGTTCCAGCCGTTCTTTGTGTCCGTCCGTCTGCCGTATTCCGTGAAACGTGGCGAGGTAATCAATGTGCCCGCTCTCGTCTTCAACTATCTGCCCAAGAACCTTGATGTGGAGGTCTCGCTGGACAACGAGGACAACGAATACGATTTTGTGGATATCTCAAACGAGGTGATTGGCGAACAGAAGCGTTCCCAAACGGTGCGTGTGGAAGCCAATTCGGCAGCCGGTGTAAATTTCCTGCTGCGTCCAAAGATCATTGGCAGCATACTGTTGAAGTTTACGGCAATATCACCGCTGGCCGGCGATGCTATCCACAAGACGCTCAAGGTGGTGCCCGAGGGTGTCACCGAGTATCGGAATCGTGCCTTCTTCGTCAATCTGAAGGATGTGCACGAGCATAAGGACACCTTTGAGCTGGACTTGCCCAATGATATTGTGCCCGATTCGCAGCATGTTGAATTCGGTTTCGTTGGCGATCTGCTCGGTCCGGTCATCAAGAATATGGAACATTTGCTCCGTTTGCCCAGCGGCTGCGGTGAACAGACAATGTCCGCGATGGTGCCCAACTATCTGGTCCATGACTATCTGAAGAGCCTGAACAAGCTAACGCCCGAACTGGAGAGACGCATCAAGCGCAATTTGGAGCAGGGCTATCAGCATATGTTCCACTATCGTCATGACGATGGCAGCTACAGTTCCTTTGGTCCTGGCAAGTGGCGCGAGGAGGATCCGGAACGCAATGGCTCCACCTGGCTGACAGCGTATGTGCTGAGCTCCTTTGCCCAGATCAAGGATCTCATCAAGGTGGACGAAAAGCAACTGGAGAGCAGCTATCAATTCCTCATCAGTCATCAGGCGGAGAATGGCAGCTTCTTTGAGAATGGCGAGTATTTCTATGGCTCGCAGCGTTCCGCGTTGTCCATGACGGCCAATGTGCTGTTGGCTTTGATGGAGCAACCGAAACCCAATCAGACAGCCATCGATAAGGCTGTAGCCTATCTGAGTGCCGAGACAAATGCGTTGAACACGGAGGAGGGACTATTGCCCCGGGCTATTGCCACGTATGTCCTGCAGAAGGTGAAGGCTGCCGATGCTGGCAAGCATGTGGCCTCACTCAAGGCACTGGCCAAGACCGAGGAGGATCGCACCTGGTGGACCGACGATGATCAAAAGGTGCGCTCCGGCAAATGTACCCGCTGGTGTTACTGGATTTTCAGTCGTGACATCGAGATCACCTCATATGCCCTGCTCGCACTGCTCGAAACGGAGCAGGAGACGCCAGCCTCGGTGCTGAATTCGATACGCTGGCTGGTGGCGCAACGGAACGGCTATGGTGGCTTCTCCTCCACACAGGACACCATTGTTGGCCTCCGCGCACTCATTAAGTTCGCCAAAAAGTCCGGCTATGAGCCGGCCAGATGGGAAGTGTCCGTCTCCAATCAGGGTCTGCGCGAAAAAACGGAAAATCTTCAACTGAACGCTGACAATGATTTGCTGCTGCAAACCGTTGAATTCCCGCAGGGCACCAAGTCAGTGTCGTATGAGGCCAAGGGTACTGGTGCTGCTCTGCTGCAGATCACCTACCAGTACAATATAATTGAGAAGGATCCAAAGCCGAGCTTCAGGATTGAAACGATCATCAAGCCAGAATCGCCGCCATCCAAACTGGAGTTGAGCGTGTGCGTTGAGTATGTGGAGGAGGGCAAGGCCAAGGCATCCAATATGGCCATATTGGAGGTGTCCTTGCCATCCGGTTTCACGGTCGACGAGGACAGCTTCAACGAAATTCAAGCAGTTAAGGGCGTCCGGGTAGGTCCACAACTACATTTACTTCTCTTCGAGCTCAGCTAATCCCGCACCCTCTCTCATGATTTCTTTCAGCTGGTTGAGACCAAAAATGATGACTCTATGGTGGTCATCTACTTTGAGAGCCTGGCCAAGGGCGAAACCAACTGTCTGCCCATCGAGGCCTTGAGGACCCATGCCGTTGCCAATCAGAAGCCTGCCCCGATTGTCCTTTACGATTACTACGATACGACCAAGAAGGCCACCGAATATTACCAAATCGAGTCCAAGCTGTGCGACATTTGTGAAGGCTCCGATTGTCCAAAGTGCTGAGAGCATGATCCAATCTTAAATAGTTCTATGTGCTTATATATGCAAAGGAAATAAAAAAAAATAAACTTTTGTGATTATTTAATGTAAAATTGTTCTATCCCTAAAAGCTGCTCTCTTAGCCGGTGTGGGCGTGGCATATGCCAATCTTTGAAGGACATCGCCAACAACCTACCAACCAAAGTTTGATGACTCTAGACTTCAAATTGTGGAAGACGTGTGGCTTTATCGATTTGCGACTATCGATTTTATCGATTTACTAGCCGCTTAGTGGACGTAGCACTCAAGTCTTACACATTGACTGTTTTTGTGTGTGTTTTGCATTGTTTAATCTTTCTAAATTTTATAAAAAATACGTATTTTTAATTTCGACTTTTTAGAAATGCCTTTAATTCTAAAAAATATAAATAATCGCCAGATTTTTGGCTTTGAAGACAAGCCTTTCTAACTTCAATTATTTCTAAGAACAAGAAAAACTTTGTAAGTTTCAGGCCGATTTTTCTGAGAGTAATGAGAATAAATAAAAATTGCACTACTTATTAAGGGGAAAATATCATTATAGAATACGATTTGAAATTGATTATGGATAGCATAGTTTTGTAATACAAGTATTGAAGAGAATAAGTTGGAAAATTCCTACAGCTCCTGATCGGAACTGCAAAACTAAATGGACAGATTAAATTAAAATTAAAATAATCAATTTGTCCATCTATTTATTTGTGTTAAGAGATTAAACACAGTATGATTCTAGGATTAGCAAAGAAGAAAGAATTATTAGTAAAAGTCTTCTGCGGTAAGTGGGTAAGCTAATATTATTATACCAGTTAAGAACCCACAGAACAATTAAAAAACATTGTTTTTGTGGAGATTCTATTATATTCTGCTGAACCTTGTAATTGGAAGAATATATAAGAGATTCATATTCATAGAAATACGAATAAACATTAAAATTAGAATAACTGTTTTTGTCTTTACTAAACAACAGCCCGATCAAAACATAAAAATATTTGTCGGAAATTGAGAAAGTTTTTCTTGGCTTACAAAAACAATTTGAATGATCTCAAAGAGTATTTTGGTCTTTTTAATTTGTCTAAAAAAATCCAAATCGGATTTATATCATATTATATCAAATTTTCATATCATTTAGATATGTATGTAAAAAATAGTTGTATTTTCTTGTCCAAAAAGTATCACACATAATATTATCAGAAACACGTCTTATGTTCTATGTATTTCTGATAATTGAAAATGGTGAGAAGTAAGCGTATGTCACTGGTTTCCTTCAGCATATTCATCCATATCATTTTGCAGTAGTAAAATTGGACACAGTTGGATATTTGGGTCTAATACAGAATGAGTATCTGATGTCTTGGTCAACATGTTCATTATCATAGTACGTGCAGTTTTGCAAATTGATAAGGGCTTAACACGCTGAACTGTTTGACCAAAAATAGCACTTATATTTAAAAAAGTAAGTGCTCGAAGTTGAACAAGGCCCTGATAGCTGTCGATCACGATGTGGTTTTCTCAGCAAAAAAAAACAACCGGAACAAAAACTCAGTGCACTTAGACCCAGAATAGCCAACGTGCTAACGGGCAAAATATAAATAGGTTGCCTCAAGTGGTGCAATTAAAGATTTCAGCGAATACATTTCTACTGACCGCTGTTGAATGATGATGCTTCATTGAAAGTTAAATGTTTGCAAGCATTCCAAACGTATTGTATACGTTCGCGATAATATAATTATACAAATTGTAATCCTCTAAGACCTATGCAATCGACTTATAAGCACCATTTTACTGATAGGCGTACCCATAGATATGAGTGCTTGACTAGGTACTACCCTCTACACAGCTTCAATAAGAGAAAAACTATTCATTGTGGCTTCGAAAACAATCCTTAAGTTAATACTAGAATTAATTTTACATTTTTTTATATAATCTCTTTCAATTAATTTACTTGGGGTAAAAAATAATCCATGAATTAACACTAGAATTCATTTGAATTTTTTAACTAATTTAATTTAATAAATTTCTTAAAAACAGAAAACAGTCCAAAAATTGACAACAACATTTTTAAAAAATGTATTAAAAGCAAAAAATAGTCCATAAATTAACATGACAAATAATTTTATTTTGTTCTGTCAATATTTTATTTCAATACATTTCATAAAAGCAGAAAATGTTCGTAAAATGTACACTGGAACTATTTTTTACTCTTTAGGAAACAAGTTATTTCAATAAATTTCTTATAAGTTGAAAATAATTTAATATAGTATATTAATATAAAATATTAAAAATAGGAACAACATACCAAAATAGTTAACTTGTCTTAACTGCAGATAAGGACTTTCTATATTATGGGAAAATCTTATTTTACAAATTTACCAACTTTATTAGAATGGGTATAAATAGGTATAAATTGTACTCTGTTACATATGCAACCTCAAATTGCAATAACCCTTTGCTAATCATTTTTAATGGGTACACGCTATAAATACGTTTGGCAGTGCATAAAGTGTCATCAAATTAGTTGTATTTTTCTTGCACGTAGTAGCTGTCCTCAATCAGATAGTAAAAGCAGTTAACAAAGTTAAAAGGACCTCCTAAATTGCATCCTCGACGAATTAATAATAAAAAGTGTAATAACAAGGATTAATAGAATATAAAGTTAAAGGACCTCTATAGCAACATCCTGTGAAAAGCAACTCGAACCTCACTCAATAAATTAAAGAAAAACTTTAATAATTGAACAAGGATCAGTGCAACATAAAACATATTAAAATAATTCAATAATTCAGTACACAAATGTATAAAAATAAGTGCGCGAATAACTAAATATAATCCAAAAATAGAAAATATAAATATAAATTAATAAAAAGCAGAACTCGCCATCACAATGACATCAAAGAAACCCCAGACGACGAGTCCGCTCCAGCATATTGAGGCCGGTTTGAATGTGCTCAATCAGCTGTGCATCGGATTCGTAACGTTCTGGATCAGCTGGAGCTGCCTGAGGACAGGTCTGAGTGGGATTAGTCTGCACGTCTGGTTGGTCTCCTTTGGATTCATATTCGTCATGGCCGAGGCTTCGATGTGCTTCTACGATGGCAACTGGCTAACGCTGCGCTACACTCGCAAGCAGAAGACGGCCATCCATGTGGTGCTCCAGATCGTCGGGGGCGGCATGGGTGTGGCCGGGTGCCTTGTCCAGCTAATACGGGATGACTGGTCAATTGGCGTGACGATCCATTCACGTTTGGGATTCGCAGCGTTTGTGCTGTGCCTCATCTCACTGCTGAGTGGCATTGCCGCTGTGCTGGCGAGGAGTCTATCGAAGCTGTTCTCCCCGCTGGCCAACAAGACGTTCCACGTCCTACTCAGCCTGGCCACGTATGTGATTGCCTCGCTGGCACAGTATTACGGTTACACACAGACCAAAATATTCAGCGGTCAAGGCGCGGATTTTGTTATACTCATACAAGTTGCCACCCTGCTGGCCATGGTCTTAACCTGCATCGCACCGATCAAGTCGCTATATCAAAAATGTATTAGTTTCAGCGGTTAAAGCTGTGCACGAAAATCGTCCAGTTCCTATTTATATTTAAGATACATTTAAGCTAGTTAAATAAATAAAATAAAATCGAAATTATTGACATAAAAGTATTATTAAAAAAACTTACATTATTTATAAATTGGTTGATAGCAAAATGGGGATCCGATTTGTAATTTTCTCATCAATTTAATGTTGAGATGTGCTGGGTGACTGCTGCACCCTCCACCCCTGCCTCCAGCTGCTTGCCCCTGCGTCCACTTCCGTCCTGAGATTCCAGACCGGATTCTCGCCAGAGAATTAAGAAAAGAGCGCTAAGACTTCAATTGTAAATTTGCTTATAACTTTAGTTTGTTCTCATTTGCCGCTTTTGACCAAAACTAGATGCTCTCTTAACTTGTTTTCGCTAATATGCTGCAAACAATTGCCAAGCTGGAAATCGAGTAATGCCAGTTTTTCCAGGAAGAAAAAGTATTTAAAAACAAATACACAAACATTTCAGTATGTACAAATTTTCTATTGTTTTCACAACTCCCAATAAAGTTCCATAAGCTTTTTATATAATTTCTTTTAGGTAATGTGTGGGCTGGTGTATTTAATTTTTCACAGCATAAAAAGTTTACTTTCGATTTAGGGACAAGCAAATATATTATTGCTTGTGTCCCTTCTGCGACCTTGATATAAAGGTCCAAATAATAATGTTAATATTTGTGTTCGACTTGTGGCTTGCAATACAAATCGAAAGAGTACCAGTATTTTTCAGCTATTGCTCTATAATGCTGACTCTGTATTTGCACAGCTTCCCCTGAGGAATATAATATGCCAATAGAGATACACAGTCATGCATATAGTTGTATATATGTACAGAAATATTAGTTTTATTTTGCGGCTTGTGGTTGACAATGCCAGATGCATGCAATACACATACTTGTAAGCGTACACTGAAAGAAATAATCAAGTATACCACATGTTGTTCCTCTAAGATTCGAGTATAAAATCTAATCATCTATATAACGATGGAACTGTAAGTGGGAGGAGGCCACACCCATTCTGGAGTATATTATTTCAAGTACAATTTAAGTACGTACTCTGAAATTTCAAGCACCTTAGCAAATTGAAGTACTCAATTATTAACAAATATTTAAATACTAAGATATATAAGCAAACATCTAAAAATGATCACCAAATAGCTCACAAAATATTTCTTTGTTTATCAATAAGAATCATAATTGTACTTATGCAAAGTAGACATTTGCAAATGAATACTATAAAACTACAAATTTATATTGTTTGATCTACTTGTTTTCATATAAAGTATTTTTGGTTTTTTTTTATTGAGCGTGTTTAATTGTGGTAAGCTTATCTTACTTAACAGACTTTGACAATTGCCTGTCTTCCCTTTATTTTCTCACTCTTTATCACACTTTCTCGTTTCTTAACTTTATCTTCTTACCAGGGTTTTCCCAATCTTTGCAATAAAAATTGTACCATTTTGCATTTGAATACCCTCAGATTTATTTAATGGTTTATTTAATTTATTAAACTTTACTTTCAATTGTAAATTATATAATTTAATTTCTTTATTATTATTTATAATTTTATATTATTCAATTCGTAATTCATTTTACACTTTTATTTCTAAAAACCCCTTAGCTCATTTTAAATAAATAAATACATCAATTTTAGTACCCCCTTTTGCTCAGTGTACACTTCCAAATGCACATTTAACGCTTTGTTCATCGTAAGTGTTGTTTATTGAGATTAGTTAAATTGTTGTCGGCACCCCAAACGGTCAATGGGCGTTTCAACAAATCACACTTGTTAATATATATATATATATTGGAATTTATACTACAGTGAATACGATGTAGTTACTAATAGTATACCAATTAATTGATAGTAAAAACTTCCAGACAATAGTTAACAGCTAATAAACGCAATTATCAGTCGTCCAAAAGAGCGTATTGTTATAAATCAAACACGAAAAGAACATTACTGACACACACACACCCACGCACACACACACAGACACACACACACACAGCCACACACACACACAGACACACACACACAAAGTGAGCTGATAAGCGCCGCGAGACGTGTAAGTTGTTCGGTACGATGACAGAGCATCTCGCGTCGGTCAGCAGTAGCCAGCAGATAGTTGTCGACTACGGCAGCACGACGACGAGAGCGGATTCAAGAGCATACCCCTCTCCGGATCCCGCACAGCGTACAGCCTCGTTTGTATTCGTCAACGAGTCTCCATTTTATGCGAGAATGTCGCACAATTCAGTGCATGGGGATTCCCAGTCGGAGCCGTTGCAGCGATTGGAATACTTTTTGAATGTGTTAAACCAGATGTGCATCGGATTCATAACCATCTATATATCGTATCTGACACTGCGCACGGGCCTCGAGGGCACCGGACTGCACGCCTGGCTGGTCACCATTGGAGTAGGTTGAATTTCCTCTAGAAATGTATTACCATTTGCATTTGATGTAATCGATTTGTTTACTGCAGTTCTCCTTCTTCATGGCCGAGGGAGTTATGGTCCACTATGGCGGCAATGTGCTAACCAACAGTTACAAGCGCTCCACAAAAACAACAATCCATTGGATGCTCATGATCTTGGGCGGTGGCTGTGGCGCCGTCGGGGCTCTAATCAAAATGATTCAAAAGGGATTTCTGCTCAAATCCACGCATGGAAAATTAGGTGAGTTGTAGGAGCAGTAGTAGTATTACACTCACAAAAAAAATCGCTCTCAAATAAAAATAGCCCCGAAAACTAGACAGTTTTTTGTGTTTTTAGAAAAATTGATAAACATTTCTACATGTTAGAAAATATTTTTCTAAGAATATGAAACGTCTGCCCTAAATTGACAATTCGAAAAGTAAAGTGTTTTATTTTAAATTTTTTCTAAATATTTCGTATTTTTAAGAATTTTTAGAGTTTAGAAACAAATAATGAAATTCAGTGGGAAGTCAGTCTTCTCGCGAGCCACGGGTCTCTGGTTCGAATCCCCGCAAAATCATAGGTTATTATATAAATTTATAATATAATATTATAAGCTATATTAAATGTTTGCATATGTGGAAATACTAAAGATTATTATGACAAATTATGATACACATTTTTCTAAATTTTAGAACCTTAAATTTTAGAATTTTACTTTCTGAACAATATGGAGAATTACCTTTGCGCCCAAAATAATGGCGAATTCCTCAGATTTATATTTCTTATAATATTTTTTTCTGAGTGTACTTCACATGCTACTATATGTAAATAATCGAATTAATTTGTTATTCCCTCCCGCTGCAGGCTTGACTGCCTTCATACTCTGCCTCTTGGCCATGAGTTCCGGTTTGGCTGCTCTCTGTTCGATGCGGGTTAAAAAACTGATCACGCCCCTGCTAAACAAAGCATTCCACAATTTCCTGGGAGTCGCCTGCTTTGTTGTTGCATTGGTCACCCAGTATTACGGATACCAGACGGGTTATTTTAAGAAACGTGCCGAAGCGGATCTCCAAATCTTGATGAAGTGCTTAACACTCATCTCACTGCTCCTTTCCAGCTTTGGCCCACTGAAATCACTCTATATTCGAGTGAAAACTATTTCAAAGCAGCTATAAATAAGATGCTTTCGCATTGGTCTTTAAGTATGTATAAATAATACAAATGTATAAGGTAATAAGTAATTGTCTGCTGAGCTCGCCTTATCGCTTTACTCGAGTGTTATATTCAATACGATCACATATAATTTTTAACGTTGTGAAATCCCCAATAATATAAAACCGCATTTTGGAATCCCCCACATATAAATGACTTTGACTTTCTCACATCGGTTTCGCCTAGTCAGAGCGAAATTCTAGATTAGAATTTGTCACGTACATATCATATGAATTATAAAACGGATTCGAATTTGACACTATCAGTTAGGTCAACAGATAATTGTATCATCAAAAGTTTGATCCATAAATGAAGTGTTTAACTTACTGTACTCAATGACAATAATAAAAATGTAATGAATTTTGATTTATGGAAGTCGTTTTAGTTTTCTCTGTTTGTTTTTTTATGTCTGTTTGTTTCAATGCAAACTAATTTACTAATTTCATTATTTGACTCCATTTAAGATTGGATAATGACCAACATTAGATGACTATATCATATAAAACTATATTCTAGCAAAGCACAGCTTATTTAAAGTGGCTTCAATGTGCTGAAGAGTATTACTGGATTCGGTGATCTTTCTGATGTAATTATGGATGATGGGAGTTCTCATGAAATCCATAGAGCTTTCCACTGTGCTCCACTGATGACTGTAGAGCACGCCATTGTCTTTAAAAAAAACCAGTACTCGACAATCTAAATTTGTAGGTTCAATTAAAAATAACAAGATTCATTTTCGATAAGCGAGCTTCTATTAAAGTCGAGCATGTGCGTTTAGTTTTAGTGTTTTTAGATTAGACCTCAATACATTTAAAAATGTTTTTTATGAAATACTTATATAAACATTTAATTTTTTGACTAAATATGGAATAAATGAGCATTTTTATTTGAAAATACTTTGCTTCTTTGAATATTTTAGCCAAATGACAGGGGTGAAACTTGGCACTCTTCAGCATTGGCAAGGAGTTTAAATGATTTCATTTTAGCTTTCGGCCTAAAAGTATGCAATGATTTATATATACACCAACCGTGGACCTCAAGTTCCAAAACAAAACAAAAAATCGCATATTTATAGAACGCTCTATTAAATCGCTCAACTTCCCCATTTCGATTTCCCACCTTCCTAGTGAACTATTATCCTAATTTTGATACTTGGCACTTTTCAGCATTGGTAAAATTCAAATTACTTCATTTTGTCTTTCAGCCTAAAAGTATGCAATGCCTTTTCACATATACACCAACCTCAAGTCTCAAAACCAAACAGAAAATCGCATATTTGTAGAATGATCTATCGAAATTAAGTCGCTTAACTTTCCCATCTCGATTTCCTACCTTCCTAGTGAACGTAGCACCTTAATTTTGATACTTGCCACTCTCAGCATTGACAGGAATTCGAAATTACTTCATTTTAGCTTTCAGCCTAAACATATGCAATGATTTTTTCGCGATATACACCAACATCAAGTCTCAAAACCAAACAGAAAATCGCATATTTTTAGAATGATCTATCGAAATTAAGTCGCTTAACTTTCCCATCTCGATTTCCTACCTTCCTAGTGAACGTAGCACCTTAATTTTGATACTTGCCACTCTCAGCATTGACAGGAATTCGAAATTACTTCATTTTAGCTTTCAGCCTAAACATATGCAATGATTTTTTCGCGATATACACCAACATCAAGTCTCAAAACTAAACAGAAAAATCGCATATTTTTAGAATGATCTACCAAAATTAAACCGTTTAACTTTCCCATTTCGATTTCCTACCTTCCTAGTGAACGTATCGTCCTAATTTTGATACTTGGCACTCTTCAGCATTGACAGGAATTAAAATTATTTCATTTTAGCTTTCAGCCTAAGAATATGCCATGCTTTTGCACGATATACACAAACGTCAAGTCTCAAAACTAAACAGAAAATCGCATATTTATAGAATGATCTACCAAAATGAAATCGCTTAACTTTCCCATTTCGTTATTCAACTTTCAACAATATGCTCTTTTGACATAAATAGTATGCAAGTGCAGTTGAATCTTTATTTAATAAAAAATGTTCTCAATATATATGTATGTATGCAGCTAGCATTAGGTATACAAATACATATTCGAAAACGCCTTCCAAGTTCGGTAAATTTAGCTCCAAGTTACCGGAGATATAAGTTCTTAATCTGCCTTCCAAGCTTAGTAACTGTTTTCCCACCTTTTGAAAGGCGTTACTATAAATATACCTTACAAATTTGGTGATTCTAGCTTTCAAATTGCTTGAGATATATGGTTTTATCGATTTACTCTATCAGGTATAACGGTTTCGAAAAGCGGAGTGGGCGTAATCATCCAATTTTATTATCGAACTTGCAAGGGCGCTACCGGTAACATACTTTCAAAATTTGGTGACTCCATCTTACAAAGTGTGGAAGATATGCTCGATTATTAGGGCGAAGGGACTGAAGGCGGCGGAAGTGGGCCATCTTTTCAGTACACCGCCAACCAATCATATTTGGTGATTTTTAGGTAGCCTTAAAATTACGGGAAATACGTGCCTTTATCGATTTGATCGATTTCCTAGCTTCCTAGTGGACTTAGCACCCTAATTTTGACACTTTATCTGACGCGTGCACAGACCAGTTTATGTTCCAAGTTTTAAAGCTTTAACTTTAACGACATTCACGGACATTGCACAAAACCAATATACTCTGAATACCTTCGGTATATAAATCAAGATGAATTAAATATTACTCAACTAGTTCGATATACAACCCAAATAATATTACACGAAATTAGAATACAATTTATGCACATTTTAGATCAAGCTTCGCTTGTGCGAGAATGTCGAACAATTCAGTGCATTGGGAATCCCAGTTGGAGCCGTTGCAGCAATTGGAATACGTTTTGAATGTGTTGAATCAAATGTGCATTGGTTTCATAACCATCTATATATCGTATCTGACACTGCGAACGGGCCTCGAGGGCACCGGACTGCACGTCTGGCTGGTCACCATTGGAGTAGGTTGAATCTCCTCTAGAAATGTATTACCATTTGCATTTGATGTAATCGATTTGTTTACTGCAGTTCTCCTTCTTCATGGCCGAGGGAGTTATGGTCCACTATGGCGGCAATGTGCTAACCAACAGTTACAAGCGCTCCACGAAAACAACAATCCATTGGATGCTCATGATCCTGGGAGGTGGCTGTGGCGCCTCCGGGGCTCTCATCAAAATGATTCAAAATGGGTTTCTGCTCAAGTCCACGCATGGCATATTAGGTGAGTTGGAGGAGCAAGGGTAGTAATACACTCAGAATAAAATCGCACTGAATTTTAAAAACCGCCTTGAAAATTAGAAAGTTTTTCTTTCTTGGAAATATTTTCTAAATATAAGAAAACATTTCTCTAACAATTAGAATGGCCTAAATCTAAAATCCAAAAATTTGGTGTTTTATCTATTTCTTACAAATATTTTCCATTATTAAGAAACACATTTCTAAAGAGTAAAAATGCAAATTCTGATTGTTTCCTTTCTGAAATTCAGAAAATAGTAATAAAATTTGCTCTCTCTTTCACATTAAGTTATACAAATACTAATGTCTAATGATCTTCAATGTACGCACATAGAAATCAACCCCCTAGAAATTAGACACATTTTCTTTTCAATTTTAGAAAAATCCACCTTGAAATTAAGAAATGCAAATACTCTTTTTTCGAAAGCAACAAATTGCAATTTTACAAATTAACTTTCTGCATCATAAGATGAGTTTTAATTTATTATTCCCTCCCGTTGCAGGCCTGATTGCCTCCATACTCTGCCTCTTGGCCATGAGTTCCGGTTTGGCTGCTCTATGTTCGATGCGGGTTAAAAAACTGATCACGCCCCTGCTAAACAAAGCATTCCACAATTTCCTGGGAGTCGCCTGCTTTGTTGTTGCATTGGTCACCCAGTATTACGGATACCAGACGGGTTATTTTAAGAAACGTGCCGAAGCGGATCTCCAAATCTTGATGAAGTGCTTAACACTCATCTCACTGCTCCTTTCCAGCTTTGGCCCACTGAAATCACTCTATATTCGAGTGACAACTATTTCAAAGCAGCTATAAATATGATGCTTTCGCATTGGTCTTTAAGTATGTATAAATAATACAAATGTATAAGGTAATAAGTAATTGTCTGCTGAGCTCGCCTTATCGCATGCAATTTTTAACGTTGTTAAAACTCCAATAATACAAAACCACATTTTGGTATCCCCCACATAAAAATGCCTTTGACTTTCTCACATCGCTTTCGCCTAGTCAGAGCCAAATTCTGGATAAGAATTTGTCACGTACATCTCATGTGAATTATAAAACGGATTCGAATTTGACACTATCAGTTAGGTCAACAGATAATTGTATCATCAAAAGTTTGATCCATAATTGAAGTGCTTACTGTACTCATGAGCAACTCATTATGAATGACTTGGAAGTTCTGACGGAATCCATACGGCTTTCCGCTGTGCTCCACTGATGACTGTTGAACAAACCCATCTTTAAGAAACACTATGCTTGACAATCTAAATTTGTAGATTTAATTAAAAATAAGACTCAATTTTGATAAGCGAGCTTCTATTAAAGTCAAGCATGCTCGTTTAGTTTTAGTGTTTTTAGATTAGACCGCAATACATTTCGACATCTGTACATAATATATATATGTTTGTGTTTTAAGACATACATATAGACAGACTTTCGCTTTAAAGATTCTGTTATCACTAAACTAATCCAAAAATAAATATAAAGCCTGTGATATGATCTTCATAATCACTGTCCGGTACTATGTACTGCAATGTATAAATTTAACTCGTGAATATTTCTCTTGCATGCCTTTTATATGCATTACGTTTTGCGTTTAATTCGTTATTGAAATATGGCACTAATAAGAATTTTATTTTGAGAATAGACTTTGTGATGCTTTATTAAATCGATTTTGAAAGAGCAAGGATGGGATTAAAATTATTACATTTTCGCCCACAGCCCGAAACTATGCAACAGTTTTTTACTGCTCAAACCAACAACCAAGAACCGTCCACAAAATCTCATTGAAAATATTAAACGATCTATCAAAATGGAATCATTAGACTCCTCATTTTTCCATTCAACTTTGTGACCCCCCAAAAGATCGTCCCACTTTTAATATCAAAATATAAGACATTACATTTTGGGATATGCGCTTTTGACATAAATAGTATGCAAGTGCAGTTGAATCTTTATTTTAAAAAATGTTCTCGTATGTAGTATCTAGGTGCGATAAATAATACTTTGCGTGTTTTTCATTCGATAATTGTTGTTGTGGATGGTTTTAAGACTCTTAAGAGTAAAATAAATATATATATATAGGCGCTAGCATAAGGTATAAAAATACATATTCGAGCACGCACGAGCGTTAAAAATTTGAATATGGATTTGGAGTGTAGTAATACATATATGCGTTATATATATCTCAAATCTCAAATCAAAAAATACTATAGCGTTATTTTGTTTTTGGAATACAAACGTTACACTTACATGTATAAATAGTAGTAGTAGTAAGAGTAGTTGGACAAATACATAATTGAAAACATTTAAAAACTACGACTAAAGCACATAGAAATTCGTGATCGCATTTTAAGACTTTCGATACATAATATTATCGGGGCAAGGCAAATTGTTCAGATATCTGTCAGCATATATGTATAAATATATTTATATATAATTTATAGCTTTGTGCTGCGCCTGATGGCAAAGGACATCAAGGCGTGCTCCAGCCGCATATGATAGGGCACCATTTTGCGCTCGAGCAGCACAACCAGTGGCTCATCGCCGCCGGTGCAGCACTGGGCACGACAGCATTCACACTGCTCCCGATCACTGCTGGCCTCATCATAATCCTCATCATCATCTTCGTCCTGATGGTGCAGTTCACGCTCCAGTTCGTATGCCTTTTGGCCGCTCGCTGCTCGAAGCGCAAATAGAAAGCGAGACAGACGAAGAGCATGAAGACCAAGGCACACATGGCCCCGCTGGCGATGCTCGCTTTCTCCAGCATGGGTCGCGGTCGTTTGGGCAGATAGGAGCCATCAATTTCCTTGTACTCACACCGCTGACCCATAAATCCGATGGCGCACTCACAGCTGTAGACGGGCAGCTCCGCAATCTTCACAGCAAAGCAATGGGCATCATTCAGACAATACCAGGCATCAAAGTTATCGGGGCATTTGTATGTAGGGAATGTAATATTTGGCCGGGGCGTTGTTGTTGTCGTTGTTGTTGTTCGCATTGTCGTTGTTGGGCTTAGGGGCGACTGGGTGGGTGGCAGTGCCATGCCCGACATGGACGATGAGGAGGATGAGATCGATGGACGTGGCTTGGGCACATTGCGGCTGGAGCAGGCTTCAATTAGAGCCGGACAGCCGAGAAAGCTGACCATCAACAGGAGCAGCATAACGCCCATTTTGCACCTGTTGCACGCCGACGCTGTGGCCGATGATGATGTTGCGCTTGTGGAATGCATTTTGTTGATGTTGTTGCTGTTGTTATTTGGTTTGCTTGCGACTCTTTGTTTCGTTCGTTCTCTTAAAAATCTTAAATCAACTATAATAAACATAAAAAGTAAAACTATCACAAAGTTAATATAACAAGAAGTTCCGCTCTGCACACAGCGAGGCGTCGTCAAAGGCTCTTTGGATTATTGTGGTCTGAGATTGTTTTACATTTATATATCAGCGAGTATATCTGAGGAGTGTGTGTGTGTAAATCTGTGTTAAATGTGTGTGGTATGTGTGTGTATGTGTGTGGAACGACGGCGTATCTGTGAAAAAGACACAAACGCACATTAGTAAACTGTCATCAAAGAGAAATGATTTCAAAAAATCCATATAAATCAAAATGAGTTCAATATTATTAAACTAGTTCAATATACAACCTAAATGATATTACACTAAATTAGAATACAATTAATGCACATTTTAGATGACACCAATTCACTGAACCGTTGATTTTGATATACGAGGTGTGTTCAAAAAGTATCGCGAATTTTGAATTTTGGTGGTACAAAATGTTCTCAGAAGGCCGAGAAGATGTGAACGACGAAGAGCGTAGCGGACGCCCGAGCACTTCAACAACAGACGAAAAAATTAATGGAGTGGAGAAAATGGTATTGGCCAATCGTCGAATCACCGTTAGAGAAGTTGCTGAGGAGCTAGACATATCGATTGGCTCATGCCATTTTCTCCACTCCATTAATTTGTTCGTCTGTTGTTGAAGTGCTCGGGCTTCCGGTACGCTCTTCGTCGTTCACATCTTCTCGGCCTTCTGAGAACATTTTGTACCACCGATAAACGTTGCTTCGGTCCAAGGTAGCTTCTCCGTATGCCACAATCAACATTCGGAATGCATCCGCGCACTTAATTTCGTTTTTCACACAAAATTTGATACAGGTTCTTTGATCCATTTTTTTGAATAGGTAAAAATCGAAGACGATCCAAAACACGTGCAAGCAAAGCAGCTGTCAACAATTAAGTGAACATTCAAAATGGCCGAGCTTGTCGGCATAAGTGAGAGACATGAGTACCAACATAACGCTACAAAAAAATCGAAATTCGAATATACGTAACCCGCGAAAATTCAAAAATCGCGATACTTTTTGAACACACCTCGTATATATATATTTTTTTGTTAATATTTTGTAAAGAAATTAATTTGGGGTTTTTCATGTTGTTCTCCGTTGATTATCCTAGCTCATCAAAGCTGGCTGTGATATGCGTCGGGTATCCATATCACAACCACTTGATGAGGCTTAGATAAGCAACATCAAAAGTATATATTTGATGTCAATCAGTTGTTTTTCATACTTATATATATATAAATATATATAGTTTTATTTTTGATTATGATTTGTGTTTCCAATTCCAATTCCTGGCGTCGCTGTGTAAACTGCGGGAAATGTGGGTGCAGAAGAAATTACATTATGATTGATTGATTGATTGAATCGATTCGATTATTTGATGTAGTTTACATTACGCTAAGCTCATCAAAGCTGGCTGTGATATGCGCGCAAAGCTTTCAAAAATGCATTTCACAACCACTTTGAGAGCGCAGCATGAATGTGCCAATCTTAGATATGCTTGAAAAATAACGATAAATGTTCAGATAGATATAGATAGATAGGAGGAGTGGTTGGCTGGGTGGGTGGGATATCAATTTTCTTCAATGATTAATGGTATGAGAAAACACTTAAATGAACAAACACGTGCGGTGGTGCAAACTATGTATTGATTTCAATTTAAAGTTGATTTGTTTTTTGTTATATTTTCAATCTTTCTTTTTTGTGTTGAGCATCGTGTCGCTCCTCAAAGCTGGCTGTGATATGAGTAGGCATAAAAAGGCAAACATTTCACAACCACTTTGAAGAAGGACACAATTCTCCCTCTCCCTCTCCCTCTCACTCACTCACTCTCTCTCTCGCTCTCTCTTTGCCTCCTTGCCCCACTTCTCTCCTCTCACAACACATCTCTGATTTTGTTCTATTTATTTTTATATAAATAATAAAATAAAAGGAAATACCAGCATAAATAAAAGCCACACACATCTATTATAATTATGTTAATTGCTTATATTGAGGTCGATGTCGATGACGATAACAACTACGAACTATGATGACAATCAAGAATGAAGAAGAAGACGCAGCACAGTGAATGAATTTTTCCTACGCTTTTGTGAATTATTCCAAATGAATGAAAGCAAATTTAGCGTACACATTTAGGGCATTTATTTACACAAACACTCGAATGAATATTAAATATGATCAGCCTTCACTGGCACACCGACATTAACATTAACAACAAATAATTAATGCACATAATCAAATATATATAAAAAAAAAAAATGGTACTTGGCGCACACATCAGCAAAATGTGCATATGTAATGGTGTTTATATATATATGTATACATAAACATTAATTGTGGCGCCGTCACAAAACGCCGTCAATTTGTCGCCAATTTTGTGATAACAAAATAAAATTAATACATCAACTGAAAAACACAAAAAATGCGAACTGTTTATTGTCTCTGTCTGTCTGATGCGCTTGATTGACAATCACAGCTATTAAAGTCTCCGTTATGCAAAATGAAACAGAGGCAAGCGCGCATGCATATGTGTGTATGTGTACGTGTGTGCGAGAGGAAGTAGAAGGAAGCCGCACAAAGTAAAAGTTGAATAACCATCTGAATTGCGATTGATCTTGCGTGCCGCGTAGGTCAAGATCAGCAGCACAGTATTTTTTTTTTTCATTTATGTATTTATTCTGTTTTTCTGCTATCACTAATAACAGCAACAGCGGCGTCAATCAACAGCAAAACAAGTTCGATGATCGGCATCAGTGCCAGGTGGCAACGCTAGGCCAACTGTTAGGGCGGGTAAGTACGGGTAGTAAAAAGGCAAAAAGAAGAGAGCATAAATCACTCTACATACGTCGTGCATAACATAACAAATCATCAACATTACCTTAACAGCAACAACAACAGCAACAGCTACAACAACAAGAAGAAAAGTGTGCATACATACATGACAATTGGCAGAGAAAACACATCACCAACAACAATAACACGCACTAATACTGCTGCTTGGGTCGTTGCCGTTTAACTGCTGCGCTCTCTCTTGCTCTCTCTCTCTCGCCCTCTTTTGCTTTCGGTATGCGCCTCTCTGTTTTTATGCTGCTGCTGTTAATTGTTGTTGCTGTAGTTTTATGTTGCTTTATGTTGTTTCATTCTTGGGCGTCGCTGCTGCTGCTGCACGAGGAGTTCGTTGCTCGTTGTGCACTAGTATTTGTGTGCTTGCATGTGTGTGTGTTGTTGGTGTGTGTTTAGAAAACTGTAAGAAAAGCGGTGTGTGAAAACTATGGGTTAAGGCATAATTCTACCACAACGCGACGACACCAATACACCGCATCCAAGCACACACACATACACAATCACATTTGCTGCCGCTTCAAAAATTTTACCGGTTTTTTTTGCGTAAAACATCGCGCAAAAAACAAGTCCTACTAGTTTTGTTGTTGTTGCTGCACGCGCACAAAAGAGACAGCAAGTGTCTCCACTCGACTTAGTGGAGACCAGAACCAAATTTCGAGGTGTGTTGGATAGGGTGTAGATTCGTGTAAGTATCGGTGGTATCGGTATCGGTGTGCATGCGTGAGAGTTCAAGTGCATGTGCTTGTGTGTGTGTTTATGTCTACACTTCGTCGCGCAGGGAGAGTATATATATATATACATATTTTTTTTTAGCTTCTCGTTCTGTCCGTGTGCGTGTGTGTATGTATGTGTGTGTGCGCGGGAATGTTGGCAAGAATTCTAAGAATTTTACCCAAGCGAGCGGGGCGCACGGGGAATTTCCAAACGAATAGATCATGTCAAACACAATTATTATCGATCATTAAAAACAAAAAGTTGATTAAAAAATTAAAATTTTCCATCAATGATGCACTCAGACGCAAAACCAACGAAAGAGAGAGACGCGTGTAGGCGTTAACCGTTCGTTTTTAAAAAATCTTACGAAAAAATAGAGCATCACTTTAATTCACACAAATTCTTTTCTCTTATTTTTTTAGTAGTTCCCATTGATGACCAACAAATAATTCTACGAGAATTATAAAAGACAAAATCACTTGGCATGACGCCGACGCCGCCGCCAACAGCAATAGCAGCCGCAGCAGCAACCGTCCAGAAAACACGACCGCATCGCAAACACTATGAAAGACAACTGCACACAAAAACGTAGCAAACGAAAGCAAAGAGCAAGAGCAGAGCGTGGCCAGACTGCTGACAATGTATAGACGCCAACGCCGTTTTCTTTTCCTCTCCGTACACAGGCATGTGTGTGTGTGTGTATGTATGTTGTGTATGTATGTTGTGTATGTATGTTGTGTATGTATGTTGTTTTAGTGTTGGCGGCGTTGCGCGCACAAGGCAAAAATGCGCTCAAAAATAACATAAATAACAACAACAATAATGGGCTTGAGGCGGCTTGTTGTTGTTTGGTGTTGCCAGAATGTTTCGCACGCTATATAGTAGGATCAACATGTTGACAAGCAGCCTACGCCGCCACCGTCGCTGCCAGCCTGCATCAAGTTCGTAGGAGCAAAAAGCACACAAACAAGAAGCGACGCAGCGAGGCGGTAAAAAAAAGCAGGTAGACAACAAACGGGACGAACAGGATGAGTGGATGAGAGGCTGGGACGGAGACGGAGACTGAGTCTGAAGACCCAGACTCGAACTCGGACGACGACATTTTTTGCTTGGGGAGCGACGAGCTTGTTTTGGTGAATTCGTGGAAATCTTCTCGATGCGCAGGCGCGCACGTAAACAACATTCCTCGAGGCATTGCAATGGGTCTGAGTCTGGTCTTGGTCTCATTTTTTATACATATAAATATATCTATATAGATATATATATATATTTTTTTGGATTTTGTGCGCGCCAAAAAATAAAACGAGGCTTTTACGCGCGCGCTAAGGATTGCGTTGCCAGATAGCCACAATTGTTTCGCAAAACGCAAATAACGCCCTCTAGCTTCAGACTCGATAGAAATGCGGTTAGAAGTGGGCCATCAAGAAGACTAAATCAACTAAAACAAAAAAATGCAAATCTGCATTTTACGTCACGAGACCTAACTGGCGCAGTTTTATGGGATAAGCATAAAACGTGATCAAATACTATGCACATAATGGTTAATATAACCAAGGTGATTCAAATTCGAATTGAAATTTATCATATATATTTTAAATATTAAAATTTTGAAAAATCAGAATATACAAATTATGATTATTATTATTATGATATATAAAATAAGAAACTAATTTTAAATATATAATAATTATTTCAAAGTTTTCCAAAATCAAAAAATATACAAATTATGATAATTACATTTATTTACTATACCAAATAAAATAATACAAATCGAGTCTACTAATTTGAGTTACATAAATATCTGAAAATATTTCTCAGATTTCTCTGGTCTTATTTCCATCGCCAGAGTCGCTTCTCGCTTAAGAACTGCATTGCTAGTAGTTGTTGTTATTGTTGTTGCACTTGTTGTGTGCAGTTAGGACATTGAACCTGAGACAGACAAAACAACAAACGAATGCAGCACGCTGCGCATCACAACGCAGCTCAGTTGAAACAACAATTTACACTAACTACAAAAAATCAATAAAAACAATGCTGAAAGCTTATTAAGCGCCATATATACACACACACACACATACAGTCAAGCAATCAAGCACGATAAAAGGTCATGTGAAAAAAAATAAATGTTGCCAATTTGAGATTGGGGCTGGGTCGTCTAGTCTGGGTCGCGAGACGTCTGTCTGTCTGACTAGACGGCCAGCCAATGCAAATTGTAACGGTAATCATTAGACGAGCGTTCACACACACACACACACATAGTTGATGTTCTCTCGCATTTCGCATTATTTGCATGCTTCTACTCGCAGTGTAGAGTTCGACGGCCTTCTTACGTAAAGACCACCAACAACAAAATCAGCAGCGGCATTTTTCTTCTTTCTAATAAGCAAACGAGTAGGGGGAGAGAGAGAGCGCGGCGAATGGATCGACAGCGTTGCCACATCGGCCGAGACAGAAAACTCGTTTTCGTCCGTACGTCTTCTTCTTGTATATATGATGTTTGTGTCTTTGCAACTGTACAAGAACACAAAAAAAAAAAAAAAAAAAAAAAAACGGCGCAGACGCCAAACGAACGCTCCCCGTTTGCTGTCCGTCTGTCTATCCAACTGTTTGTGTGTCGTTTTGGCCCGCCCGTATGTATATATGTACGTTTGTATGTATGTGTGTGTGTGTGTATGTTTGTGTGAACAGTTTTTATTTTTCTGAATGTAAAGGAAGTGGCACGTACTGTACACAGCGCTCCGCTGCTGCCTGCTGCTACCGAGGGATTCAGACTAGGGAGTGAGAAAAAAAACAGACGGCAACGACCGACGCTGTCGTTGGTGGTGGTGGCAAGCCAAGAAGACGACCTAAGAGCATGCGGAGCAGACAGGGAGGAGGGTTGTGTGTATGTGTGTGTGTTTGCATGTGTGCAGCATACCTACTATAAACAGGAAATGGAATTTACACACACACACACACATACGGCGGCAAATGTTGTTGATGAGCCGACAAGCGGACGTGCTGCTTAATTGACAAATGGGCACAAGAGAGCGAGCAAAAAAAAAAAAAAAAAAAAGAGAGTGAAGCGAGAGAGAGCGGACAAGGTTGATTGAAATCAATAGTCGCCGTACAAGTGTATGCATGTATGTCTGCCTGTATGTATGTATGCATGTGTGTATGCATGCCTATGTAAGTGTGTGTATGTATGTCTGACGGCGGCGCGTGGAATGTGTGAAAAAACGCGGCCAATGACGGCAACGGCAATCAAACGACGCTCGCTGCCTTCTTCTGCCTTCGTCGTCTTTGCTATGTTAAATTCTGGAATGTCCAAGTATCTTCTCGTCTCGCGTGGAGACTTTTACGACAACGCTGTCGTCGTCTTTGCACCTGACACGCGCAAGCGGAGAGTCACACCCTGCCAATGGCAGCTGTGTCTTCCTCTTCTGTTACTTGAGGTTTGCCTGTTTCCTCTGTTAACGTTTATTAAACGCACATTATAACATTAATTATAACATGTTGCACAATTAGATATTTTGCTTGCATACACACACACACACATACACAGATATATGCATGTCTGCTTTTGTAATTGCAGATGGCGGCCGTTTTACACACAGCGTGTAGTTTTTACTCGAAAAGAGCAATGAATGAAATTTCGTTGTTTTCAGATAATACAGTCACACACACACACACGAACACAGATGTCTACATTTGAAGCAAGACAGAGAGAGAGAGAGAAAGTCTACAGCACCGCGGTCAGCGTACGCGTTGCCAACTGCGTATACAAATTGTTTACTTTTCGCTCGCCGGCTTTAAGCATAGTGCTATACTAAAAAAAAAAAGCGAAAGAATCCAAAAAAAATAAAAACATTTCCATGAAAAAAAATGCAACAACAATAAATGCAGGTGACGCCCCTCTGCCGCGCACTAACCTACATTAATGTAAGACAAAATGTGGCTGCATAGGCCAAGTAGTTGGCAACGCCACAAACTAGTTTTCTTTTACACGCTGCTTCACACAGCAGAAGTCTCCGCGCCGAACGACGCATGTTAAATGCAATGGTGTGTGTGTGTGTGTAAAGGAAAAAAAAACCGACGCATACATATGTATGTATGTAGTGTGTACACACGAAACGAAATTTACTGCTGCTTGCGGTGCGCCTTTTGCAGGGGCTACATAGACACACACTGACACATGCAAACACGCACACTTACACGCACGCACACATTGATACGAAAACGTATTTTTTGCTTACTGCGTAAAAATGGCCGAAATAATTTTCCTTGAAGCTTAATTGACACACTCCAAGCATTTTTTTCATTTTAAAAACATTTACATTTTGTTCTATGCAATTCCATTCAACTTACATTCGGTGATTTGCAATCGCCATTCAAGCTTTCGCCGCTTTCGTCAGAATACTTTTCACATACTCTGCACACACGCGCACATTTCTTTTTACGAATACTTATTTTTGATATTTCGAGTTGAATTTCTCCAACAGTTTGATATATAATTTACAAAAGGCACTCTATACTTTTATTGTTTTTTTCTCTTTTTTTAATCCATCCGTGTAGTTTTGTTCAATCGAAAAATGTATGATATCGTTATGAGTTGTGCGCATCACCAATGTTAATGTCGATAACAAACGTAACGGCAAAGGCATTGCCAGATAGCATAGAAATAATATGGTCACATTTTTTGTGAAATCTATCGATTTGTATATCGACGCTAGCAACGTCTCCCGCATTTTTCAGTTCAAAAGCAACAACGCAGATTGCAAAAGTTGTAGTTGAATTGTAAACTAAACAATTGCAATGGGCGCAAAAGCAACAAAAATCGATGCAAACTATATGTCGAATACACCAAAGATAAACAGAGCAGCAGCAGCTGCCGCTGCACCAATTGAGCTCTCGTTGAGTCCTTGTCGGGAGAATAATGAAATTTTACTCGATCCACGCTCACCAAATGGCTGCCGAACGCCATTAAATGTGAGTATTTAAATGCATTATATTTTATATATGTGTAGGATTAACATATGATGTTGCCACAGTTGCCACCGTTGATGCCACTTGCAACTGCTGCAGTTGCTGCTCCGACAGAAAACACCTTTGCGCAACTGCGCAAGCGGCTTTTGCGTGGATTCTCGCTGCAGGATCCACGTTCGCCGCAGTTGAATCGGACACCTTTGGTGCTGGATGCGGCAATCGATCGTACACTTAACATGGACGACACCTTTGCCGATCTGTTTGTGGAGACGCGTGCACCACAACCAGCAATCTCAGCTGCCGTTGAGCAGCAGCCCGCAAATGAGTCCGTGGAGATTGTTTCCCTGACCTACGAGGAGGATGAGACGATGCCCTGCTGCGACATGCTAGTGCAACAGACGCCAGAGCCAGCACCCGTCCCAGCCCCATGCTATGATCCACGCTCGCCCAGCGTTGGTGTTGAGCGGACGCCCATCATTTTCTGTGATGATGCCGACGAGGCTGAGGAGCGCGATACCCAAATGCTCGAGGAGATACTGGAGACGCTGACGCTCAATCTGAGCGCGGAGAGCAGCATGGCCTCCTTTGTCAGTGCCTCCTCAGAGCTGACACAGGATGAGCTGCAGTTGCAGCCTGCACAGTCACTGTCACAATCTCGTCCAGCCAACAAGCATTTGGAACGCGTCCGTTTGGGTAACAAGCGTCGCGTGGCGCCTCGGAAACCAGCGCGTGCCAACAAAACCCGCATCTATGTGGACGCCATGGAGTCGCACACGAGCAGCACACCCAAGAGCAGTACACCCAAGAGCAGCACTCCCAATCCGGTACAGCGCTCCTCGCAGCGCACTCCGCTCAGCAGTGTGAACAGGAATCGCGTCCATTTGCGTTCGCGTTCCGTGGAGAAGGATTTGGTGAAGCCATCGTTGAAGTTGCCGCTGCAAAGCTTCGACGATCAGCTTAATCCCGGCGAGCGCCTGAATGTGCCCAGCCTGCGTTGGCTGTTGGCCAGCGAGAATCGCTTGGAACCCTAAGCGTGCCCGCTCTTTTTTGCTTAGTAAATTAATTGCCTTAAAAATCATCACATATATTAATCATTTCTCATCTGATCCATAAAAATATATTTGTATATTTGCAAAAATAAGATTTGTGCTATCAAAAATAGATTAATCATTCGAGTTAAGGCCACATTAGCTAAGCTGCAGCAAGACGAGCAATCTATCAATTAGCTGCTTCTCATCCTGCGCATTCCCATTCCATCCTCATCATTGGCAAAGACGTAGTCAAAGCTGCTGTCATCCAAATCACATTCGGAGGGCACATCATCCACGCCAGCCGTAAATTGCCAGCCCCTCGCCTTGCGTCGCTGCTCCGTCGATGTGAGGCGTAGTGTTTTGACCATGTCTTGACCATAATTCTCCCGAAACCATCTGATGTCATTCTTGCGTCGAATATCGCTAACGATGACATAGTCCACTTGCTGTACGGCGGATGCCTCCATTGCAGCACGACAAAAAAAGCCGTAATCACGTTGACGCACCTCATCACTCCAGATTATCATGTCGCGACGATATTGTTCCTTGTAGGGGCCATCGCTGAGCATTTCTCCCATATCCAGTTGCAGCTTGCGCGCCCATTCCCGCTTGATGGGCTCCGAGATGCGAACGATTAGCGACCGATCTGACAATCTACATAAATAATAGTCAATTGTTTACCGCAAATTAGTCTCAATCTAATGCTCACCTTCTTTGCAATCTTTCTGATATGAAATCCTTGCCGCATTTACGCTTACCACTAATCAGTAATATTTTTTTCATATTTCCAGCTAAAAACTTTCTCTTTTAACTGCGCCCGCAATCCTGTTGCGCTGTCGTCGTTAATTGTGGAACTTTGATTTATTTGTGACTCGGGGTCAAAGTCATTTTTAGTCAAATTATTCCATTGTACTTATGTTCATTTTATTCAGAGCTTTTCTTTTATTTGAAATTGTTTACAATTTGGCCTTTTTGAGCTGCGGCCGCTGCTGCAGCTGACGATAAGAATATCGTTATCGATAACAATAACTAAACATCAGACTAGTTTGAAAACGGCGTCTGTGTCTAGTTTGCTGTAAAACAATTATTTGAATTAAACACGCAGAATAAAAATGCTTTATAATTATTTAAGTTTATTATGTATGGTTATTTTGTTACATTTTTTAATTGTTTATAATTTTGCATTTGTGAGCTGCTGCTGCAGCTGACTACAAGTAATTGTTATCGATAACTTGGCAGCGGACTAGTTTCGAAACAATTATTTGAATTAAACACACAAGATGTAAATGCTCAAAAAAATAGTTAAGTTTATTACTACAACGTAAACTGAGTAAAAATGTCTGCATACAACTTTGACTTATTATCTAGACGATAGTTTTTTCTCCATATACAACATTTAATTTGTACAATAATTAAGTGTTTGATTTCATGCATAAAATGAGTGCAGCTCATCTGTCGAATGGTTTCTTTCATCTGTAATATTGCGCTTGCTGCCAGTTGCTGCCAGTAGAGCTGCCTGCCACATTGCCCGACTCGTAGCCGTTTGCTATCTGGGCAGGATTTCGATCCCCGATTACATTGCCGCCAACTGCCGCAGCTGCACCGACACCAGATGCACCGACTCCAACTCCGCCCACCGCACCACTTGAGCCCGTCACCTGGCTGCTGCCGGATGCACCTGTACCCGTGCCGCCGCCAGCACTGCCAAAGGAGGCCAACACACTGCTGTAGTAGGAGGCATCGGCTACCGATTCGGACTGATGGGTGCCGCCGACGCCCTTCTTAAGGGTCTGATGCAGTGACGCCTTGCCCTGATGACAATCCTGGGCATTAGCATTGTTGATGCGCGCTAAATTGGCCAGCGTGAGCGTTGAGTGCGAGTGGACGGCAATGCGATCGGATGAGCCCGGTGGTGGTATCGATCCAATGCCACCGACTGGACCACGCACCGATGACCGTTGCTGCAGATGAGCAACAGCTGCAGCAACAGCAACAGCGGATGAGGCGACAGCGGATTCGGATAGCTGCAAGGGCAAGCATTAGACAGGGAGAGAGCATTGTTAGGAGCCATAGCAACTACTCGCCTTGCGCTGCTTATGCAACTCCAGGCCGCTCAATTCCGTCATCAGCTTGGGCTCAACGACGACGCCCGACCCGGTGGCCGTTGTCAGGGGCGGTGCCAACATTGCCACATGCCGATGATTGATGTGCGCCTGCAGATCACGCTGCGACAAATAGGTGCGACGACACCCAGTGCTGCCGTAGCGACTCCCGCCATGGGTGCACATGAAGACGGTGCCCAAACCAGACTGCTCCACGCGCAGCACCTTGTCGCTGCAGCGAGGACAACACTTGATGGGTTCGGCGCGGGCGCATTTTAAGCAGAAGACATGCTTGCAGGGTATCATGCGGCCGTAGACGAGAATCGGTTTGTCGCACCGGTCACAGCAGTGGATCATCGGATTAAGCACCTTTTCGCCAATCAGGCTCACCTTGTGGTTCCACTTGAGGCGCAGCATTGGCTCCGGTGGCCCGCGGGACAACGTTGTAAACGTGGGCGCCTCCAGCTGTGAGATATCCGCCTCCATATCAACTACAATGATCAGAGATTCCCATTAAATAATCTTTCTTTTCGTGCGTTTGTTAAAAATATTATATTATTATTTAATATCAGTCGTCATAAAAAATATAAAAAGTATAGATAAATTTAATTAATTTAAAATGACATGAAATTTAAATTAAAAATATAAAAAATATTTATTCGATTTCTGGAGGTATTTAAATGGAGAATGCACAAGAAAATATGAAAGCAAAAATAAATGAATTTAAATTCAAATGTAAAATGAAATGTAATTTAAAGAATAAGAAATATCTATAAGATTTCTAGTTAAATGGAATTTTTGCAAAAAATTAAACCAGACCAGAATTAAATTTTAAAAATACTTAATATTATGCTTGTGAAAATGTTATTTACGAAACAAGGCCTTTAAAATTGAACAGAAATAGAGGACTCTGAATTGTTGACAAAGTCTATTGTAATCATTATAGAGTATACGAAACGGCTCATGCAAGGAATAATTTTTAGTACAGCGATTAAGAAATTGGAAAGAACATGAAACAGGCAGTTTTTTTAATTTAATGTTCATCAAAGCAGTGGAATCGAGCTAACCATTTAGTAATTTAACTATGAACAGAACAAGACGATTAGTTGGATAGAAAAGGAAGAGGAGCCTATCGGTGTAAAGAGATATATCACAGATTTGGCACCAGATATTAAGACCACACACAAGATCTGTATTTCACAATTGGACGTACAAGAAATTAATTTATTTGGGAAACCATTAATATTTTAATTTGTACTATTTAACGAGCGTTCACTGTAGCTTATAAAGTTCTTACTTGGCTTTGGCAACACTGGCAGCACTACCTGCTGCTGTTGCTGCTGCAGTGGCGGCGGCGGTGGCAGTGTTTGTGGCGGCGTCATATCCTGAATGGGTGTCAATTGCTCATCGTTCGCTGTGGCCGCCACATCCATTTCGTTTTCCTTGTCCACGTCTTGCATTGCCACATCCTCTGTGTGCTCTAGGCTGATTGGACTGTCCTCCAATCCGCTGACATTGTTTGAGGCGGTGCCGGCGACGGCGGCGGCGGCGGCTAAAACATTGCCAACACTATTTTCATATGTTTCCAGGGCAATGCCAGTGTCATCAATTTTTTTACCGCGTCCTCGGCCACGTCCACGTCCGCGGCCACGTGCTCGAGAGCCGCGACCACGCCCACGACCTCGTTTCACTTCATCATTGTCCATTTTGTGTTAAGAAATGCAATTTTATTTGGTAAATATATTTTTGTCTTTTCTATTTCTTTCGCTTCGCCGCTGCTGTTGTTGCTGATTTTTCGATTAATTATTTTTGCCCAATCGATAGGAAGGCGAAAGATGTTATGGCTATTCCGCTATTTTAAATATTATTTCGCAAATGTTATCGAAAAGCATTCAGCTGTTCACAGTTGTTTACATCATTGCAAATGGCGCAAAGATTAAATTAAGTAATAATAAACAAATGATACTTGTTAATTCATAAATGTATTGATGACAAAATTCAAATTTTGTAAATTAAGCTTATTTTATTTTACGTTTTCCTTTTTGTTTTGTACAATTTAAACTACAAAAATGTAACTTTATAGCAGCATATATTCATAGGCTGTACTTATTTTCATGTAAAATGACTTTGAGTTATTTTACGCTCAATTTTTCAAAATTAATTAAAATTTGAAAATATTGTTTGCTAAAATGTTATTGTTTAGTTCACACTCCATACAACATGTTGTATGTAGCGTGCTCTGTAATTGCACTGTTAACTGTTAGGGCTGTTAAATATTAACAGATATGAAGCAGCAATTCAATCATTTATTTATAAAATATGTTCATATTTTTACTCAAATCTTACAAAACTTATTTTTTAATAAGTAACTAAAAGTTGTTGGAACGAATTATTTTTAAAAACTTAAACAGCGCTTTAATTATAGCCCGCTGTTAATAACATTGATGCAAAGTGTTAAATTAACAGAGGGAAAAACACATGTTTTGCTTCAACGCGGCGTGCCTTAAAGCCGAAAGAAGAAAAACAAAAGCGCATTGCTTGCGAAAAACTAGACAAAATGGACATCGACGAGCTATTTGATTGTTTCAATGAGGTGCCGCCTGAAAGTCTTCAGGTGCCGCTGCTACCCCTGCACACAAAGAAGGCAACAGCAGTTGAAGCTCAGGACAATGACAACAAAAGTGCCAAAAAAGCCAACAAGCGTCAGGCAGACGCCAGTGTTGCTGATCAGCAGACAGAAACAGACGAAGCAGCCGTGAAAGAGGACAAAGAGGAAAAGGAGCCTGCAAAGCGCCCGCGTGCCGACGGCGTTGGCGATGAATCCAATGACAATGACAAGGAAATGGGC
This sequence comes from Drosophila planitibia, assembly GCA_035043785.1. Lineage (NCBI taxonomy): Eukaryota > Metazoa > Arthropoda > Insecta > Diptera > Drosophilidae > Drosophila > Drosophila planitibia. The sequence continues at coordinate 1,075,928 of JAWNMS010000066.1, forward strand.
AACGAGAAGGAGGAGGAGGAGGAGAACGTTCAGCAACTGGATGATTGTGCGATGGAGACGCTGCGTGTACGGATTGTGACCCACCAATTGGTGTCGCCGGAGTCGTGTACACACGAGGTTGCTGCCCATCCCGATCAGGAGTACATCCCATTGCAGCCAATTGTGGGAGTGCCTGCCAAAGAGTATCCATTTGTGTTGGATCCATTTCAGAAGCAGGCTATTCTCTGCATAGACAACTCCCAGAGTGTTCTCGTGTCGGCGCACACGTCCGCCGGTAAAACGGTGGTTGCCGAATATGCCATCGCCAAGTCGCTGGCGGCAAAGCAACGAGTGATTTATACGACTCCCATTAAGGCGTTGTCCAATCAAAAGTTTCGCGAATTCACAGATGAATTTCAGGATGTTGGTTTAGTTACTGGAGATGTGACCATTAATCCGTCGGCATCCTGCCTGATCATGACCACAGAGATTCTGCGTAATATGCTGTATCGTGGCAGCGAGGTGATGCGTGAGGTGGGCTGGGTCGTCTTCGATGAGATTCACTATATGCGCGACAAGGAACGTGGCGTTGTGTGGGAGGAGACACTGATCCTGCTGCCGGACAATGTGCGCTATGTTTTCCTCTCGGCAACGATACCCAATGCTCGCCAGTTTGCCGAGTGGGTATGTCATCTGCACAAGCAGCCGTGTCACGTTGTCTATACGGATTATCGGCCCACACCGTTGCAGCATTACATCTTTCCAGCTGGCGGCGATGGCATTCATTTGATTGTTGACGAGAAGGGTCAGTTCAAGGAGGACAATTTCACCACAGCCATGGCGGTGCTGGCAAATGCGGGTGCGTAACTAATCTTTACTTTTGTGGATCTTGATTTAAACCCGCTTCTCTGTTGCAGGCGAGGCGGCCAAGGGTGATCAGAAGGGACGCAAGGGTGGCGTCAAGGGCCACAATTCTGGTCAGACGAACATCTTTAAGATTGTCAAGATGATCATGGAACGTAACTTTGCACCCGTCATCATCTTCTCGTTCAGTAAGAAGGATTGCGAGGTGTATGCCATGCAAATGGCCAAACTGGACTTTAATACCGTGGATGAGAAGAAACTGGTCGATGAGGTCTTTCACAATGCGATGGATGTGCTCTCCGAAGAGGATCGTCGTTTGCCGCAGGTGGAGAATGTGTTGCCATTGCTGCGACGTGGCATTGGCATACATCATGGCGGTTTGTTGCCCATCCTCAAGGAGACCATTGAGATACTGTTCGGAGAAGGATTGATTAAGGCTCTGTTCGCCACGGAAACCTTCGCCATGGGCCTGAACATGCCGGCGCGCACTGTGCTCTTTACGGCACCACGTAAATTTGATGGCAAGGATTTTCGCTGGATCAGCTCCGGTGAGTATATTCAAATGGCTGGACGTGCTGGACGTCGTGGCCTGGATGACAAGGGTATTGTCATACTGATGATCGATGAGAAGGTGTCGCCCGTCGTGGGACGTGAGATCGTGCAGGGCAAGGCGGACACTTTAAATTCGGCGTTCCATTTGACGTACAACATGGTGTTGAATCTGCTGCGTGTGGAGGAAATCAATCCGGAATATATGCTGGAGCGCAGTTTCTATCAGTTCCAGAATCAAGCTGCATTACCTGGACTGCACGATCAGGTGCTGCAGAAGCAGCAACAGCTGGAGAAGCTGAGCATCAAGGACGAGCACAATATTGCCTCGTATCATCACATCCGGGATCAGCTCGAGCTCAACGGCACCAAGTTTCGTGAGTGGCTGACGAAGCCACAATATCTGGTGCCCTTCCTGCAGCCGGGTCGCCTCGTCAAGGTCTCTGCTGGCAAGCAGGAATACGACTGGGGCATTGTGTTGAATTTCAAGAAACAGGATCAGACTCGCAAGAATCCGCTGAAGAGTGATTCGAACGTTGTTATCGATGTGCTGCTGCACGTGAGCGAAGAGGCGGCCAAAACTGGCGACACCGAACCCTGTCCGCCCAACGAGCGCGGTTGCATGGAGGTTGTGCCCGTCGCCAATACACTGCTCACCCAGATTAGCTCGATACGTGTCTACTTTCCCAGTGATCTGCGCACAGCTGACAATCGTCGTGCCGTCCTCAAGACCATTCAGGAGGCAAAGAAACGCTTTCCACTCGGTCCACCCGTCCTGCATCCCGTTGACGACATGAACATCAAGGATGCCGAGTTCCGTAAGATCGTGGATACCATTGCCCAGTTCGAGAGATTGCTCGAGGAGCATCCACTGCACAAATCACCCGAGTTGGAGCGCATACACAAACGCTACCTGGACAAGCTGAAGCTACAATCGGAGCTGACTGCGCTGAAGAGCGAACTGAAGGCGGCACGCAGCCTGCTCCAAATGGACGAGTTGAAGTATCGGAAGCGTGTGCTCCGACGCATGGGTTACTGCAAGCCCGGTGATGTTATCGAGTTCAAGGGTCGCGTCGCCTGCGAGCTGAGCTCAGCGGATGAGTTGCTCATCACCGAAATGATCTTCAATGGTGTCTTCAATGAGCTCTCAGCACCACAGGCTGTGGCACTCCTCTCCTGTTTCGTCTGCGACGAGAAGTCCAGCGAGGCGCCAAAGAGTGCGACAGAGTTGTCGGGACCACTTCGCGCCCTGCAGAATCTGGCGCGGCGCATCGCAAAGGTGTCCACCGAGTGCAAACTGAATCTGGATGAGGACAACTATGTGGATAAATTTAAGCCATTCCTCATGGACGTAGTGCTCGCCTGGTGCAAGGGCTCAACTTTCCTGAGCGTCTGCAAAATGACCGATATCTTTGAGGGCTCCATCATTCGTTGCATGCGTCGTCTCGAGGAGCTGCTGCGTCAACTCTGTCAGGCATCCAAGACGATCGGCAATACGGATCTGGAGAACAAGTTCTCCGAGGGTATCCGACTGATCAAGCGCGATATTGTGTTTGCCGCCTCGCTCTATCTGTAGTATATATATATATATATATATATATATATATATGTATAGTACATCCTAATTATTTCCTAATCTATATTTGAAATGTTTATTAAAAAAAATATATTTCACACATATAAACAAGTTCAAATGTTAACATTTAAGACAAACGAGGACACTTCACAAAAGCGAAATTGGTTTTTATTGAAATGAATTGATAAATATATATGTTTACCTATATATATATAACTACACGCAATTAAACATAAACTACACACTTATGAAATGTAATTGTTAATGTATTTCTTATGTTTTCGCACATGTAAACAATAACTTTATACAAAATACATATGAATGAAAACATAAAAATTGATTGGACGGTTTACACTGATTTGTATGGTCGTTGATTTCTATATATGTGACACATAAAACATACATACATATATATATATATATAAAATATATAAATTATAGCTTTATATCTATATATATGGAAGGCACTTAGACATTATACATATATGAGTACAAACACACTCTTATCACTAGGCTAGATCAATATAATGATAGGCACTTGTGCATATTTAGTATGAGGAATGTGAAAAGTATCTATTGAAAAAGTATTATGTGTTATGATATCGGAACTCGTCGGAATTCATGAAATTTATGAATTTTTCATGCTGGTCATTGAGCTTTATTATTTTTATTTTGCATTATATATATATATTTATGAAAAATTATATTTTTTTTACTGTTCCTAATCAGTTGTTCGAAAGTCAGCAGGTTAAAAATCGTTTTTTACAGATTACAAAAAGTTGTTTGGATTTTAAAATTAATAACTTAACGTAGATATTTTAATATATATATATATACACTCAAAGGCCTCGCCTCAAAAAGAGGCGCGTCTATGCCAAAAGGCGCAAACTATTCTATGGAATGTCATTGATATGGATTCGTATTCGTTGGGTTTTCAAACTTACAAAATAAAATTGAAAAAAAAATGCATTTCTTTTTTTTTTTACAAATAAAGTTAGTTACACTTAGGGACTCTAGAGATCTCTTAGATCTGTGTAGCCACAAATTATAAATACTAAATATAAAACTAGGGAAATTAAACAACTTAAAAAGAACCGAACGTTGCGGGCGCTCCTAGAATGTCAACAACTAAGGCAGGTGTTCTCCAGCATAACGGAGCTGTTGGCCAGAAAACATTATAAGGCGGCATTCGTTATCAATTTGGAGGTGAAACTTACCTCAACTTAAATGCTTGGCTATATGATTGTTGTTTATTTCCGAGGCTTATGCGGATCACTCTCTAATCGCATCGCGCGCTTAGAGAGCGGTTACTTAGACAGACGTCTGTGGCACCCCCTCCACCAGCTGCGTACGTCGTGGCTGGGCTGCCGGCTGCGTTGTCAGCGTCGCCGTCGTCGTTGTGGTGCGTGCCGAGGGCACCGGCGTGGTGCTACGACTGCTGCTCGCCACACTGCTGGCGGTTGGCGTTCGCTTTGTTGGCTCTGCTTGCAGTTGTGCCACCGGCGTACTCGAGATGGGCTGCAGCAGTCGCTTCTCTTCGACCGGCGGCACTTTGCTCGACACCGTTCCATTCGCCTGGGAGCGCGGCGTTGTGGCACGTTCCGATTTGACCAGACTGCCGTTGGTCTCCTTGAGCGAGATGCCCGACTTAATGGATGCCTGACTGCTCGACTTTTGGGTCATGGCCAGCGAGCTGGGCGAGCGCAGCGATGTGGTATCCGTGTGCACCTTGCTGGCCAGCGTTTTAGTCGATGGCGAGTCCCTGTACTCGTAGATGTTGTCCCGCGAGCGCATCGCATGATGATTGGTCACCATGTGCGCATTGTCCACTCCACGTGGATCTGGCTCGGGTTCCATGCCCTCACCATTGATGAAAACATCCTCGTCATAGAATCGATCCGATTGCCTGTGATTAATGCGATAATGGTGAGTATAATTTCTGACAGAGTGTTCTCATTAGTTAATTTCACTTACCGCTTCGCATTGCGCCACATAATGCAACAGATGACGACGAGCACGATGAGAAAGAAGCACGCAACCGACATGCTCCAGAAGGCAATCTGCAATGGCTCCTTGGGCTCCCACCAGTACTCTGTGGTCGGCGGATATGTCGGCACTAGAACACCAATGACTGTTGGCAAGTATTGTGTCCAGAAGGCGCTCTCCGTTTGCCGATAGTTCAGCAATATGGAGGAGTTGTATGTGGTATTGATGTTCAGGTAACGAATCTCTCCCTGATAGGCACGCTGAAAATGCATTCCCAGCACTTGCTGTGGCGTCGGATTGCTGCAGGAAGGAATGAGAGAGTTTTTAGTTAAGAGGCACTTGATGGAAACCTGTTAAAGAGGAAGGCAGCTTAAATATGAATAAAATACCAGCTAACAACTAGAGATCTGTAAGCTTTTACAAAGTTCAATTTGCTGTGATATTAGGTTATGTTGGGTCGGTTGTCGTCAGGAGGGGAAACACATCCGTATCCCAAACCACTTAACTGGAGACCCCAGAAGTTTTTTTCATCTCCTACTGTGGGTCGGAAAGAGGATAAAGGAAGTGATGAATCGATTCCATTTCTTCTTCATCACGACAGCGTTTGCAAAAGTTAAGAACTGGTAATCTGTTTGCATGAATACTAATCAAGCAGTGTCCACTGATAGTCACTGAACTTGTATATTTGTTCGGAGCGTTTTCTCGACCGGCATGGCCAGATCATAACTGTATCTTTAAGCATTAAGACATAGAGCCACAGTTGAGGCTCCATTTAGTCGAGTTATCGAAAACTTGTTTGCTTTATTCTCTTACCCGTATCTGGCAAAGTTTGAATAGGTCTGCATAAAGAAGTGACTCATATTGCGATCGTTGTCCGTCCACATATTACGCTGCAGATGCTCCTTCTTGGGAAAGAATTCCGTATCCATAAAGGGGGCACCCGTCAAAAAGTAGTGCTCCGTATCGTGTGGATATTTGCGCCACTGTGGCAAATTCAGTGCCTCCACCGTTGTGTTGAGCACATACATAAAGACGGGCACCTTTTGCTCGAGCAGCAGCTTGACCATTTGATCAACTGGCGCCCGATAGTAGAGATCGCTCAGCATGTTGATGTACTGGTCGCGTATGATTGTATTGTTATTGGGATCCGGCCAGAAGGTGTACATGTACTTGATGGCCTCGTAGACGCCATTGGGATTCAGGGTGTAGTTGTAGCGGAAGACATGCTCCCGCACCTTCTGCTCGAAGAAGCGACCATCCAGCTCATAATACGGTGCCAGCGATTCGTTCTGGGCGACAAAGAAGGCGGCCTCCTGCGTGGTGACGCCCGTCATATACTGAATATTCCGATTAAATCGGCCAGCACGTATCAGAGTCTCTGGTGTTTGGGTAAGGAAGCGCCAATCCTTCTCCCGCCAGCCCTCGTACCAGTCGTCGCCGGGCAGCGTAAAATTGTGATCCAGCACCGGACCCCAAGGGAAGCTGCCGACCTGTGGTGAGAACTCTGCATTGCCCAGTTCATAGAAGCTGCGTCCGGTGCGCAGACAGTTGACCAGCTTCCACGACGAATCCATGGAGCAGCCCAACACTTGTCCCAGCACACGGCTCGTATTCTGCGCCCTATACTTGTCCTGGATGAACGCCCAATCGGCCAAAGCCGATCCCGATTGCGCTATCACCCGCTTCACAATGTTCCGGGTCTGTGGCGCGACCATCAGGAGACCAGCGGAGGCGGCTCCAGCACCTGGACCAAACAACGTTATCGATTCACGGTCTCCATTGAAGAACTCAATGTTATCGTAGACCCATTTGAGGGCCATTGCCTGATCCAAGATGCCATAGTTGCCCGGCGAATTCTCATCCGCTGTTGAAAGGAAACCCAAGGCACCCAGTCGATAGTTAAGCGTAACCACGACCACGTCATAGAATGAGGCCAGGATATGGCCCTGGAACAAATTGGAGGCGCCACGCACAAATTCGCCGCCGTGTAGATAAACCATAACCGGATACTTTTGGGCAACGCCAGCACCAGTCTGCAATTGATAAATGTGAGTCTTTGTAAATATATTTAAATCATAACTGAACTCACCTTAGGGGAATATACATTCAGATAGAGGCAATCCTCGTCCATGTCCATCACACCTTTGGTGGCACCTGTATAACGCACTGGCTGCGGACATGCTGGTCCAAAATCCACCGCCTGGAGCAGCTGCCAGCCCCGATGGAGCCGGGGCGGCTTAAAGCGTCCCTCGAATGTGGGCGGCAGGGCATAGGGTATGCCCAAGAATGTTGAGCACTCACCCATTACGCGATCCACCGTGGAGTGGTAGGGTCGATAGAATGATTTCGGATCGGGATTATCATACATATAGACCTTAAAGCCCTGCACCTGGCCATAGTTCGTTGTGACGAATACATCGCGTTCCAATGTCAGCGAATCGCGTCTCTGTTTGCCCTGCAAATCCTCTCGCCAGCCGGCCAAGACGCCCGGAAATTGGGTGCGTGCATTTGGATCATTCTGTGAATTCAATTATAATAGAGATTATAATTGTTGTTGTTGTTGTTGTGGGCGGATGGGGAAACATATGTCATTGATCAAGTCGCATGAAAACTTAATTAAGATTATTGCTTTGATATTACAGAGCAGCTCATCGGAGATGTTCAGTTCTCAATGCTTGCGCATTGTTCATTTATGGTGCGTTCTAAATGTTTTCCTCATCTTTTGGGGTCAACTTGTGTGTCACTCAGTTAATTGTTTTAGCTTTCTGTAGGTGAACTAAACAACTAATGACAGCCATGAAACATCACATACCGGATCGAAGCGAAAGCGATCCTCATTGGGCATGCCCTGCGGATATTGTCCAGGTGGATTCCGGCCAGGATAATTGGCGCCATAGCCATTCGGCTGATAATGGCCATAACGACGATCATTAAACGTGTACGTCCTGTGAATCAAAGTTTTTAATCGATATCAAATAATATTTATTTCAAAGCAAGACTCACCTATATTCGGGATCGCCGGGATTGGGCCATTGATAGTCGACACCGACACGCGAATAGAATCGCGGATCCCGCGTTTGTGCATCAATGTGAGGCAGCAGCGGTTGGAGCACCAAAAGAACCCTTAAAATGCCCGATAGACATTCGAATTTGTCACGATATTTAAATTTCTGTGACATTTTAGCCTACAAGGGAAATAAACAAACAATTAAATACTATATATTTTTATATATATATCGGAGAATAAATAAATTTAATCACTATTATATATATTTATGGTGCATTTCATTATTTTTGTTTTAATTATTTAATGTGAACTAAAGACAGTCCGGGTTTTAATAAATTAAAATTTAAAACTACATTTAAAATTCTAGTTACGAGTTAAATGATATACAAATAAAAGAGAGAATTTTAATTATATATTTGAATTAAAGATATAATAAATAAATAAAACTATGGGCATTAAAATGTAAAATGGTCGAAAGATTGGCGAAACCCAGAAGAAACACAAGCAGACCAAAAGGTAAAGGTTAAGGTTAAGGAAAGTAAAGAACATTGAGAAGAGAGAAAGAGAGAGAGAGAGATATGGAGTGAGATATAAAATATAGTAAAATATATGTAGCATAAGTTTACCACAGTTAAGCACGCTAAGAGATTTCTCGCAGATTTCTTAAAAGCACAACTTGAACTATTCAAAACATGCTCATAATAGTTATTTGTTTGAGTACACATTTAAATACTATTATGCAAAACATAGATGGTCTTTTTTTGAAAGCAAATACCTCAAAGAAAAATCGTTTATAACAATAATTGATTAACACTTTTTGTATGTGTTTTTTTATTCTTTTGTTTATACACACAATAATAAACAAATCTGGGTGCTGAGTAAGAGTGACCAAACTGGTTTCCATATTACGTTAGCTGCGTAACACAGACACAAATGTATTTGAAGGTATAGGTGTGTACATCTGTTATATGTATGTCTTATGGCCAAGTTTGAAACCTGCGTTAGAAATAAGAAGTCGAGAGACCGAGAAACCCGTTTCCACATAAGAAAATAATGAGCTAAAAATAAGTTACACCATAAAATGCAACTTTATGTGTTATTTTTCAAATTGGAGTCATCTGGGAGATGTTATTGCAATGGAGCCATTACGATTGCGATTATTTCCATTGTTTGTTTGCAGGCACTAATGCTTTAATTGTCAGCTTAAGTCAAGTCATTGCAGTAAATGAGTTATACTGGGACTGGAGATAGTCTAAGAATTATACGCTTCAGGCGGAAGCATTATTAGAAAATGTTACTCGAGAAATGTACAAATTGTTGGTAAACTTTTATTTAGGAGAAATTAACAAGCGTTAAAATCTGTGGAAATCATTAGTGCAAAAAAAGATTTAATCATTTTATTTTCTGTCTTTCATTCATAAAATGTTGATTGCAGTTTTGTATTTCAATTATTGACTATTTAAACACAACAAATCAACTCCTTCTTTTCTAATCAATTAATAAAACTTGTACTAACACTTTTTCAGTTTTTAGAGATTGGAGTTGGAGGCGTTAAGCAATAATTGGATGGCATGCGCTCTAACTGTTATTTTTATTTTATATATATTTTAATTAAATAAATTTAATTGAACTAACTAGAATGATAAAAGAAAGCTGAATGCCCACAAGTTACATAAGAATTTGGTTAGTTTATATATATAATATACATATACTTATAAATATAATACTGTGTAAAGATAATCTTTCCTGTCGACCCAAACTCTAGGGCAAAAATAAGTATAGCTAAAAGTGGTGCATTTCAGCAATTGGCTTCATAATTGCCACAACAACAACAACAACATTGAGTAATATAAACAAATTGTGTGCAGCACGTTTGGCATTTGATTACAAAGAGCGCTGCAACGACAAAGTTAACGTCAACGTCATTTTAACTGGTACAAGGACTCACAAGCACTCAGACACACACAAGTTGCAGTTGCTGTTCCGACATGCAAAATAAAAAGTGCATTAACCTGCCGACACCACCAACAACAGCACCACCACCGGCACCACAACTACCACCTCTCAGGTTACGCTGTTAACCTCGATGTGTGCTGGCTCGCTTGCTCCTCTTCTACTATTGCAACTTGAGCAACTGCCGCTGCCGCTGCTGTTGCTGCTTCTGCTTCTGCTTATTCTTGCTAAAAGTGCGGAAATGCAAAGACCTGCACAAAATAAATTGAGGGCTGTCGCCCTCTGTCAGAATGTTTGCCAACGGTAAAAAAAAACCGAATATAATCAAATACTTGCGGGAATTTTCATATCAAATTACATTTTTCATTTGTTGTTGTTTTTGTTGTTATAAGTGTTAGCTGGTGAATCACAATGATTTTTTTTTGTTTTTCGCAATCACAAAGCAAATAGAAACAATACAACGCAACGATAATGTTGAAAGTGAAGCGTTCGCAGGTGTGCGTGTATGTGTGAGTGCCTCTATATATATATATATATGTATATGCATATATAGGTGTGTGTGGCCCACTGCGCGGCAGTTGTATTGTTGTTGTTGTTGTAGTGGCTGCTTCTTTAATCTCACTTGTTTTACAGTTATGCTCCAAATGATGACGTCGCTGCCTGCGCCGACGCCAACGTAGTAGCTTGTTGCGTTTTTTTTGTGGTTTTTTTTTGCGCTTGGCCTTTGTTCACTATCTAATCTCAGCCCTTCTTTTACCACCTGTATTTATAAAAACCACATTTGCACTCAATTTGGCTTATTCATTTTATTTTATAAAATGATTGATTTAATAAAATTATTAACTTTCTTTGGGTATGCGCGCCAACGCCCCGAAAAGCAACGAGCCCAGTTTACGAAAAAAGCAAGAAAAACGTAAACGTAAAACGAAATGACCGTTTTGAGTTTTTGTTAGCCAACGGCACAGGTAGCGAGAGAGAAAGAGAGACAAAGTCAAGTAAACAACGTCAAAACGCAACTATGGTTACACTAACACATACAGTTAACACACACATACTGGCTTACGCGAGCAGCGACGCTTTTGTTACCAAGTTGTAGTTGCATTGACTCACACACCTGAGTGAATTTTGTAGAAGACGCGCGCAGCTTTTATTCTCGCCCAACCGACGCTCACGAACGTTACAACCAAACTGAAGCGGCAAGTGACTTCAACGCCAGCTAACAACGCTAACCTGCCACTCGGCTGAGCGAACGAACGAATGAGCGAGCGAGTGCGGGTGACAGACACGCAGCAGCGTGAGAGAGAGAGAAAAGCGAATGAGATCGTCAGAGAATGTCAGAGAGCCTAGAGTGGCTCAGAGTAATATTGTTATCCGAGCACAAATAAATATTTAAATCAATATAATGCTACAACCAAATGCATTGCATTGATTGTAAATAATAATATTACATATTAATTTAATGTATTTAGCTGTGTCCACTAAGTCGACACAAACAAATACAAAATGCAAAAAATTGATTAAATTAAAAATCAAATTTTAAATTAAACTTAAGTTAAAAAAAAGAATTACTAATCCGATTTCTGGAGGTATTTAAATGCAATATATGAAAGTCTTATTATTATTATTTCAATTCATTAGAGAGATTGGAATATGTAACGGTTGTAACTTCGTTATGTGTGTGTATTATCCATTTATTAATTATTATTATTTTTGTATTATCTAAATTTATGATAGTTCTACTTAATTTCATTCTTAATTGTCGGGCGCAAAGTTTAGGTTTTCGATAACAAAAACAAGAGTTCACGCCCTTGACTTCAGGCAGAAGAGTAGCAAACCCCACTTTTCGCTGAGTTCAAAAAGTCTTCAATTAATAGCGGCTGCCTAATTAAGGGCCACCAGTCTCTAGCTTGAAGATGTAGAAAGCCTCGTGGTAGATGATTCAGTTACATGCATAAATGCAATTGTCGGCACACTGTGATATTTTTGCATAACAAATAGTCGCGCTTTGCATAATTTTGCCATTCTATCATTATCAAGAAAGTAATTTGTTTTCGAGGCGGATTGTGATTCACTCACTCACCGTAACTGCAAGCGCGAGGCGAACCAACAATTAAAGCCAGTTCACATTTTGACCCCGTCTTATTGAGTTGAAGACTCTTCGCTGACTTGGGCGTAGCTGACAATTTTAATTATAACAGCCGTCGCTTCCGATGTCAAAGATGCGGGAAACAATTAGAGCACTTGGATGGATAAAAGAGTTAAGCTAGACATACGTTTGTGGCACGCATTCCTAATCAGCTTACATGAATAAATGCATTTGTTCATAAATTAATTAAATTGAAAGCTTTCGAGAGTTCAATTTGTAAGCAACAAGCAATCTTGAAAATTTCCGTTTAAGTCTAACGGTTCACAGATTCAAGTTTGGCGGTATTTCACTATATCGATATCACACATACGACACGTCAAAAATAGTCAGCTCAACTCTTTAAACATTTACCAGCACTGTCCAAAGCTATCGACACTTGCAGCTGTTTGCAGGCTGTTTTTATTAATACTTATTTGCATTCACACAACTTGCTTGAAAACACACACAAAGTGGACAAAAAAAGCCCATAAATAATCGCAATAAACCAGTAATAGGTGCTTAGTTACAGTCCAACTAGGGCATATCGAAGGCAGGCGTATATAACAAAACTTGCAACAAGCGGTTGTGGACAAAAAAGCAACAAAATCAGCTTCGACATGGAGCCGCCGTCAACGGTCGGAGGAGTTGCCCATAATAACAGTACACACAAGTTTCATCCATGCGATGAGGCAGTGATTGCCACCAATGATGATGCCAGTGATTGCAAGCGGGGCGCTGTGCGTCTTGGCTACTGGAAGGACGATTATATTGGGTACTTTGTGCGCAATCAGGAGCGAAAGGCTCCAGAGATAAATCGTGGCTATTTTGCACGAGTCAAGGGCGTTGAGATGTGCGTGGAGAAGTTTCTGAAGGTTAGTTTCACATATATATCTACCACACAAGGTTGCAAACAGCAACAGTAAGCGTAAATAATGGGACATGCGCGTCATGGTATCTATCTCGTGTCTACTACGTGAGAACACTTCTCTTAATATCTGCCTATATAAACGAGCTAATTTGATCTTAAGTTTGTTTACAAAATTATTTCCTTTGTGATGATATAATACAAAGCTAAAGTTCTGTTTTGAAATCAGACATTTTTGCTCGATTTTTTCTCTTAAAATATCGATAAATGTACTCAGTAGTTTATATATTTTATTGAAAAGAAGTCCTTTAGCTCGATCAATTAATTACGAGATTGTTTAATGATCTTTTGTTAACTAGTATCGATAAATATTCCCCCTATTTTTTTGTCGAACATAATAGTTTTTAGCTTGACGGTTACATTTCAAAACTATGAAAGTAATGCAAACTATTTACAATGGTATTAAATCAAATCCACTAAAATAAATATAAATAATAAATAAAAAATTATGAAATTAAAATGCCATCTCTAGTCTGCTGCATGGCCAAGACGCAAGTTAAGGTCAAGAGCTTGCACCGAATTGTGGCATTGAATTTGTATCGAAATCCTGTTGCATGGACCAATGGGCTGCTGCTGCAGCTGTTGCTGTTGCTGCGCATGTGTTGCACTTGCGCGAGTCACGCCCCATACTTTGGCCTTGCACTTAACTTGTAATTGTAATAAAATTGACCGTGACCATTGCAGAAAACGTCTGGCAACTGTCAGATTATTAACCTGGGCTGTGGCTTTGATACACTCTACTTTCGGCTGCGGGACACCGCACACCAGGTGAAGAACTTCATCGAGCTGGACTTTCCGACAGTGACGGCACGCAAATGCTATACAATTAAGCGAAATAAGGCGCTGCTGGCCAAGATTAACGACGAGGATGGCGAGGTGCGTCTGAGTCCAACGGATTTGCATGGGCCCAACTATCATCTGATGGGCGTCGATTTGCGTAATCTGGACGAGGTGGACCATAAGCTGCAGCAAGCCGAAGTCGACTATACGTTGCCCACCATATTTCTCGCTGAATGTGTGCTCGTCTATATTGAGGCACAAAACTGTCGAAATCTACTCAAATGGATAGCACAAAAGTTTCAAGCTGCCGTCTTCGTCAACTATGAACAGGTAAGGCTTAAATATGTTGTATATCTTAATTATATATTATCAATTTTAATCCTCAACTTTTTTTTAAGGTCAACATGAACGATCGCTTTGCGGACGTGATGTTAAATAATCTGCGCAGTCGAGGCTGCAGTTTGGCCGGCGTGGAGTCCTGTCAGTCGCTGGAGACACAAACGAACCGCTTCAAGGACTGCGGCTGGAGCGGTGCACGGGCCTGGGACATGGTTCAAGTATACGAAAGTATTTCGTCTGCTGAACGCCAGCGCATCGAGCGCATCGAGATGCTGGACGAAGGCGAACTGTTGCTGCAGTTATTCCAGCACTATTGCCTCGTTGTCGCCTGGCTTGGCGCGGCCTTTCAGGATCTAGACATTACGTGCGTGCTCTTCGGCAAAATATGTGTTTAAATATTTTTATTAATCATTTCTCTTTCTTCATTCGCAACAGTGTGGAGGATCTGATGTCGTCGCTGAACATTGACTAGTGGAAGTCCACTTTAAGGACCATCAACTTGATCTGTTGCATCCTTGCATCATTGCTGCTGCTGTCCGGTGGCCAAAGTGCAAGCCATGCCAAAATTTTGCTTCAAGCGTTACGCATGTGTTAAAAAAAACAAAAAAATTAAGAAAACAAATTATAACGTATTTAATGTTTGTCATTCACACACACACACACACAAGCATACCAACACAGTCACACAACACACACACATGCAATTTGCATAATTGGCATTGCTTGTTTAACGCACCGTTTGTAAATTCTTAAGTACACAAATTAAGATGATTGAAAAGATTTCGAAATTGTTCGTCCCAAAGCTTTATTCTTATTGCGCTTTTCGCTTTTCTACTTATTTTTTATTTTTTTATTTGTTTGTTTTCCAAATATTTTACATATGTAATTATAATATTTAATGTATCAACGACAAAAAAAAAAAAAAAAATCAAACAAAATGTTTCAAATGATTGTTCGTTCATTCCTTTTTCCTGTACAATTCTCGTGTGCGCTGTAAATTCATGGAAATCATTAAAAACCAACAATATTAAATTATTAATGTCTTAATGCAACATTTCTTAGTGTCGTTTTTAATACAAAATCAAAATCTTTCATTTGTTTTAGTATATTTCGTTTTCTATTTCTTCTAAGGTAATGGAAAAAGTTTTGCATTGCATACTTAAAGTAAACAATTCAATTTAGAAACACAATATTTTATTTATCCTGCTGCATTTCCTGATCTTCGCTAGCGGCTGCCGCTGGAAACTCCGGATTCGTATAGTACGCCTTCAGACGCAGCTCATCTTCCAGTGTTGGCTCACCCAGCACCAGCGGGCCCAACTGTTTCTCCACGATCACTTCCGTCCAAAACTCATGCAGATTTCTATCGGATGCCTTTGCTTTCAGCTGTGCCACAAATTGATTGTATTCCCCAAAGCTATTGAACTCCAGGCAACTGTCCCGATGCATTGCGAGCATGTCGCTCAACTGATTCAGATTCAGTTTGTTGCGTTCCAGAAGCGTCATAACAACCACTCGCATCTGAGCCGCCAGCGATTGGAATTGGACATCGCGTAGCGTCGTATTTGCCATGGAGCGCACTTGCTCCAACAGCTGCCTGTAGTCTTCGGCGGGAGTCATCAAGCCCACGCATTCTATGGTGATGGGTGTAGTGGCTTCTGCGTCTGGGCGCTCCTGTTTTATCGTAGGTGGCGCATTCAACTCCTGCTCCTTGGCCTTGAGCTTCTCTAGCCAGGCGTGACTGTGCTCTAACGGGAATAGTTTTTTTAGTGCCGCCGCCGCCTGTTTGGACTTCTCCTCAATCGGTTCGGGCACACGCCAATACATCTCCACAAACTTTTTATCGCGCATCATTTCCAGGAGAGGCGCATCGTCCGATGTCTGGCAGACAACCTTGCGCTCCAAGACATCCATCACGTTCTGCTCAAAGATGCTGGGCAGCCCATCGAAAGGCAGCAGATCGGCCTGTCGCTGCTGCCTGGGCAATTGGGTATCATTCAGCAGACACTCGAGATCCATACTATCGATGAGCTTATCGACTGCCTGCAACTGATCCGCGCTGCACTCGGTCTTCGCGGTGCGGATAGCGGGAAAGTCCCAGAACTGATGCTGGGCATGATAGGACAGCTCGAGCATATATAATGTCGCCGGTCGATGCTCCGTTGAGTCCTGCGGCAATAGCACCACAATGCGCGGCGTATTGAACTTCACACTGAATATCTTCCAGCAGAGTATGACGCACTGGCGCTGTAATAATGCTCGGACCAATGCGTCCAGTTTGCGTGCCGACGTCTCGTTTCCCTTCTGGTGCACCAGCATATACAGAGATTCGCCACAAAAGTAGGCATCGGGTATACTGCTGCGCTTCACAAAGCCTACGAAATGCAGACCCGGCGAATGCGCCGCCGGGCGTTCCACAATCGTTTCATCGTAGGGAACTGGAGTGCCGCCCAGCATATAGCCATCGATGAGATCTTCGGGCAGCGGCGTCACCTCGGTGCCTTTGATAAAATACCGCTCCTCGCGATCCACCAACTCCTCCGCTTCGCCCCAAACCTTCTTGAGCTTGATGTGACGTTCGTTCTTCATGGCAATGATGCCTTGCAAGTGAATCGCAATCACTTTGCCGATGTGCAGCTTGGCATTCCATACCCAGGGCCGTTTATTTGTTACCCTAAATACCGTGGCCAGTGCTTCCTTAAAGGTGCACAGTATAGCATTGCAATTGCTGACCAGTTGCAGGGCATATTTCTGATTCTCCTGCTCAAACAGGTTCGCCTTGCGCGACGTCTGAAAAATGGCCTGGGGCTGATTAGTGGCCGCATTGTCGATGTAGGCGATGTTGTGTGTGCTGAGGATGCGAAATTAATATGCAATTTGTACTTAGCTCAATTAACTCCCAAAAATTAGCTTACCCCACAATCAATTCTATTTCATCCTTAAGCATCCTGTCAGTGATTGTCTTGTAGTCATCGTACTTCTGTGTCATAAAGTTGAAATCATACAAAAGTAAAATACGCTTTCGAGTGAATCTAAATCTGCACGGAATTAATGAGCAAGTGGATACATAAATATGTAATGGGAACAGTTGCAGTTGCAGACTTACTGCCCAGCCGCCGTTTCTTGCAGGGCCACAGCCACTTGGAGACCATCAAGCCAGTTGCCCTCATCACAAGGCGTCTTATTCACAAATTTGAAGAAACTCAGCAACAGTTGCCAGTTGCAAAGTTGTGTCGTCGAATATTGCACCACATTCTGGCATGCATCTTTGTCCTCGTTGTGTATTTCATTCTCGCTCTCTTC
Organism: Drosophila planitibia; assembly: GCA_035043785.1. Lineage (NCBI taxonomy): Eukaryota > Metazoa > Arthropoda > Insecta > Diptera > Drosophilidae > Drosophila > Drosophila planitibia. Next base: position 1,093,314 of record JAWNMS010000066.1, read on the forward strand.
ACATCCCACTAGCACAAATGACACAAAATCCTTCCTGTCGCAGACAATCTAATGAAATTGTGAAATTTAAAATGAATATACGAATTCATGCATTCAATAAACCATCTACCTTATCCTTAAGTATTTCTGCAATGCATTTCACCGACTTTAATTTGAATTCCTCTGCGGCGCAGCTTCGCACGTCCAACACAATAATAAGACACTCCTGCAAGTACCACACAAGTAATTTTCAGACTTTACTTGGTCAAAATGTTAATTACTTTTGTACTTTTACCTTATTAGATGCCATTTAGTTGGTATAAGTTGTATTTAGCTTGTCTTTAAGAAACCGGCACAATTTCACAACACAGCAAAATCTATCGAAATTCGCAGATAGCTAAATTATCGTTTTGTTGTGTGGACGTAAAAGAAGAGGCATTGCGATACATACCTATACTGCACTATCGATTTAGCAAATCGATTCTTATTAACAGAATGTATTAACAGTTTCGCTGCTCAACAGTAGCAGTTTTTTTTTTTTAATTTTGATGCTATGTAGTTAAAATATTGCAGTTTCTGTTTCGTGCTTGTACGTTTTTTATGTGCGTAAATTAAATCGAAAATAGACCCAAGCTGAAGTAATTTAATTTGCATAATAATTTTAATTGAGTACGTGAGGTAATATATAAACATTTTTTTGGATTTCAGTTTATAGCACATATATATATATATATATATATATATATATATATGCAATTTATTGCTTCTACTCAAATTTAAATAATTTTTTAGATCTATTAGTTGTTTGTGTTTAATTATCTTAAAGCTTTTTATAGTGCTGCAAATTCTCCAAGTAATCCGAATTTTGGCTCAAATGATTGACAATCAAATTCGTATCGAGCACATTAACTGCTGGCCCGCCATATTCTGCTGGCAAACAATCCATTCCAATCATATCGCGCAGCTTGTTCAAATGCCGACCATCGTGAGTGAAAATCTAAGAAGGAAATCGATTACCTTATGTATATATATATATGGCCTAATATATATATATATATATATATATATATATATGATATTAGTTTTATTTGTACTTACGCGCTCCTTAAAATCTTTATTCATAAAGGGCAGAAAGAGTGACGATGTCACATGCATAAGAAATCCACGCTGAATGATGTGAACAATTCGCTGCGAAAAAGGCAGAACCGAATTCTTCTCGTTGACGATCTTCATAAACGTGGGCGAGAACTGACGCAGAAAGTTACGTGTGGTGCTGAAGCCAAGAGAAAATGTTGATCACAATGATCACAAGTAAATAAATAAATCATTTTTAAAAACTCCACTCACCCCTGTAAATCACAAATGACCGTTATGCCATTCTGTTGCACGCGCGGCAACATCAACAACGACTCAAAGATGAGATCATCCATTTCGATTAAATGCTGCAAATAATCGGGAAACTGTTGGAATGCATCCACTGTCTTAAAGATGACCAGTACACGTCCATTCTTATCCGTATGCGGCATTACGAACCGACACTGTGTTGCATAGAAAAGCCGAGCATAAAACTCAATGGGATGCAGTGCCACCCAGGTGGGATGTTTCTGCTTAAAATCGTAGTAGGCGTGTATGGCCTGAAAGGCCTTAAATGTATCCCAGTTTGTGTAGCATAGAAATTTTGTTAAAAATATCTCATCCGTGCCAACCTGCAACTCATTGGACTCTGGAAATAGAATGGACAGTTGGACGAATAAGGATGAAGAATTTTCAAATAAAAAAATCGAATTTCTTACTCTCCACCAGCTGACGCAATTGTTTGATTTTGAACAGCTCCTGATCAGTGTGTTTCTCTTGAGTGCGCAAAAACAGCATTGTGTAAGGATTGTTCGGTTGGCCGTGTCCTTGTTGTTGTTATTGTTCAATAAATCCACAAATTTACATTCAATTTTTTATTGTTTAATTTCTAGTTAAATTTCCGACAGCGATCAGCACTCGAAGCGCGCCGAATACGCACTGATTGTTAAAAAATAGTATTGACATTTTATTTGGCATTATTTATTAGTTTTATAACTCGAACGCGCTCATCATTTTAATGGCACTTGTTTATTTGTGTTTTGATACCTTTTGGCTTCCATTTAAATGGAACGTGCTGTAATTAATTAAGAGCTGGGTGCTTGACGTTAAATATGGCTCATCAGATTTAATTCTCCCAGACTTGTCATATTCCGATGAGTTGAGCAGCTAAGGAGCTTTTCGGCCTAGTATGTATATCTGTACATAGTAATTGTAAACACGAGCCAAACAATGCCTGTGGGTTAGGTAAGAGCATTGCCCAGAGGCGTGACTATGTTCGAAATGCTCGGATTAGCATTGAAATTAATGTTGCTTCTCTTGAATACGTAATTTCCAATTATTAATATTAGCTTTGGAATGGCGGAACGCTATTTATGTCAACCATTCAATTGTTTACAAAACATAAATGCATTTGTATATTTGTGGGTCGAAAATCGTATCAAACAGTAAATTAAATTGAATTCAGAGATTTAGAGTTAGCAGTTACAAAGATATATTCAATAGGTCACAACATTTATTTAGATAAAAGATAATATTTATTTAGATTATTAATATAGAAATGTTTAAACTTATTTTTAGTTAAGGACCAGCACCTATTTAATTGCACATTAATCTAATAGAACAAGAAGCTCTAGTTGAAATTCTTGACTGGAATGTAATATGTACTTATAAATTTAGATTGTATAAAAAATATATACTCTAACTAGAGCTTTCCTACTTTTTTTTGTTAATACTTTCCCACACATATGATGCGAGAACTACTCAAATTCGAATAAGTAATAAAGTGCATTGTAAAGGATTGCAAAATTCAGTCTTAAGGGATCGGTGATAGAATCGATGGATGGTTGGTTACCAGCAGACGGCCTTCTCTTGCAAGAGGCTAGCGTGGACTTGTTTCGCAAGAAATCTGCCAAATGAGATGAACACAATTAAGACAATTTTCTATACAATTAAATGAATGTTTTACTCACCTCATGGCATGTGTCGGCACCGCGGCCACAAAGAGCAGAAAGATAACATTATTCTGATCATCCGCATGCGCATAACATTTGTGATAATCCGAGCAGCTGTACTGATCCAACATTGTTGACGAATTTGTTGGAGTGTCCGACTCGCTGCTGTCACCGTTAGCCACTTTCAACGCGTGCATCGTCTCCAGCGTGTGATCAAAGAATTTCTTGAGCATGTCCAGACGTTGCAGATCACCCACTACTATGCGCTTAGCACTCGACGATTGCTGGAGATTGCGTGTGAAAACGGATTTGCGCGTCTGTGTATTGATCAAGATTATCGCCAATATATGCGCATCAATTTCCAGCTGCTCGGGCAGACTTCGGGGAACGCAGCGTTCAACGCTGGATAATATATTGCCCTCGTTGCGATAGGAATTCATAGCATTGAGGTGCAGCTCCCGGAAGGCGGGCTCGGCGCCACACAGAACGCACAGCACACTGTTGGCCGCTACGGGAACGGTGACGAAACGAAAGGCAATGTTTGGACTCTTGCCGGGTAGGTAAACGGGCACATCGAGCTGTAGCATACTCGACGAGTTTAACAGGAACAGCAAAAGCTCTCTGTCCAGCGTATCCAAATCCCACCAGCCCTCCGTGGCGACAGCAATACGTTGTCCCACAACGAGGCAACAGAACAGTGAGCCACAATTGGCACTAAACTCATTCAATCGATTCAACAAATGCACATTTTCCGTTGCCAGCAGACAGTCGGTGTAGCCCAAAAGTGTTGTGCCAGCACTGGATGCTTCCAGTGCGGCATCCACAACTGGCACATACTTCTTGGCATCCTTCTTCAGACGCTCAAGGAGAGCGGGGTGTGCCAACTCATCGCGACTTATGAAGAGCGCAATTCCCCCAAAAGCAAGTTCCGCTAGATTTTGCAACTGAAGTTCGCCCATGCCACGACCACACACAATGAAGGTGATTGCATTGTGAAAGTCGCGCCAAATGTAGGTCCATTCTTCTGTATGTGTCGTTTGCAATTGAATTCCCAGCGATTTGAAGAACATGTGAAAACCATTTAACGAGGCCACCGTCGAAAAAGGCAGCTGAAACAAAAGCAGCAGCAGCAACAAGTGGCAATTACAGTCATCATTTGTTATATTATTATAAAATCAAAATTAACTTACATTATCGCATTCGCCTTTTTTCTGGTGAATATGGGTAAGCCACCATTTGTTGTCAGGCAATGCAAATATATTGACATCGAATCTCAAATAAAAATGAGTTTTGTCTGTCGGAGTTTGTTATTGTTTGTTGTCTGGTCTCAATGCCTAATTCGGAGTACGATTAGAGATGAGCGTGTGCTGAATTCATTTAATGCGGTCACGAGCAAACGTTTTTCCAACTTGATCGTATACAATAGTTATAGAAATAAATCCAATAGCATGTAAAATCATGGATAAAAATTTGCAACAAATTTTATATTTATTTATGTATTAGCCCTTGGTTGATAATTTTCAAATGCGCGCAAACATCGATTTTCTGTACAAAACTCAACACGAGCCACACTCGACTTTCGATAACAAAAAAGACACATTGAAAAAAGACACATTAAGCGATAATTGCCAAAGCAAGGCTGATTTTTTGTCAGGGCCGAATGTTCGTGTGATATGGGAACACTGTGTTTTGTTAATTGTGCCGGTAGAGAGTTGTCAAAGGCAAAAATAGTTTTTGTGCTTTAAATTGATGCAGACGTCATTAAATGCGATTTGCTAATTTTCCTACAACTCACTTTTAGTTACTATCATTTATATACACTGTACACGGCTCCGGCACCGCGCATGACGCGCTTGTGATCCATCCCTGGTTTTCACCACAGAAGGAGAAGAAAAGTACTGCGAAAAAGTTTGTTTAAAACATACAAATTGGACACAACGTCAACCGTTGTTAGCCAAATCGCTAATAAATTGCTAAGCGTGCATGTGTTTTGGTACAGAAGCAAGAAACAATCTTGTGCGCCACGCAAATTGAAACAAAAAAATTTTTCCCTGTCTGGACAAAAAACGTTGTAGTCTTTTTCACTCGTTTTGCGCTCTTCGTTTTCCACGCTGCTTCTTCGGATTCGATGGTTGCAACGCTTTTCTAAAACTTGGTAAGTGCGTGAGAAAGATAAAATACGTGCATAATTCTGCATAAGAGGAGTCTGTTTAATTTAACGACAAATAATGTGTGTTGTACAACAAACGCGAGCGGTGCGCACATTATAGATGTGTGAAATGCCGTCGCAGTCTCGAGATGCGTTGCGCTGCTTTGATTGTATTTTGCATGTGTAAGCGGCATATGTGTGCGTGTGTATTTGTGTGTGTTAGAGATGAGCACTTTTTGATTGACTTTGCACAAATCAGATCTGGTTAAACAACGTTTAGATTTATAGAACTTGGTGCCAACAACATAGCTGTATTTGTATTTAGTATATTATAAACTGAACGTTTTATCTGCTAGTCATTTAAAATACAAATGCAAGTGACTTACTACTCTCTAAAAAAAAGAACTAGGGATGAGTAACAGGTTCGAAAATATTGCACATCTCTACTCAGTGTTAAGGCTGTGTGTGTGTTTGCGAATGTGCGAATAAATGTGAGCGCGCGCCACAAGCAATCGTGCTCTTGTAGTTGTGCGTAGAAAATAAGAAAACATACGTAAATGATGTATGTATAAAAAAGAAATATGGTTGCCCTTATTGCCGATAAATGTAATTTCGATATTTTCGTTTTTTATTCCCGTTCCCGGAAATAGAGTAATAACCTCTGCCAGCTAACCATCAGAGATCCCGTCACAGATATTTCGCCACTGACGACGACGACGCGCCTTCGCCCCGCCCCCACGTTTTAGCCGGAGGAGCAAGCTAAAATCAATCAAAATTAACGCGGACACAGCTGCTGCTGCTGTTGCTGCTGCTGGTGGTGCTGGTGCTGCTGAGCGACGGAGACGCGAACGCTGCTTTCACTATAAAGCGATGGCGATGATGAGCTCCGATGATGCGAGCAAGCTGCTCGATTTCAATCAGAAGCTGGACATTAATCTGCTCGATAAGATCGTTGAGGCCCTCTACTCGACGCAGGGTGAGCAGCTGCGATTGGCGCAGGATATACTCACCACACTGAAGGAGCATCCGGAGGCATGGACGCGTGTCGACAGCATACTCGAATATTCACAGAATCAGCAAACGAAATTCTATGCACTCCAAATACTCGAGGAGGTGATCAAGACACGCTGGAAGGTTCTGCCGCGCAATCAGTGCGAGGGCATTAAAAAGTATGTCGTCAGCCTGATCATCAAAACATCCTCAGATCCGGCCATCATGGAGCAGAACAAAGTCTATTTGAATAAGCTGAACATGATTCTGGTGCAGATATTGAAGCGTGAATGGCCCCGCAACTGGGAGACATTCATCAGCGATATTGTCGGTGCGTCGAAAACAAATGAGAGTCTGTGCATGAACAATATGGTTATACTGAAGAATCTAAGCGAAGAGGTCTTCGATTTCTCGCTCGGGCAGATAACGCAGACGAAGGCCAAACATTTGAAGGATACGATGTGCTCGGAATTTTCGCAAATATTCACGCTCTGCTCGTTTGTGCTGGAGAACTCCATGAATGCGGCCCTGATACAGGTGACGCTGGAGACGCTGCTACGTTTCCTTAACTGGATACCATTGGGCTACATATTCGAGACGCCGCTCATTGAGACGCTGATCTTTAAGTTTCTCAGCGTGCATGTGTTTCGCAATGTGACCCTAAAGTGCCTGTCCGAAATTGCCGGTCTCTCGGCGGCCAATTACAACGATAATTTTGCCACGCTATTCAAGGACACCATGGTGCAGTTGGATCAGATAATTGGCCAGAATATGAATATGAATCATGTGTTCCAGTGCGGCGATGATACGGAACAGGAGCTAGTCCTCAATCTGGCCATGTTCCTGTGCACCTTCCTCAAAGAACATGGCAAAATCGTTGAAGATGCCAAGTATGTTGATTATCTGAATCAGGCCCTCATGTATCTGGTGATGATCAGTGAAGTGGATGATGTCGAAGTATTTAAAATCTGTTTGGAATACTGGAATAGCCTTGTCGAGAATCTGTACAATACCGAATTCTTTCATCCCACGCTGGAATCGTCGAAGCGACAACAAGTTTATCCGAGGCGCCGTTTCTACGCCGCCATTCTGTCCAAGGTTCGCTTTATCATGATATCACGCATGGCCAAGCCCGAGGAGGTACTTGTGGTCGAGAACGAGAATGGTGAAGTGGTGCGCGAATTCATGAAGGATACCAATTCGATAAACTTGTACAAAAATATGAGAGAGACTTTAGTATTCCTCACCCATTTGGATTGTGCGGACACTGATCGCATTATGACCCTCAAATTGCTGAATCAGGTCAATGGCAGTGAATTCTCCTGGAAAAATCTCAATACTCTATGCTGGGCCATTGGTTCGATATCGGGTGAGTTTTAAATGAGAATATTTTAAAGTTATCTGTTTTATAATTTCAATCGAAATCAATTTAAAATATTTCCATTTATTTACTTATGCCGCAGGTGCCTTTTGTGAGGAAGATGAGAAACGATTTCTGGTCACTGTCATCAAGGATCTGCTTGGGCTGTGCGAGCAGAAGAAGGGCAAGGACAATAAGGCGATCATTGCATCGAATATTATGTATGTGGTCGGACAGTATCCACGTTTTCTGCGCGCCCATTGGAAATTCCTAAAGACGGTGGTGAACAAACTATTTGAATTTATGCATGAAACGCACGACGGCGTTCAGGACATGGCCTGTGACACGTTCATCAAAATAGCCATCAAGTGTCGTCGCTATTTTGTCACAATACAGCCGAACGAGGCGTGCACCTTCATTGACGAGATCCTGAGCACAATGAGCAGCATTATATGTGATCTGCAGCCACAACAGGTAAGTGTGCAAATCAATCAAAATTCCTTTTCTTATTTTGAGACAAAAAAAACATTCTCTCCTTTTCTTGCTACTGTTTCTGCTTTAAGGTTCATACGTTCTATGAAGCGGTGGGTTATATGATCTCGGCACAGGTGGATCAGGTGCAGCAGAATGCGCTCATTGAACGTTATATGCTGCTGCCGAATCAGGTCTGGGACGATATTATATCGCGGGCATCGAAAAATGTTGACTTTCTGAAAAACATGACTGCGGTTAGGCAACTTGGCAGCATACTGAAGACAAATGTGGCCGCCTGCAAGGCACTGGGCCATGCCTATGTCATTCAATTGGGTCGCATCTATTTGGATATGCTTAACGTGTACAAGATCACCTCGGAGAACATCATTCAGGCCATTGAGGTGAATGGTGTCAATGTGAACAATCAGCCGCTGATTAAATCAATGCATGTTGTGAAGAAGGAGACGCTCAACTTGATAGCCGAATGGATATCGCGCTCCAGTGACAATCAATTAGTTATGGATAACTTTATACCGCCCTTGCTGGATGCCATCTTATTGGATTACCAGGTGCTTATCATTTTTAATTTGGCTCCTCAAAATTGTCGAGTCCAAACTAATTGAAAAGACTTCTTATATAACAAAAAATGATAAGGAAATTAATTTGGCTTAACAAGATATGAAATTCAAATTGAGTTTTCAACTACCTATTTAAATAGCATTCAACAAATAATATTATATAATTATTTATATGTTTTTGCAGCGGTGTAAAGTTCCGTCGGCGCGTGAGCCAAAAGTACTGAGCGCAATGGCTATGATTGTGAACAAACTGCGCCAGCATATCACGGAAGAAGTACCAAAAATATTCGATGCTGTATTTGAATGCACGCTGGACATGATCAATAAGAATTTCGAAGATTTTCCGCAGCATCGCTTCAGTTTTTATGATCTGCTGCAGGCAGTGAATGCGCATTGCTTCAAGGCGTTCCTCACCATACCGCCGGCACAGTTTAAACTGGTCTTCGACTCTGTCGTATGGGCATTCAAGCACACCATGCGCAACGTGGCCGATCTGGGCTTGAATATACTTTATAAGGTGAGTGTAACATTTGCATTTATTCATTTCAGTTTGTTTATATACAAAAAAATCAATGGTTTATTCTATTTACAGATGCTGCAGAATCTTGAACAACATCCGAATGCGGCGCAGAGTTTCTATCAGACCTATTTTACGGATATTCTCATGCAAATCTTCTCAGTTGTCACTGACACTTCGCATACGGCTGGCCTGCCCAATCATGCTATCATATTGGCCTATATGTTCTCGCTGGTGGAGAATCGAAAGATCACCGTTGATTTGGGCCCCATACCGGACAATATGATATTCATACAGGAATATGTGGCCTCATTGCTAAAGTCAGCATTTAATCATTTATCAGATAATCAGATCAAAGTCTTTGTCACTGGCCTTTTCAATTTGGATGAGAATATACAAGCATTTAAGGATCATTTGAGAGATTTTCTCATACAGATACGCGTGAGTAAAAATTTACAATTGAAGCTTCTGCTTTTGCGATTTGCAAGCATTTTTCTATTAATATATGTTACACAGGAGGCAACCGGTGAGGATGACTCCGATCTATATCTGGAGGAGCGTGAGGCAGCGTTGGCCAAGGAGCAGTCCAATAAACGTCAAATGCAACGTAATATTCCGGGCATGTTGAATCCACACGAATTGCCAGAGGATATGCAGGATGAATAAAATTTATATGCCGCCTTGCTGTGCTTGCATGTTAATTGAAGCTTGAGAATGCTGATAATAATGAACGATTGATGATTGATGATTGATTGATAATTGAGAATGATGGATGAGTGTTTTCTCGTTTGGAGAAAGAGTATAAATGATTGTTTGATTGAGTGAATATGAGTATAAACGTTATAAATATAAAACACACACACACACACACACCCACATACACACACACACAACATATACACACAAGCGCATCTACATGCTGGCAGTTGGATTTATTTAAGAGAGTTAAATGAGAGCAAGCGGTGTTAATGTGCGCAATTGCATACATTAATATGATTAACATATTTTTGCGCACTCACCTGCCAACATACCAAGAACAGAACCACGCACTCCCCTCCACCCCCTTTCCCCATACCTCCACCCAAAATTTAGCTGTAAAACATCGTCGTCTACATTAAAAAGCAAACGAAAGATGCAAACTTTATACATATACATAAAAATACTAAAAGAAAAGAAACTTATAATAATATAATAATAATGATAATAATAATGTTTGTTTGAAATTTTTAAATGAGTATAAATGTAGAAATATCGTATATGAATGAGAAAAACAAGCGAACTCTTCACAGCCCCCCTCTCTCCATACTTTCCTTTTCACATGCAACACCAAGCAACACAAAACAGAAACAAATTATTTTAAAAGTGAATTTAATTTTAGTTTGCCCAGACATACAAAAAGCAAAACAAAACAACAAAAAAAAAAAGAAATTAATAATTAATTCTATGTATACATTTGCATAAACTCAATAAAATAAATATGTACATGTATGTCATGTGCGTTTTAGAAACTGTAACACAAAACGAAAACATACACACAACACTCACACACACACACATACACACCTTGCAAAAAAAACAACAAAAAAAAACAAAAAAATAACCATAGAAATTCGTATGCGTATGATTGATTGATTGAAGAAGATGTTTAAATTTGTACATTTAAATTAGTTTGTACATTAATTTAAATAAAAATCAATTAAAAACACAACATAATAGCTCTATGTTCATTTGTAAAAGGCGTGTTTTTTTTTTTAGCAGGAACCCTAAAATGAATGATTATTATTGATATAGGTTTTTCCAACTAAAAGGTTTAATAAACTGAAAATTTGTTTCATTTATTTTATTATTTTTTAAACTATTTTTTACACGTGTATTTATACTTTTAATTGCAAAATTATAATATTTTTTAATTAATAAAACGCTAAACTAATGTTTCTAATTTATTTTGTATTATAAATATTCCAAGAATTCACACAAATCATTTCTGGTCTCTGCTAAAAAGGAAAAACCTCTTCGACAAATGTAAAATTTATATTAATATCTATTTATATATGTTCATTTAATGTGTTGGATGAGTGGTATTATTAAGCAATTGAGCTGTTGCTCTCGAGCAACTTGACCGCAAGTCGACAATGGTGTAGAAATTGTGTGTCTTTCGCGTACGATTGCCACTTGACGTGGATTTCCTGTGAGATGAGCCACGTGCTGCCCACGGGCTCTGTGGGATACACCTTGGTCAGGTTACTGAAGGGCAGCTCAATCTCGTTGGCAACACGCTGCCTGAAGGCGGTGGCATTGAATGGCCTCTTGGAGTGCATGGCCAGTGTGACGGCGTCGAGGAACATGTTCCAACGAGGCGTATAGTAATCCTGCATCATGCCAGACCATTGTTTCGTTGCGTAATCCAGTATTTGATTGTTGGGTCCCCAGGCAGTTAGCTGATTGCGTGCATTGAACTCATAGATGTGCCGCTGATCAGCGCTGGGCGCCAATTCTTTGGCCGCCTCCAACCAGTTGCCCAATAGGTAGTGTTCACCACTCGCCAGTATTCGCTCCATATCCGCCAACAGTTCCAGCAGCTTACCAGCCAAATATTCAAATCGAGCCAGTTGCGATTTGCGATAAGCTGACTTGAGATTCACGTAGACCTGATCGAAGCTTTGCTGCAGGAATTGGCGTGTTATGTCCACAAGATCATGCTTATAGAGGGCATATCTGTCGTCCTCCACAGGAATAGTTTGATTGGCCGCCAGTAACAGTTGCCAGGCCTCAGCGACACTGGACGCATTGTACCAGATCCATGGCTTCAAGTTGAAACTGGGTCGTTTGTTTAGCGCATATTTGCCGCGCATGCGTTGTAAGCCATGGAAATGATAAACACTGCCGCGCAGCAGTTGCCAGGCGCGGATTAGATCCGTATCATTGACGCCATAGCGGGACAAAGTGAACTGATCGAACCAATCACTTAGCTCCAGTTTCGATCCGCTCCAGCCCTGCTCCAATGTGAGTGCGAAGAGTGCATAGTTCTGGCCAATTCCCTCGGGTGTTATGCCCACGCCCACCATGCTGCTGTTGGGCATGGAGCGTGCCGCCACAATGCCTGCGTTAATCAGGTGCGCCGAGCCAAACATGCCGAGCGTGCCCCCGAAATTGTTCAACATGCACCACACAAACGGTTGGCCGTAATACGAGAAGGTGCGCTGATATTGCGGAAACTGTTCACTCTGCAGATCCAAGACCAGCATTCGACCACGCGGCACAGCCGTGAGGAATGACTCGATGAGTTCGTCCGACCAGTAGGCATTGTCCAGAAACATCCAGCCCTGTAGCAGCCACACCGCATCTCTGTCCACCTTTCGCATGGAGTTATAAATGGCCCTGGCCGTGGAACTTATGTATCCCGGCTCAGCGATGCGCGGCAGCATTTCGTTGAAGGGATCGCTGAAGTAGATGTGATTGCTGCCATAGATTTGGATGACACGACGCAGAAACTTTGCGCCCACCAATTGAAAGAGTGGATCGCTCGGCTCAATGAACAGAGCACAACAGTAGGGATCGGGAAATTGATTCCAGCGCTCGGCACTTGTGAAATTCGCAGTGGGAAAGATGCGTGGCAGCCCCGTCGGCACATGGCCAGCAAATGCCGGTAGGGCGACACTCATGCCCAGGTCACGTTGTGCCCGCACAATGCGCTGCTGCAGCAGCTGCTGGAGTCGCCGATGTGCCGGTGGCAATGGTCCGCCCCAGCCACGAATGTTGCCCATGCGTTGCCACGCCTGGAATGCCGGCCCCGCGAAATGGGCATCTATTTCATCGGCACTCAGGCCGATCTCTGTGTACACCTCCTGCCAGATGGCCTCCTGATTGGGCGCCAGCGAGAGATTAATGCCCATCAGGGCCATCCAATCGATGTGTCGGCGCCACTGTCCAAAATTCCACCACACAAAACTGTAGCTCCATGTGCAAACATTTTGATAATAAATAAACCAACTGGCCGACTTTGAGCTGTGCGTCACATTCTTGGGCTGCAGTTGCTCGGGCAGCTCGATGTGCGTCTTGAACCAATCCAGATCCTTGTTCAGCACATACTTCAGATAGTAATGGAAGCCCTTGCACACGGAGACCCCATCCCAGCCGACTATCAGCACCTTGCCATTATCCAGCTGACGGATCTGCAAATATATACACATATATTTAATAACAACATAATCCCATCACTTCTCTTTCTATACAAGGTCATTCACATACAGTGGTGTTCACACAATTAGGTTTAGCAATAGAAAATAGTTGTTGATCGATATATTTAAAGTTCAAATCTTAAATGCCGACATATTATTTGTCACTCATCTTATTATTATTATTCAGAAAGTAAATTACTAAAACCCATTTTTTTTTTACTTTTGATTTTCTGTAATTTATAAAAAATATATTACACATATTACAACGGATAGAATAATTTTTATATTAGTCTTTTTATAACCTTTATTATTATTAAAAATTAGTATTTCAAGATTTTACATAGATTTCAGGGCGATTTTCTAAATTGCAGGGCAATTGTTCTAAGTGTAGATCTAAACTTAACTGTAATTAATTAAATGACTGTACATTTAAATAATAAATAATATAATAAATACCAAAAATTTAATAAATAAAGATAAATTATACCATAAAATTGATTGTATCTAGTTAAGTGACAACCACTGTACAATCTGATATGAGAGCAACTACATCAATTAGATGAACATTATGCATAATTGGATCTTGATGCTTGATTCACTCCTTAAATATAAATATATATATATTTGTAATTGCAACTGTAGCAAATTTAACTATTTATATTGAATATTTTCTCACTTGATAGCTGCGCAATTCGAGAGCCTTGTTCACCTCCACCTCGAATAGATTTGAGGCACCATCGCCCAGCACACGTTGTATAAGCTGGCGAACTGCTTCCTCCTGGACATCTGGCGATGCTTGTGGCGCCACACGCGCTACCAACTCCGGCCCAAAATGGCAATGAACCGAAGAGCCAACCAAGGCCACGATCCACAATACGTAGAAAACACTGAGATTGCCCGCCATGACAATTAATGTCAACGGCACAACTAGCACTGACAATGCCTCTGCGACTTGCTCTCTTTTTGTCTCTTTCTATTTGTTGATAATGAACTTGATCGCATAAGCTGCTGCTGTAGATGTATGTAGAGAAATGAGCAGACTGCAACTGTGCGTAAATTGAATTTGTTTTACTATTGCTTGATCTTCTTATCAGCGTCTTCATTTTACCTGCTCTCGTTTCGCTTGTTCGTTCTTCAAGTCGCTTTGTTCAATTTGAGTTTCAAACGGTAAATACAACACACCGCATTATCACTCCGTAATTGGTGTACACACTGGACGGACTTTAGTCGATTTATTGTCGATAATTCGATTGTTATCAAAAGGTGTAGCATATATTTGAATGTGTGTGAAAGTCTCTCTTAAAAATTATTGACAAGCACGTTGAAATTATTGATATAGGACTGGTAAAATAAAAGACTGAAAGCAGAGCTAATAATATCTCAAGTGCTAAAAATTGACTAAATAAATTGAATAAAATAAATTATCTTTGAGAATTAAATTTGCTTTATGACAAATAAATCGATCAAGTTAAACTGCTCTTTGTTGTTCTGGTGCTGCGAATATTGAAAAGTGTGTGAAAGCCTCTCTTAAAAATAATTGACAATCATGGTGGTATTATTGATATATGAATAGTAAAATAAAAAGACTGAAAGTTGAGGTAATAATAGCTCAAGTGTTAAAATTTGAGTAAATAAATTGAAAAGAAAATTATCTTTGACAATTCAATTTATTTATGAAAAATAAGTCATTCAAGTTAAGCTAATCTTTATTTTCATTTTATTCAATTCAATAGTATTATCGTTGTCCTTATCATATGTGGAGAATTTGTCAAGCAATTTATTTATTAGGCAATCTTCAACTTCCATGAAATGTTCCACTGCATTTATTTGAATGCATTCTTCCTTTTGCGCCAATGCGGAGATTCATTCATTTATTAAATTCAATACATTTTTTGATTTAGTTTGTATGGGTTAAAGTTGATTTAGGTCTCATTTTAGGTTATCTGTTAAAAAACATTTGTTTTTATTTCCGGCTAATAATATTTAATGTGGACCAAAAACAGTACAGATTATAAAAGAGATTTGAATAGCAACAAATTTTAAATTAAATTTAAAATTAAAGTTACGAATTAAATTCAATTCAAAATGAGAAAGAGCGAGTTAAAGATTGAGACACAAAAAATAAAGAAAAGATGGGCAAATCTCTGAGCCCGTGGAGTAAGATAAATTTAACACAGTTAATAAATTTAATTGAATTGCAATTTAATTTTTAGAGTATTCAATTAGGTGTAGATAATGTCCATTAATTAGTTATGCTTTAGAATAAAGTGTATTATAGTAAAAAAAAATCAACATAATTCACAGTGTGCACTTTTTAAAAAGACAATTTTGTACAGAAAAAACGACTCTTGATTAAAGTTGCTTTCAAGTTTTATTGCACTTTTTGCCTTAGACACTAACAGTAATAATAAGTACATATTTGTGTGTATGTTTAAATTCCTAACAATTTGTGGATAACAATAAAGCAATATAAAACTTAAAATTACACCGGGCGGTTCACTGAAAGCTGCCAACAAATCAAATACAAAAGCAATCGCTCCACAAAAGGGTCTTTTGCTCGGCAATTCCAACAACAAACTAGATTTTCTTATATATATATATATATACATATATATATATGGGTGCTTAACTACTAACGAGTACATTATGTACATCAATTACACAATGTACAATTTAAAAGCCTTTCATGTTGCATTTTCACTAATAAATAAACGAAACAACAAATTGATTTGCACATTTCAAAACGAGACTAGCACTAAAAATACTTAAGTATACAAATAAGTATATATATATATATATATATATGTGCACAATTAAATGTATGTATTTATGTATATGTAAGTACATGCATTGAAACAACCTGATTGCAATTTGTGTGTTTTTTTTTTGGGTCTCCTGATTGCGTTCCGGGCAAAGAATTTGAGGTTGATTCTTCAATTGGTTACCCAGGACGCAAGCAAGCAATAATACACCTTATAGTAAAATATAGAACGAGTCGTAACTTTAACCCGTCTTTTTTTTTGGTAAATTCGTTGTGCTGCCTCAACTACTCGTTACTTGATCATCTGCCCAATCGTTGGCAGCTTGCTGGCGAGTAGAAGACGCTCTATCTGCTACTTGTTACTCGTTACTCGCCTCTGCTTATGCTACTCGTTACTTGTCTCTAGGCGCTTGGTAACGAGTAGAAGACGCTTTATTTTCTCTCCGCTACTCGCATCCGCTTGTGCTGCTCATTACTTGAATCTATGCGCTCGCTGACTAGTTGCAGACGCTTTATTTTCTACTCGTTATTCGGCTCTGCTTATGCTACTCGTTATTTGATCCATCTTTCCAACCGCTATGCGCTTACTATTGAGTGAAAGACTAGATTCTCGCCTCCGATAATGTCACTCGTTACTCGACTCAATTGCTAGGCGCTTGCTGGCGAGTAGAAGAATCTAATTCTTATTCGTTACTCGTCTATGCTTTTGCTACTCGTAACTTGCCTCTGCTTGTGTTACTCGTTATTTGACTCATCTGACTCAATCGTTGGGAGCTTGCTAGCGACTAGAAAAAGCTATATTTTCTATTCGTTACTCGCCTGTGCTTATGTAACTTGTTTCTTAACTCATTTGCCCAATATTTAGACGCTTTCTGGCGAGTAAAAGATGCTCGTCTTGCTAATCGTTACTCGCCTCTGCTTGTGCTACTCGTTACTTGACTCAACTGCTAGCGAGTAGAAGACGATCTATGTTCTATTCATTACTCGTTACTCGCTAATTGAGCAGGCCTTTCGCACACACTTGCTGTGCCGCGTTATCCGCAACTCTCCCTCCTCGTGCGGATGATCCTGCATGTGTTGTCCCATCGCTGCCGCCAGTTCGCCATCGTGTCCCGTTGCCGTCGATGACTTGTTTAAGGCGTACGTTCGTATAAAATCAATTGTGGAGTAGCCAGCCACCTTATCTGCTGCCGCAGTTGTTGCTGTTGCACCCGTTGTGGCAGTTGCTGTCGCTTTGGGACTACGCTTCAGCGTCGATATCGTCGTTGCCGTTGTGGAATCTGTGTTCGCCTTAAGCCCATCCGGGGTAACGGGTACGGCGGCAATCAGAGATTGACCGCTGCCAAAGCCATTGGGCGAACACTGGGCGGGGCTGCGTGGCTGATCCAAGTCGAGCACGATGTAGTTGACACCAGTCAGGCTCGTTGGCGTCACTGGTTGTGGTTGTTGTTGTGTCTGCTGCTGTTGTTGTGGTTGCGATTGTTGTTGTGTTTGTTGCTGTTGCTGCTGTAGTTGCTGTTGTGCTGTGGATGCCATCGATTGTTGAGAGCTATCGCGTGGCAGCAGTGGCAAATCCAAACGATTGATATTCTCATAGCAACGCTCATCGCAAAGCAAACGATCCACATTGGCATACAGACGCAACGCATCATTGAGTATCATCGGTGCCGACTCCTGTGGCGGCATATCCACCAAATTGGTTCCAGTGGACGTGCCATCTGTCGGCGAATTGCTGCTGCTCTGCTGCTCGAGCAGCAATCGCTGCAACGGCTGATCGAAGTACAGATTGGTGCTGGTGCTGATGTAGGCGCCTGGCGTAATTGGCGATTGCAGTGCGCCCACATCGCCATCGACGGCCGCATCCGCTGATCCCATCAGCTGCAGATTTGGCAAAGAGTCAGGTGAATCGCTGGCAGACACCAGCATATCATTTGGCTGCTGGAGCAGCTGGTGCTGTGACAGCTGCTGCTGCTGCTGGGAGGAGGATTGCAGAGCATTCCGGGTCAACAACGGTGCCGGTTCCAAGTAGTTATTGCTGTGCGGCTGGAGATCACTGCGTCCCATCAGCACCGATACCGAATGCGTGGAATTGACACGTTCACGTTCCCTCTCGACCTGGGCAAAGGCATCCGTATTGACAGCATTTATGTAGCGCTGAAACATCGGATACAGTTGCTCGGCATTGTGGATGCGAAAAGTGTAGATTCCCGGACCGGACATGCAACGTCTGCCCGCCTCAAACGAGAACAGATCCCCGTTCAGGCCATAGCGTCGCAGATGCTGCAGTGCCCACACAATCGGATCGCAGCCGGGTGTCAGAAAGATTAGCTCGCGCGGCGTCAATTCCAAATAGCCACTGCGTATGATGGGCGCCTCGGGTCCACTGGGCTGCAAGTGGGCGACACGCACCCGAAACACATTCTCCTGTCGCAGCTCGTTCAGCTTATTGGTACTCGTTATGCAGCCCATGACGCTGTGCAATTAACAATATTAAGCAACATGCATAAAAAGAGTTATTGCCAACAATTCTTCACCTGGCCAAATTTTAGTGCCTATCATGGAAACTGCGTATGTGAAATAAATCTCGTTCGGCCCTTACAAGCACGTCTCCATTGTTGTTTCCATTTCAGTTGGCTGGTTGTTCGTCTATTTAGCACTAATATCCTCTTTGACAATAATATTTTTTATTTATTTGCAATATTTTTGTTGTTTTGTTTTTTGCCAAATTGCTGTTTTTGCGTTTGTCTGTTAACTTCACATTTTGCAGACTGTTAACAACAGCGAGCAACAATGTTATGTTATCTTAGACTGAAAAACACTGGCCAAAAGATTTTTTTAATCAAAGCGATATTTTATTAAGTTTTAACCCGGTATCAAAGACGTAATTTTTGTAAATATTTTTTTGCCGCCGTCTAATTGTGACTAAACAAAGTGCTACAAGAGCACTAATTAGTTATATTTTAAAATTTAACAGTTGCTAAGGCCATGCAAAAAGTTGATAAATGCGCTTTAGCAGCAACAGCTGTTGTCAACACTTATCGAAAATGCTTAAATTATAAGTTAACATTTTGCGGCAGTCCATTAATTTAGTCATGAACTCAATTCGAAAAATAAATCGTTATAGTTTTAAAAAAGGTAAATTTAAATTATTGACGGTCATTACAAATATTAAGATTACTGTTTTACATACATACATACTAAAATTTGTGAACATTTTAAGTGATTTTATGAAATTCTTTGCTAAATCTTATTTATTAATTTTAACACATAAATAAATGTTAGCTTGTTTGCAAATGGCTAAAATTACATTTTGTTTTAAGTTATTATTTGCATTTACATTTACAAAATAATTTTCAAAAGTGACTTGAACTTTGTTTTTATATTCTTTGGAATGACTTAATTTAAGTATGGTTTTAACTTATAAATAGAGTAAAGCGAGCTTGCGATCAACGAACTAAACACTAAATGCTTTAATTTAAAAATTAAGTTCAACTTTTGTTTTTCTTTTTCTATTTTGACTACAAATTAAATACGAAATTTATCCGCCCGTGGTGCCTTGTAAATAAATATCCATAACATCCTTGTTCAGATTCACAAATTGTCGTCGCTTGGGAATTGGTTGAACATTTGGCAAACGGGTTCCATTTACAGCATTCAGACTTAAAAGTGGCTCATCATCGTCAGAGGACGAGGATTGCTGGACAGGATTTGTTGGCTGTGGCTCTTGTCGCTTACGCTTCACCGTCGAAGTGGAGGGCAGATTGCTGCTGTCTGTGGTGGCTGTGGTGGAATAAGCGGAAACAGCACTCGACGATGAATGCTGCGAGGCCGATGTGGTTGCCAACTGTTGACTATTGCTCACATCCGAAATGGAATTAGTATTGGCCGCCGCCGCGGCAGCCGCTCGCCTCTTGCCCTTTTGCAGATTGATGGCGTGCCTCATCTTGATGTGATAGATACTGACCAGCGTGTCGTAGCAGCTGCCGCAGACCAGTGTTGTGCCTCGTATCTCGGTATTTATATGTTTTGCAAAGCTGAGTATTCTTTCGTCGCTGATCGTTTTGTGCGGCGGACGCAGATGATGATTGCCCAGGCCGCAGTAGCGTTTGCGTACGATGGGCGATGCACCCTTTGGCTTTGGCGGCATCGCAATTCTATATTTGGCAGTCTTATTTTGTTAAATCTTAAATTGTTAATTGTATTTCATTGATTCCTCGTTTTTCCCGCCGAATCTGCGTCAATTTTTTGTTGAGTGCGTGCGACCAAATGCCGATTAATCGAAAATCCTAAAAACTCAGTTTCAATTCACAATAGACAGCTCCATCGATATATACATATACTATCGGCTGTATTCGACACATCGATACATTGCTCCCCATCCTTAAGCGCACATTCGAAAAATCATTTCAATATTATTAATTGTCCACAAAGCTCTAAAGAGTTGTTTAGCTAATATTACTGCATTTAATTAAATATGTTTAGCAAACAGTTATTTGGGTCAGTTGAGTTATGTTAAATAGCTTAAATTGCGAATTGAGTTTAAGTTAAACATCGTTCAACTGACTCCGCTCCATTCGCTAGCCAGCCTGCCAAATTATCGATAGTTATCAGCATTCGCTTAGGGTTCAAAGAAAGAAAATGAAGCAGAAAAAAATGTGCCCATTTATTCACACACATACACTGTGCTTGAACGCATTCGGTTTGTTTAACAGCTCAACGAGAGACAGAAAGTAGTTTAAAGAAAGAAGTTCGAACTGCGGTTTATATTCGAAAAAAAAACCACAGAATCTAAGTATAAAGTGCGCGTCCGTAATAATATATAAGTAACGAGACAGGTAAATGCTAATTACAATATTCATCATTTCATTCAAAACGCAACCAAAGAAAAAATAACAGGAAAAAAAATGGCAAACACAAAATTTGAAAAACCAAGCCAAGCTGTCTGAGTGCCTTTGTGTGCGTGTCTGTTTGTGTGTGTGTTAGTGTTGCTGTTGAAATTCTGTATAACGCTTTGTACATATTTTAATAGTGTGTGAATGCGAGTGTAGAACGAGACTTTTGTGAATTATGACTTTAAAATATAATAATTACAACGAGTGCTGAAATAATTATTTATTCAAGTATTTCAAGTGCCGCAGCCAGACAGACAACGCTTCAAGCATACAGAATTCAAAAAGGACGCCATACTATTGTTAGTGTATGCGTGTCTATATGTGTGCGTGTGTACATGTGTATGTGTGTGTGTGGGCTGGGCGCGTTGACAGAGAATTTGAGCAGCTTTAACACGAATTTTGAAAAAAAAATGCATAGCCGGCTTTTCATTTGTGCTGCTTTTGGGCTGTTGCTGTCCATAGTTTTTTTTTGCGTTTGCAGCCTTTTCTCTCAAATTTTGGGTGTGCCGCCTGCAATTGCGTTGGCGTTGCCACTATGTCGTCGCTGCCGGCGTCGCTGCCGGCGTCCGCCGGTGGCTGGCTTTGTATCCGTTTGGCTCTCTCCCTCGCTGTCTCTCTCTTTCTCTCTCTATGTATCTCTCCTGCTGTCTGCCCATCTAGCTAGCTCTCTCTCTCACTCTCTGTCTTGTGCTCTACGCTTGCTTATCAACATTCTTCCCTTGCGTGCTTCATTTATCCTTTTTTACGCTTTGTGCTGTCACTCGTACGCTCCTTGCCTGCCTGCCTTGCCTCTTCTTTCTTTTGTGAGTGCGTACACACACACACACATACACATGTATATGTATATGCGCATGTGTGTGTGTGTACGTTGTTGCCCTGTTCGTCGTCGTTTCAGATGCCTGACTTGACTTATTTTTCATTGTCGTTGTCGTTGTTGTCGTCTTGTCTTTGTGTTTGAGCATTCTACGCCTGATTACACTTGCCAGCACGTTTGAACTTGTTTGCTAAAAATATCCTTCTTTAATACTCAACACAATATGTGTGCGTATTTTTTCTCTCTCTCTCTCTCTCTTTGCTGTGGGCGGCTTTTACTTTTACTCGTAAGCCAAGTGTTGGTAGCTGCCTGAGGATCGTTGCAAAGAGAGAGAAAACCACTTTTGCCATAAAAAAAAATGAGATATTGCGTCGCAATTTTTATAGCTAGTTGGAAGTGAAGGCTACAACAACAAAGTACATGATGAGAGTAGTTAGCCAGCCCGGCGCAGCACAGCACAGCCTGCTGCCAGACCAGCCACCGCCCTAACTGGCGTCGCCGCCGCTTACGTGCCTGTGTCTGTGTATATATGTATATATATATATATATATATATAAACATATATATGTATGCAGCAAGTACGTCGGAAACACTGGTGAATGGTGTGCAGTCTGCATTTAAATATTTAAAAACACTCAAATTTGAAATAAAAAATGCATAATTTATATTTTCGTATTTGATTTTGATAGAATATTTTTTATTTTGTCCTTTCCCATAAATTATTATTCGCGTTTGCCATAATCTGAATTGCATTTGGAGCTCAGCTTTTCGGGGCTGCATTTGAAGTCGTTTCAAGTTTCATATTGAATGCATTTGATGAAGTTGACGGAGGGCAGTGTTGGCAACGTTTGTTATTGTTTATGTGGGGGGAATAAAATTGTTATTGTTGTTGTCGACTGCGGTTACAGCCTCAAGACTATGTGTGGCAAAATGCTGGCAATACCGTTACGTGCTTTACGCCAAGTGCAATTTGCGGTTTGCATTAGAAAAACCTAAACGAAAAATATAAAATATCACTGTAAACAGTTTTTATTATAAAACAATTTTTTTTCGCATATTATGCCAAAAAAAAAATTATTCATTTTTCAATATTCCAGCTGTCAATTTCAAGTGGATTTTGAATTTATTTGTAAGTTGAATATTCTATAGCTACGATTTAATTACAATATCCACTTAAGAAATACAAATTTAAAATGTTTCATTCTATCTCAACATTAATTATTAAAAAAAAATAAAAAATTGTATAATAAAAATATTTTACAAAAATAAATTATTTTTTATGAGTATAAATTATATTTTAAATAATATCAATTTCAACCACTGTTAGTGATCAATAGAAAATGCAGGAAAGGAGGAAATATGTTAGCAATCAGTTTGTTACATCGCCATTATTTCCCTTGCAATCGCGAGACGGACGACAACAATAACAAAACAAAAATGATTTTCTCAAAGAACGCAATTTATGCCGATCAGGCAACATCGTCGTTCGTTCTTATCTTGGCAGCGAGCAGCGACCGACCGGCCGGCCTGTGAAGAAGTCCGTCCATGTCTCTTTCATTTCTTCTTGTTACTCATCTTCATCTACTTCTCTCAACTGCTGCTGCCTGCTTTGTTTGTTATTGTTGCGGATTGATTTCTTGCTTGGCCTACGAATATTTTTAAATGTGGCATATTTATTATTTTTTTTATATGAGAGGTTGTTGCTGTTTTTTTGTTGAATTAGCATTAATAACAATATGAAATGCGCGCCACCGATTGCTATAAACAAACAAATATACATATGCTTGTGTGTGTGTAAAGTATGCAAGTACTTGTTAGTCGAATTTCAAGTGGTTAGGATTGATTTTTTTTTAGCGGTTGCCGGTTTGTTGGAGTGGCAAGAAAATGTGCTGCCTTCATGGAGAAAAAAAATACGAGTATACACATACATACATATATATTCAAAGCAACAAACCGCAACACACATACGCACACAAGCGCAGAAATGGCAATGGCGGCTGTTCTGCTCAAGCAACATCTTTTATACACATGTTGTCAGTGCGTTTGTGAGGGGGAGCCGGAGAGAGGGGTGACACTGACAAGTCATGTCAACACTTTGGCTGACATTTGCAAGCTGTGATATATTTATTTCATACACAACATTTTTGATGCACTGATCGATAATTGTCGTCAACAAAATTCAATTTTAATTAAATGATAAGCGAAAGAATACAATAATCAGCTTAAGCTTGTGCAATTAACGAGACACAATTCAACTCAAGTCAATAGCAGCAGAAAAAAGTCATCAAGAATTTCGCTCTCTTCTCGCTATCGATCCCTTTCACTCCTCTGTCATTGTTTATTTAAAGTTGTTACTGCTACTCTGCTGGCTGCGCAGCGCACGCAGCGCCCGCTTGCTGCCATGTGGGGTCATTGTGTGAAGAAGCATGAATGGCAAAATAAAGCAATAAAGAAGGCCCCTGCATATGTATGCACGTGTATGTGTGTGTGTGTGTATGTAAATGTTTCGTTGCCACCGTCAAGGCTCATTAGTTTTGTTATTGACTCCTTACGCATTGCATGCAGCGCAGCAACAAGAAGTTTTAACAACAACAACAATAATAATATCACTATCGCTTTTATTGATAGCTGCCGCTGCTACTGATGGTCACTCAATGCAATGTAATATTGTTGTTGCCTCTGCCCGCATTTCAGCTGTTGACGCCGCTGCTGACGCTTCCGGCCTTTCTCTCTTTGTCTGCTTTTCTGCCTGCTTCTAGCTCTGCACTGCGCTGCTCTGCTTGCAGTGCTGCCAAGCGCTGAAGTAGAAGTTTCTTTTTGCGTTCGTTCTTTCTGTTGCTGCTTCTGCTTCTACTTCTGTTTTTCTTCAGTTGTCGTCGTTGCTGTGATCATCGCAGTCGTCGTTTGTTGTTTGACTTGAACGGTTTTGTTGTGTGTGTGATCGGTCTGTTTTTGTGCGACGACTATTAACTTTACAAATCGAGTATCTAACTAGTTAGTTACACTTACTACTACTCCTGCAGTGCATTTTGTGCGTTGTGATTAGTGAAAGTGCCTCTTCTTCTTCGTCACCCACAAATTAGCTGCTAACGTTTTTGACATTTCTACAAAATATTGTTCAGTGTGACCACCCGCGCAGCGGAGACACAAGAGTAAAGTAAGTACCGGAAATAATGCATACATTTGTAATGTGTCTTAGCAGCAGCAGCAAGAACAGAACAGAAAGCGTGCGTGAATTTTTGTTTTCTTTGCCAATTGTCGTCTTATGAATTATTTATGTGGCTTGTATTAAAATGCCGTTTACAACAATACCAATACCAAAGTGGTCCGGCGTATAAATCCGGACGTAGCGCTTTGAATTTCTAATCAGACTGCATAAGCGAGGCGAGCGCGCGCGCGCCTCTTGCCACTTGATGACAACTCACAACTCAATTTCAATTCCCGCTTTGGTTCGTTGCTGACTAATTGCCATTTGTCTTTGTTTCTGCTACTACTACTACTATCACTACCTTTATTACTACTACTTTTCATTAAATTACTACTACTAAAGCATGCATTGCTTTTGTGTTTTAATTAGCCGCAAAAACCAAAGAGCAATCACAACATAGTAGGGGAGGAGGAGGCAGAGAACAAGAATGGCAAAGCGTCCAACCGGTTAAGCCAGCGCAACGGTTGCAGCCCACTTTTTTTAAAATATATATATGTATATATTTTTTTGCCAGCTACGCTTTCTACTTGCATCCGCATCCTTCGACAATATTTTGCGACTGCTTTTTCAAGTTTTCTGGCCACACTTACATAGTTGTAAATGTGTTTGTTTGTGTGTGTGTGTATGTGGAATGAGTGGGCTGGTTTAATCTGGCTCGCGTTGGAAAGCTAGCTAGCTAGCCGTCTCCTCTTCCAGCTGCGCAGACTCAGATTTTGTGATTTTTTTTTTACGAGTGTTTCTTATTGTTCGAGTGCCGCCATTTAATAGCTGCTTTTCTTTTTGGCCTTAAAATCGGGGATCGCAAATAACATTTTCTTTTTTTTGCTGTTAGTTGATTTTTGTAGACCTTGTTAAACTAAAATAACCAACCATAAAAGTAAAACTAGCTTTAAGTGGCCATTCTCCCATTTATTTATGCATATATTAAAAATTTATATGCTTCGCTTTTAAGAAAAAAAAATAACAGAAAAACAACGCAAAATCTTTTCACGTGCTCAAAACTATGCATATAAATTGATAATGACTTTAATTTCTTAAAAAAAAATAAAGATTCTCTACAATCTGCTAGTTGTGTTTATCTACTTGGTTAAGCCCGTAAAAAAAGTATTTTTAATGTTTACCCAGATCGCTGCTTTCTTTTTCGCTTATCATTTTGATATGTTGTTGACTCTGCAGTAACACAGATATCTTGACTTGAAAACAAACACATCATACATTTATTTTTATACACCAAGTATAAATCACGTAGCGCCCAACTTATATCATATATACTAGATTCAATTCAGAAGAAAAATATAAGGAAAAAAGCGTTATTTCTATTGTTAACTTGAAAAACAGTGAATCACACATAATTCTTTAAAAAAATGTACACATAAAAATGAATTTAGAATTACCCCATTCTATGCAATTGATAGCCAAGTTGCTTTGTGCCTCATTCGCGTTTATCAATTGTGAATGCGTTGTCTACTAAAGACACTTCCTCTCTCTCTATTACTGTTTTTTTTTTTTTTTTTTTTTATAACACTATATATATAAAAGTATATGTATGTATATAAATTGTTTATCATTTGCTGCTGCGGGGGTTCATTCAGATATCGACGATGACGACGTCGAAAGTACCGTTATATCAATGAATATATAAATATCTGCTTACATTTTGGGACATGTTCGTTGTATACTCTATAATAATAATTGTGAAGAATGCCGTAGAAAGAAAGAAAGATCCGTTTGTCGAAAACAACAACTACAACTACTGACCGGAAATGATAATTGAAAACAGTTTTCTTCATTTTACATACTCAAATACTTCAATACATTTGTATTTCCAGCTCGTAACTAATTATGGCACTCATTTTACGTATCCTTTTCATATTGTCGCTCAACTCATAAGACTACAACAGCAACAACAACAACAACCACACAGCGCCAACCAATTATATCCGGTTACTTGAGACATTCCCTGAAACTGACTGCTGCTCTTCTTTTTCTTGTTCTTCTCTTTCTTGTTGTTGCTGTTTGCTTTTCGCACAGGCAATTTTGAAAAGTGCTCTCTTCGCTCAATTCCTTGGCTGCGTGGGCCACAAATAAAATGTTGCCATATAATTCCCTTTTGACAATTGCTGTGCTGTTTGAGTGTGTGTGTATGTATGTATATGTAATGCATTTAAGTGCACTTTATATGTGCTTGTGTGTGTGCATATTTATTACATGTGAAATTGATTACTGATTGGGTTTTGTTGTGTTATATTTAGGCGTGGCTTATCTGCAGCAGCAGTTTATGTGTGTATGTGTGTGTGTGTGTCTCAAATAGCAAACAATGTGACAAATATGCAAATATGCATTGCTTGCACTTGTATGTATGGCTGTGTGTCTATGTGTGTGCGTGTCAACATGTGTATCAACATATTTTATTGTTCACTCTCTCGCTCTCTCTCCCTGCTTTACTTAATATTATACTCGGCATTTATTTGCACATTTTGCGACTGTCGCCGCCTGGCGGCTGATTGAAGAAATTTAAAGAAATGAGCTGAGATGCATTGTATGTGTGTGTGTGTGTGTCTGTGTCTGTCAGCTGTCAAGTGCGTGTGCAGTAAAATGAACAGAATTCGAAAAAAAGGAGTCTGAGACGGCGACTGCGACTGAGACTTGAGTCTGTGGGCGTTCGTTTGATTAGTTTATAAAAGTTCAATTACGTCTACTTCGCGCGGCTTTTGAGTGCGCGTGCACTTAGCAATTTCTCAGTGCTATAAATGCTACTCTATTATAAATGGCCCTACACAATTTATTTGTACAACAATGCAACTTCCAACTGGAATCTCTATATATATATGTATGTATGTGTGTGTATAACATGACATGAAATTAATGTTTGTCCAGTTGGCCGGCCGGCCTCGGCTCCAGTGTTGTTGTGCTGTACGCATTCCAGCACAATCAATTTAATTTACGTATCGTCCGCACTCTCATAGCGCTTGGATCTTCCAGTGGAAAATCAAAAGGGAAGACAAAGAGAGAGAAAGATAGAGTGAGAGGAGAGGAGTGGAGTAATAGAAGCAGGCGTCAAATTGAAAGCGCAGCCGCAGCAGCAACAGCAGCTTAAAGTGTCAAAATTGATAGAGAGCAGACAATTGAACACACACATGCACACCCCACATGCACACATACATACGCTGCTCGCTCTTTGTGTGGAGCTGTTGTTGCATTTCGAACATGTTTCCATTGTTGATAAATGCGCTTTTATTTATAGACGACAGAGACCGCCACTCTCCCCTCGCCCTCCTCATTGCTGCGTTCCTTTGTCCTCCCTTCGCTTATACATTTTCTTTCACAGAATGCGACACAAAGGCGCGGCTTTAAAAGCAAAGAGGCGTGAGAGAAGTGACCAGTGGCATTTCTATTGTAAATGCAATGTGTGTGTATCAAAGGTCAAGTTTAAATTAAATTTAAGTAATAAAAGCCCCCAAAAAGTGTAGTTATTTTAATGGAACAATCAATTTTCGTCAGTCAATCGACTGATTGATGCAAATGTTACTTATGTGTGAATGCTGTGAAACTCCTGCCTAATGCCTTTAAACGCTTTGACGTGCATTTTCTGCCGTCGTCGGTCTGGCAACGCTGTCACAATTTTAACGCGTCGCCTGTTGTCGTTTGTATGTATGTATGTGGGCCGCACTGGCGCTCAAATGTTTTCACACGCCGCCCCCCAAATATTGCTGCTGTGACGCAGCGACGTCAGCGTCAGCGTCGACTGCTCGTTGCCATGGCAACGACGGGCAATGACCGTCGTCGTCGTCATTTTTGTTGCTATACGTGCGAGTTTCGAAGTGTTGTAGTAATAGTAGTAGTATTCGGTAGTAGTAAACGTCATAGTAGTTGTAGTAGAAATTAAATGCCGGCCGGCGGCAACCCTCTGCTGCTGAAATTGTCCTTGTTTGCTTGTCCTTTTTGCCTCGCCTGATGCGTCATACCGCAATTTTACTTGCGCTTTTTATTGTTGTTGTCTTCTCTTTCTTTTTCTCTGTACGCGCACATTTGGTTATTGTGCTGTCTATTTTAGTAAGGGTTGTATTACGTCGGCTACACCTGTGTTTACTTGTTTGTGTGTGTGTCGGCATATTTTTGCGATTACTCATCAAGCACACATTCATTCTGCATACAGTCAGTCAGTCCACATTTCAGTTTGTCCACACAAAAAAATCACTGGATATTTCACATTTGAAATTCGACAAGATCAAATTAATTGCTGGACACCTCACTTTCTATTTGTTGTTCTTGTTTCTTGTATATTGTTTTCTTTTTGTTCTTTGTATTTTTTTTGCCTGTTGTCGACAAATTTGCTTCAGATTTAGTTCGATTAATCTTGTGGCTGGCTGGCTGATCCAAAATGTAAGCAGAGGCGAGCGGCATTTGCTTTGTTGTTGCCATCGTTGGTTTATTTTTTTTCTTTTTGAGGTGTTTGGTGAATTTGATTTTTTTTGGGGGGTTCATTGAACGGTTGAATCGGTTGAGAAACTTTGTTGAAACGTGATGTTTTCACGTTTCGTTTTCGTTCGTATTTAATAACACAATTTTTGTGGATACACGTGTATCGCGTAAATACAGTGAACACTTTATAATACGAACATGCATTCGATCACTTATGTATTCACTTAAAAAATACAAAAGGTACAAGCTATATTAAATTACAAATAAAATTGAATATTAGTTATAAAATAAAAAAAGAAGACATTTATCACTCATTCATAAGATTTTTGGGATGCATGCTTGATATTGGTATTAACTATTTAGAATATTTCTATGAACTGAAAAGAAATAAATAAATCACATAAAGTAAGTAATAGATTAAATTAAAAATAAGATTTAATGTTAAACTTAAAATTAAGAAAATAAGAAATATCGATAAGTCTTGTGAAATTCGAGGGGTATTTTTAAATGCAAAATGATGCAACATTTGTTGCCTGGATTTTGATTTATTCATATTATTGATTATATTGGCCTTAGCATAGTGTATTTTTATGAAATGAAATTTGCCGTTGTTTTCAAGTTGAGTACTTAAGCTTGAAAGTTCACAGTTAAAAGAGAAAAAGAAAAAAAGTCGCTCATTGGCTTGGAAACAATGCAAACAGCTGTTATATCGCAGCTGTTCTCAGGCCACGAAAAATGCATGCAAAGATGTATATATATGTATATACACATTCACACAAATACTGGCTTTGCGACAGCTTTTTCAAATGCGGTCCGCTTTGGCCGCTCCTCTGTGTGTAAATGGGATGTTTGTAGTTGTTGGTGCTGTTCTTAGCCACCCCTAAATAAGACGAAACTTTTCGCTTTTTAATTTTCTGCGCCCGATACTCTCACCACCTCCCCCCTCTCTCTCTCCTCCCTGTTGCCTGCTGTTATTTAAATTTATTTGGTACGGTTTCTGTTTCATTTACCGAGTCGCGTCGAGTAATTCGATTTTCAAAGTGACGCATAGTAGTAGCAACAGCCTGGAGGGGATGGGAGGGGTTTAGTGCCTCGCCCGTCTTTCATCACCCTCTCTTTCCCTCTCGCTCTCTCTCTCTCTCTCTCGCCCTCTCTGTGTGTGTCATTTGTTGCTCCATACGAATTTCCTAAATTTGATGATTCACTTGCCGCAGCTAAAACCGTTTCACAATTGCCGCTTACTTTAGCATTAATCATTTATTTAATATATATTTCTTGTCTGGGTATGGCTATGCCTGATAAGCTGCTGTTTACACTGCCTTTTTTTTTACTAAACGCCGCCAATAAACAGAGTTGCCTGCATTTGCAGTGCACTGTGACAATGAATGATTATGTATTTATATTTGAATTTTACTGCAAATATGGCAACTTTAAAATAGTCAACTTGATTCTGAAAAAGATATTTGATTCTTTTCGCCTTTCCACTCGTATTTTTTCCCCACTTTCATAGTTGATTGTTGCAATTTGAAATGTTTATTCAGTCACACTTTGCGTTCTTCATTCAAAGCGAAATAAATTGCTTTCTTAACGAGCAATTTAATGAGTTGCCGCCTGCTCATCCATTCACACACACATTCACATTCACATTCACATACACATGTATGTGGTTGTTAGGCGCAGACAAGCTAACTCTGATTACTGATTGAGTTCTGGCTACATCACACAAAATAATTAAATAAATGCAAATAAACAAAAAGAGAGCACGATTTGAAGATGCCCTAAATCTAAGACTTAACCATCAAAAGTCGTTTACTTCTTTTACTCACTGTGTGTGTGTGTGTGTGTTTTCTTTTGTGTATGTGATTCTTATGTATGCACAAAATGCTTGTTCTTTCTGCTGTGTAATTTGATAAGTATGCATATAAAATGTTCTTCTGTATTTCATGTTGATAAGATTTTTATATTTGATCAATTTTATGTGTAACCGAATAAGAGATGATGTTTCTTTTAAATTGTAGTTTTTATTACTATCAGAAATCAATTTGTATCGATATTCGTGAAATGTGGCAGTTATCGATAAAATTGAATAAACATGATGTGTGTAGGATATTCGAGAATTTATATTCCGTATTTAAAATCTAGCTTTGATAGTCTCTGACATCGACTGGTTCATACCGATCGACTCAGTTTTTGATGCCGTTTAGGAATATATATATATGTATATATATATGTAGACTGTATAATTCTGCCTCTTATATTCTTTGACACAAATCATATCTGTTTTGGTTTATTGCTCGGTCCAATATGTTGTAAATAGTTTGTCTTGATATTGAAAATATAATATATATATATATATATATAAATAGAGAATTCTTTAACAATTTTCTCAATCGCGTGGCTATAATAAACCCATTGGGCGGCACCAAAAGAGGTTTTCTTTCCAAACAATATTTTTTTCATGCAAAAATTAACTTAATCGGAACATAAAA
Organism: Drosophila planitibia; assembly: GCA_035043785.1. NCBI lineage: Eukaryota > Metazoa > Arthropoda > Insecta > Diptera > Drosophilidae > Drosophila > Drosophila planitibia. The sequence goes on from JAWNMS010000066.1 coordinate 1,125,151, forward strand.
AAAGAACATATTAAGAAAAAAATTAAAAATGTTGTTCATTTTCCTGTTAGCTAGTTTTAAAAACACCATTTAATGGCAGAGAAATAAGAAGAATAATAAAAGTAATTCCTGACATAGGCAGATCGACAAATACAACTACGCTAGGCGCTAAGTATATGTGAATGTTATCAGCAGCGTAATGCGTATATAGTACATATATATTTTTGCTATTTGTTGCTGATCTCTAAAACGCAATGCCTTATCACAGAACACACACAGCCGACTACAAATTTCTATTGCGATGTTGTACAAATTGCAATGTTTTTGCTGTTGTTTTTGTTGTTGCCATTTGTATTGTAGTTTTAGTAGAAGAAGTTGGCGTGCAGTAAAATGTCAAATGTATAAATAAAATGGCAAGTTCACTTTAGATAAGTGCGTTGCTGCCATTTCACGATACTCAATAAAATATGTATACACCACAGACAATCGTTTAAATATATACCCGAGTATAACATATAGTATCAAGTAAATATATAGAAGAGTAAGAAGACGAGAAACAATTAATTTGCAATTATTTACAAACCACCCGAAACCCGCATTTTATTTGCTTTTGCAGAACCAGATACAGCAGAACCAATTAGCAATTAACAAACATATATATATATATAAATAAAAAAAGAGGAGGACCAGCAAAAATGGGTAAAGCACAGAGCAAGCGTTCAATTGATATCACCACCGATCCGAAGAAGGTTGGCGAAGGCGACGAAGTCGCTGGCAAAGTCGAGAAAATTGATGTCGATGTCGATCAGGCGCCGCCCGCATTAAACGGCGATGCATCGACGCCAAAGGAAAAGAGCGAGGATGCAGCAGCGTCAGCAGCTGCTGCAGGCGGCGAGGTAAATTGCAACAAAGAGGAGTAAATTCAATGTGACATCAATTTATGTTTTTACTTTTGCAGAAGGGCGAAGAGAACTCGGAGAACGACAAAGATCTAACCACCGAGAAGAGTGCTGCCGAAGCGGCTGCAGCGGCGTCGTCGTCACCAAAGGGTGCTGATGGTGATGCAGCTGCTGCTGCTGTTGAGACTGCTGCAAAGGATGAGGCAGCAACAGCAACTGGCTCGCCCAAAGAGGGCAGCGGCGGCGAGGAGATCTCACCGTTGGCCGATGAGAGCATCAAGTCCAAGTCCAAGAAGGATAAGGTGAAAAAGAAATGGTCATTCCGCAGCATCTCGTTTGGCAAAAAGGACAAACAGAAGCCAGCCAAGGCTGAGGAGCCAGCCTCCCCAACAGCAGCAGCAGCAGCGGCGTCAACGAATGGCGAAGCGGAGCAGCCAGCAGCAGAGGGAGCAGCAGCCGAAGGAGGAGCAACTGCAGCAGTGGCCAGCGCGGACAAAGCTGAGGTAAAGCTGGCAATCTAATATGATATTTGTGCCTGTCTCCAATTAAATGTTCAACTTAATCCTTGCAGCAAAGCGCGGATAAAGCAGTTGCCGATGCGACAGCCAATGTTGAATCGAAACCCACCGAAAATGGAGCAGCCAGCGAACAGGAAAAGCAACAACAACAGGAGCAAAAACAACAAGTGAATGGTGATGAGCAGAAGTCAGCAGCGCCAACAGTTAACGTCGTGGAGGAGGCAACCAAGCCGGAGACAATCACAGCGACTAGCACAAGCAGCAGCACCACCACCACCAACGAATCGAAGACAAATGTTGAGCCACCAGCTGTTGTTGAGTCATTGAGTGCTGCTGTGGTGCAGGAGCCCGACACCACCACTGAAGTTGTTACCAATGGTCATGGCGCTGCTGCTGAGCCCGTTTTGTTGACCAATGGCGAGAAGAATGGTTTGGCCGAATCCCCAACTGAGCCAGAGGCGCCACCACCAGCAGCAACAACCACCAACAATGTTGTTGATGAGCCACATCATCAGAACGGCACAAATGGAGTTGGTGAGAAGAACGACGAGACTACTGCCACCACCACACCTGTTGTCGTCGCTGTCGAGTCCGAGGCCGAGCAAATTAAGAACAAGTCGCAAATTGAGGTAAAACAAATAGACACCACCACCACAAACAACAACAACAATACTGTAAATACGAGTACAACAACAACAGCTACAGAGAACAACAACACCACAATCACAACTGAAAAAACAACAACCACAACCACAACCACTGAGACCGAGACAATTGCAGCCGCAGAGTTAGTTCAGACCCAAACCACAACCCAAAATAACACAATACCTAACACAGCCAATACCACAACCAACACCACAACCAATATCACAACCACCGACAATTCCGCCCAACTTCCCAACACTACTGTCCAAGCGCAGCAAGAAGAAGAAGTGCACGTCAACGCCAATGCCGCCAAGGAAGAAGAAGAACAAGTGGTTGCTGCCATTATTGCGGCAGTTAGCGAGATCTCTGAGTCCGAAAGTTTTGTTGTAATTGCACCTCAGACTGAAACCACTGAGTCCGTTGATGAAGTCGAACCGGAAACGGTTGTGATCCCGGCTGTATCCTCCTCCCCTGTGCCCCGTCTAGAAATCGAATCGGAACTTAAATCCGTATCCGAAATTACTCACTCACAAATCGACCCAGTTTCCGTTGTTGAAGCAGCTGATGATGTGGATGCGGTTGTGCCCTGTGTTGAGTCCATTCAACCGCCACCACTGCCCAAGTCCCCACCACCCTCGCGTGTTTCGGCATTTGCATTGACCACAGACAACGATGATGATGATGACAACAACGACGATGCTAAGTTTGTCCAGGAGGAGCAAAAGCAGGAGGAGATTGCGGCAGAAACAGCCACACCGCCACCAACAGATCTATTGTTGACCGATATTGAGCACCAGGCGCAGGCCATTGTTGAGGAAATTACCGAGCAGGCGGCAGATATTGTAACGGAGCAGGATAAACAAATATTGTCCACAGTTGAAGATGACTTAGTTGAGGAACAGCAGGTTTCAAGCGCAGTTGATAGAATTATAACCGATGTCGATGATGATATCGATACCAGCATGATGGAGAAATTTATCGACTGTCCCGAGATGATTGGCCAGAAGAAGCAGCTCACCACGGATATTATTCAAGAAGCTGAAGATGAGCACAGCTCGAGAGGGAACGATGAGAAAGTCACCACAGTTGTTGATGATGCGCCAGCTGTTGTGCAGCAAATGGATAGCAATATCGATAACGATAACATTATCAGCAGCAGCGATAGCAGCATAACAAAGCTGGGTGCAATTGCGGACATTGAAGAAGCAGCTGCTGCTCATCACGAGGTGAATACCAATCGATCTGCTCTCAACTCTACTTCACCACACTTTCCCATAGACACACATTCGTAACGAATTTTTAACACTCGTCGCTCGCTTCACTCAACAAAAATCCACCACAAAAAAAATAAATAAATAATGCGCCATAAAAAATATATAACTTCCATTTATCAAACAATCCTGCGTTGGGCTCCTCCTCTCTATCGCTGTTTTTCCAACTCTTTTTGTGCTCCTCTCCGCTCTCTTTCTGTGCTTTTCTCGTATGTGCATCAGTTTGATTGTTTGCTTTTTTGTTTTTTAAATTTTTGTATCGTATCGTAACGAAGGAGTAACAAAGCAGTGCAACTCTGCTATGTTATGGATTGCAGCAGTTAGTAGTCTGTTATGTTACCGTAAATGTTAAACGTAAATGGTTGGTCCCGTCTGTGTGTGTCTCGCTCGGATTCAGTATTCTGTTAACGTTAATCGTAATGTTAATTGGCTGGTTCCCTTGTTGTACTGTTGACTAACTGCATGATCTCTTATCTCTTATGTGAATGTAAATCAAATGTCAAATGGAATGCTACTAAAAAAAACAAGAAATATAATACAACGCGAAACTGTCCCAGCATCTAATGTACTACTACTACTTGAGCTCGTCGCCTGCATTTGTATATTAACAACAAAAACAAACTGACGCCTAACTTTTACCCATTCTAATTCTTGCACCCGTCACACAAACACAAACATAAACACACACACATGCACACTTACTTACATGCACACATACATACACACACACACATGCATACACACACACACATGCATACACACACATACATACACATACATATACACGAACAGCTGATCTAACAACTCTGTTTGGCCGCTGACTATACAACTGTACTCTGTTCAAAAAAAAGAAAAAAACTCCATTGAATTCAAATTTACATAATTCGCATTCTTCATTCTTTTATTTTTTTGTATCATTGTTGTTTTTTTATATTTGTAACGTTGGCAAAGGTCGTTGCCATTTTATCTTTAATTGTTGTTGTTGTGCTTTAAGTTGCTTATCTATCGCTCTGTGTTCTCTTATGCTCTCCTCCCGTGCTTAATATAATTTTTTTTTTCATTTAAATTTGAAAGTCGTCTGAAATGTAAATTAATTTACTTTTTGTTTATTTTTCGCATGTTTTATTTTAGGATATCGCTAAGGATCTAAAGGAGAAGAACGCCGCGGCAGATGTTACAACACAGGACCTGCCCGTGACATGCGAATAATACTAATAATTATTATATATATTACATATTATTAAAAACAAAAAAACAAAAAAAAAAAACATGAAAAAAAAACGATAAAAACAAATAAGAAAACAACGCAACGTAAAAAAAACCAACAATTAAATGATAAACACGAGAGCAAAAAAAAGCAAAATACATTTTTAACATTTACATATTTTAATCATTTTTGTACGAATTTCATATCCCTAATCCAAGATTACATGAGCATATATTCAAGAGAAAAAAACAAAACAAATACACACAAATCGACAGAATATACGGAAACCCAACACACACACACACACACACTCACACATACATTGACCACCACTACCACCACCAAGAATAACAACAACAACAAACAACACCACCTCCAAACCGTCACCCACCAAAAGTTGAGGAAACTGTTTCGATGTGTTTGGTTGCAACTGGATTTTGATGCTGGCGTTTTCTCTTTCACACGTATATTCGTATAATCCATCAACACGCATTTATAAGTACACACACATACACACACACACACAAACGAACATACACACACGCATACATACCATTGTCATATTGATGATCATGATAAAAGAAAAACAAAAGAAAAAAGAAAACAAATCATCGATGAAATGATGAAAGTAAGAATTTTTTGAATAATTTCTACTATACATTTAACTGTAAGTTCTAAGAAATTTGTAAAGAATTTTTGGACGAAATATTGGATAAATATATATTATAAAATATAAAACGCAAGTGTGCTCCACTAAAACTGATCTTGAGCTTTGATATTGGAAATTATGGTACGAAGAGCAACAAAAACCCAAAACTGCCTTCTCGCACGAAAAAAAAAACAATAGATGAATAAAATAATAACGCATGCAACATTTCAAGTTTCATAAACTTTTGAGTCCCGTACATATATTTATTTTTTATTGCATTACAAAAAGAATTTGTTTATAAATTACAATCTTTGTTCGATTTTTTTGTTGCGTAACAAAGTGTTACAAAAATATTAATAATAACAGTGATAAACGCTAAATTTAAATATTAAATACATACTAAATAGCGTAACAAAATGTTACTACAAAACAAATCTACTAAGCTTAAATTCTAAGCTTCTAAAGCAAAGAGCGCTCTTATTTTGCAAAACTAAATACAAAGAATTTACAGAAAAAAAGAATTATATGTAATTAAATAAATTAAAGCGTTGCGCAACGTAAAGAGAAAGAAATTATCATAGACAAATGACCAACTTGGCTGGCATTTTATAACAAATTTGGTGTTGAAACAAAATGGCGTTTCCAAATCAAATCAAATCAAAAAAACGTTAGTTATTAGGTTCGTCTCCTAAACAAAATTGAAAGCAACAAAACAAAATCAAGTTGGCAGCCCCATTGTCAACAACTGACAAAAAAGCGCTGCTTGTGCAAATGCAGCTGTTGCTGTTTGCGTCGCTGCGCCGAAACGTTGCGCAGCATAAAAATAGCGCCAAACACAACATAGATTGTTGAGAGCAGGACAAGCATGGGAAACGAGAAGACAATGTGAGCCGTCTTCAGCTGGGGGTCGGGCGTTGCCGGTCGTAACGGTACATAAACGCCTGCAAAGGTAATTGACATTTAAAAGCTTTATATTTATATGATATATATATGGTGTGAGCAGGTGCTTACCATTTTCAGTCTTTGAATCGCAGCGTTCGCCCACGTAGCCAACGGCGCACACGCAATAGCTAAAGCTGTTCGCATTCGCCCAGCGAAAGCAATTGCCGCCATTTAGGCAAAAGTACTTGATATATTCATCGCTGCAGGGAAGCTTAAAGTTTAGGTCTTCCGTTAACTCTGGGCTTCTACTTTTGCCCGTTGTCGATGTCATCGTTGTTGTTGTTGTTGATGTTGTTCTTGCAGGTGTTGTTGTCGAAACAGATTCTTCATTCCGCTCTGAGTTGGCGGCGTCAATAGAGAGTCGCGGCGTCGAACTGTCATCGGGCGGTGGTTCGCCTGTTGCCATTGTGTTTGTTGTTGTAATTAGTGTTGTTGTTGTTGTAATCAGCGTTGTTGTTGGTGTTGGCGTAGTTGCTCTTTTCGTTGTTGTCGTCATTTCCTCTTCTTCGTTGGTGGACCAAAGCTCCGGGCTTCTGTCACGCTCCGTTGTCGCAAGTGTTGCCAATTCGCCATCGAAACTGAGATGCGGCGATAATTGTAACATTTGCGCCGTATCGCCAAACATGTCCGTTGCCGAGGTCAAACCGTCGACATTGAATTGCTGCTGCAGTTCCATTGGATTAACCAATTGGACTACATGCTCCTCAATTTGAAGTGTGTGCTGGCGAAACAGTAAAATTCGGCTCGAACAACAATCTTTTTGCAATCAGGACGAGAGAGTAGCGTAAAGAGACAGAGAGAGAGAGAGAGAGAGTGAAAGAGAGAAGGGGAGAGAGAGAGAGATCGAGAGAGTGGTAAGTCGAACAGCTGCAGTTTGTTGCGAGATATGGCAACGCTGTGTTGCCGTGTTTTCATTTGAGCGCATTTCTTTTCTTTTTACCTGTGACTGAGACAATTGTTGAGAGCACGAAAATTACTTTCAATATTGGCATACACTGAATTTGCATTATTGGAAAATGCACGGAGCGGACACGTCCGTTAGTATTATTTTGTTTGTTAATTCTGGATTGGTCACTATTTGAAAAGTTCTTCTGTTGCTGTATATCCGATGATGATGATGTTGTGTGTGTGGAGGGAGGCTCTTAAGGATCGAGCGGCGTATCGGCCGCAAATGTAATTTGGCGTCGCAACAAAAACAAAAACATATTACACATTTGCATCTCACACACACACTCACACACACTCAGACTGGTGGCATAGGACAACAACAACAACAGCAACAATTGAAATTGCTGTGGCTGCGCTTGCTGTAGTTTACTGCAAAATAAAAATAGAACATTTTACGACATTTGTATTTCGATATTTGGCAGCACATTTTCTGTCACACACACACACACACATATATACATATATATATGTATGTATATATATATATATATATATATATAATATTCGCACATGCACACATAGATAACAAAAACAAAAAAATTGAATTGGATTTTGAGAGTGCTTAGCGCTTTTTATAGATATCGAATTTTCGAACTCGAACTCGAACGCACCGTCGATTTGATGTGGCTTTTAATTACTGCAAAATATTGCTGATGAAACATTATTGATTCATTTTGTTGTTTTTTTTTATTATTTATATAATTGTAATCAACTAATTGGTAAGTTTAGGCGCCTATGCGCATCAAAAGCTTCTCGATAGAAGAGATGTCGTTGCGCGAACGTTGAAAAAGAGACTGAGACAAAAAACAGAAGACGACAGTTCGGATCATCATCGCACCACTCACTCACTGCGCTCACTGCTATGAATGAAATAGTAGAAGGAGCGTACGATAGAGAGACTGAGAGAGAGAGAGAGAGAGAGAGAGAGAGAGCAATTGCAATTGAAATTGAAAGAAAGCACTGAGCTTTGACTCTCAACGGTGTTTGGAAATATCTATATTCTATCAAATACTCAAACATATCGAATAATTTGACAAAAATAATATTGTGAATAATATTGTGCGAATTTCCTTACCATGCATATTATTGTTCCATTTTCTATTTTTTAGGAGGAGAAGCTCTCCTGATTACTGTTTTTAGATATATAAAACTCGTATTTTTTAACAATTGTTGTATCATTTATTCTTACATGTCAAATAGTAATTAATTGTATCGCATTTATTTGAATTAATTTAAACTTATTGTAATACACAATAAATTTAAAAATTCGTTATCATTTGTTTTACGTAGTTTTGCATTTTACTGAAATTTCTATTGGTTTGAAATCAATTTGTTTTTTTTTTGTTTTTTTTTTTTGGTATTACTTTAGATATATGTATGTATATACGACATCACTTTTTCGTAATTGATATTTCTCCTATGCAATTCTTGTATTCCTATATAAAGCAATAAATAACTTGTTTTTTTTTGGGGGGCTTGGCTTAATTAATCTTGTGCATTGACCCCACATTTCGATGACCCTATACAGACTTAATTTAATTTAAAATGTAGTTCTTCATTTTGTTGTTTACTATACACAAATATACAATATTTACATACACTAAAATATCAAAGCTAAACAATATACATACAATATAATAATACAAAACAAAAGCGATTAAGGAAGTGACGTAATCATAACGTTAAGTATCATTCATTTAAGCCATGGGCACATACCACATTTCTATGTACATTGTACTCCATGTACTCAAGCTACTCTCGTACTTTAATCATTATATCGAATATGTGTGTGTTAACTAAATGAAAATCAATTACAGAATCTTGAGCAAATTGTGTTACATTAGTTAAAAGTAAGAAAATGAGTGCATTTACCGAAATGCAGTCAAAAAATGAAAGCTTGCGAATAGCGGCGCTGTTAACTGTTAAGCTTTTCTGTTGTGTCTCTGATTTTCTTGTTGCTTGTTTGGTTGCTTGCAGCACTGTTAAGTGCTTGAGAGCTTTCAAAATGGCGTCGCTACTGCGGCGAAGTATGCTTCTGTTGTTGGGCAGCCGCGAGCAGCAAATTGCGCGACTGCATCTCAAAATAACGCAAAAGTATTTTTGAGTATCAGTAATGTACGCCAGGAGTTGCAGGATTCGGATTCGGTGTGGCATTTGCATTGGACGAGGGCCCGCTGCCACTGCCACTGCTGTTATTATTATTATTGTTGTTGTTGTTGTTGTTGCTGTTAGTATTGTTATTATTGTTGGTATTCGCATTGTTGTTGGTGCTGGTATTATTGGTGCTGCCGGAGTCACCGAGCCAGGAGTCGGGACTTGGCGGAAAGTCAGGATATCCCTGATCAGGACTAGAATCGTTGCTCAAATCCGATACGTTATTGCTACTATGCAGGCGATGATGTGATTTGCTTGGATGCAGACTCGTACCCACACCATGATCTGAAAGAAACCAAAGCTCTTGAAAATCTATTCCCGTATCGTATCGCAAGGCAAGCCAGAAATATGCTTACCAATATTTGTGTACACAATATTGTCGGGATAGGAGCCGAACGTATGCGTTTGACCCACGGCTGGCGGCGAGCGACTGCTCGGAGGATACTGCGATGGACTCGAGCTGCCATGCATGTAGGAACCTCGAATGCTGTGCGGCGATGCCCCCTCATCCAATCCCAAATTGACGGTGCTGTAGCTGTCGTTGCTCAGATCTGTGTGCGGAACAACGTATAAAAGAGTATGTTAAAGAGGGGAAGCTTGGAATAAAATATAACATAATAATATTTACTTATTTTAATTACTCAAATTGTTAAATAAATACTGTTCAATTAATAACAATATTAATACGATTTAATCCAGAATTAAAGTGAGGTTTTTTGAAACTTTATTAAAGCACTTAAATCAAACTAAAATTCAATTTAAAAATCAAGAATGATTTTCAATATAGCTGGGATATCTATGCCACTTGTACTTGTAACTAAAATATTGCTTTTAGACATTGCCATGACATACCATGATGACTGAAGCTGTCGTAGTCCACCTTTAGCTCATCCTTGTCGAGGAATTTGTCAGTGCGAGGCGAGCAGTTGCCCTTCATGGAGCGGAAATATTGGCTCCACCGCGTCCGTCCTGCATCCTTTTTCAGTCGCTTCTCCTTGGCTCGTCTAGGGCAACCCAAAAAAAAAGCGAATTGTTAGTAAGGGGTATGGATTGGTCAGTTGGCTCGTTGGCTGACCTGTTCTGGAACCAGACTTGCACCACCCGCATATCCAGGCCCGTGTCCTGCGACAGCTGCTCGCGTACGTGTCGGGCGGGTTTCGGACTGTTGTTGTATGCGGTTTTCAGTGTCTCCAGCTGCTTGGCGGTAATCGTGGTACGAGGTCGCTTATTCGGCTGATCCCCATCCAGCGAGCCATCCAAGTAGAGACCTGCAATGGGGATGGCATTAATTTGGGGATCTATATAGATGGTATTTGGTGTGCTCACCCTTCGCCTTGGCCTCCTCGTAGTCACGCTTGCAGATGAGCTTGCGATCCTCCATCAGATAGAACTCATCGCCGGTGTTCAGTGTACGCGAGCACATGGCGCAGAGGAAGCACTGCAGATGATAGACATTGTCCTGGGCGCGACGCACCACCTGAGTGGGTGGTATGCCCATATCACAAGCGGAACATTTCGTACCATAACGTCTGTTCGACCCAAACATTGGCAACGGGGCAACGGGAGATTTTCATTAAACCAACCAACGATAACCAAAAAAATAATGTGTTGGCAACACGCCTTGCGACCGATGGTCCCATTTAAGAAATTTACTTACTTGAAGAAGTCCTCCTTGCAGAAGAGCTGACCATTTCGGGCGAAACACTTGTCATTCAGCTGCGAGTGGCATTCGCTACACTGCAGACACTTGGCATGCCAGGTCCGCTCCAGCACCTTCAGTATGAACCGATCCAGGATCAGCTCGTGGCAGCCGCCACACTTTGGTATCGTCGCTGCAAGTGCACAACACAAAATGGATATCGTTAATTACCACACCCCAAAAATATAAATTCATTTACCCATTTTCGTTTCTTGGCTATTTTCTATACTAAATTCGTTGTTTGGTTTTTGTTCGTTTCTCGATTCTCGTAAAACAATTTAAAATGAATGGAATTTTAATTGAGCTACTTGTTTTGTAATTTGAATCGAAATCTGACCTGTCGTCTACTTAAAAACTGTCATTATGTGAATTGTAAAATAACTTAGAAGGTTTCTGTTTCGACTTTTTTGAACAAAAGTCAATTTGATGAGCCAAGTCTACGAAATAACTACACTTTTTACTTCTCAGTTAATTATTTTTCGACAAAGTAAGCAATTCGTTTTCATTTGTGAAAAAAATATAAAACTTACTTTAATCTTGTTTGTATTTGCATTACAGAATTGTCGAAAATTAATAGTCGTACTTCATCTGCATTATACAGCTATTACTATGCAGATAGTTGTTATCATTATCGTTTGTATTCAACATTGTTGAAAGACGTATGAAATGCAACTGCAGATTTCCATTAATATACAAAACGATTAATCAACAAAATTATACGATGAATACATTTTTCAAAAGCACTTTGATCTATTGGTTGGAGTGTAAAAAAATAATTGGTATTTCAACTGAAATTCAATACTTGTTTAAGAGCTAAGTTTGTTATTCTTAACTTTTTTACAAAAGTAAGTTCAACATATAAACACATTTTCGCATAATAAGATTGCATACTTTTTGTATGTATTGGTTTTGGAAAAACTGTAAGGAGTGTGCTCTGAGATGAAAATGATAGATATATAGATATATGGACAATTATTGCTACAATTTAAAGTTATGTTGGCTAGTTTGACTGTCAATAGAAAGATATCTCAAACAGCATTGATAACATATGTTTAAGGATATTGTTCTATTTGTGGCTTAATTTTAGCAACAATTCTGCTCCAATTCTGCATTTCTATAACAACATTTTAGATTTGCATTGATATTTATAATATTTATATTAATGGCTTTGGTAGCCAAAGGTGATATATTAACTTTTTAAATAATGAGCTGATAATATTCTATGTTTGTGCCTCAATCTGTTTTCCAATTCAATATTTCTTTAAAAAAATATTTAAATGTATGATTATTGCCGATATTTATATAATTTATAGTAACGCTTATAAATATTTGCTGGCTAAAAGTGATATCTTAGCTTTTTAAATAAGGAGTTGATAATATTCAATGTTTGAGCTTCAAGTGGACTTTTTAAGTATGTCTGTGCTCTTAATTTATTGTTTTTGTGATTGAGGTGTATTTGTTTTTAGTTAAAGACCACTTACACAATAGAAACTCTGGCAATTGACTTAGATTAATGGGCGGTACGCGATCGTCACATTTGCCATTGGACAGAAAGTCACTTTTGAGCATCATTAGCTTCAAGAGTTCCATGCCTGAGCGCGCTCTGCGAGTAGGCTAAAGATGCTGGCCAGGATCACGTTTGCATAGATATATACATATAAGTCTATGGGGGACTCTAGTTTTACTTCAATAAATGTTGCACACACTTTCACAATTATTTGCTTGCATTGGTCACATTTTCTTAGAGATTTAGATTTGTACACTTTCCGTGCGAGGATGGCGCATGGCCATTGGCCGACGGCAACGGCGACAACGTTTTTTTTTTATATTTGTTTTTTCTCTTTTTACCGTTACCGGAAAGTTTAGCTTAGTTTGAAATGCGTCGCACGAATGACGAGCGAGCAAGCGCTCGTGTAGCAAGTGCGGCGGCGTCGGCGCTTGGAAAGCAACTGACGAACCGCTGCTTTGCTTTTGCTTTTGCTTTTGCTTTGCAGTCATATGTTGCTGCTTCTAGTGGTGGGTGAAGGTGGAATAAGCACACACACACACACACACACACACATGTATTGCTGACATAATCACAGCCCAACCCTTAGAAATCAGACTGCACTTCCAATTGGAAAACTGCTGCTGCTGCTGTTGCTGCTGCTGCTGTTGCTGCACCCTGTGCTGTTAGTTACGTTATTGTTGCTGTTGCTGTTGTTGTTGCTTGCTCATATTTTTTGACTGTGCCAGTTTTCCAAGCTAGCCTTTTTGTCTTTTCGCCAGAACAATTGAGTTTGGGTTGGTCGCCCACCAACAACAACAACAACGACAACAACTCTGGCGGGGAAATTGCATTGTAACACATTGCTTTTGCCTCTATCTGTCTCTGTGCTTGTGTGCGTGTGTTTTTCAGTTTTTCGTTTTGTGTGTGTGTGTGTGTTTTTTTTTGTGTATTTATGCCTGGGATTGGTTGTTTTGTGTGCGTCGACGTTGCGCCGTCGCCTGAACTTTTCGGGGAGTGGTCTCAAAGCTTTTTCAGCTTTTTTCGCTTACTCTTGCTTGCTATCTTATATTGACTCTATCGTTCTCGCTCTCACTCTCTCACTCTCTCTCTTCTGCTCACTCTCTTCTCCTTTTCTATGTCTGCATCCAGTGTTGCGAATTTGTACGTGTACTAAAAATACATATATACATAAATACACACACACACACACATGCACACATGCACACAGTCAAACAGCACTTGGCTGCCATTGCCTTATTGTTGTTATGATATGTGTACTGTTGTTGTATCATTGTTTAACTGTAAACTGACCTTAAAGCTGTTAAATTTTGGCGTCTGGTCGCCAAGCTGATCAACTGACTGACTGACTGACTGATGTTGTAGTTGTATAAATACCATAAAATACTGGCAACTGGCAATGGCCGACGCAGGCTGACAATTTTAGGTGTTTTTATATGACACTTGCAATGCCACAAAATATATATAAATATATGCGCGACTTAACCTCATTTTCACACCACGCTGAGTGACAATTGGGCTTTATGAATGTTATTTACAGCTTTGCAGACATTGCAGCAACACATACTTATCGATTTAAATATAGCGCCATCCTTTTGGCCTGTGCTTACATTAGAAATTGTGTGTGGTATACTTTGGGGCGCCAGACAAAAGAAAAACAATCGTAAACGAATTTAATTCGATTGTTATCCCGACAGGCAGGCAGGCAGGTAAGACCCATATGGCTGCAATCGAAGGCGTTGAAATTTATGTAGAAATGTAGACAGCGAATGCTTAAGCACACACATACACACACACACACACACAAAGAGAAACACGCACATTTGTGTAAGCATAAGTATGTAAGTGTGTGTGCGTAGATTTCAGCTTAGAGGCAGCTTCAGAGACAGAACTTGGAGTAGGCAGTGCGGGGCGGTGAGGCTTAAATATGTTAGAAACCTGAAAGGCAGCCGTGAAATGTGCTCCAAAGCAGGGATTACATTTTCAGGAGTCCAATGGCCAAAGCCTGCGGCTGCAGCTTTTGTATCCCTCTGTCTGTCTCTGTGTGTGTCTTAGCAGTGCTCTCTCTCTCTCTCTCTCTCTCTCTCTCTCTCTCTCTCTCAATCTCTCTCTTGCTTATCTGTGTTCTGTGCTGTGTTAAGGAAATGTTCAAAAATTCATATTGCCAAAAAATAGCATTTAGAACTGGACACGCTGTTAGCTTGTTGCATAATCGCAACATACCAAAGACAAATACAACAGCAACAGAAACAGCAACAGCAACAACAACAACAACAAGAACGAGTGGGTGGTGCGGTAAGGCTCGCCCACATACTTTACACAACACAAACAGCAGCAACAACTACAACAACAACAACAGCAGCAACAACAGCAGCAACAGCAACAGCAATGTTATTACTGGGTCTGGGGCGTTGCGGGGAACACCCAACAAAATGGCTGGCTGTGGAGCCGTTTGCTGGCTTTGCCACATGTTCTGCTTCTTCATCGTCGTGCCAAATTCACTTGGGCTTTAGCCTGTCTTGTAGCTGGCGTTAAAACTTGAAAGCGCCTCGTTTGCTCTTGTTGTTGTTGCTGTGGTTGTTGCTGGCTGCTTTTAAGCTTTCGCTTATTTGGCTCTTTGGACTTGCTCTGCTGCCGGCGCCAGCATCTGGTCTAATGCTTTAAAACTCTTACACACAAAAATAGTTGGTAATTTATAAATACATATAGGCAGTTTTAGCTATTTCATATAGACAATATTAACAGTGTTTGTAGCTTAAAAGATTTTCATATGCTTTCAGTGTGTATTCCTCAAGTGAATGGATTAATATATTTTAATAGATAGCTATGAAATAGCCAAGCTTTTGCTATTAATTTAATCTACTTTAAAGTGGAAAGCTAGTTTTAAACATCGTTAGGAAGATATACAGTTGCGGGAAAAGTAATAGCACCATTACGACAATTTTTTTCTCGAATATTTTGCAATTTAAGTTAGTACTGCTCCTGGAGTTCTTTTCAATATATACTTTTATTTGAAGGGAATAGTGACAAAAAGTAGCGAAAAATAGAATAGCACCAAATTGAATAGAAATCGCTTATTTATTTCTAGTTTTCATAATTGAAATTATAAGTTTTAAAAAAATTGTGCTATTTTTTTCGTTAATTTATTTATTTTTTGCTTTTTTCATAAAATTTAATATTTCAATTTAAATTAAATTTAAATGAGTGGAAAACGGTGAATAAAATTGTGGTTGTTTTCCACTTTTTTCCTTAAGCTTACAAATTTAAAAAAGACACATTTTTGAGTGTGGTGCTAATTTTTTTTTAATGGAGAACATACAAATTTGATTTGTTTTGAGATACAGATGTAATATTTGACAAATATAATTGGTATTGGCTATGGTTGTATCATGAAGTAGTAGGCAAACTAAAAATTAAAGGATACATAATGCAAAATAGCATCGATCGATAAAGATCGATAACAACTGTAACTAAAATAGGCTTAACATGAACGTGCAAAAAAACTTTGAAGACCAAACTGAGAAAAGGCGTATTTCAAGAGGTTGGCGAGATGAGTATGGAAATATTCTACCACCATGATAAATGACATATGTTCGACATTTGTTGTTATTGGCCTGACAACTTAATTAGCCAGCAACCCTTTCGAGTCCTCGATTATTTTCCCATAGAGTCTGTCGCAACAAATGTGTATAATCGACAGTAGCCAGTTGAGTGTGGCTCCGCCTATTCCATTAGTCGCAAACCAAACAAAAGACCCATTTAGATAAAAGGCAGTCGAAGTCACAGCTCAAATTCATAATCATCATAATAGGAAAGTGGCGACTATTTATAGACAATATAGACTTCAGGTACATATGTATGTACATATATAGGATGTCCTCGGCAAAGTGACCAACTAAAAGTTATTACGCAACTGTCGATGCACTGCGCGGAAAGGGGTAAATATGAAAATATTAAAGAGCAGGCGATAGACATCGGTCCTTCGTCCGCGATAAAACATTGAAAGCACTCCAAACGCATTAATAAAACGTCACCGGGACCGGGAGCGGAAGCGGGAGCAAGAGGAGCACTCTGAGTGTGGGTGTGTGGTGGGGGTGTGCTGGGTTTAGCAGGGTTGGTAAGTGGACACACGTGAACTTTACACCTTCGCCAGCTGTCTTCCACCTCCAAATCGACCTCCAGCTGAACCACCTCGCTGGTTGCCTCATCGCGTGTCCGCCAGTCGTTTGGTTGCGCCACACGCATCCATTAGGATTCAAATTGCGCACGCGGTGCCATCGGCTGCCTTTTTATGCGCTTGCCTTTTTGGCTTTGGCTTTTATTTTATTTCAGGCCATCGAGTGGCGGTTGGAGTGGGTGGATGGGCTATGGCCACTGCACGCGTAGTCACTTTGCATAGGGAAAGCGCGGCGTCATCTGCACGACTCGACTCTGTTTGCCGACCCCGGGCCGCATATTATCTAATTAGAGGCACTTCAAAACATTACAAAAAGTTTTGCCATTTGAGGCCAACTAAATAAGTGTCCGCAACGGCAACAGCAACAACAACAACAATTGACACTTGGTTATGGTCAGGGACGCGTGTCTGTGTCCATTGTCCTTCCGGTGGGTGGGTTGAGATGAGATTCAGCTTAATGTGTTCCTTGTTTTTATTTCGCTTTCAGTTGAGTCTGCCCGTACAGCAATTGGCGGTTGAAAAAATGGCAAAAGTTTTGAGCAATGCGTTTAGATGAGCGAGTTTTTAAGGTTGGTTTTCTGCTTTATAAGAAACAAACAATTGCTGAATATGAAAATAATGATACTAGACGGAAGTAGCCCTATGAGAGTTTAATAAAATGTGTCAAGAATTTGGGAATAAGATCACGCCTCATTGCCAAGTTAAGAAAGCGATTATTTTAGTCACTTTCTTTCTTTAGTTTGGTCTGCAAATCATCCATAAAATCAGACTGTGTTTTGTGGACGCATTAATGGTGTCGAGTTATTACAATTAGTCGAAAATCTATGCATCAATAAAGTTAACATGCTCTCATTTTGACAGCCAAAAAAGACAACCGAATTGCTTGGACGGAACGGACAATTTGCTGGGTAATCAATTTGGAAACACTTTCGCGGCCTGTGACAAATGCTTAACTGTTTTTCTTTTGCTTTGGGACAGAGAGTATAAACTATTTATCATAAGAAGTGCGGCCAGGACATCGAGATGTGTACATATGAATATATATTTATTCATACAAATATGTGTGTATATATATATATATATATATGTAGGGCAGGGAGCGTTATACAAACGGCAACGCCCATTTAACGCAGCGCCAGTCAGCGCATCTGTTCCAAAGCATTTATCAAAATGTCAATGCAGCACTTAACCAAATCCATTAAGTAACTCCATGGGCACTCATCCAACCGACTGACAGACCGGCAGACAGACAGACAGACTGACAGACAGACCAACCAACCTACCGCCCAACCGCCCACTCACCCAGTGAGGCAGTCAGTCAGTCATTCAGTTAGTCAGTTTGTCATGCATTCATTCATCTATTCATTGGCCATAAAAAGCGCGCAAGGCAACCGCCCGTCCATTGTAAGCTCGCCCCATCCCATCCCAACCCATCCCATCCCAAACAACCAGACCAGCTCCACCCCAACCCTTGTCCAATCCCTCCACTGTGTGGGTATATTTACGCGACCGGCGAGTAAATGCGTCCATTTAGCGGCAAACAAGCGACAGATCCGCTTGTAATCCTTTAAGTGTATGCAGCGGCAGCAGTGGCAGTGCCACAAACAGAGAGAGAGCGAAAGAGAGAGAAAGACAGAGAGAGAGAGAGAGTCAGAGAGAGAGGGGGGCGGGAGAACTCGGAAAGGACTCGCTTTGGTGACAGCAAGTGCAATAATTTGTTTGCAGTTTCAACGTTAAGTGCTCTATTTTGTACAAATGGAAACATCAGAGGCAACGCGCTGCCAGCGATAACCTCGCCAAAAGCAGTTGCTTCCTCCTCCAAGGATGGCAGCAAAGGCAAATTGAATGGAGAGTGCGCGTTCAAGGGTGCTGCTGAATGTATCCTGTCGCCGTTGTTGTTATTTCCCTAACGAAATCAATTCAACAAAGTCAAACAAAAGGCGCTGGGGTGGCATGCAACACTGCCTCCACACTCGGGCAGGATATTATCCGACGCTCTGATAAAGTCAAGTCTCAGTCTGGTTACACCGTACAAATGCGTACGCACAGTGGGACAAAAGCATACAAACATATATATTCATATTCGGATATGACTATAGGCATCAAATCGGAGATTTAAAAAATCAGACTATTTTGCTAAATTGTTTGCAAAGTTATTTTAATAAATTATGGTTTCTAATTGTGTTGCTTGCTGTATATATTTATTTTTATATTTAATGTCAACCAATATCAGTCGACACAAAAAAATACAAAAGTAAAAAATATATCATATTATGTAGTTTATTTTTTAAACTTAAACTTAAAAAAAAAAAAATATTTCTATTTGCTTTTGGGAAATAACATAAATATTTTTTTGTCTTTGTTGAGTACTTTTTTTCACAATTCAAAAATGTTTTTCCACTACAGGTTAAGTGATTTATTTTTTAAATATTCCGATAAATTTTGAATCCCTTTGGACTCGTCACAATGTCCTTCCCGTCAGCTATGAAGTTTAGTTTTTCATATTTATGATCCTTAGCACAACTAATGCATGTTGCTCAAATTTGTTGTTTAGTTTCAGGCTTCATAATTTATTGTTAGTAATATGCTAATTATAGTTAAGGATATTTCTAAATTTTCCACAGTCCGAATATAGTCTATTATGTGATCCGGACATTGAAATAAGTAAGCATATCCTGCGGACAAGCGTACTAGCAATGACGAAATCCCGCTGGTTGTTTTGAAAGACCCCCTTTGCGTTACGGTTTTGCGAGGACAACCCTCAAGTACAAGCACAAAGATTGAGGAGAGGAGGGAGGTACGGGGTGTAGCTATTGAGTTTGCTCACTGGCTATGATGACATATTGGTGTGCTGTCCTGTGGCTTGTGACTGTGACTGTGACTGAGCCCGACTGCATCCCTGTTGAGGTTGAAGGGGGATCTCCACTCAATATATTTTTTTTATTGTATTGTTCGCTGGTATTTTGCTCTACATACCGTTAATGCGGAGCGTTAATGCTTTTAATGTAATAAAAACATTTGCAGCGTTTAGGGGGCGTTTATCAAAGCATGAGACACCTTCATTAAAGCCAGTCAGAAGGAAAATGGATATGGAAGGGGACGTTGGGTAAGTGGTGCTTTTTAGACAGCACAGGTTTCAGTTTAATTCACTTGTTGCTGTCCGTCTGTCCAGTGCTGGTCGTTGTACTTGATTCCTTTTGAAGTGGGATCTTGGGCCTGGAAGCCTACGTTGATTGCCTGGATTGCCTGTCGGTGCAGCTGTGCGAAATTTGCTTTTGAGGCAAAGGGTTTAAGGCTCAACCACTGACCTCATGAATAATGCGAGCCGCACCCAGAAAGCCAAGCCAAAGCATATACAAAGCATATATAGAATATATATATATAGAGAGATGAGATTGGCACTCCTACATGCGAGTGCAGACAGTCAGGCAAGGTTTATTGTTAAACAAAAATGGCTAAGCCATAAAACTTGGGCTGAGGCTCGTCGAGAGTCGAGCCCTGCCATTTAACCTTCTGACCCCCACCACACCCCGAAAAATTCACTCGCATGCAGGGTGTAAAATTTCGAAAATACAAAACTGCTACTTTTCTTTCTTCTCTTTTTTATGGCAGCGTGAAGAAGTTTTGCTACAATATGTTGCTGATTATGCCGCTGGGATTAAGTGTCAGTGAGTTGTCGGGGCTCGCAGCTCGACTCTACCCGGCTGCATAATGACCTTAATCAATTCTGGGCAGTAAGCAACAACCCCTGCAAGCAGCGCTTTTTCCCCTTCCCCATTCCAGCGAGCACAAAACTATGCTGACTTTGAAAACACTTTTCAGCCAAACTGTTGCACAATCCATGGCTCGGCATATAACATTGTTTCTATTGATGATTGGGGTGTGTGTGTGTGTGTGTGTGTGTGTGCATGTGTCTGTCTGTGTGTGCGTGTGTGTTTGTATCCATATATCTATCGATAGACGCGTATTGGTTGTGAAATTGTTGCTGCGGCTTATGGCACAAGTAAAGTAAACACTGCAATAAAAACTAACGCGTTCAACGCCATGAAACTAGAGACGAGTAAAAGCGCTTGGTTTGGAATGAGGGTGGGGTGGGGACTTTATTTGAGTGAGTATCATCCTTCGCTGTCTTTCAGCTACCATCAACGCAGCACGCGTCTGCACGCAGGCACACGTCTGGCGTATATGGATGGATATCAATTATTGTTTTAAGTTTCAGGCAGCAGCAAAATTGTAGCTGCGTGAAAATTTGATGGAAAAGCGAGTGGAGAGTTAAAGGCGACGATCGGCTTAGACGCTTCTTAAGTTTCCATGCAATTGCCGGGCTCATTCGAGCTCCAAGCTCGTCCATCGTGGAGGCCCTACAACAGGGCGCGAGCATCGGCACTTGACTTCTTGGCCGTCGATTGGGGTCGTTGGTTAAAGCGTTTCACTTGTGCGGCACACGTGTCTGCAATTAAGGCCAACTGCAGTAACTTAATATACATACGTACACAGGGATGTGCACCCTATCAGCCAACATGGTTAACTAACCGAGCTCCTCCCTTGAATTTTGTGGAGTACACAAGGAGTAGAAGAACAAGAAGTTGAGTACATGTGGGCCTTGCCATGCCACAATTAGGCCATGTTAACACGAACCCGCCACGCTGCTCATAACCGTTAACGGTTAACGGCTAAGAGGGTCGGACTAAACACCTGCGCGTGTCGGCATCTCCCAGCTCCAAGCAACCAGTTACCCATCGTTGTCTTAACCAGATAACTGCCCATTGCCACGACGAGGTTCATTTCCATTAACCGGCAAAAGGCGTTTAAGTTAATAGCTTGGCCAAAGCGACACCCGCACCCATGCTCCCCTCTGGTTTTTGCTCGTTGCACTTTGGCTTTGCCACTTTTAGTGTTTCATAATTAAAAATGTTGCTCGTTGCCGTTGTTCGTTAGACGCGCGCGTGTGTGTGTGTGTGTGTGTGTGTGTGCGTCTGTGTTGTCTCATGCAATATTAAACCAACGAGAATCTGTCGCCATCTGCAGCTGCGCCATTTTGTTGCTGTGTGTGTGTTTTTGCTGAGCTGCCAAGGTGAATTTCTTTTTGGGCACCTTTTAATGCGTTTGCTTTTAATTCCGCTCCAAGCACTTAAGGCCTTACCACAAGCACTCACACCAACACTAACACGCACACACACACACACACACACACACATACACAGACACACACAGGCACACATACACAGGCAAGAGCATGCAAAGTAAATGGCAACAAAAACATTTGTGACTTGTCGCTTGGTTTTTGCCTCGTTTTTATTATGCCTATTATAATTTACTTTATGCATGTGCTTCTTGCTCTCGCACTGTGTTCAGCTTTTGTGGTACGCTTTACTGCGCTTTTTGCCTTTTTGTCATTGTAATTTCTTAATTGCGGTCGAACGAGGTGTGAAGCAATTCTAAATGCTTTGCAGAGCCAAAGAGTGCGACAAGTCGATCAGCTTTTGTAAGAGTGCAGCAGTAGCCATTTTTGGCGTCAGTATTGATGTTAAATGCTGGGCGACTATAAGCTAGATGCTAAGTTATCCCGCTTGTTGTGGCTGTCAGCTTTTGTGCTTCGTGCATTGTAATATGCAAAATTTCAGCCATTATGCCAAAAAGTTGTTGGCCCAGCAAGTGAATAAAAAGGCCGCGGCCACAACCAAAAATGAACTGTCAAATATTTTAGTTTAACAATTTGTGCACTGGCACAAAAAGCGTACGAGTGCCATCTAAGTAGCAGCTTGTCACGACAATACAACGGCGCTCTAGCCCCACATTTACATCACAGTACCCAGTCCCCAGTCCCCTCGATCTCTCCTCGTTCCATCTTGCAGCAATCTTCTATTGCCATTCCCCGCGGCAGTGGCTGTGGCAGGGGCTGTGGCTGTGGCTGGTTAGCACAATAACTTTTCAATTTCTGGCGCACATTCCAGCTGACGTCCATTAAACAATGGGACCGCCACACACATTCTCTATTTTCAATTTTCTATTTTTACGCTCGCTTTTGGTTACTTTGCAAAAAGCATTTTGTTCGCTTTTTTTGTAATTCTTTGCATTAGTTTTTTTGTTTTTTTTTTTGTTGTGTTTTGTGCTTTTTTACTGCTGCCTTTATTTTTTTGCGCTGTTGGCCAAACAAAAGGCGCGCACTCGTTGGCAGCCATTCAAGCGTCAAGCCGACGACGACCAGCACAAGCTGACCAGCACCCTTGACCGGGCTATAAAAAGAGAAACAACAAGCAGCGTCCAACATTCTATACACAGCAAATGGATAAATGGCCAAGGAATATACATATGTATGAGGAGAGCAGCACATGGTTACTGCTTTTCAATTTTGAATGCTGCGGCCATCAATCGGCTGAGTCCCACATCGCTTGCAGGAGGCCGCCTTTATGATTATGCCTGGCCAAGAACAAGAAAAATGGGCAACAGCTTCGGCAAGTATTTTTTTCTCCCTCTTTTTTGCTTTTTTTCTTGCTTGCCGATTGTGTATTGTGTATGGACTGCAACTCCATCAAACAAGGCCAACAGCAAAGTCGAAGCATAAGGCAAAAGGCTGAGACTCAGACCCTGATCCGGACCCGGCCCCGGACCTGGAGTCCGGAATACGGATTCAGCAGCAACCTTTTTACATTCATCGAAGCGCTTCACGAAGCGGCAACGACGCAGAAAAGAAGAAAAAAACAAAAAAAAAGGTTTATTGCGGTCTCTATAAAAATACACACTTGGGGTGATTTCCTTTTGAAGGCGCACACACAAAATGTTCTAGGTGCAGGTGGGGGATGGGCGGGACGTGAGGGGGTGTGTGGGGGTGTGTGGGGGACAAGGATAGGCGGTTGGTCTAACGACTTCGTTTGGTGCCCATTTTATTTGCCTGCCTGATGCGCTGAATGAACTAAGCTGAGTTGCTGCTCCCAGCTTCCACATCCCAGCTCCCAGCTCCCTGCTCCCTTCTCCCTGCTCCTTGTTTCCCATTTCATAGCTCTCAGCTCTCAACTGCCAGGCTACCATTATCTTGGCTTTGCCCTTATGGGCTTTTGTGTGCGTTTGATGAAGCCAAGATGGCGCCGAATGGTTGGATAAATGGGGAGCTGCTTTTGCTGTTGTTGAAATATCAGCCACAAAAATGGACGTCGCCATATTTATAGAGGGAGAAAGATTGGCACTGTGTGCGCGAAAGGGACAAAGCACATTTGCCTAAGGGTTGCAGTTGGGGTTGGCTGCCCTTTGATTGAGGGGGGCGCAGCAAAAAGCTGCCACAGACTGCCACAGAGTGCTCGCAGTTGGCAATTTGGTTAGACGGCATTTATGCGAATACTTTATGCGTTTTGTCAAACCAATCCCCCAAACAATAATTGCACTAAATTATGGAGAATTCAACTTTTAATGATAAATTTGTCGTAATGTCAGAAAAATAAAATAGATAGAAAAAAACAACATATTTTGGGTATTTATAGGCAAATCTGCAATGTGAGCAAAAACAAACAGAACGTAAAATTTTGATTATTTTATTTAATATGTGTAAGATTTTTAAATTTTTAAATTTTTGGTGAAAACCTGAGTGTGTTTCAGCTGGGGAATTTAAAGCTTATTTCTTGATTTGACTTCCTTGTATTTCAAATGTTGCTGGAATTCAGATTGGACTTGCTTAACACAATACACTAAATAGTCGGCAAATATATAGGCAAATGTCATTAGAGCGATTTATTATGATGTATCTATGATGAAACAAGTTGTTTTAGAATATAAATACATGAAGTAGTTTTCAACTCGGAAATTTAAGTAACGAAAAAAATGCACGAGAGTCTTAAAAGTGCGCCTTAAACATGACCATGTCATTTTTTTAACTGATAAACTTGGATTAAAAATAGTGCTGATTTCTTCATATGTTCTGTGTTTGTGTTTATGCTCTTCAATCTCTGCTCTATGGAATACGGAGTTGCACAATCATAGCTGCATGGTCACGTGCACAGCGCCCGGAAGAAGGCTATAAATTTTACTTAGCTGCAAGTTTGCAGTCGAGATTCCGTTTCAAATTGAGACGTGCAATGGCCTCCATCAACTATTACGTGAGTGTCCTGTGACAGACCCGACTCCTGAGCGTGACCATACATATCTGAATACATATACATATGTATTTGTGCATGTCTCCCCCACGTTTTGCTGAAAGCCATTTGCAGGCATTTTTTTAGCGCTATTCCCAAATGTGCGCAGGCAGCTGGCAACACTTCCACAATTCACAGTTTGGGCTACCCGGTCCCGGCCCCGGCACCGCCCCCCAGCGCTGCCCCCAGTTGGTTGCATTTTAAGTGCACTTTATGCGTCATTTGTTTTTGCCTTGAAATATGGCCACATAAAATATAAAAAATAAAAATAAAAATAAAACGCTGAGCAGAGGAAAATGGGGGCAAAACTGATGGCATTTTCGCACTCAATTAGTTGGCATTAGGAGCGCCGAATGCCAGGCCAGACTACAAAGAAACAGCAAGCGATGGGATTTGTGTCGTTCCATTAAAGTTTTATTCACGCAATCGACAATTGCCTGCGGGCGCCAGAGGAGTGGTGGCCCGGGCCTTAACTCCTTTGGCCCGTTGTCACACCAACTAAACAACAAGCGAACAGCTTACCAGTCAAGCAGTCAACCAACCAACCAGCCGAACCATCAAGGGTTCGGCTTTGCCTCTCTTTCTCTCTCTCTCTCTCTCTCTCTCTCGCACTCTGTCACTCTCTGCCCGTTCCGATAATAAAAAACAATTTGCCACCCATTGGGCATTAACGACAACAAACGACAAACAGCATCTTCCTGCCTCTGCTGCCTCACTCTCTGTTTGTCTGTCTGTCTGTCTGTCTCTTTGTCTGTCTGCTAACTACCCAACCCATTCAGCGTGTGTGTGTGTGTGTGAGTGTGTATCGTGCCTGGTGCAGTTTTGTCACAAATGGCAACATATGGCCAAATGGTTCGAGTGGTTTTTCGGACTTAGAAGGCCGCATGCAATAAAATCATTTTGTTCATTGAACGCTTTCAGCGAGCATCGCATAATTTGCGACATACGCTTAAGTCGTTGGCCAGGTCACTCCTTACTTAGCTCCAGACCCGGACCCGCACCAGAACTCGGACTCGAGCTCGAACTCGAACTGGGCATCCAGAGTCGTTATTCGTCCTCGACGTGGTGTCGTGCATTTTGTATATAAAACCATTTATCTGTTTCGCAGCTCTGGATTTTGGCTAGGATTTGCAGGATTTCATTGAGATACGCTTGGGAGATGCAGGAATTTTATAAGAGCACTTAACTTTGGATGTTTACTTGAATATACCTAACTGAAGCAACTGATTAGTGGAATTCCTTAAGACAAAACATTTTCAGTTGTTTAAATAAAAAGTGACATCAAAAACATAAATTATAGTCACTTGTCAGTGCCTCAGGCGCAAATCCATCGAAGATCTTAGTTGATATAGTCAGTGTCTGATCTGATCACTATTTATTATAGTTTATAAATTGAAAACTGAGTTGTTGTATGCAAAATTAGAAGTCTTACTTTGCTCCTCTGATTTCAATCAACAATTTGTAACATATAAATAAAATTGTTGAATGAAAAGTCAGATGGGAATTGAAGGCAATTTAAACTGCACCCCACAAAGAAACCAATTTTTACTCATTTGAGTATATATTTCGGAGATTAAAATGTATCATCACATCAATATTATGTATGATCTGATAAGTATCAAGAATGTCTTCCGTTTTTTTCGATAACGTCAATGTGTTCAGTGTCCCGATAGCAGCCACAGATTCTTGCAATCTTCTTAAAAATAGATAGGGAGATACGGAATTGCGATTTGTGTTCTGGGGTGATCTGAATGCTCCACTTTGTATAGCCTTATAATGTTGCTGCTGCTGTTGCTTTTATCTATCTACCTGGCATGCCCTTCCCCTAGATGCCTTACTAGGTCAACTGTGAGTTTGTAGTGGATAGTGTTGAGCGGTGAACTTCAAAGAGCTGAAATAACTTTACTTTAGATTTAATAAACGATTATATTTGACTTAAATCCAAGTAGCAGGCCTTACAAACACCCCATAATCAGCTACTCTAGGCGCAATCACTGCCACATTTATGGCCACTTCAGTGGACTAAGCCGCCTGAAGTAGCACGGTAAGCCCCACTCCATTCCATGGAGGCGGATAGATAGGGCTCCCAGTTATACAACTGTGTTTGACATTTTGAAGTGGTCGGTGGTAGGTAGGATTGGGTAGGGTAGTACATGCAGTTGAAAAGTAGTTCAACAACTAGTGTAAATAGTGCTAGAATAGCGCAACATAAGCCCCAGCATAGACCACATTTAACAAATAGAGCCTCGGGCGGCATTTCTTAGAAGTTAGACAGACTTCTTCTTTGCACAACAATCGAAACTGTCTAGTTTGAGTTACGAATCTCTCGACTGACTCGATCTAATGTGTGCGTAGTTTGGTATTGTTGTTTTTGATTTCGTGTGCCAAGAGTGACACTTATCTATTTGGCTAACGTTGACTGTGACTGTAAAGACCTTAACTTATCGGCCATAAGCCTGATAAGCCAGCAGAAGTACCCAACTGACCAGCTGCTTCAAATAAATAGAATGAGTGGATCTGCAAGTTGGGACCTCACTTGAGGATAATACTATATACAAATTTGGCGCATAAATATGTATAACGTATAAGCGTTAATGGAAAAATTCCATTAGATAATTCTATATCGGTTAATTTTAAGCACTACCTATCCATATTATTATCTCAATACACAGAAAAAAATACCTGACATATTTTTAAAGACTTTTAAGCGGTGCCTATCATATTGATAAATCTCTTATTTTCAGTTAAGATAAATATAAACATAATATCATAATAAAGTAATATTAATAAGTATTTCTTAAAACCTTTCGATATAGAAATCGTTTTTACCATTAGTTCCATTGGACCTAAGTGCGGGTATTTTGTAGTTGGGTGGGCCACTTAAATATTCCCGGTTTCGACTTTTATTCGAGTAATCATTTGGATTTCTATTGTGAGATCCAAGTAACAAATAAGTCATTTGTAGTATTTTGCTGCTTGAACGTCCACTTCATGGGGCTCTCACGTTACCTTCGGGTGCTAGATAAGTTAAGTAATCACGACGATTATTGTTAACTATTGACATAACGAAAATTCGATTGTTTTATAATGACAAATCTCTAAATATACGCGCTGTCACAGCAATTCTTCATTCAACTGAAAAGAAGACTTACACTAAAGTAAACTTTAAATGACTCCAACCCACAATTAGCACACCTGTTTAAATAATATTCCCTGCTAGAGTCCGATTAATAATTTGCGGTCGACTTGATGTCCAGAAATCAAAACGCAGCCGCTTTTGTGTATGCAGATTTACTTAAATATATAATATCATTGTTGATTGAAAGGTAAACACTACAAATGAGAAAAACCAGCAAAAAAAAAAAATGAAAGGAAAGAGGGTGTGTCCAGGATCAGACAAAAGGAGCGGGAACTGCTGCGACTTCAGTAGCCAGCCCGGCCACATGCTGGGACCACCTGTTTAGATACGGTTAGACAAAAGCCCGCTGACAGACAATGGGCATAGCGATGTGGAAAATAATCACAGATAGCATAAAAGGAATAAAAGGCGCACTCTCTCCACGCCAAAGGGTTGGCACAAAGTCAGAGACGGTACCAGCCAGAGGGTTGCACATGAAAAGATTTTTTTGCATTACCAAACAACATGCATGTTAATAGGCCTCATTTAACACTATGTGAGTGGCTATGAATGGGTCGTAGGAGTTTCTTGATTTTTACCATTACTACCAAAACTGGTTGCATCAAACCGTCGAAACCATTGAATCTATAGTGTTTTTTTGGGAAGGCGATAGTAAGGAATCGGTGTACGGCACTTCGGCGTGCAGCTAGGAATGTTTTCTTATCGAAACATTTATGTACGGTGGAAATGTAAACACACATATATGTCTCGTCTCAATGGGCAAATCTTGTACCATGCCGTTTAAGTACCCACATAGATAACCGTCGAACATGCCCCCAGACCGAGACGGGACTGCCTACAGAGACTCTGAACTCGGCTTTTACAAATAGGTCTCGCTCTCGCTCTCTTAATATAGAATAGAAGTAGACAAAAGTATTCATACATACTATATTCTATACACATATAGATCTACAGATATATATACATACACATAGAAAACATATGAGAGAGTTTTGTATTCAAAGGCTGAAAATATTTCAAGAGGGGTTTTGCTAGTTTCGAAACTCATAAAAGTATTCTTTAAACAGGCTTAGATATTTATTTAATAAAGAACTTGAGAGAGCTTAAAGATATATTTATAATTAATTTGAGTTGCAATTAAGTATTAAAATTTAAACTTTGATTGTTTTAAATACTTGAGTACCTTAAATCATCTCAGAATGTGTCCACATCAGCTTGAATCAAGAATTTCCATTCTTAACTCAAGAGCTATCACATCGAACACTTTCTTAAGTACCGCACATCGATTTTCTCTGAGTGTACAAACATTGTATGCTGAGGTCTGTTTGTGCTTATCGTGGTTGTTGTTGTGCCGTTTTTCAAGGTATCGACTGAAATGGTGTACAAATATTTACACTTGGCAGCGGCAGCTGCAGCGGCAGCGGCTTGTTAGAGGAGTATCTGGCAAGTTTTTGACCCGCACCCGACTACCGACTATTACAAACGATAAGCGCTGCAGACATGGGCCACGCTAATTGCGGAATGATAAAAGTTGGTAACCGCTCCCGGCCACATTTGAAACGCGCAATTGCCAAAGATTTCGACTTTGGCATTGCCAAACAACGCACAATTCTTATTGCCAGCTCCAACGAATGTTCCGCTTCCATTTTGCCTAAACCGGTCCCCAAGGAATACTCAGAAAGTGCTCAGCGTTGCCAGACAACATAAATGCTTGCGCGGCTCGGGCGTTTTGGGGGAGGGTTTGCTGAGCTGGCGGCTTCAAGTGTATTACATAAAATATATGTATAAGAAAAAATTATGATTTTCTCTTGACAACACTCACAGAACGAGGAACAACAGCAACAGAAACCAGTCCTAAATCGGCAAAGATGGCAACGAGTATAAGGTCGCTGGCAGGAGCGGTGGCAGTGCAAGGGGCAAGGAGCAGGGGCAGCGGACAGAGCCGTGGGGTTGCCTGCTGCTTAACTGTCAAAATCGTGTAATTTAATAAAGTTCACTGCGGGATACTGTTTGCACAGAAGCATCTACATACTGTAGAGTACACAGTACTCGCACGTATCCAGTTTTTCGCGTTTCCCATTTTTTGTGTTCCTTTTGGCACTTTTGAGCGCTACTTTGCCAGCTGCTGTGTGTTTCCCCCACTCTTTTACCCATGGGTTGGGGTTGGAGCTGAGGCGCCTCAAAGCATACTGCATGAGCTGAGCATCGGCAACCATAGTAGCATAGCATTTGAATGTGTTCTTGTGTTTGCATTTGTGTTTGTGTTTGTGTTTGTATTTGTATTTGTATTTGTATTTGTATTTGATGTTTTAAATTTTGAATTTATATTGCGGTTGCATACTACTATCGCACGGTGGTCGCAAAACACATAGAGTTGGACTAATTTATAGCATAGTTGGAGTAGAATATGCTCAAAATTCAGTTTATATAAATATATAAATATATATGGTATAAATAGTGATTTCCTATTGGTTTCTACTTGAAGGAGTGGATATGTATGTATTTGCGGGCTACATAATTCATATATTATATTAGATTGTAATATATAATTAGTCTCTGGCTTTAATTACGAGTATATCAAAATTGTTACCCACTTGTTGATACTAATTTATGCATGTCTACACATAATATTTATAATGTATAAATTAATATATATTATTTTACAGTTCACGTAGAAATTACTATTTAAAGTATGGCTAATGGTCTTAGATTTTAGTGTATACAAAAAAAATATTGTATTTTAAATCGTTATAGTCTTCAAATAAATTCAAACTTCTCTATACACCTTTTACATAGCACATTTATATGCAAAGTTATAATATGGTTAGTCCCATAATCAAATTTCCTAAAGCAAACATTTCGTTACCAGCAAAATGTGGGCGCCTTCAATTTATTTCATTTTTGATTCATTTCCTATTTTCTGCAAGAGTTCCGACTATAATGCTGTAAATGATTTTTTTATTTGCAATGACTTCTCTAAATTTTTGATTAGTTTGAATTGCTTTTTTTACCACTGTGCTGCGTTTTCCCTGCTTCTAGCTTACGCCACAAAGCTACGACTATATACATACATATACCATCATATTCATATGTATATACGTATTTCCATATGCGTGTACATAATACATTGGGTATATAAAAGTAGGCACATAGTATGCACATGTGTATACCCAATGCACATTTACTAACAAATTTAGTCGGCCTATTTTCTTGTTGGCTGTTGCAAAGTTCTTGGCAAAACATATACAAATAACTTAGC
This sequence comes from Drosophila planitibia, assembly GCA_035043785.1. Classification (NCBI taxonomy): domain Eukaryota; kingdom Metazoa; phylum Arthropoda; class Insecta; order Diptera; family Drosophilidae; genus Drosophila; species Drosophila planitibia. Next base: position 1,156,267 of record JAWNMS010000066.1, read on the forward strand.
CTCTTTGTTGTGATTTTTTTATCAGTTTCAAATATATTTTCCTAGATTCAGATTTAAGCCTTAGACTCCCAAAGGTTAAGCTGCAGCTGCATGTAAACAATAGCTGTGTAAGTATTCCAGTGCTTATTCAGTCGGATTGCGATTTCTGACAAATGTCTTTGGTTTTAAGCATTTTAAATAATTTTATAAATTGGCTGTTTTCTACATAAAAACATTGTATTGGCATTTAAGCGAATGGGTAATATTTTTGTGATGAATTAAAAGTCTAATGAAATTTATTCTTTGGTATGTAGAAATGGCTTCGCCAATTATGACCTTCCACCTTTTTCCACGAAGAGCGACTTTAGTACGTACTTAGATCGCTTTTTCTCTTAGCGAGTTAAAGCCTTATGCCACAATTAGAGATTGTAACTTAAGCACAATTACATCAGCTCAGAAAATGGCTTCAGCGACTCTCGACTTTCTAGCACCGAAATATTTGTGTGTTATTTTTTTTAGCAAGCAACTTTCATATTTTATTTTATTAAGCAAAAAGGAAATGTGGAAGCAAACAGTGACTGCAAACACACACATATCTAGATATACTCGCATTTATGTAGGTGGATAGGTATGTTGTGAGCTCCCCAATCCTACGTCCCACCACTCACCCACTCCCGCACGCCCCAGTCGCAATGTCATATGAACGCCCCATTATTTACTTAACGTAAGTTAAACATTCGCCTCTTCCCTCAGCACGGCACGAATTGCTGCTTCTTTTGGGGCAGTGAGTTTTCGGGGATTGGGGCTGGGATTGCTCGGCGTACACGTTGCCAAAAAAAAAAATGAGAAAAAACGAACAAGAAACAAACAGAAATGCTCGTAAAGTGGGGCGTGCGGTAGAAGGGGTGGGGGGTTGTGGGGGTTGAGGCGGCCTCTTGGCTTACCTTAGCTGCAGACCAGCAAAGGCAGCTAGTCAAAGAGCTGTCGTCGATGCTAAGCGCAAGTTTCCCCCCCGTCCGACCGACCCATCTCTGTAGCAAGTAGAGTAAACAAAACCGCCATGAAATATGCAGCAGGCAGTCCGGGAAATGGCGAACAAAAAATGATTTATGTGGACGCCATCAAAAACAACGAACAGCAACAAAAACAATAACAAAATCAACTGATTTCTCAACTTGGCTCTAAGCCCGCCAGTTCCCCTTCAGCTCTCCGCGTTCATCCTTCATCCTTCACATTTTCATTTTTTTGTTTGGCCTAGCAATGAAAAATGCGCGAATTGTTTTTAAAAGGCATCTGCAGAAAGAAGGGCCCTCAATTATGGGGATCTCTCTGCGAAGGTATTTTTATTTCCACTTGAACCATTCAGCTTTCGCAACTGCCCGCTGAAGAGGATGATTAATTTTTCCGTAGCGCATCGGAAGCATTTATAAATTTATGACTCGACCAGTCTTATCGATTAAACTAAATTAAATAGCCAGTGCTTGACCATCGATACACAAATTTATTTCACCACAATATATTTATAATTCAAATAAGAGAGTGTATAGAAATCCAGTTGCTTAGCTTGTGCTATCATTTTAAAAGTAGACTGTAGTTATGTATGTACTCGGGTACAGTAACATTTTTGGCCGCAAATCAAAATCTTTAAAGTTAATTCGTTATGAGCTTGGAAAAGGAGTCTAATTTGCCATCAAATCAGCAGCAACAAACAGGCAGGACAAAACTGTGTAGTGTCAGTAACTTATTGCATTATATTGCAGATAAGTTATATTTTATATTCATAGAACATTCCCACAGATGACCGATGTCAATTGGGCTGCCTACAACGCTTTTCGCTGCGATTTGGCCAAGGTGCATAAGACGTTCAGTTCCTGCACTCAAACGCAGTTCACCGTGGACGTGGGCACCCTCACCGATTGTTCGCTGGGTTGTAAATTTCTGGACAAGATTCCGCCACCAGTAGCCAGAAGGAGACAGCCAAAACCACCGGCTAACCATGGAAAATAATGAAACAAAAGCTCGAAGTGGAGACCGGAATCAATTGCCACAGAGCTCTGGCTTGGCCCACCAGCAAAGCAATGACTCAATCACGATTTTGCTAGAAACACGAGAGAAACGCGGTCTCTCACCCGAATCCAACTCTGATAGGACCTTTGCGGACAGTCAGACGTCCCTCTCGCAGCCTCCAACGAAGCCCGAACTGTCACTGGCTGCAACTAGCTCGAGGTCCTTGTCCGCAACAGACACAGCTGGCTCGACCAGCTCGGTAAGTGCCAGGCTGACAGCTACCGAATCGCAGTCCTCTGGCTACACCACAGAGAGTAGCTACCAGACGGCACTGGCAGTAAGTGACTTCACTCTGGGTGACAGCTTCTATAGCCCATCCAATCTGAATGGTCATCTGGAAGAGATTCATGTGCGAGTGCCGGCCAATGCAACAGTTGCTCAGATCCAGAAAATAGGCGCTGATCTACGCAACATTCTCTCCAACGAGCTGACGTTAATCCAAGCGGCATCCGATGGAAGTAGACAAGCCATATATCTAATTGCCTATCGATACATGTAGGACTCACCCGAAAATATATATTGACAAGTTGCTAGTCATGCTCAGTCACTTGCTGTGATCATATCGCAACTGGGTTGCGCATCATTCGCTTGTTGACATTATGACAAATTACGTGCGCAAAAGACAACAAAAAAAAAGCCCATCCCCTGGCAGGATGTGAGGAAGGAAACAACAAGCCAAAGCGATACGCTTAAGCATTAAGCGACGTAGGGTGCCGACTGCCCTCACCCTCCCCCTTCCTAATAGGAAAGCCACACAAGGACGGCTAACGAACGGCACGCGGCAGGCGAACAGACGGGCGGACGGGCGGACGGGCGGTCGGTCGGTCGGTTGACTGAGTGAGCGACAAGTGCGCGAGCGCACAGTTGAGGGGTTGCTCTGGTCTCGCCGGAGTCGCGAAGGGGTGAGGAGAGGGGTCGTCTGTTTGTCCAGTGGCTAAGTGCGCACGACCAAAGGCAAGTGGAAATGACAAACATATTTACACAATTTTTGACAGGCCCAAACCAAATGCGATATATACTTTACTTTGGCCAAGGAGATGCGAACGGGTGAAACCGAACACCCGTGGGTGCAGTGAGCTACCCCTGTTCACTCATAGCCCTCCTCCTCCCCCTTCCCCCTTCCACTCAACCCAACCGGCTCACGCACTAGAAACAGCAACCCAAACTCGATAAATATGTTTATGTGCAAATAACAAAATATTTGTCGATTGCCGGTTCTTGAACTGTTCAAGCGCTGGTTATGGTATGGTAGGGGAGGTGAGGTTTTGCACGGGGAAGCACCGCAAGCGCATAATTCAATTTTTCTGCTCGTTTTGCACGACGCTCGTTGAACGCCGCTCAACTCCGCTGGGAGGTGTCCGCATCTAGCCTGGTCTGGTTGGTTGGTTGGTTGCTGTTTTGGGTCGGGTTCTGTCAGGCAGTTTTCCCGCTACATATTAGCGACACGTGGCCGCTCTGGGTATGTGGAGGGCATATGCGGTTTTGGCGCTGCTCTGTTATTTATTTGTTTGTAATTACGCGTGTTCTAAACAAAATCCCGGCGTACTTGAAAATGTAACGCGCCCAGTTCCATCAGCCATCAGCCATTCAAGCCTGGCATGCTCTTTTCAATGCTGTTTCGTGCACGTGCTCTCCAAATGGGCTGGGATTGGCACCAAGTCTGGGAGTTGGTAGTTGGCAGCGGGGCCCGTTTCCAGTTTTGGTTATTCCCTGCGCATTAGCGACAATAGCGTTGAGCTGACATCTAAGCCATTTGGACATTGTCAACAATTTTGGGCTTCGACTTTGGCATTGTCTTCGCTGCACATGTTCCCAGTCAGGATGAGAGCGGCGCGTGTCCTCCGTGCTGGCTTTTGTGTCAGTTGTCAACATTTTGTGCTGGCTTTTAGCTGCGGCCTTAGCTTGTCAATTGATTTGCGTGGGATCGCGAGACATGTGAAACATGAATCGAAATCATAATTGTGACAGGATTTCCTAAGGCACCAAGAAAGATCTTGGACGGCGAACAGGGATTTGTTTGAAGTGAAGCGCAGGCCTAGGATGAGCCAACATATAAATATCGTTTCCTTAAAGCAACCCAAACTTTTGAATATAGAAATTAAATTTCATGGGACTTTAATAAACTTAATAAATTTATTTTAACATGGGACAACAAACATTTATTTTATTTTACTATACAAATATTATATTTCCAAATTTTAATAAACTGATCATACAAAAAATTCAAAGTGGCTCGGTCCCAAATGTGATGTTCAATTTCTTCAAGATTTTAACTTAAATTTTGATATTATTTGAATGCAAAGAAGAACATTACAACCAACTCCTTTGTACATATAACTTAAAATCTTGAAGAAAATGAAAATTACCTTTTATCGTATGCACACTTTATTATATAATAAATTTATTCATGTACTGCCGCAATGCAAAAGGGCATACGTAATGAGCAAGCTGAATGAGCGACAGACTGCGGCAAGAGTATGCAGTTGTTTCTAATTGGAAAACACTTAAGCAGCAAATGGAACTGGTTCGCCTTAAGTCAGGCCAACCACATTTTGCTACTCAACTTCAGAACTAGCTGCCACACATGATCCGCTTTCAACGGCGCTCAATCAAAATAAAACACCTTAACCACACCCAAATACACCTACATACACACACATACACACACCCACCTCAATCGTCCTGCTTTCGCTCTCAACGAGTTAAATCAGAAAATAACAGCGGAAAACTTTGCATAATTAAAGGCATAAATAAATAACTGTCAGCAGGCAAAAATAGAGAGGAGTGAGTGAAAGAGAAATAGAGAGAGACAGAGAGAGAGTGTGTAACTAAAAAATATTGGACAGGCGCCGCATAAAACAGAAATCCATTAAGACAGGCGCAGAGCCAAAGGCAAAGCACAGGATGACGAGTTAGCCTGGGTGGTTGACTGGACCTAGAAACTGAGACCTAAGACATAAAACCTTTGTACTCACCCTCAAGCGCTCGATTCCTTGAAATTAAAGCGAGCACCAACTCAGGATTTGGGTCATCATGGTCGACAGGCAACACGCCAACTCCGACTCCGACGCCGACTCCAACTCCGACTCCGACATTCTGATGATGATTGTGTGGGCCAGCAAGCAGGTGCGGGGCCTGCGGCGTTTGTGGCAATTGTTGCTGCTGTTGATGAATATGTTGCTGCTGCTGTTGTGGATGCTGTTGATGCTGCTGCTGATGCTGGTGATTATCCATGACTGACAGATGCTGTTGCAGTTGCTGAGCCTGTGCCTGGTGCTGATGCTGGTGATGATGTTGATGTTGATGCAGTGGCGGTGGCGGTTTCAGGGTTTGCATCATCTCTAAGGCCAGTTGCATGCACGCTTACAAACAACGCCAGCAAATAATTGCCCGAATTTGGTATTATTAATCTTTTCGAATATATATTTGGAATTTTGGTTTCTTTTTTAATGGCCGGATCGTCACACGTGTCGTATGAGTATTATTTGCTCGCAGGCACTTTTCGCACTTATATTTAATTTACTAAAACGCCGATCAGTTCGATCAGCTTGCCTGCATTTAAAATATATGTATAACGATATATATATATGTAAATTGATTTGATTTCTCTTGAATTGCACACGCGACGTTTTCCGATATTACCGTTAGCGATCCAAACTTTTTTGTTGCCTGCCCGGAGGAAGAAGCGGAAGTGTTTAGTCACGCTGCGCAGGTTTTCTTTATTTTACTACGTTTGCAGGCGGGCGGCACTGTCTATAGATAGAGCAAGATTGGATCGCTCGGTTGGTTGGCTGGTTGGTTGGTTGGGTGGTTGGTTAGTTGACTGTTTGAGAACTAGCAGTGGCACTGGCAGTGGCACTGGCACTGTGTAAAGCAACGCCGCCGTTGTTGCCCGACGCGTCGATGTTTTCTTATCAGACGAGCGAGTGAAACGCGCGGCGTTTTCTTTGGTTTCGGTAAATCGACTAGATTGTGCGAGTGTGTGTGTGTGTGTGCGTGTGTGTGTGTGTGTCTGTGCGAGTGTGTGTTGTGTTCTTCACGACGCTATGCTTTAGACTATACTCATTGCGTTCCTATATCAATGTGGACTCTTATAGTACGACTAGCAGCGCCAAGTATCTGCTCAAGAACAATTTCAATATGCAGAAGTACATAGCAAGTAGTATCTCTAGGTATTGCTTGTGTACAGTGTACTGTGTAGTATTGTTTTGAGTTGAGTTCTAAATGCGAATGATGCCAATCTGTTTATTACATAATTATGCATCAATTTCCAAGTAGCTAGCTACCGAAATGTTAAACATTGCAGTCAACTTGTCTTGGAATTTCGAAATCATGATAAACGATTCACTTTAAATGTTATACCAATTCTACTTATAGCCTATTTTGTAGCAAATGTCGCATTATTTATATTTTGTGTTAACAGCGTCACTTTACCAGTGCCAATTCCACTGACTTAAAAGTTGCCACAAAAAAATAAGCACTTTGATTGCACTTTGAATTTTTTAAGTCACGTTTTATTTTTTTGTTTTATTAAGTTTAACGAAATGAATTTATTTACTCGTATTTATCAAATTATTTGATTTCATCCGAAAATTTAAAGAATTTTGTTGTTTCGGATGCACTTAAATTTTGAATTCGAAGCATTTACGCGAACGCCATTTTGCGACGGCAATTGACAAGGCGACGGCAAGCTGTGACAAAATGGCGGCGGCTAACGGATAGCAACGCACAGAGCAGAGCGGAGAGCATGGCACGGTACGACACGACACGGCATGACGGGGCATGGCAACACTGGCAGAAAGTAACTGACGGCCGCCTGCTGCGTTGTTTGTGAGTTCCTTCTTTCTTCCTTTTCTTTTTTGTATTTCTGTATTTTTGTATTTTGTTGCCTGCTATTTGTGGCACTCGGGCTGCATTTTTTGCGCACTTTTTGTCGCTTTTGTTGCCGTTGTCGCTGCTGTCGCTGCTCCTGCATTAGTGACTTTCGTTATTGTTGTTGTTGTTGTTTGAGCTTTTTTATTTGACTTTTACGATACTTTTTATGTCGTTTCCCTTTTTGTGTGTGCAGGAGTATGCTTCTGTCTGTGTATGTGTATGTGCGACTGTATGTGTGTGTGTGTGTGTGTGTGGATGTGTGAGTGTGTTTACCAATTGATCTTAATGTGACACAAATGATATGGTAAAATGCAGGCTGGCAGCCAGCAGCAGCTAGCAAGCAAGGCAACACAACAATGGCAACGGCGACGTTGTCGACATTTTTATGCTGCTTTTAGTATGCGCAATGTTATGCTCAACTTTGCCTGCCACTTTGCCCCGACCACTGTCACTGCCACTGCCCCAGCCCACCAGTTACCAGTTGGCATTTAACAGTCACCATTTCTAGGACCGTACCCCAAATCCTATACCTATTCCCGTTCCGTTTCCGTTCTCGTACTTGTCCGCTATGCAGGCAGCATTACAATATTTTGTGAAACCCAAAACTTTTGCAAAAGTTTGCCTCTCAAGAATTTCGAGTTATAACTGGGAAAAAGCACTGCGGCGTTGGCGGCAGCAGCAAAGGCAGCAGCAACAACAACAACAACAACAATAACAGAATGAGCCAACGCCTGGCGACACCTTCGCTGTGGCCCCAAAACAACAGTCAACAGCACTTAAAAGTCAGCGGCGGCAGTGGCATAGCACAAATATGAGAAACTTAACTCAAAAGTCCAAGTCAATACGCGCGGTCAACACACGAAAACAACAAGAGCAACACCAACAACATGACATGTTTTGCCTGGCTTCCAGGCTGAAAGCAAGCACCGCCCCTTTATATTAAAATCATTGGAAATCGTTGATAACAACAAAAAAAAATAGAAGGCAACAGCAACAATAAATGCCCCGCCGCAATTTTTGGTCATGCGCGAGAGTTCGTTATCTTATCGCTGCTGCCGACGCCATTAAACTGGAATTCGCTTGGATGGGTGGGTGGTTGGGCTGCATTAGGTTGGGTGGTTTGTTCAAGGGTTAAACTCGTTCCAGCGCCTGCGCAATGCAGCAGACGCAGAGCGGCGTAACAGTCAATCATTTTTGTTAGCTAGCAAGAGTCACCCTGTGCGCCAAAGTACACTGTTACTGCCATTTATGTACCCTGTAAATATGTTAAGCGTTTCGTAGATATTTTCTAATGATATATATATCTGATTTATACATATATCGCATAGTTTGCCAACTTTCTGCTCTTGCAATTGTTTAGTGTTTTATTTTCTCATTAGTCAACTGTCCTTATGTTCTATAGGGAATTTCTTAGTTGAATTATCTTATTGACTTTCGTTTGGAGGGTGTTTACTGGTACATACATACATGTACATTACCCGTCCGCGTATCCGTCTGCAGGGCATTTTGTTTTCACATTTATTTATGAACCGCTTAGAGAGCGCCAAACACTTTGGACCCCACAGACTGACACCCCGAACCACAATGATGGACTTTAGTGGAGAACAGCAGCTAGTGGTCATACCCTGACCGAGTTTCAGAGCACGAGAGTGCTCTTAATATGAAGGCTCCTATTAAGCTATCAATACAAGGGGCACTCAATACATTTATTTCTTAAAATATAAACTCTTTAATTCATATATTAAACAAACCAATAACTAATAACTTAATCTTATTTATTACTTGGACATATTTATTCTCGTCTACTTTTTGTATAAAATACAAAACATAGTAAATATAAACTTTTAAAGAGTTTTATTTATTTACTAAACAATTTGACTTGATAACATTTTTTTGTGCCAAGAAAACCAAATTTTGCATTGCATTTTCGACAGTTGGCTTAGATAAATATTAAATGAACTTTGCTCCACAATCTTTCCTCATACATAACTTTGTTAATAACGGAACTAAATTAGAGCATGACCCTGAAATTGAAAATACAAACAAAAAGCGGCACAGTCTTGTGAAATGCAGTGGCCCCCTTGGTGGGGCCACTCCGACGACGATGCACTCCCCGTCCGAGCTGCGCTTACAAAATAGATGAATCTAATCGAGCCGTCATCAATAGAGTGTGACTGTGACTTTCAAAATTTCGAGCACGGTCGCATGACTGGGCGGAATGGTCAGTTGGTATCTAATAGAGCTGGGAAATGTTATGCATGTCAGCCAGAAAGTGTGATTTTTGCCAGTTGACAACAGATTATAGTAATTATAAACCGGATTGTGACCACAATGAATTATCCATTAGTTGCAGTGAAAGAAATGGTAGAGCAAACAAAATAGTAAAAGACATAAATTGCGCAGCGTATCAAAAAATTCAAAACAAATAAAGAAGAATACCCAAAATCTTAAACCACAATTTGGCATACACTTATTTATGTTAATTTTAAGTCTTATGAATCTAACTTGGCAAATGTTTCCATTGTTTAGAACTAAATTCAGGATCTGGATTAATAATTGGATGTGTTTTTATTTTTTGAGCAAATTGCATACAGACCAACAGGTTTTGGGCGGTGTATTTAGTTAATTAAACGATTAAACGCTTTCCATTAAAATATCTTCGACGATTTTCATGTTATTTTGTTTTTGTATGCCCTTGCATACGGTTATATTTTTTTGTCAGTCATTTTGTAACGCATTGAAAGAGACATTTCCAAATGCATAAAGTATATATTCTTGGATAGCAACAAAATCAGAATATAGATGTAGATATATTTGTATATTTCTATGCAGCCAACTTGTCTATGGCTTAGGATCGGCTCACTATGTCATATAGAAGCAATCGGTCAAGAGAGAAGAGAAATTCTTTTTGTTTCCCAAAACATCTTAACAAAACTCATTAACTTCGAGTGTTACAACTATATCATATCGTTGTACTAATAATGAAATTTCGATACATCTGGAAGCGTATGTAATGTTCGACATGGCTAAGATAGCTGTTCTGTCTTGTTTTTTATTGTAATCTTGCTTACGCTATAAATGGTCTTAATGTCGTTTCTGAACATCATCAGAGTTACATAAATCTCGCCAATGGTAACCAAAAACTTGCTGGCTGTGCACATTTTTACACATATTTAAGTATGTAATGTCGACGTGTGTTGACTGCTCTTCAAGTATTGTTTGAAAGTTTTTACTGTGCACAAACGGCCTACGAATCGTTGGATTCAAATCGCTTATCGAGGCTTTGACATGTCGCAGCGAGTTCATTAGTAGATCCGAATGTCAGCGGTAAACAAGTGCAAAAGTCAAACAGCGCAGCAAATATAAACAGATTCAAATATAGCACATCTGCAGCAGAGGATCTACTATATCACTATATTACAACTACTCATAGACAAGTGTTCTCTTCGTTTAAAATGGACTTTGACGAATTTCGCGAATTTGGTCACGCCTCAATTGAGTTCATTATCAACTATTTGAGCAACATACGTGAGAGGTTTGTGTGTGTGTGTGTGTGTATTCGTGTGTGTTTGTTATATTTTTTAAGCACTCGGTACTTTCACAGAAATGTGCTATCTAGCGTACAACCCTATGAAGTTATGAACCAGCTTCCCAGGCAAATACCCGAGCAGCCCGAGCATTGGCGCCAAATTCTTAATGACTTGGAGCAGATTATACTACCCGGATTGACCCATTGGCAATCGCCGTACTTTAATGCCTTCTTTCCATCATCCACATCGGCTGGTTCCATAATTGGAGAGCTGCTTATTGCTGGAATTGGGGTTTTGGGATTCAGTTGGGTAAGTTTCAAACGTGAAATTTAATCCCCTTTCACAGCAATTCATTCAGTTCTTTGTCAAGTGAAGTTGCTTGAGCAATATATGTACATATTGCATATAAAGAATAGTTTCATGAAGGATTCAGGATTAAAGGCAATACTGAAACTTTTAATCTATATGTGATGAAGAAAGAATTTGGCTGACTCTCTGCAAAGGTATATTACGGAATCAGTATATTTTGCATACTTTTACCATATTTTATGGGGAGAGAGTCTAGCAATGCGAAATTTTGTCATAACAATACATAACCAACAAAAGTTGCTTTGCCAGATTGTCTTATAACAATTAGTATCATAATAAAAGCTTATGCATAAGCTTTAAGTAATAGTTTATTTTGTGTACGAGTTGAAAAAAAAGAGTCATTCACCTGATAGGAAAGTAATGAGAGCAATGTTTTAAGGCACCAGAGTAGAGAACCCAGTTGGACACGAGAACAGTTTAGCACGATTGGGAACAGTTGAAAACAGTCAAAAGTTTGTACTTAAGCGCGAAATGCTGAATAAAAAGTTTAATGATTAGGTTTATGAACAGTAGTGCTAAGTAGCTTTAAGACTTAAATCGAAGTAATATGCTTTATTTGAAAACATTTAATAATGAAAATGTCACCACACACTGCATATTATATTAAAATATAAATCAAAAGCCAAAACTCTGTATTATAAGTTTGAAATTTAGTTTATATCATTATAGTTATATATTTTCACTTTAACAACTATTACGTTGTTCCAAAAAAACTGGCACATAAAATATAATTAATACAATATATTGTCACTATTTCCATACCGCAGCAATCACAACTCCCTGTAATTAATTAGAAAGGAGATTATTCCCTTAATTGCTTTGCCAGATAAATAAGTTCCATTGTCCGTTTTGTTTATTGAAATTAGACGCACCTAGTCAAGAGCTAACCCACTTGCATTTGTGGCGTTTAGAGAGCGACATTTAAGAGTTGCTATATCGGGCTCTGTTTTTGTTTTCTGACTGTGGCTCAGTTTCCGGCTCTGAGTCGGCTCCGGCCCTGTGGGTATAAAAAGCGGTGCGCTCTCTGCTCGAGACAGCAGAGTTAACGTTAACTTCGCAGTGGCAACAAGTCAGCACATCAAGAAGATCGACAACACTTTGGTGCACAGTAGTGGGGCGACTGTCTCGAACTTTGTAAACAAACTAAAGGCAAACAAAACGTGAAAAGTGCAAATAGAAACGCGCTTAACTACAATAGAAACAATAGTAACATCTAACATTGATTCCAAATCGACAACGTGAGAGCATTGCAAAATGGACGCCAAAGAGTTTCGTGAGTTTGGCAAAGCTGCCGTTGACTTCGTTGCCGACTATCTGGAGAATATTCGCGAAAATGATATACTGCCCTCCGTCGAGCCCGGCTACCTTTTGCCACTGCTGCCCAAGGAGATGCCCGAGAAACCCGAAGCTTGGCCAGAGGTGCTATCGGACATCAATCGCGTGATAAAGCCAGGCATCACCCACTGGCAGTCACCCAACATGCACGCCTACTTTCCCACCTGTATATCCTATCCATCTTTAGTGGGCGAATTGATAGCCAGCGGATTCGGCATCGTTGGCTTCAGTTGGGTACGTGCAGGTGAAATCTTCACATGATTCATTGTTCGATCAAGCTCAATACAAGCCCTTTGTTTACTCTGGGCAGTGAAAGCTGCGACACTCAAAGAACTCGACAAACAGGTTGCCAAAGCGCTAACGAGAGGAAAATCAAAAAGAGTATTATTTTAATGCAGGGACTCGGTCAAGTTCACTTTTAACTTTGTTTGGTCACTTTTTTTACGACTTATTTATTTATCATTTATTATATTTTACAGAGCATGAAATGATTCGATTGTTAAAATGCTTGTAACTAAAACATGCGTTCACTTAAGTGGATACCTTAAATCAAATTATATTGTCTTAATTATTTACTTAAAAAAGAGTAAAACATCTATGTATTATAGAAAATTCAATTATCATTTGATTAAATCATAAATTATTATTAATGTGTACCTTTTCCGTTCTCCTTTCTCACAGATCTGCAGTCCTGCATGCACTGAGCTAGAAATGGTCGTCATGGACTGGCTGGCCAAATTCTTGCATTTACCTGAACATTTCTTGCACGAGAACGATGGTCCAGGCGGTGGCGTCCTTCAGGGCTCCGCCAGCGAGGCTGTCCTTGTGGCTGTCCTGGCAGCCCGAGAGCAGGCCGTGCGTAGGGAACGCGAATGCCACCCGGAGATGAGTGAGAGCGATATACGCGGCAAATTGATTGCCTACTCCTCTGATCAGAGCAACAGTTGCATAGAGAAGGCAGGCGTGTTGGCAGCCATGCCCATCAAACTGCTGCCCGCCGGTGAAGATCTCGTCTTTCGTGGCGCAGCGCTAAAGAAAGCAATTGAGAAGGATGTGGCTGCCGGTTTCATACCAGTCATATGCATAGCCACGCTGGGAACAACGGGTACATGCGCCTACGATGACATCGAATCGCTGGCCAGCATCTGTGAGCAGCACCAGGTGTGGCTGCATGTGGATGCAGCCTACGCGGGCGGCGCCTTTGCTCTGGATGAGTGCGCCGAACTGCGTCGAGGCTTGAATCGCGTGGACTCACTGAACTTTAATTTGCACAAGTTCATGCTGGTCAACTTTGACTGTGCGGCGATGTGGGTGCGCGATGCGAACAAAGTGGTGGACAGTTTCAATGTTGATCGCATCTATCTGAAGCACAAGCATGAGGGCCAGACACAGATCCCTGATTTCCGCCACTGGCAGATCGCGCTCGGTCGCCGCTTTCGCGCTCTCAAAGTGTGGATAACATTCCGCACGCTGGGCGCTGAGGGTCTTCGTGCCCACATGCGCAAGCACATCGATTTGGCTATCCAGTTTGAGAAGGCTGTTAAGGCAGATAAGCGCTTCGAGTTGGTGGCACCACGTGCCTTGGGATTGGTTTGCTTTCGTGCGAAGGGCGACAATGAGATCACGGCACAGCTTCTGCAGCGTCTGATGGAGCGCAAGAAGATTTACATGGTTAAGGCGGAGCATTGTGGTCGGCTGTTTATGCGTTTTGCCATATGCGGCATGGATCCCAAGCCATCAGACATTAAGTTTGCCTGGACGGAGATTGAGACACAACTAACAGCAATCTGTGCTGAGCATCAGGTAAATGCTCGCAAGGCTGGAGATATAACCGAGCTATCGCATCATCTAACTGGACTACAGCTAACGAATGAAACTTTGCGCCGCTAGTTCAAAAATACTCCAACTTCAACATTCAAACTTATTTTATGTAGACAATATTTATGCTTAATTTAATTTTAGTTGGTCTGATTGTTGGCAATGTGGCAAAAAGTTAAGATTTAATAAATGGATAAAAATATAATAATAAATAAAAGAGCATACTCTGATTTTGGAAATACTCATTCAATTATTAACCAACATAAATTTAAAAGCTTACCGCCTTTAAAACAGTGTGCGAAAATATACATAACAATCCAATACCGATATAAAATATCGTCGTGTGCATACGATATTAGTAAGTAAAAGTAAACAGTGATGCCAGACAGGAACAGCTACAAACAGATGTTCAGATGCGCTTGCCAGCACAATGTTGTGAATACGAAGATGTTATTGCAAAATGTAGATGTATTACGCGTCGGATTATCTCAAAAGGGCGGCTCCGGCTCCAGCCAATATTTTTTTTTGGAGGTGTTCCCATTCCCGCCGAACGCACAATCATATAACACTACACATATCAACACACATCGGTAAAACAGCAAACTGAAAATAATTACTCAACAAACAGTGGCAATACCAGACTCTCAAAAAAGCATTTCATCCTAACAACAATCGACAGCAGCTTAGGCGCGCATTTCAAATTTTAACGGGCACATTTAATATCAATCTTAGATTAGGTATATGATTAATTGAATTCTAGTTGGTCTGGTCGTTTTCAATGTACAAAAATGTAACTATTTGACAAATTAATAAAAATATAATCATACAAAGGAAGACTACACTATGATATTGAAGAAACTCATTAAATAATTAGTCAGAGTAAATTTAAAATCTTGCCGCCCGTAAAACAGTGTATACATACCTACACAATATCGATATACAATATCGGGATATGCACACGATATTAATGAGCAAAAGTAAAAGTAGCATAACGAACACAAAATACGCTTGCGACCATAACTTGATTTAATAAATGATATTCATTGCACTTGCATGAGCTTGCCATAACAATGTTCTGAATACAAAGATATTTAAGCTATTTAATAAAAATAAAAAACATTGCTTAACAAGCAATACGTTAAAAGTATCTGATACATTGTGAGAGCATTTGAAAATATGTCTGATTGCGACAAAATTTTGGTCGATTGGAAACATCAAATATAAATAAATCACAACCGATTCAGTTTTTACAAAATATACTACACTTTTCCAAGCCGGGTGAGATTTTGATTTGCAATGGTAAGTCAAATTTGTATTGCTGTTTAAATGTATTTTCAAGGATATTCTTTCTGCATTCGTTTAGTTATGTATAGACTAGCTAGCAGGCGCAGCTTATACAATGCAGCGGCACTTCAAGCGGAGGTAACCGGACTGCAGCAGCATGGAAACCGTCACGATTTCAACTACAACTTGGAGTCAACGAAGCTGAATGCCCAAATTGTTATCATTGGTGGTGGGCTAGCGGGTTTGTCAGCTGCGCAGCATCTCCTGGCCAATGGATTCCATAATACACTCGTGCTGGAGGCAACGGATCGTTATGGCGGTCGCATTAACTCCAAACGCTTTGGTGACACATATTGCGAACTAGGCGCAAAGTGGGTCAACATTGATGGCTCCCACGACTCCATGTACGAGCTGTTACGCAATGCCGAAGGATTGACCAAAGAACTTAAGCAGCCAACGCGCGTCAGATATATACACGCAGAGGGCGAGGGGCAGCAGAGTAACATTCCGCCCAGAATGGTGGAGCTGATAGACACGCTATTTCGGGACTTGTGTCGCGGCTACAGGGTACGTGACAAGGTGAAAAGTGGAGGTGATCTGCACTCGCTGGACAATGTTATGAGCTACTTTCAGTCGGAGAGTGACAAGCTCATAAGTGCATCATTTAAGTTGCCCGGCGAACAGGCAATGGCCCGTGAAATCTTTCAGTCACTTTTCAAGGATTTCAGCAGTATATTGGGCTGCTGTCTGGAGTATATGAATATCCAGTACGTGACCAGCTGTCCACTCGAGCAGGAATCGAATCCCATTTACGTGCCCACTGGCCTGGACAATATAGTGAATGATCTAACACACAATTTGGGCGGCCAGCAGCTGCAGACGGGCAAACCAGTTGGCCAGATACAATGGAAAACGCAAACAGAATGCCAGCTTGTTGGCTGCTTGGATGGCAGTTTGTACCATGCTGATCACATCATCTGCACGCTGCCACTGGGTGTATTGAAGAACTTTTCAGCAGCGCTGTTTAAGCCCATGCTCCCACTGAATAAGTTACAAGCAATACAGAATCTGGGCTTTGGTAATCCCGTCAAGATCTATCTTTCATACAAGCGGCCTATCAATCACTGGCTAAAATCAAATTTTCGTCCACTGGGCTCACTGCTGAAGCCACTTCAAGCACAAGCCGCTGATGTCAGCAGCGCTAATCTGCTGCGTTGCTGGACACAACAGGTTGTGGAAATATCTCAGCAGCCGAGCAGCAAGCACGTTCTAGAAATACGTGTCGGTGGCGGCTACTATGATGAGATCGAGAAGCTGCCCGATGCAACGCTACTGGAGCAGATAACGAAACTGCTGCGCCAGTGCCTCTGCAATCCACGTATTCCCTATCCGCAGGCCATGCTACGCTCGAACTGGAATAGCTCGGCTTGCTATCTGGGTGGCCGACCCTATTTCTCCGTCAACAGCAGCGCCCGGGATGTGCAGAGCTTGGCGGCGCCGCTCGGGGATGCAGCACCGACGCTGCTCTTTGCCGGCGATGCGACGGCACTTAATGGCTTTGGCACCATAGATGGGGCACGATCGAGCGGCATACGCGAGGCGCAGCGGATCATTGACTTTTACAATATAAAGTATTGCGTCTAATCTCACACCTGGCATATTTCGATACAAATTCAGAGGCTGTAGTCCAAATTAATAGTTATAATTTTGTTAAATATTATTTAAGCACATTTATTAAATAGTATAGCATTTAAAAACATCAACAACAATAATAACGATGATTTATTTTTTGATTATGCGAACTGTTCCGCGTTTCACTTTGAGAATACCACAATATAAGTCAAGCATTTCAGATATATTTAACTAGCTAAATGAAAATTAAATATTTTAAGAAGTAAAAATCGGGAACAGTTCTCTATGTTTGCGATTTGAAAGATGGATGGAGTGACCAATGCTAAAATATTCCCTAAACATGTCACTTTTAATACTTCGATTATTTTGCCGCTCACTTTTCGTCAGCTGCCTCACTTTGCTCCATTTCATCAGCGGCAGCGCTAACTTCCTTCCACGAGTACTCCATGTCCTCGCTCTGTGTGAATCGGGAGCAAACAGCCATGCGCAAGAAGTAGACATCACGGATCTTGGCCGGCACCATGTGTATATTGCCACGTCCATTGATGCGCTTGAGCAGCGCCTCATTGCGCTCATTGCTGCCCTTCAGCCGGAAGCAGACCAGACCCATATTCACCTCAGAGGCAAGTTCAAAGCGCTCATCCTTCACACAGAGATCACCGAACTGCGTGGCAAAGCCACAATGACGTCGAATGTGAGCCTGAAGATTCTCCACACCGTACAGACGCAGCACAAACCAGAGCTTGAGGGCACGGAAACGGCGACCCAGTGGAATTTGCCAGTGGCGATAGTCGGGTGCTGAGCCCTGCATGTCATGCTTCAGGTACAGTGGATCGACATTGAATGCATTCACCACCCAGCTGGGATCCTTAAGCCACATGGCCGAACAATCGAAGTTGACCAGCATCCATTTGTGTGGATTGAAGTTGAACGAGTCGGCCGTCTCCATGCCCTTCATGTAATGACGATATTCTGGGCAAATGAAAGCGGATCCGGCATACGCAGCATCCACGTGCACCCACACATTGTGCTTGTTGGCCACCGGGCCGCACTCATCCAGGCGATCGAAGGCGCACGAGTTTGTGGTGCCCAAGGTGACCACGGCATAGAAGGGTATCAGACCATCAGCCAAATCTTGCTTGATTGCCGCCTCCAAAGCGTCGCCACGTAGGCGGTTGTGCTCATCAGCAGGCACCGAGCGCAGCTTGATGCCGCCCAAAAGTCCAGCGCGTTCCACAGAGGAATGTGCCTGGGCGGAGGCGTAGCCCACCAGTTTGCCAATGACCGTCTGCTCATCCCAATCTGGATGCTCTGCCTTCACCTCCTGCATCTTCTTCGCCTTGGCGCCCAGCAATGCCACCAAAGTGGACTCGCTGGCTGTGCCCTGAATGACGCCGCCGCCTTTGCCACCCGAACAAGCCAGAAACTCCGACGGCAAGTCCAGCATCTTGCCCAACCAATCGAGCATGACCACTTCGAGCTCAGTACATGCCGGACTCGCTATCCAGGTGAATCCAATGCAGGCGATCGCACCACTCAGCATGTCCGCCACAATTGCCGGATAGGAGTTGGCCGTTGGGAAATAAGCATGGAATTTGGGACTGTGCCAGTGGGTCACGCCGGGCATGATGACTCTCTCAATGTCCTTCATCACATCTTGCCAATCCTCGGGCTTCTCCGGTGCGGTCTCTGGTATCAGTGGCTGCAAATAACCAGGCTTCACCTCGGGCAGCACTCGCCTACAAGGAACAATGACAGTCAACAGCAATTTCATTAGTAACCTCATTAGTAACCATTCAGAAAGTTCCATAAAGTGTTCAGCAAATTGAATTGCAACAAGAAACCCAACCACCCACCACTTGGCAACAACTTGCAACTTGTTGCCAGTTTATTAAAAATCAATAAGACCTTAAAGAATCTCGAATGGATTGAAATGTAATTATTCCTGTATTCTTTAACTTTAAATATATAACAATTTGTATCTCTCTTTTGAAAATTTGTATTGCTCTATCTATTTTAATTGGAATCAGATTACCATAACATGTAGCTATGTCTAGCATTACATTATCGTAAATGACTTTAATAAATTTAATACTTGTTTTACATTCAAACCTTTTTTATTAACAAGAACTGTTTCCCTATTTTTGTTACTTTTTTTATTATTTACAGAATACAAATTAATATTTGACCAATTATTAATATTAATATACACGGTTGAAAAATTGCGTGATAATCAAAATGAAATCACAAATTCCTAAAAATTATTAGCTTATAGATAGACC
Source organism: Drosophila planitibia (assembly GCA_035043785.1). Taxonomy (NCBI): domain Eukaryota; kingdom Metazoa; phylum Arthropoda; class Insecta; order Diptera; family Drosophilidae; genus Drosophila; species Drosophila planitibia. The sequence goes on from JAWNMS010000066.1 coordinate 1,175,438, forward strand.
CAACTCTTACAACTTTAGCAGCAAAATAATATGAGATCTGAAAGTTTCGAGGCAACAATACCAGTAACAAAATTGTTCAAGAACAATGAACAAGGTAGCCGAAGGTAACTAACAAAGTTGACCTTGACACGCCATCAAAGCAGCTAAAAACCTTATAATGTTGTAATTAATAAGCTGGCAATTTCGAAACACACTGGCAAAAAAATAACGCTGTGAAAGGCTTAAAAAGTTAGACAACAGAAGGCCGAAACGGGTGAACAAATCTGGCCGATACTTTCCAATGACTCACAATGATACGAAATATAAAAAAGTCATTCACATCGAAACGGAAATATGTCTAACCCTGGGTCAACCAGAACGAACTTTCGAATTGTGAGATCAAATCAAGTTAATGAATAACTGTAATCAATACCTTAAATGTCGCACATAAATTACACACATACTTGTACATATAATAAATATGTATAAGAATGTGCTCTTAAATTAAATTAAATTAAATGTTAATTAACGAAAGCACTCACCTTTCTCGTATGTTTTCCAAGTAATTGGCTATATAATCCACCATCGTTTTGGCAAAATCTTTAAATTCGGGCGCCTCCATATCGATCTGTAAGCGTAATTCAAACAATTCAATATTAATTAGCGATCGTTAATTTATATAATTTACGCATTATTCTAAAATAAGAGACAAGCACTCACCGATACCCTGGACTCCTGCTTATCTGCCACCACAGAGTTAGGTTTCGGTTTACTCTCACTTTTCAAGGGCATCGTAATATTAGTAGGCGTTTTGCTCATGTTCAATGAATAGTGAGTGTATTAGATAGAATACTGTGCTTGTTATGAATACAATTTTGAATAGTAAAAGCTTGTAAATGTTAGTATGAGTGTGAGTATTATTTATATTAGTGCTAAGTGTGTATTAACCTTATATTCGAGATTATTATTTTGATAATAGTTATCAGTGCAAACTAATCTAATTAATACCAATTTTTGATAGGGCAAGAAAATAACCCATGCTGACCGCAGTCAACTGCTTACATCTAAATATAAGTATTCATTTTAAGCTACTACTATTTATAAATGCTTTAATTTTTCAAAGCATTCCTTGTCTTAATTGCATTATTTTAATCTTGCATTATTCATAAGCGAGAAATCCATTTTAGACATAAAGGTACAAGTTTTTTCACAAGTGTATGTTTTAGAATACTTGTTGAAGCGATTGGAAAAAGTTGCTTTTGCAAGCTTGTTTGCTTTGCTTTATGCACAAACTTTGAGTGTTTAGCGGACAAGTTATAAGTTAATTCGATTGCATTTATAGTTAAAATGCTTACAACCTTTATTGAAGGCAGTTTTAAACCCTCTTTTGGATGAATACCAGTCGACAAAGCTGTTTGGCATTGAGGCTGCAGCAACTACAACTACAAAGTTGTTAAAAACCAGACCAGAACAAGCCAAAAATTGATAAGATTGTTGGAATGCCAAAAACACAGTCGACAAGGCTGAATGTAGATTTAAAATTTGAATTAAAGCAGCGCTTGAAAGGCCACTTCGCACAAGATTACGTATACGCCCATGTAGACATTTAAGTAGTACTATTTTGTAAAGCACATTAATTGTTTAAATATGCCCAAGAGGCACACGCACTCACCGTTTGTGCACTTAAGTTGACTTGCTTTTAATTATTTGCACTTTTCTGTTGTTGTCGTGCTACGTTTTTTTTAGTTTTTTTGTTGTTTCACGTTTGCGTTTGTTTCTTCTTTTTCCGTTTTTTTTTTCTGTTGTTCTTTGCTAATTTAATCAAGCTGTGCCCGCTCTGGCAACCGTTAGCCAACTGAGTGCTGCTCGTCGCTCGGCCAGGGCTTTTAAAGCATCGCACCAGATGAGAGCTGCGAGTGGTGAGCAGTGAGCTGTGAGTCGTGCGTCTCCGAGCTCCGAGCTCTAAGCTCTGAGAGTAGCCGCAGGACCGGTTCACCTGTTACACTCGACTCGCAATCTAATCAATGCCCATTCGCTAAACTGAAACTGAACAGAATGTAGAAGCATTAAATTTATTATAAATAACTAATAACAGGTGTGTATGTCTGCATTTTTTATTTAAATACAATTTGTTGACAAACCAATTGATGTTTGATATTTTAGCGACGTCATTCGATTTTAACGCAGAGTGAGAGTGCATCTAAACGGCGATAATACGAAATATAAACAATAATCTTTAAAGCTGTAGTGATGCATAATAATTAGGTTGCGCTTAAGAAGCGATAAAAAAGAATTCCCCCAGCGCTTATGAGTCACATGTTGCATGGGGTTTCCCAAAACTAACTGAGAGCCGTAAAGAAACCAGTTAAAAAAGAAAAAACAAGCAAAAAAATGTTACAAAATTGAATTCATAATAAAAATAAACTCGAAAACTACAAAATTTACATTTTGTCAAGCGCATGCGACATTTTGCGACAGGTTTTAGCTAGAATTGAAAGAAGGCAGCTGGGCCTGTATATTTAAATGTATCTAATAGATATTTCGGCCAGACACGAGCACGAGACTCGCATTAATGTTTCATGACGTCAACAGCTTTGCTCTCTATTATGTGTTGGTGAAGGGAAAGGGGAAAGCACCCAACTGTTGCTGAGTGGGTGTGTGTGTGTGTGTGTGTGTGTGTGAGCTTGCGTGCGCCTGGCATTTGGAACGAAGCCACTTTGGCAAATCACTTGACTGAATCAACAGATTTTTGCAATGCCAACGGCAACTTGGCCCTTATTGTGATGCCACCAGCATCCTCAACCCAACTCCGACCAACCAACCCCAACATACTTCTGTATATCCTGCGCACAGTTTCAATGAGCAGAGCGGCGTGGAGTGGACTGGAGTGAAGATGATGATGAGCAGGGCAGACGACTTCTGCTTTCTTACTTAATGTTAAAGTGCTTCAATTTGATTTATGGCTGACTTGAGTTGAAAGCCTGGCTATTCATGGAGTAAAGATGTAGTGAAATGGCACCTAGACGTGGGGGATTGCATAATCGAGCGAACAAAAAGCATATTAAGTTCATGCGAGGCGATAAATTGGACAATTCTTATTTGAGAAGATGAAAAAATCGAAACTTTAACGAAACAAAGGGAAATCATTTCATTCTTGTGGAGAATTTTCTTGCCTGATACAGACTGACTGGACCCTGTAGTACAGCTGTACTTTGCATAATTGATTTAACTTGTGGGACATTTAGGTCTAACAAACCTCTGTGGCTTACAAGAGAATTAATCAACTTAAAGAATCGAAAGTCGAGAACGAAAGAAATTCAGGGAAACTGGCTTTTTCTTCGATTATTCTCGTTACTTCGTTGCCCGATCCAATTTCTCGGACTTTAATAACAAATGTTATGCGGATTTCTATAGAAGTTAGAAAGTATAGAAACGTTTTCTACCTATTTCTCTTCACACTTGCAGTTCGAACTATGCTATCCATAACACATTTACCCTTTTACCCAAATTATAATGCTTTTTATCCTATTAATAAGATGTGTTTTTAGCACAGAACAATAATCATGCAACATACTTATAGGGTAACTAATAAGAGCGAGGCCAGGTCCTTTTCTTCATGACAATAAAACAGTGCATATTTTCAGGGTGAATCAGTAGTGGAATCAGTCTTTAAGAAAAATCTAAAAATATTAATGCCTATTTATAGGGATAAATAAAATTCTTAGTTTCAGGTAATTAGAAGTATTCTTTTAGGATGAGTCGAACACCAACGACATTTGTTTTTTACAATCTTGGTTAGCTTGGTATCAATCCTGTAGATGTTTTTAAAGAATGAGATAAAAATGACCAATTCCATTGATTGGCATTCCAGGTTACAGTTGAGAGTCATATAATAACCAAACACTTGAACAATTTCAGCTTCAGGTCGAATGGAAGTGGTCCAAGTAAAATGGTCCTAATTAGTAGTTCGCTAGGATATGCAAAGCTTATAAAAACTTTGTTAACTACTGTGTTTTAAGGACCTTTATTCTATCATCCGAACGACCTAATCATGCCAAAGTCACGACCGATTTACCAATCGAGATATGACTTTTTAATAAATACAAGCTTACAATATAACCCTCGTAAGTAACAATATTTAATTTGTTCCACAATAGAAAACATAAATTACGAGTAAATTTCATATTTAATATGTATTTATTGTATTGAATTATTTTGTTCACATAACAAATTTGTAATAGTCCTGCACGATGTAACTTTTCGAATTACAGTCCGAGCTCAAAGATTTGCAAGATTAGCTCAGATGCGGACATAAAGCCATTCGAAAATAACAAAGTTGAACGACAAGAGCCCGTACAAAAGATGGGTCCAAAGTGATGCAAATATTGGCCATTTTCTAGTGCTGAAGGCGATTCGTTACAAAGCGTATAGAATGGTAAAAAGAAATAAACAAAATCGAAAGTACTTAATAAATGCTACAGATAGTTACAACTTATTCGATTAGTCAATCAGTCTACTACTGCGCAAGGGTAGAGGGAAGATTGAGCAGCGTGCTCTGTCCACTGGGCAAATAGGCGACGCCACGTGACCTCGATAGCTGGTAGGCAATGTCCTCAGCAGCTTCAATACGACGCAGCTCGACAAGACCGTCGCCGGCTTCACCGAAAGATTTGGCCAGCAAACCGGCAGCCTCGGCATCACCCTCGGCTGAAATAATGGAAGCCAGCTTCTGTTGCTCAGCCTTCTCCACCACAAAGCGCGCCTTTTCGGCCTCTTGCTGAGCCACCTGTTTCATTTCGACGGCCAGTGTAAACTCCCGGCCAAAGGTCAAGTGTGTCAGCGAGATATCATCCAAAATGAAGCCGAATTGCCTGGCACGCACAGTGAGCTCCTGAGAGACGCGCTGCGAGACCATCTGTGAATAATGCGTGGAGTGGGTCTTAAATATGTATTTGATTTGCAACTTATATTGCTCACCTCACGCTGTGTAATCAGTTCGCCGGCATCGAACTGGGCGACAACGGCCTTAAGTACCTCGGGCGCAATGGATGGCAGCACACGCTCATCATAATCTTGACCCAGAATTGTATAGATCTTGGGCAGTTCATCGGGTATGGGACGATACAAGATACGCAGTGTAATGTTGACATTCTGCAAATCCTTGCTGCCGGTTATCACCGGCACATTTCGAGGCTGTGCGCGAATATCGAAGATAATGGGACGCTGCACCCAGGGAATATAGAAATGTGTGCCCTCGCCGACAACGCTCTGCTTGATGCCAGTGAAACGATCGAAAATAACCGCCCGATGGCCACCCTCAACGTTATATAATGCGGAGTTCACAACGCCGCCCAGCAGTGCAACGCCGAGACCCATTTGGCCAATACGATTAAAGAATTGCGCAGCCATTATCTACAAGAAAGAAAAACACAAGAAAAACTATACAGCTTTAGATGGAAATTTATGTGTGTATTTTGTATGTTTATGTAAATGAATTGAAATGCCGACTGGGTTTTTGTATTTCGTCAGATTTGTAGGTTAGAAAGTCATGTAAACTTCTCGAGTTCAAAGTCTGCGCTGTTATTAATGTAGATTTCGCTATGTATTTAAGGATACGTTTGTATTAACAATTTCTACTAACTTTTTATTTGCTTGTGCACTCGTTTATAATGTAAATTATGTTATAATTGTACAAAATTGCTCGCTTTGTTAAAACCGCACGCAACGAAACGACAGCTGACAGTGTTGCAAAACAGCGTCAGTGGCAATGTTACTTATGAATTCTGAGTGGTCCACGCTGTTTAGAAATATCGATAAGTCGATAGTCTACGAAATATTCCAATCAGAGCCCGGGTGTTTCAAATAATTTACAAATGTTAAATTTTAGTTGGCATCTCCCATATTCATTAAACACCAAATGACTAATCAAAATAAGCAAACAAATCCAAAATAAGGCTATAAAAAAAAATATTTATTGGGTCATTTCTGCGCGTCCTGCCCCCTTAGGCATCTTCTTGTTAGTCGAATCTTCCAGTTCCTTGGGCTTGTAGTAATGGGGTGCAACTTCTAGGAGCCACTTGCTCTCAATTTCAATCACCTGACGCATATACTCCTTGGAGGTGAACACCAGCTCATGGTAGAGCACCCAACGGGGCAGCTCCTCAAAGAGCGACGAGTTGGGATGAATCATGACAGTTTGATTGTGTTTGATGGTCTTGTAGTGGCCGCCTTTGGAAAGGCGCGCCACATGATAAAAGTAGCCGGCTGTGGCTGCTTTGCGTACATTGATCGTCTCTGGCAGGCAGCTAACCATGTCGATTTCGACGCGCTGCATCAGACCGACAAGCTGTTCCCGCACGTCCCGGGCCCGCTTCATGGAACGATACTGTATGAAGTTCTCGTAGCACCACTGGGTGCTGTAATCCGTCTCCGCCCACTGATTGTAGACCTGCAGCAGGCTCAGATGATCGCCGTGCAGATGATTGAAATTCTTCCGTGCAGTATCCGCGTGTATAATCTTATCCTTGGGTCGATAGAAGATGGCGCTATTAACTGATAGCATGGCCGCTATGGTGACCATCTCCTCCGAGCACTTGTATCTGTAAATGAATTGAAAATGAATACAAAATCTAAATAAAATGCAATTCGAAAAACACTCCACTCACTTCTCGCTGGCTAGCAGCATCTTGCCCATCATGGGATCCACGGGAAACTCGGCCATGCGTCGTCCCAGCTTTGTCAATTCACCATGATGATTGAGCGCACCCAAAGCATAAAGCTGCTCCAGTGCCAGCACTAGCGTCTCGTGTGGCGGCGGATCTAGGAAGTCAAAGTGTATCAGATCGTTGATGCCCAATGCCTTGAGCATGAGCACCGCATTGCCCAGATTGATGCGACAGATCTCCGGCACCGTATTCTCCTCCAGCTCGTGCTTGTACGCCCAGGCGGTATACAAACGGAAACATTTACCCGGCGCTGTACGCCCAGCACGTCCGGCACGCTGATTTGCGGACGCCTTTGAGATGGGGACCACCATCAGTGACTCCATGCCGGTGCGCGAATTAAAGTTATTCTGCTTGGCAAAGCCCGGATCGATGACATATATGATGTTATCAATGGTCAGCGATGTTTCCGCAATATTCGTGGCGAGGATCACCTTACGTGCATTGGGCGGCGTTGGCTCAAAGATTTTCGCCTGCATGTCGCTGGGCAAATTGGCATAGACAGGAATGACAACGAGCTCGCGTATTTTGGAGCCCAAACGTTTGACGCGATCCTGCAGCACCTCTTGGCACGTCTCGATCTCATCCTGGCCTGTGAGAAACACCAAAATGTCACCAAGCGGCTGTGTGGCATGAATCTGCAGCACCGACACACAACACGCATCAATATAGTCCGCCTCCGGCGCTTTCGTATAAAATATATCCACCGGATATCGTCGGCCGGGTATGCGAAATATAGGCGCATCATCAAAGAAGGCGGAGAACTTCTCGGCATCCAGTGTGGCACTCGATATCAACAGTTTGAGCTCCGGCCGAAAGCGTGCTATATCCTTGACCAGTCCAAACAGAATATCCGTGTGCAGGGTGCGCTCGTGTGCCTCATCGATGATCATGACGCTGTAGGAGCCCAGATCCGGTTCGGAGAGGAACTCACGGTGCAGCGTACCATCTGTCATGTACTTCAATATGGTGCGATCCGATGTGCAGTCCTCGAAGCGTATGCTGTAGCCCACCTCGTTTCCCAGCTTGACGCCCATCTCCTCGGCGACTCGAGCCGCCACAGACATGGCGGCAACGCGACGCGGCTGCGTGCATCCAATCATCTTTTTGTCATCTGTGAAGCCGGCCTCGACCAGATACTGCGGCACCTGTGTTGTCTTGCCGGAACCGGTCTCACCTTCGATGATCAGCACCTGGTGCGCCTTAACGGCTGCTATGAGATCCTCCTTGAAGGGATACACCGGCAATGATCTGCGTGTCTCGTCCAGCGTCAGGCGTTTCCGTTCCTTCTCTGTTAGTTCCGGTTCCTTGGTGGCCTTCTCGCGATGCCCATCGAGCGTTAGGGCCTGAATGAAGTCAATTTGATCATCCAGCAACAGTTCATACTCCTCCTCAGCTTTGGCATCCTTGGCGCCAAACTGGAAACGTGCCGAGGCCAGCTGCTCAGCCTCCCATTTCTTTTGCTCCGAGTTGGGCTGCTTCTCAAATTCATCCACCTCGACATACTCAGCTGCAATACAAATAGTTAGTCAATATGGAATATATCAACTCTGATCCACTTACATCGTTCGCCTTTCTTTAGATCCTGCGGCATATGATAGCGCTGTACGCGCTCCAATTCTCGCGCCTTCTCATGCTCCTGGGCAATGCTCAACAGCTGTTTCTTGTACTGACGCTCCTCCCGCTCGCGTTTGGTCAACCTGGAGCAACAGAAGTCAACACTCAACAACTGATAACAACAGCAGTGGACTAAATACTTACACGCTGTCCTCAAACAGATACTCATCATCGAGTATATCCGCTTCCAGTTCCGCCACTTTGTCGTCCTTGCGTTTCTCCAGATATTGGCGACGTGATTGGACGCGCAGATGGGGCACAATCTTATCGCGATCTTCATGCTCGAGTTTAAGCCGTTTGGTTGCTTCCTCAATCGCCTTGCGCCCGCCCGTTGCCTCAACCACTTTGCGTGTTCGTTCCTCATCGCGCACCTTGAGCCGCTTGGAGAACTCATCTCGCTCACGCAGATCCTTTAGACGAGACTCCTCCTCGCTGTCCGGCTCCTCGGCGCTGCTACTGCTGCTGCTAGCCGTGCGTTTTCGATTTTTGCTCGACATCTTAATAAGCGAAATTTAATCACAACACACCATAAACAATTGAGCTCGCCGGTTGCTCAAGGCACGTATGCTGTTCACAATGCAGAATGTAAACAGATTATTCGCTTAGAGGTATGCAGCTCAAAGCTGGGAAAAATTAAATAGTTGTTAACTATTCTTTTGATTTTAATACACATTTTTATTGTTATAATCAATCTGTAATTATTATTATAATTAAACTGTCTCATGTGTGAAGTATATTTTAATAGTAAATTTTAGCATGATTGAGCTCCTTACTTTACCTTTTTGCACAGCTGCAAGCAATTACAAATGGTATCGAAATATATCGATAATTGTTTTATATGTCGATTACAACACGCGCGCCGCAATAAATAAAAGTGTTGTGGTTTTGTTTAGAAAACCAATTTCAGCGATAATGTCGCGCCAATTAAGCTTCAGTCCACAGCAGGAATATGAGTTAATTGAATATCCTGGCCGTGTAGTAAACACAGATCGCATGCTGTCCACGCTGGGCGGCATAGTCAACATATCGAAAGTAAAACGAGCGAAAGAGAAGAAGTGCTGCTTGCATATAAAATATAACCACTTTGCAGGTGCTGGGCGATGAGAAGCGTCGTTTGGAGTTGCGCTTTCATCCGGATAATCCGTACAATAAGCCCACCTTTGGTGACTGCACCGACAAATCAGGCGTTCTACTCTCAATAACCGTGCGCCGCCACAAGCGCGACAAATCGCGTCCTCCCCAGCATTTTGTGCGTGTGCTGGGCCACTGCAGTCGCAGCTTTTCCTTCGAATGTAAGCGATCGCCAAAATAATAAATGAGAAACACTGAATAACCTGGTCGTATTAGCACTCTGTGACTTTCAGTATCTGCCGCTGTGGCATACGCCCAAAAGTGAAGACGCCAGCGCCGCTTCAGAGCTGAGATATGCATTGGATCAGCTGCAGCCGCGTGATGTGACCGACTTGGACTATTTCAAGTGAGTGAAATTATGTGATACCTTCATACATATATATCACTATATTACTATTACAGACGCGCACAGTCGCAGCTGCTCTGTTTGCCGGAGCTGTTTGCTCGCGTTGACATTGTCCATGGTGGGCACTATCGGATCGATGGCGGTGAGGATGGACAGCAGGAGGTCCTGGGCGTATTGGCCAAGTCCAGCTATGACAATCACGATGTCGTTTCGTTTAACATGCAGGATGTATTTCCCACGCAGCCGGATGCACAGATCCTCAAGCGTCTCAAGGTCAAATATGTGTCGGATGAGCAATTTGCACGCGTCAAAAAACTGTTCGATGAGAGTCCCATCTGGACGCGTATAGCACTGCTCTACGAATCTGGTGTGACCAATGAGAAACTCAAATGCATAATACCCTCGCTGGCGTTCTACTTCAGCAATGGACCCTGGCGAACGCTCTATGTACGCTATGGCTACGATCCGCGCAAGGATTTCAAGAGTCGTCACTATCAGACATTTGACTTTCGTCTACGCTTCGGTTCGGGCGTCTCGGAGTTCGTCTACTCCCGCAAATCGGCCAAGCAGAAGCGCTCCTCCACCGTCGCTGCCGAGGAGCTAAAATGTGATCTGGTGCAGAACATTGATTATCCGTATTTCGATGAGCACAAGTTGCCGCGTTCCAGGCAGTGTATGCTGCGCTATTGCGATGTCCGTTTGCCCAAGATACAGGAAATGCTGGAAAAGATACCCACACCACTAACGGGCGCCGTTTGCAACGAACGCACCGGCTGGCTGCCACCCAGCTTCGATGCGCAGGTGCGTCAAATTGTGTGCGCCACAATCAGCGATCTGCTGCGCAATCACTATCGCAAGGAGCATCTGACCGCCGAGGTGGAGGCGGTGCCACAAGCCGATGGCGAGCCGGAGCCCGAAGACGAGGAGTACTTCGTCGACGATGAGGAGACGCATGAGGAGGACATGGAACTGGACGAGACACCAGTCACCGAAAACTTTGTCGATAAGAATATTGAACAGTTGCTCAACAATATCACAAGCTGATATGATATTTGATATGATTTATATATATATATATTGTAAATTCAGTTTTTAGTTTTTATTTATTCCATGTCAACTAATATCAGTCGACACAGGAAAATACAAAAAGTAAAATAAAAATTAAATTAAATTAAAAATAAAATTTAAATAAAAATAAATATTTATATGATTTCCAAGGTTATTTAAATGCAAACTGGTCTAGCATTGTTAGTTATTAGTTTAGCTTTATTAATGCATTTTTTAATCTGCAAGCAGTTATTGTATTTATTCCAATAAATATTTATATAAAAAGTTTGTCTCTAATGACTTGTAAATTAAGCAGACGAAGGTCTTAAACTATGAAGAACTATCCAAATCCAATTGCAGCTTTATTCATATTTATATCGGATACAATTTAAAGAGCAAAGTAGGCTGCTGTTTTCATTGTTCACATTGGATCTGCCACATCTTTCATTATGAAAATATTTGGTGCACTGTCATGTGATGTTTAATCTACGCATTTTATTTACATTTGTTTCTTTTAAAATTTTCGGTGAGTGTAAAGAAATGTTTAGATATGTGATCAGAAACTTAAATCTCAATTTTTTTGTACCATCCTCTGCCGGTAAGACAAAATATAATGAACATAATGGTCGGTGAAGCTGAGAATCATGAAGAGTCCTCCTGTTCAGTTCGATCAAAGTGCGCCTCACGGAAGAGGAAGTCCAACTCTTGCTCGAAGCGCAAGTGTAGAAAGCGCACTGCTGCCAAAATAAAATATGCCCACAGTCCAGGACCGATGACAAACAATGCGTTCCTTAACTATTTGAGGCACGTGCGTCGAAAATATTGCGGCTTGAATGTGGGGCAGCTGTCCAAGTTGGCTTCCAAAAAATGGCGTTGCATGAGCGACAATGAAAAACAACGATATCGCAATCAGGTAAATCTCGACATTTAAATAAATATTCTCCATTTAGATACGAATTCTGCATTTTATAGGCACACCGGGTCCAAGCTGCTGAACGACGCCACCGAAACAAAATCTTTAAAAATAGTGTTATGAATTGGGGCAAGAAGTGCGAATAAATTTGTATTAAAATATTTTATGATTTCATAATCCTGTTGCTGAACCCAAATTCGTTGTGTAGTTGATAAATGTCCAAATAAATTACAATTGATTGATTTTTCATGTAATCCATTCAGAATCGTCTATTTCTACAATTAAGAAATAAATTATAAATGACTTGTCTCGTGATTTAAATGATTCCATTTGTGGCTAGCTAACAATTCAAACTATATTTTTCGTCTAATTGGCCTTTTTGCCTTTAAATAGCCCCTAGAATTCTTGTAATTATTTCTGTTGGCAGCAGCAGCAAAGAAATTGAATTGATTATGAGTTGTTAACATGCTTGAATTTGGAGCCCAGCGTGGCTAAATATAAATAGCTTATTGTTAGTCTTAAGTACATATCCACATTATGTTAAATGCAGTTTGAGCTGCAGCAGCCGACGTTAGCAGCGCTCTCATTGTGCAGCGCTCTCTTTGTGCAGCGCTCTCTATTGTGCAGCGCTCTCATTGTGCAGCGCTCTCTTTGTGCAGCGCTCTCATTGTGCAGCGCTCTCTTTGTGCAGCGCTCTCTTTGTGCAGCGCTCTCTCTCTCTCGATAAAGTGCGTGCGCTGATCGGCCGGCTGCTGCAGCTAATCTGTTGTTTCGCATAGCTCTAGCTTATCGATCGTTTTACAGTTATTCTCGTTGTTGAGAAGGTTTAGCGGTGGCTTCAAACCTTCATTTGTTAGTTACTCTTGTTGTGAAAAGATTTAGCAATTGGCTTCAAACCTTTAATAAACAATCTCGTTGTGGAAAAGACTAAGCATTTGGGCTTCTAGTCTTCTAATAAAGTTTATAACGTGAAAATAACTTCGTGTTATTAATTGGAACATAAAGCTATCAAAAAGCTGACAGCGCGAACAATATTTTAATTAACTTGAATATTGAGTTTCATTTTGAATTTAATGTATTATTTACTTTTAGTATTTGTCTCTGTCGACATTAAATAAATAAAATATAAAATATATTCTAGTTTAATTGGAATCTGAATCTGAATTCATTATGATTTGTCAGCCGATTGTTATTTTATTTCATATCTGATATATATATATATATATATTGATAAAGATATTGCATTGTTGTGTAATCATTTTATTGGCTCTTTAATAGTTGTTGGAAAAGCTCTTGCAGCGTTGGAGTTGCCTTTGACAATATCTCCTTGAATATTCTCCAGTTTACAGAGATCTTAATTTGCGTATAATTTGATATTTATATATATATATATATATATGGTTAAATAGGATATATAATAGGACTGAAGCTTGCAGCAAGAATGGTTTGTTACATATTCGTAAATGCAGTCGTTGTGTAAAGAGGAGCGCTGCTTAGGGCTTGCATCTGTCGAGGAAGCGAGGATAGAGGCACACCTCGCGGATGTGGTAGCGATTGAGCAGCCAGCAGAGGAAGCGTTCCAGGCCGAGACCATAGCCGCCATGGGGCGTTGTGCCGTAGACACGCTGGTCTGTGTACCAGTAGTATGGCGTGGGATCGATGCCCTCGCGTTCGTAGCCCTTCATTAGCTCGTCGCTGTCGTGGATCCTCATCGAGCCGCCGATAATCTCGCCCACATTGGGCAGCAGGACATCGACGCTCTCGGTGAGACGCTGATCCTCCTCGCAGCGTGACATGTAAAACGATTTGATCTCCGCTGGGAATTTGATCAATAGAATTGGCTCATTGATGGTGTCCGTCATTTTGCGTTCGGGTGCCTCGGGTATGTCCTCGCCAAACTCATAGAAGGTGCCATCGTCCTTGGTCACATTGTGCTCCTTCAGCCATTTGATGGCATCGGCGTATTCCATGCGCCTAAACGGTTTCGTTGGTGGCTTAAAGTCCGGATTGAGCTCCTTGACGAGATAGCCCCATGGCGACTTCAGCACACGATCAACCACATCGGTGACCAGATCCTCCAGGCGACTCAACAGATCCTCAAACGTAATGAACGGACACTCGCCCTCAATGTGCGTATACTCGGCCAAATGGCGACGCGTCCGACTCTGCTCGGCACGATAGCTCTGCGCAATGGTGAAGACATCGCCCAGCGCCGGCAGACACGTCTCCAGATACAGCTGCGAACTCTGCGTGAGATAGGCCTCCTCGTTGAAGTACTGCATCTTGAAGAGCGTGGAGCCACCCTCGACCTGCGTCTGGACCAGCGTCGGTGGCGTCACCTCAGTGTAGCCGCGCTCAAAGTAATGCGAACGGAACGCCTGCATCACCACCGAACGCATCTTGAGCACCTTGGAGGTGTTCTCGCCACGTATCATGATGTGCCTGTTGTCCAGCTGAACGTCGGGATTAGCCTCCTCGTTGAGTATGGCATCAGCGCCGCCCGGCGGCGCCAAACCAATCAATTCCCAATAATCCACATTCAATTCGTGTCCACCCGGCGCCGTTTTGCCCTCGGGCACCAGACCCAAAGTGCCGTACAGCAGCACCGAGCTCTCCGTGTTCAGCACAACGGCGTCGTATGTCTGACAGAGCTGATCGTTGAGCACACACTGGACAAAGCCGGTGCCGTCACGCAACGTGATGAACATCAGTGATTTACCCTGACGCCGCAGACGATGCACCCAGCCATAGATTTTGACACGAGTGCCACGCTCCTGGGCGCCATCGACGATGCGAATGCGCTTGGCCACCGGCCAGCTGGGATCCTCACTGATCTTGATTTTGCGAGCCTCCTCCAGATTCTGTTGACGCTTCACGGCATCTTCCGCTTCGCGTTGCTCCTTGTCCGCATTCTTGTGACCTTCCCGCACGAAGAGTTTTTGGATTTTCTTCAGTTGCGATTTGGCAGCCGGCTCAAAGAGTTCGGTCGCTTTGGGATCCTTGCTGTCCACATAGATGGTGGGGAAGGGCTCCTTGCCGGCATGACGCATCGCCTGCAAAATGCTTTTAAATGGCTTCGCCTCACTGCCATCGCCGGACTCATCGCTGCCACGCTTCTCCGAGGTGAAGAGCGAACCTGAGAGCCAATTTTGAGATATCAAAAATATATTCATATTTCATATATAGCACATATATACAAGAAAGTGTTTGACACTGAAAAATATTAGAAAATATCAACAAATCATATCTTTCTTGAGCTATCTTGCAATGGATCTGATTCAAATTTTGGGGTATTATTCTCAACTGTTTTAAGGTTATCGCGGTATTTATTCTTTTACAGCGGAGAGCTAAGAAATGTTTTTATTTTTCATATTGGTAATTTTTGGACAAATTGGAATATGTAAAACGTAAACAATTTCTGGACAGTGCAAAGAATGAATAATTTTGGTTCTAAAAAAATCAAAGTTGCGTTCGTTTATGAATCATGTCTTTTTTAACCAGTTGTAAGAGCTTCATTTAATAGAATACAGATAAGAAATAAATTAAAGGCAATAATAAAGTACATTTTTACAAAAGTAATGAGAATTTTGTGCATTTTTTTTGCGTGTCAAAACACTTTCTTGACGTAGTGTGAATGTCTGACAACGTGGACAGCCGCATATGCCGCAGTTAGAAATTTTTATAATGGCAATATTTAATAATTAATCTTATAGCAGCACTTACTCAAAGTTAATTCGGACAACTGCTTCTCAGCCATCTTGCTTGTTCAATGACTAATAATTTTCGTTGTAACTAATAACTGCTTTGCAACATGCACAAAAAATTGCATCAGCTCAAACGAACACAGAAATGGGAAATTTTATTTAATAGCATGGCATAACATGAACTGTTACTGTTATTAACAGAGTTTTTTAATCAAGTCTAAGAAAAAACACGCTTAATTAGCCAAATGTGAAAGAGAGATATTTATCAAATTTGATGCTAAGCATAAAACTTAATTTAAATTTAAAAAAATAAAATAAAATAAATACTAGGCGATAGCTGAGCAGTAATTTCAACTCATAACAGCCCTGTGTAAATAATACAAATATCGATTAATCGATAGCGCCTATCGTCAAAGGCACGTAAACAAATTGGAAAAGTGAATGCAATTTTTGCAATGCCCATGGAAAACAAGTAAGCCACTTTCATTTTAAATGGATGCGTAAGCAGCGCAATTGTAATGACGTTTTGCATAAATTCAGCATCAAAATACTGCCCAAATCGGTGGTATGTGAGGAGAGCACACTACGCGGTGACATCACCTTCTCCGCTGGCTGCGTCGTCCATCCGAGTGCAACAATCATCGCCGACGCTGGCCCGATAATCATTGGCGAGAATTGCATTGTGGAGGAGTATGCGACGATAGCGCATCGCCTGGCCGACGGGGCCAGTTGGGATGCAAGCAATATTCTCAGCATTGGTAGTCACAACGTTTTCGAGGTTGGCTGCAATGTGGAAGCTTCACGGATCGGTGATCGGAATGTGTTCGAGAGCAAATGCTTTGTGGGCAGGGGAGTGACGGTGTCCGGTGGCTGTGTGATTGGAGCTGGCATACAGATGCGCACCGTCCAAGTGCTGCCCGAGAATACGATTGTGTATGGGCAGCAGGCACTGCAACGCGAGGCCATCGAGAAGCAGGGCTCTCAAACGCTGCAAATTGACTTTTTGCGCAAGGTGCTGCCCAATTATCATCATCTGCGCAAACCCAACTACGATCCCAAGAAGGCGCGCAGCGTTGTCTAGAATTGTATAAGTCTATATATTTATATACATATATATTGTAACTGGTATTATTAATTATTGCCCACAGCGGTGCCATTAAAGCTATTCATCTCTGTCTCAAACGTGCACATTGTATGATCGCACAGCGCCTCCAAATCCTCCAGTCCACGCTTAAGCAAATCAATCGCTCGCTCCCGATGCGACTGTATGCGAAAATGCAGCTTCTGCTCCGTGGGATGTGGTATCGTGTAACCGCAGAAATCCACTTCGGGATAGCGTGCGATAATCGTTTTCAGTGCATTGCCCAGCGTGTGACCCTCATTGTTGAACACAAATGTCCGTGAGCCATCTCCGTTTTTCTCATCACCTGCCAGCTAATAAGTAAACTATAATTATTATTCCTTTTTATACATAAACGTTTGATTTATTTACCTCTGTCAATGCGCCCATTGTGTTAGAAATTGAATTGGCTGTAAATTAGAGATGTGCACGATCAACAAACGTGCACAGCTCTTATCGGTTTTGTTGGCAGCCCAGTACTATCGATTGCAGTTGTGTGTATTCGTTTATTTTCGATGTCTTGCAACACTCGTGTTCTGCTTGCACAGACACAGCGAGAACACGCTCGAAACTGAATCACAGAATTTATAAACATAGCGCACTGTTGTTGTTTATCTATAATAATAAGTGCAAAATTTATTTAGGTCACAATCATAATACTTCAATCAATTTCTAGTGTAATTCAACGCTTGTGACAAAAAGTTGCCAAATCAAACGGAGCAGCAGCAACATAAGCATATATTGCATGCAATAAAGTGCCGCGAGTGTGTTTGTGTTTGTGTGTGTGTGTGTGCATGCATAAATACATGCATGTGCATATGCATCTGTGTGTGTTCGTGTGTTTGGAACCAACAAAACGTCTTATGTAGCAGAAAAGGCGGCAAAAGAAACACGACAACAACAAAAGCAGCGCATAAAATGCAAAGCGAGGCGGCTGAAAAAAATGCAACTGCAAACATAATTATTTGTGCAATGCATTTTAACGTGAACGTCGGCATCGGCACATTGCTCTAAAAAAAGAAAAAATATTTTAAAAAAGCCAACATTTCAAAAACAACAACAAAACACAAACGATCGGGCACAAACGTTTTTTTTGTGCGTCAATGCAGACAGGAATAATGAAAGAAATGGCGAAAATAAAACTGCAGCGAACCAACAACAAAAACAAGCACAGCGGTGGCGGCGGCAGCGAATGAAATACAGGTTTGTGCAAAAGCAGCAATAAAATAAACCAAAAAAAAAAAAATAAAAATAATCTTCAAATCAGCTTATTGTCCATATGTATTTACAAGCATACATAAATATATTTTATTGACACTTTATTAACCAAAAAGGTGTCATTTTTTCTGCATTTATATTTTGCTTGTGTGCGCCACGCCTCCCAGCGCTAATACATGCACACACACGCACACAATATCAAATTATGCAAATTCATGCACACTGACAGCAGTTGCGCTCTGTCGCTGCCTCTGCCGATGCTGACGCCAAGCGTGCGAAGCAAAGGCGGAAGCGTATGCTAGAAGACCAGTTCGCTTCGCTCGCTGCCAGCAGCGCGCAACTCTGTTATTCTTTTTATTTGTTTTTACAGACACACACACACATACATATATATATATATATATATATACACATTTGTACATTATTACTTTAATAGTTGCTAGGCCGTTTGCTCTTCCTTCCCTACCCCTGCTGCTACTTCTATTTTATTTTATATTTTACATGTTCTGCGGCTCATTTGTGTTTAGTGGTGGTAGCGGCGGCGTCGTCGTCGTCATCATCATCGTTGTCGCTCACATCTGTTGTTTGTTATAGCAGCGCCTGTCTTCGTCGTTGGTGGTGGTGGTGACTAACGCAAAACCGTGTTCCGTTATCCCAAAACGTTTCTCACGTCCCGGTGTCCAATCCAGATCCACACCCACACACACATAAACAAACAGCTTGTGTTGTAATAGCGGAGTTTTTAATGAGAGTTTCTGTGTTTGTGTGTGTGTATGTGTCATTGGCTTGGCTTTTATGACGCTTGGCGCCGTTTCATGTTTCACTCAGCGTTATGCGTTCCCATTACAAATGTACATATTTGCAATTTGGTCTAGTCTGCGTTCCGTTTTCATTTCGTTTCCCCCATTAAGTTGTGCGCCCTTTTGCATGCTTGTCAGTGCATTTGCATGCATATGTTTGTATGTTGTATGTATGTGTGTATATGTAATGCTTGTATGCGTTTATATTTATATATGTGTGTGCAGCGCGACAGCTGCCATATTTATGTATGTTTGTATGTACTTACAAAACACATATATGCATAGCTTTATGTTTGATCATATTATTAGTTGTTAAAATAATTTTACTTGGTTGTTAGAGTTTAAAATATATGTATGTATATAAAGATCACACAGATGTATTTGCAACAGTAAAATTAATCGATAATCAAATAAAAATTGAATACGGTGCTTGAACTCTGCTCTTCCTCTTCCTCCCACTATTCTTATCAAACATAATCGAAACTGAATATTGTATTTATTTTCGCACTGAAACGATGAGCTGGTCACGGATACATATACATAAATACACATATTTATGTACATTTGTTTATGTCTGGCCGGGGTAAGCGGAATCTGTCAAGGGAGCAACGACGATGGCGCGGCAGACCATAAAAACTAAAAACCCTGTCGGGCGTCGTCAACACAGACAAGGGCACATCGGCACACATACAGACCACGACAACATCCTGTGCAGCAGCAGCCACGAATGAAGCACACAAAAAGCAAAATAAAGAAAAGAGCAAAAAAAAAACCTGTCATCTGCTGATTTTCCCTTGCCCCCTCTTCCCACACATTCACAAGTTGGGATTTGTCGAGACTGCCCAGCAGTCGCCTGCATCCGATATGGCAACACATACACACACACACATATACATATGCATGTGTTTGTGTACCAATGGCAAAAAGCAAACATGAAGAGGACATTGAACGCCGTGCGTCGTGTCCATCGTTGGTGCAAGCGTTGCTGTAGACAGGAGGCAGCAGCATTTTTAGAATTCCCAAAATCAACACAAAAAGCAAATGACGAGAGGCAGACAACACAGAAATAACAAGAACTACAACAACAATGACAATCCAAACAGGGCCCCTGAGCTAGGGAAGGTCTGGCAACACCAACACTTACAGTTTTTTTCTTGCTTTGCGATTGATCGAGTCGACAGACGGCCAAATCACACATGCATACACACAAATGCACACATCAGGCATGCATTCGTCTTTTATATTGCATCCTTTTGCTTATTTATAGCGGCTACTATTAAATATTTTGCTGTAAGGGCTGCACAAAATGCAAACAATATTGCCAGATCGTAAACGAGAGCAGCAGGTGAGCAGCATTGCGATCGCATGCTATCGATCAAATTGAGCAGGATTTTACCCAATCGTATGCAGCCCTGCACAAATTTGAATGTATGTATTTTGTATTTATCTACCTATTCTGTCTGTGCTGCTTGTACATAATGTACACACGGCGGCAATGTCCTGTACACATACATAAGCTACCTACGTGTGTGTGTGTGTGTTTGTGTGTATGCGTGCAGTTTCATTTCGTTTTCGTTTCACTTTTTGCCGGATTCGGTTTCTGCTTTTGCTTCCTACTTTTATTGTTTTACTTTTACAGCTGCCACTTTTCCAACTTGCATTTTTGCCCTTCTCGTTCATTCTTCCTGGTGCTCTTTTGTTGTTGTTTTTATTACTTTGAGTTTTTGGCAAGGGGTGGAAATTCTCTGTCCGTTGGCTTCCTCGTCGTCGTCGTCGCCGGCAGCCGTCGCACAAAACAAAAATGAATAACATTCGTATGTCTGGCTTTGATCCTTTTGGGTTTTTGCTTTTATATTACTTTTTTCTTCGGCTCAGACGTCTGTCTGGTCCACCACCCCCCAAAAACTGAACATTTTGTCTCGGTGGTCTGCATAGTGGACGGGGGCGGGCGGGCGGAAAGTGTCTTGCAAATAAATAAATAGTCATGTCAGCCATAAAATTAATATGCCCGAATCCGGCACTAAGGTGGTGCAAAAGTTTACGTGCTAGGCAGGGTGGGGGAGTTGTTTGAGTTTGCTAATCAACCCTCTGGGGTGCTGTTTGAACGACAACCACGAGAAGAACAACTGCAGCAGCAGCAATCGCAGCAGCCTCCCCCAAAATGCTGTGGGGGTCAATAAACTTTTGCGCCACCATCTTGTGCGAGCGCGAAAAGCGAATGGACCATTTCCAGACCCCGAAACGAAGCATAAAAAAAGGCAAACCCGGGGACCGGTTTTTCCTTTTCTCTCCAGTTCGCCCTCGTCGTCGTTCTGTCGTTTCGCATGTTGCACGTTCTACGCATTTTTGTGCATTGACCCCACGCACCGAGCAGAAGAAGAAGTAGAAGGAAGTTGCCAACCCTTGTTGATTTGATTTTCATATGCCTGAGTGTGGGGGTCGTCGTCAAGCAGGTGATGGGGGTGGATTCACTTGTGCCTAAACCTTATGAATTTCCCATGCCTCTTTTTATGATTTTCCATATATATACATACATATATATAAATAATACAATACATATTCTATTCATGCAGCTTCGATTACACCTTTATGATGTCATAAACTCAAGACGATTTTAATTGCACAGTGGTACAAAATTTAAGTGCCGCTTTTTATGTCTGCGTCGGCTGCATCATCATCATATATATATATATATATACATATGCTATGTATCTATATATATATAAAACTGTTTTATGGCTACTTGGCTAAGAATGCCTCGTCATGGGCGTGGCCAGATATTGGAACGTAAGAGACGAGTTCAACTGACGGACATTTCCTGTTTTGTTTTAGCTGCGAATGGCACTTAACAACTACAACATAGAACCATCAACATATTTGTGTTCTTTTCTTTTTTTGCCATGTAATTTCCGTTAACTCGCGAACAAAGCGCAGCAATCAGAAACATCATCATTAAAGGTCATTAAGTTTTGGGTGGTTTCCTAAGGGTTAGTTTTACAGTTTTCAATTCCTTGGGAAACAACAGGAGGCGCCAGCGCTGTGTGTATGTGTGTGTGTGTGTGTGTGTGTGTGTATATATATGCGAAATTTCACGCTCTACTCTGAATATGTAAATGGATATTGACCGAGAAAGTGCCTGAAAGGACATTATCTTTGGCGGCTGTCCCGTGAATATGTAGATCTACACACAGGCATATGGGAATTTTTGTGTCTATGTTTGTAAAAGGGTTCGTGGGAAATTTCAATGTAATGAGTTTATCATAGGGGCGAAAGAGAGAAAGGAATAGAATGGAAAGCAAGGGTTCGAACAGGTTGCTGCTTGAAGCATGAAAACAGGCAAACGGGAAACGGGCTACTTGAGACAGGCTCTAGTGCGGTCCATAAGGGATATACACACACACACACACACACATATATATACATAAGTAAATATTCCTTAATTAAATTGTACAATAGCCAAACAGCCAGCAAACAAAACAAAACCGTAAACAAAGCATATAAAACTCCAAGACCGCAATCTAATTAATAGCTGAATCTGGCAAATTTTTAATATGTTTGTGCCATAATAAACCACAATAAACCGAGAAAACACATATATAATAATTAATAACAATTTAAATACATATGTAGTTATAGCTTCCGCATTTTGGCGATTTGTGGCAAAGTATTTTTCTACACATGCCTTGCAGTATCTTAGACCGTCTTTTTGAAGAAAAAAAGCACCTTTTTGCCTTCTTGTTTATAATTTTGTTGCTGTCGTCGTTTGACTTGGCAGTTTTCAGTGTTTATACCGTGAACCCATTGCAATGGCTAAGAAGGGTATTATGAAATGGGTCAAGAGTAAGGAACGGGCAAAAAGAAGCAGCTTCGAGCCCATAGTGTGTATATATTCTTGATCAATGCGTCGAACTCACTGGGTGAAAAATTGAACATATACTCTCTTATATCGAACGCAAACAAAGTTTATTTAGTTTGATCGAAACTTGCTCCGTTTCTCTAGTATCGATCAATATCGATTACTCTCCCCAGTAACTATCAATATCGATTAATAATAGTAATAATGCAAACATTTTAAAGATATATTTTCTAAAATTTACGACGTACAGAACTCAACTAAACTCTTTTTATTGTATTATTTATATTCCCCGAATGTCGAATCCAATCAATTATCGGTAGCACATTTAAGCCAACATTTAAAAGATAAATGTCTTTAAATGTTTATGTAAATACCTTGTTATAATATTGATCATCTGCGAAAATTTGACGAAAATCGCTTTACAAATACGGCACAAAATCTTAATCTGAATATTTAATTGAATTATAGATGTGGATAAATAAATTGACACCCCTACAAGCATACCTACATAGAAGTACATATACACATAAGATTTGGGCTTAGGGTATTTGCTAGTCGAGTTCTCTCTTTCAGAGCATTCTTCGTTGTGTTTCTTGGAAGTGCCACAGCATGTGCTTCGGCTTTTATGATTGGATTCCAGTGGGCTCCTCAGCTTCAGCTTGCGATTCAGATACAGATGCAGATACAGACACTTATATATATATATATATATATATATATATATATACAGATGTGTACACATATATGTCTGTCTGTTTTGACTGGGTTATTCTTTTCTTGTTGCTTGCACTTGGTGCTCTTGTTTGTCTGCTTTAAGCTCACAAAATGTTCACACGCTGCTTGTCGTCATGTGATTGTTGCTCTTGTTGTTTTTATTGTTTCTGATTATTGTTATTGCTGCGACGGTCTTGGCCAGAGCAGTAGACAGCTGTTAATGCAAATCAAACAATGGCATAATGGGGCAGCAGATCCAAAAAAGCTAATACGCCATATTGAAGCAATCCACACGCTAGAATTATTCGTGTCGAAACATTATCAGAACAAGAGCAGCAACAACATGGATTTAGTTCGCATGAAATTTGTTGCGCTGATAAAACAAAGCGAAGCGAGGCTAAGCAAATCGCAAGACGAACGCCCAGAAACCAAAGTATATAATAATAACAATATTAATAACAATAACAATAATAATAAAACAGTGTTTGCTCGCAAACTAGATCGCTTCAGTTGCAGAGGTCAAACTAATTCCAGCAGCAACAATCTAAGATTATATTTAATTTGTTAATCATAAAAATGATAATTATTAAATTAATGCAAAAACTAAAAATACACAAAAGTGAAAAATTAAATCGTTTTTTTTTTGTATTTATAATAGAACTTAAATTTTTGATGCGTAAAATTTGAGATGTGAAATGGAAATGCATTTGAGTTTCTGGAAAATTCTTCTGCACGGAAAGCGCTAATTGCCGAGGGTTTACTGTACAATAATATTCGTATGTACATTCAATTATATACATAATATTTTGCATGTGTGTGTGTGTATTATAAATGTTTCTTTTTGTTGTATATAGAGCTTTTTGGATTATGTGTTGCTGTTGTTGCTTCCGCTTGTTGTTGTTTAGAAATAGAAATGATTTCACGATTCGCTTTGCCATCATTCTCTGATCGGCACAACGTGTCTCGAGCCCCCTTCCCGCCCCACCCCCTCCTCCCCACTCTTTTCCGCTGGGAACGTTCTAAGCGAACCAACGTTCTGAGGCTCGGTTTGAGCTCGAAGAACAAAATATATGGAATCGGCACAGAAAGAAAAACACGTTTTTTTCTTCTTTTTTTTTTTAGCCTTTTGCTGATTTCATATTAGATATTCTTGTGTTGCTTGCTTATTATTTATTCTTTTGCAGCCACATAAAAAAAACAGCATTTACTTATTGTGTGGTGATTCAGAGTGTTCAAAGTGAATGTACCCAAAAATTAAGGCAACACTTATTTAGTTGTGGTTTTTGTTGTTGTTTGTTTTTGGCTAGCTAAGTTGTAAAATGTCACGGTGCTGTTGTTGTCCAGCATTAAATGAACTTATGTTGATTTTATTGTTGTATGCGCAAAATTACTACACGCTATTTACTACTATTGGAGCGAAAGAAACGCATAAAACAAAAGCGAAGAAAAGAGATGGCAGCAGCAAAAGGAAGCAGTCTGCTTGTTCCCTCTTCTGCCTATCTGTACCACTGTCGTCGCATGTCTATCTCTGTGTGCGTGTGTGTATGTGTGTGCTTGTGATTGATGTGCAAAAGAACACAAATAAGTACGGTATTAAATCGAACGATTCGACTGCTCGATACGCTGTAATTGTGTGAAAACTGCGACTGCGTGCAAAAAGCGGAAAAAAAATAAAGATTATTCAGGTATAAAACAAATACTACAAAATAAAATTAGACATCTTGCCTGTGTAAAACTATCCCTAAACATATATATATATATTAGCTATAATTATGCCTTGGCTTATGTACCCCTAACTGCAGCATTACATGTACAGGGTACAAACAGTGCGCAATTAGTGTGAGAATGAGAGAGCTTTAAAACTTTGTGCTGCTGCTGCTGGCGCTGCTTCTTCTTTAATGAAGGTCAATGTTCGTGCGTTGGACGCTGACACAGCCGCCGCCCGCCCGCCCGCTCTCCCTCTCTCTCCCTCATCGTGATATTCTTTACCGCTGCTTCGCTCCGTTTAGTTTGGGCATGGATTGTTGTTGTTGTTGTTGGCGTTGACTGTGATAGTGAACTGTTGGCGGATCGGCGCACAAGAGTCGTAAGTCGTCGCAAGTCGTCGTAAGGCGGCGGCGGGTTCAACAGCGTACAAAACTAGAGTTGAAACCCCAGAGGCACCCAGAGCCGAACCCAAAACCGAGCTTTGTTAATGGTTTTTATACCCTCAACCCATTGAAAATAGTAAAAAGGGTATAATGGTTTTGCGCAAATGGATGTAACATGCAGAAGGCAAGCCTCTCCGACCCTTAAGGTATATATATATTCTTGAACAAGTTCAAAAGCCGAGTCGATTTAGCCATCTCCGCCTGTGTGAACACGCGGATCTCAGAGAATATAAGAGCTAGATATTTCAAATTTGGAATATAAGTTCTCGTATACCGTATAGACAGAACAGGTTTGCTTCATTTTATCGATAACTGCCTGCGTTTACCGGATATCGATACATTTCGATTTCCAATAGCAATAAAAGCCACAAACACATTTTTTACTCTGTGCCTTTGCAGACCTGCTCACATTTGGGTGCAATACTTTTTAAAGAGAAATTTGCCAATAAAAATATTATATATTTAACAGCGTATATCGTAGTTGAGCTCACTCGAGTACAGCATTCTTGTTCATGCTTGCTTATTGTGCTGCTGCTGCAGGCGGGTCTCTCTCTCTCTCTCTCGCTCTCGCACACAGTCTCGGTCAGAGTCTCATAGAGATAATTATGTATAACATACATAATTTAATTGTTTCAATTTGGTCTGCTTGACGGCACCCTCTCAAGAGATTTTGTGCTCTCAAATCAACTGGAGGGGAGGGAGATATCCGTTTCTCGAGTAATCAGTGTGCATCGAACGTTTGAAAAACCCAACCTTTTGACCTTTCATTCGCTGCGTAGTCTAATTGAAGTTTAGCCAGTCCAAAAATTATTTCTGTTTACAATTAAAAAAAAAAAAAACCATTAAAGATACAAATATTTTTTTTTGGTTTGCCGCAGTTGAAATAGATTAATTAATCTCTTCTTTCAAATTTTCTTTGAAAGGATTTATGTAATTAAGTATGCTGGCTTGTATATTATATATACTCAAAAAACTGGATTTTAGAATTGACCAAAAAATATGATTATGAAATATGATTAACATAAATTGATCGTGACATTGAAAACAAATATTGTTGAAATAGATTGATTGATGTAATTAAGTATGTTTATTTGTATATTATATCCAAACTTTAAACTCAATATGAACATATTAAAAATATATTTAATATTTGAAGTTTCAAAAAATATGATTATGATTATGGATAATTAACATAAAGCTCAAAATTAAATTCAGTTTTCAAGTGTATATAAACTTTTTTCTTGTGTAAAGATTAAATAAGTTTTCTCAGCCAGCTTTTACTTATGCGCTTTAAGCCTTAATGCTGACTTGAAAATTGTAACCCCTGGTGACAAAATTAGTAAAGACACTCCAAACTTCAACTCGTGTCTCCCATGGGGCAACTAGGGTTCAAAGAACCAACTGGTTGGGAAGGGAAGGTAGTTTGGGGAATTCATGCATATTTGTATGCAAAATACTACTCTTCACACAAATATAAAACACAAGTTTTTCAGAAGCGGCAGCAACTTCACGGGAAAAACCAGCGAAGCAAACTTTAGAGGAGGTGTGGACGAATAACGACGACTCCATAGAAATTGAAGCAGCGACCCAAAAGTGCCATTTCCAATGAAAATAATCTGTCGAAATAAATGTATACGAAATGGAAATACACACGTGTATGCATGTGTGTGTGTGTGTGTGTACAAATTGTTGCTCATACCTGGAATACATGTGTATGTGTGTGTGTGTGTGTGTGTGGAGGAGCTGACCGCGGTTCGCTGGCTTTATGTACACGCTCTCTTAGCTGAAAAGCGTACCAACAATTATGAACGTTGACCTTTTTTTTTGTTGTAGTTTTTGCCAAATTTTCCACTGCGAAACGGATGCAAAAGGTGAAAGAACAGAAAAGACTAGAAGCGAGAATAGAATCTAGTGGCAACAGTGGGGCAACAACAGGCAACATTAAGTAAATAAACGCGCTGAGCCGAGAAGAAAGAAGAGATTGCAGAAGAAGAAGAACAAAAACAGTTTTTAAAGGCAAACAAATAAGCAAAAGGCCAAAACATACACATGTATTTTGGCCAAGAGCAAAGTTAACCAAATAGCAAGTAGCACGTCGTAAGCGGGGTGTGTTGTGGGGTGGTTGGGGGTACGCAGAGAGGGGTTGCAATACATGCACACCTAAATATATACACACATATATATACATATGTTTGTATGTATTTGTAGCATGTATAACCTGGCGCTGACTTTGTCTTTTTGAAAGTTGAAATGCTGCCTAGGCAGAGTCTCAGGGCATCGGCAGCAGCCTCAGCAGCAGCACAAGCAGCAGCAGCCACAGAGCTAGAGCCAATAATAAACGGGTTTGAAACAAAAGAACAGACGCTTAACAGCCCCCCTCCACAGACAGCCCCTTCTGCCCTCATCTCTCAAACGCCACCTCCGCGTGAAGATCATGAGAACAACAGAAACAACAACAACAACAAGAAAACAGTGCGCAATGGTGTTTTATGCCAGCAATGGGAACGAAATGGTAAATTCTGAAACTGGAACTGGAACGTTGAAACTTGTGGGGGGCAATCATTGTGGCATTGAACTGCTAACAGTGATCTGCTGCAAAGTCTTAAGGCAAAGGATGGCGCAGACCATTAGACACAGTTGGCGAATAGACTATATATATAAATATATATATATACATTAATAATGGCACGATCTCAATTTATTTGTGCTTGAAATGTAAATACAATTTGCCAATCAAATTGGATTAAATGGATTTTGGAAAGGCTGTATAACTTTTGTGATATATAAATATGTATTTAGAATACATACATTATATATGTTAATGCGGCTTGTGCATTTGATCTATGAATCTGAAAGTCATTTGCATTGCAATAACTTAGTTGGTTATTATAGAAATGTTGTCGGATTCTGGATGGGCTTAATATAGTTCTATGATAAATTAATGCAAATATTTTACTCTGTAATTAAATTTGTTTTTGTTTGTTATTTAAATTAAATGTAAATTTTTATTTTTAATACACGCTCAAGTGACAAGAGGGGTTGGGGGAGGGGAAACGCTATCTTTCATTATGTCTTTGCTCAGCTGCGAAATTAACCTAAAGTGACAGTTAGAGCCGTCCATAATTAACTGCGTTCATCAATTACACACATAGCCAAACACACACACACACTTACAAACACCATCAGCCACATAATGCACCGCAGACAAAGCTTAAAGAGACACCCCCACCCACACCAGCTCCACACTGAGAAGTTTTTGCCTTTTATTTTCGAATACTCTTGCAGATGAGGGTATTTTGTTATTATGGGAACCATAAAACCAAAAAATATTCAATTAATACGAGTATCTAATAACAATATCTGTATTGTTGATTATTTGATTGTAAATGTTATCTTTATTAACTAACTGAACTGCTTAATAATTAATTACTTCACGAATGCTTATGCTGAATGGCACTTTTTATAGTGAACGACTACTGCTGAACTACTTTTCTGCACAGTCTGGCAACTTTGGGCGATCCCTGCTAACTCTTTGCCTAGCTGCCTGCTATGAACAACCGCTTAGCGCTGCCATCCTTTTAGCATATTATTTACACAAATGCGCTTTTATACTGCACTTTATCTTGACTAATTTAAGTCACCGACTGCAATTTTCTGTTAATAATTAGTAAACATTTAACTATTTCAACTCTTATATAGTTTATTATATTGTATATATTTTATTTTTGTCACGGTATTCAGCAAGAGTATATCAAATGTGGCAGCCCCCCAAACAAAGGTGTGCCCATTTTTTTCGCTTGTCTCAGAGCAGTCATGTAATTAACATGAGCCGCTGTAAGGCGGAGAGAGAAAGAATTTTTGGTGGCTGTTGTAATTCTGCGACTTGTTAAAATTAATGCATGTACTTAAGAGCTTTCCAGCCCACAAGCACAAACAGACACACACATACATATACATATATATATATATATATATATATAAATACGTATAAATATCGCCTGCCAGCGAGCAGTAGCCATAAATCTTGTG
The DNA here is from genome assembly GCA_035043785.1 of Drosophila planitibia. Taxonomy (NCBI): domain Eukaryota; kingdom Metazoa; phylum Arthropoda; class Insecta; order Diptera; family Drosophilidae; genus Drosophila; species Drosophila planitibia. The sequence continues at coordinate 1,204,784 of JAWNMS010000066.1, forward strand.
ACGGAGTCCTCTGTCCTTCACACTAGAATTTCAATATCTGCCAAATCACTTGACGGTAATGTGTAGACAAAGAAGAAGAACAAGAAGAATAAGAAGAAGCATCCATCATATCTCACGTACACAAAGCAAGTAAAATTTTGTATGCTATGCGGGTGCCCAAGAAGAAGTGTGAGTGAGACGGAGCGAGCGCGACTTCCGATTTGTGCTGAGAATGTAAAGAGCGACAGTGTTGTGTATTTCACCACAGGACAACACACAGCAGTAACCAATGTTGACTAAGCTTATTTCATTTAAAGCTCGCATTTGTAATTTATTATTATTCTTTATGTTGTCGTTCTTCTATTGTTATTCTTGCTTGTTGTTGCATGAATGTGCGCGAGCAACAAGTTTATACAAGTTAACTGCTTTTTTTGGGCTTTTTGATAGTTAATGCGTATGTGTGTTGTTGTTCTTGTAATTCTTACTGTCGTTTGGCTATTCATGGGCGACCCTCTCTAAGCGCTCCACACGCACTAAAAAAAAACAACAACAATAACACTAACAACCATCAACGAGGCGGGTAGAGGCGGTTAGTTGGTTTATTGACATCGCTGCTGCAGTCGACGTCGACGTCAGCGTCAGCGTCGTCGCTGCTGCCACTTTTTTTTCAAGTTCGTGAATTTTTAGCCGTTCGTTGACTTTTGTTTTGTTAACGCTGTTTGTTATGTATATTTGTGTGTGTGTTTGTACCAAAACTAATGCCATTTTAACACTGGTTTTCAGTTCTGTTTTGTGCTCTATTATTTCTGTTGTCTGTTCTCTTTTTCTTTTTCTTTGTATAGCCTTAAACAATTTTCGCAACATTCGTTGGGCAGTTGTTTCTGGGAATACAACAACAACAACAACAACAAAGAAAAAGTCCAAAAACTAAGTTCAAGCTGAGAAGAGTTGAGACTGATTGAAATTTCCTGCACATGCCTCGAAACCGCATGGGAGGAGGAACAGAGGGAAACACTCATTAGTTTTATGCGAATTATATTATATTCCACATATACATATGAGGTCAGTGCGAGGCCAAAGACAAGACAAACAACAAAAAAAAAAGAAAAGGGAGGCTTCGCTGTGCTTTGTGCGGGTTCAATAAAACTGTCCCAATTAGCCATAATGTAAGTGGATATCCATCATTATTCCATCCGTCGTAGGCGTTGAAAACTGAGAACATTTCTCTGTCTTCCTTTCTCTCTCTCTCTCACTCAGTTGCATTCTCAGTCAGCCGTCTAAAATTACATATTCAATTCGTAAAATTCGATCATATCAAATTCGGTTTCTTGTTATTTTTCCGTGTCTTCTTCTATTGCAGGTAAATAACAAAATTTTGCAATACCGAACAATTTGAAAGACTGCTGACCTACTGATAATATTTGCAGAGAGAGAATTAAGTAAGTAACAGAAGTAAAGGGGTTGCTCGAAACAGTTAACTGTAAATAAGGTTACTTTTATTACTTATTATATTGCGCAATCGAGCGCAAAAAACAAAGCCCCCATACAACGCACTCACTTTCATAATCGCATAAAATGTTTTTAAAAACAAGAATTTCACAATCGATCACCGCTCCCTCAGGCTCTCTGTTCCCTCTGGGCTGCGCTCCCTTGAGCTTTTCTTCTTTTTGTTGTACTTCCGTCTGTTAAGTGGTCTCTCAGAGAGCGACTTTGCGCACTCTCTCTCCTTGCACACACCTGAGAGAACGCAAAAGGAGAGAGAGCGTGTGAGCGCACGACAGCTGCATTATTTTTTTTTCGGGTACAAGCTGCCTAATTTCCGGTTTCAAGTGTCACAATTTTTTTTTCATCCAAAATTATTGAAAGAGCCCTAACAAATAAATACATACATACGCTATGCATGCTGCACGTATGTGTGTGTGTGTATATGGCCTGCATTTTTGTTGTTTTTATAGTTTTTGGGTTGGGTTACCCTGTGCGGAGAGCAAAACAACATCTGGCTGCCTGCCTGCCTGACGATGACAGCTGCTAAAAGGGCGAGCCAAGGGACTGCATTTATCTCCCCCTCCTTCTCTCTCTGGCTCGGTCTTTCGAAGCGGCGTTAAATTGGCTTGCGCTCGATTGAATTGTCACTATCAATATATCAATATGGCAATAAAAGTGTATTGAGGTTAGAGCTGACTAATTCACAGAATGCAGCCCTCGCCGAGGAAGGGAGGGGCGCTTAATATACACAGATGCCAGACATTTTTTTTTAATTATGTATTTGCCAATAGCAAAAATGCTTGGCGACTTTTTTTGCGCCTTCTGATGCTGCCTCGCCTCTCCGCTTATTTGTTTCTTCTTTAGTTTTTTTTTTTGCGACTTTGGCACGCTCGACGTCTCCGTCGTTCGTCATTCACCAGGGAGTTCATGAACCGCTTGCAAGGACAGTCGCGCAGGCAGCAGCAAGCAGGCAGCAGATCGATCACAGAAGCAGCTTAAGCTCGAAAACGAAACAAGATGTCGAAAGATCCGAGATCCCGTGTGCCATCTTCCACTTGTTTCCAGTGATGCACACTCACACACACACACCGCAACAACACAACACTTGAACCCATAATTCTCGGAAACCAGGCAACAGAGGACAGAGCAAAAAATGAAGCAGACGCGCCCAGCATGCAGCCCTCGTTCCTGGTCAGCGTTGCCACCTCCTGTGTGAGTCACACACTTGCGTCTACTCACACACACACACACATGCGCTTCGCAGACTCAATCAAAGTTGGCAACGTTGTTGGCCAAAGCGCACAAGAAATCACTGACCTTGACTTTTAACAAAGTTTAAGGCCCTTTTAGTTGCCAACACACATACTCAACATAATTACACATACATACATAGAGATATAGACGTGGGTATACGTTTTGTATATATGTATAGGTATTTGTGTATGCATGTGTATGGCGCGCTCGTTTCTAGACTGGTTTACTGTGCGCTGCTGCTGCGCGCTGTTCTTAATCGCTGCTCAACGCAACGCACATGACGCAAGCGTTTGTCCGCTGCTGCTGCTGCTGCTGCGCAGACTTTTACATTTTTCCTATTGCATCAGCGCGAAGCGACTAATAACTATATATATACAAATATATGTATGTTTGTATTTAGCTTATCGTTTATTGTTGTTGCTTGTGGGGCCATAAAAAAAGAGTACAACAAATAGCACATTTAACTGAAAACCAGCAGGCCGCAAATTATCTTTTACCTGTCTACTCTTTCTCTACTTCTTCATTGAGCATCAAAAAAAAGTGTATTTATGTATGTTTGTGTGTGTATTTATTGTTCTTGCGATATGGCAACATTGATCGATTATTGGTAGTATAAGAGATAAAATAAGATGATAGAAATAAGAGCCAGCAGCATTAACAGTTGACTGCACACCACACACAAACACAAACTTACATTTATGCATATGTGTGAGTGTTGTGAATTAATAAAGTTCAAACATTCTTTCTCTGTTCCATCTTCTTGCAGCAGCAACTCGTTCACTCCCACTCCCACTCTTGCTCTTACTCTTTCTTTTGCTCTCTCACTCCCATGCAGAATATATATATTTACACACACACACACACACACAGAGACTTCCTGCAGCACTGCTGAGTGCACTGCTCCCTCTCGCAATTTATGTTTGTTCTTGATGCTTCTCACTCTTGTACTTCTGTCACTCTGTTATGTATGTGTGTGTGTGTATATGTGTAGGAGGTTGTCAGAGGTCAGTCTCATCGGTGGCAGCGCAGTCGTTGCGCTGGCGGCCTATGTACAATACATTCCACATGTACATACGTTCCATTTGCCATTTCATTGCGCATTGAGTATTTTGTACTGTATGTGGGTACCCCAAACTAGATTTTGCTACTTTGCTGCTGTTGCTGCCTGGCCGCAGCGTAGTTCAGCGCGGCGCTCTTCTGCCGTTCTTTGTCTCACTGTTTTGTGTGCGCGCAAGAACTGGTTGTGTGAGTTTTTGGCTTGGCGTTGTTTCGTTTCATTTCGTTTCATTTCGTTTCAATTCATTTGTACCCACTGTTCCATACGCCGCCGTCGCTTGTTTCTTGTAAAATTCTTCTATGTTTACTCATTCTCATTCAGTTCTTTGCGCTCGCCGCATGAACAACGTGTACACGCTAGCTTCTCGTTGTCGTCGTCCTCGTTGTGTTCGTCGTTGTCGTCTCTCGTTCATCATCATCATTAGCCGTCGCGCTGAGTCGCTAAACGTTTTTTACCAATAACGGTTGTTGTACATTTTCAATGTATGTGTGAGTTTGCAAATGCGAAAAACCAATAAAAAAATAGAATTAATAATAGTGTAATAAAATAAAAGTGTAGCGCACGCTTCTATCTCTATACACACACACACATACACATAGACGCATAAAAACTGTTTTTCCTGTTCCTCTATGCATACACACACAAATGCACATACGGCAAGCGTCGCCAACACAAACAGCAATAGCAAAGCAGCAGCGTCGGCGTCGAAGAGTTCATCAACTTGTTTAGAATCGGCGCGCTGAGTGTACGTGGTACGTGAGTGCGTGGCTGTCTCGTTTGTTTATGTGTGTGCATGTGCATATACATTTGTATATATATATATATGTATATATATATATGTATGTATGTGTGTGTGTGTGTGTGTGTGTGTGCTGTTTGCCTTTTTTTCCTGCTCGCCTTTTACATTTCATTTGTGCGCCGCTTCACTTGCTCTCCTCGCTATGCATTTGTTTGTTGTTGTTGCTGTTGCTGGAATACGGCGCAATGCAGTCGAGAAGAGGAAGAAGAACAACAACAACTATAACAAATAACAATTTTTGTGGCATTTGCTTTGCTTTGCCTTCGCGTTTGTTCTTTTTCCGCGCTTTTAGTGTTTTGTTACTGCTTGCTGTTTGCGTTTAACGTTTACACATTTTTTTGTTATTATTATCTCATTTCTTAGTGTGTTGTTGTCTCTTGGTATGTTTTTTATGCCCGCTGCCTGCCTACAGTCACATCTCGAATTGATGGCCCCCCTCAGTGTATAAATTATTCAGTGTTTGCCCAGAGGCAGGCCTAGTCTAGTCTATTAAACAAGTTTCGACAAGTGAGCAGAGACGAAAAATAAAAATAAAATAAAATAAAAAATAAAATGATTTAAGTTTTAAAGTTGACTGACAGGAAATCAAATAACTATACGCTATAATTGTGGACAACGCTTGCAAATTGGCTAATTGTAATTCGCAGATAATTTAAATTCGTACAAATAAAACAACAAAAAAAATATTACGGATTTTAGATTCAAGGCATATTTTTTGGAATTTGTTTGAACTCCACTTCACTTCTTGTTGTGTTGTGTTAAAATGCCGCAAACAGTTGATTAATGATTTTGTTTTATATTTTAATATATATATATATTTATATAGGCAAGCAGTATAATTTAATAATCATTAAAGCTTCAAGAATAACTCGAATGTGTTTTGTCCTTGTCTGTTGTCGATTTATCTCCCACTGTGTGTGCGTGTGTGTGTGTGTGCTTGTCTGTTATCAGAGTTCATGGATAATAATTTCTACTTGTACGTTTTCTTAACAAACAAATGCGCGTAATTGGATTAATAATAAACACAAGCTCAAGTTTAAATAATTTTCACCTTGCAACACTCCAAAAAAAAAAGAAAGAAAAAAACTCAATACAAGTATTATCAAATGAAGAGTGAAGCGAAAGGTGCGACAACCTTTTCACAGGGGAGGGGGTGCGACCTTGCTAGCAACTGTTTAAACAGATTGTTCAAGATTTTCGACTGACACTGTCGATGCGGAAGAATAAAATGGATTTTTATTGTTGTTGTTTCTCTCACTCGTTTTTCTTGTTCTTAGTGCGTGTGTGTGTAAGCATTTTAAAATCAAATTGTATATTATGGCAATGTTCTTTAAATTTACTCATTGACGATATGTGTGAGCCACGCTGGTTTCCAGCTCATTAAAATACAACGGCTTATCTGTGTATGTACATGTGTGTGTGTGTGTGTGTGTGTGTGTGTGTGTGTATGTGCGTGTGCGTGTGTGTTCTTTATTTACATTGAGCAAAAATCGAAAAACGTGTTTAAAATGATAATACACTTGTGTTTTTGGCTTGTTTCGCACTGCAAATATCTTTTAAACACAACTGCAACATGACAATTGCAGCTTGTTTAAAGACACACTAGTGGCAATAAGAAGTATACTACATATAGATAGCATAGAGTTAATCAGATAAGCGGTGATCACATTAAAAATGAATTTATAAATATTTAACATAGTTGCAATAATTAAATGTTATTTAATATTTCAACAAAAATCATTAATTAGTAATATTTGAACAAAATTAATTAATTTATTCATTCAATATTATTTAAGTTATTTGAATTGCAATTCTGCATTGGATTAGAAAAAAAGAATTTTGCCAGCTAGAAACAAGAGGCGAATAATCCATTCTACACAGAATGTATTCTTTCGTCACAAGTTTATTATATATATGTATATTTTGTATTCTTTGCAACACACTTTCCGTTCTCGTTTGCCAGTTGCTTGCCAGTCCCCCCCTCGATATATGTATATATATTTTTTTGTATGTATTTTTCATTATCAAAAGTTGCGCTTGGCGCGCTTGTTTTTAGTTACTTGAGAGGCAGCAGCTCTGGGGGCTTGGGTCGAGTTCCACGTAATAGATAAAGAAAGACACATGGTAAGAGTGTGTACATATACACTGTATATATATACATATATTGTGCACACATCGAAAATTGGTACAACTCTAATTGAAAATGTTTAAGTAGATAGCAAATATTTATCAAAAGTTTACTAGTAAACGAACCAAGAGACACGTACCATTTGATTGGATGGATGGATGGATTGGCTGTAATAAGAGAAAAAAGAAATAGTTATAGTCATGAAACTTTGGTTTTTGGTTGTGGTTGCATCAATTTGCTGTCACCGGACTGTATCTGGTAGTTTGAGTGCACACTTTGCAGGCACTTCACTATAGAATGGGAGGACAACAGAACAGAATAGGCACATTTAACTAACTTCCATTAGCGCATTAACCAGGAGAGTCACAGCACACACACACACATGCACAGAAGCGCTCGCGAGCCACAGACACTGCAAAGCGCAGTAAGAAAGAAAACGTAATGCAAAACAGCGAACAATATAAGAATTGCAATAGTCGAAAGACTGCACGACTTTCAGTTGCCCTGCAAACGAACAAAAAAATAAAATACAACATGAAATAAATTCATAGTATAAGCTAGTAGAGTACATAACTGTATAAGAGCAATCTTCTGCATATGCCTTCCACTTCCAATTATCATTTGATATACAGGCTCTATGCAAAATATCCAGGGTATGAGTAATGCAGTCACTAATGGCGCACCGTTGACCTGTCGCATCTGCTGCGCGTGAGTGCAAGCGAGATCGAATGAGAGCAGCGAGAGATTGAAGGAGTACAAGAGTAAGAGGGGTAGATGCGGGGGAAGACAGAGCATTGCATGAAGTATTGTCTGAAGCTCCTCGGCGATTTTGTCGTTGTTGCCTTGCTAAATTGGATGCTGACGTTTGTTGTTGTTGTTATTGTTCTTTGTTCTTGTTGTATGTATGCATTTTGTCTGCGCCATTCTTTGTCGTTTTTGTCACCGTCTGTCGTCTCGTCTCGCATACAGCAATAATAAAACACACACACAACTCCCTCCCTTGTGTGTGGGGTTCGCGTTCGCCTTGCCCATTGTTTTTTTTTTTACTTGTTCAATAAATGCGCCATCGTCGAGTGAATTTCATTCAGCAGCAGCAGCAACTGCTTTGGGGGTCGCTTGACGCATAGCCAGCGACATCTGTTGTGGGGAGGGGGAGCTGCAGGAGCAGAAGCAGCAGAAGCTCTGCAGCTCAGACGATGTCTTTGAATTTAACGATTGCCTTTGTTGTTGTTGTTGCTTCTACAGAAAAAAAAACTGAAAATACAAATTTGCATTGAACGCGGGTCGAGCAAACCATTTATATATCCAGGCAGAGTGAATCGCTACCTTTGTCGACGATGGCCTCGTCCATGGCTCTAGCAACACAAACGTACACACAGAAGTTAATTTGTGTGTGTGTGTGTGTGTGTATCTAGTATACATATGTGTTTGCAGCTGCAGGCGGCCCGTTTAGAAACGAAACGATGATGATGATGGCGCAGGTAAACGAAACGGTTTCGTCTCAAAAATTTCGCATGCTTTGTTCTGTTTTACGGGCTGCGCTTTGTGCTGGGCTTCTATTTTTTTGCGCGCGTCTGTGCCATGCTCTTTGGCTTTGTTATGTGGTTGTTGCCGCTGGGTACCATTGAACTCTGCTGCAACCCCAAAATGGACAGAACGATGAAACGATAGGAATTGAAACGTTTGTTTGTTATATATGTATATTATGTTGCTGTGTGTGTGTGGAACGAAACCAAACGAGAACTCGAAATGCAGTTTGCATTTTGGTATTTTCCACAGAAGAGAAGAATTGCTTCTTTTGCTTCGGCTTCGTTTTGACTGTTGTGTTATGTATGCAATTTGTTGTGTTTCCCTCACATTCCATTGCAGTTTTGCACCCCGTTTTCTTATATTCATTCCTCTTGTCTGTCGGTCTGCCTGTCTGCCCTGAACTTGATATTATTTTTATTGCTGATGTGGTTTTGGCTTGGTTGCTATTCTTCTTCGAGTCTCTGCATCTGTCTCTCCTTTTGCTTCACTTTGCTTCCGTTTGTTTTGGTTTTCTTTTTGTTTTTTCCACAGACCATTTTTCAGCCATGAAATTAATAATCTTGTACAAATTGTTTTGCATTAGTAATGGGGCTGCGCAGTTTGTACTCATTTTCCATATCGTACACTGCGCAGAACACTTCACCCACCCGTCCCCCCAAATCTCCGCTTCCTCCCTCCTCTCCTTTCACCTCACCCGTTCTGTTCTGCATATTTGAACTTAATGACCCAGGCGCACGCCCTCAGTGCACTGCACTGCACTGCTGCTGCCGGCCTGATTATTATTAGCTACTATTTTTAAACACTTTTACAGACCCTCTGGAATTCGTTGGCTGTTTAATGTATTATTTACACATACATATATATATATATACAACACACACATACACACACATATGTGTTCCATCAGCCATCAATTGGAAGACATCATAGACATATGGCATAGAGTCGTAAATCGCATTTCGATACTTATCTAGTCAAATGATAATATACACAATCCATATGCACTGTCATACTTGGACTCACTACTCACTGCTCACTGCTCACTCATACAGGGAGCCTATTTGCTAATCTAATCACTCACACTATCAATTAGTAATTTACTATGTGCGCCTTTTGCTGTTGGTTTCCCTTTTGGATATGTTGCTGTCATAGGTGTCTAAATAGAAACTAGTTGTTGCTATTATTAATATTATAATTATAATTTTTGTAGTTTTTATTGTTGTTGCCGTTGCTGCTGCTTTTCTTGCTTGACTAGTGGTAAAACATTGTCACGCAACTCATATATTATTAACCACCAACCTGTTGAAAATGTTGACAAATGATAGAGTCTATATTGAGTCAGAAGTATTTATATTTCTATACAAATGTCGAATTTCTTAGTCTTTCTTTCGACTTGACGAAATAAACAAGACAGTAGAATATGTTCAATTATTTTTGTATTAAATTCTATTTATTTTTATTATTTATTATTTTGCATTTGTTAATCGAAAATCGTTTTTAATAATTAAGATAAGGTATCTTGAATTGAGACTAAATCAAATGTTTAAATTGATGAAAGGTATTTTATATTCCATTTAAGCCTGGCATAATTTGCAACAGTTGGCAACGCTGGCAAAAAGTTGCTCGCTGCTTGCTGCAAACAGGCTTCAACTGATTCACATTCGACGCATGCAAATGTAATTATTGCTCTCCATATGTAAATATGTAAGCGTCGTCTGACTATTTTGTCTACATATGTAGAGAAATTTTGCCATGCACATACACAAGTGTAGACATGCTAACATGTATAACATATATTTGTCTGTGTGTGCGTGCAATGCAATGCTGGTGTTTGCTTGTTTGTCTCATTGCTAGCAATTTCCATGCAGTGACAAAAAGCAGAAAGCCAAAAGGGAAGAAGAACTTCTCCTGTTGTGCTCGGCAGTGCTGCAACCGGTGTGGTGCTCTCTGTTCGCTGCTGCTGCTGCGGCTGCTGCTCGAATTCGACGAGAAAGTTCTGAGGTCGGCGGCAGAGCGACATGGGCGGAAAATGTATGCTGCTGCTGCTCTTTCTCTATCTCTCTCACTCTCTGTCTGTCGCCCACACATCACCGTTAGAAGTGGAGAGCGCATTCTGTTGCTATTGCTTTTGTTTGTATGTTGCGGTCATTGTCGTTGCCCAACATTCGACAAAACATGCGCACAGAGAGTTCAAGAAAGAGTGAGAGCGAGAGAGAGAGAGAGCATGCTTATGTTATCGGTTTATCGTTTGCACTGTTTTGCTTCCTGTTACATTTCGTTCACCGTTCACCTCTCGCGCTCTCGCTCTCGCTCTCTCGCTTCCTCTGAGCGCGCAACCTGTAGCGCATGGAAAATTGTTGCTTTTAGTTTTTGAGGTTTGAGTGGGTGACTGGCCGAGGACGCCATATTGTTTTAGGGGTTGCTTGCTGTTGCTGTTGTAGTTGCTGTTGTTGGTGGGGGCTGAAAATTAATCATTGGGCCGGTTTGGGCCGGCATTCAACAGTTCGGCATTTGCTGCTGCTGCTCCATCTCGCTCACTCACTCTCACACACGCATACACAACTAGCTCTCTTTTGTGTGTGCGTGTGCGTGTGTGTGCGAGTTCGTTCCGTGTGTACAGAGAAGTACTGTAAATATGAATATTGATTTTTCGCATTGTTGTTGGATTAAATTCCCTTCATTTTTGCGCCCAGACGCTGCATGCAACGTGCAGCGTTGCATTTTTACTGTGCTGTGCTGTGCTGTCGTCGGTCGCTCTGCCTGTGCCCGGCCAAAGGACACACACAGACACAGACAGACAAGACTACGCTCTCTGCAGCAGTAGCAGTGGCAGTAGCAGTAGCAGGAACAGGAGCAACAGCAGCAGCAGCGCTGTCGACGCAGCAAGAAGCAGCTTTACCCGGGTCGCTGAATAATGCGCAAAGTTTAGTTTTGCACGGAGCTGCGTCGCAAACGCGTCGCGTTTTCTTCATTGTCCTTCTTCTGTCTGTTGTCGCGTCGGCGGCTCCTCCCGAAAAAAACACATTGTGAAAAGTGCATAGGCAATTATTAATCCACTTGAAATACTATATAGTATATAGTACATAATATTAGTTGATACAAAAAAAAAAAGAAAAAGAATTCTTAATTTAAACGTGTTTTTTTTGCGATTGTTTTTCATTGCAGCATTTTGTGCGCGCAACATTTATTGAAATTGGCAGCACCCAAAAAGTATGATACAAAAATATTCAACTTGTTATCGCTGCACAGACGACAACAACAACAAGAAGAACAACAACAACAATAATAATAACATTAACAACTACAAGAACAACAACAACGAGAGGAAGTGCTGCAAAGAACCACAAGAAGAAGAAGGAGATCAACAACAGCAGCAACAACAACAAAAAGGACCATAAAACGCCAAATTGGCAGCATTTTTCCCCCGACAGCATTAAAAGTGAATGCATTAAACAAATGATAAGAAAAACGAAAAACAAATAAAAAAACAAAATAAAAACTTATAAAAATAGACGGAAAAATACAAATAACTACGGTAAGTCAATGCCTCTTACAGACTATATATATATATGTATATATATATGTATAATGTATATAGCTGTGTGTGTGTGTGTTTGTGACAAATGTACACATTCAGTCTAGACAGTTGCACCACCACCCCCTATAACCCCACCCTGTATTTAGGTGGGGGGGTAGGGGAAGTCGCTTTGTTGCCTTGCCGCTTCACTGGTCGCTTTTTGTCGAGGGTTGATTTTCGTTTCATTTCGTTACGGGGTTTTTGGCTTTGGTGTTTTTGCTTTCACTTCCAACTTCTTGCGACTGACGATTTTGTTGACGGATGTTCTTTCTATGTGTGTATGTGCGTGTGTGCGTGCGTGTGTGTGGTGGAAATGGAAATCTAGAAAAGTTCCTCGTCGCTTGTTTACTTTTTTGCCTGCCTGACTGCCTGTCCGACTGTCTGTCTGTCTATCCGAGGGGTTGTGTGGCACCCTCTTCAAGTAGTTCAAGCTGTCGCGCAGCGAAGAGAAGTCAGATGGGGGGTGGTCCCCGTTGTGCGTGCGATTATTGCATTTCCTGTTGATGGCCGAAGTTGGGAGCTGAAGGAGAGACTAGTAGAGGCTTCTAGTAGGCAGCAAAGGGGGTTGCTAGGATGACGTCTACAAATGACAACGAGGGGGAGACTCACTTAGAGCGTAGGCTGAAGGGGGATGCAGCCTCGAATTGCGTTAAAAAGCACTTTGTTTCCATTTGGCAAAAGTGGCAGGGAATGGGGAGCGAGTGAGAGAGAGGGGGTGGGGATGGGGGGTGAAAAGGTTAGCAAGCATGTGGGTTAAATGGGGATTACAGAGAGGGACAATTAGACAACAAATTATGTTAAACAGAACAAAGGTGAATCATAATTTTTGAGTGGGGGCACCAAATATAAAGTTTTTGCTGAGTCACACACAAAGCGAAGCGGGGGCGGGGTGGTAGAACTTGGAGTTTGGTTAAGTCCCATGAGGCATGCACCTGACAACTAAATAACAAACATTTCTGTCAACTCTTATTTACCCAACGAATGTGCGATGATGAAATTCAATCAGTTTAATTGATTGGAAATAAAGAATGTTGCCATTTAAATACTTCCTGCTCATTCATTTGTTACACAATATTTAGCCTCATTTAATTTTTATATATCTTAAAATTTTGATTTTAACTGCCTAAAAAGAAATCAGTTTAATTTATTTAGACCAATTTCTGTTGGCAACTTCTTTTAAATGAGTCACACTTTTGTATGCAAATTTTTAGTGGCAAGGATCTGAATATAGAATGAACAAACACCTACCAAATAAATCAGTTTAGGTTCTTTCGACCACTTTATTTATTTATTTTTTGACTACTAAGTTGTTGCACTTGCTGCCGATGAGTTGGGCAGGCAAGATAGGACAAGACAAGGTGTGAAAATGGTTGTGGCCACGTGCAAGCTTTCGAGCTCCAAGCTAACAGTGGAAGTGGAAATCAATCACCACCTGGAATACCTTGTGTTTATCCGAACTATCAATGGACATTGGGTGATTGGTATTCGTGCAACCAGTTTACGGCGACTTCAGCAGAAGCTGCTGTGATGAAGGAGATGAGGAATCGATTCATCACTCGCTCTGTCACACGTCAGGCAATTTCGGGGGTCTCCAAGCCACGGAATGGAACACAGTGCCTTTATTTCAGAGGGACTGCTGCGGGAGTAGGGAAAAATATCCAAAGCGGTAGCACAAAGAGCTAATCTGGCACAAGTAGATCCGGGAAGGGGTGCTGGCGCTTGCCAGTAGAAGATTAAACATCCACCAAACTTCTTAGGTAGCAGATCCTTCTGATCTCGGATTAGTATGCGGAATACGTTAGCACATGTGGCCTAAGTGAGTTGGCTTTATTGGCCAACCAGCGTCTAACTAAGACTTAGTGTTTAGTTTAAGTTGTTGTAAGCCCAAAGATTTTATTCTAAATACTCTCTCATATAGGCCTTAATATATATTTATTATCTTATTTTCCATCTCTCTCTCTCTCTATGTGCAGGTGTTTGAGTGGCGGCAATTTTAGTCTAAATTATCAGTCACACACAGAAGCAGAGGCAGAGGCAGAGGCAGAGGAGATCAACAACAATAACAAAAACAACCAACAGACAGAGAGAGAGACTAGGAATGATGGCGTCCTCGCCGACACCATCATTGGACTCCATGCGTGGTGCCAACTCGATTGAATCTTACGAGCATGCTGGCTATCTATCCGACTCACCGCTGACGTTGAGCGGCTCGTCGCCGCCGGCGAGTGATTCGGCCATATGCAGTGATGAGTATAATATTGCTGGGAGTCAAGTGAGTGTTAAGGTGCGCCAGGATGTGACTGTCATCAATGGGCATCATCCGATCTCGGCATCAGTGTCGTCCAGTTCATCGGCCAGCTCATCATCCTGCTCCTCGTCGTCATCATCGTCGTCGTCGTCATCATCGTCCAGCTCATCGACCAGCGGCCTCAGCGGCTGCGGCAGCACCAGCAGCAGCGTCATCAGTGGCTCCAACAATGTGGTGACCAGCAACAGCCCCGGCGTCATTGGCAGCAATTTGCCCAGCAACAACAGTAGCAACAATAGCATCAGCAGTCTCGTTGTTGGCGCTGGCAAGGGCAACAGCAACAACAGCAACAACATTAGCAACAACAACAACAGCAACAATGGCAACAACAGCAACAATGGCAACAATAACAACAACAGTGGCGCCAACAGTTTGTCTGCCGCACGCTGCACCGCATGCAAAAGCAAATGCAGCGATGCGGTGGCCAAATGCTTCGATTGCCAGAGCTATTTGTGCGCCAATTGTGTGACGGCTCACGAGTTTATGCACTGTTTCAACGGCCACAATGTTTGCCTGATTAAAGGCTTTGAGGCGACGAGCAGCGGCAGCGGCAGCAGCAGCAGCAGTAGCGGCGGCGGCATCGGCATCAGCAACACGACAAACAGCAGCAACAATCCAGCATCGAGCGATTTTAAGTATGCCAGTTCGCTAACAATGATGCTGGCGCAACAGCAGCAGCAACAGCAGCAACAACATCAACAGCAGCAGCAGCAATCGCAATTGACAGAGACACAACCGCAACAGCCAATGTCGCAGCTGTCAAAGATTGTGCTGGCAGCAGCAGCGGCAGCCAACAACTCGCAGGAGCAGCAGCAACACGACACACTTTATGCAACACACTTGCAACAGCAGCAGCAGCAACAACAGCAGCAACAACAGCAGCAGCAGCAGCAACAGCAGCGACAACTTTTCTGTGCACGCCACAAGCATGAGCTGTTAAAGTTTAGCTGCCGCACCTGCTGCACTCTGGTGTGCAAGGAGTGCATTGTCCTCGAGCACTCGAGCGGACTGCACGAGCTGGAGAATGTCCAGTCGCCAGCAGTGGCAGCAGCAGCAGCAACAGCAGCAACACCAGCCACATCAACTGGCAACGAGGCAGCACTGCAAACGCTGCTCGCCGATATGCGTGGCAAGATTGGTGAGATTGTTGCAATTGCCGGCAGTGCCGAGCAGAATGTGTCCAAGGTCAAGCTGCAGTACTCGAAGGCCCACAACGAGCTGAACGAGACGCACCAGTTCTTTGCCTCCATGCTGGATGAGCGCAAAACGGAGCTGCTCAAGGAACTGGAATCTCTGTTCACCGCCAAGGTCAACAGCAATGCGATCTGGCTGCAACGGGCCAAGGATATCATTGACAAGGGACTCGCCGCCTGCGAGGCTCTCGAGCGTTCGCCCACCAACGGCGGCGGCGTCCAATCGCCCCTGCTAGCCGAGGCGCTCCTCCTGCGCAAAACGCTCGAACAGCAGCTGCAGACCGGCGTGCAGGATATGCAATTGCCCTTCGAGCTGGAGTTCATGTCCAACTATCAATCGATACAGGCCGGAGTTCGCAACACTTTTGGCTACATACGCGCCAGTAACGGTGCTGCTGCAGCTGCGGCTGCCGCAGCTGCCGGCTCCAACAGTGGCAACTGCTCGGAGTCGAGCCTGAGTTTGGGTCACAGCAGCGGTCACCATCTCAACGGTCACAGTCACAGCGGTCATGTGCTTCATGGACATGGTCATGGTCACAGCAAACAGCCGCCAATTGCCCGGCCCACACAGAGTGCGAGCAACAGCAGTGCCAGCAGCGCAGGCAGCCATCATCATCATCAGCAGCAGCAGCAGCAGCAACAGCAGCAGCAGCAGCAACAATTGCAGCTGCAGCAGCAGCAACAGTTGCTGCCTGGCTTGGGCCTGAGCAGCCTTTTGGACAGCAGCAGCAATGGCAGCAACAATTATACCAATGGCGGCAATTGCCTGCTGCTGGGCGGTCGCGAACGTAATCTCAACAATGATTTGCAACAGCATTTTGGTGAACTGTTGCCGAAGCGTGCCACAAGCATGTCCCACTATAATCCGTACGAGAAGTGGAGTAACGGTGGCAGCGATAACTTGTTCAACACATCGTCGGCGGCCACAATTGGCAATGTTGGGAATAATGGCAACAGCAGCAGCAGCTCGGCAGTTGTTGATGCCTTTGCCAGTCTGTCGTCGGTCAATTTGAATGGGAGCAGCAACAATAGCGCTGTCAGCAGCGAATCTCTTTTGGACTTGACCAACAAGCTACTATCGGCCTCCATCTATCCACCCAAGTCGCAGATTAAGCGCCAGAAGATGATCTATCACTGCAAATTTGGTGAATTTGGCGTCATGGAGGGGCAATTTACGGAGCCAAGCGGCGTTGCTGTCAATGCCCAGAACGATATAATTGTGGCCGATACGAATAATCATCGCATCCAGATCTTTGACAAGGAGGGACGCTTCAAGTTCCAGTTTGGCGAGTGCGGCAAACGTGACTCGCAGCTCCTCTATCCGAATCGGGTGGCTGTTGTACGCAATTCGGGTGATATTATTGTCACCGAACGTTCGCCGACGCATCAGATACAGATCTACAATCAATATGGACAATTTGTGCGGAAATTTGGTGCGACCATCTTGCAACATCCGCGTGGCGTGACCGTTGATAATAAGGGACGGATCATTGTCGTTGAGTGCAAGGTGATGCGTGTGATTATCTTTGATCAGAATGGCAATGTGTTGCACAAGTTTGGCTGCTCGAAGCATTTGGAGTTCCCCAACGGGGTGGTGGTCAACGATAAGCAGGAGATCTTCATCAGTGACAATCGGGCGCATTGCGTCAAGGTCTTCAACTATGAGGGGCAATATCTGCGACAGATTGGTGGCGAGGGCATTACCAATTATCCGATTGGTGTTGGCATCAATGCCAATGGCGAAATACTAATTGCGGACAATCACAACAATTTCAATTTGACCATATTCACGCAGGACGGTCAGCTGATCTCGGCGCTGGAGTCAAAGGTGAAGCATGCACAGTGCTTCGATGTGGCGCTCATGGATGATGGCAGTGTTGTGCTAGCCAGCAAGGACTATCGTCTCTATATCTATCGCTATGTGCAACTGGCGCCTGTGGGTATGTAAGCAGAGAGCCTCCCTCCCAACCCCCCCCCCCCCCCCCCCCCCCCCCCCCAGCATCCCCAGACAGACCCCAATCACAAAAACAGACACAACAATACACAACAAAAGCAAAAGCAAAAACAAAAACGAAATCAAACTACAAATAATAGAAGAAAAACAAAATAATATTTAGAATTTAGAAAACAAGTTGGCAACTCTGACTTGCGCGCGCGATTCTCTCTCTATTTAGTCTGTCGCTGTCTATCTCGTCTTCTATACCAACCCCCACCTCTCTCTCTCTATCTCTCTCTCTCTCTTATCTCTGCCTTTCTCATAGCATATAGAAAGAACTCTCTATCTCTCTGTCTCTCTCTCTCTTTTATATTAGTATATTATATTGTATACCTAACTATATTTTTATTATTACCTTTTTAAATTATTGTTGAATTTTGTTTTTTACACCATGTTAAGACTTGATGTGTTTTTTTTTATATTTTATATATGTATTTGTGTATTAGTATTTTTGTTTAATTCGTTAAAAGAAGAAAAAACTCAAATGTCGCCATTTTGGCCGTTGCAAGTCTCTTTTTTTTTAATTAATAACATTTCGTTTTATAAAATAATACACAAAAAACACCAGCAAGAAAATCCCTCCACTTTTTTATGTTCGCTCGTCTCGTTGCATAGGCAAACAAAAAAAAAAATCTAAAAATAAAAAGAACTACAAAAAAAAAAAGAATCGAAGAAAACAAAAGATAATTTTTAATAACTGCTTCAACAATTTTACACAAGTAGATCGAGCATAAATAAATATTTTATTGATTGTAATTTTAGGCATAAGACGCAAATTGTTTGTTATTCTTTTTGATTGCATATAAAAACAACAACAAAAACTAAAAAAAAAGGAAAAAAATGAGAAAATTTGATATATATATATTGAACTGTTTTTTATGTTTATAAATTATTTTTTGATTGTAAACTTATTGATTACTGATAACTGATTATTTATATGCATATATGTATTTTGATTATTATTACTACTTATTATTATTATTATTATTAATTATTGAAACTATTATAAAATGTTTGCTACTTTTTTACCAACAACAACAACAACAACAAAACAAGACCAACAAAACACAACTTTTTTATACTCGCTTAGTTTTTATGTTTCATTGTTTTATTATTATTATTATTCATAAATACACAAACGACTACAACATATACAAATAATAACTAATACTTAAACAACAACAAAAAAAACAAACATTGCCGCTTCTTAATTTTTAAAAACACGAACTAAACGCACTGAAAAATAGCTAAAATTATTGTTCTTAACTGTTGATCGACACACATACGTACATATATATAAATGAAGTATTGTTTGTATGTATGTGTGTGTGCAACAAAAGTGTTTATTTATTTTATTCTGTGTTTGTTTAGTGTTTGTTTTTTTTTTTAGCATTTAAGCTTTTTGCTTATCCGAGAATTTTCTAATTGTTAAGATTACAAATTGGAATTGCTATTTAATTATTTTTGTTGGTAGTGTGCATCAAATTAAACACAAAATAAAAACACTTTTTTATTCATTAGCATGAGTATGAAAATTTTAAATAATATTAGATAATGTTTTTGCTGCTGTGAAAACATTAAAACACACACTTTAAATATATATTAAATAAATTCAAGCAAAAACGACGATGACGAAGAAATATGAATAACAGTAAAAATGGTTGGCAATCAGCGCAGAAGACTTAAACAATTTATTATTATAAATGATTACTATATATATATATATATATGTTTATAAATATATATATGTATTAAATTGAAGCAACTTAAGTATAAAATAAAATCTCAATTAATCGAAATTCTTATTAATGAGAGAGTAACAGAATATAACAATTTATTCTTTTTCTAAAACACAAGCTCGAAATCAATGCCGAAAAAAGATCTTAAAAACTTACTTGAATTTTTAGCCGTTGCTGAGTTTGTTTTGCAATTTACTTTAAACAATACACAGTTCGCACGGTTTAGAATCGAGTTGTGAAAATAGATTCAACAAAATAATAATAATAATAAATTAAAAATAAAATAAATCATAGAGCAACTGTATGAACTTTTGAGACTACAAACGCAACAGTAACAGGAACAGCATTTAAAAAATGTTTATTTTATAATTTACAAAATCCTGAGTAAAATCAGTCTATATATATATAGAAATTATATATATATATATATATATTTGTTGGATTATGCTTGGGCCCCTCCCCAAAATTTCTACGCATAGGTACTAGAATTTATTAGACTTTAATTTTATAATTTTGCGTATTGTTTCTTTTTATTATTTCGTACGATTTGTTTTTGAAAAACGCTTGAATATTGTTTAGTAATTTGCATTTTAGAATTTGACGCTCGTTCGTTTTTCACTTAAGTGAGATTATTAAATGGTAGTTTAAAAAAAAAAAAAAAAACAACAACAATACATAATATACAACACATAATATACCCTACCCAGATAGTAGTGTATATGTATATGTGTATTTGTATGTATTTGTAATGTGCTTTGCATTGCAAAGGGACAGTTCTTAGTTTTAATGCTTGTTGTAAACTATAAACTAATTAAATCATGTACTGTAATTTAATATGTAATCTGTAATATGTAATTGTAATTGTAATTGTGTGTGTTTAGCTCTAATGGAACGGTAAAACAAAGTATTGTAAATTTCTTGTGAGAACTTTTTACTTGACACCAAAACTGAAACTGTTGAAAATTTTTTATATACATAAAATTGTTAATCATACACGAAAGCGAAACTGCTAATTTATGGTATTTATTATGGCCTAAAAAAACATATATATACACATATATATATATATATATGTATATATATATACATGTGTACATTTATATATGTGTGTGCATACAACTATTTAATTGTATTTATTATTATTATTCATTATATTAGAGTATTGACACTTGCACAACAACAAAAACAACCAGCAGCAACAATAATGCAAAGAAAAGCAACAAAAAAAGGAAAAAAAAAAAATTAATGAAACCAGCCGACTATTTGACTTGTGCTTATTTGTTTTTTATGTTTACTATTACATTTTATTATTACATTTTTAAATGTTACACACAACAAAAAAAAAGGGACACAAATAACATTAATATTATTATTATTATTAACATCAAATGCAAGCGACACTTTTTAAATGCATAATACAAATTGTTGTAAATTTAAAATACTAATACACAACCAACCACACGTAAACCGCCACAAAAGTACATAATTAAATGATTTTTATATATATATTCCGACAAAAGAAAAAAAACAACTTTTGCTTTGTGTTTTCATTTATCGTTTGATTTTTTTCTTTGGCATTTTGTTTGCGCCCTTAACATGATGTTAACGCGTGCCGCTGTTAACTAACAGACGATAACAGTGCAGTTACAGTTGGCCCCATGCAGGCGTATTGTACATTACATTCCTCACTCTCTCGCTCGCTCGCTTGCGCGCCTTTTCGCTTGCGCTTCCCCCGCCCCCTCCCCCCACATACAGAACATTCGAGAGATGCATTTTGATTGCATTGTGTAAATGGAAAAGAAAAACAAAACAACAAATTGATAATTAAAAAATTAAACTCTAAAAAAAATATATATATATATGATATAAATGTATGTTGATAACAATTTTGATGAATTGAGAATCTAATAGACTGTGCAAAATGGATATGTAACAATTTTTTAAATATATATATTTGTATAGGTATATATATTTAAAGAACTAAAGCCCAAAACATATTTATGTAAGCTAAATCGTGTAACTATAACACATTGTGCGCTATCTATCAAAAGTAAACTATATATATATACATATATATATATGTATATATAAATACATAAATCTATATACATACAGACACATATTGAACATTTTAAAAATATGTATTTTTTTCAAACAAACCAAAAATTAAAAAAAAGAAAAACAAAAAAAAAATTACACCATTAATGTGTAAACTTTTTATACCGCCAATTAACTGTGCTCTCTTAAATATACACATAATTACACATACAAAAGAAGAAGCCATGGCTCGAGTGGACTATCGATAAACGATAACCACGCAGCTCGGGTTGGGCATTCGTGAATTTTAAGGCATATACCCCATCTATTTATATTTATATATATATACTATGTACATATTTACGTATATGTATGTTAAAATCATTAACTAAATGTAGTTGGTATGCGTGTGCCGCCATTTGTGATTAGTCTTTGGGCGCCGCCTCGTTTGAAAATCATTAATCGTTTCACTCACCACTACCACCAAGATTGAATATGAAATTGAATTATCGAAACCATCAGCGATAACTGATAACCGATAATCGAAGGCATAGAAGTAAGCATAAAGTCTGCTGTTGATGTGTAGGCAACACTTTTTCATTGTTAGGCTATGAATGTTACACTAATATTAAATCTGAAAAAAAAAACAACTATCTTAATTTAACAGCAGTCCAAAGTCGGTTACCATATAACATATACATGCATACATACATACATACATGCATATATACATATACATATACCATACATATTAAATAGGGCAATGGTTTAGTTTGGTGTTGGTTGGAGTTGAGTTTGAGTTTTGAGGTTGAGACTGTCGGCACAAGTTAAATAGATGTAGGACGATGACGATGAGCCCGTGTACATGAAACGGATATGCAGAAATAATTTTTAATGTAGTTTATATTTTTGATAAATGTTATTAAGCAAACAAAACAAAATGAACCGCAAATCAAAGCGAAATGATAAGCAAAAGCATACGCAAACATAAAGCAAAAGCCATAACGAAAACAAAAATAAAAATAAAAATAAAAAAAAATAAATTTGCGTATTCGGCGCATTGTTGAGCATTTTGTACGGAATTTAGATTGTGTACATGAGTAAGCAAAAATATAAAAAGGAAAAGAATATGAATCAGAATCGATGACGATAACGCGAACGCGAACGATAACGATAACGTAATCGATATTGACAAGCAGCAGCAGCGAACTAATAAACAAAATTCAAACTGGCTTCGTAGAAGTGTTTTTAAGTATTATTAGACTATATACAAAAACATAGTGAAAACTAAAATGGCATCCAATGAAATTCAGCAAGAGAATTGCATACACACGAAATGTATGACAATTTGAGTGTTTTCTTTACTTTATTTTGTTAGTAGGCAGCTAAAGTTCTATTATCCGTCGGCATAGAGAATGAATTCAACTCGCAAACTACTTACAATAATATATAATATATACATACATCTATGCGTATTTATTGTAGATAAGTCTCCCCAGACAGGATACGAGAATGTTAAATGTTAGAGAACCCAATTATAACAATTATATATGCATACAAACATACAAACATACATACATGCATGCATACATACATACATACATGCATGCATACATACATACATACATGCCAATAAATGTATGAGTATATTTTTAAAACATTACCTACATCAATTATTAAAAGCTTGCTTTTGCGTAGTGTCTGTCTGTTGGTCGACACACATACATAGACATAGACATAGACATACATAACATGCATACATACATACTTACATACATATGTACAATTTTTCATTGTTGTTGTCGCCCATAGTTTTCTCAATCTAAGATTACGATCTACATGCATAAGAATTTAATTAAAATACAAGTTCAATTCGAGAAAAACAAAAGCATAATAATAACTCGCATATGCATAAAACTCTTACAATGGACATATGGTCACACTGAGACAAACAACAACATACATAATTACATACATAGTAATGCATTAATGCATGCATCTCTGTGTGTGTGTGTGTGTGTGTGTGTGAGTAGTTATGCTCTCTTAGACGACACACATACACATATGCAGAAGATGCCTGCGAACATAATTGATAAACAATTAACTATGACTGATTTTTACACGAGAACATTTACACATAAATATACATATACTACTATATATACATACATCTATATATATATATATATTTAAAATGTTGCTAATATATGAGTATATATATATATCTATACATGTGCATACATACATACTTACAACTACAAAAACAACAACATACACATGTACTTACCTAAATACATGTGTGCTTGTGTCTTTAAGGAATTAGTAGTGAACTTAATATTTAACACATTTTTTATGACACTCAAACAAAGAATAAGAAACAACAAAATCTTAGACTGCTTCGAAAACGTAAACGTGAAACAAAAAAGAAAAAACCAAAAAAAAAAACAATTAAAAATAAAAACATAAATTTTATGAAAATTGGAATGCGACTCGTTTAGGGAATTTTCAAAAAAATCACACTTTCTGTTAGTTTATTTCTTATGCCAAATGCTTCACTTTTCTCACTTCATCTATTATCTGAAATCTGAAAAACTATCGCTTTAAGGCATCTTTTACTTTGCGCGCAAGACGAAGAAACAAATGATGAGAACAGAACACACAATTTTCAGCATATTTTCTATTTGTAAGAACCAATGAAAAAGTAATAAAAAAATAAAAATAAAAAATATTTATAGTATATAGTTATATATATATATATATATATGTATACATGTAATACATTACATTACATTTAATATATATAGAGTGCATATACATAACTGTTTGTTGTTAGCTGCTTATACTTCCTATTGAAGACTACCAACACATTCATATCCAAGCATTTGTAGTTTGTATTTGTATTTTAAAAAATATTTATACGCATCTTCAAGCATTTAATAGTAAGCATTACTTACCTAACTATGTACTATGCTCACACACATGCATAGATCAAGTCAGCATGACAAATCAAATGAAAAGAATAAAAAACAAACAAATAAATAAATAAAAGAAGAGAGTAAAAACAAAAAACATTAGAAATTGTTAATAAATTTGCAATAAGTTGATTTTTCTCCTTGTAACTACATACATATATATATAATTTATAATTTGTATACATTTTGATTTCAATTTCCATTGAATATTAGTATTTATTTTTACAAATGGTATTAACTACGTATTTTTGTATTTCTTTGCTATTACAATATTTGTTCGTTGTTTGTATATCAATTAAAGATTAAAGTTATTTGAGTTGTTTTCAAAAAAAAAAAACGAAAAAAAGAAAGAAACCGATTTGCGTTGTTTTATTTATTTACATACACAAATATCATTTGTTTTGCACTTTTTTATTTGCAGTGTCGCGTAAAATGCACAACAGCTTCGCAGACCGAATCCTCCAGCCAGAATACACAGATTGTATTGATTTACAATTGAATTGAGCGAAATTATACTAAAGAACAAATGATTTTGATATTATAAACACACATTTAGGTTATGTTTGATGCAGTTATGAAATCTATTTTATTCATTCCATTATTCAGCACTGCTTTTTTCGTCTTTGAACTTTCCGTTGAAGTTGTTTTCATCTTGATTACCTATTGCTAATTGGATGTTTACGTTTTTGTAATTAAATAATTACATACATAAATAATTTAAATCAATTTTGGGACTCAAAAAAAAACAACAAAAGATAAATAATATGAAAGTATTGCAAATTACTAGATCTAGTGTAATGAGTCTCTACGGTCGAACCGCACACACACACACACACCACCATACACCAATACATACAGAAAATCACACACACACACACATTTACAATGAAATTTGCTAAGAATTCTAATTGACATATGCAAATTTGTTAGCTTATACAGTCATATTCATGCATTTACATCTAGTATATATACGAATACATACATACTTACATCCTAGATATAGTGCAGATCATGGAATCATCATCTAGTCATTTTACAAATTATTATATGTCAATATACATATGTATTTTTATAATTATTAAACAAAAGAAAAGAAAAAAACTAAAAAAAAAAAACAAAACAAAACAAAAATTGAAACACCAATTTAATGTTAAATGTCGTTACAATTAAGTTGATATGTTTTAGCGAACGTTTTAAGCATTTTTACTCTATAAACTTAACATTTTACCATTGATTTGACCATTGAACTCTCTGCTAAGAACAAAACGAACATCAAGTTGAATTTTAAAAAATAAACATAGTATACAGGGTGTTGCTAAATGGCTTTATATACATACAAACACACACAAACACAGATGCATATACACACACACACACATATATGGATACCTATTTTTACTATAAAAACATGTTTTCTATATGGTTATTTCTTCTAAACACAAAAAAAAAACAAAACAAAATAAAAGAAAGAAACTCACATCTCTTAGTTAAAGCATATTTCGCTCAAATTTAGTTTTTTAATGTGAATGAAAGTTTGTTAAAGCAAAAACAAAACCAAAAATTAACAAAAAAAAAATAAATAAATAAAATACAAAGAAAAAATGGACTAATGGACTGAAAGGTAAATAATATATCAATGGGAGTGATGATGGGTCGACATTACAAAAAACCAATGCATTTTGGATGTCGCCCGCTCTCTTGGCTGTTTCGGGAAATTGTTAAATTTATGTTAATGAGTTGAGAAAACGGAATGAGGAAATGAAAAACGATATAAAAATGAAAATAAAAGAAAAACACACACACCCACCAATGCATACTATATGCACACTGTTTTCTTATATAATGCATATAGTAGAGTACTCTACAAACAATCTTTTAACATCTCAGATACACACACACACACACAAACACACTCAGATACAGATACAGATTCAGATACAGATACAAATCACTAAACTCATTCAGTATTGCTTATGATTTGAATTTCAACTGAATAACTAACTAACAACTTAACTGCCAATAAAGAAACACAAACACACATTCACACACACACACACCCATACACACTCTCCTTCTCTATTCGCTCTGAGTAGCACAGTGGACACCCTGCATATGTAACTTTTACCCATACAACTTAAGTACTTAAAGCCCACAATAAAAGCACAGCAATTCTCAAGAACTAAACGCATATGAAAAGCATTTACTCGGAGTATATTTTTATGTATTCATATTTTTATTATTATGTACTTGAAAGCAACAACATGAACAAGCTATTTAATTAAATACATAACTTACATATACATAAAATTATATATATATATACATACATATATATATATACATAATGGAACCGTAATAATTATGTATATCGAATACGGAATACCGATGTAATAAATGTGAACGTTATTAACTCATTAAACTATTATTATTACGATTATAATTGTATGCATAAATGATACTGAAAAAAAGAGAAAAAAATTCAAGATAAACGACAACACTCATTATTCTAATGTGTAAGAGGAAAAGAATGGTAAAAAGAGTATAACGGTAACACGCTAAAATGGTAAAATATATACAAATATTTTTATACACCAATAAAAAACTGAAACTTTAGCAATTTGCGCGAATGGAAACGAAATGAAAAAAAGTTCGATATGAACTAATTTGTATAAATTTGATTGATATTGTACTCAAATTACAAAAAAAAAAACAATTAAAGAATATAAAAAAATCAAAAAAAAAAAAACCAACAACAACCAACCAGAACTTGAAGCAAATATAAAAGTCTTTTAAATGCTTAGGGGCCACAATTTTCGAAGTACATAATTAAAAATGTAATTATTATTATTATTATATATTGTATTAATTAACATTTAAAAATGTTGTGTAACAGTAATAATAAAAGACAAACAGCAACAACAACAGCAATTGTATTGTACAATTTTCTATTTCCATCACTAAAAAAACAAAAACAAAATAAACAATTTCGTTTTTAATAAATTAACACGTGGCTTAATTTAAAAAGAAAGTAAGTACAGATATTTTTGCGCTTAAATAAATATTTATAGGATATTCAAATAATTCGATTCACATATAATTTTGGACAACCAATAATTTGTGGCTAAATGATCAGTATGCCCCCCGTTCATCCCCAGCCTTTCCATGTGCCACTGCAGATCTTCCACAGTTACAGCAAGTGCAGACCAAAGAAGGAATATTTATAGTTCAAATCGCCGGTGGCTCCGCCACAGCAGGAGCCACAAGGACTCCCGGTGCCACATGGACCACAGGGTCCGGCGCAGCTGGTGCGATAGCAGGAGTAGCTGCAGTCGATGAGGCAACACTGGACACAGGGCGTTTCCCGGTAGAAGCGACTTTGGCAGCACATGCTGGTGATCTAGGATCTTCTGAGACTTGTTGCATGTGATTCGATTTTATTGGAACATTTACAAATACTTACCAAAACAATTTGACTATAATCTGTTTACTGGCGAACGAAATTTGATCTTAACTTTCAGCTAGAGTTTTGCCTAGAAACTGAAGCAATCCATTTTTTCAAGCTCGGCGCTGATACTAAAGCAACGCCTATTGAAGTTTTTCAGAAATCTAGTAATGAAGCATCGTGTATTTTCGACTGGACAGTAGGCAGATCAATCGAGATGTTTCAGTCACACTCATTAACAGTAAACATAATTTATTTTCTACTGCTGCGGAATCAACTCTTTGATTTTTTTTATCCTGGAACCATTTATGTAATAGGCAGAGGAAAGTATCTTCGACCCCATAAGGTATATAGTCTTGATCATCACCAACAGTCGAGGCGATATGGCTATGTTCGTCTGTATAAACAAGCCGATTTCAGAAACTATAATTTTGCAGAAAATCTCATTTTAACTATAACTGCATCCGTTTCGCGAGTATAGGTTTCGTCAACTTTCATGTTAATTAATCTAATATTAGCAAGCCAACTATGTAAGTATTTAAATCCAAAGTCTCCTAGTCAGCCTGTCTCGATTATAGCATTCTAACTTGTTGTGAGATTAATGATTTTTGAGCCAGAATCTCGCATTTTTTATTCGCATCACTGACTCGATATGTTTACGTCTGTTGGTACTTTTCTAGGAGATATTATGTACGTCATTTTGGTGAAAGCAGTTATTTTGTATTTCGTAGCTAGTTTCTAAGATTTACAGCAACTATTTATGCAATTTTTATTTAAATTTTTTTGTTTTACATTATTATTATGTCACAAAGACTCAATACTCAATTAAAGCAGAATCCACATTGCAAGTAGGCCAGGGTGCAGGGCGAGAAACACATCTCAATACAACAGACTTGCTTGCACGGTCCGCCACACGGAGGACCACAGAAAGAGCACCAACCAGCTGGACCGCAGCACATATCCTGAAAAATAGACTTTTATTGCTCAGATTCTCTCTATTTTACTCGTTAAATACATACGACTTTTTAAGCTTAAATTTGGTATATGGCCAAGGAGAAGTAATTTTAATTGAATTTAGAAGTTAAGATTGTAATGTGGATTGCGCTTTGGAGAACACCTAACAAAATAATAATGTAATTTTTTTTACAAATTTTTTACGTGCTTACAACACGAATTTGGAACCAATAATGAAAATCTTAGCAAACATCAACGCTTTACAAAAAAATATATATTTTCTGGTTTTCAGGGCCTACTAAAGAAAACTTGAAGATAAAAATCATAATTTCTAGCTGAAGGTTTCTTTGCTTGATATGTTTAATCAATGATTTCTGGTTTACATTTTAATATCTATAATATTGCAGGTTATTTATAACTTATCTATGATTAACTCGCAAACTTCATGATATGTTATATCTGGTGATATACAAAACCAAAATACAAGCTCAACTGTCAATCGTGTCTTATAAGGATGTTTATCCACATTCATTTCAAGGCCGGAAACATCCTAAACCAGTTAGTTGCACGTAAATTTTGAAAGTTCTTTGGAATCCACCACCGAGATAATACTTCATGGTGTCCAAGAAATTCTTAAATGACCTATTGAGCAGTCTCATGACTGGTGTACTGGAAATAAAATGAGATTGAGATTTTAGCAATCATACAAACACTGTGCTTATATTTTAAAATTTTCTAACAATGCGACAGACATTTTTATATTTGGCTAATATTGTGAGGCACAGACTACTTCTTAAATGAATTTCATGAGCTCACTATGATTATCATACAACATATTTTGGACTTAGGGTTTTGGCCCCGTTGCCGCCGCACTCCACTGTTGGTAGTCCGACTGCGTGGCTGCCTCGTACTCTTGCACCAGGCAGTCAACAGTGTCGCGTGCCGAATCCAGCTCGTTGAGATCATCCTGAAACATGGGCTCACGCCTGAACTGATCCAGGAAGGCATTGCGCTTCTTCAGCTTGTCGTACTGGACCAGAGCCCGATTGAACAGGGCACTGATGCCCGTGTGATTAGCCATCATCAGACCGGACACCTTGTGCGACGTCTGCACATAGGGTGAGCTGCGCGACAAGGCAACCTGAATGCTCGCCGGACCCCAGGGTATGAATTGGGCCAGTTTGCGTTCGCGAATGCGCTGCAGTGACTTGTGCACCTGCGTGGGATCCACCTCGCCCTGTATGATGTTCAGTATGGAGACGTAGCAGTGACGCTTGTCAGCCGTCGATGACACCATCATATTCTTGGGCTGCAGCAACCGCCGCATCACATCCAAAACGGTCGTCTTGCGCACATTGGTCGTTGTCTGACAATAAAGTTGTTGATCAGTTAATTATGTAAAATAAAAAGGGTCTTCTAAGCGGCACCTCCAAGTCGGTGATTAGGGGCGTGTAGCCAGTCATGAGGAAGTGCAGCTGTGGCGTGGGAATCAGAGGCGCCACTAGTCCTATCAGATTGTTGTTCATGTACGATGGGTAGCGCAGTGTGCTGGTGCTCACGCTCATGATCGTCGACACCAGATTGTTGATCTGGGTGAACGTGGGCGTCTGCAGGTGGAGTCGCTCGGTGGCAATGCGATTCAGTGCCGTGTTGTCCAGCACCACAACGCTATCCGCACAATTCGTGAGCCGTTTGAGTGTCAGTATCGAATTGTAGGGCTGGACGACGACATCGCTGATCTCTTCCTGGTTGGGGAACACACTGTACGTTTGTATTAGCTTCTTGGGAAAGTGATCCGAGAGCCGTTCGAGCACATACGAACCCATCCCAGAGCCAGTGCCACCAGCTATCGAATGGCAGAGCACAAATCCCTCCAGGGACTCGCTGCCATCGGCTTCACGATCCAATATGTCGAAGACCTCCTCGTGCACCTTTTCGCCCTGGCTAAAGCCTGAGGCCCAATTGTTGCCAGCGCCGCCGCCATGCTTTGACAAGTACACATTCTCCGGATTGTAGAGCTAAAAAAGGATTTATAGTGAAATAATCCCAGATATATACTCATTGCGGAATCTCCAGCTTACCTTGGAATAGGGCGAGCTCATAATGTTGTGTATGACGCGTGGCTCCAGATCGATGAGCACCGATCGTGGTATATAATGATTATCATCTGCCTGATAGAAGAACACATCCTTCCGATCGTGTCCATCAGCCGTAAAATCCTCCAGGACTCCGTCCGGTGAAATGCCGTGCTCTAAACACAGTCGCTTCCAGAACTCGAAGCCAACTGCGCGAATTGTATTTTCAATTGCATTTGCATTTTATTTTTAATAGATAAACTTACTCTGATTGCCGCATTGGCCCAATTGTAGCGTAATTATTTCACTTGGCATTTTTTATGTATTAACTTTCTCATTAAATTGAAAACAACGGTGCTTTGCGCCATTTATAAAAAGTCTGCAGCAGCAGCGTTGCCACACTGCAAAGTTACTCAAAAAGTATGGTCACCCTGCGCACAGCTGATTTTCCGCGTTGCCAGCTCGATCGTGGCGTCTTATTGATTTCTCGAGAGCTTTGAAATGCCGCAACTGAAATATTATTTATTAAATAATTAAATTAAACTTAAAATGTTGCGACAGGAGAACTTGGCTGCCAACTTCTGCGGACTGCTTGCCGCACAGGGCTACAAGGGCAAGTGCTGTAGCTATATCAGAAAATCGCAATTGTGCTAATTGAATTTCGGTTTATTTTTGCATGCAGAAAAGGCGAACGAATGGCGAATTTTGGGCCAGGAACAGGATGGCTCGCTGCTGACAACTTGGATATTTGAGCAGGACGATAAGCGCGAGACTTGCATTGGTCATTTTCATGCAACGAAGAAACAGCTGCGTGTGCTGTGGACACTGCCCGGCTGTGTCGAGATCATCCAGGCGAGCATCAATAGCAGCATCACCTTGTTGTCCTATGTGCTGAAGGCGGAGCAGCGCTACGAGGCATTCGTTGTGGAGGTGCGCAGCAGCGAGGGTGGCACACCAACGCCCCTCAATGCAGAACCCTCGCCACGCCAGATAATGACGCAGTTCCTCTGGCGCGTGGAGTGTGCAACGCGCACCTGCTGGCAGGATAAGCTACTGGTGCTCACCCATGAGGATTGTAAGTGGCTGTCTGCATATGAAGTTAAATCTTATTTACGACTCTCTCGTCTCACTTGCAGCCATCAAGCAGTACAGCTGCACGGTCAAACAGAGCTCGATCTCATCACAGACGGGCAGCGTGGAGTGCAGCGCCTGGCATCTGGACACCAGCATATTGACTCATGAGACACTGGCCAAGAACTTTAGCTGGGCCCAGTGGGATGCCGAGTGTCAGGCATTGTACTACATACACCTCAAGCCCAAGGCGGTGAGCCTAAGTCTGTTGGACGAACGGGAGCAGATCGGGGAACAGATGGCTCCAGTTCTGAGTCCAACACTATCCGCATTCCAGTTCAACGAGAAGCAGCCAACGGAAACAGTCGTAAGATGGGAGACGAGAGATCTTTAATAGACTCCACATTGATTTATACTTCTTGTTATTAGCTCAATATTCCGTTGAATCTACCAAAGCTGCCCACGCATGCCTCGGAAGAGGCGCCCAGCTATGATGACGATGTAGTGCCGTTGCGCGTCCATGACAGCTCACTGAATCTGATCATTCTGGCTGACAGTTCGGGCATGTTCTTCGTGTGCCACTATTATCTGTACCAGCCCATGCAGCCGCAGTTTGCGCAGGCGGCAACAGCGCGACAGCAGCAGCAGGATGTTCATTTTGCCTACTCTGTTTCGCTGTTGCATCATGGCTGTGTGGTGCACTGCGTCATGCCCGGTGTGCCCTGGCACAAGGCACGCCTCTTGCGTCCCACATTTGCGCTGCAGGGAGCCCATCATCTGCTCGTCTCATCGGCATTCTTTGTGCATCTGCTCGATGTGGGACTGCAGCACGAACCCACGTGCCACATTGTTTGCCCGGCTGTTAATAATCGCAGTCCCGATGTCATCCAACTGGTGCCGTTGCGCAAATGGGGCGCCTTGGCTTATGATGCGGCCACCTTGGATCTGGTGTCGCTGAGCGTGCCCAAGGCGCATCTGATCGAGGCATTCCGCAACGATAACTCGCTGGATAATCGCATCAGCATTATACACTATTTCCTCATACATTCCGGGGACATGGACGTTCTCGCCGAGCTCTTGAGCAGCATTCTCGAGCGTCCGCTCTCGCTGGATACGGTGGCGTTGCTGAGGGAGGCTCTCGTCGCCGGCAGCTATGCGGCCGCTGTGCGTGGCTTGCCCGAGGAGGCGAAGCCATTGATGCGCCTGCTGCCACTGACAACGGCAATTGCCACGCGACCCATTCAGGCCCGGGTCGCCGACATCAGCGTGGGCATCTCCCACGAGGCGCTGCACAATACGAGCATGATGCTGCTGTCGCCGCAGCAACGACTCTCGCCATATCGAACCGATATTTGGACACGGCTGTGGGAGCTGCTCAACGAGACCGGCAAGCAGGAGCAGCCACGCTTCGCCGCCGAACAGGTTACGGAGAAGCTCATCTTCAGTCTGGCCTGCTATCAGCCGGAGGCGCTGTCGCGCAGCACCACGCCCATGACACCCGATGCGGGCAGCAGTGGCTTCGGCGACTACAGCAGCGTCAGCGCCTTTCCCTTCAGCAACGAGGTGCTGCCCTTCATCGAGCTCGAGGGATGCACGGCCAGCAAGCAGGAGCATGTGCTCTCTGTGGTAAGTGGCAGAGATGAAGAGGATATTTATAGTCCATCTGGCCAGCTGTAGATAAATCATCATGGATCATAGCTTAAACCCTTTAGTTACCCTTTATTACTTGACCATCTCAAATAGGGATTTGTTTCTCTTTTTTGCCAGTATCTGCGCGAGCTGAGCGTGCATCTTGTGAAGCACTCGTCCAAGCCGCATTCCGGCTTCCGCTGGCTGAAGGAGACTTTCTTTGAACGCTCCCAGGCGCCGGCCCATGTTCATGCCGTGGCCTCCCAGTTCGTCTCCGCCCAGCTGGAATTGTCGCGTGCTCTCTGCTCGCTGGTCTGTCGTGCCGCTGGCCTGGATGCGCGCCTGGAAACGTTGCGTGGCTTCCAACTGATGTGGGTCGCATATGCAACTATATATAATATATATCTATAAATAATGTTTTGTTCATTTTAGTGATCAGATGTCTAGCAATCGGCAGCATTCGCTGTTTCTCATATTGGAGCGTTATTGCCTGGCCGTGGAATCGATTGCTTTTCCCCTGCCCGAGGGATTCTCGTCGTTCTTCACGTATCTCGGCTATCGTGCCCTGGACTATGACATGTTCTTGCAGTATGTGGAGAATCATGTCTTCGAGCTGCAAGTGGATGTTATGAAGAGCATTGTTTATGGTGCGACTTAACGTGATTTATCTGTTCAGTTTCTATCTAATTGATATTTATCCTTTAGATATTGAGGATTCGTCGCCGGGCATCGAACGCAAATTGTCGCTGTTGTCGGCTCTGCCCAAGCAGCGGGCTCAGCGCCTGCTAAAGTGCTGGCAGCATCCCGAGAGCCTTATGATCCGGGGACGCGAGCATGCGGCCAACATTCTCTCGGGTCAGCACCAGGAGCCGCCACAGCGACGCGGCTCTGGCGCCGTCTCCCAATCACGCATGCATACCAGGAGCGGTAAGAATCTGGATGGGGATTTTTGCTTTTTCTTTTTGCCTCTCATTTAATTTTCACGTTCATTTTCATTGCATCATTTTATTATTATGGCTTAGCACTGAACAAGCCGACAACAGTTGTTTGTCACTCGTTGCTTTTGGTTTTTTTGCTTATGATTTTAACCACAACCATTTTGAGCATTGCAAGCTTTGTAATTATGCAGCGAGCAGCGATTTGGTAATCATATATCATATATTATATATATAGATATGTAGTTAGCCACGATGCCCGATCATCTTCTGGTTGGTAAGCAGCGAATAACTCTGTGTATTAGCCAGTGTCTGCCTGTCTGTCTGTAGTTTAATGTATCCCCATATATTTATACCCATTTACTCATATTTATGTCCTTGTTAGATCTCACGGCGGAAACCTTGTCGCCGCTGGACTCATTTCTGGATTTGTTAACCGCCAAGGCGAGCCTCAACGAATTGGACTACAACCTGTTAATAGAGACAACGCTGAGTTCCATGGACCAGCTAACAGTCAAGGAGTAATTCCATTAGCGTCTAATTGCTTAATTTATATTTAATGTTTATGTGTTTAAGCCAAAGTTTTGTGTCAAATGTGTAAACTTAATCGAAAGTGCAATGTGCCCAGTTAGTATTCAAGAATTAAATACTAGTATTTATGTCATAAGTTCAGCCACAACTGTATTTGAGGAACTATTATTTAATAGCTATCACTTAAGTAACAGTAATTTCATTGATATTTTCATTACAAAAATATTGCTAATTTGATGTGCTTCTTCACTCATGCTTACATTTCGAACGCCATTTATATTATTCTCTGTTACTTACTCAAGTCGAAAATGCAGCTAATTGTATTCTATTTATATTTAAATAAACACACATACCTGCTTACGCCTTTAGAACTATATTTCAGATTTTAAAGTTATTTTATTTTATATATTTTAAAAGTATAACTAAAACAACAAAAATATTTTATGATTTATATTTAAATGAATTTGAAATTCAATTGGATTTGACGAAAATATAATGCCTTAAAGTAAAGAAAGTCTTAAAAATAATATCTAAATTTTGAATATTTATCCGTTGTTTAATGTTCCGTAATTTTGTTTATTTTAATTTTTTTAAGTTGACTGGAGACTTGCCCCTCAAAAGTGCCCCTTACACAGACAACTGTTATACTGCGGTGCTTAGTGCATATAAGTAACGATAGGTGGCGCAATTGCATTTACAAAAATATTAACATGAATTGAACGTTAGCATTAATTTCAGTAACATGCCAATTAAAAAATTTAAAAACTTTCTGAATCATTTTTAATATATATAGAGTTTTTAAATATTCAAGTATAGTATTAAGATAATGTTTTTATTCCATATTAAACTAAAAAAGTATTTAAAAATAACGGCGTAACAGGACAATAACAGATGCAAAACAGAGCGTACTCTGCTCAGTTCGAGTTCGAAAATTCGAAAACAGCTGTGCAAGAGATGCACGGAATAACAGCCACAGTGGCTGTATTCGAAAGAATACAACTGCCATCTAACATAACAGATAACAGCGTGTGCACTGCACATATTAACAGGAACTGTTAAAAGTATCTGAAAGATACTTGGGCATTAGCATTGTTTTGTTTATCCAGTTGACAGTTTGTGGAAAATCGTCACGGTGCGCGCATCAACGAAAATTCGTTGCTGATAAACAGGACCAAGAACAAACGAACCAAACACGGGCAACATTTTGTCTTAGTGCTGTCGCCTAACTACCGAGTGCAACGCAACGTGATAATTCCGATTGGAATATGCGCGTCGTCTGAATCTGAGTCTGAGTCTGAGTCGGAATCGGAATCGGAGGCGAGGCAAAAGTGCCAAATGCACTGTGAAATATTTAAACGCAAAATGCGCGCCATCAAATCAACAAATTGATATTAAATTAATTATTAAAAAGTGTGCAGCAGCCGAGTCAAACAATTAACAAAGCAATTATTAATTAAACAATAAGAGCGTCAAGTGTAGTTAATTCAAGTGATATTTTTTTCAATTCAACGGCCATAATGGAGAATAACTTTAAAGGCATCTTCACAATCGGATTATGTTTGGCGCTGCTCAGCAGCGGACAAACCCATTTGAATATTTTTCTCAATTTGCACGAAGTGCTGCGTTTAATCGGTGAGTTGCCATCGAATATACATTTTCATATATATATATATATCTTTTTTTTTTTTGTTTTTATCATAATTTGATATTGGTAATACGAATTTAATTTCATATCTAATATCAATTAGCTGTCGTCATTTGGCATATTTATTGTTTGATAAATTAATGCAAATCAAATTTGGATTTTACGCTAATGGCATTTTCGATTTTATAAAATAAAATCATGCATAAAATGCATTAACAATTTATAGGCATTGTATTAATTAATTAATTTTGTATAATATAAATAATAAAACAATCATAAATCTGATATAAAATGTCAAAGTTTTATCGACGCTTTTAGCTTGGCAGGATTTTTTTTTTGTATTATTTCTCTGTCGAGCATATTGAATTATATATTGGATGGTGTGTTGTAAGCTCATAAATCAACCAGATTAAATATTTATATAAATATATATGTATTCTTTTACGCTAGCCATTTATCGTTCGAGACATTTCTTATATACTACTTACCGAGCATAAAATCCAAAAGTGTTTTACGAGGTGCTGCCAAAAAATGCAGTAAAAATAACCCTTTTGCCGGTCTTCGGTTTGTTTGTTTATCGCTACTGCTGTTCTTGGTGGTAATATATATATACATGTGTGTATGTGTGTATAAGAAATAAATCTATGTCGAATATCATAAAACACATGCAAAGTGCTTGCCACTGTTGAAGTGCTTGCCTGCCGCACTCCAAGAAGCGAGATATGGTTGAATTATCAGAAATTATGTTGTAAAATTTACAACTCTCAAACGGAGCGTCGGCTGCCTGTGCAAACAGGCCAATTGATTGATGGGCACATCGAGAGGAGGTGGTAAATATAAATATATATAAATATCGCATTTATATGATATGCGATCGTGTCACTTGTGAATAACTGGGTAAATATTTGGACTAGCGCGAGTGCGACCGCTAATCAGGCGCTTATCTGTCAGCTATCGACTTTGTCAATAGTTAGTATTCGGCGTCGGCGTCGTCGTCGTCGTCGTCATCGTAATTCATGTTTTGTTTTCGTTGCACCTCGGCTTATCGGAGCGCCGGACAATCAATCAGCACTGCAGGAGGCTGCTGACTCCCCTTCCTCATACACAGGGTGATCCATCAAAGTGCTATGGAAATTTATTAGTTGTGTCAGCCGCGTGTCAAACAAAATCAAATTTTGAAGCCATTAATCGGAAAACGCTCGCATAGTCGTTGTACTTATATGTATATATATATATACATATATATATATAATATATGTTGTAGTCGCACTGCCATTTTACTGCTGTAACTTGCAACCTGCCCCATTGCTGATGAGTGTTGGGCACCCTCTCCAATTATCCAGCGTTGACAGCAGGTTGCATGCCTGACCTACTTTCGGCTTACCTTTTCGGGCGCCTGCCCCTTTCTCTCTCTCGTTCTGTCTCTCTTCCTCTGTTGTCGTAGGTGTCATTTTTTAGCGGTTTGTTCAAAAGGTTGACTTCAACCAGTGTGCACATGTGTTTGACCCGTCTATGTGTGCATACAGGTACATCAATTAAATTGTCAGACCACAAAAAAAAACTTTGCTGTAGCACTTGCTGCTCGTTAGGTTACACTTGTAGCACGGGGGTGGGATAGGGGGAGCCCGGGTATTGGGGCACCTATCAGGGAAATGGGATAAAGGATACGTGGTTGCGCTAAATTGGTGGCTCTGGCCAAAGACTTGCATATAAACCGTGTCAGGGACTGACGCACTGCTGGCTTCGGCTCGTTAACGCAGTGAGAGACAAGTAGAATCATTAATGGGTTTGCAGATTAAATGAGGAACCATCAAACAGAGCATGAAATAATGCCACGGAAAGCAGCCAGAGGAGAAAGTGTGCTTACATTTCCAAGCGAAGCCATTTCATTGGATTAAAATCAATATAAAATTTACAATACATCGTTAAAAATTCGCTATAGATTATATGGAGGAAAATCTCCATAATATTTTGTTATTTCGCTCAGAGTAAAAAGGAAGAGGAAAGGAAAATGTGGTGTACATTTTTGTATTATACCGAAAATACAGTCCATAATATTTGCGGATCTATCAGTACAATATTTAACTCAGGTACCCTTCAAAATAATGAAGAGGAAAACAAGATGTGTTGCAAATTTACATATTACAACCGAAAAAATCTCTATAATAATCATGGATTTATTAATTCATTTAATTATTTAATCAGGATAAAAATAAAAATAAAAAAAGGAAGAATTAATGTGTTGTAAAAGGGTAGTTGGATGAAAATTAAAAGGGGAGCATGTTGATTCGGAATAAACTGACCATGGAATGATTATTA
The DNA here is from genome assembly GCA_035043785.1 of Drosophila planitibia. NCBI lineage: Eukaryota > Metazoa > Arthropoda > Insecta > Diptera > Drosophilidae > Drosophila > Drosophila planitibia. Next base: position 1,243,439 of record JAWNMS010000066.1, read on the forward strand.
AAGCATTCAGCGGATAAAATAACATATTTACATATACAAATGTGATGAAATTTCAAAAATAATTTACTCAATGATACTGCCCACCTGAAAGTTGACCACAAAATTAGCGTCATATAATTTTCAATTGTTGAGCCCACTGCATTATTAAAACTCTGAAATAATCACAAATGTATTTTTGAATTTGGAATAAGGCAAATACTATGCATCATAAAAATAAATTAATACTTTATTGAAATTTGTCGTGGAATCCTAATAGCTAATAATACAGTCATGGACACATAAATGCACAAATGAAATCCATAAATAAAAGATTCAATTTTATGAGTGCAATTTTAATAATAAAATTCGAAAAAAAACAAAATAACGCTGTCCATATAAATATCACTTTTTTTTTAAATACGTAGATTTCGCATAAAAAATTTTCCAATTTAGGTTTGGCATTATAGCTCGACCTATAGCTTCACATGATCGACACATACTCTTCATAAGCGCTAAGCATTTATCGTTTGGTACGGAATTTCAAACTTTTTGGATTTCATCCACAAAACATAAAGATTTTGCGATTTTATCTAGTTTACTTCGACCAAAGATCGACCAAAGATTTTCAATGGGACTAAGCTATAGCTAGTAAGTAATACTCTATATGAAGATGATCCTAGAGCCTATGGGAACTGGTGTGAAGAATTCGAAATGAATTACTAAAGTAGTCATTGTTAGCTAGTGGGGAAATTAATGGAATATCTAAGTAAAAGCTAGTCGCTGCGCCCCCCAACCCCCTCACAAGAGTGCTAAGTGCTTAGACCTGAGCAGTACGCAACCCTTCTGCCCAGCCCCCCACTGCCACTGTGGCAAAGCTGCAAAGTCACGCTCGTAGTGTATCAACGTTGGCTAATCTGAAGCCATCCAAGCCCATCGGACGCACACATTTGATCGATTGACATTTTCAACTGCTACTTGGGCAGACGAGAGATTTAGACGGCATAGTTGCCAACTCACGTAATAAAACGGCAACATTTGGCTAAAAATACAGACACAGACACACAGACACACAGGCACACAGAGCATTTATTTTGCCAAGTAATGTGAACTCAATTAGTGCAGCAATAAGAATAGAAAAGCCCTCCAAGGCTGGCAAATCTTGGCGACAAATGCGCAACGTGCGTGCCGAACGAGACTTTGCAACACATAGAATAATTAATAAATGTATGTACGGGAGGGAAGGGTGAGTGGGGAATTGCAATTGAAATCGGTGGCATTAGCTGGCGCCGCATGGCATGCAAAGTGCGAAGCCGCTGTTGTTGTTGCAGCTGCTGGGAATGACGACATTATAAACAAGTCGACAGCATGTTGTTGCCATGTCTGCATTGTCGTAATTGGCAAATGAATGAGAGACGCAGCGAAGCAAGCGAAATAGAGAAAGACACAGAGAAGAGAGAAAGAGCACGAGAGAGAGAGAGATAGTGATGATGATGACGCAGCATAAAGCTAGCGAAAATCTCAGTTGCATTTCAATGCGCTTAATTATGAGGGTGGTTCGAGGGTTGACCGCGCCAACTGACACTGACTGTGACTGTGTACGGCTGTCTGACATACACGTGGCAACGTCAGCATTGCTTGCAACATGCCACCTACAACAAATTCGCTGTCCTGTTGTTGCTGCTGCTGCTGCTCCAGCTGTTTTTTATCTACTGCAAGTCATTGGCCCTTCAGTGCGCAAACAGTTTACACTTCAGCAACAGTCATGGATAGCTGACCACGCCCAACTACACACTTGCCCAGCTACACATACATCACAAACTATATATATATATATATATGCATATATAGCAAAGCTATGCTTCACTTACAATAACAACAACAACAATTGACTCCCACTTTCGCTTAATTAAAACGCTAAATGCTTTGCGGATGTTGTTGTGTGACTTGTTGGTGTTGTCCACGTTGTAGCGTGCGACAAAACACAACAACAACAACAACAACAACAGAGACTGCAACACGGTTGCATAAACATCAACTATATTTTTAAATGCTTACCAATATCATGAATATACAGTTTTCACCATGTTCATCTACCGAGCCATTGAATTCATAATTATTCAAATTTATTAATACCAACTAAAAATAGTTTGCGAAGCTAGAAACAGGAAAACTATTTTCTCAATTGATAACGTTTAAAAATAAACCTGGTTATTTTTTATTTATGCCAAGAGCCTTTTTGAACATTTATAGGATATCTGCCTGCTGTCACATTTTGTTTATTTATATTTTTATTGAGTTCGCTAGAGAAAATATTTTTGTTCGTTTTTTTTAAATTCAAACTCTAAATTTGTGTTGAGTATTTAGTTTTTGTGTGTAATCCCCGTTCTAGTAAGCTACTTAAAAGCACCCGAAAAACCATTCAAACTCAAAGCTTATTCACATTTCCATTTGGCAAGGAATAAGTTTCAACACGCATATATAGAATGCCGTGCATTTAGATAGTGGCAACTAGATACGGGTGGATACCACAGTTGCATATCTGCCAACCCCAAAAGAAGAAACAGTGAGTGCCATATCTCAAGTGGCAATCCCCAGACTTGGGCACCGCCTCGTTATCAAATGAATTTAATCAGTTTCAATTGTTTATGTTTTAGTTCTGCCTTTTGGCATGATTGGTAGCCACTAGACACGAAACGGAAGCCGGGCAAACGGGCTAAAAAATAAAAGACCCAACCCGAAATCCACTTGGGAGAAACGCGAACACATTTCACAAGTTTCAATTGACTTGTTTTGAAATTTCTGCTTTTTATAGTGGATTTTTTTATTTATATTTTTCGGTACTAATTGCGGCGTCAGCTTCGAGCAGTTAATGTAACTGACAAATTGTTGGAGCCCCATTATGAGGCGATTTAATGGTTTGATAGAAAATTGGTGGCTTTGATGTCCACCACATGTGGATCGTCAAAATGCTCACTGACACCTACTTGACAACGATGTGGCAAGCGGGCTACAAATCGAATGGGAAATACATATTTCACCGTGCCCAATGGGAGCTCAAAACTTGCTCAACTAAATGTGCATTGAATACATTTTCCACCATAATAACGCATTAATTTATGACCAACGCCATGGAGATCGAGAGAGAGAGAGCGAGAGAGATAAATATAGGCAGAGTGCCGCCTAATCCCGGGACTCTGGCCACTGGCAATGGGAAATGATTAAATTATGTTAATGACCAAAGCACAAAATGGCAGGGATAATAAAGTACATGATATTTGCATTAGATGGCCACGCTTAAAGCAATATCCGCATTAAGGGATATGCTGGTAAATCCTATAGGATTTCACATTGCTAGCCATTTAGCGTAATTAACTTGTGCTTACGCACCAAGCAAAATGCTTTCCCACAAAGCTGAGTGATTACAGGGCAGGCGTGGAGGGGCGGGGCGGGGTAGCGTTGCAGTTGCATTTAAGGCTTTGTTGCAACCAACTTCTAAATAAACAAGGCAAGTGACGCGTGCGGCCCGAGCAGCAATTGTATCTTGTGTGGATACAACGATGTACACCTTCGCTTCTCTAGTTGCCTGGCTGCCTCTGCCTGCCTGCATCAAAGTGAGAAAAGTTGCACACAACAATGACAAACGACTGTCAGGCAGGAGAGGAGGGTAGTTACTAGCTACCTTTACAGCAGCAACAGCAACAGCAACAACAACAGCAACAAAAACAACATAAACATCGCTGCTTAATGGACCAGAAATGCGCTGTGCAAACACAGTGCCTGTCCCTGTGCTGTCCGTCTCTACTCCTGTTACTGCCTCCTGCCTCCACACTCGCTGCTCCGGTCCTGCTGCGTATGCAAACAAATGAAGCCCGGAAGCGAAATGCGAAGCGTTGCCTGCCGCCAGCACTTGAGCACGCCGCGATTGGCACCCCGAACCGAAAGCCAAACCGAACCGAACCGAAACCAAAACCAAACTCAAGCGCCCAGCCCCGCCCTGCCCTCGCTCGCTATCAGCAGCAGCTAGCCACGTTGTTGAGGGCTTCATTTGAAACGCCACCCGAGGGTGGACCGCTGCTGCCGCCCCTTGAAGCTACTGCGTTCGCTGTCGCAGTCGCAGTAGCAGTCGCCGTCGATTACGACGTCGTCGCATATATTTTATTGCCAAGCAAATTCCAAGCGGGTGCCGCAAACTCTCCCCTTCTCTCCTCCCTGACTCTTAATGAGCCCGTAAATTATTTTTTATTATTTTGTATTTAATATTTTCATTGCTGTTTGCACAAAAAGAAAAAAAACGAAAAAAAGAAAACCCAAAAAACACACGACGCGTGTGTGGCATTCATTTGATTTCGAATTGATTGTGGGAAACGGATATGCGGCAAAAGTACCACGCAGCGAAAGGGGTTGCTGCATCCTTTTAGCTAAGGGACTGACTTGAACTGGGGGCATCCTTTGACTTGAACCGAGTCCGTAGAGTGTAGAGTATATCGATAAGTTTGCTTTACATCTTAAGACTATGCACGACACCATGCCCCATTTCCAGCTACAAATTTATGTAAAATGTTAATTACTTTCCGCACAATTATGTGGCACACATTCAATTTCCACCCTCAAGTCACAAACTCAATCTAAAAACTAGTATCATAAGCATATCTCCCTTTTGCTTCTGCCATCCTATAATAAGTATATACTTATAGATATATTACAAATTCAACGTATTGGAAAATTTCACACGCCCGCAGCCCATCTCAGCGCATCTCGCAGTGCATTTCTCCAACCCTCGCGCAGCTTCCCACGCAGCCAAAGAACTTTCCCAACAGAGAGACTGAGACAGAGAGAGACTGAGAAAGAGAGAAAGAGAGAGAGAGATTGGGTGCTTGACTGGGAGCTGCTCACGTTCTATGCTGATAAAATATTTAGTAATTAAGATTTGAGGGCGCTTAAGTGCTGCAATGTAATGCTCCCAAAAGCATTTCGCGCCATAATGACTTATGATGACTGGTGGGCGCAGAGGGGTAATCGTTGGTGGCGTCTCCTTGCTTCCTCCTAAATCAGATGGAACACGTAGTGGTTTGCCAATTTGTTGAACAACTCTGGGGGAATTTGGTGTTCTCTATGTAAATGAAAGAGTTTGTCATAGGCGACTAACTGACTGAGTGCTGACTGAGTGCTGACCTATATATAGCTCCATCTGAAGCGTAGACTGAAGTTTGCTTTTAGGCAGTAAGTAAGTGCTGAGCGGGGGTTTGAAAGAAGTCCGCCCGCAAGTGCGGTTAAATGGGAAAGACTTATTCTATGCAACTTTATTGTTTTTCATCATCATTCTTAAATATATTATGATAAATTGCAAGCAAATTCCCAGATATAAATCCGCATTTTGGCTGACATTTTCATTTCATGCTTAAGTGCATCCCAATTCATAGTTGAATATATTATTTATTTGTAACCTATTTACAAAATGATGACGCGTATACTTCGACTCGATATTTGAGTATAAATAATTGTAAGTCTTCCACAACAATTTAATTTTTTTTTATTTATATCTCATTTGATCTAGCTTGTTCTCAATGACAGGCTGTTTTATTTTGATAGGAGACAACTGTTGGGTGACATATGCGCAGCGTTTGGTACAATTACGCTACGCTAATCAAAATATCAAATGGGAATCAATCTTCGAGTGCAGACTCAAAGCACTTCCCGTTGGGCAGCGCTGACAGAAAGATTGTGCACACGACTCTACCATATAATTTATGCCTTCAATCAAGGCAAGTGACTGACTGACTGACTGACTGGGTAACTGACTGATGACAGCGGGAGAGAGCGAGAGAGAAGGATAAAGAGGAGGAAGGAGGCGGAGTAGGAGGCGGTGCCTAGGGGCCGCTCTGTCTGCGGTAATTTCCCTGTCACGCGTGATAAAACGCGCACATGGCACGTGAAGAAGGAGGCGGGCTGTGTGGATTCGGATTCAGATACAGATACTGATTTAGCTTTAGATGCGGACTCGAATTATGTGGCAACAAGTAATGCCAGCTGAACGCGAGACGAGTCCTGAGTGTATGTGCGGCTTGTTTCAACTTTAATTAAGCGCTCATTTTACATATAAACATTTACATAAACTCCTGCCAACGTATTTAACAAAGGAAAGAGAAAAAACAACAAAAAAACAGAAGGAAAACATATTCACTTTGCCTGGGCTTAGGCAATTCGTCCCGTTGCGAATGCAATTCGTTCTGGCTGGCTCCGGCACAACGAATACACTCAGTCCGCATTCATTTGCCGCCGTGCATTAGTCGCGGCTATTATCGTGTCTGCCGCTCTTTATTATCAATTCTCATCTCTCTACGAGCCTGTTACAGACCACCAAATGGCGTGAAATGTGTGGATTGCGAGTGTTGTTTTTGCTTTTTATGTTATTTATTTTTTATTTTCATACGCATATTTCTATTTGGACAGACTAATGGCGTTGAGTGCCGTGCCGTGCCGGCTTTGAGTTGGGTGTGAGAATATTAGCAGCATTATCATTAACATATTTAAATGTGGATAAGCACAAAGCGAATAAATGAATTTCTGCAGCATCAAATGAGGGTGTGATACTTTTTTTTGGTTGGCTCGCTGAGGCTCATCCAGCTAAAGAGTGAATCAAGTAATCAAAGGAAGCTCTGGAATGAGTGTTCAAAGTGTTCAGAAATACATTAGGGTTGTTTTTAGGTGCTGCTATAATCGATACCAAATTAAGATAAAATGTTGTTACAGATTTGGCATACCTCTTGTTTTATAAAAAGCATTGGCATCAAATTGTTTTATTTTTCTTTACCTCACAGTTCGATTTGAAACATTTATTGCGTATTGAATTGTTGAATTGTAATTATTCATAAATATTAAATAGTAAATCCTCGTGATTCTCCTGCGAACGTGCTTGCATCAGGGTTGATTCTGTGTGATTTTATAGTGCCAAATTAAGATAAAATGGGATTAGAGGCAATCAATAAATTTTAGCTTAGCTTATTTTGTTCGCATTAGCATTACATTTATTTGCTATCTGTGATTATATCATAGTCCGATTCGAAACATTTACAGTCAACCATGGAACTCGCAACTTGGAAAAGAATACCTCCCATTCACAAGTAATTTATTTACTTCAAGATACAATCTTACTCGTCAATTATTCATATTACTTAATTAACGATTTAATTATTGGTATAATCGTACAAGATAAAGATACCTAAGCATATGCATTAACAAGAGCAATCTAAGTGTCATTATGACGCTTTCATCAAGCAGACCGCAATTATTTCACCGATAAGCTGCTCATTATGCATAGATCTCAACTGCCCGAGTCTCTGATAATTGCTCACACCAATTGACGCTCCACTCGAGAAGTGGCATCAACCACAGCACGCTGACACCATTATTAGACGCACCCCCACCTTACCCTCCCCGGGCTGGCTTTGAGTTTGTGTGTGGGCTCTCTTAGAAAACTTTTTGCATTGTCACGTTTACAAGATGATAAACCCTTAACTACTTTTCAACGAAAGCACCCAAAAACACAAGTAAATATTCATAGATATGTGTGTGTTTACTTTTAGAAAATATTTTTTGACCCAAAAGCAAAAAACGTAACCATAAACAAAGTCCGAAAACTTTTCAACAAAAAGCAGCGTTGACAGAGAGGGAGAGGGAGAGAGATAGAGATAGAGAGATTGTAGGAGGAGATGCGTCCACTTCAGTGGCACCGCCTACACACAAAGCATACATACACCACACACACATTACACACACAACACACACAACACAGACACATCACACACATCACACACATACACACACTATTGTAGGCATGCTAATCTCTTTTACACTCGGCTGTGCCCTGGTACTGAGACCTGGAACTGCCACTGGGACCTGCACTGTGTGTGTGTGTGTGTGTGTGTCTGTGTATCTGTGTAGTGGATAATGGGTTCCGTAGTAGCACTTATTGTTAGCCGAGCAGCTGGCTTTGGATGGCTGGCCGAAAAAGTCAATACGAGGCGCTGCTCAGTCGGTCAGAGTCATAAATTACGCCATCCCTGGGGTGCTATTGAAAAATGTTTGCATGTGTATGTGCGTGTGTGTGTGTGTGCGCGTGTGTGTGTTTGTGTGCTTTGCTTATTTGTTTGTTTGTATTGGGCACTGGGCCCCGAGGTGTTTGGGCACAAACGAATTTGCGCTGCTCCCTTTGGCCAGTGTCGCTTGCAGTCATGTCAAAATGTGTTCATAAATTTCACCTCATGGTCCAAAAAAAAAAACAAAAAAAAAGACGAAAAAGAAGAAAAATTCGGCACAGGAAGTTGTTGTTTACTTAAGCACAAACATGTGCTGCGGGTTTTGCCGCAGAATGTCTTTTCTGCAGCGCCTCTCTGTTGTGATCCCTGTGCACGGGGATTGGCATGCGGCTGGGCCACCCAGGTTGCCAACGGTGGGGAGGGGGGCATCTGACCGCAGAGACGCATGCAAATCAAGCCACAGGGCACATTACAAGCTGACCCAACCGAGCAACTGAAACCGCAACAAAATTCAACTAACTGGGCCAATCACCTCCGGAACAACCCACCCAAAAACCAGCAACCACCTGCACCTGCTGTTGCAGCCCCGACCACAGTTTATGGCTATCCATAAATTTTATGGCAGCGCCTAGACACATTCCGGTCTATCTCTGCAGGTCTCTCTCTCTCTCTCTCTCTCTCTCTGTCTGGGATTGCGTCCAGCCAGAGGTGATAAAAATTTCATTACATCACGCAAAAGCGTTGCCCGAAATTGAAAGAAAACTTTACACCAGTGGCAAATTAATGGTCAGCTACGACTTTGACTCTTAGAATCACAGTCAGACGCTACCTGATGAATGGCTGTGGGTCGTGGGTGGCTCAGGGGACTAACTGAATCCCACTTGGCTCCCATTTGGGTGGCAGGTGTTGCTGTTTTTGCTTCAGGGTTTCTCGGGTTCTCGGCACTGGCTCACGCAACCAAGCGTGGACCTGTGTTAATAATCACATTAACTTTTCCAGATAATCACATTAAATTTCCGACTTGGTATTTTTCTTCTTCCTTTTACGTTGCTTTGATTTTTATGAGTCAATAATTTGCACTTATCGCAGGGAGGAGGTTTGTTGAATGTGCAAAACATATGGGCTTGGCTCTGGCCCTGATGAAAGGCAGATACTTATGGAATCAGCTGGATTAATTCCACATTTATCGTGCTTGTTCGAGTGCCTTGACCTAAATAGTCCTTACACGGCGCTAATTAGCAATCGAGTTGTTCCACGAATTGCTTCAGACATCGTGGAGGGGACCGGACAGGAAGGGCAGTTGTATTTACATTTTAAATTAAATACAGCTGCAACTAGAACTCGTTGATGGCAACATCGCTATAAACGTAATGTGTTTTTTATGGTTTGTCATAGAAATCTACAAGATCATAATTTATGCAACAACCGATGGCCGGACGCCTCTAGGTGCCCAGCACTCCCATGAACTTGAATTTATGGCCAGACGATGCGATGAGGAGCAGCAGCAGCAGCAGCAGCAGCAGCATCATCATCATCGATGGAGTTGAAGTCGTTGAGGTGATAATATAAAAGCAGAAAATACATAAGCGGCAAGACAGCCAAAAAGGGTTGCTTGGCCCAAGTAAAGGGAAAGGCGTTGATTGCGTCTGGCCTGCAGGCAAAAACCAAGAGGCAAGAGCAGCGCCAAGAGCTGGGCGCAGAGCACAGAGCGAGGCAAATAAATTGCAGCTGCTCTCGACCAGGGCGATGAAATACAAATAGAAATACTTGGCAGCTACCGTTGGCGTTGAACGTTGAACATTGCCAGTTGCCAGTTGCCAGTGTCCAGTTGGAGCACGTTGCACGTTGCGCCTTTGCCGGCAATGAAGTTGCCACATTGCCAGAACGATACACAGTGAGAGCATCATCATCTACTTCACATGTCCTTTAGCTTGTTTGTCTTTCACTCTGTCGCTCTGCGCTCCACAGAGCGTTCTCAACTGAAGTTGTTTGGCCAGACGACGCAGCCAACTTCTTTTTGTACTCATCTCCACACCCTTCCCCTTCTCGACCCATGCTCGTTCCGACCAGTTGTCGAGCATACAAATCCAAACGAGCTGGCGAATCATGACCATTTGGGCATAAAAATTACCTTGCCTCGCCTTGTCTCGAGTCGGCTTCATATTATTGCTTCTGCTTCTGCTTCTGCTTGTGCTTTGGTTTGATGTTGACCTTCTATGGCCTGTGTGTGTTACCTGACTGCAAGCTCTGTGATTTAATCAGTTGCATGCTGCAAAGCTGCAAGCTCATTCCATCATGTTGCAATGGCTCTTGACTTTTGGGTTTGGCTGCACTCGTCTGGGCACGACTTACAGCCCGAATCAAATGTGTATAAATTGAATACGCCTGAGTTATGATGCCCAGGACATTAGCATGCGCCACAGTCTCGTCGCTGGCCGGATTCAAATTTGCAGCAAATAAAAATTGTTCCTTTATAGGGGTATGCATGCCATAGTCAAAGGCATAACCCTTGCTACCCCCTGCCTCTCAAAAGAGTGTCCTAAATCAGCATCAGCTTCAGCTCAGTGGCCACCAATGTCATCATCAGTCGCGGGCAGAGACAGCTCCGCCCCCAGACATTGATAATAATAAAACTGTCTGTCGTCGTTCCCCAAAATTGGCAGTCTACAGTCTCTCCCTGGCCTTATCCCTGTCTGTGTCTGTGGCCTAGTAGTAGTCTTCCGTCTGCGTTTAATGCACAACATATTCATGTGTCAAAAGACAATTTCGGATTTATGGCCTGCAAAATCCCCAGGCTGACGACGACCAAATGACGCATTGTGGGCGGGCGGCGAATGGCGTCCGTTGCAAAGAAAAGGAAAAAAAAACAACAGAAAATAAAATATGTTAAGAAAGCATAAAGTGATATCCACTAGCTGTGGGCTGGGCGAGACATACATTCACTCAGACATACGTACATTCAAATCTCGCTCAGCCTTTTGGTTTGCATAAATTAGGGCCAATGTGGGGGAACGAACGGATTGCTTCTGATGGCCAGGGTTCCACTGGCGGGTTAACATGATCCCTGCGTATTTGGGGCGCAAAAATTGCCATTTTTATTCCAGTTTTCTCAGTTTTTTTTTTTTTTTGCACATAGAAAGTTTTGGTTTATGCGTCTGCTCTGGTATTTTAGGGTTGTAATTGAAATTAAATAGATGTCGTGCCATGAATTCAAATCGCTTTGCTCCTGCCACCATCTTAGATGGAAATGGAAATGGGACTTAAAGAGTTAAAGAAACAATAACAAGGAATTGTAGAATTCGCTTAAAATGAAACATCAAGCTTACCCAGTGCCTTAAATATCGCATGGGCAACACAAAGTAAATAGCTGAAAAACATTGGGTTGGCTTGTACTTTGGTTAAGGAGGTTTTGAAATAATAGAAATTTTGAAGAATACCTAAATGCTATTTTCAACTTACAAGTTATCCTATTTTAGTATACCCATATAAGCTTTTAGCACAACTCACATTTAACTCCTTTCATTTATCGTAGCTTGTCTTATCTTATTTTACCCAAAGTGTTACATGCACAAATTAAATTATTCCACAGCACAGTGTCATAAACAATAGCTTCAGGAATTTCAGGCAACCCATTTCTGCACACAAATATGTTCGTATAATCTTAACTATACACGGTACATTGATCCTTTGAGCTAAACACACTTGCTTGCTGGTCTCAGAGTGTGTATTTATAGAGTAGACACCGAGTTGCTTTCACTTAAAGCCACTCCCTTTTTGGTTGCCACTTTTGCATTTCACTCTATCAGCATCTTGCCGAACATTATTCTTATCTACTATCTGCTATCTGCTAAACTTCATTCTCGGTTCTCTTTTCTTTGGTCCATTCTGTTGTCAGCTTCCACATTTTCACGCTTTTGAAATTTGTAGCACTTTAAGCATATTTTCGCAGCTTCTCCTACACTTTTGGGGCAACTTTTACTTTTCTCGCGCACACAAATGTATGTCAGTATCACTCGACGAAGTTGCGAGCAGCAGCTAAGGGTGAAGGTGTCTCGTTCTGGTTAATGAAAATCGATTTTGCCTTCGTCTGGCCAGGTGACAGGCGGAAGTGGAATCGGGCACAGCAGAAGGCATTCCAAAAGTGATAAAGTGTGGGGTGGCATCGACTTCATTTGTTGAACAATCAGCTCTAATTAGTCCAGGCACTTGAGATGCAAAGCGGGTTTGCCTTGAATGGGGTGGGTCAACTGAATAATTTGCTATTATTTGTCTATAATTGCGTGTGCGTGGGGGAGGGGGAGGGGGCTGCAAAAGTTTTGATGCCTGTGGAATTTTAATTGCAAATGTTTAACACAATGTACAAGCCGGCAGACTGGCAATTGCTCGACTTCTTTGGCCTTTAAGCGATTAGCTTTTATATTTTAGCTTTTCCTGCTTTTTATTTTTAGTGATTAAATGCGCTGCTTTTGCAGCTCACATGTCTGCTGCCCATTAACCCTTTTCAGCGTTATCACAACTTTGCTCTCTATCTACCTTAGTTCGTTATGCGACAGTATTCATAACTGCAAAACGTCATAATATTTCACCAACCCCATCCATCCCCCCTACACCCCTCCACCCCTTCTTCTAAATAAAAAAGTGTGGTCCACCAGCAGCCGCTTTCACTAATTACATTTTCAGAGTGCAAACGAAGCGTGCGAGGAACCAGAAAAGGGAACTAGAACGTAGCAGGGACTGAGTATGCTCCACTAATTAGTACGATATATATATGTGCATATATATATATATGAATGTGCATAGCATGTGGATGAATAAGTGGCATAAATTAAAATAAAATGTACAAGTATAAAATGTAACTGCGACGTCGACTGCGATAAAAATCTAAAATAAACACTGCTCGCTGCGGCAAGCCACGGCCCCGTGAGCGAACTGAGCCATGCAACATATGTGAGCAACAACAACAACATCCACATTAATTAAGCATAAACATTTAACCTGCCCCGAGACACGCCTCCGACAGAGCGTCGCGTGTCCGCGACTCATGGAAGGGTCCGCTTTGTGTTTTGTTCAAGTCGCCTTTTTGTTTCGTTTGTACACATAACTTGATTGATTTATTGAGCCCACGCCAGAGCTGCAGAGGAATGCAGCAAGCGGCAAGTGCAGTCAGAGCAGGTATCCGTAAGGGCGCCAGCTGTAGGCCGATCCCCAGGAGAGCGACTCATATTCTTTTAGTTAATTTAATTAAATGCATCGCGAGAGGAAACGTGGCAAGTGAGCATTGAGCATGCAACAGCGAGCAACAACTGGTTGCAACATAGCTGTCACAACTATCAGATATATGTATCTGATAGATTACCAGCTGCTATTGTGGTAGACATGTATTGAACCATGTTCAAAATATATGTCGAGGCTTTTGAATATGGGTTAGATTAGTACGGAGCATGTGAAAGTGATATTAAATAACTGCTTACAAATTAACATAACATGCAAATCTTATTGCAGTTCATAGTTCCACATAGCGAGCAAACATGAACTAGTAATCGTAAATAGGCCCATTTATAGTCAGGTGCTCATTATTGCCCGTGTTCACGTAAGAGTGCAATTAACTCACAGCTATTTTATATGCCAAGCCAATGTTATTGAAAACAACTGGCTAACATTAAAGTCTAACTGTAGAAATAAATTTAAATGCTTATGAATATTTATTAGAATTGTTTTATCAGATTAACGAGTAGGTATTTTTCATTGTGATGTAGTTAATTGCTTTGTTGACATGTGTTTGCTTAAAATAATATGGATTTTAGTATAAAAAACTTAACTTAACATACAGTTGCAAATATCAGATGTGGAAGTTAGTGTTGGGTTCGTAAACTGTTGGTAAACTGACATCTTCACACAGATACCATTTCAGCTTTGCGTAACAGAATATAGGATGAACTAAAAGAGTTCCCTTAACTAATAACTGTTAGTTAACATTAGATGTTAGAGATATGTTAGGAGAAATACTTTTGGAACAATTGGTTAAAGTAAAAATAAGTATTAACAGTATCAATTGCACAGTTTGGCTCTTTAAAGTGGAATTCTTTAAATTACCTCAGCTTTTTTTGTTGCCAACTTGTTTGTCGCTTTTGATTGATTAAGGGGAAATGTAAGAAACGCTTGTTTGGCATTCGAAACCGTTGAGGGGTTCAGCTATTTAACTCCTTCAATATGTCACCAACGTGTCTAAGTGGACAGATAATGCGGAGTCTAGCGGCAAGCATCCTGAAAAAGCAGGCTGCAGGCATCGTGGGCACTGTTCAAAGAAAATCAATTTGACAAAGTAAAGAAAACTGTTATCCCTGGTGATTGATTATACAGTCGAGTCGAGTGACTGGCCAAAAGATGCTCGATTTCGAGTGGGTCACCAAGCGTATCATTAATTTCCAAAACGGCGGGATAGAACACAAATAAAATCGGGCGGGAAGGGTGTCATTGAATGCGATGTAAGCAGCCAGTTCGAACATGCATTTCAACTGCTTTCCTTTTATTGCAGGCGTCTCCGCGGAGCTCTACTATGTGCGGGAGGGGGCCATCAATGATTACGCCCTGAACTTTGCAGTACCCGTGCCGGCGAACATTAGCGATGTTACCTTCACCTGGCAGTCGCTGGTGGACCATCCGCTGCCCTACAGCATCAGTGTGGCCACTTCGGATGTGGGTGTGTTGCCGCGCCCCATGTTGAACATCTCGCGCATCGGCGATGTGCCTCAGGAGCCGCAGACATGGGGCGTTAGTCTCAAGTGTTCGGGCACACGGGCGGCCGAAGTGACCGTCACTATTAGTGTGGAAGTCATCCTGGATCGAGCGACCAACAATAATACGAATTTGATCTTCAAACGCAAAAAGATTTGCCTGAAGGACGAGCACAACGATGCACGCGAGGAATACGACGAGGAGGAGCCATTGCATCCAGATCTGAGTGGTCACGATGACATCCACTATACGGAACACAATGAGGATACGGCCGAGCATGTCATATCCGATGGCCATTTGCCATCGAATGTGGAGCATGGCAAGGGCACTGACAGACATCGAGTGCTGGTAACGGAACCCACTGTAATTGTGGGTCGCGGTTCGGGTGGTGCAAACACAAATAATGAGTACGATCCACTGTTGCGGGAGACTCTCGTGCCACCAACCAGTGGCCTAATCACTCTGATTGTGGGTGGTATTCTGGCCTTGGTCCTTGTCTCCACACTCATTTTGATTGCTTACTGTGCCAAGGGTCCCTCAAAGCGTCATCCCTCCAACGGAGTGCATCTGATTAAAACCTCCAGCTTCCAGCGTCTGCCAACCATCTCGTCTACAACCCACAATTCGATCTATGTCTGTCCCTCGACCATAACACCCACATATGCGACATTGACGCGGCCCTTTCGCGAATATGAGCATGAGCCTGAGGAGTTCAACCGCCGTCTCCAAGAGCTGACAGTCCAAAAGTGCCGCGTTCGCCTCTCCTGTCTCGTTCAGGAGGGCAACTTTGGGCGCATCTATCGCGGCACTTACAACGACTGTCAGGAGGTTCTGGTCAAGACTGTGGCACAGCATGCAAGCCAGCTACAAGTGAATCTCCTGCTCCAGGAATCCATGATGCTCTACGAGGCCACACATCCCAATCTGATGACCGTACTCGGCATTTCCATCGAAGACTTTGCCACACCCTTTGTGCTCTATGCTGCCACGGGCAGTGTTCGCAACTTGAAGACTTTCCTGCAGGACCCCTCATATGCCAGAAGCGTGACCACGATTCAAACAGTGCTAATGGCCTCCCAACTGGCCATGGCCATGGAGCATCTGCACAACCATGGTGTTATTCACAAGGACATTGCGGCCAGGAACTGTGTGTAAGTAGAGATTAGCTCATTGTCTGAAGAGAGAGAGAGAGAGTGCAACTAAATCTGTAATTTGTAATCTGTCTAATCGACCACTTGCAACCCTCTTCTGTTTTGCCCTTCGGTTTCCTTTAGTATTGATGATCAACTGCGCGTGAAGTTAACCGATAGCGCCCTCAGTCGCGACCTTTTCTCCGGTGACTACAACTGCTTGGGGGATGGAGAATATCGACCCATCAAGTGGTTGTCGTTGGAGGCCCTTCAGAAGTCTCACTATAACGAGGGTAGTGACGTTTGGTCATTTGGTGTGCTCATGTGGGAGATGTGCACGCTTGGCAAGCTACCCTATGCCGAGATAGATCCCTATGAAATGGAGCATTATCTAAAGGATGGTTACAGATTGGCCCAGCCCTTCAACTGTCCCGATGAACTGTGAGTATCAAACGACGACTTGGTAGCTCCCAAGTTCCTCTCCCAGACTCGCAGCAAACTCAACAAATACCTTGTGTGTTTTTTGCTCTTTTATTTGCAGTTTTACTATTATGGCCTATTGTTGGGCCTCCATGCCCGCCGAGCGACCATCGTTTAGCCAGCTACAGATCTGCCTATCTGAGTTCCATACACAGATCACCAGATATGTTTAACCTGCGGTAATGAAGCACACCAAGACTTGTAAATACAACAAGAGGCGACGTCGGAAGATTTCGCAACAGACGACGTCTGCAACTCTGTTTCCAAAGACATATTTAAATTATAGCGCCTAAAGGGGGCGCCTAAGAAGCGATAGTGCGGTGGAGATGTGGTTACAAGTGTGGGCCCATTGTTTGTCCCCCACAATAAATAGTTACTTACCTATGTATAACACGGGCGTTTGGAGACAATTTCGAATGGAAGATAACAGTCTGGAAGCGGTACCCTCTGCCCTCTATAATTAGCAGTTAGGTATAGGTTAGTACGTTAAAATATAAAAACAAACATGCGACATTTCGATGCAAGAAAAGTAGTAGTTAAACTTAAACACCCACATAAATGTTGAAGGCACACATTAACAGATAAACCCAGTTAGGTTAGATTCCTCGTGGATCCCCAAATGACCTAAAGCATTTTGCATAACTTAACATTATATAGATACATACCTAAAGACAAGATCCATAATATAGTACACTCCCCTAGGCTAGGCATCAACGGGACGCTCTGTTGTAGTTTTGAGGAGCTCGATTATACATTCGACGTATATATAATAACAGCAAAAGTATATATTATCGAGTAAATGGTATATATAAATATATATATCTATGTAAATGTATTTATATGTGTATGTATTTCTATGTCTAAGACCGTAGTGCTAGTAAGTTCGAATCTATTGTATTTAACTAATGTTAGTAAACAAAAAAAACCAACGGTGCACTGCAAAACTTCCCAATTTATTTGAACCGCCTCCCAACCACCAGCTAAAAAAAGGATGCACTTTCGAGTCGAACCCATTATTTGTGTTACTTATACAGCCGTGTCAAGAAAGTTTTGTAATATACTTAAGCATTTCGCATTAGTTTTAAGTTTCTCTTATGATTTTTATTTCTGGAAAAAATGCAAAATAAAAACGATTTCAATAAACGTCCGTGCATAACATTCAAAAACCAAACAAATGCAGTTGTGAATGGAAATTGAACGGGAACGAGGACGAGAACGGGAAATGGTGCGACATTTATGTAAAATATTCGAGTGTAAGTATATCGCTAACAATTGAGCCAGCTCCGTCTAACACTTACCCTAAAACAACTCGCCTAAGAGCAATGTGTTGTTTGGGTTTTGCACTGTGGCGAACACGGCTGCCACAACGAAGCGACTGGGGTGGGGTTGGGCTAACCATCTCTAGCCCAAACACTCCAAGCACACGCACACACGCAGAGCCTGGAGGCAATCTCTTTGCCAGGCCAAGCGTGCTGGCAACACAAAAGGCATGTAATGCCCACAACCTATTTGAAGAGCTGTAGCGAAGCCGGATCAGAAGTAGGAGCAGAAGCAGCAGAAGGACTAGGCACAGGAGTAGAAGCAGGAGAAGGAGGTGTCTGCCCACACCTGTACGTGAAGCAGCCCGTGGAGCGCGTGCAGAGCTTATGAGGTAGATACGCTATTCGGAAGGCATGCTCTTTGATGGTTGCACTGACACTACTTAGTTTTTGGCACGTCATGGCACCAGGCACGATGTTGGCTGTGTCCCTTTTAATATGCCTGTCACAGCGTCAGGATAGCGACTAGTTTCGTGTCCTTCCTCATTGCTCCTGTTTTCGTCTATCTATTTTTTTTGTTTCCTATTTTTTTTGACTTGCTCGTCTTTAAAAAGCGCTCAATGAGCTCAGAGCTCGTTGGGCACGTGCCACAGCTGAAATGCGTAGCATTTAACTAAAGCCACTATCCCAAATCAAAAGCTAATGGGAAAAGCAGTTACAGCAAATCCACTGAATACTTGCCACACACATAACTGTAAGGTTAAAGGGCCAAGGAGATTATATGGAAATGCTCAAACTATCTTTATTTGAGTTAGGTTCAATTGTGCTAAAGACTTTTTATGCGGATAAGCCTAGTGCAATAAAATTAATGTTAAAAACTGCTCAGCTCTGTTAGATGATTTATAGTGATTAACGACATGCACAAATACATATTGCAAGAATTGCTAAAAGAAATAAACGCATTTGTATCATACAAATGCATTTAACATCGAACTTTTTATTGTACTCCATAATTTGACTACTTTTTTCTCAAACCGGCATCAAAGCAGTATAAAGATAGTTGCTCCATTCAAAGAATTTTCGTTGCTTTTTTGAGTGCTCTCACAGCGAGTAACTGAATCGAACAGCCGAAAGTCAAACTTTGAACAGTTTCGTTTCAATCAAATTAAAGCGCTCCAGCAAATTGACAAATGATATTAAGTTATTAAAAAATACGATAGCAGAACGGGAATTTTTTGTATTTTTATTTTTTAGCAGAATGGGCTGAACTCATTGAAACTTGAACTAACACACACAAACGGAGGGAAAATGAACGGAAAATGGCATGAGAAAAGTGCAAAATTGAAAAACAAAAGGCAAACTGGCCAACTTTGTTGTTGGTCAACACTCTAAGCCAAAAATCAACAAATATAAAAAATTTCATAGAACGTGAGGCAGCATTTCAATTTTTCAGTTACTGTGTGGTGAGCGTCAAAAAAGTTTGACAGCGCCCTATACCAAAAAAAAAAAACAAAAAGCCACGCCCACGACACACTCCAAAAAGCCAACAGTAGCAACAACAATAAGAACAACAAACAAAATGACGACAGGTAGTCGTCAGTGTGCAGTGTAAGGGACGCAGTTGCTCCCCGCGGAGCCATTGGCAGCCCTGCGGCTTTGCTGGGGTGATTTTTGAACTTTCAACAGATGAGCTCGACCAGTGGCCAGGTGGAATGGGATCGCACCGCAAGTGCTGCAACTTTTTGCCAGAGTGGGTCGGTCGTTTGGACTCATGGCCTCAAAATTGATTACTTTGTAGAGCGACGCGCGACGCACGAAGCCAGTTTGAGTTTTTTGGCTGGCATTTTGAAGCTGTTGATTATGGCCACGAGGCATTAGCTGTAACATAAATATTTACTATTGAAATTATTAAGCAAAGTTTTCTGATATCAGTGGTTAACTGTGTGGCACAGGTAGAATGTCAAACTGGTTGGTTAGTTACCCTGTTTGAGTTTGGGGCACTGCTTGTTCTAAGTTGCAGGAAAGTTTGACGTTTTTCTGATTGCAAAACTAATTAAAAAGTTAATGAAACTCATTTGGAATTGCCTTAAAGATTTAATTCGTTGTGGCAAGGGTGCAATTGTAAGTTTTTATTTAATGGTTGCCAAGGTGCAACTTACTGTTCCATCGATAGCTAATCACAACTTTTCAACGATGTGCTCAACTTTAAGAATGCACATAATCAATGTCTAAGAATTTGACTTGAGTTGCTCATTGAACTCTCTTAAGGCGCTCGCCTTGCAAAGTTTTCAACGCTCCACCCCCGCCACAGCTGCAAAACGCCAAATACGAAAATTGTTTTTCAATTTCTTTTCTAGTTGGCAATACACAAAATACGCAGTAGCAGAAGGAAAAGCAGAAGCCAAAGCCGAAGCCGAAGCGCAAGCAACATTAGCATACAACTTTTCTTATTATTTTTTATGTGAAAAATTTTTCAAAAACTCACCAAGGGTTGAACAGAGAAAGAACAAGACAGCAAAGCAACAAACTGCAAGGCTAAGGAAGCGGAAACGGAAAGCATACAACGCAGACAAACGCCAACAAATTCAATGCTGGCTAAGAGGAATCGCCGAATTTCCATTGCCTTTTTATCTCTCGACGGGACTGTCGATGAGCTAAGCACTTGCAATTGGAATTGCCAACGATGTTGGATGAGGGTTGAGGGGAAGACGCCGGAGTCGAAGTTCAGACCAGACAAAAGTGAAAACAGTCGCGTCGAGGCAAAATACATAATAATGACATGGAAGGAAATCATTTTCATTTGCAAGCCTTCGCTTCATTGCGTCCTATACCCAAACCCAAAATTCTTCCCATTCCCTTTTACACTGGTGGAGCTTAGCTTCATTTTCGTCATTGGCTGTCGGTTGAAGTTAGCTGCAACTCCGCGGCGGGTGCCTCATTTGTCGCAAAGTTTTATTGAATTACTCGGGCGTGCCTCGGATCTGCCGTGAGCAGCATTTGATGTGGAGACCTAGACAGAGAGAGAGCGAGACAGAGAGAGAGGGAGAGAGGTGCTGCGGATGATGACGACGACATCGTTGCCGATAATGGGAGTTGGCTTCTCTCTTGATTATCGCGCCTCTTCAAATTCATAAAAACTTTTATTTTTGTTTTTTTTTGCTTGCCACTGTCAATCGATTGTGAAGAGAAGAAGGCACATGGAACTGTGGCACCTGCAATCATTTTTCATTTTGCACAGCCGTTTGTCGTGTTGCCGTTTTGCGCCTTTGACTCGCCTTTGACTTTTTGCCAGCTGTCATTATTCATCCAAAATGTTTTCGCTTAGCTAGGCAAGCGTGTTGCCAGCCCAAACTTTCCAAATTTCCCACATATGTCGCCAACTGCCAACTGTGGACTGGACCAAGGTCCACGTGTGATTAATTGTTGCAAGTGCTGTTGCTGTTGCTGCTCTTACTAAGGCTGCCCCAGTGGGGGTTTGGTTCGACTGGTTCGCCAGTTGAGTTATTGACATCGACACAAAATTCTTGGCCAGTGGCTCGTAAACCACTCCACACCACATAGGATCCAAGGGATATGCGTCGGCTTTGGATGTTTTATGGCACAACACACTGTAAGTGTACATTTAGTCAGGTAGCGATTGGCAGATGTTATCAGTTAAACATTGTATGCATTAAGCATAATACTAGGCAAATATTATGTATAGTCTTGCATATGCATGACGTTATCTATATCGAATGAAAATTAATAAAACTTATAAATAATATTTATTGCTTGTTACAGTATTGGGTTTTAAATCAAAGAATACTTAACCTACTAAATTTGAATGTGCATTTGCTTAAAATTTTCAAAGTGTATAGCAGCATTATGCTGTGATGGCTATGTGCCCCAAACGCCAGCAAATGCAACATCAATTTGTCGAATAAGCAACTTAATCATTTGGCATTGTCAATGGAGCTGTTGCTATTGTTGGTCTTGTTATTGTTGCTGTTGCTGTTGCTGTTATTGTTATTGTAGGAATGCAGAGGCCTTTTTGGACGGCTGTATAATGTGGCCGTACAATGCAACAGAAGCGTTGCCAAGGCATTCACAGAATAAAAATTTTACAGACAACAGGCGATGGCATTGGGCGGACCATTGGAGCGACAAATGTGGCCATGCCACTTGCTGCCAAAATCAGTACAAACACACAGACATATAGAGACACTCAACTATACATATAGATCGAGTGTGTGTTGCAGACAAGTTGACTTGGCTGTGCTCCGGCCTCGACTGCAGTTGCACAATTTGTCGGCTTTCATTTTTGGCTATCCGCTTGCAAGCATATCGCCAAGCTGCCATATTGCCACATTGCCACTTGCTTTTATGCAACAAATCATTGGCATAATTTAAAGCTTCGCTCGATACTAATACTAGATGCTCAGTGCTTAGTGCTCAGTTCTTTCGCTGCTCTGTGCCTCTTGTCTCTTGTGTTACTTTTGGGGGCATTGTGGGGTTATGTGTGCGCAGCATGCATGCCACGCAGTCAAGCATTGCGGCGGGTAGTGTGGCAGGCTGGCAGGCTGGCAGGCTAAAATGTAGCTTGTCTGGCAGCTCGGCTATCTGCTCCCTCAATATATGATTATTGAATGTGGTCGAAGATTAATGATTCCCCTGCTCTTGGCATCTCTGTCTGTGACTAACTCTGCTCCAGTGCTCTGGCTCTTGTATTGCTACAAGTTGCGCCATTTACTATTTTCTAATATTGTCTGTCTGGCATTGGGAATGGTAATCCTTGCCCAGCTGCGAGTTTACTTCTGCTTCTCCTGCTTTTTATATTGCATTCATATTGCACTCATATTGCACCTGGTAACAGTTAAGTTAGCAGATCTCAAAAAGAAAATCATCTTATATGCATTAGGCTCGACTATTACATTTGATTTGAATATACTAAGGGAATAACTAATCTAGTTTCGAAAAATTGTCAATTTTGAATCTTTTGCCTTTCAGTAACATGCAGACTTTTGCACGAATGTAGTAGTTTAGTCATGCTCCGAGCTGCATTAAATTCCAAGTAATCAAACTCGTCTAGTTACCCTTTAATTAGACACATGAATTAATTAAATTATGGCGAGTGTTGACAATATTCAATTATAGTTTTGCAAGTGTCTACAGATTAGGTTTTTCTATTTTAGTTTTCTTTTTATTTTTGTTATGAAACTAAACTATGTACATATATTTTTGGAATTGCTGGCCACAGAAATAAGCACAGACACTGTCGCACTACCTGCTGAAAGTTGGACTCACTTCTGCTGTCACACGTTCGCGCAGATGGACTCCACTGGAAAATCCGTGGGTTGCCAACTTTTATTGTGTATTTTGGCACATGATCCTACTATAAAACCAGAACTAGCAGCAGAAACAGAACCCAACTGGGCAAGTGTCAAGACTCGAATATGAACTTGTATAATAGTAATAATAATAATAATGGGAGCACTCGTGCATCGTGCGATTTAATTAAATTTTTGGCCAAAACTGGTCGGGCAGCCTACGTGCGAGCCCCAAGCAAGGAGTGCTCCTACCTGTGCCTTGGGAGTTAGTGCGCGTCGATCTCCCTCTCATGCCCCCGCGCTTCCTTTAGCATTCTCGGGTGACATATGTGGAGCATAAATTAAACAGTCCATTGAGAGGCAGTCGAGACCACATGTCCTCACGTACGCCCAGGAGAACCAACATTTGCAGGTGTCTGGAGGCTGCCTTCTGGCCAAAAGCGTTGAACGTGTAGGCAAATAAATGCTCATTAGTTTTTACCGCAACGCTGTGCAAGTGTGTAAGAGCTGCGACTGCTGCTTGAGACAAGCAACTGTTTATTTTTTTATACATTTTTTATTGAATTTAATTCATTTTTCTTGAGCAGCACCAAAAGCTACCCAACTGCGACAGCATAACTCAACTTCTCCAGCCGGTCTACATATGCATACTGGTTAATCAAAGACAGAGCATGGGGCACATAACTGTTTCGCGTTGTCTCGACCTGCCAAAGGTGTTGTCTGCCCCTACGTCTCAGCATCGTGCCGCCTTCTTGCCTTCGTCCTTCTGCGTCTAGGCAGACCAAGTGCCATAAAGTTTGAGTTCGTTCTGGGTGCTTATTGAACAAAATAAAAGTATATCTTGAGGCTTCTTTAGTCTACGAAAACTGGGTTTCTGATTGCGCCCGGGTCTTGAGGGAGAAGCAGTGTTTGGTTCAATTGAAGCTGCTATTGCAGAAGTCATGTTCGGAGCCCAGTTGGCTTTTTGTGTGTGCCCATTGCTCATTGCTCATTGCTCACTGTTCATTGGACTGTTGACTGTGGACTGTGGACTGCGGTGGTCCTTCGGTTGGCCGTGGTCGGTGACTGTGGGGCAAGTTTATCAATAAAACGCTGTGGCATACAAAAGAACACGAGTTATTTCTTTTGCATGAATGCATTGAGGCCGGGACATCTGGATATGCTTGACTTATAGTCACGCAAACTTTTTGTGCCATATGAAATATTTATGTGAGACTTCGTGCGGTTCAAACGGCATTTGTGGACTAAGCAAAGGTTTAAAGTTTACAAGATGTGTATAGTTTATGAGATTTATAAGCGAGCTCATAAAATGCAACAAATTAATTCAAGTAATAAATCAACTGGGTAATAGAAACTATCGATTTCCCAGCTGTCAGCTCTCGAAGAGAACATGTCGTGAAATACAATCCTTAGTAAAAGAAAAGATCCTAACATATTGAGCCTGACG
Organism: Drosophila planitibia; assembly: GCA_035043785.1. Taxonomy (NCBI): domain Eukaryota; kingdom Metazoa; phylum Arthropoda; class Insecta; order Diptera; family Drosophilidae; genus Drosophila; species Drosophila planitibia. The sequence goes on from JAWNMS010000066.1 coordinate 1,267,811, forward strand.
GGAAACAGCACTCGAGAACCTTTGTAGCTTTAATGAGACAACAATTCAAAGATCTTCTTCCAGACAATACCTGGTAATCAGTTTCAAACGAGATCTTGTAGGTGTAGTGCATCCATTGATAACTCAATTAACATGTTATTTCCACGAATTATTAAAGATTTTGCGCTCGAACGGAGCGTATCTTGTATCTGGAAGTAACCGAAAATGCGACACAACACTGCCAACATGTTGAAGAATTACTCATGCTCGAATTTCAGACATCGTGTAATTCAAAACCACTCAGCACTCGATACGGAGTCTGGAGTCTGGGCTATGGCTGTGTGAACAATTGATTGGAAAAAGGATTCGTTCGAGGCTGGGACAAAGAGTTCGCTGTGTTGTTTGTGTGCCGCTTCAATTGAGTTTTTAAATGAATTCTCATTGAAGCGTTAATCCATTTAGGTCCATTCTTCTTCTGCCAGTTTAGCCCGAGGGTCACAATTGGTTGCACGCACATCTAATCGGATTTAGGGGCCAGTTTCATGCAGTGCTCGCACCTTTTTTTATCAACCAAAGCCAATTGCTTGTGTCGCCTTAATATTTAGTGACAATGACCTACTTGTGGATACCTCTTCCCTGTCGGCTCACCTTCCCCTCACGCGGCACCAAAATGAGTTTGTGGAGCTAAGCGAAATTGTGCATAAATTAAAAAATGTTTCATAATATAAACTATAAGCCCATGAAACGGGTGACCAACCACCTTTCACTTGTATCCGCCGTCCACCCTGTTGTGTTGTATGTATATTTTCCCAAAAGCAAAATTGATGACAATGCGGCTTGTCAACGCTTCGCCAGCTTCGGTGGCTGTTGCTCCTGCTGCTCCAGCTCCAGCTGCTGACGGGCTTCCTGCAACAAAAGATAAAAATTTCATTAAAACCATTATAACTGCCTTCGAAGATGCAACAAAAAAAAGGATGATACCTAAGCGAGGTCGCAATAAAAAATATCTTGGCAGTAACCGCCTATCGAGGGCGGTACTTTTAAGTGAGAACTTGGGTATAAATGATATTATCAAAGTTCTAAAAAAATCTCTTTATAAATAGCTGATGATAGATGGTCCAAATATTGTACTGCTAAGGGAGAGTCCCGCGAATTCAGCTGATAAAGTAGGGTAGATATTGTTGGAGTACACAATGTTGCTTAACAAATACAAATATTTAAAATTTTTAATTGTTCAAATTAATGAAGTAGGTTAGACATACATCTAAGCATGATATCATTACCCATATTAAGCGTAGTATTATATAATGTGAAAACCTAACTATTCAACGTGGTCGTTTTAGTAAAAGAAGAAATAATTAATTATTAGTTATACTTATTGACTATTATTAGATGAGAAAGATGCAATATATTCACTTTCACTTTTCTCTTCAAATTCCATATAATGTAATTAATATGCCCTCATTCCATAGTAATTTATAATCGTCAATCGATCGATAAACTGACAAAGTATCCAATTACATTCGATAATAATTTATGATTTATTTCTACACCGCAATTGGATCAACTTTACCAATGTAGCGCACCGACAATCTGATATATTTTCCACACATGCCCAATACAATGTATTCACCACATATATAATATCTTTTGCTCAGCTCAAATTACCGCTATACACACATACACACACACACACACACACAGGCAGACACACAAATACATGTACAGAGACGTCTAAGCAAATATCCACGTTGTGTAAATATCCTGTCCCAGTGCCTGTCGCTGTCGCCGTCGCTGTTCCTGTCCATGTCATGGCTTCGCTTCCATTTTGCATTTTCCATTTTCGACCCCCTCCCCTACTCCACCCTGTCCTTCTATCGACTACCCCTACGCCCTGCTCAAATACGGGTGCTCTTTAGGCTTTTGTGTGCCACGCGAGCTCAGCAAATGTCGTGCTGTGCACATACTATATACACTATGTATGTATGTGTGTCTGTGTGTTTGTGATAACAACCCAAGGATTATTTCGCATTACTTTATTTTCACAAGCGCTTGCAGCAAGTTTGCGGTACTTTAGCATGGCCTCGCCCACAGCACCGCCCATCGAGGTAAGGCCCGCTTATAATTTACACGCTGATTGCGCTTCGGGATTATGTATAATTTCTCTTCGGTTTTTTACCCCTCTCCGCTTTCCGTTCTCCGCTCTCCCGTCTCCATCTCTTTCACTCTCTCACATGCAATCGCCGTCAACACTCTATGCCATCCAGGTCCCCTTTCCAGGTGCCTATTTATGTGGCTTTATCTGATTATTGTAACTCTCTGTGCGGTTTTTTCCTACCTTCACACGTTTTTATGAGCTTATGAAATTAATTGTATATTAATGTGTGTGTGTGCATGTGTGTGTGTGTACCTTTTGATGTGATGGATATGGCGCATTTGATTATGTTTTGGCTAAATAATGAAATTATCTGGCAATAAAGCGTTATATATTCGTGGGAGCTGCAATTTTGAAGGTATTAGCGTGCTTTTTGTTGGCTCGCCTGAAGTTTTTTGATGATGGATGAGGCAAAGAGGCAATGAGGGGATTGGGAAATGTTAAGGGTAGAGTCCAATAGGGCGTGAGTGAAAGTCAGAGACTTAATTGAAGCGTACGAAATAGAAGGGAATTGACTTTGTAATGTAACAATCATCGAACATTGTGTTGACCTAACACAGTAACCACATTAGCCCCTCCCCAACCCACTAAAGTAATGTTACCGATTTTGAAACGGCAACTGAAACTGAGACCCAGACCACCATGTCGGTTAAGTGGCCAACTGCGTAACCATAACCTCAACCATTGACAAATATTGAAAAAGCGTCCGATGTTTTCCCCTGACATTATCTGAAACGTAATTAACGGCGGAGACTGCGCTGCGGAGTAACCCAAAAACAAACGACAAGCGACAAAGAAAACCCGCGACATAAGCAACTGAAACATAATATAAATAATTAAAAATAGCCGGAGACAATGTCATTGACAATGCGAGCGAAGTGTGTGGGGATTGTGGAAAAAAAGGTCTAGCTGGCCGGCTGGCAAAAACAATTGTGTCAATAGTTCACCCGCATTTCAGTCGAGGAGCAACGGCGGCCAGGAGATAAACACAGACGATAATGCCCGGCAACTGGGTAGGGACGGGGAAACAGCTGCCGGCGACTGTCAATGAGTGGATGAGTCAAAACTAATGCCAGACTACGCATATGGGGGAGACGGGGTCTGAATCCAACAAGCAGTTGATCTATGCGACACATACTTGAGAGCCTGCCTCTCCCGTTTGTTTATCCCCTGAGTGGGAAAGGGAGCAATTGTAAGGTGACACCTACTGGCATCATTTGTTTACACAATATTGGATATTGGATAGCATAGATGCAAAGGAAATGGGCATTAGCATGAAATTTGTAAGGCACAACACGCACTCAAAAAGAAGGAATGGAAAGGAAAGGAAAGGAAAAGAAAAAAGGATCAGTCGAGGAAAATTTATGCAGGCGACAAATTCAAAACACATGTCCTGGGCGCGCGAGGACAAAATGCCCATGAATACGGGGAACCAATCAATTGTTTGTTTATTGTCTGTTACTTGTTTGCTTTTCTTTTCATTTCTTTTGTCTGACAATCAGGCCCCGGTTTCTCTCTCTGTCTTCCACTGCGAGAGACCACACAAAAGTTACCAAGAACCCAGTCACTAGTTCCAGTCTCAGTCACAGCTTAGTGAAGTTGTTCGTGCAGGTGCCAAAAGGCAGACCCAGATTACGCAGAGCACAACACAAATAATAAAACAAGCAGAAGGTCAACGGACAACTTCATTTTTAGGATTGGCTCATTTTACGCGTATTATCCATGCTCATTATCTGGGCAAATCTTACTGCTGGCCAACGGATATGCATTGTTTTCAGAATTCAGTACCAATTATGGCATCAGTTTCCATTGTCCGATGATGCTCGTGATTAGTATTGACAATCTGGCAACTAAATACGTGCATAAGCCACACATGGGGAAATGTTTGACTACAATAGGTAATGTGAGTTATTCTCTTTTTTCTTTTGCCCAGAAAAACAATATATAAATTAAGAGCTATTGTATTTCGTTTTTCGCATTTATTCCGAGGGGTAAAGGTTAAGGTCTTCTATTATTTGTTAGATATATTCCATTTATAATACAGAAATAATTAATGTGAGCGTTGGTATTTCTAATCTTAATATATAAAGATTAGATTTGGTATAAATATATTTTATATTCATATGTGCTTGGGGATTTCTTTTTATTAATTTGGTTAGTTCTAACTAGCTTAATTAATATAATCAATATGTCAGCTAAACTTCGAACATTATTATGTATTTTATTTAAATTGCAAAGTAAGGGCTATTGTATGTCGTTACTTGTTAGACACATTCCATATATTGTATTCATTAAATTATTGTTGTGAGCCTTATTAGAGTATATCCTAATAAATAAATATAGTATTTTAAAGGGTTATTTTTATTCATAACATTAGTTGCGCTTAGTTTAGTTATTATATGCAATATGTCAGCTTATGACAGCATTAAGTATTTCATTTAAATTGTCCATTCGATTAATTTATCATTTCAATTCATTCATTATCCAAAAACAACCCCAGGCAAACGCACCGTGAAGGACTCTGCGGTTGTGACTTGTCCAACTTAAGCCCCGGCTCAGAGACGCAGGATCAAGTCAAGCACATGCCGCTGCCAAGGACACGCGTGTGCCCAATGCCAAGTCGCATAAAGCAATATAATCTCTCATTACAATTGCAACAAAAGCGACCCAGCAGCTCAGCCCGGCCCTATGGCATATGCCGTTCCTCTTACCCATTCTCTTCTGGCGCTGTTACTGCCGCGTCTGGTGGCGTCTCTGCAGGCGTCACGAATTTATAGCCCCTGCAGTGCTATAGAGCGGCGAGTCGAGTGCAACAAGCACAAAAATTTATAACTGGGCCATAATGAACTCATATATTATAACGTTTATTAACCCATTGATAACCGGCCAAGTGCTTAACGGCAACTGAATTTATGCGTCTGGTGCTCTGCTTCTTCTTCGGGGTAGCTGGCAACGTCTTGTGGGTAGGTGGTGGGGCAGGGGCAGGGTTTGTCGTTGCCTGCGTCTGGCGGGTTTATCGAAACATCCTAAATGGCTGCCGCAGCAAATGCCTTGTGACAAATAAATGTCATATTAATGTCAGAGACCCACAAGCAGAATTGATTCGCTGTGGCGCCCCGCCCCGCCCCCCTCGCATTCAAATCTGCGACTGTCCAAGCCCAGGCCCAAGCCCTTGCCCCCTTGCTCACTCACTGCTTGTGGTGTATGGCTGCTGGGTTTTGCTTTTGTGAGATTGGATTTTCAAGTTAACTTCCGCACGAGGCGTTCCATCGTCGCCTCTACTGCCGCCTTTAGTTTCATGCATGTTCCAATGGCTTTGCGCGTTATTAGCAATGCCTGCGATAAGCTTGTGTTATGAGCACTGCCCAGCCAATGGCCATGTGCGAGAGCCTCCTTTAGAGCTAAGCATTTCCAACACAAATTGTGAGCTGAGCGTGGAAATTGGGTTGCATAAGCAAGCTTGGCATAATTGAGCGAGTCTAATCGGAGATCATTGTGTTTAGTTTGACTACTATTTACAAATGTTCTTTGTATACCCAGTGCTAGTCTGATATGAAATCAGAATTATATGTGTGAGAACTGCCTAACCCCAAAGAATAAGCTTGTCTTTTGTTCGAATTTCAATATGAGCTTAGGGTTGAGAAAACTGAAACTTTAACCACATTTACGACTACTTCGTCGATAGTTAATTTATAAATAAGTTAAATTTTAAAATCGAATTAAGTAATTATATCGAATCGAGCCTAGGTTAGTACCAGTCTATAAAACATTATATTTATTACTTATTGGTAAGTCAAAATTTTGTCTGTGAAATATAGGCAGATATTGTCATATAAATTGAATATTGTTTTGAATTTTGATGGACTAAGCGATCTGCAACCATTTTGATCTTTTGTGCCTTTGACTGATAAATGAGCCATAGCTCTTGGACCAGTCCTATCATATGCAGGAAAACAATGATTGCTTCTGTTCTCAGACATGTCATTTCCCTATCGACAATATAAATAAAGTATAAATATTGCTAAATATATTTGGGAGTAACAAATTTAGAAATTCACATTAGTCTATGCTAGCTTAATCTCTAAGACCATAAAAGGAATATCTTTTTTACCCTGTCTGTCGCCCATATTTGCTTTTCACTTTCGCCTTCGCACTTTCACCCGTTCCAAGCATTTCGCATTTCTCACATTTAACACATCCCGTTGTCCTGCCCCCGAGGCACTCATCTCCTGCCGCTGCCATCCGACTTTAGCCGCTTCCGGTTCTGCTTGTGTGTCCCTGTGTGTGTGTGTGTGTCCCTGTGCATGCGTGTGTGTGTTTGTTTGCATTTCTCGCCTTTCGCCACGCACTGCCCAGCATCGCAGTTGCCCTTTGGGCCAGTTTGCCCTTTTGCGGAGAGAGCGTCAACTAAATATTCCCCGTCTGAATCAAGCGTTACTGTTGTTTGCTTTTCGGAACTCTGGTCCATTAAGTGACGTCGTCGGCGGCAGTCGCCGGCGGCCAAATGCCGTTGGTGACTTTTCGCACTCGATGCTATACTATGCGTCGAGACAGTCACGTGTCGCGGGTCGTGCCGTAATTGTATCTATGAGATACAATTACAATTTTTCAATATTTTTGCACAGCGGGCAGTAGCAGCAGCCGTTGGGCTCCGTGTACTGAGCACCGTGTTTGCTTCGTGTTGGGAGCGTTTTCGTGGGCGTTATTATTTATTTATAGTGACACTTTATTGCAACTGAAGCCGCCGGCACGCCGGCTGCAGGATATGCACGCAGGACACGGTCGAATGTAATTGCGCACTTGCGGCGTCTTGCTTACAATGCGAGGGGTAGACCTTTACCGAGACAGTGGTTGGAGGGGGTCGGAGGGAGGGGGAGGGGTTAGACAACGAGAATACGAGAATATGTTGCATCATCGCTCGCCCGTGGCCTTAATGTCCTTGCCAGTTGGCAGTTGGCAGTTTCGTGTCGCCTGTTTAATGTTGCGTTGCGTACTGCACGTCCTTCTGAGTCCTTGCGCTTAAATTTACTGTGCCCACACAACACTGTTCGCCATCCGAGCATTATCATAATTTTTCAATTTATTAACAAAGTCAAAACAGTTTAGCTCTTCAATCCCCCCTCCCGCCATGCGTTCCTAAGAACGTCATTTATTATCAGAGTTGTGTTCGCCAAGGAATAGAGAGAGAGAGAGAGACAGAGAGAACTCCTTAGTCTGGGCATCCTGTGGTGCCTCGGCATGAAATGCGCGTTAAAATGCCTATAATTGTTTCTTATTTATGCTTCCGTTTCAGTTTGGCTTCCACTTTGAGTTTGAGTTCAACTTTGCAATTGTTTTTTGATATGATAATGGAACGTGAAATTGGAATTTATTATTATTGAGTTAGTGCCTGGGAATCGACTCCTCATCGCTCCCTCGCATTTACCGGCTACTAGTTTTTTTACATAATTAATTCCCAGCACATTTTTAAATCGAAATTCGGACTGACGTGCCCCAACTCAAATGCTGATTAAGACAAATTCTCGTATCGTTTAAGCAATTTTCTACCATATGCTTTGGCACTGGCCGAGCGACCAAATTATTCATTTCCTTCCTCTCGACTCTCGAAGCGTTTTAAAGAACATAAATAAATACGTACATATTTAACTATGTCGCGTTCAGTTCGAGGGCCACTTCAGACAATTGCAGCAGTTGTATTTAATTGATTGAGAGCAGGCTTCAGTTTAATTGACCCAAAATTTGAAAGATTTAAATTAAAGGCACTGGCAAATGAGCGTAGATTGGGAGTGGTTTGGGTTGAGGTCGTGGTTGGGGTGGGGTGGGATGGGTACATTATTTGTGAAGGCCCTACTTATAAGGCACCCACGTAGCTGAGAACACCATCAGCAAACTTTATCACTTGAGCCGAGTGCGAGCTATGAGCGCGCAAAAGTTCTGGGACTTGTCTTGAGCTCGAGCAAAACTCAAAAACCAAAATCCAATTTGCAAGTTTTTCGAGTGCACACACACGCAAAATTCTTCGGCCTGATGTTTACGCAGCGCCCCCAACCAGTTCCAGTTACGGGTTCTCGTTGACAATCACGCACGATTTCAGGCAAATCTAATTTAAATACGACTACACATCAGCCGAGGAAAACACGCAGCGACGATAGAGAGGATAGGCAGAGAGGCAGGCTGGCAACTTTTGATGGCTTCTATACTGGCTGAGAACTACTGTTCCGTACCGACTGTCAGTTACTTTAGTTAGTTAACTGTTTATGGACGCATACCCCTGGCCAGCCTCTATCCGCCCCATACCAAATGGAAGGGGCGTGGCCGGGCACTTTACACTTTTGTGCACCAGCTCTTCTAAAGTAATTAAGTGTTTTTCCACATGATGGCTTCATAGACGCCACTGGGCACAGGCAGGGAACGGGAATGGACCGTGCCGTGTGGTATGGGTAGGGTGGCAGGGTCAGAGCAGTGGAAGTATTGCCAGGCAGCAGCTTCAGTTGGCAGGCAGCTTGTGTTCCTCCGGTGTTCTAGCACTACATACTCTTATAATTGGTTTAAAAAACGTGAAGGAAACGTGAAAGCAAAGTGTTGGCCTGGTTTGATAGTTGCAGATACTTTTCCTGGTAGTCAAGGCACCAGAGCCGCATACACTTTAATAAACTTTCAGTATCAGCAGGAGCAGCAACAAAATCATTAATAAACTATTACAGTATTTCTTTTAGGGGGTTCGAGGGGAGAGACGTGGCTCAGAAACTTTGATAGACAATGCAACTTAATATGGGTAAGCCACAAAGTCGCTTTGGCTGGAATGGAAATTATGGGAAGCTGCTTAAGCAAATGGGATAAAGAGGATATTCTACATTAAAGATGAAGCTTAAATTTGGCAAGAACATATTAATTTCGCTGCCTTAAAGCAAAAAGAAAGTTGAGATTTTGATAGTCATAAATTATACAAATGCATGTATTTAAAATTAATGGAATACCTAAACAGAGGAAAAATAGTTTGGAAGAGTGAGAGTTATAAAAAATGGACTGGATTTGCTTAGGAATTGCAAGAAGCTACTTTACAAATTTGGTGATAATACCTTAATACCTTTAATCTACAAAACCTATGAGATTCCACAATCCAGCAACATTTATTTCTAGTTTTATTATTTACGCTTATCGACTTACAATTTTAGACTTTTCCTACAAAAGTGGAGTAAAAACTAACCGTCTGCTGATAAGTATACATTATTATAAATGATACTTTAGCATGTTTTTAAATATATTCATATTTATTTATAATACAAAAACCAGCCAGAAATTGACTCGACAATTTTCGCTCATGCATTCAAATACAAATCATAATTTCTGTTGAGTTTCCTATCACTGAACTTGTTGCAGAAAAACTGGCTGGCAACATATATTTATGTCAAACATTATCACTTTTTAGCATTAATAGATCCAAATGCATATTTTACGAATACGAATGCGGAGTTGAGAGTCGAGAGTTCCTAGTGACATTGCATTTGCCTTACAAAATACATTTGTAATCAGGGCCAATTAATCTTATGCCGGCAACGTACTCCAAGTCGACAACTCTGATCTTTGCTGCTGCTGCTGTTGTTGTAGTTGCTGTTAAAAATAATTTCTGTTGACACAAAGATTGAATGCCTCGGGCTGAGACAAACTGGCTGGCTTTTACTACACCCTCCCTCCTGGCCATTGCCAATGGCCCTGTCCTGACGCTGGTTTGACTCTGCTTGTGATCTGCGATCTCGCCGCGTGCATAATTTATGCCTTCGATCACATGAAGACATGAAAAATGTCGCCACAACAGCGCCTGAGCGATGATGACGACTAGCGGGCCCAGTGAATGTGATCGCAACCGATGGATGAATAGCCATTGCAATAGCTGAGCAGTCTTGCCAAACGCGACAGGACCGGCTAAGGGCACACTCTGTGAGCATGGAGGGGGGAGTCGGAATCGAGCATAAATTAAGTTGACAAGCTCTGGGCTGCGAGTAGTACAAACGTGTTTCATGTAGTTCCGCTGCTGCTGCTGCTGCTGCACCAGTGAGTGCAACGCCCAAAGCAAGCGAGCTACAGAGTTGCCTTCGTCTTTCTCCCTCTCACTCTCCCTGTTACCTTCAATTTAATGTGTGGACATAATTTTGCTGTCGCATTCAATTCATGGCGAGAACCAAGCGAACGAGAGGAGTCTAAAAACAACAAACATAAAAACACTTGCACGTGAATTGCATCACAGATGCTGCTGTGGCTAAAGCTGATGTTAACGCTGATGATGATGCTGATGGTGATGGTTGATGCTCCTTCTCTCCTGCTCCGGCTTCTGCTCCCACTCCTGCACCTCATTGCCTGTTGTTGATATTGTTGTTGCTGGTAGTGATGAGGCTGATGTTACCGATAATGGCCATGGCAATGTGCACACGTTATATGCACATTTGTGAGTACTTATTTGGGATGCGGGTACGGGCATGCGAGTGCTTGATTTGGCTTCGTTTCAATTCAATTGCATTGCAATCCCAATTCCAATTCCAATTTCAATTGCACATTGCACATTGCACGTAGGTCGAGGTAGTAGGTGACGCTGGTATGAGCCTCAAACAAAATTCGATTCGAACTACTGTTGTTATTTTTGAATACATACTTAGTAGATGACCTTCATGCTCCCCTCGCTAGATGAATTGCTTCAGAGACCGAGTCATTAAGGACACGGAACAACAATTATTTATATTCGAATGAGTTTGGGATGGGTTTTAATGATATTTATTAAGTTGGCAATTATATATTATATATTTATTAATACTATTAGATATTTATATATATAGATTTATATACATAAATTAAATTTAGATTCCAGTGAGTAAAATTTGCTTACCCAAAAGAAACATTTAAATCAAACATTTACTAACAGTAACAAAGAAGATAAGTATTTGCACTATTTGTATTGAAAAGAAAGGAAAACTCTGGAAATTCCTAGTGTTAGGAACGTCCACTGAAGCTGGTTAATTAAAGTTTGCTCAAAAACGTTTCTGTATAAACTGTGTGCTGAACTTTGAGTTGTAGCTTGATCAAACCATTGTAGGGTTTTTTATTGGTCATCCAACTGTGCACTTCCTGTGCTCCCCCTAACAACCATTTGCATGCTCACTGTTTGTGTTTCTTTAAACCTGTCATTCTTCTCGACATGCTTAAAATGTTAGTGAATGAAGTCATTTTCTAGTTGCTGCTTCCGTTTAATTGTGGGTCGTTGGTTCTTTGTGGACTTCGCTTTGGGGCCTATCGCCATCGGTTTGTTGTTGCCAGACATCTGCCCCTGCCACTAGTGCTGATGACGGCGACCCACGTTGAATGTCAATTGCTGATGAGCTTTTAATAATGTTTTTGCTTTGCCATCGTAATTTTTCTTACCGGCACTTGCCGCATTATTCGATTATGGTGCCGGCGACTTTCAAGTGACGTCGCACCGTTTTTGCGGGTGTGCAAATTGCCGGAGGAGCTGCCTCTAGTGTGGCAGCGTGGTAGCTTGGCAGCGTGGCAGTGTTGCAGCACATCCGCGCACCGGCGCTGGGTTGCAATTTAATTAAGTGAAGTGCAAGTTGACTCGACGGGTGGAGAAACATTGGCAAATCGCGGAGGATGAGTCAAAGTTGTCGCTGTTGCAAAAAGGCCGACGACGTCGGCGACGCCAACAACGTTGCCGATCAGCCGCGATTATCGGCGTTGGTTGTTGTGGTTGGCTGCCTGCACCCACGCTGCGAATTGCAAATGGGTATGGGAATCGGAATGGATGAACGTCGCAACGATGCCACTGCCACGTGCGGCATTTGCGTTTGATGCGGAGACAGAGACTGGCAGAGAGAGTGAGAGATTCAACAGCAGCAGGTTGCCGGTGCCGCCTTTGCCAGCCACGCCCACATAATTATCGCTATCGATGCGAGTTGCACGCGTTTGCCTTTGCCGCCTTTTTGACGTTGCTTTCCTTGTGCGGGAAATCCGCTGTTGCGTTGTTTATGACTACTCCCCTCCTTCTCGCACCCGTTGCATCTGCGGTTTTTCGGTATGCCACAAATGCCTTTGGCAATGCCGACGCCCCACTGGCTAACAATGACAATGGCGATGCTTCCAAAACAAAAACACTTTAATGTTTTTAAATCTCAGTTATATTTTGCAGTTTCTGTTGTTGGTTCATTTAATTGAAATTTTAGTTTGTTGTTTGTCTAACTATATTATATAAACGTGTGTTTGCACTATCTCCCTGTTCCCAACTGTTCATCATCAGCTCCCTTTAATGGAGTTTTTATGTTTGGCTTGTGAGAACTCGCCTCAATTATGCAGACTGTAAATTGGCTGACTTACATGTGAGTTTTGGCAAACTGTGAACAAAGCAAAGCCTTAAGGGAAACATTCTACGGAATATAAAACATATCAAATTAACAAACTCTAATTGGGAGAATTACTGTGTCAGCAGAAATAGAGTTATTTTAGATACACAAAAAATTATACTATATGTAAGTGATGGATTGTTTATATACATGTTTTCTGTGATTTGAAATAATTGAATTAGGAATGGTTTTACTTAGGATTGATATTAAGTTAATTTATGTTCTGAAAGTCATTAGAATTTTGTATTTTCATTTGTAATTTTCCACTTAATTTACAGATTGAGCTGTTAAAAGTAGTGTATCGTGACCACTTGACAGTTTTCATTTGGGTTAAATTAGTCGCTTGCGTTGCGTTGACAGATTTTATCGAGTCGCTTTGGCTTTTGCATTGGCTGTTGCTCTTGCCATAGTTCTCGTTTATCATTATTGCAGTCTCCTATTCAGTTTAAATCCCAAATCAATTTAGCTGCTGTCCCCTATCGGCATCGCCCTTTTTGCCGCCACTTTGCATTCTCGATTGGGCGGTTGGCCTATTGACATTCCCATTGCGATTTGTTTTCAACTCACTTGACAGGTAATGGCAATGCTGAGATCTCTCTCTCTTTCCTCTCTTTCACTCTGTGTGTATTTCTCTCTTGGCAGACAATGGCGCTTTTGTCCTGTGCTCCTGTGATGGTGAGTGGCAACCCCTTCTGCCCCGCCTGCCGCATCTGTTCCGTTCATTGTCACTATGCGGCGGCCGTGACAAATTGCTTTAACATTGATTTAAAGACAAAAATGCTGCGTCGCAACTGCGACGAGGGGCCAACAGCATTTCACACAACTGCCACGAAACGTCACTCAGACGACGCCCTAATCCCAAACCCCGAGTCGCATCCAATCTCGGCACAACCCCCGCCGCGGAGCCGTTCAATCGATTTGGTTGAATGAGGAGACGACCTTGTTGTTGACTGGCGACTGAATAAATTGAATGCGTTTTCAATTTTTAATAAAGCCCAAAATAATAAAAAAACAAGAAAGCACGGCTATCTTAGTCACGCCGAGGATTACATACCCTTGTAGACCGGAATCAAATTGCCATCATCAGAATTTAACTTGTAATTTTAATTACCGAACTATTCTTCCTATGAAAAGTATTTGTTATAAGAGTCTGATGCTGATAGTGTTGTTGTTCAAATATGATGAGACTAATAGCACGCATAGCTGATGAGTTTGGTTATGATAACTTTGTAACCAAAACTGTTTTTCATACAAGAAATCATCTTTCGACAGATTATTCCTATGGCAGCTATAGGTTTCGACGGCTCTAATATATGTACATATGTACTGCTTTGCAAAGAGACAGATATTTGCCAAGTTTCATAAAGTTACAAACTTCACGACAAAATAATAATACCTTCCACAAGGTTATAACAGGCATTAAGAGCAAAATCCAAGCAAATGCAAAAGCATCGAATTACGAATTTTAACCGCACGCCGACTCGACGACGCTGCCCATTATCCTTGATTTATGTGTGTATCCTGCTGGTCTATCCGCCTCTCCTGTGCGTCCTGTTCGCGCTGGGCTTTGCCATAAACAATTATTGCCTGCCAGGCAGCTGCGGCTTTTTCGCAGGCCCTGCCCAAAGTCAATGTTGGTCCTGCTGATGCCCTATCCCTCTGCCTCTCTCCTTGCTTCTGGCCTTTGCATTTTAAAAGCAATTAGCAGCGCATTTTTTGGCAACGTTGTTTTTGCTTTTCTTCCATTATATACTTTTTTTTTTTTGTTGTGCTGGCGATTTTCAATAATAAAAGAAAGCAAAAGTTGTCGTTAACGGCCTGTTTGCTGCTTTATTCTTGCTGTTCTCTGTGTGTATGTATGTGTGCATTCGGGCAAAAAAATGTGCTGCCAAAGCTAACAACAAAATGGCGCGGTCACGTGACGAACAACATCCCCCGACCCTTGCCCCCCCATCTTTAGGCAGCCGATTCCCCACCACTTACCGCTCTTGATACTATAATATACAAAAAGGCTCGTTCCATTGCGGCTCGTCGCATTTCGTTTTGTTATAACTTATGTGTAACAAAAAGAAATAGTAACAGAGAAGCGAGGCAGGGTAATAGAGAGAGAGAAAGAGAGAGAGTGAGTACAGAACATAGATGAACTGGTGCGTTATTTACATGTCAATGCATTTTGTTTCATGATTAGTTGCAAAGCTTTTGTCTCAATTAATTTGCAGCAATTCAATTACATCTGCTTTGTGCAGCAGTCTGTCAAAAGCTGTCAGCTACAACACTGCACTTTAATCAAGAGCGTTTTTTAGAGCCAACAATAGTGCACAGGCTTCCTTTGATGTTAAATGTTCAGCTAGGGGTTAGTGGTCGATTTTACTAATTGATATGCTGCTCATATAATCCTGAAATAATTTCGAATGGCACAACTATAAAATCTTTTTATAAAAAAAACACAATATTAGTATTAAGATAAAGTTATAAAATATTAAAAAAAAATTGTGCTATTTTATAAAATTAAAATGTAGAATATTTTGACAAGCAATCCAAGTCAGTCGTGTGTACAATTTATAATTTTCCGACATTTAACAACAGCTATCTGTCTAGCTTTGCTCTCATTCACTTAATTGATGGATGTGACTCTTAAACATCATAATATTTAATTGTGGAATCAGTTGAAACTGTGTCCAACGCAGTCTATCGACTCTTTGGCATTCTGTTATTCGATTCCAATATCATCTTTGGCACTTTCTCTTTGACAGCAAAAAAAATTCATCACTTGGTTGACCAAACAACTTTCTGTTTTAGTTTTGTTGAAACAGGTGCCGCCGACTCCAGCTTCAAAGCCGCCGGCGCCTTTTCCATTACCAGCCAGTGCAAATAGACCAGCAGCCAAACAGGCAAAGACGTCCAGCACATCCTTCATGCTGAGCAACGTGGCGTCAATCAAATGATTGATCACTTGAATGCACAGATCTGACCGTTACTGTGGGTGGGCGAGGGGAAAGAACGGGCAGGCGGATTTTAATCTACCACAGTCGAATTAATAAAACAAAAAGTCTCGTGGAGAAAACAAAACCCGAAAGCATTCACAAAGAAACAAAAAGAGAGAGGGGAAGAGAAAGAGACAGAGAGTGAGCGAGATAGGCCAAGAATCCGGCAGTTGGGGAAATCAGTCAATTAGTAGTCATTTTGATATGCCCACAGAAATGAGTCGGACCTTAGATCGACTCTGGGCAGGTGGGAGGGGGCTGATAAGACAACCGACTGGCATCCAAATTTATGCTACAAATACTTTGTAAATAGATAATAAATTATGGGACTGCCAACGATGTTTGTAGGTTACTGAGGCTGTCTTGGCAAACAGCAAGTCAATTTTGGACTGCCGCTGCTTTCAATCCATCCATCAATCAACTTACAACTATGTATCTGAGGCAATGTAAATAGTTCTGCCGCTCCTGGGGCAGGGGAGGGGCAGGGGCGGGGTCTTCAATTATGCGCCTGTCTTAATATTTATGAAAATTGATTTCGACGGCACTCCGAAATACTCAAATGTCAATGTCAATTAAAGGCAGTTACGGATGGTATTGGGTGGTTTGGTTGGTCGGCGGATTAAGTACCAGCACGAATTGTAAAAAAATCAGCGTATTTGGAAAACTCCTTTTGAAGAAGGAAACAAATTTCCTGAGACAAGTAACTGTCATCGAAAAAAAGATACGAACCCTCATATGTGTGTCCATGAATGTTATCTACACTCAATATAACTAATGCTTGGAAATCTCATTTACCGCGTGACATATCCACAAAGGTGTATTCAATGGGAGCCCACAAAGACCAGCTGTAAACATTTCGCAGCTAAATTCTCTTTAATTGATTTTTAAGCGCTCTATAATATGCAGTTGTAGCTGTCGGCGAGGGATCGGAATACCTCATTATGGACACAATAGGGAAAGGTGTCGACTGAACAATGGGCATGGAAGTGGAATGGAAGTGGAGGTGAAGATGGAAATGGAAATGCAACTGCAACTGCAACAGCAAACCGAAAATGAAATTCAAACAAGCCGAACACAACTGACATAGATTTTTAATCCGGCTCATGATGTTGAAAGGTGTAAAAATCCGAGCACAATAGATGCGCACGAACTCCAAGGATGGAGGGTGGGTTGTGGGTAGGTAGCTACGAAGAAAGGCCAAAGAAAATTCAATCAATGCGACAGCTCAGCAATGCTTTTTTTTTATAATTTCAACGAATGATTGCGAAATATTTCTCATTTCACAATTTTATGGAGCTCCTTGCTGTGTGCCAGGTTTTGTAATATTTTTTCTTGGAAATGAAATTGACTGAATTTTCGAGATGCGATTTGCGGCATTGCTTCAAACTAATAGCTAAGAGCGAATGTGCGCGTGAGAGAGACGGAGAAAGAAACAAACAGTGAGTGAGAGAGACTAACATCTCTATGGCCCATGTTGACAGCAACTCAATGCCGTGTTGGCCAGTGTTATTGACATACATTTGATGTGTTGAGCACAGTGTGCATTGTCTGGCAATGAAGTGCGACGTCTCAGGAGCTCATCGGGGGCTTTGAAGAAACGTTTGCAGATGCTGAATGTAACAGACGCTCTGCCATTGAAGGGGATTACCATCAACCCATCATAAGCATCGATGGGCAAAGGTGTTTTCGTAAGGGCGTTTTGCTGTACATATTTTCACATTCAAAATAAATAAACAAATAAAAACTGGAATTGTTCTACTTTGTGAAGTATCAATAAAATGCTCAAGTCTTTCTTGGCTCTGATTGGTTTAACTTGAACTGAGCTACTTAGATGGCTCAGCTCAAAGATGTTTGTCATCGAGAGAACTTACTGTAGCTAGAAACGTGACGTGAAAATACTTATAGATCATTGATTCCTGATAATAAAACTATCAGTAGTGACTACGCAGCGCAGCATCGTTCCGCAAAGCGAACAGAAATAATAAGACGAGGAATAAAAAGCGTATAAAAAACAATAAAAACTCAATAAAAGCAAACGCTTATGGCTTTTAAACGTTGCAAGGACGATGATGTTGACGTGAACGACACGCCGACAAAGTGCCGAGACACAGGGCCAAGAACAGGCTCAGGCACAGGACGAGAACGAAGACGAGAATGAAGACTAGAACGAACCTAGAGTTGGGAGCTGGCAAAATGACAATAGATTTGATTTTCCAAGGCAGGAAGCAGAATGGGATCGGGATTGGGAATGGGAAAGGCAATGGCAATGGGAATGGGATTGGCAGGCAAGTCAGCAAAGGCCAAGACACAAAAACAAACAATAAAAAAGAGAACGCCAGAGAAAAATATAACAAAAATTCAAGAAGCCAGGCAGCAAATAGTTCAACAGACAAAAGAAACGACCAGAGTGTGAGAGAGAGGGGCAGTCACAATAAGCGCACATTTAAAAGTGTCAAATATCCTTTTTATGCGCTTTGGCCCCCGACCAACAAACACTTTATTTTTTGTCACGATGCTGAGCAGAAAATTGTAAAGAAATGTTAATGCGATTTGATTTAAAGAATGAAAAGGCAAAAGCATAAGCAAAACCAGAAGAAGAAGAGGCAGCACAGCAGTAGCAGCAGCAGCAGCAATAGACGAGGCCAAAAGATCCCCGGGGGCAATCTACGACCCTAAGCATATATTTCCATATTTAAAGGTTATACAGCTGCCAGTTCTTTATGACTTCATCTCAATGGCAGCCCGAACAGTACGTACAGGTAGCTTCACCGCACCTCCCCTCATCTCACCTACAAACAATTAAGCGTTAATATTGCCGAGTTGTTGATGCCCCCAGGGAACGGGGCTATTGTCCACTTGCTATGACATTAATTTAATCCTTGAATGCATCTTTGACAGGCTCCTCGCCTCGGTTGCAGAGAAACAACTCATCTCAATTCCACTCAGTTCACCATTCAGGCAACTTCTCGTTAAGCCTGACAGACCCAGCTACCAGCTAGCATCTCCCACTCTAAATTGTGTTCCCATCCAGCTCGGTGGCTGGTGCCGGCGTGTGGCATTGTCAAAGGAATTAGTTTTGTGTTTTTGATTTGCACAAGGAGCAGAGATGACTCCACACCAAGCTCAGCCCAGCAGCGGTCTGTTGATTGCTTAAATAAATATGAGTCCAGTTTGGGGCGTGCATCAGACAATGCCTTTGAGTATTTGCATTTTACATTTCCTCGAAACGGGCCGAGCTGTTGGGAGGAAAGTGTAATTTCAGTTTTTGTCACTGACAGTTTTGGGCACTTTATTAAAATCTTTGTGCTGCTGAGCATCATCACAATGATGGTTTGGGGCGTAACGAAAAAGTGTTGTGTGTTGCTATGTGTGGATATATGTGGATCTTCTACAAACTTATCAAATCCGCTAAGCTGTGCAATGAGATTAAGAGAAATAAAGCGCTCGCACTTTTGTTTGGATGAAGGCTTATAGAAACTCAAGACGAGTTTAGGATTATCATTTTTAAATTTATTAATATGAAGTACAAGTAAGCATACAAAAAGGTTTGTATGTAAAAGTGGGTTTCAATTGGGTGTTTAATTGAATTGTGTGTTTTAATTGAATTTAATTAAAATCGGTTTTTCCAAAATTTCCCCACTCTATTGAGACAGACGAACCTTTTGGGTTCGGGCATGTCTTCAACACAATCGCTGACAAGAGTCTAATACCCTCATCAACGGCATTAAAGTTTAAATGAACCTGACAATGGGTTTATTTGGTTTAGCCTCTGCCCTAATAATGAAAAGTAATAATATTTTAATTATAATTAGGCTTAACATGCAAACGTGCCTTACTTACAGCACAACCAAGACATACTCTGTAAACTGGACTTTGTTGTGGGCATTCAAAAATATACCACGAAAATGGCTTTCCTGACCTAACATTGATTCTCAGCTAGCTGCCCAGCTACAATATCTTCTTTTGCTTTTCGGGACTAAATCAGAACTTATGGAGTAGAACATGCCAACACCAAGAAAATTATTTGTATGCAGATTTAAAGCTGAAGTTAATCAGTGAGAGACGTTTTAAGATCATTTAAAATCAACTACCCAAATATTAACGAATATGAGGTTGGTTAATTAGTTGACTTTCAATAAAATCGAAACGAATTTTCATTTTAATTAACGGGTATACTTTTAATTTCAATTATAATACAACATTGTCCACATCACTTTCGGTGTAGTCAATTAACGGGCTA
Organism: Drosophila planitibia; assembly: GCA_035043785.1. Classification (NCBI taxonomy): domain Eukaryota; kingdom Metazoa; phylum Arthropoda; class Insecta; order Diptera; family Drosophilidae; genus Drosophila; species Drosophila planitibia. The sequence goes on from JAWNMS010000066.1 coordinate 1,287,554, forward strand.
AGTGACAAAATCAGCTCTCCCACAATCTGTAATAAACATGTACACAATCTAATAGTATCCCATGATTATACTTAATGCCAGTTGTACAATATCTTGGCTGTCAGCAGCAACTTCGAACCAGCTTGATTGATCATCTGTCGTATTTTCATTGCAACAATCATATTTCAATTGCACTCTAATGAGTAATACCAACAACGGCAGAAACAGCAGAAAGCAGAACGGCTGCCAGGGACAACATCTCAGCAACGTTTACTTGTCCACTTGTTGGCCCATTCGCCGTCGTTGTTGTCGTCGTGGTTGCACCTACAGTCGTTATGCAAAAAGATTGTTGGGCAGAGGATGACTGCGGAGAAGAGCGGGTTGGTGCTGCTGTGGCAGACACAGTTATTAATTAATTAACGAACGTTCAAATTAATTGCACTCATTTGTTGCACAGTCAGCTGCCATACTCTGCTCTGCTCTGGCCTGGAACGGCTTCCACTCTGCTGATCGATCATAACGAGGCGACGCCGAACCGCTTTGGTCGGTCGAACTGGAGCTTGGAGTTGTCGTTTGGTGTTCGAGTGGCACTCAACTGCTGCGTGGGTTTTGTTGGAGTTGTGTCGCTTAGAGTTGGGGTGTGAAGCTCTTTACAATGTGCGCTGATTGCCCAGAAACTGCTATATGGGCTACAAAACTAACCAATGCCTGTGCCCCATTCCCCCACCTAACGCACACAATAAAATCTTAATTAAGTTGTCAGTTCGCTCATTCCGGTTGGGAGGAGCATCCTCATAAAATGCTCATTATTGCGACAAAGCCAACCCAACCAAACCAAAACAAATCAAATGGCAAATGGTTAATGTTAAAGCTCAAGGTCCTGTGCGTTAGTCGTTGTCACCCTTTCGTCCTTGCAGACAATAAAAACAGTTACAGAGTCATGGGCGCCATCGTTGGTCCTTGTTTGGTTGGCTTTGTGTTTGTTTTTGTGCTGCTATTGCTGTTTGTGTTGCCTACTAATTTAAATATAAACAAGTTCTGCTTTTGGCTACCCATAATGAAAATGTTGCGTACGTCCTTCGTTGGATAATTTATGCATATGAACATTACGACACAAAGGCCCCTTCCTGTCAAGCAACCTCCCCCACCTCCATTGCACATCCTTGTCAGGCGCCGCTGACATTGCCTTTGCCGCTAATGCAAATTTATTTAGACATCGTGACTCTTTTTTTTTGTTCTCTATATATTATATTCCTGGTAGGCGTTAGGCGTTAACTGACATTTGTCGCATTTATTCATTGGGATGCCAGCTTCGGGAATACAAAACTCGGCTTTGGTCCTTGGGGTGCGTGTCTGTGATGTAATCGTAAACTGTGATTTCCTAGTTGGCTGAACTCAACCCAACATATGACTCATTTCTGTTGGCCGCTGCGAAGGGTTGAAATTGCTTCATTAGAGCATATTATATATATATAGTGGAAGTACTATCTATAACTCGCCAAATATTTTTTAAGAATCAATTTAAAATCAGCTTAATTACAAGTCATTTGACCCACTTTTCGCAGCTAGTGCAAACAGAAATCAGCGAACGAACAAGAAAAACGCCAGTTGCCTAATGAACTCAAGGTTTTACGTTGCCATATATATATATATATATATATATGTACTTAGGCGAACTTACTTACAACTAGTTGTATCGTCAGAAAAAAGCGAAGAAAAAACGAGAAAACGAGCAAAAAAGTTAAATAACCCTTCGTAGCTATTTCAAATTATTGGAGCATTAAAATTGAAATGATTATTGTGTGTTTTGCTTGGGCAACAGTGAATAGCGAGCGCCGAAGGGAAGCCAAGTGAAAGTGCTGCACCAAATGAATGAAAATTGCCCAATTGTGAGGGGATGGATAGCTGAGCAAAGGAAAACACATTCACACCTCCGAACAGGGTGTTGGGTTGGAGAGCTGGTTGGTGGGGGTTGGTGGGGGGTGGTTGTTCAACCTCTCCCATTTGCGGGCTGACGTGGAAATCGTGGTGCGAATATAAAGTAAACAAAAATAAAAACATAAAAAGCAAATTCGCATTTGCAAATAAATCAGAAGTAAATCAGTTGCTGACAGGGGAAGTATTTATGGTTCAATGTGGCAAGAACGAGTGGACGCCGCAGGCTTTTGCATCCCCCGAGATGTAAGCCCCCCTCCACTCCCCCTGCATCCGCCTCTTTCACCCACTGCGTTTTGTAACTGTGTGTTTGCGCAAATCCACGAGCATAGAACAAATTCGTGAAAATTAAGAAACAAATCGAAAATCAAGCGGCATACAAAAGTCTATTGGAGGAAACAGGGAAATCGCAAGAAAATTGTACAGAGCTTGTTTGAACAGCCTCCGCCCTGGACCAGCAACCCTCGCTGCGATCCGTTTGTGGCGAAGGGTAGAAAGGCTGTTTGCCTGCTTTTTTGTATGCATTTTTATGGCACAAATTTTCAAATAAATTTGCCAAGAGATTAATTCGGACCGTTTGGCAGCGTGTAAATAAAATTTTCATGAACTTCTTGCGTGGGTATTTTGTAGTTTCCTTGGTTCTGGCTTGGGTTACGCTAGATTTGGCAATGTGTTAAATGTTCTTGAAATTTCAACTGCTCATTGGGGTCGCTGGAGAAGTAGCCACGCTTCTTTGCCCATTTGAGTGGCATGAAGCAGCTGCCAAGTTGGTTAATTAAGATGTCAAGGTTGCTCTGTTACTTGGGGCTGACATCGCTTGTTGGGGGGTGTTTAATATAGAGATATTTATCTTATACTTTGCTGTATACTTTGCTGTAAAGTACACAAATTCCTTGAAATCTAATTTAGTAGGTAAACTTTTTTGGAATAATATGAACTGTATACAAGCATATTCGAATATTTTCTTTTCGTTGTTTAAAATTACCCAATTGTGTTAGTAATAAATTAAATGGAAACATTTTTAATGTATTGCTTAATTAGATAAATATATTTTCCGATATCTTTTAAATTATTTCATAAGATCTTGATTCATAAAGTTAAATAAAGGTAAGCTAAATACACAGAAAATTATTTGATATGGGTGCAATTTATTGTCTACTTACAGATGCTCAAAGACATCAACTAAATATTTGTTAAACAAATTTTCTTAATAAAATCAAAGAATTTTGGGAAACATGAAAAGTTTTCCGCTGTCATAACTTAACACTTCATACAACTGTTCGGAAAAGCTTGCCACAATTACTTGACAGCTTCATAAAATAAGCAGAATTTTGATTCGGCATTCTGAAAATGGAATTTAAATAATTAACCAAATATTTCTTCAGAAAGTATAGTTACAACTTTCTTATGTTTGCATCATGGCTCATTAGAATTGAATTTATATACTTAACAACGAATTTAAATAGTCCCATTCAAATGCAAATTTTGTGGCATACAACAGATAGCGTTCAGTTCATTATCTTTTAATGCTGCATCGTTTGGGATAAACACAATTCGAAATTCACACAAAAATAATGCGTCAAAATTATGAATTCAACATTGCCAAATCAATGAAAATTAATTTCATAAGCAAAACCAACAGTATCGAAAAGCAAACAAATGTTTGGGGCGGTTGGGTGCTGGGGTGGTGGAGTCGTAAATTGGAATGATTGAATGAATTGGCAGATCTGTTCGCAAATGAAATTACATTTTCATTATTTTAGGTCTGCTCTGGTTTTGCATTCTAGATAAAATGAGCTCTCTGCGTGGAATACACAATGCGAAACAATTATAAATGCGCATCCATTTAAGCTGTTGTTGTTTTAGTTGTTGTGGATTTAGCTAGTTGATATGGCTGTTGTTGTTGTAGTTTTTGGACATTTTGGCGAACTGAATGGCAAATCAAATGATCCAAGGACCACGTACCCAAAGCGGCGCTTGCAATTTCATGCAAATCAAATGATTTTTAAATCTTTCAATGTGCAAGCCAGCAACAACAACAATAAAAACATCAACAAACAATGCAAAGCAGACTAACAAATAAACAGGGCAACAAATGGCAGGAGCCGCCAGATAGCCAGACAAATAAACGGACATATTTACAACTGCATTTACTGCTGTGAGTGGTGCTGCTGATGCTGGTGGTGGTGCTGGTGTTGGTGCAGGCAGGCATGCCCCCTCCCGCCCTCCCCATTGTGAGGGCGGCAGGGTTGCAAAACAGAATAGATGCAATACCGAAGCAAGCTGTTTTGTTGTCTTGTTGAACTTTGCGCATAATTATTTTTGCATATTTTATTAGGCTGCGCACAAATTACGAGCACAGAATGATAAAAATTGAGTTTGAATTATGGTAATAAATAAAACATGGAGCAAGATGAAGAGCAAACGGGAAAAAGTGTAAGAGCCAGCGAAGAAGAAGAAGAAGAAGAAGCAGGCGCCGCTTGAGTTGCAGCTGGTTATTGTGGTTGTTGTTGGCAAGTTTTAATTTGTTTTGATAGTAATTTATGTCAATTTCTGCCCAGTGGGCGGCAAATGGATATATAATGCCATAAAACATGCATGTATGAAAGAATGTACGTATGAATGTATGTGTGAATATTGATGTTCGTCAATTGAGCAACGCCGCTGGTGGCCCCCTAACTCATAGTTAATTAGTCCACACAACGACTGTGTGTGTGGCCTCTTTTCTCGTGTTTTATTGATAGCACAGAATACCCCTGAATATCTTAAGCATTCAAGACACTACCTACACTATCCTACTCTCTTGAAAGATTTGATTTGATTTGTCTGTGCTCTGATTTTATAAACTTAAGCTACTCGATCGGAAATTGGGTGATTATTTCTATTTAATATATCATTCGATAGGCTTGAAAGAGCAATGTAAAAATCAAACTATTTCTGAAAATCTATCGAAATGAGTAAAAAATATGCGGAAGCTACACTTTCTTTTGTTCAAGTAGAATTTCAAGATGCCAACAAGTAAGTAGAGTAAACCGGGCAAATACAATATAATAACTTAAAAACTGTTTCTTTTCTTCGTTCTGTTGACTTTTTTCAACTCAGTGGCACTTTAGTTATCGTACTTAGCTTTGAGTGGCTAAAAACTTTGCAACTGATTTGAGCTCGATTTAAAATAGCAGCCACAGAATCCATATACACTTTTTCAAAGTTTAGGTTAAGTTCACTCTGGCAGACACACACCCACACACCAGCACACTGACACACAGCTAATGCACTTCCGATATTCCGATACCATTTTCAGCTGAGCAGTCTGCATAATATAAATGCAAATGCAGTAAAGTGAAAAAAGGTTCAACCTTCAATTTGGTATTTATGTTATTGAACTCACCAAGATTTATGAGTATCTACTCAATTTCTATGTGAAACCAAATGCCTGCAACGAAATGGAAATGGAAATTTATCTGCGCCACATAAGCCAAAGCTAACCGAACTCTGCAGGAGCAGTTCAACTTACCCCACCCCTTCCCTCCTATCACCTATCCGTTGCCAAGTTTGCCTTGTTCGATTTATAGCCACTTTCACCACATAAAATGTCGTAAAGTTTATGCTGTTAAATCCAAAAAACACCAAGTGAAATGTAAAAATTTATAAACCGCAAAAATATACACATATACATAAAAATAAGTGCAGCGGTGAGCAGGTGCCACGAAGATGCCAGCCAGGTGCCTGGCACGCGTTTGCCATGCCCCCGAGTCCCCCTCGACGTGCTCTCCTCGTCGAAATCACCATTCTTATTCGCATTCATATTCGTATTCGCATACCCATTTGCATTTCTTTTAGCGTGGCTGCCGCCATGTTGTTGCCTTTACAAAATGGCGTTCGCGGCGCGCCAACAAAATGGCGGAGGCGTCAACGGAAGTTGCTTTTCGCAACACACCAAATAAATTGCAAGTTATTTGAGCAAAAGTTGCTGCAGTCGCCGGCATCGAGCTCAGTACCTGAGACCGCAGTGAAGACGTACTCAACGTCGCCGTCGTAAATGTTGCAGTTGCTACGTGTGTTGCATTTCGACTCGTCCGCCCACTCCTGCACTCCTCTCCCCAAACTCCTGTGGCGTACTAGTGCTAAAATTTATGGCAACATTTATGTGTCGTGTCGCGTGCGCGGTAAATACCGGAAATACCGGAAAGAAGTGCATAATAAATGACGTTATTAACCGACATGCACACAAGCCACCCATCCACCCACACACACACACACGCGTCCACGTCTCCACATATGGGTTGGGCTGCCACTGCGACAGCAATTAAGTATGCAAGTGTCCAACTGCAGGTGAAATACTGCCAGAGTCTTTAGTCTTACAATTTGGCTATCAATAGACCATGTATTTTATAACAATTTCTTGCAGCTGCTTTCTTAACACCACACCCCTCCCCCACCATGCCTGTTATTATTTTGTGCCTAAGGGCTTTTCAAACTTGCTTGCTTGGCCGCCCTCCCCCTCCCTTCCACAACATGAGTGCAACTTCAACTCATGCTCCCTTTGCTATCGCAACGCTTAAAATTAAATCAGCTTTAGGTAGCTCCACTTGGCCACTTTTCTTTCTTGGCTGAAAGAAGATCCTCTTCTGGTAGCGCAGCTAGCTTTAATTAAATTTTTCCTACTTCCGTTTGTGCCTGACTGGAAGCCGCCCTCGTAGCAGCAGCAGCAGCAGCAACAGCCTTGTTCCTCACATCCTGGAGCCTTTCACTTTTCAATATGGCCACAGCCGCAGTATTTTCTCTGAGCGCTCTTTGTTTGCTAACAAATTTTCTCAAGTGCCGCATAATGAGGGCCACGCGGCGTATGATTAATATCTGAGCTTCTCTTTAATTCGCGCTGCATTATGATTACATATTACATATTATAGCGACAGAGAGGGGGAGGGGGCGGAGGAGGAATCACTTTAAAATGCAAATCACGTACCACTCGAACATGCCACATATGTATTTTGCCCCACTTCTCCTGTCGCCGCCGGAACAGTCATCGCTCTTATTTACTTTTCACCAGAATTTGGGCGCATCTGCCAAATATATTTCAATATTTACGTTACTAGGCTACACCCTCGACCCGCAACCCGCAACCGGCGATCCGCCCGATTCGATATCCTCGTGTCTGCGTGTAAAATGTGCAAATTACCTAAAAGAACCGCAGACGAACACAACGAGACCACAGAACAAATTTAAATAGACATATTTTTTCGGCTCGACCATCCCGTTTCCCCTTCTTTTTCTCTTTCCCGTTTTTTTATGGTTTTTGGTTTTCAGTTGTTGTTTTTTAGACCGTGGTCGGATCCTATGAAAATTTACAATATCTAACGTAAACTGTTTGGTGGCGGCTGCAAATTGATGCGGGCTTCGTCGGATGAAGTGGGACCTACTCCCTCCATTCCCTCCACCGACCACGTTTTAGATGAGCATGAGCGTATTTTATTTGTATTTTTAGCGTTAAAATAAATTGAGGCTCTACACACTCCGTAGAGGGTTCCTCTGTCCCTCTAAATTGCTGTCCTTTGCATGCACTAAAAGCGTAGTATACATTCGAATTGCAGATAAAGAGAAAATGTTTTTCAGATTTTTGAAATTATATCACCTTTTGATTTTTGAAAGAAATTATGTTTAACTTTGATTATAATATACAATTTTATATATTTATAAGTTAATAATTATGAAAGTTAAAGCAAACAATACCTTTCAATCACATTGCCACTTTATTAGCAACTCAATTAATATTTGGCAAAATACACTTGGAATGTATTCAATATTAAGACATGAGTAGTTAATTAATCTAAGAATACTTACAGCAATTGATTAAGTTGATATGCTCTTTATATTTGATGCCTACAGAGAAGCGATCACTTCTATTTATATTGCCGAGTTTTATTTAGTTTTATTGCATCCATTGTAGCGCAATACAAACAACAACCAAACGAACACATGGACAGCAATTCACTTGGCATCCTTACCCCCAATTTTTGTATAGTTATTGTTTGGTTATTTAAGAGCAATTCAGCCATGTTTAGATATTGATAACAACCATCTAGCCGGACAACCCGACAACGGGACAAGTGGACCGCCTGGCATCCGGACAAGTAGACAGCCAGACGAGGATAACAATTTTCAGTTGATGCAATTTTTGCAATTTTTGCATATCGCTAACTATCTGGTGTATATGGTCGTTGCTTTTTTGCCCAGTTCTAAGCCATTGTAAATTGTTTTTCGTATTAAATAAAATAAAAGTTTATGTATAAATTGTGCAAATGTTCAGCCAACAATAAAATCGGATGTGGGGACGACAGCTTACTCCAATTTGACAATGTGTGGCAAAAATAATTGCATGGCTGCACAGGCTGAAAAGTTTGCTGTTTAAGTTGAGGCAGGTCCCGGGATACCAATAGCAAAATGGGATCAATTGTTACTTCCGCTGTGGGCACCAAGTTGAATCTAAATGAATGGCAATCAAGACTCCCTTAGCATGTCAACACTGAATTTGTTCATAAACAAGAACCTTAGTTAAACCGATGCCATTCTGTGAGTCCCATAAGAGCAGGCAGATTTTTAGTGGATCTGAAATTATTTAGCTTAAAATGATTAAGTTTTGCTAAAGAAAATCGAAATAGATGATTGACTCACATTAAAATTACAGATTTTGAACAAACTAAAAAATCTATATAAATAAATTGTTTTAAATTACAGCATTTGCCAGTTCGATGGATAAATTATTCAGTCAGTCATTTAAAACAATCATTTGTATTTATATAGATTTCAGAGTGAACTACAGAATAAAAGCTGCGGTTTTTCATTTTGCCAACAGTTGGAAAATCATATCAATTTACATAGCACTTAATTTTAATAGCACATCAAAAACTTTTGCTTTCAATCAGAAATATTAAAAAAATACAAATGTAAATTGTACTCAGCAGGCACTTAGCCACATCCTACGGACCTTTTTAGCCTTTACTTTCTGTCTTTGACTAGTCAAAGCTGAATATAAATTTATAAATAAATATATATATATATATAGATATATATAAATACAATTCTCTGACATTTATGACACAGACGACGTTGCTGAATTTGTGTGTCAGGAAGAGTTGTGCGGTGGGTGCTGGTGAGGCAGGGTGGCCTGGCAAGAGCTCGTCGTTCATCATAAATTCATGCACTCTCTACAGCCTGCAGTGACCAAAATTACAATTATGACAACCGCAAAAAGGTTTTCTGGTGCACCAACAAAAAAGACAAGCTGCGAACTGAGAACGGCGAACTGCAGTCAGAACGGTTGCAAAGTGTGGCAAACGTGGGATAGCGTTCATAAAATGTTTAACACGATTAAACGTGCTGCAGTGCGCAGAGAATGGCAGAAAGGGAGCAAGAAGAAGTGGTGGCAAGGGAATGGGAGAAAGATGTGAAAAATTTAAAATATTTAACAACTTGATGAACTTGCCAACAAACTGAGCTGCCTGGCCGAGCAGTCAACGAAGCGTGACCCAGTCGAATTCCAAGCGGATTCCAGCCAAAGTCACTCGCTTGTGAATTCTGGCAAATTGTCAGCAATGACTGCGATTGAGTTACGTCAAGAGCACTGGCACTGCCACAGTCACTGCCACTCGATCTTGCCTCATCCTTGAGTATTCCTGCCATACACCAACACACATACGCCCACTATATTGCAACATGGCATAATTGCATACCGAAAGCGGAGAAGGAGAATGAGGCAGAATCAGCGACGATAGCGACAATTAACCGTGGCTAACACAGTCGCGGAGTTGGTCTTTTGCTTTTACCGGGGATGGGGGCGGAGGTATCTGTCAGCTGCTGTCGATGGTAATTCGAAACGTGAAACCGCAAAATCCAATTCCCAGACAGCAGCATTTTTTCCGAGTTACCTTCTCCATTACGTTCTTCACTCATCGCTGGTTGGCAGTTGGCAGCGTCATGTGTGGGCGGGCTAGAGCTGAGCATGGATTGGCGTTGGGTTAGGGACGAAACTGTTGGACATTGTTTGCAGCTTTGACTTGTTTTCTACACTTCATTGATTTGTCGAGTTGCTTACAAGTGCATTTAGACAATCAATTAATCGACTGCCGAGTCGGCTTACTGCATTGTCGCAATTGATTGGGAGCAAGGAGTCGCAGTCTGAGTCGGAGACGGAAGAACCGAGTAGCTTAGTTGAAGTGTCCAACTTGATTTATGGTATTGAGTTACGCTCGCACATATTTGAAATACCTTGCCATATACCTGTTAGCCAGATACAATAATCTTGTAATGTCTTTAAATTGCTTTCGTGAAACCCTAAAGCTGCCAAAGCTGGAACATGTTTTTGGCCATAAGCCCCTAAAACCATTCAATGGCAGCTCATAGGGGGCAGTGAGTGTGTCCCGGTGTCCGTATTCAATATGCGATTATAGTGTTTGCTATACAAGTGATTGACTCTTCAGCATATCTAGAGCTTCTGCTGCATGTTTTTACCTATCGAAATATTTTGTGGTAATTTTCGACATTGGGTCTTCTTACACCATAATGGGGAGTATGCAGCTAAGGTAAAACAAAACAAGCTTAAAGATCGCTTTAAAAGTGACTAATGAAAATTGATATTATGTTTAAATAAGATACTTGTATGATATAAGCTGGATTAGTATTTAAGAAGACCATCAGGATTGTTTTAAGAATTGGAATACTATAATCTAAATAATTTTGATTTATTTACTTTAAAAATTTGTCTTCTTAACTCGAAGCAAAATTTATTCAAACGTTTGCCTTAAGCTTTATTTTACATAAATTATCAAATTGAGTATTCGAAAAACAAAATATTCTTCGTATTTATAAAAAATACCTGTAATTAATTCATTAATTTGAGCCTAAGATTAACTGCAAATGAAATTAAGTATGCTATTCATAATTATTGTACCTAATGGAATAAATAAAGCTATACTGAAATTATCAAATTTATATCCGTATTACTCACGCAATAATACATTTTAAAATATATATGTTTATCAGCTTATACGATTTGTGGACATCATCTATTAATCATGCGCCAAAATATTTGAAGAGAATGTAGTCAGCAAACTGCACTGTCAAATTCGAATAAGTTTTTATCGTAATTAGAAACTTTTTCACACTCAACTCGGCCAGATCAAATCAGCTTGAGTGCTTGTGCAGACACACCTCAATTCACATCATATGGGCCCATGCTAATAAATTAAATGCAACATTTATTACTTCATCTGGGCCAAAGTCAGAGCCAGTGCAGCAGCAGCAGCAGCATCCGCATCCGTAACAAAGGCAAATTGCGTCTGCCCGGGAATGGGGAAGCAAAATAAGTACTTACATTTTATGTTATTTGCCAATGCAACTGGTGGCTGCATGGAACAGGGGTCACCCTGCCAACCAGCCACCCAGCCACCTGACGGCAACTTGCAGCGCATACACCATAAAAGTTCACAACGTTAAATTTCACTGCGTCAGCGGTTTAAAATCGCTGTCGCCGTCGACGTTGCCGTCGTAGTCGACGTCGCAGTTACTATTGAAACCGCAGAAGCCATTTTGCATTTTGTAGCACATTTTATGGGGTCCCATTGTATGGCCATTGCCAAAGCCATTGTTGCTCATCGTTGTTGTTGGCTGTTGTTGAAACAGTTGTTGTTATTGTTGGTGCTGCTGGGGCATATTTACCTTTTAGCCGGTCACTGGTATGGTATGGGCGCACTTTTTATTTTTATCACATACGCAGACACACAGAGGTAGAAACTTTTGAACAGTGCACAAATTTGCTGGAACCCAAAAGCGAAAAACTTTTCCGCAATTCACTTAACTTTTCGGGCAGCCGACGCCGTCGCAAGTTTTTGGCAACGACATCGTCGTCGAATGGTTTTTGGGTAACCCATTTATTGTGCGTTTACTTTGCCAGCTCTGAGAGCAACACCTATCGCTCCGCCTTCCCCCTCCCCCCACCTCTTAAGCACAATAGATCATTTCAAGTTGCACGCGGCTGGGCCAAAAATATGCACAAAGTTCAGCAGAAACTTGCAACGAGTCGACGTGCAATTATTATCAGCTCAAGCGCATTTGGGGCACAATTACATTTAGTGCGAATTCGCTGTAATGCATTAAGTCATATGTCAAAGAGCTTTAACCCATTAATGTCTATGTCCACCCCCTACTTCTTACAAGTGACTTATTCCACTTCAAGCTGCTCACTGAGCAACTGCAGGAATGGAACTATAATTCTGAATTGTGACAAATCATACGCTTCATTTGGCTAATGGTTCGACCCGCCTTCAGAGCCCCTCCACTTATCTCTCCACACTCTCTTCAGCATTGTATATATTTTTTGCTTCCCGCTGCTGGCAATTAAACATTTTGACAGCGTCGCTTTTATTTCTTGTTCGCTTTTTTCGGCACAAACTTCATTAGACAGTCGAAAGAATAACAAAAAGAAGGAAAATATAAAACCCGACAGCAGAAATATTATTAATGCTCCGAATACAAGAAAACACTTTCCGGCACTGCCCCCGCCGAGAGAGGAGTGCGCATTATTTCAATTAAACTCATCAGCGACGGCCTCCGCTGCAATTAACTGAACGGCGGCGACTCTACACTTGACTCCGGCCCGGAGTCGAGTGCGGGTGTCCATGGGCCTCTAGAAGCATAAATATGATGTGTGGTCGTTATATCTTATAATAATAAATAATGCAGGCGGCACTCTGCGCACTCTCTTAAGTGCAATCGAATGCATTGGGCTACAAGTTTCAACTATTCTCGGTGCTCGCTTATCAGCGAAAAGCTAAAAATATATATGTTCTCACTATGGGGGGGTCGATCTAAAAGAGAAATTCATTTGACAATTTATGATAGCCAAAAGAGCTATAATTATTAGAAAAATAAAGTCTTCGTCCATAAGGTTTCAACGGTCCTAAATCTAATCCGTACATGCTTTTGCCAGACATAGAATATGCAAGACATATGCCAAAAAATACATAAGTTTGTCAAAACGGAAAGTGTTTCGAAAACTGAGCAGGAAGTCGAAAGTTCCGCTGCAAGAGATTAGCAGGAAAATATTTTATTTTCGCATACTCAAAAATGTCAGAGATAAAGTGCAAAATGCACAAGCGGCTTTAAAGTATTAAAGATACAGTGGAGATTAGCTATGTGATTGATCAACTAATCAGACTTGGCAACAATTGTATGTCTAAATTTGACTTCCGATTTTAAAAATGAAGTCTAACAACTTTTAGCTGCTGAGATATTTAAAAAAATCATTAAATTTATATGTACATAATAAAGTAATAATAATAATAATAAAGTAATAATAAAGTTTCTAAATTTGACAAGTTTGTGATTTGAGGAACAAAGTTACCTGATTCTTTAAACCCTATTTGTTGGAATAATAATTTAAGTTTTCCCCTTCGCAAGGCATTTCAATAAGTTTACAAATTACTGGCGCATTTTCGGAGTGTGCACTGTGGTCATCCTCTAGCTGGCTGCCAACAATGCCACCGACAATACAGTCAACAATTACGAATATGAATTTTTGAAAGCGACGGCAGCCGCGCTTCCTACGCTCCTCTCGTGCCACACGTCGCCTCTGAGCCGTTGGCAGTCTCCACAGGCATTTGGACGGCAACGGCTGCTCCCGGTGGGGGAAGGGGAAAGGGGGAGACGAGAGTAAAGTGTGGCACTGGTCAGCGCAGCTGATGCCATTGTTGTAGGGGATGGTGGCGGTGCTGCTACTGCCACTGCGACTTCCGTTTCCGTACAGTTTCCGCATTTTTTCCGGGCAGCAGCTGCACTGACTTTGAAGTACTCCAAAAAGAGGCAGCACAAATGCAATTCCCCAGACTCAACCCAATTCAACTCAACTCAACGGCGCTCCACTCAACTCGACTCATAGCCAATGTCAATTGAGTTAAATTTACACAAAAATTTTGCAATTGCTGCCAACCGTCCTTCGTCCTCGTACTCGTCCTGGTGTTTGCCGCCTGTGGGAATCCTTAACCCATTTACCATTTGGATTTGCGCGTGTGGTGCTAAAATTTATGGCAAGTTACTGGGTTTCTGGGTGCCACGGTCCACATGCACAGTCGCACTAGCATCCTCTATATAGCTGGTAGCATAATATGTGGCACATTCCCAGTCAGGGTGGTGCACATGTGACTCTGTAGCCAGTATCCGGATGCGGGAAGGTCGTTCAACTTGTTTACTTCCGGTTGTAGGCCGCCATTTTGTAGTTGTGCGCGATTTTAAGCAATAAATTGTATAATTAAATTGGTGCGAAACAGAAACAAAAACAATGAGACCGCAACAAGGCGTGGCAGGCATCGTAGCAAGGACTTCAGCAAAGCCGAAAGTTAATTGAAACGTTGTGTAAATAAATATTTAATCTTTATTATGCAATTAATTTAAATACATTTATTGCCCGTCACACATGCGACAGGACTAACGAGGAGTCGCCAGTAACAGCGTGCCTCACATTTATTTATGCATACTTTTCTTCATAGCTATATATTTATACATTAAATAATTAATAATTACATCAGCATTTATGTAATTGCTTATTATGTCCGGCTTGTGTGTTCCATTAATTAAGCGTTCAAAAAGTTGACAAATGTGACAACATCGCAGAAATGCAAATCAGTTGCCAAAAATAGCTAGTAAAGAAAATTATATATGTTTGAAAATATTATTTAATATGTAATGATGATAAAATATCCACGCAGCTACAAGATTTTCGGGTATCTACAAGTACCTCAATTTTGATAAAAGTGGTTCAACATTTATACAGAATCAGATATCGTAGAAGCAAATGTGATATTCAACTTTCAAATTTAATAAAATTAAAAAAACATTGATTTTTTATTTATTTAATTGATATGGACTGAGAACAGTCCACAGGGTTTAAAAAGGTTTAGAAAAACCGAGAAATTAAATTAAAAATTAAATGAAATAAATAATATAGATATATTAAATATCTATGACAAACATGGACATCTAAAATCGGGACAATTTATTGTTATTTTCTCTTTGTATAAAAATCAGATCAATTAATCCAGATAAATTGCTTTAAATAGTACTGCATTGTTAATCTACATATTAAATAGGGTCAGCTGTATTCATAACTGTGACTCAGATGAAAATGTGTATCAAATTTTAAATAAAAAATATAATGAAGTGCGTAATTTTGATGATATTTGTTTCTTAATTGAAGTTTTATTGAAGAAATTGAGAGACTGGTAATTAAATAACGTTGCTGTCCATTTTAAACAACTCGGTTAACTTTGTTAACAGTCCCAGTTAACTGATTTATTGTACATTACGTGCTTGTTAAACAGCAGTTCGTAATTTGCAGCATTGTGTTAATATTATTTATTTTTATTTTTATTATTTGTTAGATCGATGTTAATAAGCGTGGCTCAGCTTTGATATCTTATCCAAATGTCAACTTACCTAATCTTATAACTAGCTTTGAAATCGTATCCAACCTAAAACCAAAGACTTTAGAGAAATCTCTATTTAGCTTTTGGCACAACATATTTGGCGGATTTCATTAGCTGAAGTGTGGAATGCACATGCAGTTGCTTCAACTTGATGCACTCGCCTTTGACTTAGTTCGAAGTGGTGCCACTTGAGTCTGGGTGTTTAATATGCAGCTAGGCATCTCGAGGCTGCTTCCTGCACCATGCTGTCTGCTCCCGACTTAAGACCTCAATGGCGGCGAGCTATTTGACATCAGTCGTCTGCGTCGGAGTCGCTGCTTTGAGTTGTTGCTTTGAGTAGTTGCCGCGTTGCATGAAGTGTCGGGAGCTCGTGTCAAAGCGCGCGTCCAAGTCGCGTTGCCCCCCACACTGCACCCATTGATGAGGGCAAAATTGGGTGTCCGTTGCAAAAAACTTAGCTGGCATCCAGTCAGCGATGCAGTGAAGCATAATCCTTTGATGGCAACGCTGCTATTGCCACTCGACACTTGACATAATTTTAAAGTGTTTGCTGGCTTAATGCGTTATGTTAATTAGTTTGTAACGCAGGCAATGCTCTCAAGTGACTCTGCCAAATACACTAAAGACTGTTAATGGGTCAATAGCTTTTGATAACTAAAGCCAGCAACAGAAACAGCAACAGTGGCTGGAGTAGAGAAGCCAACAGACGTCGCAGTGCCTGCCAAGAGTCCTTTGCATAATTCATGGTATTTGTGCGAAACCAAAAACTTTTTGTTGTGGGCCCAAAAGTCATCACAGTGGAAATTTGATTTCACGCGAGGCAACAGTCAATACCAGTTGGCAATAACAATGAAAAGTGGGTGGCAGGAGAGGGTGGTTGTTGGTGCAGGCGGCTGTCGCAACCAACCAGCTAGCTAGGCAGCCCGCCTGCCAGGCACATAAAAACGTATTAAGCATATTATCTGGGCAGGCACAGCAGACACCAGCCAGACGACAACGACAACAACGATGGCAATGCGATGAGCAGAATCTGTTCTGGCTTTGCCGGTTTTTGACATGACCAAAAACGAAAGCACAAGCATGCGAGAACAGTTCGCAGGAGCAGGAGTCGCAGCACATCCTTTCGTAATGAAACTTCAGATTTTTGGCTTTGTTTTGCCTTCACTGTGCGTATGCGTGTGTGTGCTTTATGGAAATGAGGCAGTGACAAGGACTAGACCAGACTAGAGACCAGCAAGCCAGTCAGCCAGCCAGCCAGCCAGCCAACCAGCCAGTCAGCCAGCCAACCAATGAAACAATGTTGTCATTGCAGGTGCAAAAGATGTTTTTTAGTGCAGGGTGTGGGTGTGTATGTGGGGAAGGGGGAGGTTTGGGGGTGTCGATTGGTTTGAGTGGGTGGGTGGTTCAGTTGAGGAACAGATTGAGAGGCAACAGTGCGTATGAGTGTCATCATCAGCGTTGATTTGGGTTATATCGGATAGTCGAGAGTTGCGAATCAAATTGTTATTTAAAGCAATCGACTCTTTAAGAGCGAGAGCGAGAGAGAGAGACAGAGAGAGCCAAATGGAATGGACCCATAATGAATGGTATTATCCATGGTATTACTCATGGTTAGCATTTAATTGGTTGGCCATCTCTAATTGATGGCTACATGCCATGTCCAATATACACAATACAAATGGCACAAACAGAAATCGACACCAAACATTTGGCCATGAGGGCATGAGAGGTGCGAAACAAATCCCAGAGTAAACCTAATTAGCGACAGATTAAATCGGATTAATTTTCATTTAACGCATGAATCAAAAACAGGCCGACAGTCAGGCTGTCAGGCACATAGCCAAACACAAACACACAGACACACATTTCCAGGACTGCTCTTGTGTTCATTCAGTGTATTCTTATTAGTTCTGTTTTCCATTGGTGAAAGCCCTGGCAATCCAGAGGCTCCCTTATAAGTAGCGACAGTCGACGGTGGCTTTAAATACACACACAAACATACACACCTAGCCACAAAATAAATGAAATATGCACGTAAAATTGAATTCACTCGATATTAATATGGAGTACTGGGATCTGGGAGCCCCAATCGGACGGTGTGAACAATTTGATTTATGCGCATTTGAAGCAATTTGTTGAGTAAATACCAAAGACAGCAGCATTTTAATTAATTTTCCACCAGCAGTCCCCAATTTTGTCATTCTCCCATTCACTCCCACTCTGTAGCTGTGTTCTTTGGGACTGGCCAATAAGTTGAAAAAAATGCTGCAATTTTGTTTATTTAAGGCTGCATCGCAACCCACACCCCCTTACCACATTGGCCGTGTTGGCCAAACTAATTGCGAACAAAGTGTCGACAGTTGCGAACAACGTTCTGTAGAGTGTCCTGGCCAACATGAAGTACTGGGAAACCGCCAAATTGCAAGCGCTTATGATTAACTTAAAGAACAATTAGATACAGTCGCTTCCGCTGGACACCAAGCAATTTGTTTGTCAGTAGTGTTAGTGTTAGCAAAAAAAGCAAAGGAAAAATGCTCAAACTGTCTTGGACAGACTAGTGCATAGTTTAGAATAATCACATTGCTAGACCAATTCGGCTTCACTTTATTCCACATATGGTGCAATGAGTGTTTGAGTTTTTTGAGCAAACATGAATTCAATGTCCCTTCAAAGGGACTGACGAATAATTTAGAATGTTCACTAAGGCATACATTAAGATTGGATTCTGCTATTCTTTGCCAAAGATATGTCTGTGTTTGTCCTTACTTCATACTAACTTTTACTATTCTTATCCTTGCACTATATTTCTTTCCCTTTCAGATGTATCACAAAGTGGCGCACTTTGTTTGGGATGTGCCTAATCCTTTGCATGCACAGGCAACTACTCGGAAAATGCATATCCAAATGTTTTTAAGGGGCTTGAGCCTTTGGGCGTCTGGCGTTATAAGGTTCAGCAGCTTCAATTTGCCACAAAAACACATTGGCAACATTTTAATGAATGTTGCATTAGGCGCAGGAGGCATCAAAAAAAGCAAACAATGAAAGGGCCTCTCCCCACACCGAGGTCGACTGGCTTGACTGGCAAAACGGTTAGCAAACATTGGCCAAGGATAAAAGTAAGTAAGAAAGGATATAGAAAGGCTGTGGATGCAATTTGTGCAAATGTTGTGGCAAGCAACAACGAGGCAGCCAGGCAGTCAGGCAGCCAGGCAGCGAGGCAAACAGGCAGCTAGGCAACCAGGCTTGCAGGCAGCTGGGCAAGCAGATCCGGAGCACTAGTGCAGCCACTCTAGTCGAGCATCCTGCGCTGTGGCGTAGGCATTTTTGCATGCACCGCATGGTTGCATTTTTTGGGCTTACCAGTGGAGAGCAGATGACTGAGGCGTAGACTCTGAGTACAGTCAGTCAGAGACGGAGACGACGGCATGATAAACGTGCTGCCAATAAATTACACTGCGTCAAGGCAAACAGCAGCTAGTGGGTCGGGGATCTGGGATCGAGGAGACGCTGCACATTTTTGCTGCCGTTCCATTTAAAATTTACTACAATTTTCTTTTGGCTTTCACGTGCGCGCCGCTCATACGGTAAACAATTTGAATGTATTTGCAGGCAGAACACGTAGCACGGCAGTCGGAAGAGAGGCGAAACGGGCAAGGATTCCCCAGGAGGATGCACTCTATCCAGTGACTCTACCTTAGTCGTCTATTCTCCAACTACTATCTGCTCCTGTGTGCAGCAACAGGACAAATGCAGAATAAAAAGTTTGTGCCCCTCTTTCATTGTTACCCTGCAAATACAATCGACCCCTCCTTCTTCATACACACACACTATCATCTCATCTTCAACTATCACACTGCCCCGGCCGGGGGCAAGAGCGAATGCAAACAGAACGATTGAGCAAGGCAAAAGGCGAACCGAAAACGTCGCTGCCTGTTTTGTGGGCGTCTCCATTGAGGCATCCAGGCACGCATCGCATTGTGTAATATGCTCTGCGATTTATGCTGCCGCAAGCTGTGGGCGTGGGGCGTGTGGCGTGCGGCTGTGGGGCAACATGTGGGGGCATGACATCTGCATGTAACTGGCATATTGAACAGGCCAGCGAATGAACATAAATTGAAATGCGCTTGCAAAAAAGAATTGAAATCTTATTTGGGGCAAATGCAGACATAGTTTACTTTCAAGTAATCCCCAGAGCATTGCATTTATGCATCTGTCAAATCTATGAGCATTCTTTTTATAGCTTGCTCAATCATATTTGCCTTGCTTGCACACACACACACACACACACAAGCTCATAGATAAGTTCCGTATGAAGTTTATAATAATAACGAGACCATTGCGCTATTTCTGGAGTACAATAAAAAATCGCAGCAATTGTAATATTGTAACTATGTTCCGTTTATAGTCATTCCATTAGCCTTAACAAATCTCAACTTTGACAGGTTCATTTCTGTTAAAATAGCTAATGCTTTCCGGCATGACAAAGGCAATAAAGCATTTTGCGCACTCCGCAAATGTGAATTGAATTGCCTTGACCGCATATAAAATAAGTGCTTTATCCACTGGATGTGTATGTGTCCTTTTCAGTTTTATGGCTTAATATAATTTTTATGTGCGGCCATTTTGAAGAGTCAACGGCACCCTAAAGGCGTCTCCCATCAATGCCACCTGGCAAAGTGGGCGCCACCGGAAGAAGACAAGAACATTGGTGCGAAATTTCGGTAGCCACCTGGTGGGTAAACGCCTCTCACCTGTTTATGGGCGTACATAAAACGGTTTTATGTGGGGCCTCCAGCTCGCAGCTAACTTTAATGCTAATCGTCGTCGTCATCGTCGTCGGAGTCGTATTGGAGCATAAACTGCCCAAATGTTGGTGCAAGTTTCACCAACGGTTCGTATGATTAGCGCAACTTAAAGAGAGTCGAATGGAGACGGAGTGGGAGGTATTTGGCACGCTTTAGGGTACTCGTTTTAATAAAATCAAATTGGTTGTAAGCGATTTTTGATAATGTTTTGCGGATGAGGTGCACATAAAATATTGGGAATGGAATACGATGCCGATAAAAAGTAAGTATGAAGAAGAAAGCCGCCAGGCGTTTTGGGCATCAAATTTGATGGGTCATGGAAATAAGTGGGAAATATTGGAATGTATGTGCATCAAATAACGATTTCTGCAAGGATCAATTCGTCCTTCTGCTCCAAGCCATTAGGTTGTCTGTTTACATTTGCCTGCAGCTATTATCTTTTATAATTACACATATTTCACAAATCGAATGCCAGCCATTGGGAAATTGTTTTAGTTTCTGCCTGCTTATCTTTCTGGCTTTTGGCATTTGAATCATCCCAAATCTCAAGTTGGCAGCAATAATATTTGCATGCCTCGCATTTATTAGTAGACAGATGCGAATATTATAATTGCATTAACATTAATACACAAATAACAGGCCAGAGGGGAGGCTGTATACTAAACCATAAATTATAAATCTATTAATGTTCATTAAGGCTCCAATGCATTCGATTTAGTGCAATTATGCCCAAATGCAACAATGCAACAGCAGGTGGCTTGCAGCAGGTCAATTTCAAAGCGACCCGATGCGAAATAATGACAAGAGGAAATGGCGTACTTCTTGCAGGGGGGTTAGATGATTGTCAGAGGTGCATTTGTTGTTCATTAATAGCGCAGTAAACTATAGAATCTGTATATTTCATAATGAGAACAACAGCAATTACAATAACAATAATAGTAATTAGGACTGTGACGGGGGCTGGGTTCATGTGTCGTATGCTTAATCTTGTTTAATGTATCAACAGCATTTATTGTCTGGCAGCTTAGTCTCTGGGCTATGTTAACTATTTTCCCAGCAGCACCATAAATTAATAGGATTTAACTTCCTATTTATGTGTATGTGTGTTTGTGTATGGGACTGGAGCCAGAGATTGGTCAGTTGGCTAAGCATACAAATCCAATTCATAAAACTGACAGCAGCTAAATGGTATGCATATTTATGTAATTATCTTCACATATGTATATATATATATATATATATATTTGTATGTGCGTGTGAGTATACTTTGAGTTGAATTTATTGGTTGCTTGGAATTGAGTCAATGAAAAGCACAAAGCAGAAAAGGTCAAGAATTATGACTATATTTTCGCTTGTATGCATTTGAATTAATATGCATTATACACAAAACCAGCAGGTTGTTTATGAATTATCAATTTAATATTTAAATATTGAATACCAAATTATGACCTATGTTAGGAAAATGTGTTTGCAGCAGTCACCGAGAATGATGTGCTATGATCATTCAATGTGCAATCGACACTCAAATCAATCTCATTCAGCACGTTTCAGATTATGTGACTAGAGTTAGTTGATCACATTTAATACCTTTACCAAACCAATATTTCCTTTATTTGTTCCTTGCAAGTAGCTTACGACAATCTACTTAGACATGGAGAGCTGTGAGTGCAAATCACAGTTGAAATGTAGTTGATATACAAGAAATACAAGAAAAACATTAATTATATTCTCAATTTTATGTACTTACTTTACAATCTGATATACCGTCATCAAAATCGCTTAAAATGACATGCAGTGTCAGTTCACTGAGAATTTGGTATTAGGAATCAATGTCATTCAAAACATGCTCTTTTGCCAAAGGGCACAAGTCAGAAGCTGGTTGATGTCAGAGTGAGCCTCGCCACTTTTCATAGCAATTATTTTTGTTGACTACTCTGGCTTTCAGATGCTTTCGTTGACTAGCTTTCAGGACCCGAACCCATTTACATTTTACATACTTAATTGTTTTCACATTACAAGCTTGCCGGAAGCCTGCTTGGGCCTCTTTTAAATACACACACGTGTGACGCCTGCCTCTTTTAGCTGATGCTGATGCTGCTGCTGTTGCTGCTGCTGTTCTTGCAGAAAGTCAGAGCGATTAATGTCAACTTTGTTAATAGCATTTCAGCCAGGTTGCGCTTACAAAGCGGCTCCCAAAACTCAACGGGCCTGCCAAGACGGGCAACATACAGCCACAGTAATTTCCAGTCTAGGCCCAGTTTCTCCTCACCCCTTCCTGAGATGGCCAGCTTAAATGCAGGCTCAACATGTCATGTCAAACGGAGGCAGTGGGGGCAGTGGGGTCTGCGGTTGTTCGCGTGATGAATTACACACTCGCCGAAGGACACGATGATGAAGTGCCTGTCATTCGAAAGCCAAAAGAATGTCCATCTGTCGCTCAGTTCTCGACTCACGGCTCTCGTCTCGCTCCCAGCTGTGCATTGTAAGTTGTATGTTGTGAGTGATTTGCATAGCAGCTTCCTACTCGGTATTTTCCATCTTCTATCTTCCGCATAATTTATCGACACTTGTGCAAAACTTTAATTACTCGACAGGGAGTGGGTTTTTTCTCTAGTGTTAGTGCCCCGGGCAAAACTGGTTCTACGGAAAAGCAGTGAGTATTTATGTATGTATGTATTATGAGAAAGCTTGCATATGGAAATTTTGGAATGCCTTGGCCTTTTGTCTGCGTAATTCAATGCGTGTATATCCTTTGGCCATAAACAGCATAGCCAACAACGAGGGGTGCAATGGGATGTGGTAAACTGGGGTGGAAGTTGGTGTTGTAAAGCTTTTTTCGATATTCAGCTAATGGCTTTTAATTGAGCTCTGGGAACATTTTCAAGTGTTTGCGGCTGCTGTTTGGCAAAATTTTGGGAAATTTGATATTGAATATGAAGTGAAGCTCCAATGAAGATGCTTTTTAAGTGTGTTTGCTTGAGTGTTGTTTGCTGAGTGGCATAATGCGCCATAAGATTGTTTGTAGTAACAAGGAAACGATTAGGAGCGTAGCCAAAACGAAAAAGAATAAAATCTTGGCTGAGCAACGCATAAGAAAACAGTAAGGGGAAATACCAACATTTTCTAAATTATGCACTTTCCGACTCGGACTTGGACACATTAAATTATTTCAATTGGGAATTTAAGTTACGAAATTGCTCTGCACTTGTTAAATCGCATTATTTAAAATGTACTTAAATAAATAAAAACCACTTTTGTTTTCTGTTCCAATTTCTAACCGCATGTTTAAGCCTACTGGTCCCTCCACCCCCACCCAACACAGGCTTTATACCTGCTACTGCAAACCCTCCCCATCTACAAGGACAAACCCACACAATTTCCTGTTCATTGCCACTTTAATTCGCACACAAGAGCTGCTGCCATGGCGCTGCTATTTATGGACCTGTTCCTGCTATATACACAGAAATAAGAAAATAAACCAAAAAACAAAAAATAAATAAATAAAAAAGAAAAACGAAACTCGGCTACTTTTATATATGTATGTATGTATGTAGTATATCCTGAGCCGGCTGGGGCACGACTCTAAAAAAACACAAACATAAATCCAAAAATTGTCGTTTGTCGCATAAATATTTTAGCCTGTGGCTGAACAGTAAAGCAAACTGAAGGCCGAGTCTTTGCCCCCCCTTCAACACCCTCCTTTCAATCTGTACATGAGGACATAGACAATAGGCTCTAGGAATACGAGTACACAGAAGATGACATTATTTCTTATTATTAGAGCAGCGCAAATAAATGAGAGTCGACGTTTGGTGACAACGAAAGACGGAAGTGTGCAGGCCAAGCCGGCCGGGAAAATTCTAAGAATTTGGACTGAGTCAACCCGACTACTTCTTTGTTTGTCCACTCGCCTGCCCGCCTCCCCGGCTGGCTGTCTGTTGAAATAGCCAACAGCAATTCCCACATGTCTGTCATCATAAATGCTTTATCTCTGGCCAACACACGCCACAGCTACCAGTTTGTTGGCTTTTGTAATTATGTGCATATAATAAAGTTGACCCAAATAAGATCTTATATTAAGTAAAGGCCAACTCACTTGATATATGTTCCATATACACACACACACACTCACCAACAGTATATTCTATATTGATGTGGTGTCTGTGTTGTTGTTGGTGTTGTTCTGCAGTTCATTAAATGATAAGCCATCGACATTGCTTGACAATTGGGGATTGGCATTGAATGGAGCTCGCTGGTCTTACAGCACAATTTGCGCCTCTTGCCAAAAACAATAAGGCTAGCTACCAGAGTCCTGGCCAAAAAGGCTGCAAGCAACAGTGGAGAAAGTAAGAAAAAGTAAATTGCTTAAGCTTGTAGCAAAGTCATATTTTACAGACACTCAACGCGCTGAAATATGCTGCATTTCCAGAATAAAAACTTCTCATATGCTTAGGGGCAACTCTTCTTCGCTGCCCTCTCTCTTTGTGTTTTGCTATATTTTTGCTGTATCTCTTCCGTTTTTTGCGGAATATGCAAGCATTATCCATTAAATACGATGAATCAACTGTTGGCCGCCATAAACAATCTTCGGCTCAGTCGCACGCTCATAAAACGCTCTCGGTTGGCGGTCCGGATATTTATGCACGCCATTTTGCCATCGCCATGTTGTTGTATGTATGTGTGTGTACATGTGTGTGTGTGTGTGTGTGTGCCATTTGACTTCCTGTTGACATAGTTAAGTGTGTGTTCGAAAAACGCGCAGAGACAAGCTCTGGAAAGGAAAACCCCACTGTTGCAATTTGATACAACACACAAAGTAGATGGCAAAGCAAATATTATTGAAGATGAATATGTACTTAAAATATGGTATCTTAAAATAAGTTTTTAGTTGTACTTGCACAGTATTTCTATTGGCAAACAGCTTAAGATGAAAATGATTGTATATTTAAACTATAATAATACATTAATTTCAAGAGTGCTGCATATGGCTTATATTCTACAACGAATAACTACATTTTTGAAAAGTGCCTAAAGCATACGCACTTTGCCAATTTATCAGTCATCTGGAACATTTTTACTATCTTTCTGTTGCTGTCATTACCTACTGTCTTTGGCCCTGGCATTTTGTCATTTAGGCAAAAATGTTTGCAATGAAAATTGCAGTTGACTGGGTCGCAACAAGACAATCGCAAAATGGCAGCAGCGACAGAAGACAAGATAATTGATTGTTTGATTCAATCGCAAAATCAAATGCTGCTCTCTGGCTTAGCCTCGATGCAGCATTTGGATTGATGCCCTTGATGTCTGGCTGCCTCTCTGGGTGATTGCAGAGAGTGTCAAAGAAAAGAGAATCAAATGCACGCAGCACCCAAAATTGTTAACAAATTCTGATTAGAAGCACCAGCAGGCAACAACAAACAGCCTGATGATGAAAAAAAAAAATGAAAATACCCAAAAAGGGAAAAGGGCGTTCGGTAGGTGTGGCAGCAAAGCCAATTGAATTGTATTCGACATTGGGAATGGGGCCTGTGCCACATGATAAGACAAAGCAATCAGTCAGTCAACCAACTAATGGCAGCTGGCAACAGCAGCAGCAAAGAGGCAAAAGCAAAAATGTTTACAAGGACTTGCCAGGAGGCTCTTATAATTGCCAGTTGGAGCCGTAGCAATAGGCTGAGCAAGATCGATTCGATTAATTGTGAACCAGAATTGATGACAGTCGTATTTCGTATACTTTTTCATTCAATCGAAAACTTTTTTATGGATTACTTTAGGTTGTACTTCTAATATTCCGAGCATAGCCGGATAATCTGGAAAACATATATGCATATTTATCCATTATGGATGGACTGTAAAAACACAACATATTATCGATCGTGGATACTTGAAAGAACTTTAAAAATACAAAATAATTTAAATGATTGATTCATAATTGTTTTTCGTTTTTGATTGATTCATAGACTTTTTCTGAGAAGAAAAAAACTGTGTTGCCTATTGCAATATATGCTTAATTATGTACAGAGTCACTACATATAAATAGTTCGTTTCAGTGATAATAGCCAATTTAATTACACATTCACAAACCAACGAAATAATAACACACAATTAATTTAATTGAAGATATTTTATACAATCGTTGACAATTTCCACTCGATTTAATTGGAAAAATCGTGAAATTTTTATATATATTCCTCTGTATGTGACTAAAATACACATACATATATCATTGCATTATTTTGCCAATTTCCGGTTTCAATCAAACGCCGCAAAAAGTGTTCAAACATTCGATTATTCGCACATTCAACATCCTACATTTTACCAATTACAATATTGCTGATTGGATTGATGCCATTTTGTTTGAGTTACCATATCCGATTGATGCGCATAGCTGGCAAAAATATTTAAGCAACTCAATTAAATGGAGCTGCAATCATATTCTACAGCAATTCACCTGGCATACCTGGTCGAAATATGTATGTTTTAAACTCGAATTCATATTACAGATTACAAATTACAAATTCGCAGCATGTTTGTCATTCCACATTTGGCTTTTTTGTCTTCCATCTTGTTTCTTTTTACACAGCCAATTTTAATTGCATTGCATTGTTGTTGCTGTTGTTCTCGTACGTGTGTTTGTGTGTGTGTGTGTGTGGGTGTATCTTTCAGGCTAGTAGCGTTGTCTCTTATTTGATTTCAGTTTCGTTTCGAAAATTTGTGATGCGCCGCATGTAGCGGCAGGTCTGTGCCACGTCCTTGCTCCGTCTACCAGCCGAGGGATAATGAAACTATGTGCTCTCATTTCGTTTGTTTTACCCGCCGTCCCGCACCCAACCCTTGGCAACAATGCCTCCCTCTCGACCAGCGCAGCATATCGCGTATAGATCATACGGCGGCGTATGAGTGATTTCATTGAGCACAGTGAGTACCAAAGGCAGACGGACACTCCGCTGTAGCAGCAGCAGCAGTCCGTATATGCAGAGGTTTTACTGTACTTATATTTCGGCAACTGACGCCGCCTGTCATCATCAGAACAGCAACAGCAGACATTTGTCCGTCTGCCTACCATTGTCTATCGGCCTGTCTCTCTGTCTGTTTGACTGTCATTCCTATAGTGCGGTCTGCGGCATTTCCATTTCAATTTAATGCGAGCGACAAACAAACAAATAAAATGCATGAACGCCTCATATGAATATGGGCAATGAAATGATTCAACCAAAGACAGCCGCAGTCGTTTGAACCAACAAACTGGGCAGGTGAGTTTCAGGTGCATACACAAAAGCACAACTCACTACATGATTTTTACAACTTCAATGTGTTTGCACAAAATTAAGCACTTGGCTTGAAAGGGTATGTGTTTTGGTAGAGCTACTTTTCAATAAGCTATAGCTGCGCCCCTTTTAAGATAAATGTCACAACATGGGCAGCGCTGCAATGACAGCTAGAGGGGGTCCCCCTAAATACTACATAGACCAAAAGTTAAACAATGATCACATCCAAAAGCGATCCCATGGCGACGAAGAATGGAAAAGAAGGCGTTGAGGAAATTGTCTCGTTAAATGAGGCGCTGTATTCAGACGATGTTAGCAGGGGGCTCCTCTTTGTAGATGCTTCGTTGAATTCTTAACTAGATAACAAATTTATTGGGAAAGTTAAACAATTCTTTTGTGCAGTCCAAAAATGTATTTATGCTTAATAAACGAGCTAACAGCATTTAACTCGATTTATCAAAATGTTGCTGGCGATTTAGACAATCGAATGCTAACCAATTGATTATTATCTAAATATGGCCACTTCATTTTGTTTCTCTTTATTGTTGCCAATGCATTTCATTTGGTTGGCAACACATGTATCATTCATGGTAACTTGCTCGATCGACCATTCAATTTATTGTCAATTTGTTCGTTTAGCGAATATCCGTTTAATGTAGTTGTTGTGCATTGGGTGCACCGACAGTGAGCCTGAAGTGCCACATGCGTAATGCAGCCCGCTGACAATTCGATTAAGTTGCATAATTATTGTGCAAATTATCAGAATATTAAATCTGTTGTTATCATTTTCCAACTATCAGCGCATTAAAATGTCAATTATGTTGAACATAATCTTTCGGCTTATTACCTCACACTCTCGATCCTTCCATCCAATTGCCATCTAACACCCTTTAAATTAAGCTCAATTAATGCAGACAATTTTATGATTTATTTTTGCTATGTTTTATAGCGAGCAGACAATAAATGAACTTCCCCAAAGCATGCACAGTTTGCATTAATTCAGGTGCGTTTATATTCTGATGTTGATGCTGATTCTGTTTCTGTTGTGATTGCAATTTAAAACTCATTTAAATTGTTTTGAGAATGCCTGATATGGCAATCAAGAGCAAACTCAACTGCAATCTGTGATTATATTCCATCGAATACGCTCAAAAATCAACAGATTCCATTGTGGCCACAGCAACAGAGTTGGGCGGTGGCAGGAACCGCAAAATCAATTTCAATTGTCAACACAAAGTCACAAAAAGGAAAAACGCACAAAATAAAAAAAAATTACATACAAAAAGAAAAACATAAAACAGCAGTGGCACAAAATCATAATAAAACTTTGAGTAACATTCCAAGGACTACGAAAAACAACAACAAAGCATGAGAAAAAAAACGAAAAAATGTTGAGTAAAAAAGTTTGCTACTTTTTGTGATTTAAGACGTTGAGCAGTGAAAAGTGAGCAGAGACTGCCAAGACACACCAGGCTAAGGATTCGAATAGACTGAAATTGGTTTGGGTTGTGCGTGCCTTAAAGTTTTGTGGTTATTATCCTGACCTCAAAGACTGCGTGTTGTTCAACTAATGAAGCTGTTTCACTGGCGGACTGTCGTTACCAGGACCTGCAGTATGGTATACCATACCTCCATATGGCATAGCCTGGGACCACCGGTTGCCACCAGGAGCTAAACGATTTTTCATCAAATATATTCATAAACATATAAATGAATATATTGTCATGTGACCGCATTTTAATCGCTGCAATTTTTTTTAATTTGATTCATGGCATTAAAATTAAAATGTGGCACATAAATAAATATAAATATTTGTGGATAAATGGCTGACTAATTTTAAATGCAAAGAAAAAATATATAGATTTAATTTAAAAATACACGACATCCAATGGCGAATTTTTGAGCGCACTTGCACAGTATAAATAATCAGCTCTATTTGCATGTGGACTAAAATTTAAAAAAACAGATATGAATACGGCAACCATATCTGCTGTCACGGGTCAGAGCACGAATTGCATTCTGAATATAAGAGTGTGCTACATCATAATTTAATATAAAATGCTTAATTTTATTGCTGAAACTGTATTCCTGTTAAACGGATGCCATTATTTTTAAAAAAAGGTTTTGCTACCACTAATAGCAACTGGGTTTATTTGTTGTAGACATACCGAGCCCTGATATAATTTTATCAAAAGTATTTTACCACTTCTTGCAAACACTGAAAATGAATTTTTTTATTTAATAATAAATTAATTTCAAAGTGAATCAAACGAAATCAAATATATATAAAAATATCTCCTGTATTTCCAAAATGACCCAAATCAAAAGAAAAGGAAAAAAATCGAATACAAATTCAATTTGATTTCCCTGGAATGCAATTGTTGTTCATGTGGAGGCGCAGGACTTAAAATTTCAGAAAGCCAAAGCAAACACATCTGCTATTGGCTGCGAAACGCGATTGTGACCCAAACATCCGGTACAAAATATTTATTTGTGCAACAGGAAGAAACTTCTAGCCAAGGAAGAGGACGAAACCAGTTCTATAACGGAAATTGATTTCGCTTTGAGGCGGCACTGCAAAAAGCCGAACTAGTGGCACCTATAGCAAGGACTCGGCATCCTCAGTTGTGCCGGCAATATACGCATACATTTCCTGGGACAAATTTGCCAATCGAGTGTGGCAGGGGTTGAGGGGGTAAGGGCACAAGTGGACAAACTGTTGGGAGCCTGTGCCTCTTAAGCGAACTTTGACTTCATGTTCGGCACTCAATTTATGGGTCTATGAGTTTGTTAACTAAAAGGGCACATAAACAAGACTTTTTGCGTCAATTTTAATGGTAAACAATAAATTTGTAGTCGCAACCGGCTTCCGGTTTCCGGATTCCAAATACCGCATACCGTTTGAGGGCAATTCCATCGATCGATGGGCATCTTTAATAACGTAGCGTAAAGTGCCACAACGCAACGTAACGTAACGCAACCTAACGTAACGTAGTTTTTCGAAATGAAATATTTGGGAAATGAACATGACAAATAAATATAAAATAGAAATTGGCGAGAAATGTACATTTCCAAAAAGGACAGACAACCTTTCATTTATATTGAAATTTATGCACAGGTCAAGTCCACGCACACACACACACACATACACACACACACACACACACACACACACCCACATACTAAATATAGACGCACACAGTGTGGCAGCATTGCATATCTGCTGGCCCCGTCCTGCTGCTGATGTTGCTGCTGCTGCCTGGACTTGTTTCTGCTGCTGCTGTTTTTGCTGTCTAAATATTTATATTCATTGTGTCAGAGTGTTAAAGCGATAAAATGCAGTGTAAATATAAAGCAGGAGCATTCCCTTGACCAACCCGACCGCCACCCACCATCCAACAAAATGGAACCCTACCCCCGATTAGCTATGGCCATTTTGTGCTGTTGAGACCACAGCAACCATTCGAATTATTCATGCATTTAATTTCTCATGTAATTTGCAGCACAAATTTCATGTACCGAGCCAACTCAAAGCCAACGGAGCAACAAACCAAATGTTCGACGTTCCTTCTGAATCATTTGCATAGTTGTTATTGCAGTTTTGAATGCTTTTGCATTGTTGTTGCTGCTATTCCAGCATCTTTGTGTTTGGCAAGTGATTGGGAATCTGTGTCGTGGTTTTGTGGCTTAGCGAAAGTGCTGGATGCGATGTGTGCTGTGACACATTGGTCAGAGAGCCTCAAAATGGTTT
The DNA here is from genome assembly GCA_035043785.1 of Drosophila planitibia. Taxonomy (NCBI): domain Eukaryota; kingdom Metazoa; phylum Arthropoda; class Insecta; order Diptera; family Drosophilidae; genus Drosophila; species Drosophila planitibia. The sequence continues at coordinate 1,318,767 of JAWNMS010000066.1, forward strand.
GATATTGACAGAGGTTTTGGTTTCTGATCAAACAAATATTATTTATCTGCCGTTCACTTTGCCTTTAAGATGCTCAATTTAACATTTTGCCTTAATGTTTTTCATTTTAATGCGGGTAGCCTTTGCCAAACTTTGCCCAAGTATTAAATATAAGTATTGAGACAGGTATAAAATTTACAAATTATTATATTTTGACAGTTCATGTTTTGGTTTTCTCCTGGCTAGAGATCAAATCTTAAACGTTCCCAATTTCAGTTAGCAAGCATCTTTTAGCCGTAATCTTAAGCAAGTTTCTTAATCGTGCTGGTTTTATTCGCAGTCAGATTCCCTCTAGCCCCACTGGCTGCAGTTTTCTACCCGAGCTAATTAACGTAACAACTATGGCAAATAGCTTAATTTGTAAGCCTTTTGCCACAGCCGCATAGATTCACAGAGCAGAGAGTACGTGCAGTCAACTAATTAGGCTACCCACGTTAAGACGACGGTAACACGGCTAAGTCGAAACAGACTAACTAGGGAGCTGGGTACCCAGCGAACACAGCAGATGCGAACCAGGGAGAGCTGAAGCTTCTCACATTAATTATTTTCGCATCTAAAATATTGAGTACGGAGTTTGCCTTGCGTCGCAGTTATGATAATTTTCCATGTCCCCCATACCAGGAATGGGGCTGCCGTCAGTCGTTAGTGGAGCGAGCTGTTTGATAGCCACTAGTCGCCATCCATGTCCAGGTTGAGCTTCAGGTCCGCCTTCATGCCTATGCGGTGTAGTGTATGTGGTGTGAGTGGAGTAGAAGCAGGGTAGTAAGTACCTGATATTGCTGGTTTGGTGTATTACAAGTAATTTCCTTAATGATGTTGCGCCGCTGTAGCATTATCTTGTTTGCTCTGCCGCACTCCTCTGTAGCCAGGTCTCTGATGATAATTTATGCAAAATATATAGATATGCATGGCCTGGCTACCCGTGAATATGTGGTGCATATGAGCCACTCACTCTTTGTCTCAGAGTCACTCTCATGCAACTTCAATGCATGCAGAACTTTCCACAGTTTTGGAGGTGGTGCTTACAGCCCGGAATGTATGTCTGGTTGGATCTGGTCTGGTCGTCATGTTGGCTTGTTTTGGTGTCTGTGTGGTCCAATTTACACGATTTCACTTTGGCATCTGGTGCTTGTAGCATTTGGTATTGCTGCTGCTAACTGCTGGCCGATAGCTGCTTCTAATACCGCCCCTCCACCTCTCCGTTCCCCTTCTCATTTATGGTTAGTTGGTTAGCTAGTTGTATGTGCAGTGAATTAACTAATGACCAACTTTGCATACACGCATTATACACAGAAAGAACATGTATGTATGTACATATTACATCGGAGGAGGGTGAACCTGTCCTGGTAGGGTAATCAGTCGAGCGAGTGCAACACGGCCATGCATTTATGTAATTAATTAACTTAGTTGCCACATGGGTTATATTTAAAAACTATTATGCATCACTAAAATTTGCTAATTGGTCAGTCCATTAAATCTGGCCTTAAACAACAGACAACAACATCCAGTTCCTAGTTCCAATGGTCTGTCAGTATCAGATATTCAGTTCTCCACATCAATTCAGTCGACTCAATTGCATTCGCATTACCCAAGCCACTAGCTTGGTCCTGGATGCCGACTCCTTAGCTCACTCGCATCCATTATCCTTGAGCATTTTACAAGTGTTTAACGTCTAATTAAGTGCCTGGCGAAGAAGTATCTTTAAGTTTGTTTTCCCACCACTATCAAGTGCGCCAAGTAGTCGAAGTTGAAGAAGAAGCAGAAGAAGCTGCATTTGAGGCAGCATCAGCAGCTGAGGCAGCGCGCTTTTAATTAAGTTTTTGACACTTGCAGTCCGCGCCTGAAACTTACATGTGGAGTGCTTGTATCAGATAATGTGAACAACGATAGCTTTTGAAAAACTGTTTGCCTTGAGATGAGAAACAAGTATAAAAATGCAACACTTCTAGATAATAGGTGATTATGAAGATCTGAGTTGAACCCCATCAAAAGTGACATAAACAGATTATTTAAATTCCACATCATAACTTAAACTTTATATAAATTAATTAAGTCAATGATTGTGAGCAAATGAAAAGTAGTCAGCAGCAATGTAACAGTAGTCAATCATAGAGAACAAATTCGGTAATAATTGAATTCATATTATGGCCTTGATCCCTTAACTTTAATTTATCTTTCATTATTTGATTTTGTCTGGAAGAGCTGCAAAACTGCCGACTTGTCAAGTGACTCCCAAACTTCAGAAGAACTTTGCATTTTCTGTCTAAAAATTGTAGTCGATGCGGGGTTTGGAAAAAGATGCCTTTGACATTTTTGCAAGTTGCATAAAATAAATTTAAAAAAAGAAACTGCTTTATGGAAAACACTTTGCATTTGCATTTTGCCTTTGTCGTGTCACTTTCAGCACAGAGTAAATGAGTTGGCCACCGAAAAGCAGCTTCAGACCTTAGACCTGTTGTTATTCGACAACGGCAAAGTGTTTGCGTTTGTTGTCAGCGAAGTCTACCTGGAATTGCCTTTGATGTACACTTAATGGAGTGGGCAAAAAAGTGGTTCAGCGTTTTGCAGGCTCGGCATTTTTCATAAACATAATACGGGACAGGTGACAGGTGAAGGAGCTCTCTAGGTAAACAGGCAGGCAGGCAAACAGGCAGGCGGCAGGCAGTCAGTCAGGCATTGACATGAGAGGCGTGTGTGAGCGAAGCTGCTTGGCGTTAACAAAGGGTTAAAACGCTCATGTGGGCGCACATCCTTCCATTGGCTCACCACGTGGTCTGCCTGTCATTGGGTTTAATTTCCGCTACTGCCGGTAATGGCATCGAGACATCGAGGCATTGGGGCAACGAGGCAGCTGAGACATGCAGACATCCCGCTGGGCTAAATTGAAATTCCTGCGTTTCACAACCAGCCAAATACCCTGCCCCAAGAAAACTGGGTCACAGCCAGTACCCGAAAACTACGCGCCCTGGACGAGAGTTCGTCTTGGCATTTTGGGTATTTATTGTGACATTTTATAGCGAGCATTGCGCGCTCTCTGACACGGGCTTCCCCCCAAACCCCCTTACTAGCCGGCATTGAACACACATCGAGCACTGCCGGGGCAAAGTTTCGGGCTGCATTTGGTGATTTCCTGTCGCGGGCGCTTGTCTGACATTTTTATGTTTTATTGTTTGAATTTGGTGTGTCTTTTTCTGTTTTTTTTTTTGTTCGTTGCGTATTCAACTGCTGAAATTGTTGAATATTAAAGTGATTTAGTGTTTGCCCTACGCCAAGTTGAAAAATTGTGAAAAATCGTCGGATAGGTGGAAAAACATAGCACAGACCGTGAATGCAGACAAAGACACACACGCTCCCCGCTGCTCCACGCTCCCTTGGCCATGTAATCCATAAAACGTTTTAATTAATGACAACAATATGCGGCGTTGTTTTAAAGAACAAGAAGCGAACCGACACTCGAATAGGGACTGGACTGGGCAAGGGCAGGGGCAGGGGAAGGTTGATCGGAAAATTGGTGTAGAATTTGACATTTGTCGGAGATTTGTGTGAAAATGGCTTAGGTGCTTGGCTGTTACGCACCGTGCCTGTCATCGTTTATAATGTGAATGAGTTACGAGTGAATTTTCCATTGCGTGGGTGTTTTCTTATCCAAAACCGAATACAGCACAAAGTGTAGAACAAGTCAATTAAGTTGAGCGGCAAACAAACAGCGCAAAGACAATAACAAGATCTAGAAGCAGAACGAGAACCAGAAACAGACCCAATAACCAGGAGAACAACTATTCAAAAGTAGTTTGCTGAGCTGGTTTAGTTCCGTTTGCATGTCCATTCCAGCAGCTGACATACTTGCTAATAGCATGACAAATTGACGTATCGATTTGCATGTTTCGCCCAGCCAGACAAAGGAAAGTAATACAACGGTCTAACCAAACCCGGAACTGCGAACAGGCGCACGCCAACTTCAGTTGCTTTTCAGTTACCATCAATACGGCTAAGAAAGTACCAAAAAAGGGTATCGCCCCATCTCCGACCGTCCACCCCTTACAACTAGACGATCAATTTCAATCAATCAAGTGCTGGATGAATGCCTCGCCATCCCCATATCAAAGTCATGCTCTCTCCGTACCCAAAATGCTGGAGGCCTGAACCAGAAGCAGGCACTTAGCCATCACCAAAAACCTTTTATTCATTCAACTTGGAGCGGAGGTTGTCTAGATGGGACGTGATGGCGATGGGTTTGGGGGCATTGGCGGACGAGTCCGAGAGATCTGTGCAAAGTTTACACAAATAATTTGTGTTTATTTTAACAGCTACTGTGACGCTTAATATCCCAAAGGCTCCAACAGCTGCGTCGCTTCCCACGCGGCACTTAATGGCCTCTAGCTAAAAGGAGACGACTTCAGCACTGCACCACTGTCGGCAGCTGGACCTCCACTGATTATGCAAAGGAACGTCGCGCGCATCAACTGCCAAGTGAGCTGCTCGTCCTGTAATGGTGCACGCGTCGTATGCGTGTTGTCCAGCTTAAAGCCTTAAATGCCAGTCAATTACCAAAGCATGGCCACTATGCGCACTCCGTACAAATATAATTTTGTGTGTAACCGCAGGCATCCGCTGGCCCAAGCAGCGCTGTCCCCCTCTCATTTGTGTGCTGCGGTTGCCGAACTGACCCTATATCCGGTCCTTGGCTTGGCCAGCTCATCGATATCAAGTTATTAATGGCTAATAAGCAGATAAAGAGAGTGAGAGAGAGGATACATACAATCCGCTCAAGTAACAACTTTATTTGGTAAACAATTTGCCTTAAAAGAAGCCAGTGAGGATGGGGCGAAAACTATTTACGGTGTACGAAATCCGGATGCTCTGCTCAATAAATTTATAATATTGAGCAAGCTTAGTCCTAAAATAAATCCATCAATTAAGTTAGTTAGACACACATATATATGGATGTACTCCAATTTAATTTCATCTTATGAATATGTTTCTATAATAGAATGTAAACTTCCAACTATTTCAACCTTGATTATTATTTTACTTGAATTCACAGTGAACGATATTATTTTTTTCTACTATCTAAGTCTTTAAATAGAATAGGGAGTTTAATTAAAAGCTTTTTAAATATGAAATTCACAACAAGAGAATATGCGTATATGATATTCTGTAGAATACTAAATATTTGACTGATAAATCAAATCTTCCTTTCATTCATATTCCTTAACAGACTAACTTACAGCTAGTGTCAATTTAGTACTATGATAATAAAGCCCCAATTTGTCGCTGCCTGACATTGTCCTAATAGGTTGTGATTAACACACACTGACAAAGTTATCGTACTAATGATTTTGGCTAGGGTATCAAAATGTTGCCAACGGCTCAAGTTGCTAAGCAGTGCTCAGTTCATCATATGATTACCCACAATCCTGCCCCACAGCCCCGTTCCCCTGGTGAGTCCCCCAATTCCCCTGATAAGTCGAAGGCCAAGTGCAACTCCCAGGCAATCATCCATTGAGCAGCATCAGCCAAGCAGCCAGGCAAAGTCGTTCAAGTCGTTCTCGACGTCGTCGCTTTTTCTGCTCGTTTTGCCACGGGATTTAAATGCAAATTTCAGTCGACATCGACGCACTAAATGCGACTTGCAAATTAATGAAATGAACCTTTAACTTGAGTTTAACTTGGCGCCTTTTGCCAGAGATAAGGCGCCAGCAGCAGCAACAACAAGAACAACAGCGACAGTTACAGCAACAACAATGAAGCTGACAGCAATTGGAGCAAACACAGTAGCAACAACAACAATAACAACAGCAATATGAACAACACAAACAACAAGAACAACAGCCACTATGAAAATGGAGCTCAAGTTTAAACAAAGTTGATTATGCATGCATTTGGTTTCAACAGCACCGAATTTTGGCAACGCTCATTTTATAGCCACGCCTCCTTCCTCCCTCCCCCATTGCCACCTACTTCCTGCAGAGGCACCGCAGAATTTGACTTTTGCATTTCGTTGCGCAATTTCGGGGCGAAAGTTCAAGTTGGTTCCGTATTCAGCTTTGCTTCTCCAGTCTGTTCTTTTCGGCTTAGTTTGGCTCTGTTCTCTTCTGTTCAGTTTAGCTCAGCTCTGGGGTTTTGTTTGGGTTGTAAATTTTGGCTTGTTGGGCTTGGTCTAATTCGTTAGCCTGGCGTAAAGCAATTGCTTTATTGTCATGAAGTGCGAAAGTGGAAAATATGAAACTGTTTTCAACTTGCAGATGGAATCATTTTCAAATTAGTTTCAAAACATTTTTAGAACTAATCAGTAAAAGAATTGCTGCTAATCTCTGGTCAAAGCGCTTGAAGTTAAGAAAGTTATCTAAAAGACTTGGGCAAGAATATGAGCTCGAAAATAATATGAATTATATTTAATCAAACACGAATACACATTGGCTTTCAAGCTTGAATGGAGATTGGAGCTCCCCTAAAAATTGCTTCCTTGAGATTTGACTTGCTAATTCGCCGCAGCAGAGGCGACCCTCATGTTTTATATTTTTGTAGGGGTCCCTTGTTTAATTAAGTCTACTATATATGTGGTGGTCTCTGTTATCCAGCCCATACTCGATATTAGCGCTTTAACAACTGGCAGATTGCTGGCCCCACTTCATCTATTAACGTATCTGGAAGACAAATGCAAATTGCTGTCAGCTAAAATAATTGCTTTGGCACACACACTCGAGAAATGACCGCACACCCCGGACACATCCTGCCTGTGCTAAGACCTATTTCCTGCCCGGAGCCGACCCAAAAGTTGAACGTTCACAAATGTATAAATGCGAAAGCATTTAAATTTGCTCAACTTTTGCGCTCCGATGCTTTAACTTTTGACACCTACGAGTCGGGCAAATACAACACAACCCTAGGTGCTGGGATAGGGACGAGGGGTGTTGTGTTGCTTTCACAGGAAGCAATGAATTCATTCATTTGTTTACTCGCTCAAGTGGCAACTTCATTTTGTAAACACTTTCGTTTACATGCAACTTTTTTGTGCACCCAAAAGAACCCGAAAACAGCAACCAATGTACGAGCAGCCAGGGGATCATGGAGCTGGTATAGGGTTGGCTGGGAAGGGGAAACGGTGTGGCGGTTGTGTAAGGCAGCCCACAAGTTACATATCCTTTTACACACAGCCGACCGCTGAGCCGGTCGCTGAAGGAGCGACCAGAGCGCGTCGCTGCCTCTGCGGCTCTCCAGCTGTTCTCTGCACCCCGTTCCTCTCAGAGTTTCTCTTTGAATTTCTGCGGATGTTGCTGTTGCTGTTGCTGTTACTGTTGTTGTTTCACAGCTTCGCTTGGGAGGTTTTTGGCAAAGTTTCGTGTTTTACTTTTAGTTTGTGGCTTTCCTGGTTTTATCTTCAACTTAATAAAATGCCGTCAACAGTTTTAAATGCAAATTTTCAGCTGCTGCTGCGACTGCGTGCGGTTGCAATCTCCGTGCCACCAACGACACCCCGCACACAGAGCCATCATTTCCACTGCTTGGCACAAATGAGACTTGCAAATGATTATGCGCTTTGCTTGCATAACTATTTAAACTTAGTGCGAGTGAGAATCAGGTCCCTGATCTCTCGGAATGCCAGCCGGGACAACTTAAAGATATTTTATCAATTTCTGAACAAGTTTGTGCAGCTTAGAAAGTTCTCTTCTCCCCTCTCCTCATGTGCCCCTACCCCCATTGTGTTTTAAGGTATGTCTGGTTTCAAACAAGTTGGCAGCCAGGCTCTTAAAATATGTGTTTAGTTTAGCCGTTAGTTGCCAGCGTTGTTGTTAAAAGGTCAAATACGTGTGGTTTGGGAGCATTTAAGTTAAGCATTCCTATTTTACGGAATGCTTGCACTTTGTCCCAGTTAATGAGCTGGAATGCAAAGTTTTTCAAATTTCTAGCTGTTGCTTCATGCCTGAATTAAAATCAGTGCTAGTGACAAATCAAGTTGACTGTGTTGCGAATTAGCAAATATAATTTGAGTTGCTGGTGAAATCTTCAAGCAAAGTCTTAAAATCATTCAAAATTAAATTAAGAAAAGCTTATATCTTATATCTCATCTGCATTTTCCTCACTGCCAAGCTCGAAAAAGAAAAAGTTTTTCTCTGTCTGTCTTGCAAGGATGCGGAAAACAATGCCAGGCAATCATATCCATATTTCATTTTGTTAAACAATTCAATTGAATTTGAAAAAAAAAATCAGTAACAAAACATAACAAGTAACTTACTCAAAAGTGTCAAAGCAATCAACAGAGAAATGTGGAAAAGTTTGTGGAAAAACTTCCGGACACGTACACGTACACAGAAAAACACTTCTAATTAGTGAGAAAAAAAAAATAACAGAAATAAAACAAGAGAACGAGGGATGGAACTGTCGAGCTATACAAATTTATGATAATATTTCACTCACACGAAAGAATAACAACAAAAATACAATTGAAAATTTATTTAAATCAACAAAAAAAATGTTGGAACATAAAGTAATTAAAAAGTTTGCCGCGCATTTATGGCTTTTGTTTGGAAAACAAGACAGCAAATAGACAATGAGAGATAGAGAGAGAGAGAGAGAGAGAGAAAGGAAAAAGAGAAATAAATAAAGCTGAGAGACATAGCATGCCAGTTGAAATTCAATTATTAAGGGAATTGTTTTTGGGGTTAAGTAATCAAATGAGCTTTTCATTATGTTTTCTGGACTTGTATGTCGTTCCTCTGTACAATTAATATACGTATTTTTACAAATAGAGAGACAGAGAAAGAAGCGAGTGCTTTGTTGGCATGTTAAAATAGTTGTCGCATCTGTGGCGAACGTGGCGGTTGCTTAATTTAGCTAAAAGCGTACTTAGCGCTTCCACTCGCGCATTAAATCATTCACATTTACATGAGCTACCGGCCTGCCACGCCCCTAATGCAATCCGTTGGCCACTTTGTTGCCAACTAACGAATCCACATAACAACAGCATCAGCCTTAAAAAGTGACTTGTATGAAAAACAACAAAAATAGAAAGTCATAGCTATAGTTTCTGAACAGCTGAAAAACTGTGTTAGTCGTGGAGAAAAAAATAAAAACAATGCAACAACTGCTGGTGGAAACGAGCTAAAAACTAGCTAAGAGCTGCATTTCCGCTTGGCTTGACTTCCACGACTCCTGCGAATTCCAAAATCGACGTCAACGTCGTTGGCAGGGCTGCTCCATTGTGGCCTGAAAACTGCAGTTGCAGGCAACTCGAACAATGAGGTAAAGAAAAGTGAGGCAGCGTCGAGAGCAGCATTTGCTTGTTACATTAAGAGCTTCCAAATGAGGTTTACTTTATGGATAATAAGTTAATTCGCTTGTGAATAAGTTGGTCAAACGGAGCTATGACATGAGAGCGAACGAGTCAAACTGAAAGAGAAACAGAGACCGCTAATCACTTAGAAGTTGGCAACTCGAAGTTGTCGTTATCTCTTTAATCAAATTCAACATAGCAATTTCCTGTATCCTTGGCATTATGTGAAACTCTTTGGCAGGCGCCTCTTTAGCATTCCAAAGGCTTGATTCATAATTTAAATTGCAATAACATTAATGCATAGAAAGGAGTTAAAAGCCAAATGCATTCGCAATTCCCCTGAATAAATTTGCTCGTTAAATGTTTATTTATGAAAGTGTCGCTAGCCTCTAAAGATGACACCCAACTTTGATGGGAAATTTGGCTATTCACTCTCGGGGTAAATTTATGGATGAGGATGAGGTGAGATAAATGCATATTCAAATATGGTATTCCATGAGTGTTAAAATCTAAATGAAAATTAACAAACTGTTTGGTATGGTTTGGGTTCTTGGACGCCTAATTAGATTCAAATCCACAATTAAAATTTCGAAAATGTTTTTCATGGAAGTTGTGGACCAATCTATGTAATATTAGTAGCTTTTTAAAGCACAAGCCTGTTGCTAGTTCATTTAATTGTACGATATGCATATTGACTACCATTTAAAAACGGAAAAAGAGAAAAAACCGAGCTAATAAATTTGTATATTGAAATTGCAATTACATTATGCTTTAATCTTAAATTCATAAACGTTGCTCTTAAACTGATGCATCAATTATTTAACAAAGTGTGCAAAAGTTTTACAATATGCATGCCACGCCTGCAGCCATATGGCTACCCACCCACCCACTCTCTCCCATATTTAACGGTAGCATCCCACAATTCTATAGATGCGCATAAATATAATGAAATTAAATTAAATGCATGCGTTGCGCATACGCCACGTTAACTGTTGCTCCTACGTTGAAAACGTTGCAACGTAAAACAAGAGCAGATTGGGAGGATGAGAGTGGGGGTGGGGAGGGTCTGTGGAGTAAACGTGTTAACGACCTCCATGGCAAAAGTTTCGCCTCCTTTTGGCAGCTTTGGTCGCGTTGCAATTTCATAAAATATTAAATAGAAACAACAAAATGCATGAAAAAATGCTGCAATGAGTGTGTGTGTGTGTGCGAAAGTGTGAGCAGGTGGGCGTGGCATGCCTGCGAAAATTATGTACTTAATAACAGCTTCAGCAACTTTCCTTTATGTTATGGCATTTATGAAAATGCAAAACTCAGAGCCCTGCATTTGCAGCTGCTGCAGCTGCTTCTTCTTCAGCTTATTTGTGTCGCGACACTTCAGAAGTGGCAGTTTTCCATGACACTCAAGGGGAATGGGGGTGGCCTGGCACAAATTTCCAGTAGCTAGGTGTGAAGTAACTATAACATTGTCGAATAATGAGTACAAGTGGTGTATGTGATAAGTTAAGTAAATGTTTTTTAACTTGACGACTTTTACAACTTAACAGATGGCGAGCTGAGTTTTAGTTGATATGAATCAGGTAATCAAAAAAATATACATAAATGCTATAAGTTTACGAATATGTAATTAATATAGGAACGATAATGGTATCTGTTCAATACAAGAATATCATATACTCTATTGTTATTGCTCAGGGTCTCTTTAATAAAATTAGTGTAGCTTATCTTGGAAGTTGTACAAAATACATAAACAAATATCTTTAAATACTTATTGATTGATTGATTTTTTTACTTGACCAAATATGACTATAACTATATACTATATTTAGAATTAGTAATGTTAACCCTTCTACTTTAGATGAACTGTATCTCTCTCTCTCCCTCATGCGTGTTTCCTCAATGATGGACAGGCGTATTTAGTTTCCTTGGGGCCGTTTTATAAATCTTTATTTAAGCTTAGCTTGAAATTTGGATAAAATATATAAGCACATCTAACTATACTAACTATAAAGTAGGTATTATTAAAATAATTATATTATAAGCCAAAGTTGGCACACAAATGAAGACATTCATTCAGTTAGCAAGCAATGCTAACGAGATGGAATATCTCCATTTAAAAGAATTAAGCAATTCCAAGCTTTGTGCTTAAATTAAGCTGTCTTTCTTTCTATCTCTGGCTGAAATATTCAGGAGTATTTGCTCAATGCTGGACAAAGGAGCTGCTGGCCGAATTCACTGCTCACGTCCAGAACTCAATGAGCTGCAAACTCATTGGAAATTATTTGTACGTCAAACGATTAGAGGGAAAACGGTTTGGCTCTTTGTCAGTTTGGCTGATTGTATGTTTGGCTGCTTAGTTGTTTGTATGATTGTTTGTCTGTTTGATTGCTGGACTGGATGCTAATGCTGATGTTTGGCAATCCAATTCAAGCAACAAACGGCAATTGTTGGTCGCATAATTACGAGGCGAACGTGAGGAAAGGCCAAGAAATTCAACTAAATACCAGACAATTTGCGGGGTAACCAAGGGAAAGTGCAGTCGATTTGTCAGAGACGTGGACAACCCTTCAGTTTAACTTGTAGTTTGTCTCATGTCTCGAAACAAGAGACAAAATCCAGCGATTTCCTGCGGATTTCCGGCAAACAAATTCAGAGTTTGGTTTTGGTGTTGCTGTTGGTCTGGCTTGTGAATTTGTTGTTGTTGTTGTTGCTGTTGCTGTTGCCTCTGCTTTTTTCGTTCAAAGTTTTCATCTATAAAACTCGGAATAAGCTAGTCCCAAGACTCCAGACTTCTTTCATTTTCGAGTGTCTGGCGTTGAGCGAAATTTCTTGTTTACGAGCAAATAGTTGTTGTTATTTTAAGTTTCATTTTGTTGTTCCAAGGACTCGGCTGTGCCATAAACTTTACCCACGCCCCACACACTCAAGGCGGAAATTAAGTTTCAAGGGGGGACCATCACAGCCTTTTTATTCCTCCCATCGACCCATTCTTTGTATTGCGCTCCACGCCAGACACTTTTGCGCTGGGCGGCGATAAGTGCGATTTTTGACGATTTTGCTGCGTTTATGTTGGCCTGAGATAGAAGAAACATCACTTTTCGGATTCGTCTTCAACGCCGCATCGCCTTTTTGTGGCATTTATTGTACGAACTGCTTGAGACTACGGCAAAAAACTGTGTACATCGCCGCTTGAGATTTGTCTCTCCAGATTGAGATGAGTTCGGGACGCGTTGAACTTTACGAAAGACTTCGCTTCCATTTTGATTTTTTGTTTTTACCGCAACTTTAATGACTTGAACTTGAATCGAATAAGTTTTGGACTTCAGCTTTTTTCGAGAACCCTAACGTCGCTTCAGAGGCTGGCAGTTGCAATTGTAAATACAATTTGTAGTTGCGTTGAAATAGAAAAACAAATGTACGGCTTTGAATGTGCTTAATCAAGAAAAACTTTTGACCACAGCTGCTCGAGCTTAATTACACAGAGTACAGGTTAAAGTTTTGAATAAAGGGAATAAAGGAGCGTAGTTGACCACTTAAGCGCAATGGAGTACATTCAGGAATCCTAAATCAATATAAATTACGTACGTAAAATAAATTATTCACTAATTAAAGATATGTTGTTGAAATAATTGTTTAATAAGCTTTTTGAATAAAAATACTGCTTGAAAAAATACGAGCAAGAGATAATTCGAATATTTCCTGCACAGTAGTAGACGCTGCTATTATTCCAAGCTTAACTAAAAGAACTACGTAGCTTATTACAAGGCCTCTTTGATCATTTTAATCTTTAGTCTGCAAATCACCTCAAATTACCTTTTGATACTTGCCCACCTGTTCCACTACTTCAGCTTGAGTTTTTCCTCAGCTACAATGTAGCCTGGTCATTTGCTTAATGTGGGCCTTAATGTAGTTGCCCAACAGGCTGGGGGAGAGGCCATTAATTACGCAATCATTTTTTTCGTTTGGTCAAAATGTAGCATCTGGCCTCCAGCTGAGGCTCCGGGAGAGCCACTGGCTGTCAATTGCATTAAATGCGCAGATATTTTTCAGTTTTTCAGCTCACGATTTTAATTCAATTTAACAATTTTATTTGATTTCGCCAATCGCCATTTTGCCATTGTTTTTGCGCTTTTTGTTTCATTTTTTTTTTGTTTTTGCCAGCCGCATGCGTCAGCAGTTTGTGTGAGACAAGAGACAGCGCAGCGGGCAAGCTGGCGGGAGAGGCAGTGAAAGACGAGGCGATGATATTGCATAACCAGCAGGAATCGGAAACTGGAGAGCTGGAAAACGAAAGGCGCGAATCCGGGACCGGCAAGCGGGAAGCGGGAAACGGGAAACTCTATTGTCAACGGCTACACGCGTCAACAAGAATTTGGCAGCTGATTTGTTGATAGATGGAATTTTCCCACTGTCGCTGATGTTACTCCACCCCACCCCATCGCCGCCCTCCCTCCACGCAATACTCACGTCCCTCGTCCATTGTCAGCGCCATTTATGCGCTTCGCTGGGCATGAGTAGGGGGCGGTTGGGAAAAAAAACTTTTACACAAAGCTAAAATTCTATCTGTCGACTGCCTGAGCATGCAAAAACCGAGAGCAACAAAAAGAAATAAACCAAACGGAACCAGAAGCAGAACGGGAACTAGGACTACGACCAGCCACAGGACACGCATGTGGAGGCCCACATAGAAAGCTGGGAAGAAAAAACGGTCGTGTAGATGGCAGGCAAATCGTCGTTACGTATTTTATGATATTTCTCTTTTAGCAAACCTCTAAAAGAAATCATTTTATTTTGCTGACTGTCGTTACTGAAATTGCCTACTGCCTGCTGCAGCAAAGCCGCAGAGTAGCAGAGTACAACTGAACAGAGCAGAGCCAAAGATCCCAGTTGGAAATTTAATGAATACTAATAAAATAATAAATAAGGAATATTGAGTGAATGAAGTTGAGAAAGAGATACATTTCAATGGGTCTTAGATGAAAATTATTATCATTCGCTTAACTATTATTGAGTGGAGAGATTATACTATGTACATAGTATGATTGCCATTTTAATTGCAATAAATTTACTGCATATAAAGAACTTTATTTTGAATTTAAGTCTTGAGCCGTATGTATTCTCTGATTGAGTCCGTTTATTCTAGACCGAACCACCTTTCGTACAGATTCGGAATTTTAATTGTAAGTTAAAATTCTTAATTTTCATTCAAGATTGTTGAATCAAGAGAGTAAAATGATTGTAAGGTCCGCTCTATCCAATTCTGTTTCTAGCCCATTCACCACTGGGTGCTCGAATGTGCACAGTGCTTAGAGCTAGAACAACCCCAAGTTTTGCGCCCACACTACGGGCTCATCAGAAGCACACGCCCAAGTTGATGTGCCTCTGCATTATTATATCTATTGCCGTGTTTTCTATTTACTTTCATCACCGAACCGCAGTCAACATCAAGAAAATAATGACATAAGTGGCGTAAAACCCGAAAACAAAACAGGACAAAATAATAAAAATAACAACAAGGAAACCTATTTTATTTTGCTTTTCAATTTCTCAGGCAATTTTGCATAAAATTGGCTTACCCAATGCCTGCCCAACGGAACCTTGCGGCCTAGACGCTGTCCAGACATGAAACTGCCGTGATTTCCGAGCAAGAACCCAACCTGTCGGGTGGAAGGCGGGCAGGTGAGTAAGGGGCGGATGGGGATCTGATACACAACTATAAAGCTTTTCGGTTACGACAAATTCAATTTGTTTTGGGCATATCAAAATGTTGTCAGTCGCTCGCTCGATTGATTGGGTTTGGGCTGTGATGGGCATTTTTTCTCTCTCTAAACGCACAAATTGAATTTATTTGCTGCGAATTTTCAATGCACACAAAATACAATTTCAGCCTGCACCAGTTGCCAGTTGTCGTCTGATAGTTGCGAGGCTACATTTATGTGTATGCTGAGAGGACATATCTGCATTAGTTTGTCCGGTAGATGAAAATAATTCGATTTGATTTTATTTGCATTGCTTTGACAGGTTTAAGCGGCATCCGCTGGGAGGGGTGTGTGCAGGTGAGCGTTATGAGCCTTATAATGCGCTTAATGTGCTGGCAAATTCGATATAAAATATGATTTGAACAGTCTGTTTTATATCTATATACCTCTCATTTCCATGAACTTTTTTTGTCTACTCGTATCAGGCGACATTCTCTTTTTATTGAGGGGAACATCTGCTTTGTCGAGAGAAAAAACCTATTACAAGTCAAAATTATTTACGATCGCCTTGGCATAATTTACGAGGGACTCCGACAAATGAACTGGAAACCACTCCAGAGACATTTTATGGTCTCATTTGAGTCGAAACACTCACAGAAAATAAACGCAACTAATTGAAATATATGTATATACGTTTTTTATATTTTTACGGCTCAGACGCACGCCTCCTGTGAGCAGCAGGGACAATGGCGCCAGGACGACAGGAACGGGTAATAGTCCAGGAACGGTAATGTGTCGCTAGGGGTAGCTGGCAATTCAGGGAACCCGTTACGAGGGCTTGTTATTTTTGTTACCTCACCATATGGCTGTTGATTTTTACGATGCGCCTTCCCCCAAACTTAGAAGCCCAAGTTTCTGAAAGTCAAGACTAAAAAGGCAGTGGGATGGCTTCATTAGCCAAGTGATAGGGCTGCTGTTTTTTACTTGGGATGCTGCCATTTCCCATTTCCCATTTGCCATTTGCCATTCGTCGGGATGTTTGCCGTTGAGAAGTTGGCGACCATTTTATGATTAGTTGTCCTGTCGGTCCGACATGCCTGCTGTGCCATTTATTTCGAGGACCTTTTCTCCATGACACTTTTCATTTCGTTTCCATTTTTGCCGTACGCTGGTAGGCGCCATTAATCAAATCTTCGGCCTTTTCATGATGCATTTTTAATTCAATTTCGCACAAGGCCTTTCTAATGGCTTCGGGGCGTGGAGCTTAATCGAATTTACTTACTAGATGCGGAAGAAGCCGAAGAAGTAGAAGATACCCTGCAGCAGTCTAAAATATTACTTACTTTCGTCAATATTTGATTTAGCATTTCTGCCACTTTACTGACAGGCAGGCCTACAGGCAAAGGCAATGGCAACATCAATTAAAGTGCGTGCCTTTTGATAGGTGTGGAACGGGGCGGTGGCTTGGGGAGGGAGCGCCGTTTTGACAGCTACCCTGATGGATTTACAATGCTCCTCTGCGGGGCGAGCCCACTCAGGTAAATTCAATTTCATTTCAATTTCAGAGCAATTTCATAAGAAATTTAATATTTAATTTTTGGCCCACAAAACTTGCCTTCCATCTGCGTAGGTGCCATTTGTCTCAATGCAAGCCCACCTAACCACATTTGGCTCTACATATGACAGTCCACAGTCTACACTATCGCCCACACAGAGTTTTTAAGCCAAACTCAATTTATTTTGGTAATAAGACAAAATAATGAAGGTCATTTGGCATAAGCGATACAGGCGAGCAGAGGCGGATGCCGTGGGGAGCAGCTTGGGTGTGTGGGGACGAGTGAATAAGTGGGTGAGTGGTGCGTGTGTCCTTTAAGTTATTTGTTTGCACACATTTGTGAGCTCGCTTTGACAAATTTGTCTTTGCCACAAATTTGCTGCGTTATAAATTGAGATGCGGGCGAGGCGTTGCAAATGGCCATTGCCAACTTTTCAATGGCACGTGGGGCCCAAAAGGAACGCCCGAATCGAATGGTACACATTCGAGTTGTGTAAGCGTTTTATTTTTTTGGTATCGATTCGCATCTAAAATTGATGCAGACTCTTTAGGAATAGATCAACAACTGCTTGTCCATTCCAGTGCATCCTTCATCGCTGTATATAAGCTTGCCAATCCACGAGTTTAAATATAATCAGCCACTTGAACAGATGCGCACCGAAGCAAATGTTTATCCGCACTTCGTTCCTCGATGCTTGCCACTCAATTCAATGCACACATTTGCTACCTCCTCCACCTCCCCCTCTCCACTCACACTCTTGTTGGTAAAATATTACGCATACGCTGCGCCACGCCCATATCGGCAACGCCCACACCAACGTCTATCATACAATTCGCCAATTTTCATTCAAATAAAATCAGCGGGCAATGGAAAAAATTTCAGCGAAAGACAAGCAGAAAAAATAAAATAAAAAATTGGCGAAAATTTCAACATCAATGGAAATGCGCAATAAAAATCGTCTATAAAAATCGGCAATGCACAGACATACACACACACACACACACTCTCGAATACACTCGCATACACTGGCACACGCACGCACACGATATATGCAATATGAGAATACCCGCATCCTCATTCAGCTGGGATTCCAGCATCAGCATCAGCATCAGCTCCAGCTTCAGGATCGATGCCGTGTGCAAAAGTAAATGGCGCACTTCGTTTAATTTTTAATTCCGCTCAGCATTATCCTTGATTTATTTTATAGGCAGCCTCCATGGCAAATTCAACAATTATGACTTTCAATGTGCTGCGCTCGTTGGCAGGCGGAAAAGCGGGTTGGTTGATGGTAGGTGCGAGGTGGTAGGTGGGATGTGGAAGTGGGTGGCAAGCGAATACAGAAGTCGTTCAGCTGACGGCAGCTGCTTTGCAGAAAGTGCGCAATGGTCTCCTATCGATAGCCAAACCCCCAACCCCTTTTGGTAAGAGGGATAAGCGATTGTCCACATCGTTAGCCAGGTTTTTCATTTCGTTTTTCTGTTTGTTTATAGCAGATTTGTGGCACTGTCTGATTAACTGTAAATTTAATTTTTATAATTTTTATCAAGTGCAGAAAGTAGTGAATATTTAAAATGTCAGTCGACAAACGAATACCCTTTACTGAATTGTCATTCTAAATCTAGAGTTACACGCTTCTTTGAATAACTCTACACAACATGAACACAGAAGTGAATAGGGAATTATTATTTTGAACAAGAGTTTGGCCTGTTTGTCATAGGCTTTTACAAAGTGAATTTTCTCCGAGTGTAACATTTTTGGTTGCAGACAACTGTGAATGCAATTGGTTGGTTGGTGGTGTTGGTAGAGATTGGACCAGCAGCAACTCTTAACAGGTTGCGTCTGTTGCAGTTGCAAGTTATGTGTGCTATGTCGAAGGTTTCACGTTGTGAGCACATATAATTCCATTAGCATGATAATCCATGAATATTGAGAGCTTTATATCATCTTAATTGAATACTATTGAAATATGTTGTAAGGCTTTAAATGGCTTATTTGTGTTTGCTTTTACAATAGTTTTATAGCAACTATCCTTTCAGGATGTATCAAGTATTAACAGTGTAGTAAGCTGTGAAAAGTTTTCAATATTCTGCCATCCCTCTCCCCAGATAAAGCGCACACCCATTTCAAAAGTTTGGCCACATTGTAAAATTCAATACATTTGCGAGACTCGCTTAAATAGGACAAGTAACTCAAAATTTTACCACCGAACTTGGTCGCATTTTATCGAAATAAGTGCCGCCAGCAACGCCAACAAATTAACAACAACAGCAGCAACCATTACTGCAGGAAGAACAAGGATGTGAAAAGCCTACACAATTTCATGGCCGATAAGCGAGAAATATTCCCGAAACACGGAAAAGCGGAAATCAAAACTTGAACGCGTCGCCGAGGGCGCTTTGAGTTTCTTGCGAAGCGCCGATAAGCAGACAATGGAAATGGAGTGGAGCAGGCTGGTTAAGGTAGGCGTTAGATAACAGGTACCGCAAAAAGTTGACGCCTCGGGCACCCTTTGTGCGCATTCGCATTTTAAAAAATTGTTCAATAATAATTAATGCAAGTTTGCAATTAAATGCGTTGCATTCAAATTATGCCGATGACCATGACGGAAGAGCCAAATGTGCGCAGAACACACACCAGCCACCAGAGGCAGTGCTTAAAAGGGGAAGAGGGGCTTACACATAATATATCTGAAATTCAGCTTCTCATTTGTGTTCTGCTGAAACGTGCAGACAAAGTCCCTTTTGGGAGTGCGAATGAAGGTCGGCGCCACTGCATTTTATGCATTATTGGCTAGAGCGTCGAGCGACGGCTGATGCCTTTTGTTTCTAGCCGCAACAACGAGAACAACGCATTTGTAGGAACTGTGCCAGTCGACAGCATTTCCCTTTTATGATGGCTGCATTTTAATTGAAACTGTTTTCGCAATTTATGAAGCGCATAACTTTAAATGGCACTAAAGTTAATTTTAATGCGGTTTGCCACTGCGCCACTGGGAACAAAAGCCAACTCGTTAAAGCGCTGCACGCCACTATGGGCGTGGCCATGGCTGTGGTCCTTCTGTCCGTTGCATGCACAGATATTAACAACATAATGGCGCCCATTGAAGAGGCGAAGGCAAACAAAAGCTGCGAGCGACAGTCCATTCTGCCATAGCTGCCAGCTATGAGAAGAATTGAAACTTGAAGAGCAACTCTGCGGCTCTCTAGCAAGTATGTAAGTACTCACAAATATAAGTGCGTGTGGTGCCGAACAAGTTCAATGGCCTGTCATGCAATTAAACCGCGTAATTATTGTCTGTAAAAGTCACTTTAGTTTAAATGCGATTGAGGCTCAACTACTACAACGATAATGAGCAATAATAATACGAAATTTTTATTAACATGAACGGATTTAAATATAATTTATTTCGCTTTTATCGATGTTAACTCATAATTATAATGCAATTGTCGTTAACAACAAGTGCAACAAATAATTATTTATAAAGTGCTCGGCTGCCGAGCATCAACTGTCGTATCAGAATGCAGCTGACATTTGATGCACTCTGTGGTAATATATGTATATAGTTTGCCACTCGATATACTGTCCAAGAGCTTGTTGATCATACTCAAAATTTCTCAATTAGCTAGCGCATCTCTTTGTGGGTAAGGCCAATTGGTCTAAATGATAGCCAAACTCATTAGATGGATTTGTGGCCAAAAATCAATTTCAATATTGGGTTTTTTGAATGTCCTGGAACCCCAGTCGCCTATTATCTATTGCCTCTTTACGCTTGTTATCCGTCATCCGAGCAATGCTTAATTATCGTAATGAGTTTTTGGATTTACGCTCTGTGGGAGGCTTTAATAGATGCCCTACTTTGAAATTGGCAACTTATTTTTATGCCCAAAATTTGAAATTTATGAGCCAACGCCGCAAAACTTTTGTAGTTACATTTGGCAAAAACTGCGAAGGGCTGAAACTTTTCTAGACTTGGTTGGAAGAGATGCCAAAGTTTGGCAAGAATAATGTTTGATGTGCTCAACGGCAATTAGCTGAAAGGTGGTTTTTCGCCAAATTAAAGTGTTGTAGGAAAGGCGTGAAACAAAACGCTTAACAGCGATGAATCGGAAATTCTGATGAGTTTCATTGCGTAATTCAATACAAAACGGGAAAGTAGAGTTGTTTTTGGGGAAGGGGGAATAATCATTAGCTTTGTAGATATTTATTAGTTGCTCGATATATTTTATTAAAATACAAATGTTGATATCGTCAAGCGAGAGAGTAATGTCTTCTGATAATAATACTTCAAATCGATATCAGTTCCTTTTGAAGCAAATACTCATTAGGTGACCACTAGCCAAAATGATATGTGCATTGGCTTCTGGGCAAATGCCACTTGGTGGTTGCTTAGCAGCAGGCAGCCGCTCTGAGATGCTGGTCAACTATTTCCGAATTTGGCAGTTAAGCACAGTATCTAGTGTCACACCTTTTGGACCGCAGCACGCATAGTTGCCCATATCAAAGTAGGGAGGGCGCCTGAGATTGCGGCGTACGAAAGTATCAGCAGCAGGATGTCATCAACATCAACATCAGCAGCAGCATCATCACCCACAGCAATGCACAGCAGGAGCTTATCCCCCCACTGAGGATGGGCTGGTGCGTGTTTATAATATTGGAAAGCGTGTAATTTTGATTGAGCCTACCGGGCACGCCCACTCAACCAGACGCCCACTTATCCACATGACAGCAGCAGTAATCAAGGCAGCCACTAAACGGACGTGCAACTAATTGCTACTTAATGGACACCTGCTGTGCCTGAGTGTGATATTTGCCAGGCATTTCATGGGTCCTTCATCGCTATCACACGGGTGGCGAGGGAGGAAGGTTGTCTGCAACAGTCTGTAAAGAAATTTGAATTGCAACTGACTGTCAACAGTTCTCAAGAAATTTGTAATTTTCTTGGAATTATTCAATAATTTTGAAATGTTTGTGGCGTATGGGCGTGGCTGTCATGTCGCAATTATTGACTTCAATGCGTCGCCTTTGACCCTGCCCCGTTTTGGGCTTAGGGCGTGTTCAGTCGTTCCCATTGTTGTCGGTGGTTTGTCCATGCTCTATTGTAAAAAGAATGCACAGACACGAAATTAATCTCCTGTGGTTTCGCACACAGTTGCAAGTACACATAGAAAGAGCGATGTAGAGAGAGGGGGGCTGAGGTAAAATAGAGACTCGAACGGATAACACTGCGTATGTGTAATGCGTCTCATGCTGCGGGTGAATTGCTGTTGCTGTTGCCACAGCCACCTATTCATGGAGTTAACAACGAGAAAGGCAAAAGCTAAATTAAATTTTCGCATTGTGAGCAAATTTTAGTTTCTTTTTTCCTCATTTTGTTTTTCATTTGCCAGTAAAATGCTGAGACGGACTGCCAACCAGCCAGCCAGCTAGCCAGCCAGCCAGGTTTGCTGAGCTGAGCCGCATTAAGCTGATTTGCTTGGCTCTCTGTGGATTGGTTTGGGTTGCCGCAGTGCAACTTTTGGCCAGACATTTGCCACGTTGCGTATACGACGCGAGCAGCGCTTGGAATTATTTCGCATTAGCTGCCGCAGTAGTTAATTTTAATACAGCATTTTAATTAAGCGCTTGTTGTCTATGGTCATAAAGTGGTTTTCATCGTTCCCTTGCCACACCATTCACACAAAAAGAGCCACAGCTAATAATGTTACTGTGTGACTGAGAGATACCCATGACTCTTATCTGTTGCTTGTCGCTGCTTTGCCCTTTTTAAAGACTCAAGATTGAAATATAATCTATAGATGATTAACATAGAAGAGTCTGCTAATGAGCACTAGAATATATGTATATAGTACAGTATAGCTTTAAATTAAATACAATTTGATATGCAGGCTTGCTCTATTTATGATTACAGGGTATACAAATGTAGATCGGTGCAATCCATTGGCCAATGATATTGAAAACTTTGTATTAGCCAACACAGAATTCATGCAGGCAATTGGCCAAGTTATTGAAACTTTTTGCCAATACCGTGTCAGTTAGGGCATCATTGAAGGCATCAAACATGGTTCATTGCCTGACAGCAGTGGTCGAAAGTATACAAAAGTCACACAACATTAACTTGAACTATGGCAAACTTTCTGACTTTGACAAAGATGCGAAGGAATCTTTTGGACGGGACGCATAATCAGCGTCAAGCAACGTCGAGAGTTTCGTAGTAGAAACTTTTTCAAAGCTATTTTTGACTGTGGTCAACTAAACAAACACAAAGTGCTATAGAAAACCAACCCAACCAACAGCCTTTCGTCCCAAACAAAACTGTCGCCAAAAGACGACAAACTTCATCTTGGTGCGGTCGGATTCAATTAGATGCTGCTCAGTAGCGGCCAGTCCCAGACATGGCTTCAACTTTTAGCCGGCATAAAAAAAGCCAGCAAATCTTTCTCCAGTTGGTCATTTGATTAGGAGGCGTCCTGGATGTCAGTCAACTAGACAGACAGATAGACAGCCAGTCTAAGCCCAAGTCGGAATGGGCCTGTTTAGGCCAACGGTCAGTTAGTCAAAAGTCTAAATTACATTGACTAAGGGTCGCTGCAGCTGTAGCCGCTGTTGTTGTTGCTGTTTTTGCTGCTGCTGTTGCTGCTGCTGTTGTTGCTGCTGGGCATTTGCATTTGCGCCCACAAATATCCGCAGGCGTCCTTGTTGCTGTTGTTGTTGCTGCTGATATTGTTGTGCTTTATTAAAGATGCATAGTTTGAAATATTCAATCAACTTTGGGGCCAGCAACTGACTGCATCGAAATTGGCAGCGCAGTTGCCTCTGTGACATTGTTGCTGCTGCCATCGCAGTAGTCGCTGCTGTCGTTGTGTTGATTTATGCAACGTTGACGTTGACTTTGCTGCAAGTCGCATTGGTCGATGGCTCGATGCTTGACGGACGTTGGATGGTGTAATCTGGTGGTTGTGCGACTGGGACGTTTCATGACCAGCCTGTGGCCGTTGCTGTGACTGTGACTCGGGCTCTGGCTGTGGCTGCCTTATGCCAGCCCAGTCAGCGACATAAGCAAATATTTTGTGGCTATTGCTCTATGTATTTCTACTCTGCTCCTGCGCTGCTTTGTCGTGTGTGTCCTGCAGGCATTCAATTATGTTGTGACCGCAAGTCGGAGCCTCGACTGACGGACCGACTGGCTTACTGACTGCATGGCAGAGTGAGTGTATGTGTGTGTGCTTGTGTGCAAGTTAATTTGTTATTCAAATTTGTGTGTTATATATTGTTATTAGAGTGAAAATTGTTGTTGCTGTGTCTGCACCCTGGGAGAGTGCATTGGCCGACAGGCAAATGTTGTTGTTAGCAACCAAATGACATGACAAGTCGATTTTATACACGTTCATTGGAGTTGGCAATTCTATTTCGATTCTTCACATTACTTAAACATTGCATTAGCAAATATATAACTTTATGTATAGTCTGCCGAAATTACGTTGATTATGGATAGTGTATATTGGCAGAAATGTGAATGCTTATTCGATGCCACACAAACTGTTCTCCACTATCAAAGAATATAGAGATATGATTTTAAAATATTTACCACTATCCGATCAGATGCAATGAATACTGTAAAGCTTAAGCCATATCCAACCAGAATGATATTTCGTTCAGATTAAATACAAAGTTATTCAAGTATATTTCTATAATTCCTGAATTCTAAAGCTTAAAATCCTATCACATACTTTGAATACATGATTTATTTGCGTATTTATGTGGACTGCCTAGTCATTTGATAAATATCATGAAGAAATCCTGCTTATCGCCACAATTTATGCTTGTATGCTTTAACAATCGAAATCATTAATTAACTGAGTTGCTGCTGCATGGCACATTCCCCAGTGGCTCAATCATTCACCTTGACACCATGCGACAACAAAAGGAAACCCTAGGAAAACCTGAACTCGAACACTAGCCCCTGGTTTACCCCCATCCAACCTGAGCCAGAGCCAACTATTAAGGATTAAAGCTTAGCCGTCTGGCAATACGTCTGGGCTCTGCGTTCTGGGTCTGAATCATGTTCAGGGTCTGGCAGTTGTCTAGTCTGGCAACCCCAGCGGGAGCACCCACTCAATAAGGTAAAAATGCGAGGCTAAGCGGATTAATTTGTTGACGTGTTGCTCAATAGAAAAGCGAATAAAGAGCAAAGAACAAAAAAAAACACACACAAGCCGAAGCGAAAAGAAAACCAGTAGTGAATGCAGAAGGAAATCCAATAATAATTATCGACCCCAATGCCTCGATGAGTTGAGAAATTTACACAACAAAAGCAACCGCGACTTTTTCAGCTGTCAGCATTAATTAAAATGTTTTCATATACTCCAAACTCGTCTATATATCAACGGCGGCGGCAACGACTGAATTCTAACACCTTTCAAGCTCCAACGGGCGGAAATGTCTTCGGCAATGGGAATCAAAACACGAACACAAGACGACATGGTATAAAAATGTCAAACTCCCCCATACCCCATCTCCCAGCCGAAAGAGTTGGAGATTTGAAATGTATTTTGGGCATTGAATTTGTCGCCGCGTTGGAGCAAACTAATTTTTCAATATCTGCTCGGCTGAATGGAAATTGTCAGCATTAAGTAACCGAATTCTTAATTTAATTATTTTCAGCTTGGAAGCTAATTTTTATTTTTTTCTTTTCATTTTTCTCTTAATAACGAAACTGGCAGTTCATAAAAATATTAAATATCATTTATGCCTGAGAATTTAACATTAACAGTCAATTGAGGCCAAAAATGCATTCAACTTTTCACCAAAAGTCGGTTAGAACTTTGTTGCTTTTGTTGAATTTTATTGGGGCATCGTTCGTGCCACAATGTCAAGTGGTCGACAGGTTAAATGGCGCAACGAAGGCCTGTCAATGAATAATTTAAATCCAGCGACCGTCGCTTTTTTTTCAGGGGTAATTAAAAAAGTTTTTCAATATGCCTCCGACGAGTGTCAACTCGTGCAATTGATAACGTTTTTTTTTAGCTTTTGTCAGCCGTTCCGCTAATTGTGAGCTAGGTAGAGGGAATTGGAAAAGAGCAGTGTGGAGAAATTGCTGGGCTGACGTAATTAAAATGCCGTCAAGCGGAGTTTTGTGCACTTTGTAATGTGCAATTGATGCGACAGGCCGTTAACTGCAGTCCCGCATAGAACCGACTACTCTCCAGCTCTTTTCTTCGGCTTGTCTTCAGATTTCTAATTAAATGAGCCAACGGCCAATGCAGCGACACATTTGTCTTGAGTGTCCGACAATTTTGTGACTTATGACGACTGTAACTGCAGAGCTAGAGCGAGACACAGAGAGAGAGAGAGAAGGCGACAAAACTCCGAGTGGAACACAAACTCCAACAAAAAATGGAGGATGGGAAAGAATAGCCAGCGTCCGAGTGGAGCAAGATTTATGAGGTAAAAGCAATTAGAAAGTAGCATCAACAAGCGATTGCAGTGGGGCACTATTAATAACGTTTAAGAGCTACAGCAAGGGTGAAAGCACAAAGCAGAAAGTGTAATAGTGAAACAGATTGAGAGAGAGAGACAGAGAGAGAAAGAGGAATAAAAAGTTGAAAGGTTATTTAAGAACAAGTTAAGCAAGCCAAATTCCACGAGCTAAACACGATAACCTTTCCTGTCTCTCATTTATTTATTTAATATAATGCACGAATTTGATTGTCTCAAGTCAGCAGTAAGGCTCAATGCCCTTTGAGTTTTCCAATCTGCCTTTGGATTCGTTTTCCTCTTCAAACTCCCTCAGTAGCTCTTGTAGCAGCTCCAGCTCAATCTTGATGAAATCCAATTGTGCTTCCATATGTTGGGGTCGAATATCAGTACTAATACCTGTGATTTTATTTTCGATGAGCTCAGAAAAAGTCGAAGATATTTTTAATGAATAGTTAACTTACCGCGTCGGCGACATAGAATACCATATAATGCATTAACCGCCCCAATACTTCGCTGCTTGTCCAAGAAATTGGCGGCTATAACATCCTTAGTGCGCGCAAGGATTTTCTCCCACCTGAAGCATAAGGCACGCGATTCATTATAGGATCGCTCTAGCTTGGAAAGATCGTTCTTGAGGCCCAGCACGGTAAGAGCCGCCTCGTTTGTTATTTTAACCATCTGCTGACGCATCTCCTCGATCTCCTGCAGCTTCTTGTTCTCCAATTCACTGATCTCGATCTGGGCGAGCACTAAACCAAAAGGATTTAGTTAGTCCAGTTTTATTAATGCCTATTCCACACTTACTGAGTGCATCGCAGCGATCCATGCAATCTTTGGGCGAAGTGAATATATCAGAGACCTTCACCACCTCCTCGAGAACCTTCTCATAGGGTTGAAACTCCTCCACGGTGCTCTTGAGCGCCTCTCGAAAAGTCGTTAACTCGCTAATAGAGGTCTTGAACTTCTCGATATCCTCGCTGAGCTCCTCGTGCAACTGCTCTTCGTCGTGAATGGCCTTCTCAGCGATTCGCTTCTTGTCAGCGCAATCCTTGATAAAGCTGTTCACATCGATAAAGCGTTGTCTGAGCTCCTCCTGAGTCTTATACATCTGTTTCACTCGATCCTCATTTATTTGAGACTGGCGCTTTGAATTCTCCAGCATTTCCTGTTGCAGCTCGAGCATTTTATCATGCTCCCGGGTATTGTGTATGTGGAGGAGCTCGATAGAATCGCCAGCGGAATCCACAAGCGGCGGTTTGCTGTGGAATGTTGGAATGTACTTAACAATGGCTGCTACTGGGGGATTTATAAGCGAATCACTTACATAAAATACTTGTCCTGTATCTTCGATAGCAAGTAGTCGCCCACAGCCTCCTCGGGCCGCAAATCCAGATTGCCCAGGACATCGAGAGTCGTTGTTGGCTTAGTGCGTGGCATTTCAAAATTGCAATATAAAGTAACGAGAAAAAAAAACTCTGTAAGTGTTCAAAGTGTATTAAATACAATAGATTAAATGTATAAGTAACATGTCTAACGCTGCCAACCAAGCTGTTTTTTATTTTCAACAACATTGGTTGCCCGGGCAATGATGAGTTAATGGCAACGACTGTTTATAACATTTATCCATGCTTGGGTAGTTTCTAACTGGGTAACCAGGTAACATCAGAAATTCAGCTTTTGCCAACAAGCAATTTTCTCAATCATCTCCAGGTAATCGTGTTTATTATAATGCATCCGGCATTCATATGCTTATGGTCGAATGTAGTTTATACTAATTTTCATATAGTATTATGTAAAATTAGCTGCAAACTGTTGAAAGTACAGCGCAGTTTATTCACGATTTTCAAGCATAACATCAAATCTTTATAAACAGAGCTTCAAATAATTGGTTGAAATTGTCAAAAACAATGTATATGCAACTGACTTTTCGCTACCCTTTCTCCATCTCACTAACTTAAGTTCAATTTTCTAGCTTTCTTTCCCTACAACTATCATCTGTGTGTTAATTGTCAAATAGTTAAAACCTGCCCATATTGATCATACCACACACACAACCAGTCGAAAATATTATATTTTTTAAATAAAGTTCGAGTGAGATTTTCGAAAGATGCCGCGCCGTAAGCCCACCATGAAGACCGATGTCCTCGGCAATCTGGATCTAAGTCCCGAGACGGCGGTTGGCGAATATATAATATCTCGCCAGCAGGAGCGGTTCTTCGTGTAAGTTCTTACTGCTCAGTCTGTTTGTTAGAGGGACTCAATGTCATCCTATCCTAGGAAACCGCCCAACTGGGACTCGGCCGGTGACTCCGTTGAGATGCTGTACATAGCCAATTGTCGCGAGCATGATGCCATGGTAATGCTGCAGCGTCAGCTGCTGGAGGATGCCCAGCACCAGGAGGAGCTGAATAATCAGCGCATCGCACAGATGTACAAGATGCAGGAGCGGCTGCGGAAGCGTTTCATTGAGGTGAATGGCTTCATTAAGGATTGTGCGGATAAAAAGCGTTCTGCCGAGAAGATCATTCGAGAGCAGGAAGCCCAGCATGACGAGCTGACCATTGGCATTGATGAGATCCGAAGATCGCTCAGCTCGCTGAATACGTTTCGAGCTGCTCTCAAGCAAACTGTAAACGAGTTTGTGCAATACGAGCGAGTCCTGGATGATGTGGTTGACGCATCCGATATTTTCGTATCGCCCAAA
Source organism: Drosophila planitibia (assembly GCA_035043785.1). Taxonomy (NCBI): domain Eukaryota; kingdom Metazoa; phylum Arthropoda; class Insecta; order Diptera; family Drosophilidae; genus Drosophila; species Drosophila planitibia. The sequence goes on from JAWNMS010000066.1 coordinate 1,347,516, forward strand.
GATTGCATTGATCGTTGTGATGCATTAAGTGAGTACATCTTAGAGAAGCCGCTTGCAGGTCCTTATACTATGCATAAATTTGCTGCACAGTGCTTGCCCAGGTTGAGATCACTGAGCTGGAAAACAAAAAGCTGCAGGAGATCGAGGAGATGCGCAAGAGCATGGTGAAGATCACCAATGAAGCGGCTCTCACAGTGCTCGGCCTTAAGAATGATCTGGCCAAGCTGGAGCGATCCTATAACGAATCGCGCGCTTTAGGGCTCAAGTGGGAGAAGACTTTGAGCATCTGCAAGGACACTGTAAGGAGCAATGATTTGGACAAGGAACGTGCACTCGATGGCATTCAAATAATCTACCGCATGCTGTGCAAGCGTCGTGGTGCGTTTCTCTTTAATTGCCTTACAACACCTTAACACCCTAGACTTTATGACCTGACAATGATTTTCACACAGATATCGACGCCACTTTTAATAGACGCGAAGTTGAGAAATGCTTAGATTTTATTAAGCGTGAATTAGAGCTTCTAACGCTCGTCTTGCATGAACTGGACAAAGACAAAGACAAAGGCGGCAAATCTGCCAATATCGAAGAAGAATTTATGTGTGAATAATTATTAAAGTTAAAAGCGTTGTTAAATATCTTGAGCAAATAAAAGAAATACTGTCTTACGTCATCTCATTGCCTTAAAGAGTTTTATTTAATGTCAGACTAACCCTTAACTACCCTCAAATCCCAAAACATATGTTTGTGTCTCATAAATTTGAGCTTAGACCCAACCAAATCAAATGACAATCGATAAAAAAAAAGAGACGAACAAACATTTAAGAAGAATATGGACAACTTCTCAAGTGGCTGTCGATTGGGGGGCGAATAAATTTTACGTTCGGCGGCAACTCGGCAACAAATCGAATCGCTTGCATCTTTCCATTCAATTGGCAATTGGATTCTATGGCCAGAGATAATCTAACTTAAGCACAGATAATTCTTTTATGGGAACATTTTGATTTCGATTTGTGTCCTCGCCTTTACTACTCGGAGCTCGAAGCTCAAAGCTCGATGCTCAAGAAGGGAGGCACGAGTCAGAGAACTAGCAACTAATTTCATGCCGCCGTCGCCACGCCCACTTCCATAGAAGTTTCGCCTCTTTGGTTGAGATGCATTTGGATGGGAGGAGGCGTGTCGTTTGTCTTTATTCAATTTACTTTATTTGATTTGCGACTTTTGCCGATATCCGCTGAAGAACTAAGCTCGACGAACGGGGAACGGAGAACCAACTCTCGCCTAAAAATCAAATCAAATTTGCTAGCAACAGAATAAAATGCAAAGAAATTTATTTTCCTTTAGAAAAATTGTGTCGTACATATTTGTGTGTATTTGTGTGTAGTTGGTAAAGTCAACGTTGGTTTATTTAAATGCCGCCATCTGACCGCCCACAACTCCCGCCCCAGGACGGTATTCGTTTCGGTTTGTGGTCCTACTGCGTAGCGTGTCCCCAAGCACCGAAGCGAGACGAATGGAGACCGGGCGAGGCGAGGCGAGGCGAGGGGCAGCAATTACATTAAGGCTCAGATAGTTTCAGTTTTGCCCTTTTTTGTGTCGTGTTGTCACATTTTGGACAATTTGTCTAAGCACTTAAGATTTGTTGCTTGTCATTCAAATAATTGAAAATATATCAATTGTCAGCAATACTGAAACGAAAGTGTTGCAAAAGCCAGCCAACTTGTGGCCTATCGTTCAGGAACTTAAGATGGAAAAGAATATTGTGATCGTCCCATTCATTAGGAGCAGATGGGGAAGTCCGTGTGAATTGTTTGGTGCCTGCCCAACCTGTCGCTAGCGCTAAGTGTGTTGATGACAATAAAGCCTAATGGCATTCCCTGTTAATCCTTTAATTGCATTACATTTTACAGTCTGCAAATTAAATAATAAGCTATTTTCAATTGTAGTTGGCAACGCGTGGCAGCAGAAGAATACTTTTCCAGTAATTAGCGTGGGTTGACTCAAATGTTGTGGAACGAAGAAAAGCAATTCACTGGTATCCAAAATATCGAAGAATTGTTCACATTCCTAACTAACTACACATAAACTAGGCAAGTCCTATTCAAACACTAAACAAACGGCCAACTCCCTTTTACCCCTACTGAATGATAGTTGTTGAAACTTTTCTGGCCACACACGATTCAGCTGCCTTTTAATTTCTTGCATAGAACACGAAACACTTAATTTAACTTTTCAAGTTCTTAATGTGCCGGCCAGACAGCTGAGGTATGGGTGTGGGAGAGAAAGGGTAAGCCCAAGAAGACTTTGCGACAAATGGCAACTACAGAAACCATTCAAGACAATAGCAATGCTAGAGCAACAGGGCAATGAGCAGAGAGCAACGAGACACAATTAAATGCTACTTGAAGTCAAAGACAAAGTTGGCTTTAAGGAAGTTTAAAGTGAAGGCTGTTTGAGTGGCAGGCAGAACGGTAACTGCAATAAATGTCATGCGATTACCGCAACAACAACAGCAACACATGGAACATCTACAAAGACGGGCGCAACAAGAAGGCTTCAAGTTGATTAATACTATAACACATGATTTATTATGCCTGTCAATTGACAGGCAGGCAGTCAGGCAGGCATGCAGGCAGGCTGGCAGGCAGGAAGGCAGGCAGCCAGGCAGGAAAAGCACATTATGAAAGCTGACTGAGGCGCTTCAGGCGGAGATTGGTATCGGAATCGCTTTTGCTCGTGCGCCTGTGATAAGATGGCAAATCGGCTTAAGTTCAGGTTCGTCTGCCGCATCCCTCTCCTGCTTCTCCCCATCTCATCCCATTTCGTCCCGACAAACAAGCAAACAACAATCGTCATCATCAATTCAGTCAGCGACATTAATATCCTCACGGGCGGGCCAAAGCTGTCGTCTGACATTTGTGACACCTGCATTGATTTGTCTTCCTTTTTGTCCCCGGACCTGGGTATCCCTGGGTCGCCCCACCGAGCATCTCCCTTAAAAGCCACCTGCCCGCCATTGACTGAGTGCCTTTCATGTCTTACAAATGCCTTTTTTATGCGCTAATATCGCTGTGGCTTTTGGGTAGCAACTTAACTTAAATTTGGCAACCAACACCAACCACCCACCTTTAGTCAGGAGTCACAAGTCGTAAGTTGGGTGGTAAGCGGCAAACGGCAACAGGCCCATTAGTGCCAGGTTCTAATGGCCTAGACGACAAGCCGCTCACAATTACTACTACCCTCAAAAAGCAACAGCCACTACAGAAGCACTCATTCTATTCGTAAGTACCTTCGCATAGTTGATAATTTATTCATTTGCCGACATCAGCAACAACATTTATGGACCTCAGTTGCTCAAAGTTAACCGCACACAAACACACACTGGCTCACACTATCATACACACACATGTTGTAGGATGTGGTAGATATGCATAGAGAACTTATGACTGGCAGCAACCCTTAATGACTTCATTAGAGGAGCTGAGCAACCACCCCTTTTCGACAATGCCAGCAATCAAGTCGACTATCTTAAGTCCGCTGATCCGCCCTGTCTATGCGGGGCGAAAGGGAGAGAGAGAAAAAAATTGAAACTTAATTTTTAATTTGATTGCCAGGCGTCAAAAGCAACAGCTCAGACAATTGAGAATTATGTACGAATGTTCTTCCAGTATAACAGCTGTGCATTAGGTGACTGAGAGAATTTCCCGGCCCAACCCCTTTTCCGACAGATTTTTCAATTGAATTGCGGGCCCTTTGTTGGGCCTCAAGCTGCGAATACAAACGTTGTATTTAACGGCGCATTTTGTAAGCCTACGCAATTTTTTCATATCATTGTTAAGTCCTATTTTTTTTAGGGGCGGGGAGTGGTTGGGGTGTCGGGCATTTTAAAGACTCTGCACAACTGTTGTAAAAATTGGAATTGTAAATTTTACACTTATCAAGAGGCATTTGTTGGCTTTTATTGAACCGAATTGCTGGGCATATGTGTGCTCCCTTTTTTCACTCTTGATTACGATTTGCATAAAATCATCGTTGAGGCCTGGAAATTATGTTCGGTTTTTACGGCTATTGAACCGGGTTTAAGGAAGTGAAATGTTGCTGTTTATGGTTTCCTTTGTAATTCCAAAATGGGCTATCTGGGCACATAAAGAAAGGAGCAACAATGGCTTAGCACAGATGTGAAGGAATATTTATTATATCTAATGATGGCGCAGCAGGTATGTAAATTGAACAAACACAAGGAGCTCACTCTGGGCTGATCTAGTTGAACTTGGAAGAGTTCTTGGATTGGAGCCAGCGACCTTTAATTCTCTTCGATGTCAGTTTGAAAATAGCTTCTGCTGCTGACTGATATAAAGCAGAGAGACATCTCAAGCAGTGGCATTATACAATGACAAGCCTTCATCCCTTCAAGCGTCTGCCTCTTGGGCGTGTAAATATTTATAAATATTGACAACTTAAAGTGAAGTTTATAAGTGACACGAGTCTGGCTCCCGACATCCCCCTAAAAAGGAAGCTTTTTGGGCAAGGCAACAGCAATAATAACAGCAATAACAACAGCAACAACAACACTTGTGGTCAATCTTGAAAGCCTGTTTGATGGTTACCTCATGACTCACGGAGCCAGCTGGTGGGTTGGGTAATAAAGTCCGATACTTGAAACTGTCAGAAGTAAGTGCGTGTGTCAGACAGTCGTAGGAGGTGTAGCGGGAGCGGGGGCGGGTGCGAGCAAATAGCACACAGAGAGAAAGAGAGATGACTGATGAAAATATTGACAAAGCAATTTGCTTGTCAGACAATTAAGCGTCTAATTGGATGAATGCATGGCCACCTGGTAAGAGCTAACAGCAACGATACAGAGGAAGAGGGAGGTAGAGGTAGAGATTCAGAGAGACAGAGAGACAGAGAGAGAGAGAGAGAGAGAGAGAGAGAGAGAAAGGAAGTTGTCGGCTTAAACTTTAAACAAGTCTAATGCCCTTATTTCAGTGCTAGACGGGTGCGACAGAGCTAAGGATTTATGTGCAGGCAGGCTGCGATATCTGCAGACAAGTGAAGCAATAATCACAGGACAATAAATTTCAAGTGCTTCTCTCTACCATAAAAACACAAGCTAAATCCAAAGCTAAACACGAAGCGGCAGTTTTTAATATATATAACTCAGAGATATGCTAGCAGAATGACAGCTGTACGGACCCGGATGTGGACACTTTGTCACAAATGAAACAACGTCGAGAAGATGCAAATATATTTCAAGTACATTATGGCAGCTGAGTGCGAGGCGACTCTGTAACAAATGGGCAGAGAGAGAGAGAGAGAGAGAGAGAGAGAGAGAGAGAGAGAGATGTAAGGGCTGGAGGGAAAGCAGCTGTATCTAGTTGAGTCCACAACTGCTCGCAGCTCAAGGACTAAGCGGCCTGCAAGGATTTGCACGCAAGTGCAGAGAATTTGTTGCTAAAGATAAGTGAAATGTATTCCAAACTGGCAGTGAAAGTGTCTGCGAGTTATTTGCTGAAGGGAGTATGTGTTGGGGCTGAGTGGGAAGGGGTGTGTGCGTTGGGGGTGAGGGGGTTACAAGCTTAACTGGCACTAAGTGGACTGCATCGCGATGCCAGATAGCTGCATTAAAGGCTATCAAAACGCCATTCAAGTCTCATGCATTGAAAACTGTAATCAAGTCGTTGCTCTGCAAAGTGGGTCAGTCAAATAAAAATCCAAAGGCTAGAGGGAGGGTGGTGAGGGGGAAAGAGCAGAGGTAGCATGTCATCTCTTCCTCATATGAGCATGTGGCATGAACATGAAAGTATTTGCAATCCAACGCAGTTTCCATTGAAGATTTTCCCTCTGTTTTCTTTTTTTTCTTTTTCATTTGGCACTCTCGACTCTTTTCACAAATTGTCGCCATTTGCTGTGCACGACATGACGAGATGAGCCGCAGTCGCCCCACTTGGAGCCACGGTCGTAGATAAACATGTGGGATAAATGGAGGCCATGCCTGGGTGGCTTTCAAAGCATTTACATTTACATTTCATAGCATCAGCTAGCAGCTAGCTGCTGCCTGCTTCCGCTGACTTATGTCTGGCAATTGACATTACATTTTTCGGCTGTCAGATTGATGAAGTGACATTTTGCCTATGAAGGAAGTCACTAAGGATAAATATACATATATAAATGTGAACTTTAAGGAAGTTGCCTATCGACAATTGGCCTTAAGCAGTTGTCTCTCATTATGTGCACCGCCAAACCACAAGCCAACCAAATACCATCTAATGGACAGCGTCGAAGAATTTAATTACTCTCTGGTCAGCGACTGGTCGAAAAATGTTGTCCATGATTGGCCCCTTCACACCTCATAAAGACCGCAGTAATAAACGCAATTTGGGCAGAAATCCAATTAAATGCCTGATGCCAGATGGGAGCAGTCACCACAGCACCACACCATCCAAGCAGCAAATAAAACACAAAACCACAACGACAACTTTCTCCGACAACATCATCGATGTCTATGAGGATAATAACTATCTCGATGGGGGATGAGATGAGATGGTGGATACTACTCCTAAGTGACTGGTCGCCTGGCATTTATTGTGCTCTCTGATAAAAATTGCAATTATTTAGCCAAAATGTGCGATGCGATGAAGAAGGCAGTGGCTTCTTCGTCCTGTCCAAGTGTTGTGAGCTGTGAGTAAAGTGAACAACATGACAAAGTCGTCTGTAATTTATTTCCTCTGCCTCTTAGCCGTTGTTGACTGTTGCCGGTTGGCATGTTGGCATGTTGACTTACCCCGGCGTGGAGACAAAGGCAAACAGACAGCCAAGACAACTTGCAATTTTGGGCATTGATGTGGTAACGACTCCACCGAAGACCACTTTAAGTTCCTCTCCCTCTATCTCTCTCTTGGTCCTGTGGGCGTTTGAATGCTGTGGCTAATGAAGTGCATGCAAATCCACTGGTGAGAGATGAGACTCGCCTCTGATTTTCAGCTAATGAGTTCGAGCTGTGGTCGAAGGTGTGGCACCAAACTGCTCAAGAGTTTATCCAACTTTAACAGCAGCAACATCAACTCCATAATGCCATTCTTCAAAAGTTAAACTTTAGCCACAGCCATAGCCTTAGTCACTTCACAGGCGTCCAGCTGGCATCCACTTGATGTGGCCAATATGCTGCCGTTTGCCCTTTGATGTTGATAAATGATGTTGCATTTTCATTTAGAAAATTTGTTGCCGAGGAAAAGTCACTGATTGACTAACAGGACGGCATCGAGGCAAAAGTTGCCGACATGCAGTTGGAGTTGAAGTTTGAGTTGCATACATGGACAGATGCAGTGACTGCTTGTCAGCAAAACGTTTAGTGGCAAACCCAAACACACCAACACACTCACACACTCACTCTCACACATAGAGAGAGAGTTATTCTAACTACCCACACAAACACAAACACACACACACACACACACATACACCCACACATATTACCGAGCAGTGTCTGCTGAATCAATTATGCCAAAGACACCAGTTGCAATCAGGTCCAAGGGAGCAAAGCTGTACTAAAGTACCATACACCATGGAAAGAGGAGCGAGGGGCGAGGAGAGAGGAGAGAAAGAGGGGGCGAGTCTGCTGAGTTGGCCAAGTTGCATGCAAGCAGCTGCTAATGCAAAAGTTTTGGCCTTAGCTAAGCGTAATGTTAACGCCTAGCTGTGGCTTTCGAAGAGTTTCCTGGGTGGGGCCTACACCAAAGATTTTGTTGTTGTTGTTTTTCTTGTTCTTGTTGTTTTTGTTGCTGCAGATGTGTCATAGTGTCATCTATTAATCAATTGTGCAAATCGCTTCGAACACGAAATGATTTAAATTATGAAGAAAAGATTTTAAGTGAGGCCAACACTTTAATTTTAAATGAGGCTTACTGTGACAGTCACAGCAACTTTAAGTTCCATTAAACGTTATTTCTAATATAAAATATGCCGAAAAGTATTTACTATTTTCATTCCTCAACGAAACACCTGGCACTCATTGGCTCTGACTGGAAATTAAATTAAGAACACGATGAAATTGTCTGAGAGCAACTTAGAATGTGTAAGGAATATAATAATAAAGAACAATAACGATTATTGATCTAAATGGCTTTGATACTCCTATACCTATTATTGTTTTATACATGGATTAAGTTCGGTTTGTTCTTTATCTTGATTAGTTTCAAGAGGCAAGATGCTAGTAAATCCATCTCGACCATACCAATCATAATAATCAAGTACTTAGTACTCCCTCACCTAGCCTATCTAAATTGTTCTTAAGTCTGTAAGTCTGCAACTCAATCTTATTACCGACAAAATTATGTAAGAACTTGAGCCAAATCTTAAAACAGATATAGGACAATCGTAGGCGAGGACCCTTGTGGTAGCATCTCCATATAGTGTGTAGTACATCCAAGTGCTGATCCGTGGAAACCTTTCAGTTTTATACTACTTATCGCAGAGCAAATCTTCAAAGTGAGTGACGTCAGCTCTGCTTGGCTTGGCACCCATCGGCTCTGCCAGATGGTTGAGCAAGGACAAGGACACGCATCAGCATCCGCACCACATCCGTTTGCATCCCAGCATCCCTCGTGCCCAGTGGGCACCCATTTGCTTGCAACAATGCAATAGACCCTTGCTGGCTGTTGTAGCTGCCTCTGTCGCACTCCAAAATGCCATTGCAATTGCGTTGCCATTCTTTTGCAAAATGCTTGAAGCACTTTCATTGTGGGTCCTTCCCTTAGCCGGGTCCCACTTGTAAGCGTCCTCGCACGCCCGGCCGCCCATTGTCAGTGCAACTTTTGTTGCAAGGCGCATTGCTTTAATCTTAAACATGCCAGCGGAACACTTGAGCATTGTCAAGTGGCTGCCAGCTGCCAACTGCCAACTGCCAACTGCCTGAGCAAGCCAGGTCGACCCCACCATACATCCATGCGACCGTGCAGCCCACAACAACCCATCACCATGCCCATCAGGCTGCAGTTGTTCCGCGCACGCAAAGCAGACAGTTGACTAGCGCTTGACTGCAGACCCGGCTACTGCCAGTTCCGTGGGTCTCCTCCCGAGTGGATGGCGCAGCCTTGGCTTGGATTACTTTGACGGTCTTTAACATGACCGCTTCTCATCTCAACTTTCGCTTGGCTTTAAAGCTTTGGCTCATTTCCATTTTGGAGCCACACCCCAGAGCAGCTTAAAAGCCAAAATCCTTTAGTCATTTGAAGTGTTTATCTATATCGCTTACCGCAAACTCGAGTGTTCGACTCCCTTCGAATCCTTTGCGAGTTCCTGCACTCAATTTGTTGTTGTTTTGGTTTTCGGTTTTCAGTTGTTGGTTGTCGTTAGTCGGTAGTCGGTTGTTTGGCTGTTTGGCTGTTGGTTCCTTCTTTTTTGGCATGTGCACATTTAATTGAAATTTCCCAACACGCCCACCCAGCTCCGGCCCCGCCCACTTTTCTACGCACAACGCGCTCGTCTTGAGCGCAAATTTTAATTAAAATTTTCGTAGCGCTTTGTCGTTTTTTTCCCGTGGAAGTTCTCGTTCTCGTTCATTCTGGCCTTAAAGTGTGAAGTTCCGAGACACTTTTCCAGCTCCTAGATGGAGATTCTACCACCCTGGAATCTCTGCTATCCCTTGTAGTCGATTGCCCCACCTCTTGACAGCCGTTGGTAAAATATTTAACATGCAAATGAGTTTGGCTCTGCATAAAGTTTCGCTTTAAGTGTGTTTATTTTAGTTGCCACGCCCACCGCCTACCGGATTCCTCGTTAAAAAGAGTTACAAAGTTAGTGAATATTTTAACACTTCTTCGTTGCGTTTAACATTTATTTAGCCGGGCCACTTTCGCGGGTTCGCCGCTTAGAAATTTGCCCTTCTATCAACGATTTTGTACTCTCCATCCTCTGCCATTTGGACCTTCTATTCGTTAGCCTTGCCACCACCTTTACATGTTAATGAGTTTTTAAATTTCAATAAGTTGCCGCGTTTAAATGAGAACTGCGCCAGTTGATTCCATACATTCAAACTGACTGCATTCAGCAAGCACAACAATCCAACAACTTTTCACTCATCTAATCAACGGCAATTCTATTGACACTTTTCGCTTTCCTCCCATGCCACTCTCACTTCAAAACGCCCACATCAGCCACATCCACATCGACATCGGAGTCGCGGTTGCAGTCACAAGCGAACAAATCTTTGCCACGTTTCAATTCATTAGCTTCGTGACATTTGTCGTTTGATTTCACTCGGGCAATAACTTTGCTGGCCCCCATCCATCGCCCTTACCCCTCTCCGTTTTTCCAATCAGCTCCCGGCCAACGGCCCTTTGATTGTGCTTACACAACCCATGGAAGCCCCTCTCGACCTGTGTCCCATTGCAGCGTCGCACTCATTCATGCATTCATTCGCATTCACACGCAAGTCCCGACCCGATCCCCCAACCCAATCCCCCTGGCCCAATATGCGTTGCAATGAAAACGCATTGTGGTCGAAATTGTTAACAAAATGTCAAACGGAAACTCAACGACGGCGGCAACGCCGCCGGCGTTGCCCAATAAAACTTCAATAGCCTCGTCGACCCGATGTTCCTCACTGAGTGATTTTACGCAGCCGAATTATAGGAAGTGCTACGAGGAGATGGCCATGAATGTTGGGGGGGGGTTGGGGGGGTTGGAGGGGGCTCAACGAGTGTCAACTGATTGTGCGGTTGTTGTTACAATTGTAGTCATTGTTATTGCTGCTGTTGTTGTTCTTGTTGTTGCTGCTTGCACGTGCAACAGCGGGCAACAGGGATGAGTCATTCTGGCAACTGTGATTTTGCAAACAATGTCATTTTTCAGCATGCGACTAAATAATGAATGCTGCAACAATTGCGCTTCATAATACAAAGCTATTCATATCCTAATATACATACAAAATATTTATGTTATAAATACATTTAATGTAGTTTCATTCATTCAACTTAATTAGCTGCTATTTTTTTTTTTAATAAAATCATTAAATATTATTTTTTATTTTTAATGTCAACCATAAACCGTTGATAAATTATCTAGTCATAAAAGTGGTTCACTTTTAAATATTATTTGTGGTTTGCTCATGCTCTCTTAACTAGAGCCTAGTTAAACTTTAACATGTTTTTTGTTAGCTGTTCCATTTCTGGCCAACGGACATAAACTTTCACCAGAATTAGAGCAAAGACATTTACTCATATTCAGTGATTTTTTGCGCATTTTTATTGGAAAGTTTTGCCATGAAAAACCACAAGTTCTGTGATTTTGTGCACATCCCCGAGCCAAAAAGGGACACGAGAGTGCTCAACTATGCAACACCTTTACCGTTGCCGTTTCCACAGCACTATTCCAGAGTAGCTCATTTTGGACAAAATAATGCCATGTTGCATTTGGTGCTGTTGTTGCTGTTGCGGTTGTTGCTGTTACTAGTATTGTTGCCGTTGCTGTTGCTGTTGTTGTTGTCACTGTTGCTGTTGCAGTGCTCTTAATTTTGGGTTTCGGTGGCGGGCACGTATACAGCTCCAATGTAATTATGGAGCACACATGTGTTTGCCTGATTAGGCGATAGGTGGGCGTGGCAGCAGTCGCTGCTGTCGATTCGTATGCAGCTCCACGCATCTCCAGCTCTGGGTCTTGGTCTGTGCTGGGGTCTGGGTCTGTGCGTGACCGGCAGTTGTTGCGATGTTTGACTTACAATTAATAGCGAATTGGTGTATGTTCATACACACACACACACACACACACAGACACACGGACATACACACACACACACACACGTATATGCATTTACAACACACAACTCATTATCAAATTTGTCGCGAATTTGTACACCATGTTGTTATATGATAAAAGGGGCGTGACTTGTGTGGGTTGCAAGTGTTGTGGTCAGGTGCGAAAAATGTTGTTTTACTGGTGTGATGCATTTTGATTGAACTGAATTTTAGAATGGGCTGGCAAATCGGATAATACAATAACAATAATAATTAATGGATATTTACCATGCAATGTATTGCAGTATTATGTCCGCTTAATTATCTCTCTCTTTTGTTAAGTGCAACTGTTACTGCACCGCCACCACTCTTACCTCACCTCGTTGCACATCGAACATGTTGCATTAGGCCCAATTACATTTGAATGTGTGCGCTGTCAGCGTGGCAATGACATCTTGGCCAGGCTACCGCAATGGATGATGTCTGAGTAGTTGTCGTGTCGCCAGCTTCTTCGTCAGCATTAAACTCATTTACAACTTGCTAGCGTACCTGATGCATACTACCCCTGCTCTGCCACAATCCTCGTTTCCGCTGTTCCTTCAGCGTGTCATGTAAAAAGCGCAACATGCGCAAAATTTGCACATGCAACATAACTAACGCACTGATGCAGCCCACTGCCTCGGAGCGATTCTCAGCGAAATGCAAATCAATTTGCGGCAAGTGCCTGGGTTGCCATGACACATACCTCGGCTGCATCGGCCTCTGCGTAGCTGATGCTGGCCTGCCTCGCCGAATGATGCATTGCTTCCGAATATGATGACGAGGCGTGTTAAATGCTGTAACAAAAAAAAATTAAAGAAGAGGAGTTTCTGAAATCCGCCTGGCAACGGCCCCCAGTCGCCAGTCGGCCGTTGCCGGCTGCAAATTGGCAGTTGACTGCTGGCAGTTGGCAGACGCTGGTGGCAGTGGCAGTGTGGAGCCGAGAGTTGCTTCATGGGCGATGTCGTGTCAGGGGACACGCTTAAAATTTATTGCCACAGTTGTAAAGTACGAAATGCGTCGTAATTAGTTGCAACTTGAGTTATTTGTGCAACAATGCAGCGTGCAGCAGGCAAACCAATCGACCAATGAATTGGCCTGGCAGAGGCACTTGGAGGGGGCCAGTTTCAACACTCATTAGAGCCTATTAGCCTATTCGCACATTAGACACGTACGCCTCGCATTTGGCTTCTAAAGATTTCGCTTACATTTTAAAATGCATAAATTTGTGTGCGCCATAAATTTTGACTCGTACTTGTCACTCGGCATGCCAATGAGACTGAGGAGCAGCACGAGCACGAGCACGGGCAGGTGGAGGTGGAGTTTAAGGTGGAGGTTGAGGTTGACTTGAATGCCAGTCTTTGTCGATTTATCAGGAAATTGTTTATTATATTGTAGAAGAACTTTTTTTTATGTGTGCTTCACTCGTCGAGGACATTGCGTTTCTGCGTTGTTTGTTTTATGACCAACAGCATGGTCGCCCCCACAACCCTACCCTCACCTCCCTCAGTGTGTCTTAGTGTGGACAGCTCCACCCAGTTGCTGACGGCTCGCGAACCATTTGGGTGGCAGACTTTATGACTGTGTGTGCCAAAGCGTGGGAATAGTCGCCGCTCATGGCTCATGGTCATGTGAGGCCTTCCTCATGCCATGTCAGCTAGTGAGGATTGTGATTCTGATTTATGCCAGAGATTTCGATAAGAATGTGCTCAAGCCGGAACACTGTCTGCACTGCGAGAGAGAAAGATTGGGATGGAGGCAGTCGGTCGTGTTATTGTCGAGAGTAATTACTTAACATACTGATATGTGGAAGCCATTGCAGACCCAACTAATGTCGTTTTAATTAAATTTATGTCTGAGTTCTTTCTACTTCTCACTTTACTAGCTGGAACAAGAGTCAAGTCTCTCAGAATTAAATATTAATTATAGTTAAATGCTACAATGAGGTGACTGTAAAACATAATTTAAAGTGATATTATATAGTTTAAGTGCGGATAAATTATGTTCAGCAGTTCTTCTTGGCAACAAGTATTTACTGGCTATATACAGTAGAATTAACCGCCCAAAAATTAAATACTTAACGATTTTATATATGAATGTTGTAAAAAGCTGGACATTTATACCTACATTTTATTATGTATATTCTTTTTACATATGTATGCATGTATTTGTTTCACCTATTTTTTATTTAGCTAACCCATATAGAGACTTCTTCACCTCAACATACATATGTATATAATTTTAGTGAACAAGTTCCAGGAAGAATGACTATCTGAAATCAAATACATAGGAAGTTATTAAATGGACATAAACGAGCGTTAATTACAGCTGTATTCTGTGTATTCTTTGTAAATTCGATTGAGGAAAAAGTAACAATTAAGAATACTTCTGGTTGAGTCAGCAGTTGTTGAGTTTTACTGCCGTTATTGATGTCTGGGTTAAAGACATGTTAAAGCTTGTCATTTCCTATGAAATATGATGACTTTTTATCGAATAAAAAAAACCAATAATTAATATTGACAATATTTGCGTTGCGTAATTTTCGGGGTGTTCGTTTCACATTACCCAGTAAACAGACATTAAATATAAACATGTCAAATGCTTATTCAGGTATCAGCATCCTGTAACCAAAACAGGGCGCAAAACAAAAATAGAGCATCATCCCCACGGCCACTTCAATGTCGAGTGGCCCCCACAGTGAAAGTCACTCCCACGCCATCCCCTGCTCAGTGTAGTGTGTGTGTGTGTGTGGCTGAGTGTGCGTGTGTGTGAGTGGGCCACCCATGAAAACCCAGACACGTCAGAATTAATACTCGTCGCCACACGAAACAGTTTTTACCCCATGTTTGGATGTTTGTATACCCATTCCTACACATGTTGTCGGGGTCTGTTCCAATTATGCCGCACTCGAATATCAAATTAAGTGCCCGCTGCTATGACAGTTTTAATGTCTTTAGCACCATAAAAACAGAAGCCCCATAAACGGGTGGAACACGCCTCAACATCAAGTCAATGTACAGAAACACATCCACAAGACAATTATGGAAATCCGAGGCGCCCTACACCTACACGCATATTTGCTCAGATTTTCTCTTGGGGCGAGAAACCGAAAGAAAAATATGACACGGAAATTCCTTTGGTTTGTTGCATCGAAGAAAAATGCTCACCTCATTCTAGTTACTGCCACTAAAATAATATTTCATAATGGGCAGAGAGGCATTCGGGAATCTCTGATCTGATCATCTGCACCCCCGCAGCAACAGCTGCTGGTAATTAATGGCTGGCCGCGTTCAATGCACTGGATAATCACGCGACTGGCAACTGCGGCAACTCTTTTCAAATCTCGACAAATAAATCTTGGCAACAAACTGCTTAAAAAGGCCAAGCAGACAAAATGCGAGAGACTGAGCATGAGAGGGAGAAAGCGAGGGAGATACGTAAAAGTTCTTTATTCCGGTTTAAATTATAGCCCCGGGTAAAAGTGTTGTGATTTGTAAACGCAAAGAAGAAGCTGAAAAGGGGATTTACTCCAAATTACGCTAAATTTCATTTGTTTAAACAGGATAATAAAAGATTGACTTTGGAGCACAGCTCGACAAGTATAGATAATGCTAATGCTAAAAATCGATAAGGCTACTGTTAAAAGCGTTCGGCCAGAAAAGAAGTTAGGAGTAGGAGAAAAACGTTTAAACAGTTGTACATACTTACATTTATTAGCACAAAAATTGGACTTAATATTGGGAGTTTGACTTAGCCCATTTTCCCATAAGAGAGGTCTATAGCTAACTTAATACTAGGCAGCCATGTGCCAGAAAAGCTAGTCAATCACTTGGCTATTTCGTACTTAGCTCGCATTTTCCAGTTCTTAGGCTACTTGGAATTTTTACCCTTTACAAAGGAACACATAATCATAAAAACAATAGCATAGTGATACTCCATTTACCTTCATCCCCATATTGTGCCATGTTTTTTCTATTTCGTTGCAAGTAGCCTAGCAAGTCCCACCCAGCCACCGCAGATTGTTGGACCCGGCCTGCGATGATTTGCAATGCAATCGCCGCTGCCCACAGATGCTATTCGGCTTAGCCAAGTTCTTTGTCAACTTTGTTGGACAGGCAGTCGGCCAGCTGGCCATTCCATGGGCATTATGTGAAAGGCAACTATTCGCACTAAAGCCGCAGTTACAATAAATACGCTACAAAGTGAACAACTTGGTGTGAGGAAGGCGTGTGGCGTGTGGCATATTGAGCAATCAAAGCCAACTGCGTCCGGGCCTCATTTCAACCGTTGCGTTTGTCCTGGCCGCCATCTCCATCTCCTCCTCCTTCTCTAATTGCATGCTGTGTTGCTCGTTTGCGTTGTCGCAGCTCTTGCGCTCCATCAGCTGGCCATTCCACTGCCGTCCTGCCCCACTGCCGCGCTGCACCGCCATTGCCCCACCCCGCCTTGATCCGCCTCCATGTCGTTTGCGCTTTAGAGTTGTTTTACATTTTTAATTGAATTTTCGCCATAGTTGGTATTCTTTAGAGATGTCTTCTTTTGCTCTTGTTGGGACTGTTGTTGCTGCTTTAACGCTTTTTCATTAGAATTTACACTTATTCATTAGTTGCAACATGCAACATGCAACAGCTGCAGCTGTAATAAAATTTTATTTTATTATGCGGACAGACAATTCATTAACCAACAGATACTAGTTGTGTACTGTATACTGTGCAGTAAAAATTGCAAGCACACAGCTGGCAAAAGTGTCCATTATATATTCTATATGTTTGGTTATTGAATGGAGTGCACAGTTTTTTTGTAAATTGAAACAAAGTTTGGCTTTTATGGCATTGCAACTGAGTCTGCAACTGTACATTAAATACAACAACCCCAATTCCGACAAGCCCCACCTTAACTCCCAATTCAAGGGCTCAGATGTTTGACTTCCTCGCTCTGGCCCCGAGAGCCTACTCAGGTAATAAGTGGCCATATATATATATATATATTTATATACATATATATATATATATATACTTTCATAAAACGTTGCCCAGGAATCTTCGCATCGTAAAAATGTTGCGGCGGCAAAAAACTCCCTTGGGTTCATGGGAAGGAAGTGGGGGCGCAACGGCAAATATTCTTTCATTTTTATATAATTTTAACTGCCACTTGAAAATACTTGGGCATTTGAAAATGTTGCCCATAAAAACATAAACACAACATCACCGAAAAATTGTGTACAAAACAGGCAAATGAAATTCGAGTTGCGTTCGTTGAGGCAACAAACGGCACATCTGCATATTATTAATGACCGGTAATTACCTAGGCAGAGAAAGAGAGAGAGAGAGAGAGAGAGAGAGAGAGAGAGAGGGAGAGAGAAATATAGGTGGAGAAAGAAAGAGAGCTCTATGAGAAATGGCACATTTCAGCGCCCTCAGCGGACGGAGGGCGCTGCTGCAATTGTAGTCCGATTTCTCGAGCTAATGGCCCATGGGCCACCCCCAGAGAGAGAAAAGTAAAGATTGGTTTTGGGTTTGGGTTTGGGTTTCGACGAACGATTTATTTGTTTATAAACCGGTGCATATACTCGTTACTTGGCCGATTTTATGATGGAAGTGGAATAAATAAAAACTTCAACATATATAATTTAAAATAAACAAATAACGGTTAGATAGTTGCAGGCCGGCAACTCATCGACAGGCTGCTGATGGTTTTATTGTACAATTAAAGCGGCCTAGTGTGGAAATGGAAATGCAAACCATATAAATTGAAATTAATTTCCGTCTCGTTGTTTGAAATATGCCAGCAGCCCCAAAGACCTCAACCCGTGCGAGGAAGTGGCTGGCGCTCCGAGTAGCTCACGTTTAAAAATAATATTGATCTTCATTGGAACGAAGTGTTAATAAAATATTATTCTTTGCGCCGCCTTTTCATTGCCTTCCATTGAACGTTTTTTGTAATTTGTGCTTACGAAAAAAATAAACGAAAATGAGTTCTAAAATAATCATGACGTTTTTATGATGCACTAATGTTGAAATTATGGCTCGCATAAATATATAGCTACCAGGCGGTCGGAGAAGTCGTCTATAAAAAAAAGATGGTTTATGTGACCGTTGTGCATAAAGAATGTGTCCACAAGTAGTAGCTGTGATTCTGTTGACGTTATGATATTCGCTGTGGTTGCTTTGATAATGAGGGAAAACGTTCAGATAAGCGACTACTAGCAGATATTTTGTAAGATCAATCTTAAGTTCAGTCGTGAAGAAAATGTGGTATTATCTCGGAGTTGGGTTCATCACACACATCGCCCGTACGCTAAACAAGCCATAAACCAAATGACAAACGATGCCACATAAATTGTGAACTACCAAAGGCAACAAAAGGCGGGCTTTGCGTAAACTTATCAAAACATTTAGGTAAAATAAACGCCGCACAATAAAATGCGAGACACGCTGGAGAAAAGTTCAGATAATCAAGCGACAACGGCGATAAAAAATTAATGCGGAACAACTTTCTTAATGAGCTGCCAAAGGCGGTCAGACCATACCTCACCCGCCTCACCCGCCTCCCCCTGCCGCCCTCGTTGCATTTCCCCATAGCCGAAAACCTAAATCAAATTTGAATAAGAAATGATCCCGCTCGTTGTAAAAATCGAATCGAATAGCCCCCTTCGATTGGACTGGATGTGATCAAGTGATTTCGGCCTTTGGCTATGTGTCGTCGTCTAATCTCGAGAAGATCTGTAGGCGGCTGCTGTGCGGCCATAAAACGATTACCATGCGGCATGGGGCAGTGGGGAAACGAGGGCCCCAATCTGGGTCGATTGGATAAAGAAATTGTAATTAATTAAATTTATGCGACATGTTTACAGTTTTCCCATTGTTAGGCCCACAAATTTACATAATTTTCCATGGCATGTCTCGCATTCAGAATCAAAATCACATGTTGCGTGTTTATTGTGGACATAAAATGAACTTGTTCTCCTTCATTTTGACCTAAACAATGCCCTTTATGAACACTTCTTGAGATAATGCTGTGAAGTAGAACTTTGGCCGAGGGGCAAAAATACTTACGATCGTTAAGTGATATATCAATAATCTGGCTATTCTGCTGAAAACTGTATAGCGCTATTTGTTTTAATGCTCTCTTAAATTTGTTTATCTTTTGAATTTTAAGAGCTTTACTTTGAGCAAATTGAAGTGCATTCTTTCCAAGGAATACAGGTCTTTAGAGATTCATAGGACTATGAAATAGATGGACATTCTATAAGAAATATGTATAATATTCTTCCTTATTATTGATTCACTTCACTCAACTTCCGCTCAACTTTTTTAAATACCACTTCCATAATTGCTAAAGAGAGAGTATTAAGATTTAAAACTAAAGATAATCCAGATTGGATTTACTTATTATAATTCGAAGCAAAAGCCAAGTCTTTATAAAACTCTTTCTTGTATATTACTTATTTAAACTAAATTTAATTCGTGTACTATTGAGAAAACGAATTAAAGTTAACATAAATAGTAAGTTCTTCAGACAAATAATCAAACTTGCCAACCCTTGCAGGGGTCGGGTTTGTTTCACCTGTCAAGTTAATGTTGCAATTCAATCAGCAGTTGTATAAAATGCCAAATGAAAATGGCAGATCCCAAAATTGAGCAAAAAATCCAGTGTAAAGAACTCCTGGGTTTATTTTTTCGTACTGATGGTAAAGATTCGCTTCGATTCTTGTGAAGTAAATTTCATATTCCTGTCAGTTTTCAAATGGAAATGCAAGTGGAAAAGTACAGAAGCTGTTGTAGTGAAACAAACATTAAGAAGTTTAGTTAATGGTATTTATTTGACCGTTTTTTAATTATTTATCTTTCGCTTACAAGATGTATGGGGCTTAGCTGTTTTGGTATGGTAGCATCAATAACTTTACTTAGCCCAGACATGAGTCCAATATTTCATATGCATCTCAACCCGGCCCAAAGCTAAAAAGCCCCAAGTAACAAAGCAAATGCATCATTCAAAATCAGTTCGACATATTGAGCAGCAGGGAGCAGCAGCCAGCAAAGGAGAACGTTGCCAGTTGCCAGTTGCCAGTTACCAGTTACCAGTTAAGAGCAACAGAACCCTCTGTCTGCATTATTAAAACCTCCGCTTGGCTGCTTGACCAGCACTGCAGGTGATTTTGCTAACAAATCCAAGGGGTCATTGTCGAGGTCCGACTGACGAGGCCACAAAAGAGAAAAAACAAATACGAGGGGGTAATAAATTTGAATGCATACATCTGCATACGTACATGTCCATACATATAAATATAAATACGTGCACATACATTATACTGTGTTATGTTTTTCTTGGATATTTATACGACAAAGCTTGGATTAGCTGCTTTAACAGATTTTTTTGAACACTGGATTTAGTTAGTTATTAGTAAACTTTCTTTTGATCAAAGGAGTTTGATAAGCTGATTGAAAACGCAAGCCGTTGGAGACTGAATTGAATTCGATCTGTATAATTTGTTAATAATATTATACATACATAAATGCAAATATAAATATGCTTAGTTAGAAATATTAGTTTAAATTGATTGAATATCTTTAAATAAGATAAGCTGTTCGAATCATTTAGCTATTTAGTATATATGTATTTCTAGTTGTGTTTACAAACTGGCCATACTCATGTATGCCACTCAATTAAGATGTTGCTCAAAGTCATAAGTTGCAAGTTGGAAGTAGTTGATGCAACTGAGAGTGTCATATGATGATGTGTGTGGGTTTGGTTTTCAACACATCTGCACCAATTATGTTACATGGTGGCCGCCATATGTAAGCATACCCATATACCCATATGTATATATGTATGTACGTATGTGTATGTTTATAAACCCAGATCCAGACCGCAGTCAAATCAAAAGATGTGACAAATGAACTGTCAAAATAATGCAAGTGACGACGCGAATGACAACACATGTGTGGCACTGGGTTCTCTGGGTGCGGCCTGGTTCTATCCCTGACTTGGGCTCTGTAGATGTGTTTTTGTGGTGCTCAACTATCAACTGATGACAGCTGAGTAAGCCGCAGACAGAGACAGTTTAGTGGCAGACAAAGCCACAAAGCAATTTGTGGCACACTGAACTATGAACTTGGCCGGGACTTAAACAAATTACAAAAACACTTAATTACATGCTTCCTGTGAGCTGTGTGAGTTGTGTGGCTGCTGTGATAAGCGAGATTGAAGCAATGGACAAGTCAGTGGTGGTCAATGATCCGATCGGAATCGCTCAATCGATCGACTGCAGCAGGTAGGAAGAAGCTCGTTAGCTCGTAGTCGAATCAGCCGAAACTAAATACGAGAGATGAAAGCAAAGCAAACCAAAGCCAAACGGCAGTCAAAACAAGACCCAACACCAAAGATGAAGATAAAGATGAAGATGAAGATGAAGAGCAAGAGCAAGAGCAACACTAACGATGGGCACACAGTTTCTTGGCGATGCTTATC
This sequence comes from Drosophila planitibia, assembly GCA_035043785.1. Lineage (NCBI taxonomy): Eukaryota > Metazoa > Arthropoda > Insecta > Diptera > Drosophilidae > Drosophila > Drosophila planitibia. Next base: position 1,368,755 of record JAWNMS010000066.1, read on the forward strand.
GGCTGTGCCAAGTCGAGGCAAGATGGCCCAAAGAAAGGGTTCATTGCAGGCCTTTATGGCCTAACCTTAAACAGGCAGCGCACGTAGTGGACCCAACTCGAGTGCCCGCTGCGTGCTGTTATTTATTGTGCATGTGTGTGTGTGTGTTGCAAGCTGCGATTGCCTTGTTGTGATAATGGGAGACACACACACTGGACGAAAGAGCAGAGAGCAATCAATTAAAAAGGCAGCAGCAGCCAGGCAGCACCTTTTTTTTTATGGTTGCCGGGCCTGGCAAAAACTTCCCGGGAATCGAAGTCGAGCTGTAATGAAGCAATTTCTACCGGAGATTTCACGGCAGCGATTACAAATGTCGAATACTCTTTGGGTATAAGTATGTGTGTGATACTTTTCTTATTTTGTGTAGTCTTATAAATCGTCTGTGTTATCGCGTCATGTAGGACACAAATCCACACACACACACACACAGAGAGGAGTGCAAACAGCTGGGGCCAGCTGATAAGGGGCAGCGTCCGCAGTTGCTGCTGTGATTTATGGCAAGTGCAACAATTGTGCAGCTATCGATGCGGTTATCGATAATATTTACAAGCTAACAAACTAATGCCCCTCACTCCGAATAGCCCCCACCACTACCCCTACTTGGTTGGTACAGTTGCCCGTCATTTGAGTAGCTCACGGCGCTGCCAACTCGCTCGTTTACACAACTGTCAAAAACATGGGAAAAACGTGGGAAAGGAAAAGGAAATGCTCTGACAAGGTCGACGTCTGTCTACATGCACAACTGATTTCCCGAAACAAAGCGATACGAATTATGCAAATTAGCTTAAGGCGTTTATCAAAAGCGCGTAGCACTTGCATTAATCATCTATTAGATGGTTACAACGTCATGCATATGTAAGAATCTGTTTAAAAAACACACAAACAGAAAAAATGAGAGAGAAATGAAAAAGAATGTTTCTCAGTCCTTATGGTGGTTGTTGCCTGGCGCCAAGTGACATTTTGCAGTTGATTTATTGTCTTGGCTTGTGTGGAAAATATTATAAAAATGATTTATAATCCTTATCTGTGCAGCCAGATCGTGTGTGCTGTTGTCAGGGCAGATAGCCATGGGTGAGCAGAGCAACAGATACGACAGGGATAAGCCAGAAATGCAGGTACCTACATTATCTCGCATACCCCCCTACCGCATACACATTTCCAATTCAAATGGCAGAGCCATTTGGCTGTAAGCCTTTCAGCTTCACAGACATTTTTGCTTACCGCTAAAACTTTCACGGCAACTTGGCCTTTTCTAGCCAAACGGACAGACCGACCGACTGGGCCGCGCCAACGCCCCAGAGGCGCAAACATCGAGCATATTTCTGTTCGTGGCATGCGATTATCAGCTCTGTGGAGTTGGAAGAGCTCGAACTGGGAGGCCAATGCAAAATGTGTGTCAAAGTTCAAGCACAGGAAACGTGAAAGGAAAACGGCCACAACCAGCGAGTGCGGCGTAGTGGGGCAGTGATGGCACTCAGCCACGTTCGCTGTGAGTTATGACCGCGCCAAGCAAATAATTGCAAAATTACAGCCCAGCTGTAGTACCACCCCACCCCCAACCACACCCCTCTCCTGTGTCTAGTTGAGACTCGGACTTTGACTGCAATTTTGTTTCGCCATCAATTGGCAACAAATAACACATATCAACAGGGATTGTGCCAATATTCAAATATTTGATTTCTATTTAGTTATTTAATTTATTGCAATCATCTGCTCATTAAGCATTCTATGCTTAAAACTATTAATAAAATCTCAATTTGGTTATGAAGACATGAGTCTATACACATCCCATCTGGGAACACGAATCCGTAACTTCATTAATGGATTCAGTTATTTACTTATATCGTAATCAACTGCTTTGGCATCTTTTTAATTTCAGTAAAAGATTACTTCTGAAAAATTTGGAAAAAAATATCCATTCGATGTTGCTTAGTGTAGCTTTTAAGGTTGATGTTTGGGGCAGTTCAATATGAAAATGCCTACAAATTGTTGGCTGGCTGGTCAACTAGGTTCAGATGTGTGGCTGTGAGGGTGTGGGAGGTGAGAGATGAGTACTGGACTTTTAGTTGATGGCCTGAACAAAGACGGAGCATGCTTTCAACATAAATTTCCATTAGATTGCGGCAACAACAGCAACAACCGCAACAACAATAATAACAACAACAACGCGATAACAACGACAACAAGTTGCATGTGGCATGAAAAGCTGCTACAGGAAATATCTTTCGGCAGCCGCAAATAATTCTCCACGTTTGAGCCCGCACTTTGACATCTGGCCAGGGGCTGCAGCTGCCAGAGACAGCCTCAGACTGGCTGAGACAGACTCGCTTCGAGTATCGAGTTGGGATATTTTAATATTTGTCTCTGTGTTGACATTAAAAGGCAATATATGCAGCGTCATTATTATCAGTTGCCATTGAGTTGCATTCGAAAGCCAAAGTAGAAGTTGACGCCGAGACAGTGAAGCCTTTGCCACTGTGCCTGTGGCATGCAACTTTGTGCATTTTTATGCAGCGGTTTTAGTGGTTGTCATCTCCGATGCGTAAGCATATATCGATCTTCATTATTGGCTAGCATTTGACTTTAACAACTCTGGCATACCATTTAATGGCATGTTGTGGCTGTGAAGCTGTGAACATTTTAGCGATGGTCTGATCCATTATATGTTAAAAATTAAGCTTGACATGAATTCTAAATTGCATTTTTGATTGCACACAATAAACCAATGTTAGAAATAGCCAAACGTATTTCATGTTTGACTTAAATGTCAGACTTTAGAATTTGTAGTGATACTACAGAATATCACAGAGAATATTGTTTATAATAAGGATAGTTAATGTTCGTTGAACTGAAGCCAATTGTAGATTTTAACTAGCCTGAATTTATATTTGTAATTCCTTGTGTGTATGCAACCTATTAAACAAAAACTTATTATTATTATAGCCCAAACGTATCCCAAGAGGAATACCCAAACTTCAGTTTATAGAGTTTCCGCGAATACGCCTGGACAAAGGGTACACAAATTCCCGCAAGGACGCGCTTAAACAAACAACAACTTCAAACTCAGCAGCAGTCATAATATTTTTTGGAGGGCGTAACCCAGTCAATGATCACCTCTCGGAATTAGTTGAATGCTGGAAATGTGCCTAGAACCAATGCTACATTCGAGGAGCATGACTGCGTAGAAAGTGTCACGCTGTCTTTATGAAGGTTGCATTGTATTTCACATATTTATCCGGGTACCGATGCTCAGGTAGTTGAGAATCCCTCACAGATGAGCCGCAAAGGTGATTAGTTCAAAACAAAGCGAGTGGAAAATGGATTAGATAAGGTCTAATTGAGGTCAAGCGACAGTAAAGTGTGTGTGGAAAATTGAAATAGCCCATGGCGGAAAATTCTATGATTTAATTGATTCAATTAACCTTTGAATGGTAAACAAGAATTGCCCTTTTCAAAAACAGCATTTCACACTTAAAAACAAAAATGGACTTTTGCATTTGACATAAATGTTTAATTGGTTGAGTAGAGAGGGGAAGTTGGGAAGTTGGGAAGAGGCAATTGTTCCAATTATGTTGCTTCAAATCGGGTAGTCTGCTTGTTGTTAACGTCTGCTCTAATCTTGGCCATATTCCCATGCAGACCGCAGCAGCAGCAATCAAAAGTTTTAATGTAACTGCAGTCAGGCTTGAAATTGAAGCCAAAACAATGCAACAGACAGCAACGAGAAACTATGGACAATGAAAAAAAAACTGAAAAGCCAACTGAATGAGAATGCAAAAATACTGAACACAAAAATTGCACCAATTGCAGTTGATTAAGCTGAGGTCGAGAGCGAGTCGGATGCTAAGGCCAAGCACTTGGTACGGGCCTGGCCAACAACTGAATGTGCAACGAACACCACAAACAATAAATTCCCGGCTCGCGTCGAGGGTTGCTGGCTGAGGGGCCTAACCGCCACAAAAGTTTAGCCAACAATAATTTCGAGTTAACTTTGACACTTGCAAAACGGGCGGACGACACAGAACGGGGGACAGAACATAACAGAACAGGACCTCCTGCCAGGAAACAGGCCAGGAAACTGAGGTTCGCCCAGAGTGGCAAAAGCAGACGTTGCTCAGTTACGTTGGCGTTGGCTCACTCTGCAAATGCAGTTGTCATAATTTTGCATTTCACTGGAAGCTGCTGCTGTTGCTGTTGTTGCTCGTTACCAATGTGAAACTCGCCTGGGACAATTTGTGCGGCTGGCGGCCTGCTGTGACTTGTGCCAAGTTGTTTGGCTTTTGGCGCAGAGTAAATGCAAAAATGCTATCAAGTTATTGCTGGGTGACAAGCGACCGGCGACCAACGACCAACGACTGGCGACTGGCGACCAGTTTACATGTAGCACCTCCTCAGGTGGCAATGCACTTGGGGGACTACAGATTGCAGGTGCCTTCTCACTCGTTACTGGCCACTTGCAGCTCGAGCCCATTACATGCCAGCTTAGAGCGCCATCTGTAAATCCTCTTGCCATGATAGCCCATTGAAATGTGGGTCAAATCATAGCGTGACAGCTGCAGCATTCACTAAATAGTCATTGCCACAGCACATGGCCAGCATGGCCTCTGTGGTCAGCCGGGTTGACTGCACATAAATCCTGACACTGCAGCTGAAAAACAATTTTCTACGGGTATGTTAAACATCTCGTTGGGGACATGGGCTGACAACGACACCCAAGCCGTTGCAACCGGCAGTCCAGAACCCGCTCCAGCTCCAGCTCCAGCTCCAGCAGGCGTCCGTTCAGATTCAGAGACGACTTTGGCAAAGCAAGAGCAACGACATGGCTGCTATGCCACTTGGGCGAGGCATATCTTTCATATACTGAGAGAAAGTTTTCGAAGTCAATTTGGGATTCTTACAAACTAATGACTGAAGTAACCAAAAGTTCAACTACTGTTGCTAATCAAACAAAGTCGAATCCCAAAAGTTTATGAACCTCTACAAAAAAAAACCCATATTATTTATATACTTTTCTACTATTTTTGCTCAAAGTTAATAAGTGAACTCTTGTTAATCTAATTCAATCCAAGTTTCAACTCCACTGTGAAATATGCCAAAAGAGAAATGTCTTCATAAAATTTGAATTAAAGAGCATTTGCAATAACCTTGAGAATCACCTGATTTCTTTAAGACTCACCTGGCAGAGTGATTTTGCATGCAGACACTTGGTCTGATAATTTACATACATATATATACTTGGCTTAACATATGTGCATAATTTTCTCACAGTGCACATTCAACACAGCACTGAAATGACGTAGCAAAATTCAGACGCCAAAAGCAACAGCAAAACTGCAACATTTTTATTTTCTTTTGTACTTGCTGCAGGTTCTGCTGTTGCAGTTGCCGCTTGATGCTGATGCAGCAGCAGCAGCAGCAGCAGCCGCCACGGCAGCAAAATGGAAACAAGTATGTCAAAAATCTGCATGTCTGCCACCACTTGCTGCTCCACCAACAGAAACAGCAACGGCGACACGAAATCGCCTTTTTAATTTATTGCACAAGTGTTTTAAAAGACCACAGCAAGAACAACAAAAGCCTACGACAAACAACAGCTCCCATCCCCCCCTCGACAACACCCACTCCCGGTACAAGCTAAATCTCCTTCGTCTCCGAATTGAGCCTCGGGGTTAGCAGCGGGAGGCAAAATATAACTTGCTTGGTTATTAAATTACAACAACCGCCGCACAAAAGTGAAAAAGACACAAAATTATATTACTCGAAAACGCGAGACGCGAGTCTCAAGGCACTCATGAGGGGTATGGGGTAAAGGGTAGGGGAAGCAACAGATTTCTCGTCTCCTCATTTCCATTGAAATTATATTTGCATAAGTAACGCGATACGCAATGCAACAAGCCTACAGTCTCCAGGCTGGCCGGCTGGATGATGATGACGATGATGACGATGATGATGATGATGATGCCTCCCAAACACGATCACTTGAGCCATTATGGCCATTATGGCAACGAGGCAATGCGTCATGCACGCACAGCATGCGGCATGACAATCCAGGGCGAGGGAGTTGTGGGCGGCAGAGATTAGTGGGTGGAGAGGGAGGAGCTGGAATGGAAATTGTTGTCTCTGAAGCCCACGCTAAGAAATGGCAAACAAGACTGATCCGTAGTATCCAACTTGAGTGAAGTTTCGTGTCCGCCGCAAAAGTGATAACTTTTGGCATTACCAAGAGTTCTTACTGTAAGGACAGTGAGGTCCCAATTTAACCTGAAACACAGTGTATGACTAACCATGAGCTAAGACTGATGTGTCATATAAGAAAAGATATAACAACAATTTTTTAAAAATGTATATAATAATATCGAATTTTAATTGAGCTATAAATAATACCTTTGACAATTTTGTGAAAAGCTTTTGAAATTAAAAATTAATCAATTTTAAATATGAGGCCTAAATACGTCGAAAAATACATTTAAATGATAAAAATTGGTCACCAAACTATAAGCAATAAATTATAATAAATATATTCTGAATTGACACATGGAATTAATTAAAGCTAAAAAACTATCCAAGTATTTTATGTGTTCTATAAATAAATCAACAATAAATAATAATTTATTTAATGATCTATAAAACTGAGCGCATGTCATTCACCTCCTTTTTCTACACCCATGCCCAGCTCCAGTTTCTGCTGCGCTTCCCAATCAATACTCAGTTGAACCGAACCAAAACTAACCCATTGGGTCAGTGGCATCGGCCAGCTCGAGGCACCCTCCATCTGTCCAGGCATCAAATGCTCGTCAATGTTGCCAGACAAATACGGAAAACATTTGCCGCTTTGAGAACAATTTGCTTTAGATTCTAATCGCAATGGCGGAAATGCTATACCAACTCCGGTTTGTCCTTGTCAATGGGCCATGAAATTTTGTGCTACACTTGTGACATATCATAATTAAAAATCAGAAGCGGCAATTGCAGCTGGCCAAGTTCATGTTGGGCAGTGTTATAGAAAATTCAAGCTTACATGTTAGACAGTGTCACTAGCAACTCTCAACTTTACTGTGGACTCTGCAAATCTTTCAAATGTATGCGCATAATTTGCCAGTTGCTGGAACACTGCAGTTGGGCCGAGGAAGTTGCCTGATTTGCCTCTGACAGCCAACTGACAGAAATTGATTAAAAAACCATTGCAAGGCGTCGCTTTAGTCTAGGCCGGCTCACAAATCTGCCCAAAAGAAAACAACATGCATAGCTTTGGCTCCAACTAAAGGTTTTTCAATGCAAATGAAGCCACGTGGGTTTCCATTTGCATGGCCAGAAAGATTTCCATTCGAGATGGACCCGTGAATAAAACGTGATTGTCGTGAAATAGGCCAAATATATTCCAAAATGTTTCATGGTATTTCGCCCTTATGGCTTGAATTATAAGTAAGCTAAGTATTGATGAACTAAAAAAAAAAGCTAAGTGCTAAAAGCGCATTCGTAGCATTCATTCGCTACCGATTATTAAACTCAAAAACCATTCACCTAAAAACATACGAAGCATATAAAAAATAAAACGTTCTGGGTAAACTTTTATTTGATTTGATTTATACTTTCTCGCAGTTGTCGGTCATGACTAAAAAATAGGTATAGGCTTAAATTTTTAATTAAAGCTTTAATAAATTCGATAAAGTATGAATGTTTGCTTACAAAAAACGAAAGCTGACATAGTTAGCGATACTCTGAAAGAGAAAAATTAAATTATAACCAATTTTAAAATTGTATTTTTTTCTTTTCATTCAAGGCAGTCATTTATCCAGCTTTTTGCCAATTAAAAATTCACAAATCCTGTACTAACATGCAAAACTGATTTAATACAAGTATAAATGTGTCAAAATAGCTAGCAATTCGTTTAATTCTTTGCAAGAAGAAAATAGAACATCTGTATGACTATTGAGATATGTATGAAGATATCTCCATAATCTTTGCATATACCTTCTGAGGAACTCTTTGGATACTAATAAATTGATGGTCATTTTAAAAGTGCTAGAGTAAAAAGTTTCAGCCCTGCTGTTGTCTTGATTTACTTGAAAATCTTCGTATTAATAAATAAATAAATAAATATTTATTATTAATTTAAGTTTAAGTGTTTGGCTGTCTTACAAATCGATAGGTTAGATTCAATAAAGTTTACTTTTCTATTCATCGACTAATGGACAGAAATGAGATTTTGATTTCATACACTGTAATCAGTGCTGTTAGCACCTTTCGAACACAAGTACATACAATCATACACTCAGAAAAAAATCTACTTAAAGTTTAGAAAATTGTCCTGAAACTAGAAAGATTTTCTTCTTGTTTAAAAAAATATTTCTTAGCAATACAAAATATTTCTGGAAGTAGAAAGTAGCAAACAAAAGTCCTGATATTTATAAAAAAAAATACGTGCTAAAATTCGGAAAATTGTAATTAAAATTTTATTTTTTCAGGGAGGAAAATATATATTATATATATATAACAAAAACAAATACATATATAAAAATCACCATGGATTTTAGAGGAATGTACCTAAAATGCAGAAAAGAAAAACACTGTTTTTAGATTCCGTCTTAGATATATACTTTTTGAACAAAAGGTGAGTTATCTTTGGAGCTAAAAACACCGATTATTTTTCTGTGTGTACAAGACTATTGTATGTAGGGGGTCTTAAAATACCAATCGGCCATCGAGTGACGCAACTAATTTGCATGCAAATGCCAAAACGCGTTGCACCTGCAGCATTAGCATAAGCAGACCTGTAGATATCGATGATTGGACATAGATGTGTTAGGTGTATGCAGATCAGCAGCTGGCCAAATGCGTGGCAGCATAGCAGCAGCAGAGGGGGAGTGGTGTGCAGAGGGTAGTGGCAGTGTTGTCTAAGCAACATGCTAATCAATAGGCCACACAAGTGCCAATGATTATTTGGCCATAAAATTCAGTTAGTTCTCTCGAGAGCTATGCTATCGTGCTGAGAACTGGATTTTCGATTCTCAACTCTCGTTGGCGTTCTCCCCGCACAATTTCCAATGGCTTTTGGGGGCCAAGTTTGCATACGGAATTAGTTTGCCGTGTTTGGCGTTGTTGCCGTTGCTGCAGTTGCAGTTGGAGTCGCAGTTGTGCCAAGCTTATGCTAAATAAGCCAGTGCCACGCCACACCCACCGCCCACAGTAGAAGTGATTTCTGGCTGAGACGCAGCTGCAATCGCTGCGAAACTTTCTGGCCATTAAAGCAACTGCTTAGACTTCAATGCTGGGCGTGGCGGGTGAATAAGAGAGGGGTGTGTGTGTGTGTGTGTGTGTGTGTGCGGAGTGTAGATGAAACAAGACAACTTCAACTGCTTTTTTGTACTGAGACATTTTTCTCTATTTATTTTATTTCAGTTGATGCCAACATTTTTACAGTTCCTCTTCGCCAGACTATATCTTCTTGCTACTCTTTTTTAATATGTTTAGTATACTTCACGTAATACACCCCTACAAAGCCCCTACCCAATTTTCCGCACTGCCATAAAAACTCAGCAGTTTGTGCAACATGCGCAGTTTATTTCCGTTGCAAATACCTTGGATTTGTTGCTGTTGTTGATGGAGGAGAGCGGAGTGGAGGGTTCGTCAAAGTCATTCCTGGTTGCTCGTGGACCACAGCTGCTGACGTCTGATGTTGTCGGCTGCTTTTGTCAACACTTTGGCCGTTGATAGCTGACAGCTGTATATTAATAGTTAGTATATACTTAGTTGGCTATTTCGCTTGCCACTGCCTTGAGGTTAACAAGGGACTAAAATGCATTGTGTTTTTTGTCTCTATTATAAGTGCACGAGTAACGTTGTTGAGTTGTTGAAAAGATTCCAATGTGGCGTGGTTGACAAACGCGATGCTTTCGCGACAAGCGACTTGAAATCTTAAGGCGATTCTAATCACTGACAACAAGCTATCCAAAGGCCATTTATCATTTTGTTAGCCTACTGTTCGGGTGCAGTCAGCCAAAGGGATTTGCAAACCTTCCTTCATTAATTGACACTTTGCAGGCCGTACAGAAAATGGCAGCCGCCACTGAATAGATAATGGCCTTCCACATTAACGCACGATCTTTTCACTGGGGCATGTCAAAAGGGTAAGTGCTCTTCCATAATTGCATCATTTATCAAACGAAACCAGCTAAACAAATGAAAACTAAAAAAAAAAAAAACTCTCAAGCAGCGGACATTTTTGACTCATTAATTTAAAACCCAAAATAATAATCGACATTAATCAGCGAAAGCGATTATGGATAAGTGCGTTTAGCCAGCGTTTAACAAGGGCTGCCACACATCTGTTGCTCTGTGCCCCGAGGCTCCCACTGTCAGCAACGAGGCCCTGCGTGTTTACCTTTGGAGCCGCCTAATTGATTACGCCCAAAAAAACGAGCCTCCAACTTTATCATCCTCATCATCAACAACAACTGCAGCAGCAGCAGCAGCAGCAGCAGCATCAGCAGCAGCCACATCTTTTTGGCTCCATCTTTCAAAACCAAATCACGTTTAGTTGAGAATCTGTTCGGTTCATGTTTTGATTCTTGTTTCTTGATTCTTGTTACCCTTCTCTGCATGCGATGTCTGGGCGATAAGCCGACTTGCTAAGCATATGCGCATTGGGGAAGGGTAATGGGAAGAGATGGGAAGGGAATAACTCCGCACTGGCAGGAAGACTCCCCAGTGATTACTGTGACTGTGATTTTTATCGTTGGATGTCTTTTGATGTTCTCTACTCGTTTGCTCTTCACTGCACATACATATTTTGTTTTCATATTTTATTTATTTACATTTTAATATGGAAATATTCAATGCATATTTGCATTTCATTTGGGAATTAGTTTTCCACAAATAAAATATGAGAACGCACAGATTTTTATCGCAGTTTATTAGAAAATCTCTTATCCATAATGCAAATGTCATCTAGATTTTGTTGTTGATTGTTTGGATTGGTTTGGATTTGGTTTAAGTTTTGTTTTGGTTTGGCTTATTTATTCAGCTAGCATCCGCAAATTCATTCGTTTCCATTTCATCTGCTATCCTTTCCAAACTCTATCAATGTGCGGACCAACTAATTCTAGTAAACGCATCACTCGTCCTCGCTCGGCTTGACCCACAAATCCATGCACAAGCCCAAAACAAACAAACATAAATCACCAGAAAACTCACAGAACTGGCATGGAATAAAAACTGAAACGGAGCGGGTCTGAAATTTAAAAGCAATCTGCCAGGCAGTCGCCCAAAGTCCGGTTACTCCTACACCTCCTCGTGGTCCTTCTGTTTCCATCTTTATTTTTTTTTTGTTGTTGTTACTGCTGCTTTTGTGTGTGGCCTTTGGCCAATTTTCTTATTAAAAACAACAGAGTCGAAATTGTTTACAAAACACAATTCCCAGCAAATCCAGCGCTGCTTACTGGTCTAAACTGTAAATAGAGCGGCCAGTGAAAGTGCGGACAGCCCACACGAGAGTGAAAGAGGCTCACAAAAGGACACAAATCCTTACACCACCACATGCTGAGTCTCTGTCTGGCCTGCCTGTGGGCGCTGGTATCGGTATCGGTGTCCGGGCATTCTCTATACCCTGGATCCATTGTGTAGCCATCGCAATTGTACCCGACACCAAACCCACGAAAGGAAAACGATTTGTTCGAGGCAAAAAACGAGAAGAAAAAATAGCCACTGCTAAACCCATTAAATGTGCCTGGCCAAGGAAGAGTGAACAAAAAACAATTGGATTGACTAAAACACGAAACTGGCTCAACAAAAGGATACCCTAAACCGTCCACACTACTATTTAGCAAGACTCAGCGCAGCAGCGCAAGTGTTCTTGGCTGCTTAGCATACCCTGTACCTCAAGTGCTGGGTATATTCACACAACGGGAAACGATGGGAAGAAAACAACATCCTATTTGCTGGACTAGCACTATTTTTATATTGTGCTTGTCCTTTGCGCTGACTTTCACTTTCTATTGAGCGTCTGTGGCGGCGATGTATTATTGTCTGCTGCTTGACACTCGGAGCTGGGCATAAATATTTGGACATGGGACTGATTAGAGCGAGCAATGGGACCAACGGGCAAACCAATTTGCTGCTAGCTACCGAAACTTTAATCGAAAATTGAATGCCATGTTCGGTCTCGAATCGGTTGTCCTGTTGGCAAACAACAACTAAGAGCACAAACATCAATCAAGCCCCAGGTTTTCCCTTCCATTTTCAACATTTTCTCTTTGACGCTCGACGTTGTCAAGGAACTCACTCGATAGGTGCTGGAGTTGAACTGGTATGGAACACCTCAGACATCGTCTTGAGCATTATGTTGGACACACGCCAAGTGCATTGCATTAGCTCCAGCTCGCATTCGCTTCTGGCTCCTGGCACCTCCTGGCTCCTCCATTTACCTTTGGCTCTTACATGATTTACTACAACATTTTCCGAGCCACCCGCAAACTCTGCCTCGCCCGGTAGCTGTTGCCATGTTTGACTTGATTTCGTCTAAATTGAGTTCAGTATCAACAGAAAATACTTCCGTTTCCTACCCTGCCAGTCTGTCAGTATCCCGTCTCTCGCTCTTACCCCCTCTCCATCCCTCTCTCTCTCTCTCTCTCTCTCTCTCTCTCTCTCCGTCACTCTTTTGGCTTGCTCTTCTATTTAGTCTGTTGTGTACCTCTGCTTGATTTTGCGTTTTATTTCGAAAGTACCAAAGTAACCCATCCAACAAGTCGTCCTTCCTCGCCTTTCCTTTTCGTCCCAAACAATCCAACTTTGTGAGTGTGTGTGTGTGTGTGTGTCGATGTCAGACTGTGTGTTTACTTTGGCATCTCGTCCTAGTTTCTGCTTCTAGTGTTGGATCCAGCGCCAGCTCTAGCTCCTGGCTGTAACGCTGCTTCATCATCATCGTCATCTTCGTCTTCGTTGAGGTGTTTGCAGTATTTTTAATGTTTTTTATGTTCAATTTGTTTCAATTTAATGTTGTTTTGCCAGAGATCAGCCAGGGCGTGTTATATTTTGCATGCATTTCAGATGTGTGCACCTTGTATGGTAAATGGCATTAAAGGATTTGCGTGAATGAGAAACTCACGGCTTACATTGCATAGTTGGCAAGGCGAAAGAGTTGCCCAAACTTGCTGGTTAAGCAAGAAGTTGCTGCCAGCTTTTATTTTGGATGATGGCATGGAAGTAATGCTCACAACAATTGCTTCTTCTACGCAATACGTACATAAGCCGACTCTACATAAAAGCCAAGGAGTCACATGAGAATATTTGGATTAAATATCTAATATTTAATTAAAAGAATTATGCTTGATTATAGATGTATTAAGGCTTATGAATACTTTATTGAAGTACTAACAAGCGAGATTGAAATTACTTTTTTCTTCTATTTTATATATGTATGATGATATATTATAAGCAAACTCTGTATTCGAATGATTGATTGATTATATTGAATAATAGTATCTAGATATGTTATATATGCATGTTTCCCATGCAGAATATATAAATCATTTTGTTGTATTGAACCTCAAAGCACTCATAACGATTGTTAGAAAACATGTTCTTTCATGATTTTATTTTCATATATTATTGACATTTATGTGAGTAAATTATATGTAAGTTGTCAATACTGGGCACAATGTGGAATCAATTTCAGATTCCTTCTTATCTAGTATATACTATAGACAGTGCTAAGTTTAAGATTGATTATCTTTTTACAAACGAAATACATCAAGTTATTTTATTTTTTATAATCGCTTTCAGTGCTGACCAACAAAAAATGACAAGATTTATGTTAACTTTAGGTATTGTTAACGTATCGTTGTGTTTATTTAAATTATTATTATTCCACGCACGATTATTAGCCGAGTTTTTCTCAGCAATTGAACATATTTAATTTCTTTGGAACTGCGGTGCCAATTGAGCCACAAAAGCACATTTTCACTTATTAACAACAATAATGGTCCACTAAATAGTCGAAAAAAAGAAGAAAAAGCAATAAGTGCTTTATTCAATATTTGAGCAAAAGCACAATTTATGCGTCGACAGCGACTATTTTCAAATGAAACATTAAAATTCCATTAGCGGATGCGTTTCACATAAATTTGGAGACTCCAACCCGCTCCCTCGCGGTCTGGCGATATAGGGCCTTATCGCCCGGCACCGGGCAAATGACCAGAAATTATGCATTTTGTTTGATTTAATTGCAGCTCACAGTATTTATTTAGTTTTCTGCGTCGGATGGGTTGAAGCACTGGACTGCGGCGAGGGGAGCTTTACTTCACTCAGCTCGCGATAATCGAAAATAATTTATAGAAAATAAATATTTCCACACAATGCGCCGTCGATGGGGAAACACAAAAAAAAAAAGAAAACAAGAAAAATACAACAACTTGAACTGCTCCGCTTCCTTTCCTGCCATTGTGCAGTTGTTTATTTAAGTTGTCATTTGAATTGTGCAGCAGCTCCATCTACAGCTCCACAGCTCCACAGCTCTGCAGTCTGCATCTCTGTCTGCCTGGCTGGCATTGGAATCGTGCCTAGGCAGCCCAGTCGACGGCAAATAAACTCTTTAAATTATCACCGAGGCGCACTGCAAGTGTGTGCCTCACATGAGGAGCGTTCAGGGGTGGGCAGGGCAACCCATTGGGGCGCGTTCAACCGGGTACCACTTGAGCAGCAGACGTATACGTGGAAATCGCATAGCCATGTGAAATGAAAATGGAGCCCCAACCAAAAAACCCCTTCGATGCCCATGCAGCTTCCACGGAAATTCAAGCATCGGTCGGACTGTCTGTCTGTCTGTCCGTCTGATCGTCTGACTGACTGGTTGTCGCTGATTGTTGGCGCCCTGGCAGCCGGAAATACAAGACAGTCTTCTTGCTTATGATATTGAACTGTTTATTGGCCATGTTTTGGAAATGATGTTGCAACTGCAAAACAAAACCAAATAACACATGTGCATAAATAAGAAATATGTTTGTATCTATAGATTTATAAGCGTTTGTATGTATCTATATCTGTCAACATACGAATAACTGCAGCTGTCAGATTAGCCAGTTGCCATAAAGTGAGAATAACCCGGCTATTATCAAAGTAATAAGTATAAACAAACTATGTGCTTAGACAAACTGTTTACAATGGCTGCTTGTGTGTCCTGTGTGTGTGTGTGTCCTGGCGGTGGCTAATGCCTCATATATCACATGGCTGCTTTGGGTTTAGCGGCTTGAGGGGCAAAGTCAAAAGCAACAGGCAACGGTAAATGTAACTTTAAAGCCGCTTAAGGCTATAACCAAATGCCATGGCAAACGAAGCAGGTCAACTCACAAACACAAGGATTACCGCAAGCCAGGACCAGGCAAGACAAGGCAAGGCAGGGCCAAAGGCAAACTGAGACAGCTGGTGCCGCCCACTGCCCAAAGACAACAAAAACAACAACAACACGCATTCGAGGTGAAGCTGGCTAACACAATGGCCAACACGGAAGGCAATCGCAAAAGCGATTCTGTCAAAATATTTACGATATGGCTCTGGCAATGGCTGTTAAATTGTACGAACACACACACACACACACACACGCACGCACGCACACACATGCAGGGAGCACACGGACATGTTTTGTCGAGCCACACACACACACACACTCACTCACCTACTTAGCGCAATTCTCGCAATTTACCCATAAGATATATATGGATATGCTCATCTTAGCCTCCTACATGTGCCATTATCCTTCGCGGTACGTGTGTGCGTGTGTGTGTGTGTTGTGTGTTTGCCAAGGACAAAGAGAGTTACAATGGGAGTGAGCGAGAGAGAAAAAACAAAATTGATTTGTCTTCCTGTTGGCTCGGCGTAGGCGCTGGCCAACACTTGCCGGGCATGCCTTTATCTCCTTAGTGCCTTCCATTGTCATGTAAAATTAAAATTTATGGCTAATTTGTGTGACCGAAGCATTTTTATTTCTCATCGGCAGCGTATCCTTGATATTTGTTGTTTCTCTTCTTCTTTTTTTGGCTATGCCAAGGTTCCGGCTCATCCAATTTCCAGTTTCAAGGCACTTCGGAGCTCATAAATTTTCGCACTCTTCCTCTTCGTTTTTGTTGTTTTCGCTGGAATATGGAAAGTAGATGACTCAGCTTTAATGGGCTTATCGGCCATAATACCCTTGTTTACTGGAAATAATAAAATCCGATTTAGATCGGCTGTTAAACGAACAAGGCAAAGTCGGTTTCTTTTGATTTTGTGGAATTTTCGATTTATTTCTTTATTTTATTTATAAATTTATTTAAAATTTTCAAAAAATCAATTTATGTTTATTTTAGTTGTTTTTTTTTCCATTTAATATATATAATTGTGCTGTTTTATAAATATGTGTGTTATTATCATGTTTATGGTTGTATACTTTTAAAACTTATTACATTAGATATATATGTATGTATAACTACATAATTGTATAGATAAATATCACTATATTTGATTTCGGTTCAAGGTTCTTTCGCTAGATATAACTTAATTAATTTGTTGTTTCGATATAAAAATGCTTGCAGAATGCACAAAAACCTGTACAATCTACACAATATGTATGTATGTATTTATGTATGTGTGTGTGTGTGTATCTGAGTCTTTCGTTGTTGAACTAAACAAGAACTTAGAACATAAATCGAGTAACTACAATATGTACTATATACAAAAGCACGTCCAACCGCTGAATGAGACTCTAAACATAAGTTTTGGCAATATAACAATATACATGGACTAATTGGACTTCGGCTAACTATGGTAAGTGAGTGTTCGAGGAATTCGAGGATTCGAGTTGATGCAACGCCGAAGCTGATAAGTTCAATGGACTAGACACACACTTTACAAGTGCGTGCCCCCAACGACAAGCTGCATATGTGTGTGTATGCGTGTGTATGTGTGTGTGTGTGTGGCACCCTTAAATACCTAAACGTAGCGTGTGATCTGTGAGTAAAAATCCGAGAGGCAGGATTGCAGTTGAGCAAACGTTGGACGCTCTCCGGGCAGCAGAGCCCAGCAGTAAGCCATGATTGTGAACCTGCAGAGTGAGAAAGAGAGAGAGGGGAGATAATAGAAGAGAGAGAGAGAGAGAGAGAGAGAAAACAATTGCTGCATAAGTATCAAAGATTAGCTCGAATTTGTAAGGCTCTACACTCACAGCTCATCGGGGCAATTGAAGGGCTGTGCGAGACGATAGCCATCCTTTAGATAGTGCTCCATTTCAAAGGGGTCCACCTCAGCGTATGGCTGCTTGGCCGATGTGCACAGCTCCCACATGAGCACACCGAATGCCCACGAATCGCTGGCCTCCGAGAATTGCTTATGCTGCAGTGCCTCGAGTGACATCCACTTGATCGGCCGATTCTCGCTGTCCCCCAAGCAATTATAGTCCGCGGGGAACAGATCGCGCGAGAGCGAGCTATCCGAGAGTTTAACGCGCAGCTGATCGTCGATGCTGAGAACGAAATATTCAAAACATAAGATAAATATATATATATATATATATATATAGAAAATATATATAGAAAATGTGTATAGTCATCTCAATACTATACGGGGCTCAATTAAAAAATGCAGCTACGATAAACGAGAACATTCATTCCAAATTCAGATTGATATTATATATAGAATGACATATATATAGTTGTTTTATATGACAGTATGTAAGACGATCAACTCGGAAGTACTCTGTTGCTGCATATCATTATTAGATATAGGAAATCTCGAATCGGAAAATATATATGATAATAACAGATGAACAGGACAACGAGTAAAGGTCTACAGAATCGTTCAATACTAAAGAAGTCAAGATGCTGGCTTGGCCAGCATAGTTTCCAGATCTCAACCCGATTGAGAATTTGTGGTGCGAAGTTACGAATACTTTTTGTAATGTTTTTAATCCAACAAGCTGTGGAAATTGGGCACAGCTTGGTGGACCCCATGCACCATCGCCATATGGCGGTTATTATAAATACTGAACGTATTATGAAGCATCCAAACATAAAATCTAATTTTTATGTTATTAAATATTATTATTACTTCAGGGAAAGCTTTACTACTATTATTTCAATAATAATTACACCTTTCATTGTTTACTTCAGTGTTGATTGCTTGTGTTCAAATAAAATAGTCAAAGTTTTAAACTATATTCGAACTATTTTATTTAATATTATTTTAGCCTTAGCTGGCTATACTTGGACTGAAAGGGTTCCCTTCTTTGATATACAACTTTACGATACTATTATCATTAGGGGCAAAGGAGCGCTTAAGTGGTTCCTCTTCTTTCTTTGCTACTCACATGCAGTTCCTGGCCGCAATGTCCTTGTGCACCACGCCGTGACTGTGCAGATGATCCAGAGCCATAGATAGCTGGGAGGCCATCATCACAATCTGTATGGTGGTAACGGTGCGAGCACAGGCCGGATCCAGCAGAAACAGTTTCAGATTGCGTGTGTTATTCAGCGCCGGATAGAGAACAAAGGGCGTTGTGTGATCCTCAATGGACACACCCAGCACGGAGAGTATACCCGAATGGGAGGCGCCATACAGTAGCATGCCCTCTTGGAGCAGGAGCAGCACTTGCATTTGGCTGGCATGCTGGGCGACCGTCTTGACCAGCACATCCTGGCTGTCGTTGTAGGTGCCGCGATAGACGCGACCAAATGTGCCTTCCTGGAGCAGACTGGATAGTCGCACGCGACAACGTTCCACGGTCAGCTCGGAGATGCGACGATGAAGTTCCTCTGGATGCTGTTGCTGCTCCATGGGCACGGCCACCTTGCGGGGTAAACTGGACGCGTGCACGGGACCAATGAGCGATGGCGTCATGTAGGCGGCGGAGCCCATCGAGGATTGGCACGGAGGCTGTGTGTTGAGCCGCTGGAAGCTGGAGGTGCGCATTGGTTGACCGCCATGCTGATGATGCTGGCGCTTTGCAGCCGCGCCACGAACACAATACGCAATCACCAGCAGGATGCAGACAGCACTCATTGCCACCGTGACGCCCACCACCAGGGTGATTAGACCTGTGGGCGGTGGCAGCACCGTTTCGAGCAGCTGCGGATCGTCGAGATCGTTGCCCAACGTCTGCTGTTGCTCTTCCCCGCTCTCGCTGAGCAGACAAATCTTTTTGCGTCGAAACACCAAATGGGTCACATTATTCAGGGCACGATTCAGCATCACCTCCAAGCTGATCGTGATGTCCACCGCCCCGGCACGCAATCCGCTGCACTTGAGCGCCACGGCCCACGTCTGAATGTGCGTGGGAATCTCGCCAATCTGTGACACATTGATCGCCGGTCGCGGCAACACCTCCGGATCCGAACTGACCACATTGAGACTATACGGCAGCGGACGACCAGACAGCGATTGCCACGTAAAGGTGACATCCCTCACACTCGATGGCACCGGCACAATGAAGTTCAGCGCATAGTTGTTGATGTGGCCCTCCCTCACATAGTACACCTCTGCGGAAACGCCTGAAAAGCACGAGAAGAAAACGATTTTGGTTTAGTTTGTGTTTCATTTATACAAAGAAGCCACTTTAATTAAATCTAAGATATTTTACAATTTTATTAGAATAGGTTTAGGTGTTTGAATCAATAACTAAAAGAGGGAATTGAATGAGTGTCTGGAATGCTTTCAGACTGAATAAAAACTGTGAGTGAGCCATTTTCAGCAATAACAATAACAATTCCTTGTCGATTTAAATTGAAATTAACCCCACAAAATTGCTCAAGGGAATCAATTGACTGTTTGGAATGCTTTGCGTAATATAAAACAAACCAAAAGCTGTTAGTGAATAAAATTCAATTACAGTTTTATATGGAATTTCTAGTGGATTTCAATTGAAATCAGCTTCGCAAAATTACTTAACTGAATAGGTTACTTATAAATAATTCCTTTAAAATTGAAATTAACTCCACAAAATGGCTTAAGGGAATTAACTGCTAATCGATAATTCGTCTATATTAAATAAACACATATTTAACCAGGCAAATTCGATCAGTTTGTTACCAATCAGATTAAAATGCCGTGGGATGCGCTTTCCACTCGATAAGTTTGTTTTGAAAATAACTCACTTGATTCGCAAGAATGCAAAACTCGCTTAACCCATTCAATTCCAGTGCAAACAAACCATGCTCGTTCGTCACGTGCGCCACCCAACAAATTTACAAAACAAACTCATGCACTTTACATGTAAATTTATCTAGATGCACACTCATATATACCAACATGAGAATTGTTTGCTTACAGACCGGGAAAGGGAAAGATATATACAGGGACGGAGCGAGAGAAAGAGAGAGAGGGCTACGTTTTGTATAAATAAACATGCGCGGCCGAGTTTAGGGAATTCCTCGAAACTATTTTCGAGTTTATCAGTATCTGTAACTGCATCTGCATCTGCATCTGCATCTGCATCTGTATGTGGATCTATGTGTAACAGCAAAACAAACTAACAACAACAACAACTCCTCGTGTCGCCAGGCCAAGATTCAGATTCAGTTTTAAAGGAGAAGTAGCAAAAACAACAAAAAAAGGTAACAAGTATGAATGCGACAGTCGAGAGAGCTCGACTAGGAGATACCCTGAACCCAGCTATTGCATATACTATTGAATCGATTCAAACAGATATCGTCGCAGGGCAATGCCCGCAAAATCAGCGCCAACTGATACCTGAGCAACTATTTTGTTGAATACAGAAAATGCTGGCGCCTGCTGATTGCAATGAGTTCAAAGTATTGATTGTAAAGAGCTCAAAGTATATTATGCATCAATTGGAATGCGCTGCTTTTAAAATTGTAGCTTTTATAAATTGAAATAAGCTTGAACTGGAGCTAGAACTTATATTCCATATTTGAATTCACTGACTCTTATGGACGCTGAGATTGGATGGACAGACGAACAAGGCCATATCGATTTGGCTATTGATGCTGGTGAAGACCAAATATTGAAACTTTATCCTTCTACCAGTTACACACTCCTGCACAACATCATTACACCCTTCATGCCCATCTTTAATGAGCTCAGGGTATAAGAAGACAAACAGAAATGAGCCACGGGCATGTCTGAGATTTGTTCGTTCGCTCGTCTGTTCGACGAGTTGGTTATTATTCTTATTCTTATTCTTATACTCAACTCAATCTCAATCTCATTGTCGTTGTTGTTTTTTCTCGTTTTGTTGAGTTTTATTTGCGGTTTGACCAAAAATCGAGTTAATGAGGCAGCGTCGACTGCCGAGAGATGTCTGGCAACGATTGCCAACTCATTTCGTGTGTGTATATGGGTATGGGTGTGTGTGTGTGTGTGTGTGTGTGTAATATGGTTGTTTATGTTAATGATTGTGAAAAGTGCAGGTAGTCTTTGAGTAGATTATAAGTAGTTCAAATGATTGCCAGCCAACGACCACACACAATGTGAAAGAAAATTGTAAATTACGAGAAACGCCTGCGTTGCAGTCAAAATGGGTTTATGCTAAACTAAATCGTAAAACACAAATCGCATATATAGATTTTAGCATATATATCAAGCTTTAAGCCTGTTATTTGGTGCATTCAACTCTGCTGAGCTGCACGAAAAAGCACAGGAAATAATTTACGAAAAATGGATAAAGCCGACAGAGAGTTGCAGAGACAGAGAATTGAGAGAGACTGGGAGGCAGCGCGGGGCGCACTTCCTTTGACAACTGGCAATAACAATAAAATCAGCGAGCATGTAGGTTGGTTGACAGAGAACTCTGCGCTTGCCTCAAATGTCTCAACTTGGCGGGCATAAATTGTGTCAGGCATAGACACGTTGTTGGCCCACAGTAGGAGGCAAGCAGAGATGCTGGCATACGATGGAGATGGATGGAGAGAGAGAGGCAGGGGCAGGGGCAGGGACAGGGACAGGGGCAGACAGCGTCGTCGGTGCGACTTCCTCTTGAATGTGCAACATGTTGCACGTTTGTGCATGCATGTAGCTGCGACAAATTCCACGCTAGTGTTTAAAAATAGCGCCCATAGCTTAATCAAATGCAGTTAGACACAGAGACTGAGCGAGAAAGAAAGAGAGAAGGGGAGAGAGGGAGAGAGGGCACACTGTACAGGCCGCACGCTTCCATTGACCCTTTGACTGTGACTTTGCTAGGCTTAGTGTAGAGGCAGCCATTCAATTCCCATGCAACAGCAGCAGCAGAAAGGAGGCACAGTTCACAGGTTCATGTGAAAGTTGCCGCTGTGTTGCATTTGAGTGGGGGAGGAGAAGGGCCTACAGTCAAAAAAAATTCTATCTGAATCTTAGAACATCTTCCCGATAACTAGAGAGTTGTTCTTGATAAAACTCAAACCTTTACTTTTAGAAAACATAATTCCTAAAATTCAGAAACAAGCAATCATTTCGGCATTTATTTAAAACTAGAATTATTTTAATAAAATGGTTTGAATATGTGATACTTTGAAATACAAATGTTTATTAATATAAGCAACAAGAAAGATAATGTTGTACAAATGTGCATGTGAAAAAAACCCAACTTTAAATTATACAACTTTTTCTAAATTTAAAAAAACTTGTACCCTCTATTTAAGAAAATAAAAACAGAACCCTTGGCGCCAACAGTATGGCGAATTCATAAAATGCAAGGTGATTTTATTTTTGTTGAGTGTAGGCTTGTCTTGAAGTGGTGTCGGCGTCGTCGACGTCGTCTACCTTCATGTCACGAGCAAATGTCACTCGCATGTGCCCAACTCGACGGCTCTTGAACTTTTTTAACCTTTTGTGTGCGCCATGTTCATAACTAGCTGTATATTTTTTTCTAGCTGTTTTTCTTCTCTTTTTTTTTTGTTTGTTGTTGTCGAAATTTTGGTGGGGCGTGCCTGGCAGCTACAGTTTGTTGCAACAGGAACAGGAGTAGGAGGACGATAGGTGCCCAGGTACAGAGCCGAGTACGTAGCCATAACGTATGTCGAATTTTTCAGAGCGTGCAGTCATGACGTTGTCGTCGTTGTCTCGCTGATGTTATTGTTATAGCTATTGTTATGCTTGTTGCTGTTGTTGCTGTTGTTCTTGTTGTTGTTGGTTGGCAGTATTTTTTAATAGCTTGCTACCGAACCGAGTCGTGACCATAGTTGCAGGCAACAACAAGCCAAGTTTAGAGGACTCCCAGGCAAAGGCAAGTAAATCTAGCCAACTAGACAACTGCCAACTCTAAGCTAGACACTCAAAAATCTTTTCTTTCTTTTTTTGCTGTAACTTTGAATGTGGTTTGCCATTTTCTTGTAATTAGCGTTGCAGTTCGTGAAGTTTTTATGTTGCTTTTTTTTACTTTTTTTCTGTAGCTGATGCTGATTTGATGATTTTTGGGCAAAACGTTTGAGAAGGTTCAAGTTACACAGCAACTGATACATTTTATCCGCTCAGCCCGCCATATTGTTCATCTAGTGCAGGGTTGGAATTCTCACTTGCCGGCAACAGCTTTATGTGGCAACTTCATCATCAGCATCATCGTCGTCTTTTGAAGCACGGCGAATTGCAATCGTTGACAAATGATGTGCACGTTCCGAATTGAACCTTGGTGCTCATAGGCAAGTTAAGCTCATCTAATGGCCAATGTGTCACTTGGCTGCATTTCTGCATTGCTGTGGCCAAATCGATAAATAAATAAAACAAATGATCTGTTACCCGGACGGAGGACAGCAGCAGTTAGCCAGGTTGCTTTACCCAAAACAATCCCTCTCTCTCTTTCGCTCTCTCTCTCTGTCTCTCTCTCTCTCTCTCTTCTAATATGTGTAAGCTTATCACGCACACCAATCTCGCTTACAAGCTTACAGCAAAGAACCAAAACGCCTACCACATGTCAACATTTAACATGTTTTTAAGCATTGAGCCACGTCTGTATTTCTATCTATCTTCCACATGTATCTACACTCAGGTAAAATCGCATTGAAGTTCTAGTTGCGCCTGAAAATCGCGCTGAAAGCCAGAAAACTGTTCCGATTTATATAAAAATTTCATAAATCTTTGATTTAAGGGCCATGTAGCTCGGTGGAAAGTTACTTAACTCGCCGTAAAATCTGAAATATTTCAAAATAAATAATATATCTGTAAGCTATAAGCTTAAAATTCAAATATATACATTTAACAAAGTTAAAGAATGAGTTAATCTTATTTATCTTTTATTTTACTATTAAACAATGTGAACCAAAACAGTTCACAGTTCTTAAAAAAGGTTTTAATTTAAAATTAAAGTAATGAAATTGTATTAATAAAAAATTAAGTAACAAAAAGATACCTTAAAGGAAAAACATTAAAAGGATACAATAAAATATAAAGAAAAAACGCCGCTGGATATTGAACATACTTTTTCCTATACTTTACTGAAATTTACTTAGAATAAAAACCGTAAAACCCCCTTTAGAATGAGACAATCTTTCGTTATATAACAGACGCCAAAAATATGTAGATTTTCTAAATTTTGGGTTGATTTTGTTTCTGAGTGTATAGCTATATAGCTATATCTATAGTTATATAGTTAACAGCTACAACCGTTGTTGCCTTAGCCGTAGCTGTATCTTTGCCGTTTGCAGACTCACGTCTTCGTTATGATAAATGATGCGCCTTTTCTTCTTCTTGTTGCTGTTGTTTTTGTTGTTGTTGTTGTTGTTGTTGTTTTTGTTGTTTTTGTTGTTGCTATTTTGCCTACTATTTTGTTCGCTTTTCGCTTTTACTGTTTTGTGTTTAGCTGGCTTGTTTTTCGCACTGCTTATACCGCTCTGGGAGCCGCGGGCGCAGCGTTCTCGTTTCTTGTTACTCGTTTACGGCTTTGATTGTAACAAATTTGTGCCAGCTAAATTAGCCATGTTTTTAGGGCCTCGTCTCGTCTTCATTTGTTTGGCAGCCATTTGGCACAGATTTCAGCTTGCCTTTTTTTTTTTTTTTTGTTTGCCTCTCGGCTCGTTGCCTTGCAAATTGGCTCAAATTAATCATACAAATTTTTGCGCCTGACAAAAGTTATTGGTCGACGGCCAGGCGGCTGGCTTGTAATGCCCAAAATCAATAGTAATTAACCTTAATCGCCTCGAGTCCAAGTGTTGACTTGTAGAAGCTGCCAACGGAGGCCAACTAAACTGTTAGCCATTAACCATTAACCATTAGCCAAATGCGGGAGGATGGAACTTTTCAAAACCCAAATCATCAACTTCAAAATCTGTCAAATTTTTTTGGAATTTTAAATGTTTACATGAAAACCAACTCATCGAAATTTTAATAATGGTCTTTTTTCGAACGACTGAAAAAAGATAAGCGTCTGTTGTTATTAACAAATTCCAGTCAGGTTCAACTAAAATACAAAATTCCTCAAACCAAAATTGCCAACTCTGAACTCCCCCCTCAGAGCTGCCCCCCTCTTGCATGACAACTGCTTAACAAATCAGACAGCATTTAAATGTTGAAAATAACTTACTAATATGTTAGAGCGCAACTGCTTAAATTGGTTATTGAATAATATAAAGATATATAAAGATGCCTTAGTATTTGATTTGAGTACACTAAAATTACGTTAACACTATTTTTATATATTTATTTCATATACCAACTACAAACATTAGAATATTAAACTAAATAGTTGAATAAAATAATAATAATAAAAAAAATAAAAATAAAATAAAACAATAACAATTGGTGTGAAATTAAAAGGAACGGTTAAGTTACAATTTTAAATGTTTCAAGTAATATAAGATGTAAAATATAAAATATAAACTATAAAATATAAACTATAAAATATAAAATGAAAAACGTAAAATATAAAATGTTAACTATAAAACTGTAAAGGTATTAAAAAACAAAATGTTCAAACATCCATTGCAAAGATTGGGGAAACCCAAAAAAAAGCGCAGACTAGATTAAGAAGAATGGTAAGAATAAAGACAGAGCAAAGGCAGGGGAAGAGAGGGAGAAAGAAAATGAACCTGTGTAAATCAAACATATTCATGATTAACGCTGCTGTCTCCAAGGGAAATTCCACTAAAACCTATTTGCACATTTCTCACAAATGGAAGGCAAACGCTCGATTTTATTCACTTGTATCTATAGTATATATATATATATATATATATATATATGCATATTCACGCTCAAGCAGTTTTTCCGATGACTTTGGGTAGCTGTGAGTTTGGTTGGTGCGCTGTGCCAAATTCCCACAGACTCCCCCAAAATAAACATGCTCGTACAGCTCAATAAACATAACAAAAGATGCAACATGCACATTGGAAACGCTGAATGAGTGCGGCGCTCGACTTGCCTGCCGCAATGCACGCTGCTCTTATTCCCCTTAACAGTTGCACTGTTGCAAAGTTTCACACTTGCACAGTTGTAGTTGTTGTTACTTACGAGCGCAGTCGCTGTAGCTGCTGCTTCTGCTACTGCTACTGCTGTCAGCTGCCTCCACCGAGTGTGGCATGGAAATAAAGTGCGACAATGAACGAGCTTGAAATTTCATTCATTCATTGTGCCACATTGCTGTTGTTCTTGTTGTTATTGTGTAATGTAAATATGATTATTCCTTTTTGCGCTCTATATACATAGGTATATATATATATACAGATATATATAGAGCGGCGACTGCCGGATGGCAAACAATGCAAGTTATTTATTATTGACATGCAGCGTGTGCGTAGCCCGGAGGGGTTATCAGTTGACAGTGGTAAGTTTGACTCTGCCGCTGATAAGCACACAAAGCTACTATTGCACCTTCCCCCTACCCTCCAGCCACCCACCACCACCGTCGGCTAACTTTAACATCGTATTGCGATTTTCCGTTTATTTAATTTGATTTGATGTATTTTACAATCGATTTGTGGCCACGCCCAAAATCGCCTTATGCGATTTTTCATTTATTTAAATGCCGTATTTTGTTAAATACTGGAATCCGTCTAAGCCAGGGCTAAGTCTTGGCAACAGCTTGTATACAAATGGCCCTCGACTGTTTACAACATGGGGCACTTCAATGTCATCAAAAAAAGTCGCCGTAATTTGAGACATCAAAATGTGACTCTTTATGAGCTGTCAGCTGCCCCACGACGTGCTGTAATCGATAATGCAGTCGAGGCCACAGCAACCGATGAGCATTATAAATAGATTGAGCATCAAATTCCAAAAAAAAAAAACACAAAAAAGTAATGAGCACTAAATGGGATGACATCTTGTCCCCGAACAAGATGGTTCAATGAAAACCAGACTGCAGCCGATAACGATTATCGCCAGTGCTTGACTAGGGTCTATTTAAGTAGGTTGCCTCTGTGTTTGAATTAATTTGTTGTTGTACAGCACTATTTAAAAAAAAAGGGCATTCGTTGAGAACAACAGAAAGCCTGAAAATTTTCAATTTAATAATAACACAAGATTTTTGAATAGCTGTGAATAATCAATTGACTACTTAAACAAACTAAGAATACGTCAGTCGAGAGAGCTCAACTAGGATTCTAAATTCCAGCATCAATCATAAATTTATATTCAGACTGAAATGGCTAAATGGACTCGACTATTTAGACTGAAGAATATATAGTTTTTGTGGTCGTAGATACTTTCTTTTGCCTGTTAAATATATTTACCCAACTTCATTACACCACTTTTACGCATTTCAAGAAGTGTCTTATTCAACAGATGAAAAAAAAAAACAAAGAATGCTACTTGGTAATTTTTAGCGCCTTTTATGAAGCTAGCTGAGAATTTATGGCAAGTTTGGTGCAACACCTGTTGATGGCAGTAAACCTACTTCGGTGCAACACATAATCTGTTAATTGTCTTACATCGTGGGGGAAGGCATGGTTATTAGTTGTCACGAGATCCGCTGTGCTTATCGCACATATAGCTTCATTAGCTAATGGGCACTTCATTATGCGAGCATGGAGAGATCTGGAGAGCAGAAGCGCAACAGATTCTTGTTGCCGATGTTGTGGTCGTCAGGCAGGCAGCAACAAACCAATTAAAATATAGATCATACCAAGAGAACGAAGCAAAAGAGTGCTGGCTGATCGTATCGCAGCGATTCCACAAACCGTTAACACAACTTAGGCCCCCAGAGATCGGAGGCAGTTCGTGGAAGGCATTTAGCACGCAGACAAGAAGATGGAGAGAGCTGGAGCCGAAGTTGGAGTTGGAGTTGGAAAAGGAGAAGCCAAGTTGTTGCCAACTACAATCAGCTGTAATGATCTTGGCAAGTAGCGCGAAGAACAAGCCATAAAGCCGAGACGATAATATTGTGGTTGCATGCTTGTTATGGCCAAGCAGCAGCAGCATCAGCGGCAACGGCAGCTTCTAGGTGCTAAATATGGCTACTGTGGCAACAACAACAGCTGCCCCTCTTTGTGTATTTGCTTTTTTTTCTTCTTAATTTTTAAGCTTGTTTGCCATGTGTGAAACTTGAACTAAGCCCACTTCAAACTGACGCGCCGAATAGTTTCAATATTTATATGCAAATCCGTCTACGTATAGAAATTGGGAATTGGCCAAGAAGAGCGAGCTGCCGGTTTGAGCCCGTTTATCGTTTAGTACTCAGCTTTGTCTCTTACCTTAATTTATTTAACACAGTTGGTGGTAAATTTAACACGTTCGTGTTATTAGTATCTTTTGTGCTGCTGCTTCGCAAAGACTTAACAGTTGTTGTTGCTGTTGTCATGCCTGTTTTAGCAGCTGCGTGCATTGAACGAACACCGAAGTTATGCTAGGGTCGATCCTTAAGGGGAGTGGCACTACTGCAAGTGCAGTAATCTTTCAAGTAGGGCACAAACAGAGAGAGAGAAGAGAGAGAGAGAGATGAGGAATCGTTATAGAAATGAGAGCGAGTCACTTTCAAATACACCCAGTAGCGAAGTAGTGAATGAACAATATTTACCGAATGCATTCTGCATTCATTCAATGTAATTCATTATCTGGAAATGCTCTTGTATGCAGAGTTGTATACTGCAGCTTCTAAGTCAAGCACAAATTTGGCTACGCGAAAGCTTGAGCATTAAAATCTGTGCACACATGCAAACGTGTGCCAATGTCTTATTGTATATTTCTTATGTGTTTTGGTTACTAATCTGTTTTAACATCCCTTTTAATTATCGATGGCACAGCTTAGCTTATTCTAGTTTGGACATAGATTATAGATTACAAATCGAAATCGTAATGGAGTATTTTCGCTTCTGGGAGCTTAACAGAGATGTTACTAATTTCACCAGTAAAATGCAAGTAATTTTATTATGATTATTCTGTGTATTTTACATGTTTAATGCTGCTTTATAATTACACAATTACTAATAAATAATTCTATTCAACATTATAAAATATTTTTTTATTTTAATGTACTGTTCATATAATAATTTGAGCTAATATAGAAGAGGAATTGTTTTCTATTTAAATACACATCACTTTTATCTATCCGAATTGTAAAGCTCAACTCCAAAAGTTTCCGCTCTCTGTCTTTGTCTCTCTCGCAAAGCTCTCTCGCGGTGCACTGAACTTTTTTAATGCAGCTTCATTAACGCACACAGCAAATGGGCAATAAAATTAAAGCAAAGCACCCAAAAAATTACACAGCGACCAATGGGCCCATAAAATACATTTGGTTTAGTGTAGAAAAGAAACAGAAAATTCCAAAGCGTTAAAGTCGTAAAAAGTTGTTGAAAGAAAAAAAACTACGAAAATTGTCGAAAAATGTCCAAAATAAAATGGCATTAAAATTCAATTTAAATAAAATGCCACAAAAAAAATGTCATTTTAAAATGTAGCGCGTGTCACAGCAAAACACATAAAATTTGTGTGCAACGAGTTGTGGCACACAGAGAAAGAGAGAGGGGGGAAATAGAATATTATTTACTGAACGACAAGTCGAACCGATCGTGTGTGGATTTTAGACCCTGCCCCGCCCAGCTGTCTGGCTGATTATCATATATCATATGCCAGTTTTATGACTAAAGGCTTACAAAATGAAAAATAAAACCGAGTGGCATTGAACTCTGAGGCGACTCCGCGATGACTCCCTGTGGGGATGCTTATAAAAGTGCAATGGAAATAAAAATTAATTCAAGCCTCGGCTCAGTTTCAACTTCCCCTTTTGCCAAAATGAGAAACACACACACACAAATCAAATGCAAATTATGTTGCCTAATTGATTTATGGCCTTAGCGCTTCTCTTTATTGCGCGCATTTATCAAACAAAAGGCAAAGAGCGATAAGGCATTTGGACAAAGAGAAAGAAAAAGAGCATTGGTGTGGTCTGCAAACTTTTTAGCTTAGTCTTAATTAGTCTCAATGCTGCCTGGCTTAAGCTGCACTGAGCGAAAACGGAATGCTCTTAAGGCGCCCACAAACGAGAAACGACAAGCGACAACAATCCAAACATACGATATTTTGCATATTTGATTTTACGCCCCAAAATGCACAATGCATACGCAAATTATGCGCATCGTCGTCGTCGACGTCGACGTCAAAAAAATGCAGCTCCCACACATGGTTGTAAAAAAAAACTCTATCTAAACTTAACAAGCAGGCAGCATGCCAAACAACAACAACAACAACAGATACATATGCAGTGGGCGGCAGCTGTTTTTGACTTGCCAAAAATACGAGTGCCAAGCGAGAGCCACAGGCGGCGTCGCACAGTGGCCTCAAATGCAGTCAAAATGTGCAGGCAGAAGGATACTTGAATTGTAGTTATTAGAACATAAAATTAGAACAGCTTTTTAAATAATAAAAAATATATATACATATATTATAAATAAATGCTGTTCTTCCTGTTACATTTCCGTCCAAGAATTGAGTTTCTAAAATGTGTATTTCCCTTTTCGACCACTGTGCATTGTTATAGCCCCACAAGCACTAACACCAACACAAAAGCAAACA
The DNA here is from genome assembly GCA_035043785.1 of Drosophila planitibia. Lineage (NCBI taxonomy): Eukaryota > Metazoa > Arthropoda > Insecta > Diptera > Drosophilidae > Drosophila > Drosophila planitibia. Next base: position 1,399,688 of record JAWNMS010000066.1, read on the forward strand.
CCGACAGCAACAGCAGCACATAACACACACACACACACAGCTGACAAAGATGCCTGCGCTCTCATTGTTGCTGTTCCTGCTGCTTCTGATTCTGCCCTCTTTCGCCATCTCTCTTCTCCGCTTGCGTTTTGCGGCTGCTCCAAGTCACGTTTTGGCTTTGCCTTTGCCTGTTCCCTTCGCCGTTACAGTGTTTTCGTTGTTGTTGTTGTTGTTTCCTTTGCGTTGTCATCTCGTTTGCGTGCCGTCTCTTATGTGTGTGTGTTGTTTTTTTGGTTGTGGAATTTCAATTCCAAGAAATATTCAAAAAATATTCCCTGGCAGTGAAATAAATTTAATGCTGCTTGTAAATTTGTATTGTTGTTGTTGCTGTTTCTTTTTACGAAGCGTAAAATTTCTTAACGAACCAACAGAAAGTTATGTTATAGAAGAAACAGTTTTTGTTTTTGCTTTTGCTTTTGCCCGTTGTTTGTTTATTTGTTTAACTGTTTAACAACACCTGCATCAGCCACAGCATACAAGAGCGAGGCAGACAAATGCCTTGTAAGGGAGCTAGAGCGGGATGGTCAAAGAGATCCGTCTAAAATTAAGCCAAAGCAAACAAATCAACATACTCAAAAAAAAAAGCATTTTCTCAGTTTTCAGTTCTCAATGAATGAAATAATTTGTTGTAAAAATTAAAGCTGCCGCATAATTGGATGACACAAATTATGGTTGTGGTTATTTTCTGAGATGGAGAAATCAATAACAAAGGGAGGGAGAAGGGGTAGACTCACCCAGCAAACGCATCACTTCTTCTGGATTGAGGAACACATTCAAATGGGCTGCGACGCCAATGTTGCCAGCGCGTAGCAGCAGCGCAGTCAGCGCGAGCAGAGCGAGCAGCATTTTATTGTTGTTGTTAATCATATTGGTTCTTGTTGTTGGCATTTTCATTCAAAAAACGCTAATTTTCCGCTAGTTTTTATACATTTAAGCACACACACAAATTCGTAAACAATCGAATAAACGGCGAATATGTTGGCAAAGCACACGCGCAGAGAAAAGAGCGAAGAGCGAGGAGCGAAGAGCGCAGTGGAATAACAGTGGCGTCGCACGAGAAAAGCGAAAAGCATTAAATCATCAACACTGGATTGGCTAAAACATTTTTTACACTGGGCACAATTCACTTAGTAAATATTTAACACAATTTTACACGCGAAATTTGTATGTTTTGCCGTTTTTCATTTCATTTGCCGGCCGCAACAACCACACGCTTCAACACAAAATTCATGAATAACAGGTCTGTTAACGATAAATTGTTTAGCTAACAGCGATAGTTACCTACAATGTTAATACTCTGCACTGCCACTGCTAAAAACAGCTGTTTTCGTATTTGGGCGCGCTGTTTTCAAACACTGATTTTTCACTTTTACATTTGTACGCATTTGTGTTTATTATTTAAGCTATTATCTAAATAAATATATTCAACTAGGTAAGTTTATAGTGTTATTTCGTTAAGAAAATTATTTAAGCATATTGTGCAAAGAATTACACTTCTGTTAAGTGCTAGAAGTACAACGCACTAAATTGTTTTCTCTTTCGCTCTGCGTCTGTTGATCTAACAGAATGGCAGCAAATCGAGGAAATCGTCTGTATACCATAAAAGTAACAAATGCGCCATCTGTCGGAAGTGGTTTTTGGTTGAGCAATGTGTAAGCCGCGTAGTACAGTTTTAAGGTAGGGGAAAAACTGTATTCGCGAGCTGCTGTTAAAAATGTTGGATTAGCAGGATCAATGTTAAGAATGTTTTAAGTTTCTTAAATTTAAATTAAATGTTGCTCAACTTGAAAACTACATAACAGAAATTTTTAATATTTTTCTCACAGAAATTGACACTGTTCTTTCACTTGTCGTACAAACTTTGCTCGTATTTACAGTTTTACAGTCACTATTTATTGATTTATTTATTAATAGTAATAGTAATAATAATATTGTATTTAATGTGCTCTCCTGAATTTGCTACAGGGCATAAAAACCAAGGACGGAAATACATATATATATATAAGCTAGGAATCCGACGTACTTTCCGGCTCTACCAGGACAACGACCAGGACAACAACCAAGCATAAGTCAGGATTAGTACAGTCCTGGCTTATCTGGAACTGCCCCCACATGATAATTCCACCGACCCAGTCTCCAGATGTAAATGTTATTTACAATTTGTGGGCTCTGCTGAAAAATAACATCCGGAATCACAGATCCGATTTCAAAAATGCTCTGCTGGATGAGTGGAGCAAAATCAGTCCAGAAACTACCCGGAAGCTGGTATCTTCCATGAATAATAGGTTAAGGGCAGTTGTCAAGGCTAAAGGATATCATACTAAGTGTTAACATCCTTATTTCAGTTTTTATACGCCAAATATGTTACTTTTTTAAGACTGTTCGAATTAAGCTTTGACATGTATTTTGGATATGTTTTCAGTTTTTGACTAATTTTAATTAATTGATTAATAATTTAGTAAAAACTAAAGATTATTTTTCAAACGTGATATGGCATGAAACAAATTGGCATTTAAACATTTTGCATTTGTTTCTTTGTTTAAACTTTATAGCACTTTAAAATATTTGCTAGACACTGTCTGAAATAAGCTGTGAGACACTGTACTCGTATATACAAACAAAAAGTTGATTATAAATACTTATATAGAATGTATAATATAAACTTGTATACAGATAAACACGTAGTCATAACTTCCTGCTGCTTATCAGCTTACCACAAAAGAGCGAGAGAGAGGCAAAGATAGGGAAATGCAGAGCGAGGGAAAGAGAGTAACTCTTAACGGAAGTTGAGCACAGTGGAACAAGCGCGTTTTATTCCAAACTAAGCAATGGAAACTGAAAACTTATTAGAGCGATTCGTGATTAGGCGTTTCCTTATCGGCAACACGGGGCTAGTGTTGAATTGTGTATTTCAGGTGCAGTTCTCTATTCGTCGCGATGCCAAACAGCTACCAATCTGAGCGTCGCTGGACGCTGCTCCTCTGCCTTGGACTTGGGCTTGGACTTGCTGCGCTGATTCCCACAGCTGCTGCGATGCGTTGCAAGGTGCCATACGAGAAGGTGCAGGAACATTACTGCTACTTTGTAGCCGACGGGGAGCCACTGGTGAGTGGCTTTATCGCAATTGCAACAGACTGTAATCAATAAATATGTATATAGATGAGCTCTTTTAGCAACTTTTGCTATCGGGAGAAGCGCACTTCGCGGGTCTGCTTGGACAGCGAGGAGGAGATGCGCGTGCTGGCCAATTATCTGTATGCGAATGGCTATCAGAACGGCACACAATTCTGGAGCGCTGGCCATCGCTGGCCGGGCGATATGCGTTTCTATTGGAATTACTTTGGACGTGCTCGCACCCTCAACTACACCAACTGGTTGGAGGGGGAGCCGACTCCGCAAATGGGTCGCAATTGTATGCTGCTCACGCTGCGAGCCGGCGAACTCTTTATGACCACCGAATCCTGCCACACGCGGGCCGTCGACATCTGCGAACAGCTGCTCACCAAGGAGCCAACCATAATGCACTGACTCTGGATTCCGGACTCCGGACTCCGGTCTGCTGTTGCACAAACACTCACCGCTAAATGCCTCCTGTCCGGCCTCACTAAAGCGCACACTTCCAAATCGGATCGAATACCTAATTTAAATCTAATTGAAAATTCTTTAAGAATTTCGTTTAACTCGAAACAAAACTAGGCACGTTTATTGCGTAATTCGTGTCGAAACAAGTCGAATTGGCAATTATAAGTTGCAAAACGTTCTTAAAATATCACATTTAATCGAAAATTCTGACTGTGCTGTGGAATACATCAAAATATTTCTTAAAATATCACATTTAATCGTTGGAAATTTGTGATATATACATAGATAGTCAATATTTTGGTTAGTTCGCATTAGCGATGTTTGACTGTATATAATTACTAAAACTAGACCTCTCGAATTATGCTAAGTGAGTAACATTCAATTTATATATTTTTTGGGGCTGGATAAAGGGTATCTTCCAGTCGAATCCTCTCAACTCTCGCACTTTTGCTTATAGTTTTTCAAAAGCTTTGGCTTTGTACATTTTTTTTTTCTTGTTTTAATCTTTTATTCACATGACTATTATCAGTACTACGATTATTTTGAAATATCTTCATCGATAAGTACTATTAATCATATTTAAGTTTTGTATTACTTTATGGTTCCCTGATACTGTATCTACAAACATAAATATAGAAGAAATAAATGTATTAAGCAGCACACTTGATATACTGCTGATAAGCACTAGGGAAATAACAAATGTCTCAACTGATTAACTAAATTGATTTTGAAAACATCTCTGACCCCATAAAGTATATATATTCTTGATCAGCAGCAACAGATATAGGCATGTTCGTCTGTATGAACACGTGGATCTCTTCCAATTTGGAATATAAGCTCTCGTATACCCCGTGCAGATCAAGTTTTTTTATTTGTTCATGTCGTTTTTCTAAATGAATTTTAAGTGCAAAAACTTCTTATTGATATTGAAAAAAAATAGACATATTATTGATAAATCGGATAAAAAACACCCAAGTTATAGTCATATGCACTGCTTACATTTCGGTGTGCTAAGCTTGTTCAAGGAAAACTTGTCAATAAGACTAGAATATATTTAATAGCTGGGTTCAGGGTATATCACCGTCACAGTATTCTAATTCGATTTACATATGCATTTTTCCGAAAATAAAAATTAGTTATTCTTATTTTTTTTTTTTTGAATTGTACTTTTATTATTAAAATTTATAAATATACTAAATATATTTTCTACAATCTATATTTTTCTGAGCAAGCAATATGAATTGCCGTCACTCTACTGATTAAGACAACACCGGCTCGAGTAAAATAATAGATAACAACGCGCCTATTGCAATATTTTGAAATTCGTATGGTTGCATTAACATACTTCAGTCATTATTGGGATTGTGAGCTGAAACGACGTTATAAAAATGAGTATATCCTCAATATTCTTAGCTATATTGCCTGTTGCAATGGCCATTCCCGCCCAAAACAATTACACCTATGAAAGGATAGGCGATGGCCATTAAAATATCACATTTAATCGAAAATTCTGACTGTACTGTGGAATACATCAAAATATTTCTTAAAATATCACATTTAATCGTTGGAAATTTGTGATATATACATAGATAGTCAATATTTTGGTTAGTTCGCATTAGCGATGTTTGACTGTATATAATTACTAAAACTAGACCTTCGAATAATGCTAAGTGAGTAACATTCAATTTATATATTTTTTGGGGCTGGATAAAGGGTATCTTCCAGTCGAATCCTCTCAACTCTCGCACTTTTGCTTATAGTTTTTCAAAAGCTTTGGCTTTGTACATTTTTTTTTTCTTGTTTTAATCTTTTATTCACATGACTATTATCAGTACTACGATTATTTTGAAATATCTTCATCGATAAGTACTACTAATCATATTTAAGTACCAGCAATCGATTAAACCGGAAACTTAACAAAGAGTTGTTTTGTATTACTTTATGGTTCCCTGATACTGTATCTACAAACATAAATATAGAAGAAATAAATGTATTAAGCAGCACACTTGATATACTGCTGATAAGCACTAGGGAAATAACAAATGTCTCAACTGATTAACTAAATTGATTTTGAAAACATCTCTGACCCCATAAAGTATATATATTCTTGATCAGCAGCAACAGATATAGGCATGTCTGCCTGTATGAACATGTGGATCTCTTCCAATTTGGAATATAAGCTCTCGTATACCCCGTGCAGATCAAGTTTTTTATTTGTTCATGTCGTTTTTCTAAATGAATTTTAAGTGCAAAAAACTTGTACTTTTATTATTAAAATTTATAAATATACTAAATATATTTTCTACAATCTATATTTTTCTGAGTAAACAATATGAATTGCCGTACACTCTGCTTTCTACTGATTAAGACAACTCCGACTCAAGTAATATAATTTCCTTGATAACAACGCGCGCTATTGCAATATTTTGAAATTCGTATGGTTTCATTAACATACTTCAGTCACTATTGGGATTTTGAGCTCAAACGACGTTATAAAAATGAGGATATATTCAATATTATTAGCTATATTGCCTGTTACAATGGCCATTCCCGCCCAAAACAATTACACCTATGAAAGGATAGGCGATGGCCATTACTTTGTGGGCTTCGAACACGCGGTGAGAAACTAAGAGCGCGAAAAAATCTCAACTTTCGACGTCCTTTTTCGTAGAGTCTTGGTCAACTGAATTGCTTAATTTCCGTAATCAATGACTAATTTGAAGTGCTTTAGGATCAGGGAGTATTCGATTGGTTCGATGCCCGTCAGAGTTGTTGGGATCATCATGGCCAGCTGGTGTCGGTGCAGACGGAAGCGGAGATGATTGAGCTGCAGGACTATATTGTGGCCATGGGTTATACGAATGGAAGCACATTTGCCACATCCGGGCATAGTTTCAATCGGGAATATCCATTCAGTTGGGGTGCACTGAAACAACCGCTTTCCTACTTCAAATGGCTGCCCGATGAGGAACCGCGCTTAAAGAGTTTTGTGAGTCTGCAACTGATCGACACCGAGCTGCTCATGCTCAGATCGTGGGGTTATGATCAGTTCTATATATGTGAATACGAATCGATATGGCAAAAGATTTGGTTACTCCTAAACTGTCCATATGGCTATCTGTTTATATTTATATTGGCCTTATTTGTAATCATTTGTTGTAAAACTTTACGAAGAAAACAGAGATCAGATGTTCTCTTCGAACAACTAATTGTTAAAAAATAACATTTCGGTAAAAAATGAAAATGAAATTAAAATGAAAAAGTGCTATAAAGCTTAAGCACAGAAACAAACGCAAAATGTTTAAATGCCAATTTGTTGCATGCTGTATCTCGTTTGAACAATAAACGTTAGCTATAATTAAAATATTAATTAATTAATTAAAATTAATCAAAAACTGAAAACTTATCCAAAATACTAACAAATATGACTGTGTTCCAGAACTCCACATCCTTGTCCAAGTGGGTTTTGCCGAACGTCATCCTAATCCCTTTATTTTTTGCGCCTAAAAGGGCTTCTTCCGTGGTACTCGGGCATTAAAGTCATGGTTACGCAGAACCCGGCGCACAGATTCCACGCTGCACTTTTTCCCCATTTCATCCTGCACCTGTTGAGTCAGTTTTGGAGCCGATAGCTTGGGGTATTCCCTTATTTTCCTGATGATCCTCCGCTCTTCCTCTTCGGTGAAAATCTTGTTTGGTGCCATTCTGCCCTTGTCCTCTATCCGATTTTCGTCGACGAAGCGACGAAGGATGCTGTATACAGTTGACCTGTTTAAATTGACCATTTCAGCTATTTGGCGATGTGAATGTCCGATCTTGAAGTGTTCCAGGATGAGATTCCGTGATGTACCTGCCATCGGGCTTTGGAATTTTTGAAAAATAATGTATAGTTAGTTTGTGGCAGGTAATTACAATTTTTGCTAGACACTGTCTGAAATAAGTCGTGAGACACTGTATAACGTACACTAAACACTTGGCCTCGATCGTACCCAGTTCCAACTGAACACCTGGATATCCGATACCCATTTCAGTGGTTGCCAAGCAACTGTTGTTGAGATCTCTCCAATTTGTTGCTTTCCACTTGGAGTTACATAAAAGCTGATCAAATCGTCGATTTGGTGTACAGTTTTCGTTTATTCTACGGAAGATGGCAATGCCAATGGGAATAACCTGGAATCTATTTTTACTCGTACTCCTCATGCTGGCTAGTTATGTGTGCATCTATTTAGAGTTCTGGAAACGTAAGTGCAGCAAGCTTAAATAGACAATCGTTATATGTGTTTAACGCATTTGGGGCACATTCACAGCGCGTTGCATGCAACCTTTTGTGGAGATTGGCGACAATTGTTACTTTCTCTCCACCAACAAAGCAGTAAGTACAAATATTTACTTCGCCTATATATGCAACATATAGATATATATATATATATATATACATATATATTACAGCCCACCTATGATTACTATAAGGTGTCCTACAAGGGTCACATTTTCAGTGTGCCCGCTGAAGTGAGTCGACCCCTTCCCCCTATCCCTGAATCTTGATTTTACAGTTCCTTCTTCCGACGTAGCTTGACTGGCTGCAAGCCAGCTTTGCCTGCGAGTCTCTCGACGCCAATGCGCAACTGTTGACCATGAAGTCCGTTGAGGAGATGAGCTATCTGGCCAATTATATGCGCCGTTATGCCCACTCGGACACCCAACCATTCTTCTGGAGCGGCGGACATCGCGGCAGTCTGTCCCACAGTGAGACCGATCATAGCACCCTCGACAATTATTACTGGCACTTCGAGTCGTATCCCATGAACTACTCCAATTTCCTCAAATCGAATCATTCACGCTTTGCATCCGGTTTCTGTGTTTATTTGGAATACCTCGGCGGAGAGCTGATTATGGCCACAGCCAGTTGTAAACAAAGAATGCCATTCGCATGCCAGCTTCAGCCGTTACATTAATGTCCAGTGGTTCTCTAATTTGCCATTTTTTTTGAATCTACTTTGCAAATAAATAAGAAAAGTTCAAAATCAAACAAAGAGGAGAAAATATAAAAACCACCGCTAAGTTTAACTAAAGTCCATTTCATTGTGAAATGTATTATCGACAGCGGACGTTGGTTTTCATTCTAAACCCATAAGTATTTATGATTACTTATAAAATTCATTTACGGTTTCTGAAATAAGTGCCATTAATTCTCGACTTCCTTATCGCAATGGAAATATTATTGCTAGTACTTAACCGATTTATATCAGCGTATTGCCCTACAAAAAAAAGAATCATCTTATATAAAATATTGTATTTCTTTCTTAATAATAGGCTACATTTTTGTAATAATTCTAAAAAAATATGGCTGTTTTTTTAATTTCGTTTTTGGTTACTTTTATTATTTATTAATCATTTAGAATTCAAATATTCAAACCATTTTAGATAATTCAAAAATGCATATATTTTAATTTTTCTAAAAATATAGGTTAGCATTTCTATGTTCCATAAATATTTTATATCATCGAGAAATATATATTTGTGAAAAATAGAAAAACGACATTTCTAATTTTTAGAAATGGTTTTTATTATATTTCTGAAACAAGAAAAATTTTATAGTTTTCAGAGCGATTGCTTTTCTGAGATAGTTTCATTCACATTGTATCTTGCACAACAAAATCTTCAAAACGAATCCGTAATGGATGAGAAATGAAAACAGAAGCAGTCGATAAATCAGTATCTGCCTTGAGATGAGTAAAGAAGAATATTCGTATGTAATTCAGAACTTAATGCGGAAGGGAATAACCGCAGGCTATTACCCTTAAATCCACTATGAATAAGCATTATTCGCCTTCGCCTCCCCTCCTTGCATATTGATGAGCATCTAGGTAGCTCCCCCACAAGAGAAAGGGCATGTGTCCCTTTAGCCATGCATCTGTGACGATTCCTTTGACACGCCCTTGGGCCTAGCCCCAGCTTGTAATTACCCGCACCACGATGACCTCAGTAAGCTGACATAATTGTGCGCATCATGAGATTTCAATGTGATTCATTTGTTATTGTTTTGTCTGTCATCTGTCGTAGCCGTCAATTTTTATATGACATACGAGGTGTGTTCAAAAAGTATCGCGAATTTTGAATTTTCGCGGGTTACGTATATTCGAATTTCGATTTTTTTGTAGCGTTATGTTGGTACTCATGTCTCTCACTTATGTCGACAAGCTCGGCCATTTTGAATGTTCACTTAATTGTTGACAGCTGCTTTGCTTGCACGTGTTTTGGATCGTCTTCGATTTTTACCTATTCAAAAAACTGGATCAAAGAACCTGTATCAAATTTTGTGTGAAAAACGAAATTAAGTGCGCGGATGCATTCCGAATGTTGATTGTGGCATACGGAGAAGCTACCTTGGACCGAAGCAACGTTTATCGGTGGTACAAAATGTTCTCAGAAGGCCGAGAAGATGTGAACGACGAAGAGCGTGCCGGACGCCCGAGCACTTCAACAACAGACGAAAAAATTAATGGAGTGGAGAAAATGGTATTGGCCAATCGTCGAATCACCGTTAGAGAAGTTGCTGAGGAGCTAGACATATCGATTGGCTCATGCCATTCGATTTTTATCAATGATTTGGGCATGAGACGGGTCGCCGCGAAATTCGTACCAAAATTGCTCAATTCCGACCAAAAACAGCATCGCTTGTGCGCGACTTTTTGGCCAAAAACAACACACTAATGATGCCGCAGCCACCGTATTCCCCAGATCTGGCCCCCTGTGACTTTTTCTTGTTCCCTAAACTGAAGAGGCCCATGAAAGGACGACGTTACGCTACGCTTGACGAGATAAAGACGGGATCGAAGGAGGAGCTGAACAAGATAAAAAAAAATGATTTTTTGAAGTGCTTCGAAGATTGAAAAAACCGTTGGCACAAGTGTATAATATCTCATGGGGATTACTTTGAAGGGGACAAAATAGATATTCATGAATAAATAAATAATATCTGAAAAAACACAAAATTCGCGATACTTTTTGAACACACCTCGTATAAGTAAGTTTATACACATGAATGTATTTATGTCAACAAGCTCATTACACTTTGTACTTATAATCATTATTATGATAAGCGTCTGATTAATTTATTTGTTATTCACGAGCAGTTCAAATGAAAAAGCTTTGATTTCAGTCAGTTTTTCCTGGAGAATTACAGCAGCTCTGGATCGCGTTATGAAAGTAAGTAAACCTTATTGGATATGCAATATCCATTTATTCAAATAATTCTATGGCTGGTATGATTGCTAAAGTTTTAAAATTGAAGAAATAGAAATCAATAAACAATGACAACTGAAAACATATATTATAATACACTAAAAGAATTTCTCTGTCGAAAGTTTAATCATATCACTAAGCGCGCAATACTAGTATATTAAACAATAAATCTGTCTCAACTATGTTTAGCCTTTCTGGCAACCTTGTCTCAGCACCGGTCTGGCAGCACACCAGTTTAACGATCATATCGCATTATTGTATATCGATACTGCGATCGATGTTATGTACTCCTCTTCTTCACCCACGCTTATTGTCATATCCCGTTAGAAAAGTCTTGTTAAATAAATGTGTAAAATAAATACTTGTGCATTTCTACTCTACAAAACATATATAGGAGATTGCCACAATTATTCAATAACTCAAAACATGGATCACAAAAAAGAGAACTACCTAGCTTAGATATTACAAAATATGTAAAATATATAGTTTGCCCTCACTAAAATATTTCGATAGTCAATAAATTATGTAGTTGCCATGATTGCCAAAGCTTCATAAATTAAAGAATCTCTAATAATAAATAAACAATAACAATTGAAAGAGGCAATTAAAAAATGAAAACTTGGACATCTAACAAAATATGTATGTATCTGTATATATAGTTATTGATTATAAAATACATTAGCACACCAAGTGTCTAGTTTATATTGCCACGCTCAGCAACTACGACTGCTAGTCAAGCACTTTGCATCTTTTGCCGGAAGCTGTTGTAAATTCAAGTCATAATCTGTCGAGTGTCTAATTTAATTATTCAGCTTTTCTTACTTAATTTAAATTTGGCTTTCGCTGTGTAAAACAAATAAATTTCGACTAAACGCTTTTAGGCAGTCGCAAGTACATGGCACAAGACTCACGACGACTCACGCTGCCTGCCTGACGATGACTCACGACAAGGCGGGCGCTGCAAAGCAGGCAACGCAACAGCAAAAACAACTTTTATGCCACATCTTGGGGCAAGGCGAGGTGTCGCGACGCGTCAATTAAGTCAAATTGATAACGACGACTAAAGTTGTAGGCGTCTGAAAATTGACAAATCTCAAGGGTTGGTGCGGGGAGTTAATGTGTAAATATGGCTGCCTTCTGGCCGTGATGTGATTTCATTTCTGCATACAAATGGCGACACGTACCGGAGCATTATTCGGTTCGGTTCGGTTCTGTGTTCAGTTGAATTGGGTTCAGTTTTCGTTTGGGTTTGGGCTTGGTTTGCCCCTTGGCATAATTAAAATGAAATAATTTTCGACAAGTTGGCTGTTTGTTGGTGTTGTTGTTGTTTTTTTTTTGGCTCTTAACAGCTTTTGCATCGACGGCATAACATTGGCACGTAGCGGCAGTTAGACGGTCTGCCATATGATGAAAACTTCGCAGCACTTTGGCACCTCCTGCTCCGACTCCTATTCCGGCTCCAGCTCCTACTCCTTTTGGTTGCTACTGCCAGCTCCTGCTCAATGTCTGTTGTGTTGAGTTCGTGCTGGAATTTTTATTTAATTTGCTTGACTGTCGTCGTATGTTTGCTGCCGGCCTGGCTTGGCTTGTCTTCGTTGCCTGTTTGTCTCCTGTTTGCTGCATTGTTTGAAATTAATTTCACTTGTCGTTGCTAGCTGCTGCTGCTGCTGCTGCTGCTCCTCCTCCTCGTCGTCATCATCATCATCAGGAGGCCGGGCCCGGTGTGCGTGTCGTGAGCAGCGTGTTGCTGTCAATGGCGCCCAACGTTACATAGTTGAAACGCCAGAGCCGAGGACTACAAGTCGACTACAGTTGAGTGATGTCGGCTCCTTGAGCTTCTCGTTCCAATTTGGACTCAATCGCTTGCCAAATCGGTTCGCTAATCATTCAAACCGTATACGGGTGCAGTGCATTCAAGCTCGCCAACAGACTGACTCGCACTGACTCAATCACATATCAAGCATTGTCAACAGCTTGTCGGCCTTCCAGAGCCTCAACTACATGCGGAACAATTTTCGCGCTAAAAACAGAAAGTTTTTCTTGTTTCTAGAAATTGTTTCGAAGCTAATGTTTATAAAAATCTCTTTAAATTCTTCAGTTTTTCCCGGTTTTATGTACTATCTGCCTAATGCAGGCAGTATGTAAAATTTATTATTGTTTTTGAGCAGCTTGACTTTAAGCGAAGTTTAAACAAAGTCGATGTTTTTTACTTTGCAGAAATATTTGCTATTTAAAAAGGGCAGATCTGAAAGTGCATTTCTAAAAAAATACTAATTTTAAAAATTCATCTTACAAGAATTAAGGTGAGTTGGCTTTGTCGCCAAAGGTTTGGCGATTTTCTAAGTTTTAGTGCGATTTGTTTTTTGTGAGTGTAGGCAATCCAAAGCAGTCCCAATCCCCGTTTGGTTCTTATCTTCTTTTTTCTTGGTTCCTCTGCCGGAAGTAGTAAACCCATAAATGTCATAGAGGGAGAGACTGCCAAGAGCAGCAACGAACGGGAAAACGTTGCTTGTTGTCAGCGCATTTGGTTGGCTAACTTATGTGGCATCCGCAGAGGCATGCCACCCGATTCCCACTTCACTCGTCTGTGATGTCATTAATCACTGACAATAATGAACTTCCGTCGTTTGTAGTCGCAAAATGGCGCCGACTTTTGGATTCGAATGCTCACAGATTGCAACTGCTGCTGCTGCTGCTGCTGCTTCATCTTCTGCTCCAGCCCCATCTCGTGCTTGTTGTCATTAGCGCAATGTTGCAAAATTTATCGTGTGACTTATGAGACGAACAACAGCAGCAGCAGCAGCAACAGCAACAGCAACACCAGCAGCAGAAAACAGCTGCACATACCACAGCTGAGCTGGGGCTGAGCTGACCAGGACAGACCAGACCAAACCAGACCAGGCCAAGAGTGCGGCGGCCATGATGGCTGCTGGCCTCTGTTTTGGTCGTGTGATTTTATCGCTTCGATTTACGACTCATAAAAATGCTAGCAACTTTATATGCGCCAGCATCGTAACTGTTTCTCTAAGCCCCCCCCCCTTTGAAATGGTCAGTGCTGTTTTTTCCGATTTTATGCTTGACTTGGTCTGATCCTGCCCCATCGCCACTGCTGCTGTCTGCAGGACAGTTTGTTGCATGAATGTCTCTATATACATTTTTTTCTCCACCATATATGTACTACGTTGATTTTTATGGCCATTTAGTGATGCAGAAAATATTTGGAAATGTTGCTCTCTATTTAGCAACAGCAATCGAACCAAATAAATAAGCTGCGAGCATTGTAAGACTATTAGAAGGTTATACTAGAAATGAGGCAGAGCTGAACTCTGATTTATCACAGATTGTATCCGAATTCCTCTGCGCAAATTTATCATTATTATGTTATACATCGAATCAATTGAAAATGATAAATATAAATCTTTTCAATATCAAATTTAATAAATGCAGACATGGTTGTTGAAACAACCATGGGCAGCAGCCCTGGTTTGATATTTCAATAAGCTTTTTCCAAAATGTTGTCTTTATGCGTATTGTGAAATAGACACCCTTTCCAAGAGTTACCCTTGCACAGTAATAACCCATTTTGTGTGTCCCTAGTCAATGCTTTTGCTGTTGGGCTCACACATCAATTTGCCGAGCAATTTAGTTGTAATACAAAACCCATTTGACCAACAAGTATCCATCGCCTGGCTTCGATTGAAGTATCAACATGCTGCATTTGACAGTTATTAGATTAACACCTACACATACTGAGTTGAATACTCCGGTACTCGGATACTGCCATACTCGAATGGGCAGATACTCGTATATACTCGATTACTCGCTGCCTGAATTTTAGCAAACAATAAAGCGCTGAAAGTCTATGCGAACATACATAAAATCTCCGGCCAGACAACGAGGATGGTGACAAAACAAAAGCAACTGATGGCAATGTTCGGTCCGGCCCAGGACCAGCAACAAGCGATGTCAATTTCAGACAAACAATCCGGTTATATGCAAACTCGTTGCCATACAGAGAAAAAAAAGGGGCATACATTCCAAGCTCGAATCAAGGTTCCAATTCGCAACGACATTTTAAAGCCTTTAAGTTTGAAACTTAGTTTAGATCAAGAACTCGTACATTTCTATTGCTTAAATCATTTTTAATACTTACAATATATATTTTAAGGAAACAGAAAGCCTATTTGGGTCAAGTACAAATATGATTTTTATTTAATCTATTTATTGGCAATTACTTCATCACTAAATACTTGGAATTTTCCAACGAAAGATACTTGAGCTGAAAATACTTGACTCAAGTAAGTAAGTTTAATATACTAGATATGGATTCTCTCTATGTACACACATTGATACACATATATATATAGATATAGATATAGATATATGTGGGTATGTTTGGCTTGTGTGACGCTCAAGATGTGACAGCCGCCTACCGATTTTCACTCTGTCCACAGATTGCACATTTCGAGCTACATAAAAAGGCGCTTACGATGCGGTCGGAATGGGGAAAGGGGCATGCGGCACAAAGGTGCGGGGAGGGGAGAGAGTTTGAAGAAGTCGACGGTGGCAAGTTGAAAGCTGTCAGTGGCTGTTTAGATTTACGTGCCGCAGTGCAGCAGTATTAGAAGGCAAACGTAGACGGACATATGGCCATCAAGAGGTGTGACAGGCACAGCATCCCCAGACCCCAACAAAAAGCACCCCCAACTTAGCCAGCTCTACCCTACCCAATGCACTTTGTAACAATGCAAAAAACAACAACAGCACACACACACACACACACAGACAGACAGGCACACACACACACACACAGACAGTGGGTTGATTGTCATCGCTCTGACTTTTTGTTAATGAAAGTGTCAGCTAGACAAACGCACCCAAACCCAAAGGACATCATCGAACAGTCGTTCGTTCTACCCAACCCCAACCACGGCCCAACCTCACCCGGCTAGTCAAGCGCTTTGTTTGAAATGCTTTCCATTTTGGCCAATAAATTATGATCAGGCCGATTTTTAGAGGACCTTTTGTATGCATCGGCCCTTAACAGCGTGTGGCGTTTCGTGTCATTAAAATGTCCTGCACAGGATTGTAACCGTTATTTTCGTTTAACGCTGTAACCAATGACGAGATTTGTGCCAGCAAACCAGCCAGTTGCTAAGAAAAACATTGGCAAATTTTGAGCCGTGCTGTAATTGACACAAAACTATTTCGATTTGACAAAAATCTGTATTATCATTATCTGTATAAGTCAAGCTATATCTAGTTTTGGATACGCATAATAGAAGTGTAATCATTGCTGCTCCTTTTTTTTGTAAAAATAATGACTTTTTAGTTCTCAGTTGACATCATTAATTTAAAACGAATTCAAAATATTACTTTAACTATTAAGCAATCTGTTTTCTTGGGTTTTCTATTTAGCATATGTATTATATATTTCTTGTTTAAAATCGTATGTTGCTTAAGCGACAAGATCACGATTATTCAAATAAAAACTTATCTCACGTAATTTTTTTTGTCACATTCTCGCGCCAATTTAAGCAATTAAGTTGGCATCTCGAATGCCAGAGGCTTTTTGTGGCATTATCCTAAACGCTTTTAACTCAATTTACTTACCGGGGGCGTGGTCGAAATGGGGCGTCACGCATACGAATTGCCTCCGCCGCATTATTAAAACGGATAAATCGCGACGTGCAACGGCGCTGAATAAAAGTGAAAACCTGTGCGTGGGTAATTAAAAAGTCAACGAGACGAGGAGGCAGATGAAACCTAATTCGCATGCTGAATTTTAATTAATTAAGAGCGCAGTCGAAGGCACAGGCAGAGGCTGAGACAGAGAGGAGAGAGAGAGAGAGAGAGAGGAGTAGTGGGAGGTTGGCGAGTTAGATGGCAAGATAGATAGGCAAGTCACGTGTCTCGTTCGCACCCAGAGACTAAAGTAGGTTAATGCGCTTGGAGATACGAGTGCTAAATTGTGCGAGGCTGGACTGGAGCGGGGCATGGCGGTGGCGGTGTTGGATCTGACAGACACCGTAATTGGTGGCGTTACAAAATATTTACAGTAACCGTTACATGGAAATGGAAAAAGATGATAAAGTGCGCAAATGTTTGCACTTTCCCTTTACGACTCTTTAGAGACACTTAGTTGCCCACCACACCACTCCCCCCTCCCCCATCACCATCCTCATACCCGCCCCCTCCTCCACCCCTTACATACACTTCGTTATATCCTGTCGATGGAGCAGGCAAACTTTTTTGGGGGCGGTTGTTGCTGTTGCTGGCGTGTCGACGTCTTGATAAGCAAATTGTTAAAATAAATATAAATGTGAATATTTCTATATTTATACGAGTAATTTATTTACATACATTTCGGTTGGGCTTAAGGATAGACAGGGCTAAGGGAGACCCAGCCCCTCCCCACGGCCCTTGTGGTGACAGGCAGTTGCTATCCAAGTTGGCCTTAAGGAAAGAGTATTCAATATATATACAACTTGCACTTGCTCAGAGTAGCCCGTTCAACTAACAACATTTCGGTCGCAGTCACATAAAGTCTTAATATATATATATATATTTTATGTTCCATTTCAAACCCATTTCCGAGTATAAAATCTCATTCTTCATACTCATTCACAAACAATGAGCGCCAATAAGTGTCCGGATCTGCATGAGCGCGCCACGCGTATTCACGAGCCGGGTCGAGTCCGTCGCGAGCAGCTCTATTGCGCGCCAAGCGGGTAAGTAGCCCAGATTTAGGCTACGAGTAGTTGCACTAATCCGGACTTTCTAAGGTCAAGCGAGAGGTGCCCGCTTTTACCTATCAGGCATTGCAGAGGGGCACCGTTGTAAAGCCACCCAAAAGGTAAGTGGCTTAATCAGCTATGTAGTTTTGTATAATAGAAGATCAACGTTTGCAGAATCGACATATTTAAACGTCAACCGGTTAAGGAGACCGTCTTCAAGATCTACTTTATGCGTGGCGATATTCCTGTGGCTCTCTCCGGTCGCAGCAACAAGCAGGATCCCATCAAGGATCGTCCGTTGCGCTGGCACTGCAAGCCCGAGACTCTCGACTACTGCTACTATCTGCCCATCTTCCTGGACGGCTTGGCCGACATTGATAGCGACACTCGACTGCTGGCTGTGAATGCAGCCGTCGATCTGATCATGAGGCAGCCCCACAAGGTGCTCCCCGTGCTGCCCAAGCTCATACTTCCGCTCAAGCGCGCCTTTCAGACACGCGACAAGCGCATCATTATCTCTGCCCTCCAGGTGCTGCAACTGATGGTGCGATTGGGTTAGTTTCGTTTTCTTATTACTATTGTATCCATAACAATTTTATACTGATCTGACATATGTGGTTCCATGTAGGACCCTGCGTGGGACAAGCCCTGGTGCCTTTCTATCGCCAACTGTTGGCTGTGTGCAATCTGTACAAGAATGTGAACGTCAATCTCGGCGAGGGCGTCGATCCTGATCGCAGTAAGCGCATTGGCGATGTCATTGAGGACACTCTGAAGCTACTCGAGTTCTGTGGTGGACCCAATGCCTTCATTAACATTAAGTATATGGTGCCGACCTATGAGAGCAGCGTCTTCCCTCGCTGCCAGGTTACCACTGGGCAAGATGCGGAGTCCATTTCGTGATAAGTGTTCCAGTTCCTTCCGCATTTTCCCAAACTTGTTCGGTTCGGTTTCTGAGTTCGCTAATTGAAAACAAATTATCATCAGTTTGGTTCGAAATTCTATGCAATAAATAAAATCAGCACGATCCATGATCCCTGAAGAGCTGCCTGAATTCAATCATAAAGTGGCCCCCGCAGGGTCTTAACTGCAACATATAAATTGTACTTCCGCTGTACTGCACCTTGAGTAATAATTGTAATAACTCCTAGTTCATATTCTCGCTTAGATGTACCAAGCAAAAGCCCAGCATATCCTTGATTTTGTGGCCGATCAGCATATATAGAAGTATACTAAAGCATAAAAATGTTTGTAGAAACAAATCTATACTCTTTATTAGCATCAAAGCATCAATTAATAATTATTCCCACTTCCGACCCCTTTCACCTCTCTCACATATTGTCCTATTCTTGCTTACGGTATAACGCCCACTATTTGTCAAACGCCCATTTCCGGTCGACCGCTCACTTCAGGTCAACAGTCCACTTCTCAATTAAATATATATAAAGTAATTCTGCATTTGCTATCATATTTTATTTGTTACAAATTACAAATAGTTTTTGATAATTGTTTAAAAATAATAGTTGTAACCAAAAACCATACTAAGAATAAATATTCAGTTAATCAAGCTCTAAGCCATTTCAGGCACAAAATATTTAAGAACATTAAAAGTACAACGTGTATAAGGAAAATCATATTTTAGTTATAAAACTGTACGATTAATCTAACTACGAAACTATGTATTTTTAGACCAATTTCTTTTCTTGAGGAAGTAAAAGTATATATATTAATTATTATAATATATATATATATATATATATGTATTTATATATTTAAATATATATATGTTGTGAAATAGCACAACAATCTATAAAAAATGAACATTGTTCAACATTCCACACCAATTGTCGTAGCCCGTCTGGTAATAGGCAGTTCTCCCGAAAATGTCAAGCCATCTGTTAGCGATTCTCGATTTCAACAACCACACCAAGGGGAGCCAATGATAAATGCCTAATTAATTTTTAATTTTCAGGCATTCAACTGGTTAGCACTGGGTGGATAATGATAATAGACACAGGTGCCGCATAGCGTTCCGATGTGCTTGTTGTAATCGGCATCCTGTGGGCGGGGGGCATTAGGGCGTGTGCATCATTTCGTTGCAATTGTGATGACATCGATTGCAGGCAATGATGCTGTTGCAGTTGCAGCAATTGTTGCATTTGTTGCTGTTGATGATGTTGCCATTGCAATTGGAGTTGCTGTTGTTGTTGTTGTTGCTGCTGCTGCTGCAGTGCTTGTTGCTCTTGCAATTGAAGTTGCTGTTGCTGCTGCTGCTGCTGCTGAAATTGGAGTTCTCGATGTGACTGTTGTTGCAACTGCACATGCTGCTGCAGTGTTTGTTGCTCTTGCAATTGCATTTGTTGCATTTGCTTTTGTAGCTGTGCCACCAGTTGCTGTTCTTCTTGATGCTCTTTCATTTGCTGACGCGTAGGCGGTGACCACTCTATATGCTCTAGTTGTTGTTGTTGTCGTTTCGAATATGTTTGTTGCAGTTATTGTTGCTGCTGCCGCTGCTGCTGCTGTTCTTAATGCTGTTGCTGCTGCTGCAGCTGCTGCTGTTCTTGTTCTTGTTATTTCCGATGATGCTGTTGCTGCTGTGCTTGTGCTTGTTGTTGTTCTCTCATCAGCTGCTGCTGTTGTTGTTCTTGTGTTAATGACTGTTGTTGCTGTAGTAGTAGCTGCTGCTGCTGTTGCTGTTACTTCCTTTGGGGGGGGGGGGGGGGGGGGGGGGGGGGGGGGGGGGGGGGGGGGGGGGGGGGGGGGGGGGGGGGGGGGGGGGGGGGGGGGGGGGGGGGGGGGGGGGGGGGGGGGGGGGGGGGGGGGGGGGGGGGGGGGGGGGGGGGGGGGGGGGGGGGGGGGGGGGGGGGGGGGGGGGGGGGGGGGGGGGGGGGGGGGGGGGGGGGGGGGGGGGGGGGGGGGGGGGGGGGGGGGGGGGGGGGGGGGGGGGGGGGGGGGGGGGGGGGGGGGGTTGTTGTTGTTGTTGTTGTTGTTGTTGTTGTTGTTGTTGTTGTTGTTGTTA